>CATORF010000924.1:858400-2291400 GCA_951804975.1 Anthophora plumipes | reverse complement strand
GTGTTTTCAGCTCTCCACAGAGCGTTTGACATGCGGAAACTGCGATATCTTCGGTATCGTTGGGTTTCCAGCTGAGATATGCATTTTCAGTGATAATCTTCGAGTTTCTTCTGTGACAAGTGTGCAGAATAACAGAAATCGCTGTTTTCGTGCTATTGAATGCGAAAAACACGTTTTCTGGTGTTTTCAGCACTCCACAGAGCGTTTGATGTGCGGAAACAGGGATATCTTCGGTATCTTTCGGTTTCCAGCTGAGATATGCATTTTCAGTGATAATCTTCGAGTTTCTTCTGTGAGAAGTGTGCAGAATCACAGAAATCGCTGTTTTCGTGCTATTGGATGCGAAAAACACGTTTTCTGGTGTTTTCAGCACTCCACAGAGCGTTTGATGTGCGGAAACAGGGATATCTTCGTTTTCGTGGGGTTTCCAGCTGAGATATGCATTTTCAGTGATAATCTTCATGATTCTGCTGTTACAAGTGTGCAGAATCACCGAAATCGCTGTTATCGTGCTATTGAATGCGAAAAACACGTTTTCTGGTGTTCTCAGCACCCGACAGTGCGTTTGATGTGCGGAAACAGGGATATCTTCGATTTCGTGGGATTTCCCGCTGAGAAATGCATTTTCAGTGATAATCTTCATGATTCTGCTGTTACAAGTGTGCAGAATCACCGAAATCGCTGTTTTCGTGCTATTGGATGCGAAAAACACGTTTTCTGGGGTTTTCAGCAGTCCACAGTGCGTTTGTTATGCGGAAACTGCGATATCTTCGGTATCGTTGTTGTTTCCAGCTGAGATATGCATTCTCAGTGATAATCTTCATGATTCTGCTGTTACAAGTGTGCAGAATCTCCGAAATCGCTGTTTTCGTGCTATTGAATGCGAAAAACACGTTTTCTGGTGTTCTCAGCACCCGACAGTGCGTTTGATGTGCGGAAACAGGGATATCTTCGATTTCGTGGGATTTCCCGCTGAGAAATGCATTTTCAGTGATAATCTTCGAGTTTCTACTGTGACAAGTGTGCAGAATCACCGAAATGGCTGTTTTCGTGCTATTGAATGCGAAAAACACGTTTTCTGGGGTTTTCAGCACTCCACAGAGCGTTTGACATGCGGAAACTGCGATATCTTCGGTATCGTTGGGTTTCCAGCTGAGATATGCATTTTCAGTGATAATCTTCGAGTTTCCTCTGTGACATGTGTGCAGAATCACAGAAATCGCTGTTTTCGTGCTATTGAATGCGAAAAACACGTTTTCTGGTGTTTTTAGCACTCCACAGAGCGTTTGATGTGCGGAAACAGAAATATCTTCGTTTTCGTGCGGTTGCCAGCTGAGACATGCATTTTCTACGATAATCTTCGAGTTTCTTCTCTGACAAGTGTGCAGAATCACAGAAATCGCTGTTTTCGTGCTATTGAATGCGAAAAACACGTTTTCTGGTGTTTTCAGCTCTCCACAGAGCGTTTGACATGCGGAAACTGCGATATCTTCGGTATCGTTGGGTTTCCAGCTGAGATATGCATTTTCAGTGATAATCTTCGAGTTTCTTCTGTGACAAGTGTGCAGAATAACAGAAATCGCTGTTTTCGTGCTATTGAATGCGAAAAACACGTTTTCTGGTGTTTTCAGCACTCCACAGAGCGTTTGATGTGCGGAAACAGGGATATCTTCGGTATCTTTCGGTTTCCAGCTGAGATATGCATTTTCAGTGATAATCTTCGAGTTTCTTCTGTGAGAAGTGTGCAGAATCACAGAAATCGCTGTTTTCGTGCTATTGGATGCGAAAAACACGTTTTCTGGTGTTTTCAGCACTCCACAGAGCGTTTGATGTGCGGAAACAGGGATATCTTCGTTTTCGTGGGGTTTCCAGCTGAGATATGCATTTTCAGTGATAATCTTCATGATTCTGCTGTTACAAGTGTGCAGAATCACCGAAATCGCTGTTATCGTGCTATTGAATGCGAAAAACACGTTTTCTGGTGTTCTCAGCACCCGACAGTGCGTTTGATGTGCGGAAACAGGGATATCTTCGATTTCGTGGGATTTCCCGCTGAGAAATGCATTTTCAGTGATAATCTTCATGATTCTGCTGTTACAAGTGTGCAGAATCACCGAAATCGCTGTTTTCGTGCTATTGGATGCGAAAAACACGTTTTCTGGGGTTTTCAGCAGTCCACAGTGCGTTTGTTATGCGGAAACTGCGATATCTTCGGTATCGTTGTTGTTTCCAGCTGAGATATGCATTCTCAGTGATAATCTTCATGATTCTGCTGTTACAAGTGTGCAGAATCTCCGAAATCGCTGTTTTCGTGCTATTGAATGCGAAAAACACGTTTTCTGGTGTTCTCAGCACCCGACAGTGCGTTTGATGTGCGGAAACAGGGATATCTTCGATTTCGTGGGATTTCCCGCTGAGAAATGCATTTTCAGTGATAATCTTCGAGTTTCTACTGTGACAAGTGTGCAGAATCACCGAAATGGCTGTTTTCGTGCTATTGAATGCGAAAAACACGTTTTCTGGGGTTTTCAGCACTCCACAGAGCGTTTGACATGCGGAAACTGCGATATCTTCGGTATCGTTGGGTTTCCAGCTGAGATATGCATTTTCAGTGATAATCTTCGAGTTTCCTCTGTGACATGTGTGCAGAATCACAGAAATCGCTGTTTTCGTGCTATTGAATGCGAAAAACACGTTTTCTGGTGTTTTTAGCACTCCACAGAGCGTTTGATGTGCGGAAACAGAAATATCTTCGTTTTCGTGCGGTTGCCAGCTGAGACATGCATTTTCTACGATAATCTTCGAGTTTCTTCGCTGACAAGTGTGCAGAATCACCGAAATGGCTGTATTCGTGCTATTGAATGCGAAAAACACGTTTTCTGGGGTTTTCAGCATTCCACAGTGCGTTTGTTATGCGGAAACTGCGATATCTTCGGTATCGTTGTTGTTTCCAGCTGAGATATGCATTCTCAGTGATAATCTTCATGATTCTGCTGTTATAAGTGTGCAGAATCACCGAAATCGCTGTTTTCGTGCTATTGAATGCGACAAACACGTTTTCTGGTGTTCTCAGCACCCGACAGTGCGTTTGATGTGCGGAAACAGGGATATCTTCGTTTTCGTGGGGTTTCCAGCTGAGATATGCATTTTCAGTGATAATCTTCATGATTCTGCTGTTACAAGTGTGCAGAGTCACCGAAATGGCTGTTTTCCTGCTATTGAATGCGAAAAACACGTTTTCTGGTGTTTTCAGCACTCCACAGAGCGTTTGATATGCGGAAGCTGCGATATCTTCGGTATCGTTGTTGTTTCCAGCTGAGATATGCATTTTCAGTAATAATCTTCGAGTTTTTTCTGTGACAAGTGTGCAGAATCACAGAAATCGCTGTTTTCGTGCTATTGGATGCGAAAAACACGTTTTCTGGTGTTTTCAGCACTCCACAGAGCGTTTGACATGCGGAAACAGGGATATCTTCGGTATCGTTGGGTTTCCAGCTGAGATATGCATTTTCAGTGATAATCTTCGAGTTTCTTCTGTGACATGTGTGCAGAATCACAGAAATTGCTGTTTTCGTGCTATTGAATGCGAAAAACACGTTTTCTGGTGTTTTCAGCACTCCACAGAGCGTTTGATGTGCGGAAACAGGGATATCTTCGTTTTCGTGCGGTTGCCAGGTGAGACATGCATTTTCTACGATAATCTTCGAGTTTCTTCGGTGACAAGTGTGCAGAATCACCGAAATCGCTGTTTTCGTGCTATTGAATGCGAAAAACACGTTTTCTGGGGTTTTCAGCACTCCACAGTGCGTTTGTTATGCGGAAACTGCGATATCTTCGGTATCGTTGTTGTTTCCAGCTGAGATATCCATTCTCAGTGATAATCTTCATGATTCTGCTGTTACAAGTGTGCAGAATCACCGAAATGGCTGTTTTCCTGCTATTGAATGCGAAAAACACGTTTTCTGGTGTTTTCAGCACTCCACAGAGCGTTTGATATGCGGAAGCTGCGATATCTTCGGTATCGTTGTTGTTTCCAGCTGAGATATGCATTTTCAGTAATAATCTTCGAGTTTTTTCTGTGACAAGTGTGCAGAATCACAGAATGCGCTGTTTTCGTGCTATTGAATGCGAAAAACACGTTTTCTGGTGTTCTCAGCACCCGACAGTGCGTTTGATGTGCGGAAACAGGGATATCTTCGATTTCGTGGGATTTCCCGCTGAGAAATGCATTTTCAGTGATAATCTTCATGATTCTGCTGTTACAAGTGTGCAGAATCACCGAAATCGCTGTTTTCGTGCTATTGGATGCGAATAACACGTTTTCTGGGGTTTTCAGCAGTCCACAGTGCGTTTGTTATGCGGAAACTGCGATATCTTCGGTATCGTTGTTGTTTCCAGCTGAGATATGCATTCTCAGTGATAATCTTCATGATTCTGCTGTTACAAGTGTGCAGAATCTCCGAAATCGCTGTTTTCGTGCTATTGAATGCGAAAAACACGTTTTCTGGTGTTCTCAGCACCCGACAGTGCGTTTGATGTGCGGAAACAGGGATATCTTCGATTTCGTGGGATTTCCCGCTGAGAAATGCATTTTCAGTGATAATCTTCGAGTTTCTACTGTGACAAGTGTGCAGAATCACCGAAATGGCTGTTTTCGTGCTATTGAATGCGAAAAACACGTTTTCTGGGGTTTTCAGCACTCCACAGAGCGTTTGACATGCGGAAACTGCGATATCTTCGGTATCGTTGGGTTTCCAGCTGAGATATGCATTTTCAGTGATAATCTTCGAGTTTCCTCTGTGACATGTGTGCAGAATCACAGAAATCGCTGTTTTCGTGCTATTGAATGCGAAAAACACGTTTTCTGGTGTTTTTAGCACTCCACAGAGCGTTTGATGTGCGGAAACAGAAATATCTTCGTTTTCGTGCGGTTGCCAGCTGAGACATGCATTTTCTACGATAATCTTCGAGTTTCTTCGCTGACAAGTGTGCAGAATCACCGAAATGGCTGTATTCGTGCTATTGAATGCGAAAAACACGTTTTCTGGGGTTTTCAGCATTCCACAGTGCGTTTGTTATGCGGAAACTGCGATATCTTCGGTATCGTTGTTGTTTCCAGCTGAGATATGCATTCTCAGTGATAATCTTCATGATTCTGCTGTTATAAGTGTGCAGAATCACCGAAATCGCTGTTTTCGTGCTATTGAATGCGACAAACACGTTTTCTGGTGTTCTCAGCACCCGACAGTGCGTTTGATGTGCGGAAACAGGGATATCTTCGTTTTCGTGGGGTTTCCAGCTGAGATATGCATTTTCAGTGATAATCTTCATGATTCTGCTGTTACAAGTGTGCAGAATCACCGAAATGGCTGTTTTCCTGCTATTGAATGCGAAAAACACGTTTTCTGGTGTTTTCAGCACTCCACAGAGCGTTTGATATGCGGAAGCTGCGATATCTTCGGTATCGTTGCTGTTTCCAGCTGAGATATGCATTTTCAGTAATAATCTTCGAGTTTTTTCTGTGACAAGTGTGCAGAATCACAGAAATCGCTGTTTTCGTGCTATTGGATGCGAAAAACACGTTTTCTGGTGTTTTCAGCACTCCACAGAGCGTTTGACATGCGGAAACAGGGATATCTTCGGTATCGTTGGGTTTCCAGCTGAGATATGCATTTTCAGTGATAATCTTCGAGTTTCTTCTGTGACATGTGTGCAGAATCACAGAAATTGCTGTTTTCGTGCTATTGAATGCGAAAAACACGTTTTCTGGTGTTTTCAGCACTCCACAGAGCGTTTGATGTGCGGAAACAGGGATATCTTCGTTTTCGTGCGGTTGCCAGGTGAGACATGCATTTTCTACGATAATCTTCGAGTTTCTTCGGTGACAAGTGTGCAGAATCACCGAAATCGCTGTTTTCGTGCTATTGAATGCGAAAAACACGTTTTCTGGGGTTTTCAGCACTCCACAGTGCGTTTGTTATGCGGAAACTGCGATATCTTCGGTATCGTTGTTGTTTCCAGCTGAGATATCCATTCTCAGTGATAATCTTCATGATTCTGCTGTTACAAGTGTGCAGAATCACCGAAATGGCTGTTTTCCTGCTATTGAATGCGAAAAACACGTTTTCTGGTGTTTTCAGCACTCCACAGAGCGTTTGATATGCGGAAGCTGCGATATCTTCGGTATCGTTGTTGTTTCCAGCTGAGATATGCATTTTCAGTAATAATCTTCGAGTTTTTTCTGTGACAAGTGTGCAGAATCACAGAAAGCGCTGTTTTCGTGCTATTGAATGCGAAAAACACGTTTTCTGGTGTTTTCAGCACTCCACAGAGCGTTTGACATGCGGAAACTGCGATATCTTCGGTATCGTTGGGTTTCCAGCTGAGATATGCATTTTCAGTGATAATCTTCGAGTTTCTTCTGTGAGAAGTGTGCAGAATCACAGAAATCGCTGTTTTCGTGCTATTGGATGCGAAAAACACGTTTTCTGGTGTTTTCAGCACTCCACAGAGCGTTTGATGTGCGGAAACAGGGATATCTTCGTTTTCGTGTGGTTGCCAGCTGAGACATGCATTTTCTACGATAATCTTCGAGTTTCTTCTGTGACAAGTGTGCAGAATCACAGAAATCGCTGTTTTCGTGCTATTGAATGCGAAAAACACGTTTTCTGTTGTTTTCAGCACGCCACAGAGCGTTTGACATGCGGAAACTGCGATATCTTCGGTTTCGTTGGGTTTCCAGCTGAGATATGCATTTTGATTGATAATCTTCATGATTCTGCAGTTACAAGTGTGCAGAATCTCCGAAATCGCGGTTTTCGTGCTATTGAATGCGAAAAACACGTTTTCTGGTGTTCTCAGCACCCGACAGTGCGTTTGATGTGCGGAAACAGGGATATCTTCGATTTCGTGGGATTTCCCGCTTAGAAATGCATTTTCAGTGATAATCTTCGAGTTTCTACTGTGACAAGTGTGCAGATTCACCGAAATGGCTGTTTTCGTGCTATTGAATGCGAAAAACACGTTTTCTGGGGTTTTCAGCACTCCACAGAGCGTTTGACATGCGGAAACTGCGATATCTTCGGTATCGTTGGGTTTCCAGCTGAGATATGCATTTTCAGTGATAATCTTCGAGTTTCCTCTGTGACATGTGTGCCGAATCACAGAAATCGCTGTTTTCGTGCTATTGAATGCGAAAAACACGTTTTCTGGTGTTTTCAGCTCTCCACAGAGCGTTTGACATGCGGAAACTGCGATATCTTCGGTATCGTTGGGTTTCCCGCTGAGATATGCATTTTCAGTGATAATCTTCATGATTCTGCTGTTACAAGTGTGCAGAATCACCGAAATCGCTGTTTTCGTGCTATTGGATGCAAAAAACACGTTTTCTGGGGTTTTCAGCAGTCCACAGTGCGTTTGTTATGCGGAAACTGCGATATCTTCGGTATCGTTGTTGTTTCCAGCTGAGATATGCATTCTCAGTGATAATCTTCATGATTCTGCTGTTACAAGTGTGCCGAATCACAGAAATCGCTGTTTTCGTGCTATTGAATGCGAAAAACACGTTTTCTGGTGTTTTCAGCACTCCACAGAGCGTTTGATGTGCGGAAACAGGGATATCTTCGTTTTCGTGGGGTTTCCAGCTGAGATATGCATTTTCAGTGATAATCTTCATGATTCTGCTGTTACAAGTGTGCAGAATCACCGAAATCGCTGTTATCGTGCTATTGAATGCGAAAAACACGTTTTCTGGTGTTCTCAGCACCCGACAGTGCGTTTGATGTGCGGAAACAGGGATATCTTCGATTTCGGGGGATTTCCCGCTGAGAAATGCATTTTCAGTGATAATCTTCATGATTCTGCTGTTACGAGTGTGCAGAATCACCGAAATCGCTGTTTTCGTGCTATTGGATGCAAAAAACACGTTTTCTGGGGTTTTCAGCAGTCCACAGTGCGTTTGTTATGCGGAAACTGCGATATCTTCGGTATCGTTGTTGTTTCCAGCTGAGATATGCATTCTCAGTGATAATCTTCATGATTCTGCTGTTACAAGTGTGCAGAATCACCGAAATCGCTGTTTTCGTGCTATTGAATGCGAAAAACACGTTTTCTGGTGTTCTCAGCACCCGACAGTGCGTTTGATGTGCGGAAACAGGGATATCATCGATTTCGTGGGATTTCCCGCTGAGAAATGCATTTTCAGTGATAATCTTCGAGTTTCTTCTCTGACAAGTGTGCAGAATCACAGAAATCGCTGTTTTCGTCCTATTGAATGCGAAAAACACGTTTTCTGGTGTTTTCAGCTCTCCACAGAGCGTTTGACATGCGGAAACTGCGATATCTTCGGTATCGTTGGGTTTCCAGCTGAGATATGCATTTTCAGTGATAATCTTCGAGTTTCTTCTGTGACAAGTGTGCAGAATAACAGAAATCGCTGTTTTCGTGCTATTGAATGCGAAAAACACGTTTTCTGGTGTTTTCAGCACTCCACAGAGCGTTTGATGTGCGGAAACAGGGATATCTTCGGTATCTTTCGGTTTCCAGCTGAGATATGCATTTTCAGTGATAATCTTCGAGTTTCTTCTGTGAGAAGTGTGCAGAATCACAGAAATCGCTGTTTTCGTGCTATTGAATGCGAAAAACACGTTTTCTGGTGTTCTCAGCACCCGACAGTGCGTTTGATGTGCGGAAACAGGGATATCTTCGATTTCGTGGGATTTCCCGCTGAGAAATGCATTTTCAGTGATAATCTTCATGATTCTGCTGTTACAAGTGTGCAGAATCACCGAAATCGCTGTTTTCGTGCTATTGGATGCAAAAAACACGTTTTCTGGGGTTTTCAGCAGTCCACAGTGCGTTTGTTATGCGGAAACTGCGATATCTTCGGTATCGTTGTTGTTTCCAGCTGAGATATGCATTCTCAGTGATAATCTTCATGATTCTGCTGTTACAAGTGTGCAGAATCACCGAAATCGCTGTTTTCGTGCTATTGAATGCGAAAAACACGTTTTCTGGTGTTCTCAGCACCCGACAGTGCGTTTGATGTGCGGAAACAGGGATATCTTCGATTTCGTGGGATTTCCCGCTGAGAAATGCATTTTCAGTGATAATCTTCGAGTTTCTACTGTGACAAGTGTGCAGAATCACCGAAATGGCTGTTTTCGTGCTATTGAATGCGAAAAACACGTTTTCTGGGGTTTTCAGCACTCCACAGAGCGTTTGACATGCGGAAACTGCGATATCGACGGTATCGTTGGGTTTCCAGCTGAGATATGCATTTTCAGTGATAATCTTCGAGTTTCCTCTGTGACATGTGTGCCGAATCACAGAAATCGCTGTTTTCGTGCTATTGAATGCGAAAAACACGTTTTCTGGTGTTTTCAGCTCTCCACAGAGCGTTTGACATGCGGAAACTGCGATATCTTCGGTATCGTTGGGTTTCCCGCTGAGATATGCATTTTCAGTGATAATCTTCATGATTCTGCTGTTACAAGTGTGCAGAATCACCGAAAACACTGTTTTCGTG
Organism: Anthophora plumipes; assembly: GCA_951804975.1. NCBI lineage: Eukaryota > Metazoa > Arthropoda > Insecta > Hymenoptera > Apidae > Anthophora > Anthophora plumipes. The sequence goes on along the minus strand of CATORF010000924.1, from coordinate 2,281,874 downwards.
CTATTGGATGCGAAAAACACGTTTTCTGGTGTTTTCAGCACTCCAGAGTGCGTTTGATGTGCGGAAACAGGGATATCTTCGTTTTCGTGGGGTTTCCTGCTGAGATATGCATTTTCAGTGATAATCTTCGAGTTTCTTCTCTGACAAGTGTGCAGAATCACAGAAATCGCTGTTTTCGTGCTATTGAATGCGAAAAACACGTTTTCTGGTGTTTTCAGCTCTCCACAGAGCGTTTGACATGCGGAAACTGCGATATCTTCGGTATCGTTGGGTTTCCAGCTGAGATATGCATTTTCAGTGATAATCTTCGAGTTTCTTCTGTGACAAGTGTGCAGAATAACAGAAATCGCTGTTTTCGTGCTATTGAATGCGAAAAACACGTTTTCTGGTGTTTTCAGCACTCCACAGAGCGTTTGATGTGCGGAAACAGGGATATCTTCGGTATCTTTCGGTTTCCAGCTGAGATATGCATTTTCAGTGATAATCTTCGAGTTTCTTCTGTGAGAAGTGTGCAGAATCACAGAAATCGCTGTTTTCGTGCTATTGGATGCGAAAAACACGTTTTCTGGTGTTTTCAGCACTCCACAGAGCGTTTGATGTGCGGAAACAGGGATATCTTCGTTTTCGTGGGGTTTCCAGCTGAGATATGCATTTTCAGTGATAATCTTCATGATTCTGCTGTTACAAGTGTGCAGAATCACCGAAATCGCTGTTATCGTGCTATTGAATGCGAAAAACACGTTTTCTGGTGTTCTCAGCACCCCACAGTGCGTTTGATGTGCGGAAACAGGGATATCTTCGATTTCGTGGGATTTCCCGCTGAGAAATGCATTTTCAGTGATAATCTTCATGATTCTGCTGTTACAAGTGTGCAGAATCACCGAAAACGCTGTTTTCGTGCTATTGGATGCAAAAAACACGTTTTCTGGGGTTTTCAGCAGTCCACAGTGCGTTTGTTATGCGGAAACTGCGATATCTTCGGTATCGTTGTTGTTTCCAGCTGAGATATGCATTCTCAGTGATAATCTTCATGATTCTGCTGTTACAAGTGTGCAGAATCACCGAAATCGCTGTTTTCGTGCTATTGAATGCGAAAAACACGTTTTCTGGTGTTCTCAGCACCCGACAGTGCGTTTGATGTGCGGAAACAGGGATATCATCGATTTCGTGGGATTTCCCGCTGAGAAATGCATTTTCAGTGATAATCTTCGAGTTTCTTCTCTGACAAGTGTGCAGAATCACAGAAATCGCTGTGTTCGTGCTATTGAATGCGAAAAACACGTTTTCTGGTGTTTTCAGCTCTCCACAGAGCGTTTGACATGCGGAAACTGCGATATCTTCGGTATCGTTGGGTTTCCAGCTGAGATATGCATTTTCAGTGATAATCTTCGAGTTTCTTCTGTGACAAGTGTGCAGAATAACAGAAATCGCTGTTTTCGTGCTATTGAATGCGAAAAACACGTTTTCTGGTGTTTTCAGCACTCCACAGAGCGTTTGATGTGCGGAAACAGGGATATCTTCGGTATCTTTCGGTTTCCAGCTGAGATATGCATTTTCAGTGATAATCTTCGAGTTTCTTCTGTGAGAAGTGTGCAGAATCACAGAAATCGCTGTTTTCGTGCTATTGGATGCGAAAAACACGTTTTCTGGTGTTTTCAGCACTCCACAGAGCGTTTGATGTGCGGAAACAGGGATATCTTCGTTTTCGTGGGGTTTCCAGCTGAGATATGCATTTTCAGTGATAATCTTCATGATTCTGCTGTTACAAGTGTGCAGAATCACCGAAATCGCTGTTATCGTGCTATTGAATGCGAAAAACACGTTTTCTGGTGTTCTCAGCACCCGACAGTGCGTTTGATGTGCGGAAACAGGGATATCTTCGATTTCGTGGGATTTCCCGCTGAGAAATGCATTTTCAGTGATAATCTTCATGATTCTGCTGTTACAAGTGTGCAGAATCACCGAAATGGCTGTTTTCGTGCTATTGAATGCGATAAACACGTTTTCTGGGGTTTTCAGCACTCCACAGAGCGTTTGACATGCGGAAACTGCGATATCTTCGGTATCGTTGGGTTTCCAGCTGAGATATGCATTTTCAGTGATAATCTTCGAGTTTCCTCTGTGACATGTGTGCAGAATCACAGAAATCGCTGTTTTCGTGCTATTGAATGCGAAAAACACGTTTTCTGGTGTTTTCAGCACTCCACAGAGCGTTTGATGTGCGGAAACAGAAATATCTTCGTTTTCGTGCGGTTGCCAGCTGAGACATGCATTTTCTACGATAATCTTCGAGTTTCTTCGCTGACAAGTGTGCAGAATCACCGAAATGGCTGTATTCGTGCTATTGAATGCGAAAAACACGTTTTCTGGGGTTTTCAGCATTCCACAGTGCGTTTGTTATGCGGAAACTGCGATATCTTCGGTATCGTTGTTGTTTCCAGCTGAGATATGCATTCTCAGTGATAATCTTCATGATTCTGCTGTTATAAGTGTGCAGAATCACCGAAATCGCTGTTTTCGTGCTATTGAATGCGAAAAACACGTTTTCTGGTGTTTTCAGCACTCCACAGAGCGTTTGATGTGCGGAAACAGGGATATCTTCGTTTTCGTGCGGTTGCCAGGTGAGACATGCATTTTCTACGATAATCTTCGAGTTTCTTCGGTGACAAGTGTGCAGAATCACCGAAATGGCTGTTTTCCTGCTATTGAATGCGAAAAACACGTTTTCTGGTGTTTTCAGCACTCCACAGAGCGTTTGATATGCGGAAGCTGCGATATCTTCGGTATCGTTGTTGTTTCCAGCTGAGATATGCATTTTCAGTAATAATCTTCGAGTTTTTTCTGTGACAAGTGTGCAGAATCACAGAAATCGCTGTTTTCGTGCTATTGGATGCGAAAAACACGTTTTCTGGTGTTCTCAGCACCCGACAGTGCGTTTGATGTGCGGAAACAGGGATATCTTCGTTTTCGTGGGGTTTCCAGCTGAGATATGCATTTTCAGTGATAATCTTCATGATTCTGCTGTTACAAGTGTGCAGAATCACCGAAATGGCTGTTTTCCTGCTATTGAATGCGAAAAACACGTTTTCTGGTGTTTTCAGCACTCCACAGAGCGTTTGATATGCGGAAGCTGCGATATCTTCGGTATCGTTGTTGTTTCCAGCTGAGATATGCATTTTCAGTAATAATCTTCGAGTTTTTTCTGTGACAAGTGTGCAGAATCACAGAAATCGCTGTTTTCGTGCTATTGGATGCGAAAAACACGTTTTCTGGTGTTTTCAGCACTCCACAGAGCGTTTGACATGCGGAAACAGGGATATCTTCGGTATCGTTGGGTTTCCAGCTGAGATATGCATTTTCAGTGATAATCTTCGAGTTTCTTCTGTGACATGTGTGCAGAATCACAGAAATTGCTGTTTTCGTGCTATTGAATGCGAAAAACACGTTTTCTGGTGTTTTCAGCACTCCACAGAGCGTTTGATGTGCGGAAACAGGGATATCTTCGTTTTCGTGCGGTTGCCAGGTGAGACATGCATTTTCTACGATAATCTTCGAGTTTCTTCGGTGACAAGTGTGCAGAATCACCGAAATCGCTGTTTTCGTGCTATTGAATGCGAAAAACACGTTTTCTGGGGTTTTCAGCACTCCACAGTGCGTTTGTTATGCGGAAACAGCGATATCTTCGGTATCGTTGTTGTTTCCAGCTGAGATATCCATTCTCAGTGATAATCTTCATGATTCTGCTGTTACAAGTGTGCAGAATCACCGAAATCGCTGTTTTCGTGCTATTGAATGCGACAAACACGTTTTCTGGTGTTCTCAGCACCCGACAGTGCGTTTGATGTGCGGAAACAGGGATATCTTCGTTTTCGTGGGGTTTCCAGCTGAGATATGCATTTTCAGTGATAAGCTTCATCATTCTGCTGTTACAAGTGTGCAGAATCACCGAAAACTCTGTTTTCGTGCTATTGAATGCGAAAAACACGTTTTCTGGTGTTTTCAGCACTCCACAGAGCGTTTGACATGCGGAAACAGGGATATCTTCGGTATCGTTGGGTTTCCAGCTGAGATATGCATTTTCAGTGATAAACTTCGAGTTTCTTCTGTGACATGTGTGCAGAATCACAGAAATTGCTGTTTTCGTGCTATTGAATGCGAAAAACACGTTTTCTGGTGTTTTCAGCACTCCACAGAGCGTTTGATGTGCGGAAACAGGGATATCTTCGTTTTCGTGCGGTTGCCAGCTGAGACATGCATTTTCTACGATAATCTTCGAGTTTCATCTGTGACAAGTGTGCAGAATCACCGAAACCGCTGTTTTCGTGCTATTGAATGCGAAAAACACGTTTTCTGGTGTTTTCAGCACTCCACAGTGCGTTTGTTATGCGGAAACTGCGATATCTTCGGTATCGTTGTTGTTTCCAGCTGAGATATGCATTCTCAGTGATAATCTTCATGATTCTGCTGTTACAAGTGTGCAGAATCACCGAAATCGCTGTTTTCGTGCTATTGAATGCGACAAACACGTTTTCTGGTGTTCTCAGCACCCGACAGTGCGTTTGATGTGCGGAAACAGGGATATCTTCGTTTTCGTGGGGTTTCCAGCTGAGATATGCATTTTCTACGATAATCTTCGAGTTTTTTCTGTGACAAGTGTGCAGAATCACAGAAAACGCTGTTTTCGTGCTATTGGATGCGAAAAACACGTTTTCTGGTGTTCTCAGCACCCGACAGTGCGTTTGATGTGCGGAAACTGGGATATCTTCGTTTTCGTGCGGTTGCCAGCTGAGACATGCATTTTCTACGATAATCTTCGAGTTTCATCTGTGACAAGTGTGCAGAATCACCGAAACCGCTGTTTTCGTGCTATTGAATGCGAAAAACACGTTTTCTGGTGTTTTCAGCACTCCACAGTGCGTTTGTTATGCGGAAACTGCGATATCTTCGGTATCGTTGTTGTTTCCAGCTGAGATATGCATTCTCAGTGATAATCTTCATGATTCTGCTGTTACAAGTGTGCAGAATCACCGAAATCGCTGTTTTCGTGCTATTGAATGCGACAAACACGTTTTCTGGTGTTCTCAGCACCCGACAGTGCGTTTGATGTGCGGAAACAGGGATATCTTCGTTTTCGTGGGGTTTCCAGCTGAGATATGCATTTTCAGTGATAATCTTCATGATTCTGCTGTTACAAGTGTGCAGAATCACCGAAATGGCTGTTTTCCTGCTATTGAATGCGAAAAACACGTTTTCTGGTGTTTTCAGCACTCCACAGAGCGTTTGATATGCGGAAGCTGCGATATCTTCGGTATCGTTGTTGTTTCCAGCTGAGATATGCATTTTCAGTAATAATCTTCGAGTTTTTTCTGTGACAAGTGTGCAGAATCACAGAAATCGCTGTTTTCGTGCTATTGGATGCGAAAAACACGTTTTCTGGTGTTTTCAGCACTCCACAGAGCGTTTGACATGCGGAAACAGGGATATCTTCGGTATCGTTGGGTTTCCAGCTGAGATATGCATTTTCAGTGATAATCTTCGAGTTTCTTCTGTGACATGTGTGCAGAATCACAGAAATTGCTGTTTTCGTGCTATTGAATGCGAAAAACACGTTTTCTGGTGTTTTCAGCACTCCACAGAGCGTTTGATGTGCGGAAACAGGGATATCTTCGTTTTCGTGCGGTTGCCAGGTGAGACATGCATTTTCTACGATAATCTTCGAGTTTCTTCGGTGACAAGTGTGCAGAATCACCGAAATCGCTGTTTTCGTGCTATTGAATGCGAAAAACACGTTTTCTGGGGTTTTCAGCACTCCACAGTGCGTTTGTTATGCGGAAACTGCGATATCTTCGGTATCGTTGTTGTTTCCAACTGAGATATGCTTTTTCAGTGATAATCTTCGAGTTTTTTCTGTGATAAGTGTGCAGAATCACCGAAATCCCTGTTTTCGTGCTATTGGATGCGAAAAACACGTTTTCTGGTGTTCTCAGCACCCGACAGTGCGTTTGATGTGCGGAAACAGGGATATCTTCGTTTTCGTGGAGTTTCCAGCTGAGATATGCATTTTCAGTGATTATCTTCGAGTTTCTTCTGTGACAAGTGTGCAGAATCACCGAAATCGCTGTTTTCGTGCTATTGAATGCGAAAAACACGTTTTCTGGTGTTTTCAGCACTCCACAGAGCGTTTGACAAGCGGAAACTGCGATATCTTCGGTATCGTTGTTGTTTCCAGCTGAGATATGCATTTTCAATGATAATCTTCGAGTTTCTTCTGTGACAAGTGTGCAGAAACACCGAAATGGCTGTTTTCGTGCTATTGAATGCGAAAAACACGTTTTCTGGTGTTCTCAGCACGCGACAGTGCGTTTAATGTGCGGAAACAGGGATATCTTCGTTTTCGTGGGGTTTCCAGCTGAGATATGCATTTTCAGTGATAATCTTCATGATTCTGCTGTTACAAGTGTGCAGAATCACCGAAAACGCTGTTTTCGTGCTATTGAATGCGAAAAACACGTTTTCTGGTGTTTTCAGCACTCCACAGAGCGTTTGACACGCGGAAACTGCGGTATCTTCGGTATCGTTGGGTTTCCAGCTGAGATATGCATTTTCAGTGATAATCTTCGAGTTTTTTCTGTGACAAGTGTGCAGAATCACAGAAATCGCTGTTTTCGTGCTATTGAATGCGAAAAACACGTTTTCTGGTGTTTTCAGCACTCCACAGAGCGTTTGACATGCGGAAACTGCGATATCTTCGCTATCGTTGGGTTTCCAGCTGAGATATGCATTTTCAGTGATAATCTTCGAGTTTCTTCTGTGACAAGTTTGCAGAATCACAGAAATCGCTGTTTTCGTGCTATTGAATGCGAAAAACACGTTTTCTGGTGTTTTCAGCACTCCACAGAGCGCTTGAAGTGCGGAAACAGGGATATCTTCGTTTTCGAGCGGTTGCCAGCTGAGACATGCATTTTCTACGATAATCTTCGAGTTTCTTCTGTGACAAGTGTGCAGAATCACCGAAATCGCTGTTTTCGTGCTATTGAATGCGAAAATCACGTTTTCTGGGGTTTTCAGCACTCCACAGTGCGTTTGTTATGCGGAAACTGCGATATCTTCGGTATCGTTGTTGTTTCCAGCTGAGATATGCATTCTCAGTGATAATCTTCATGATTCTGCTGTTACAAGTGTGCAGAATCACCGAAATCGCTGTTTTCGTGCTATTGAATGCGACAAACACGTTTTCTGGTGTTCTCTGCACCCGACAGTGCGTTTGATGTGCGGAAACAGGGATATCTTCGTTTTCGTGGGGTTTCCAGCTGAGATATGCATTTTCAGTGATAAGCTTCATCATTCTGCTGTTACAAGTGTGCAGAATCACCGAAAACGCTGTTTTCGTGCTATTGAATGCCAAAAACACGTTTTCTGGTGTTTTCAGCACTCCACAGAGCGTTTGACATGCGGAAACTGCGATATCTTCGGTATCGTTGGGTTTCCAGCTGAGATATGCATTTTCAGTGATAATCTTCGAGTTTCTTCTGTGAGAAGTGTGCAGAATCACAGAAATCGCTGTTTTCGTGCTATTGGATGCGAAAAACACGTTTTCAGGGGTTTTCAGTACTCCACAGAGCGTTTGATGTGCGGAAACAGGGATATCTTCGTTTTCGTGTGGTTGCCAGCAGAGACATGCATTTTCTACGATAATCTTCGAGTTTCTTCTGTGACAAGTGTGCAGAATCACCGAAATCGCTGTTTTCGTGCTATTGAATGCGAAAAACACGTTTCCTGGTGTTCTCAGCACCCGACAGTGCGTTTGATGTGCGGAAACAGGGATATCTTCGATTGCGTTGGGTTTCCAGCTGAGATATGCATTTACAGTGATAATCTTCGAGTTTCTTCTGTGAGAAGTGTGCAGAATCACAGAAATCGCTGTTTTCGTGCTATTGGATGCGAAAAACACGTTTTCTGGTGTTTTCAGCACTCCACAGAGCGTTTGATGTGCGGAAACAGGGATATCTTCGTTTTCGTGTGGTTGCCAGCTGAGACATGCATTTTCTACGATAATCTTCGAGTTTCTTCTGTGACAAGTGTGCAGAATCACAGAAATCGCTGTTTTCGTGCTATTGAATGCGAAAAACACGTTTTCTGTTGTTTTCAGCACGCCACAGAGCGTTTGACATGCGGAAACTGCGATATCTTCGGTTTCGTTGGGTTTCCAGCTGAGATATGCATTTTGAGTGATAATCTTCATGAGTCTGCAGTTACAAGTGTGCAGAATCTCCGAAATCGCGGTTTTCGTGCTATTGAATGCGAAAAACACGTTTTCTGGTGTTCTCAGCACCCGACAGTGCGTTTGATGTGCGGAAACAGGGATATCTTCGATTTCGTGGGGTTTCCCGCTGAGAAATGCATTTTCAGTAATAATCTTCATGATTCTGCTGTTACAAGTGTGCAGAATCACCGAAAACGCTGTTTTCGTGCTATTGAATGCGAAAAACACGTTTTCTGGTGTTTTCAGCACTCCACAGAGCGTTTGACACGCGGAAACTGCGGTATCTTCGGTATCGTTGGGTTTCCAGCTGAGATATGCATTTTCAGTGATAATCTTCGAGTTTTTTCTGTGACAAGTGTGCAGAATCACAGAAATCGCTGTTTTCGTGCTATTGAATGCGAAAAACACGTTTTCTGGTGTTTTCAGCACTCCACAGAGCGTTTGACATGCGGAAACTGCGATATCTTCGGTATCGTTGGGTTTCCAGCTGAGATATGCATTTTCAGTGATAATCTTCGAGTTTCTTCTGTGACAAGTGTGCAGAATCACCGAAATGGCTGTTTTCGTGCTATTGAATGCGAAAAACACGTTTTCTGGTGTTTTCAGCACTCCACAGAGCGCTTGATGTGCGGAAACAGGGATATCTTCGTTGTCGAGCGGTTGCCAGCTGAGACATGCATTTTCTACGATAATCTTCGAGTTTCTTCTGTGACAAGTGTGCAGAATCACCGAAATGGCTGTTTTCGTGCTATTGAATGCGAAAAACACGTTTTCTGGTGTTTTCAGCAATCCACAGTGCGTATGACATGCGGAAACTGCGATATCTTCGGTATCGTTCGGTTTCCAGCTGAGACATGCATTTTCTACGATAATCTTCGAGTTTCTTCTGTGACAAGTGTGCAGAATCACCGAAATCGCTGTTTTCGTGCTATTGAATGCGAAAAACACATTTCCTGGGTTTTTTAGCACCCGACAGTGCGTTTGATGTGCGAAAACAGGGATATCTTCGTTTGCGTGGGGTTTCCAGTTGAGATATGCATTTTCAGTGATAATCTTCGAGTTTCTTCTGTGACAAGTGTGCAGAATCATAGAAATCGCTGTTTTCGTGCTATTGGATGCGAAAAACACGTTTTCTGGTGTTCTCAGCACCCGACAGTGCGTTTGATGTGCGGAAACAGGGATATCTTCGTTTTCGTGGGGATTCCAGCTGAGATATGCATTTTCAGTGATAATCTTCATGATTCTGCTGTTACAAGTGTGCAGAATCACCGAAAACGCTGTTTTCGTGCTAATGAATGCGAAAAACACGTTTTCTGGTGTTCTCAGCACCCGACAGTGCGTTTGATGTGTGGAAACAGGGATATCTTCGTTTTCGTGGGGTTTCCAGCTGAGATATGCATTTTCAGTGATAAACTTCATGATTCTGCTGTTACAAGTGTGCAGAATCACCGAAATCGCTGTTTTCCTGCTGTTGGGTGCGAAAAACACGTTTTCTGGTGTGTTCAGCACGCCACAGAGCGTTTGACATGCGGAAACTGCGATATCTTCGGTATCGTTGGGTTCCAGGTGAGATATGCATTTTCAGTGATAATCTTCATGATTCTGCTGTTACAAGTGTGCCGAATCACAGAAATCGCTGTTGTCGTGCTATTGAATGCGAAAAACACGTTTTCTGGTGTTTTCAGCAATCCACAGTGCGTATGACATGCGGGAACTGCGATATCTTCGGTATCGTTGTTGTTTCCAGCTGAGATATGCATTTTCTACGATAATCTTCAAGTTTCTTCTGTGACAGGTGTGCAGAATCACCGAAATCGCTGTTTTCGTGCTATTGAATGCGAAAAACACGTTTTCTGGTGTTTTCAGCAATCCACAGTGCGTATGCCTTGCGGAAACTGCGATATCTTCGGTATCGTTCGGTTTCCAGCTGAGATATGCATTTTCAGTGATAATCTTCATGATTCTGCTGTCACAAGCGTGCAGAATCACCGAAAACACTGTTTTCGTGCTATTGAATGCGAAAAACACGTTTTCTGGTGTTTTCAGCACGCCACAGAGCGTTTGACATGCGGAAACTGCGATATCTTCGGTATCGTTGGGTTTCCAGCTGAGATATGCATTTTCAGTGATAATCTTCGAGTTTCTTCTGTGACAAGTGTGCAGAATCACCGAAATCGCTGTTTTCGTGCTATTGAATGCGAATACACGTTTTCTGGTGTTTTCAGCAATCCACAGTGCGTATGACTTGCGGAAACTGCGATATCTGCGGTATCGTTCGGTTTCCAGCTGAGATATGCATTTTCAGTGATAATCTTCGAGTTTCTTCTGTGAGAAGTGTGCAGAATCACCGAAATCGCTGTTTTCGTGCTATTGAATGCGAAAAACACGTTTTCTGGTGTTCTCAGCACCCGACAGTGCGTTTGATGTGTGGAAACTGCGATATCTTCGGTATCGTTGGGTTTCCAGGTGAGATATGCATTTTCAGTGATAATCTTCATGATTCTGCTGCTACAAGTGTGCAGAATCACCGAAAACGCTGTTTTCGTGCTATTGAATGCGAAAAACACATTTCCTGGGTTTTTTAGCACCCGACAGTGCGTTTGATGTGCGAATACAGGGATATCTTCGTTTGCGTGGGGTTTCCAGTTGAGATATGCATTTTCAGTGATAATCTTCGAGTTTCTTCTGTGACAAGTGTGCAGAATCACAGAAATCGCTGTTTTCGTGCTATTGGATGCGAAAAACAAGTTTTCTGGTGTTTTCAGCACTCCACAGAGCGTTTGATGTGCGGAAACAGGGATATCTTCGTTTTCGTGCGGTTGCCAGCTGAGATATGCATTTTCAGTGATAATCTTCGAGTTTCTTCTGTGACAAGTGTGCAGAATCACCGAAATCGCTGCTTTCGTGCTATTGAATGCGAAAAACACGTTTTCTGGTGTTTTCAACATTGCACAGTTCGTTTGATATGCGGAAACTGCGATATCTTCGGTATCGTTGTTGTTTCCAGCTGAGATATGGATTTTCTACGATAATCTTCGAGTTTCTTCTGTGACAAGTGCGCATAATCACAGAAATCTCTGTTTTTTGTGCTATTGAATGCGAAAAACACGTTTTCTGGTGTTTTCAGCATTGAACAGTTCGTTTGATATGCGGAAACTGCGATATCTTCGGTATCGTTGTTGTTTCCAGCTGAGATATGGATTTTCTACGATAATCTTCGAGTTTCTTCTGTGACAAGTGTGCAGAATCACCGAAATCGCTGTTTTCGTGCTATTGAATGCGAAAAACACGTATTCTGGTGTTCTCAGCACTCGACAGTGCGTTTGATGTGCGGAAACAGGGATATCTTCGTTTTCGTTGGGTTTCCAGCTGAGATATGCATTTTCAGTGATAATCTTCGAGTTTCTTCTGTGACAAGTGTGCAGATTCACCGAAATCGCTGTTTTCGTGCTATTGAATGCGAAAAACACGTTTTCTGGTGTTTTCAGCATTGAACAGTTCGTTTGATATGCGGAAACTGCGATATCTTCGGTATCGTTGTTGTTTCCAGCTGAGATATGGATTTTCTACGATAATCTTCGAGTTTCTTCTGTGACAAGTGTGCAGAATCACCGAAATCGCTGTTTTCGTGCTATTGAATGCGAAAAACACGTATTCTGGTGTTCTCAGCACCCGACAGTGCGTTTGATGTGCGGAAACAGGGATATCTTTGTTTTCGTTGGGTTTCCAGCTGAGATATGCATTTTCAGTGATAATCTTCGAGTTTCTTCTGTGACAAGTGTGCAGAATCACCGAAATCGATGTTTTCGTGCTATTGAATGCGAAAAACACGTTTTCTGGTGTTTTCAACATTGCACAGTTCGTTTGATATGCGGAAACTGCGATATCTTCGGTATCGTTGTTGTTTCCAGCTGAGATATGGATTTTCTACGATAATCTTCGAGTTTCTTCTGTGACAAGTGCGCATAATCACAGAAATCGCTGTTTTCGTGCTATTGAATGCGAAAAACACGTTTTCTGGTGTTTTCAGCACTCCACAGAGCGTTTGACATGCGGAAACTGCGATATCTTCGGTATCGTTGGGTTTCCAGCTGAGATATGCATTTTCAGTGATAATCTTCGAGTTTTTTCTGTGACACGTGTGCAGAATCACCGAAAACGCTGTTTTCGTGCTATTGGATGCCAAAAACACGTTTTATGGTGTTCTCAGCACCCGACAGTGCGTTTGATGTGCGGAAACAGGGATATCTTCGTTTTCGTGGGGTTTCCAGTTGAGATATGCATTTTCAGTGATAATCTTCATGATTCTGCTGTTACAAGTGTGCCGAATCACAGAAATCGCTGCTTTCGTGCTATTGAATGCGAAAAACACGTTTTCTGGTGTTTTCAGCACGCCACAGTGCGTATGACTTGCGGAAACTGCGATATCTTCGGTATCGTTCGGTTGCCAGCTGAGATATGCATTTTCAGTGATAATCTTCGAGTTTCTTCTGTGAGAAGTGTGCAGAATCACCGAAATCGCTGTTTTCGTGCTATTGAATGCGAAAAACACGTTTCCTGGAGTTTTCAGTACCCGACAGTGCGTTTGATGTGCGAATACTGGGATATCTTCGTTTGCGTGGGGTTTCCAGTTGAGATATGCATTTTCAGTGTTAATCTTCATGATTCTGCTGTTACAAGTGTGCCGAATCACAGAAATCGCTGTTTTCGTAGTATTGAATGCGAAAAACACGTTTTCTGGTGTTTTCAGCACACCACAGAGCGTGTGACAAGCGGAAACTGCGATATCTTCGTTTTCGTGGGGTTTCCAGCTGAGATATGCATTTTCAGTGATAATCTTCATGATTGTGCTGTCACAAGCGTGCAGAATCACCGAAAACGCTGTTTTCGTGCTATTGAATGCGAAAAACACGTTTTCTGGTGTTTTCAGCACGCCACAGTGCGTATGACTTGCGGAAACTGCGATATCTTCGGTATCGTTCGGTTGCCAGCTGAGATATGCATTTTCAGTGATAATCTTCGAGTTTCTTCTGTGACAAGTGTGCAGAATCACCGAAATCGCTGTTTTCGTGCTATTGAATGCGAATACACGTTTTCTGGTGTTTTCAGCAATCCACAGTGCGTATGACTTGCGGAAACTGCGATATCTTCGTTTTCGTGGGGTTTCCAGCTGAGATATGCATTTTCAGTGATAAACTTCATGATTCTGCTGTTACAAGTGTGCAGAATCACCGAAATCGCTGTTTTCGTGCTATTGGATGCGAAAAACACGTTTTCTGGTGTGTTCAGCACGCCACAGAGCGTTTGACATGCGGAAACTGCGATATCTTCGGTATCGTTGGGTTTCCAGGTGAGATATGCATTTTCAGTGATAATCTTCATGATTCTGCTGCTACAAGTGTGCAGAATCACCGACAACGCTGTTTTCGTGCTATTGAATGCGAAAAACACATTTCCTGGGTTTTTTAGCACCCGACAGTGCGTTTGACATGCGGAAACTGCGATATCTTCGGTATCGTTGGGTTTCCAGCTGAGATATGCATTTTCAGTGATAATATTCGAGTTTTTTCTGTGACAAGTGTGCAGAATCACCGAAAACGCTGTTGTCGTGCAATTGGATGCGAAAAACACGTTTTCTGGTGTTTTCAGCACACCACAGAGCGTGTGACATGCGGAAACTGCGATATCTTCGGTATCGTTGGGTTTCCAGCTGAGATATGCATTGTCAGTGATAATCTTCAAGTTTCTTCTGTGACAAGTGTGCAGAATCACCGAAATCGCTGTTTTCGTGCTATTGAATGCGAAAAACACGTTTTCTGGTGTTTTCAGCATTCCACAGTGCGTTTGATATGCGGAAACTGCGATATCTTCGGTATCGTTGTTGTTTCCAGCTGAGATATGCATTGTCAGTGATAATCTTCGAGTTTTTTCTGTGACAAGTGTGCAGAATCACCGAAAACGCTGTTTTCGTGCTATTGGATGCGAAAAACACGTTTTCTGGTGTTCTCAGCACCCGACAGTGCGTTTGATGTGCGGAAACAGGGATATCTTCGTTTTCGTGGGGTTTCCAGCTGAGATATGCATTTTCAGTGATAATCTTCATGATTCTGCTGTCACAAGCGTGCAGAATCACCGAAAACGCTGTTTTCGTACTATTGAATGCGAAAAACACGTTTTCTGGTGTTTTCAGCACGCCACAGAGCGTTTGACATGCGGAAACTGCGATATCTTCGGTATCGTTGGGTTTCGAGCTGAGATATGCATTTTCAGTGATAATCTTCGAGTTTCTTCTGTGACAAGTGTGCAGAATCACCGAAATCGCTGTTTTCGTGCTATTGAATGCGAAAAACACGTTTTCTGGTGTTTTCAGCATTGCACAGTTCGTTTGATATGCGGAAACTGCGATATCTTCGGTATCGTTGTTGTTTCCAGCTGAGATATGGATTTTCTACGATAATCTTCGAGTTTCTTCTGTGACAAGTGTGCAGAATCACCGAAAACGCTGTTGTCGTGCAATTGGATGCGAAAAACACGTTTTCTGGTGTTTTCAGCACACCACAGAGCGTGTGACATGCGGAAACTGCGATATCTTCGGTATCGTTGGGTTTCCAGCTGAGATATGCATTGTCAGTGATAATCTTCAAGTTTCTTCTGTGACAAGTGTGCAGAATCACCGAAATCGCTGTTTTCGTGCTATTGAATGCGAAAAACACGTTTTCTGGTGTTTTCAGCACTCCACAGAGCGTTTGACATGCGGAAACTGCGATATCTTCGGTATCGTTGGGTTTCCAGCTGAGATATGCATTTTCAGTGATAATCTTCGAGTTTCTTCTGTGAGAAGTGTGCAGAATCACCGAAATCGCTGTTTTCGTGCTATTGAATGCGAAAAACACGTTTCCTGGTGTTTTCAGTACCCGACAGTGCGTTTGATGTGCGAATACTGGGATATCTTCGTTTGTGTGGGGTTTCCAGTTGAGATATGCATTTTCAGTGATAATCTTCATGATTCAGCTGTTACAAGTGTGCCGAATCACAGAAATCGCTGTTTTCGTGCTATTGAATGCGAAAAACACGTTTTCTGGTGTTTTCAGCACGCCACAGTGCGTATGACTTGCGGAAACTGCGATATCTTCGGTATCGTTCGGTTGCCAGCTGAGATATGCATTTTCAGTGATAATCTTCGAGTTTCTTCTGTGAGAAGTGTGCAGAATCACCGAAATCGCTGTTTTCGTGCTATTGAATGCGAAAAACACGTTTCCTGGAGTTTTCAGTACCCGACAGTGCGTTTGATGTGCGAATACTGGGATATCTTCGTTTGCGTGGGGTTTCCAGTTGAGATATGCATTTTCAGTGTTAATCTTCATGATTCTGCTGTTACAAGTGTGCCGAATCACAGAAATCGCTGTTTTCGTAGTATTGAATGCGAAAAACACGTTTTCTGGTGTTTTCAGCACACCACAGAGCGTGTGACATGCGGAAACTGCGATATCTTCGTTTGCGTGGGGTTTCCTGTTGAGATATGCATTTTCAGTGATAATCTTCATGATTCTGCTGTTACAAGTGTGCCGAATCACAGAAATCGCTGTTTTCGTGCTATTGAATGCGAAAAACACGTTTTCTGGTGTTTTCAGCACGCCACAGTGCGTATGACTTGCGGAAACTGCGATATCTTCGGTATCGTTCGGTTGCCAGCTGAGATATGCATTTTCAGTGATAATCTTCGAGTTTCTTCTGTGACAAGTGTGCAGAATCACCGAAATCGCTGTTTTCGTGCTATTGGATGCGAAAAACACGTTTTCTGGTGTTTTCAGCACTCCACAGAGCGTTTGACATGCGGAAACTGCGATATCTTCGGTATCGTTGGGTTTCCAGCTGAGATATGCATTTTCAGTGATAACATTCGAGTTTTTTCTGTGACAAGTGTGCAGAATCACCGAAAACGCTGTTGTCGTGCAATTGGATGCGAAAAACACGTTTTCTGGTGTTTTCAGCACACCACAGAGCGTGTGACATGCGGAAACTGCGATATCTTCGGTATCGTTGGGTTTCCAGCTGAGATATGCATTGTCAGTGATAATCTTCAAGTTTCTTCTGTGACAAGTGTGCAGAATCACCGAAATCGCTGTTTTCGTGCTATTGAATGCGAAAAACACGTTTTCTGGTGTTTTCAGCATTCCACAGTGCGTTTGATATGCGGAAACTGCGATATCTTCGGTATCGTTGTTGTTTCCAGCTGAGATATGCATTCTCAGTGATAATCTTCATGATTCTGCTGTTACAAGTGTGCAGAATCACCGAAATCGCTGTTTTCGTGCTATTGAATGCGACAAACACGTTTTCTGGTGTTCTCTGCACCCGACAGTGCGTTTGATGTGCGGAAACAGGGATATCTTCGTTTTCGTGGGGTTTCCAGCTGAGATATGCATTTTCAGTGATAAGCTTCATCATTCTGCTGTTACAAGTGTGCAGAATCACCGAAAACGCTGTTTTCGTGCTATTGAATGCCAAAAACACGTTTTCTGGTGTTTTCAGCACTCCACAGAGCGTTTGACATGCGGAAACTGCGATATCTTCGGTATCGTTGGGTTTCCAGCTGAGATATGCATTTTCAGTGATAATCTTCGAGTTTCTTCTGTGAGAAGTGTGCAGAATCACAGAAATCGCTGTTTTCGTGCTATTGGATGCGAAAAACACGTTTTCAGGGGTTTTCAGTACTCCACAGAGCGTTTGATGTGCGGAAACAGGGATATCTTCGTTTTCGTGTGGTTGCCAGCAGAGACATGCATTTTCTACGATAATCTTCGAGTTTCTTCTGTGACAAGTGTGCAGAATCACCGAAATCGCTGTTTTCGTGCTATTGAATGCGAAAAACACGTTTCCTGGTGTTCTCAGCACCCGACAGTGCGTTTGATGTGCGGAAACAGGGATATCTTCGATTGCGTTGGGTTTCCAGCTGAGATATGCATTTACAGTGATAATCTTCGAGTTTCTTCTGTGAGAAGTGTGCAGAATCACAGAAATCGCTGTTTTCGTGCTATTGGATGCGAAAAACACGTTTTCTGGTGTTTTCAGCACTCCACAGAGCGTTTGATGTGCGGAAACAGGGATATCTTCGTTTTCGTGTGGTTGCCAGCTGAGACATGCATTTTCTACGATAATCTTCGAGTTTCTTCTGTGACAAGTGTGCAGAATCACAGAAATCGCTGTTTTCGTGCTATTGAATGCGAAAAACACGTTTTCTGTTGTTTTCAGCACGCCACAGAGCGTTTGACATGCGGAAACTGCGATATCTTCGGTTTCGTTGGGTTTCCAGCTGAGATATGCATTTTGAGTGATAATCTTCATGAGTCTGCAGTTACAAGTGTGCAGAATCTCCGAAATCGCGGTTTTCGTGCTATTGAATGCGAAAAACACGTTTTCTGGTGTTCTCAGCACCCGACAGTGCGTTTGATGTGCGGAAACAGGGATATCTTCGATTTCGTGGGGTTTCCCGCTGAGAAATGCATTTTCAGTAATAATCTTCATGATTCTGCTGTTACAAGTGTGCAGAATCACCGAAAACGCTGTTTTCGTGCTATTGAATGCGAAAAACACGTTTTCTGGTGTTTTCAGCACTCCACAGAGCGTTTGACACGCGGAAACTGCGGTATCTTCGGTATCGTTGGGTTTCCAGCTGAGATATGCATTTTCAGTGATAATCTTCGAGTTTTTTCTGTGACAAGTGTGCAGAATCACAGAAATCGCTGTTTTCGTGCTATTGAATGCGAAAAACACGTTTTCTGGTGTTTTCAGCACTCCACAGAGCGTTTGACATGCGGAAACTGCGATATCTTCGGTATCGTTGGGTTTCCAGCTGAGATATGCATTTTCAGTGATAATCTTCGAGTTTCTTCTGTGACAAGTGTGCAGAATCACCGAAATGGCTGTTTTCGTGCTATTGAATGCGAAAAACACGTTTTCTGGTGTTTTCAGCACTCCACAGAGCGCTTGATGTGCGGAAACAGGGATATCTTCGTTGTCGAGCGGTTGCCAGCTGAGACATGCATTTTCTACGATAATCTTCGAGTTTCTTCTGTGACAAGTGTGCAGAATCACCGAAATGGCTGTTTTCGTGCTATTGAATGCGAAAAACACGTTTTCTGGTGTTTTCAGCAATCCACAGTGCGTATGACATGCGGAAACTGCGATATCTTCGGTATCGTTCGGTTTCCAGCTGAGACATGCATTTTCTACGATAATCTTCGAGTTTCTTCTGTGACAAGTGTGCAGAATCACCGAAATCGCTGTTTTCGTGCTATTGAATGCGAAAAACACATTTCCTGGGTTTTTTAGCACCCGACAGTGCGTTTGATGTGCGAAAACAGGGATATCTTCGTTTGCGTGGGGTTTCCAGTTGAGATATGCATTTTCAGTGATAATCTTCGAGTTTCTTCTGTGACAAGTGTGCAGAATCATAGAAATCGCTGTTTTCGTGCTATTGGATGCGAAAAACACGTTTTCTGGTGTTCTCAGCACCCGACAGTGCGTTTGATGTGCGGAAACAGGGATATCTTCGTTTTCGTGGGGATTCCAGCTGAGATATGCATTTTCAGTGATAATCTTCATGATTCTGCTGTTACAAGTGTGCAGAATCACCGAAAACGCTGTTTTCGTGCTAATGAATGCGAAAAACACGTTTTCTGGTGTTCTCAGCACCCGACAGTGCGTTTGATGTGTGGAAACAGGGATATCTTCGTTTTCGTGGGGTTTCCAGCTGAGATATGCATTTTCAGTGATAAACTTCATGATTCTGCTGTTACAAGTGTGCAGAATCACCGAAATCGCTGTTTTCCTGCTGTTGGGTGCGAAAAACACGTTTTCTGGTGTGTTCAGCACGCCACAGAGCGTTTGACATGCGGAAACTGCGATATCTTCGGTATCGTTGGGTTCCAGGTGAGATATGCATTTTCAGTGATAATCTTCATGATTCTGCTGTTACAAGTGTGCCGAATCACAGAAATCGCTGTTGTCGTGCTATTGAATGCGAAAAACACGTTTTCTGGTGTTTTCAGCAATCCACAGTGCGTATGACATGCGGGAACTGCGATATCTTCGGTATCGTTGTTGTTTCCAGCTGAGATATGCATTTTCTACGATAATCTTCGAGTTTCTTCTGTGACAAGTGCGCAGAATCACAGAAATCGCTGTTTTCGTGCTATTGAATGCGAAAAACACGTTTTCTGGTGCTTTCAGCACTCCACAGAGCGTTTGACACGCGGAAACTGCGATATCTTCGGTATCGTTGGGTTTCCAGCTGAGATATGCATTTTCAGTGATAATATTCGAGTTTTTTCTGTGACAAGTGTGCAGAATCACCGAAAAGGCTGTTGTCGTGCAATTGGATGCGAAAAACACGTTTTCTGGTGATTTCAGCATTGCACAGTTCATTTGATATGCGGAAACTGCGATATCTTCGGTATCGTTGTTGTTTCCAGCTGAGATATGCATTTTCTACGATAATCTTCGAGTTTCTTCTGTGACAAGTGCGCAGAATCACAGAAATCGCTGTTTTCGTGCTATTGAATGCGAAAAACACGTTTTCTGGTGCTTTCAGCACTCCACAGAGCGTTTGACACGCGGAAACTGCGATATCTTCGGTATCGTTGGGTTTCCAGCTGAGATATGCATTTTCAGTGATAATATTCGAGTTTTTTCTGTGACAAGTGTGCAGAATCACCGAAAAGGCTGTTGTCGTGCAATTGGATGCGAAAAACACGTTTTCTGGTGTTTTCAGCACACCACAGAGCGTGTGACATGCAGAAACTGCGATATCTTCGGTATCGTTGGGTTTCCAGCTGAGATATGCATTTTCAGTGATAATCTTCAAGTTTCTTCTGTGACAGGTGTGCAGAATCACCGAAATCGCTGTTTTCGTGCTATTGAATGCGAAAAACACGTTTTCTGGTGTTTTCAGCAATCCACAGTGCGTATGCCTTGCGGAAACTGCGATATCTTCGGTATCGTTCGGTTTCCAGCTGAGATATGCATTTTCAGTGATAATCTTCATGATTCTGCTGTCACAAGCGTGCAGAATCACCGAAAACACTGTTTTCGTGCTATTGAATGCGAAAAACACGTTTTCTGGTGTTTTCAGCACGCCACAGAGCGTTTGACATGCGGAAACTGCGATATCTTCGGTATCGTTGGGTTTCCAGCTGAGATATGCATTTTCAGTGATAATCTTCGAGTTTCTTCTGTGACAAGTGTGCAGAATCACCGAAATCGCTGTTTTCGTGCTATTGAATGCGAATACACGTTTTCTGGTGTTTTCAGCAATCCACAGTGCGTATGACTTGCGGAAACTGCGATATCTGCGGTATCGTTCGGTTTCCAGCTGAGATATGCATTTTCAGTGATAATCTTCGAGTTTCTTCTGTGAGAAGTGTGCAGAATCACCGAAATCGCTGTTTTCGTGCTATTGAATGCGAAAAACACGTTTTCTGGTGTTCTCAGCACCCGACAGTGCGTTTGATGTGTGGAAACTGCGATATCTTCGGTATCGTTGGGTTTCCAGGTGAGATATGCATTTTCAGTGATAATCTTCATGATTCTGCTGCTACAAGTGTGCAGAATCACCGAAAACGCTGTTTTCGTGCTATTGAATGCGAAAAACACATTTCCTGGGTTTTTTAGCACCCGACAGTGCGTTTGATGTGCGAATACAGGGATATCTTCGTTTGCGTGGGGTTTCCAGTTGAGATATGCATTTTCAGTGATAATCTTCGAGTTTCTTCTGTGACAAGTGTGCAGAATCACAGAAATCGCTGTTTTCGTGCTATTGGATGCGAAAAACAAGTTTTCTGGTGTTTTCAGCACTCCACAGAGCGTTTGATGTGCGGAAACAGGGATATCTTCGTTTTCGTGCGGTTGCCAGCTGAGATATGCATTTTCAGTGATAATCTTCGAGTTTCTTCTGTGACAAGTGTGCAGAATCACCGAAATCGCTGCTTTCGTGCTATTGAATGCGAAAAACACGTTTTCTGGTGTTTTCAACATTGCACAGTTCGTTTGATATGCGGAAACTGCGATATCTTCGGTATCGTTGTTGTTTCCAGCTGAGATATGGATTTTCTACGATAATCTTCGAGTTTCTTCTGTGACAAGTGCGCATAATCACAGAAATCTCTGTTTTTTGTGCTATTGAATGCGAAAAACACGTTTTCTGGTGTTTTCAGCATTGAACAGTTCGTTTGATATGCGGAAACTGCGATATCTTCGGTATCGTTGTTGTTTCCAGCTGAGATATGGATTTTCTACGATAATCTTCGAGTTTCTTCTGTGACAAGTGTGCAGAATCACCGAAATCGCTGTTTTCGTGCTATTGAATGCGAAAAACACGTATTCTGGTGTTCTCAGCACTCGACAGTGCGTTTGATGTGCGGAAACAGGGATATCTTCGTTTTCGTTGGGTTTCCAGCTGAGATATGCATTTTCAGTGATAATCTTCGAGTTTCTTCTGTGACAAGTGTGCAGAATCACCGAAATCGCTGTTTTCGTGCTATTGAATGCGAAAAACACGTTTTCTGGTGTTTTCAGCATTGAACAGTTCGTTTGATATGCGGAAACTGCGATATCTTCGGTATCGTTGTTGTTTCCAGCTGAGATATGGATTTTCTACGATAATCTTCGAGTTTCTTCTGTGACAAGTGTGCAGAATCACCGAAATCGCTGTTTTCGTGCTATTGAATGCGAAAAACACGTATTCTGGTGTTCTCAGCACCCGACAGTGCGTTTGATGTGCGGAAACAGGGATATCTTTGTTTTCGTTGGGTTTCCAGCTGAGATATGCATTTTCAGTGATAATCTTCGAGTTTCTTCTGTGACAAGTGTGCAGAATCACCGAAATCGCTGTTTTCGTGCTATTGAATGCGAAAAACACGTTTTCTGGTGTTTTCAACATTGCACAGTTCGTTTGATATGCGGAAACTGCGATATCTTCGGTATCGTTGTTGTTTCCAGCTGAGATATGGATTTTCTACGATAATCTTCGAGTTTCTTCTGTGACAAGTGCGCATAATCACAGAAATCGCTGTTTTCGTGCTATTGAATGCGAAAAACACGTTTTCTGGTGTTTTCAGCACTCCACAGAGCGTTTGACATGCGGAAACTGCGATATCTTCGGTATCGTTGGGTTTCCAGCTGAGATATGCATTTTCAGTGATAATCTTCGAGTTTTTTCTGTGACACGTGTGCAGAATCACCGAAAACGCTGTTTTCGTGCTATTGGATGCCAAAAACACGTTTTATGGTGTTCTCAGCACCCGACAGTGCGTTTGATGTGCGGAAACAGGGATATCTTCGTTTTCGTGGGGTTTCCAGTTGAGATATGCATTTTCAGTGATAATCTTCATGATTCTGCTGTTACAAGTGTGCCGAATCACAGAAATCGCTGTTTTCGTGCTATTGAATGCGAAAAACACGTTTTCTGGTGTTTTCAGCACGCCACAGTGCGTATGACTTGCGGAAACTGCGATATCTTCGGTATCGTTCGGTTGCCAGCTGAGATATGCATTTTCAGTGATAATCTTCGAGTTTCTTCTGTGAGAAGTGTGCAGAATCACCGAAATCGCTGTTTTCGTGCTATTGAATGCGAAAAACACGTTTCCTGGAGTTTTCAGTACCCGACAGTGCGTTTGATGTGCGAATACTGGGATATCTTCGTTTGCGTGGGGTTTCCAGTTGAGATATGCATTTTCAGTGTTAATCTTCATGATTCTGCTGTTACAAGTGTGCCGAATCACAGAAATCGCTGTTTTCGTAGTATTGAATGCGAAAAACACGTTTTCTGGTGTTTTCAGCACACCACAGAGCGTGTGACAAGCGGAAACTGCGATATCTTCGTTTTCGTGGGGTTTCCAGCTGAGATATGCATTTTCAGTGATAATCTTCATGATTGTGCTGTCACAAGCGTGCAGAATCACCGAAAACGCTGTTTTCGTGCTATTGAATGCGAAAAACACGTTTTCTGGTGTTTTCAGCACGCCACAGTGCGTATGACTTGCGGAAACTGCGATATCTTCGGTATCGTTCGGTTGCCAGCTGAGATATGCATTTTCAGTGATAATCTTCGAGTTTCTTCTGTGACAAGTGTGCAGAATCACCGAAATCGCTGTTTTCGTGCTATTGAATGCGAATACACGTTTTCTGGTGTTTTCAGCAATCCACAGTGCGTATGACTTGCGGAAACTGCGATATCTTCGTTTTCGTGGGGTTTCCAGCTGAGATATGCATTTTCAGTGATAAACTTCATGATTCTGCTGTTACAAGTGTGCAGAATCACCGAAATCGCTGTTTTCGTGCTATTGGATGCGAAAAACACGTTTTCTGGTGTGTTCAGCACGCCACAGAGCGTTTGACATGCGGAAACTGCGATATCTTCGGTATCGTTGGGTTTCCAGGTGAGATATGCATTTTCAGTGATAATCTTCATGATTCTGCTGCTACAAGTGTGCAGAATCACCGACAACGCTGTTTTCGTGCTATTGAATGCGAAAAACACATTTCCTGGGTTTTTTAGCACCCGACAGTGCGTTTGACATGCGGAAACTGCGATATCTTCGGTATCGTTGGGTTTCCAGCTGAGATATGCATTTTCAGTGATAATATTCGAGTTTTTTCTGTGACAAGTGTGCAGAATCACCGAAAACGCTGTTGTCGTGCAATTGGATGCGAAAAACACGTTTTCTGGTGTTTTCAGCACACCACAGAGCGTGTGACATGCGGAAACTGCGATATCTTCGGTATCGTTGGGTTTCCAGCTGAGATATGCATTGTCAGTGATAATCTTCAAGTTTCTTCTGTGACAAGTGTGCAGAATCACCGAAATCGCTGTTTTCGTGCTATTGAATGCGAAAAACACGTTTTCTGGTGTTTTCAGCATTCCACAGTGCGTTTGATATGCGGAAACTGCGATATCTTCGGTATCGTTGTTGTTTCCAGCTGAGATATGCATTGTCAGTGATAATCTTCGAGTTTTTTCTGTGACAAGTGTGCAGAATCACCGAAAACGCTGTTTTCGTGCTATTGGATGCGAAAAACACGTTTTCTGGTGTTCTCAGCACCCGACAGTGCGTTTGATGTGCGGAAACAGGGATATCTTCGTTTTCGTGGGGTTTCCAGCTGAGATATGCATTTTCAGTGATAATCTTCATGATTCTGCTGTCACAAGCGTGCAGAATCACCGAAAACGCTGTTTTCGTACTATTGAATGCGAAAAACACGTTTTCTGGTGTTTTCAGCACGCCACAGAGCGTTTGACATGCGGAAACTGCGATATCTTCGGTATCGTTGGGTTTCGAGCTGAGATATGCATTTTCAGTGATAATCTTCGAGTTTCTTCTGTGACAAGTGTGCAGAATCACCGAAATCGCTGTTTTCGTGCTATTGAATGCGAAAAACACGTTTTCTGGTGTTTTCAGCATTGCACAGTTCGTTTGATATGCGGAAACTGCGATATCTTCGGTATCGTTGTTGTTTCCAGCTGAGATATGGATTTTCTACGATAATCTTCGAGTTTCTTCTGTGACAAGTGTGCAGAATCACCGAAAACGCTGTTGTCGTGCAATTGGATGCGAAAAACACGTTTTCTGGTGTTTTCAGCACACCACAGAGCGTGTGACATGCGGAAACTGCGATATCTTCGGTATCGTTGGGTTTCCAGCTGAGATATGCATTGTCAGTGATAATCTTCAAGTTTCTTCTGTGACAAGTGTGCAGAATCACCGAAATCGCTGTTTTCGTGCTATTGAATGCGAAAAACACGTTTTCTGGTGTTTTCAGCACTCCACAGAGCGTTTGACATGCGGAAACTGCGATATCTTCGGTATCGTTGGGTTTCCAGCTGAGATATGCATTTTCAGTGATAATCTTCGAGTTTCTTCTGTGAGAAGTGTGCAGAATCACCGAAATCGCTGTTTTCGTGCTATTGAATGCGAAAAACACGTTTCCTGGTGTTTTCAGTACCCGACAGTGCGTTTGATGTGCGAATACTGGGATATCTTCGTTTGTGTGGGGTTTCCAGTTGAGATATGCATTTTCAGTGATAATCTTCATGATTCAGCTGTTACAAGTGTGCCGAATCACAGAAATCGCTGTTTTCGTGCTATTGAATGCGAAAAACACGTTTTCTGGTGTTTTCAGCACGCCACAGTGCGTATGACTTGCGGAAACTGCGATATCTTCGGTATCGTTCGGTTGCCAGCTGAGATATGCATTTTCAGTGATAATCTTCGAGTTTCTTCTGTGAGAAGTGTGCAGAATCACCGAAATCGCTGTTTTCGTGCTATTGAATGCGAAAAACACGTTTCCTGGAGTTTTCAGTACCCGACAGTGCGTTTGATGTGCGAATACTGGGATATCTTCGTTTGCGTGGGGTTTCCAGTTGAGATATGCATTTTCAGTGTTAATCTTCATGATTCTGCTGTTACAAGTGTGCCGAATCACAGAAATCGCTGTTTTCGTAGTATTGAATGCGAAAAACACGTTTTCTGGTGTTTTCAGCACACCACAGAGCGTGTGACATGCGGAAACTGCGATATCTTCGTTTGCGTGGGGTTTCCTGTTGAGATATGCATTTTCAGTGATAATCTTCATGATTCTGCTGTTACAAGTGTGCCGAATCACAGAAATCGCTGTTTTCGTGCTATTGAATGCGAAAAACACGTTTTCTGGTGTTTTCAGCACGCCACAGTGCGTATGACTTGCGGAAACTGCGATATCTTCGGTATCGTTCGGTTGCCAGCTGAGATATGCATTTTCAGTGATAATCTTCGAGTTTCTTCTGTGACAAGTGTGCAGAATCACCGAAATCGCTGTTTTCGTGCTATTGGATGCGAAAAACACGTTTTCTGGTGTTTTCAGCACTCCACAGAGCGTTTGACATGCGGAAACTGCGATATCTTCGGTATCGTTGGGTTTCCAGCTGAGATATGCATTTTCAGTGATAACATTCGAGTTTTTTCTGTGACAAGTGTGCAGAATCACCGAAAACGCTGTTGTCGTGCAATTGGATGCGAAAAACACGTTTTCTGGTGTTTTCAGCACACCACAGAGCGTGTGACATGCGGAAACTGCGATATCTTCGGTATCGTTGGGTTTCCAGCTGAGATATGCATTGTCAGTGATAATCTTCAAGTTTCTTCTGTGACAAGTGTGCAGAATCACCGAAATCGCTGTTTTCGTGCTATTGAATGCGAAAAACACGTTTTCTGGTGTTTTCAGCATTCCACAGTGCGTTTGATATGCGGAAACTGCGATATCTTCGGTATCGTTGTTGTTTCCAGCTGAGATATGCATTGTCAGTGATAATCTTCGAGTTTTTTCTGTGACAAGTGTGCAGAATCACCGAAAACGCTGTTTTCGTGCTATTGGATGCGAAAAACACGTTTTCTGGTGTTCTCAGCACCCGACAGTGCGTTTGATGTGCGGAAACAGGGATATCTTCGTTTTCGTGGGGTTTCCAGCTGAGATATGCATTTTCAGTGATAATCTTCATGATTCTGCTGTCACAAGCGTGCAGAATCACCGAAAACGCTGTTTTCGTACTATTGAATGCGAAAAACACGTTTTCTGGTGTTTTCAGCACGCCACAGAGCGTTTGACATGCGGAAACTGCGATATCTTCGGTATCGTTGGGTTTCCAGCTGAGATATGCATTTTCAGTGATAATCTTCGAGTTTCTGCTGTGACAAGTGTGCAGAATCACCGAAATCGCTGTTTTCGTGCTATTGAATGCGAAAAACACGTTTTCTGGTGATTTCAGCATTGCACAGTTCATTTGATATGCGGAAACTGCGATATCTTCGGTATCGTTGTTGTTTCCAGCTGAGATATGGATTTTCTACGATAATCTTCGAGTTTCTTCTGTGACAAGTGCGCATAATCACAGAAATCGCTGTTTTCGTGCTATTGAATGCGAAAAACACGTTTTCTGGTGTTTTCAGCACTCCACAGAGCGTTTGACATGCGGAAACTGCGATATCTTCGGTATCGTTGGGTTTCCAGCTGAGATATGCATTTTCAGTGATAATCTTCGAGTTTCTTCTGTGAGAAGTGTGCAGAATCACCGAAATCGCTGTTTTCGTGCTATTGAATGCGAAAAACACGTTTCCTGGTGTTTTCAGTACCCGACAGTGCGTTTGATGTGCGAATACTAGGATATCTTCGTTTGCGTGGGGTTTCCAGTTGAGATATGCATTTTCAGTGATAATCTTCATGAATCTGCTGTTACAAGTGTGCCGAATCACAGAAATCGCTGTTTTCGTGCTATTGAATGCGAAAAACACGTTTTCTGGTGTTTTCAGCACGCCACAGTGCGTATGACTTGCGGAAACTGCGATATCTTCGGTATCGTTCGGTTGCCAGCTGAGATATGCATTTTCAGTGATAATCTTCGAGTTTCTTCTGTGAGAAGTGTGCAGAATCACCGAAATCGCTGTTTTCGTGCTATTGAATGCGAAAAACACGTTTCCTGGAGTTTTCAGTACCCGACAGTGCGTTTGATGTGCGAATACTGGGATATCTTCGTTTGCGTGGGGTTTCCAGTTGAGATATGCATTTTCAGTGTTAATCTTCATGATTCTGCTGTTACAAGTGTGCCGAATCACAGAAATCGCTGTTTTCGTAGTATTGAATGCGAAAAACACGTTTTCTGGTGTTTTCAGCACACCACAGAGCGTGTGACATGCGGAAACTGCGATATCTTCGTTTGCGTGGGGTTTCCAGTTGAGATATGCATTTTCAGTGATAATCTTCATGATTCTGCTGTTACAAGTGTGCCGAATCACAGAAATCGCTGTTTTCGTGCTATTGAATGCGAAAAACACGTTTTCTGGTGTTTTCAGCACGCCACAGTGCGTATGACTTGCGGAAACTGCGATATCTTCGGTATCGTTCGGTTGCCAGCTGAGATATGCATTTTCAGTGATAATCTTCGAGTTTTTTCTGTGACAAGTGTGCAGAATCACCGAAAACGCTGTTTTCGTGCTATTGGATGCCAAAAACACGTTTTATGGTGTTCTCAGCACCCGACAGTGCGTTTGATGTGCGGAAACAGGGATATCTTCGTTTTCTTGGGGTTTCCAGCTGAGATATGCATTTTCAGTGATAATCTTCATGATTGTGCTGTCACAAGCGTGCAGAATCACCGAAAACGCTGTTTTCGTGCTATTGAATGCGAAAAACACGTTTTCTGGTGTTTTCAGTACGCCACAGTGCATATGACTTGCGGAAACTGCGATATCTTCGGTATCGTTCGGTTGCCAGCTGAGATATGCATTTTCAGTGATAATCTTCGAGTTTCTTCTGTGACAAGTGTGCAGAATCACCGAAAACGCTGTTTTCGTGCTATTGGATGCGAAAAACACGTTTTCTGGTGTTCTCAGCACCCGACAGTGCGTTTGATGTGCGAATACTGGGATATCTTCGTTTGCGTGGGGTTTCCAGTTGAGATATGCATTTTCAGTGATAATCTTCATGATTCTGCTGGTACAAGTGTGCCGAATCACAGAAATCGCTGTTTTCGTGCTATTGAATGCGAAAAACACGTTTTCTGGTGTTCTCAGCACCCGACAGTGCGTTTGATGTGCGGAAACAGGGATATCTTCGTTTTCGTGGGGTTTCCAACTGAGATATGCATTTTCAGTGAAAATCTTCATGATTCTGCTGTTACAAGTGTGCAGAATCACCGAAATGGCTGTTTTCCTGCTATTGAATGCGAAAAACACGTTTTCTGGTGTTTTCAGCACTCCACAGAGCGTTTGACATGCGGAAACTGCGATATCTTCGGTATCGTTGGGTTTCCAGCTGAGACATGCATTTTCAGTGATAATCTTCGAGTTTCTTCTGTGACAAGTGTGCAGAATCACAGAAATCGCTGTTTTCGTGCTATTGAATGCGAAAAACACGTTTTCTGGTGTTTTCAGCACTCCACAGAGCGTTTGATGTGCGGAAACAGGCATATCTTCGTTTTCGTGCGGTTGCCAGCTGAGACATGCATTTTCTACGATAATCTTCGAGTTTCTTCGGTGACAAGTGTGCAGAATCACCGAAATGGCTGTTTTCGTGCTATTGAATGCGAAAAACACGTTTTCTGGTGGTCTCAACACCCGACAGTGCGTTTGATGTGCGGAAACAGGGATATCTTCGTTTTCGTGTGGTTGCCAGCTGAGACATGCATGTTCTACGATAATCTTCGAGTTTCTTCTGTGACAAGTGTGCAGAATCACCGAAATGGCTGTTTTCGTGCTATTGAATGCGAAAAACACGTTTTCTGGTGTTTTCAGCATTCCACAGTGCGTTTGATATGCGGAAACTGCGATATCTTCGGTATCGTTGTTGTTTCCAGCTGAGATATGCATTTTCAGTGATAATCTTCGAGTTTTTTCTGTGACAAGTGTGCAGAATCACCGAAAACGCTGTTTTCGTGCTATTGGATGCCAAAAACACGTTTTCTGGTGTTCTCAGCACCCGACAGTGCGTTTGATGTGCGGAAACAGGGATATCTTCGTTTTCGTGGGGTTTCCAACTGAGATATGCATTTTCAGTGAAAATCTTCATGATTCTGCTGTTACAAGTGTGCAGAATCACCGAAATGGCTGTTTTCCTGCTATTGAATGCGAAAAACACGTTTTCTGGTGTTTTCAGCACTCCACAGAGCGTTTGACATGCGGAAACTGCGATATCTTCGGTATCGTTGGGTTTCCAGCTGAGACATGCATTTTCAGTGATAATCTTCGAGTTTCTTCTGTGACAAGTGTGCAGAATCACAGAAATCGCTGTTTTCGTGCTATTGAATGCGAAAAACACGTTTTCTGGTGTTTTCTGCACTCCACAGAGCGTTTGACATGCGGAAACAGGGATATCTTCGGTATCGTTGGGTTTCCAGCTGAGATATGCATTTTCAGTGATAATCTTCGAGTTTCTTCTGTGACATGTGTGCAGAATCACAGAAATCGCTGTTTTCGTGCTATTGAATGCGAAAAACACGTTTTCTGGTGTTTTCAGCACTCCACAGAGCGTTTGATGTGCGGAAACAGGCATATCTTCGTTTTCGTGCGGTTGCCAGCTGAGACATGCATTTTCTACGATAATCTTCGAGTTTCTTCGGTGACAAGTGTGCAGAATCACCGAAATGTCTGTTTTCGTGCTATTGAATGCGAAAAACACGTTTTCTGGTGGTCTCAACACCCGACAGTGCGTTTGATGTGCGGAAACAGGGATATCTTCGTTTTCGTGTGGTTGCCAGCTGAGACATGCATGTTCTACGATAATCTTCGAGTTTCTTCTGTGACAAGTGTGCAGAATCACAGAAATCGCTGTTTTCGTGCTATTGAATGCGAAAAACACGTTTTCTGTTGTTTTCAGCACGCCACAGAGCGTTTGACATGCGGAAACTGCGATATCTTCGGTATCGTTGGGTTTCCAGCTGAGATATGCATTTTCAGTGATAATCTTCAAGTTTCTTCTGTGACAAGTGTGCAGAATCACCGAAATCGCTGTTTTCGTGCTATTGAATGCGAAAAACACGTTTTCTGGTGTTTTCAGCATTCCACAGTGCGTTTGATATGCGGAAACTGCGATATCTTCGGTATCGTTGTTGTTTCCAGCTGAGATATGCATTTTCAGTGATAATCTTCGAGTTTTTTCTGTGACAAGTGTGCAGAATCACCGAAAACGCTGTTTTCGTGCTATTGGATGCCAAAAACACGTTTTCTGGTGTTCTCAGCACCCGACAGTGCGTTTGATGTGCGGAAACAGGGATATCTTCGTTTTCGTGGGGTTTCCAGCTGAGATATGCATTTTCAGTGATAATCTTCATGATTGTGCTGTCAC
The DNA here is from genome assembly GCA_951804975.1 of Anthophora plumipes. Taxonomy (NCBI): domain Eukaryota; kingdom Metazoa; phylum Arthropoda; class Insecta; order Hymenoptera; family Apidae; genus Anthophora; species Anthophora plumipes. The sequence continues at coordinate 2,250,742 of CATORF010000924.1, read as the reverse complement.
AAGCGTGCAGAAAAACCGAAAACGCTGTTTTCGTGCTATTGAATGCGAAAAACACGTTTTCTGGTGTTTTCAGCACGCCACAGTGCGTATGACTTGCGGAAACTGCGATATCTTCGGTATCGTTCGGTTGCCAGCTGAGATATGCATTTTCAGTGATAATCTTCGAGTTTCTTCTGTGACAAGTGTGCAGAATCACCGAAAACGCTGTTTTCGTGCTATTGGATGCGAAAAACACGTTTTCTGGTGTTCTCAGCACCCGACAGTGCGTTTGATGTGCGAATACTGGGATATCTTCGTTTGCGTGGGGTTTCCAGTTGAGATATGCATTTTCAGTGATAATCTTCATGATTCTGCTGGTACAAGTGTGCCGAATCACAGAAATCGCTGTTTTCGTGCTATTGAATGCGAAAAACACGTTTTCTTGTGTTCTCAGCACCCGACAGTGCGTTTGATGTGCGGAAACAGGGATATCTTCGTTTTCGTGGGGTTTCCAACTGAGATATGCATTTTCAGTGATAATCTTCATGATTCTGCTGGTACAAGTGTGCAGAATCACCGAAATGGCTGTTTTCCTGCTATTGAATGCAAAAAACACGTTTTCTGGTGTTTTCAGCACTCCACAGAGCGTTTGACATGCGGAAACTGCGATATCTTCGGTATCGTTGGGTTTCCAGCTGAGACATGCATTTTCAGTGATAATCTTCGAGTTTCTTCTGTGACAAGTGTGCAGAATCACAGAAATCGCTGTTTTCGTGCTATTGAATATGAAAAACACGTTTTCTGGTGTTTTCAGCACTCCACAGAGCGTTTGACATGCGGAAACAGGGATATCTTCGGTATCGTTGGGTTTCCAGCTGAGATATGCATTTTCAGTGATAATCTTCGAGTTTCTTCTGTGACATGTGTGCAGAATCACAGAAATCGCTGTTTTCGTGCTATTGAATGCGAAAAACACGTTTTCTGGTGTTTTCAGCACTCCACAGAGCGTTTGATGTGCGGAAACAGGCATATCTTCGTTTTCGTGCGGTTGCCAGCTGAGACATGCATTTTCTACGATAATCTTCGAGTTTCTTCGGTGACAAGTGTGCAGAATCACCGAAATGGCTGTTTTCGTGCTATTGAATGCGAAAAACACGTTTTCTGGTGGTCTCAACACCCGACAGTGCGTTTGATGTGCGGAAACAGGGATATCTTCGTTTTCGTGTGGCTGCCAGCTGAGACATGCATTTTCTACGATAATCTTCGAGTTTCTTCTGTGACAAGTGTGCAGAATCACAGAAATCGCTGTTTTCGTGCTATTGAATGCGAAAAACACGTTTTCTGTTGTTTTCAGCACGCCACAGAGCGTTTGACATGCGGAAACTGCGATATCTTCGGTATCGTTGGGTTTCCAGCTGAGATATGCATTTTCAGTGATAATCTTCGAGTTTCTTCTGTGACAAGTGTGCAGAATCACCGAAATCGCTGTTTTCGTGCTATTGAATGCGAAAAACACGTTTTCTGGTGTTTTCAGCACTCCACAGAGCGTTTGACATGCGGAAACTGCGATATCTTCGGTATCGTTGGGTTTCCAGCTGAGATATGCATTTTCAGTGATAATCTTCGAGTTTCTTCTGTGACAAGTGTGCAGAATCACCGAAATCGCTGTTTTCGTGCTATTGAATGCGAAAAACACGTTTTCTGGTGTTTTCAGCATTGCACAGTTCGTTTGATATGCGGAAACTGCGATATCTTCGGTATCGTTGTTGTTTCCAGCTGAGATATGGATTTTCTACGATAATCTTCGAGTTTCTTCTGTGACAAGTGCGCAGAATCACAGAAATCGCTGGTTTCGTGCTATTGAATGCGAAAAACACGTTTTCTGGTGTTTTCAGCACGCCACAGAGCGTTTGACATGCGGAAACTGCGATATCTTCGGTATCGTTGGGTTTCCAGCTGAGATATGCATTTTGAGTGATAATCTTCGAGTTTCTTCTGTGACAAGTGTGCAGAATAACCGAAATCGCTGTTTTCGTGCTATTGAATGCGAAATACACGTTTTCTGGTGTTTTCAGCACGCCACAGAGCGTTTGACATGCGGAAACTGCGGTATCTTCGGTATCGTTGGGTTTCCAGCTGAGATATGCATTTTCAGTGATAATCTTCGAGTTTCTTCTGTGACAAGTGTGCAGAATCACAGAAATCGCTGTTTTCGTGCTATTGAATGCGAAAAACACATTTCCTGGGTTTTTTAGCACCCGACAGTGCGTTTGATGTGCGAAAACAGGGATATCTTCGTTTGCGTGGGGTTTCCAGTTGAGATATGCATTTTCAGTGATAATCTTCGAGTTTCTTCTGTGACAAGTGTGCAGAATCACAGAAATCGCTGTTTTCGTGCTATTGGATGCGAAAAACACGTTTTCTGGTGTTTTCAGCACTCCACAGAGCGTTTGATGTGCGGAAACAGGGATATCTTCGTTTTCGTGCGGTTGCCAGCTGATACATGCATTTTCTACGATAATCTTCGAGTTTCTTCTGTGACAAGTGTGCAGAATCACAGAAATCGCTGTTTTCGTGCAATTGGATGCGAAAAACACGTTTTCTGGTGTTCTCAGCACCCGACAGTGCGTTTGATGTGCGGAAACAGGGATATCTTCGTTTTCGTGGGGTTTCCAGCTGAGATATTCATTTTCAGTGATAATCTTCATGATTCTGCTGTCACAAGCGTGCAGAATCACCGAAAACGCTGTTTTCGTGCTATTGAATGCGAAAAACACGTTTTCTGGTGTTTTCAGCACGCCACAGAGCGTTTGACATGCGGAAACTGCGATATCTTCGGTATCGTTCGGTTTCCAGCTGAGATATGCATTTTCAGTGATAATCTTCGAGTTTCTTCTGTGACAAGTGTGCAGAATCACAGAAATCGCTGTTTTCGTGCTATTGAATGCGAAAAACACGTTTTCTGGTGTTTTCAGCACTCCACAGAGCGTTTGACATGCGGAAACTGCGATATCTTCGGTATCGCTGGGTTTCCAGCTGAGATATGCATTTTCAGTGATAATCTTCGAGTTTCTTCTGTGACAAGTGTGCAGAATAACCGAAATCGCTGTTTTCGTGCTATTGAATGCGAAATACACGTTTTCTGGTGTTTTCAGCACGCCACAGAGCGTTTGACATGCGGAAACAGGGATATCTTCGGTATCGTTGGGTTTCCAGCTGAGATATGCATTTTCAGTGATAATCTTCGAGTTTCTTCTGTGACATGTGTGCAGAATCACAGAAATCGCTGTTTTCGTGCTATTGAATGCGAAAAACACGTTTTCTGGTGTTTTCAGCACTCCACAGAGCGTTTGATGTGCGGAAACAGGCATATCTTCGTTTTCGTGCGGTTGCCAGCTGAGACATGCATTTTCTACGATAATCTTCGAGTTTCTTCGGTGACAAGTGTGCAGAATCACCGAAATGGCTGTTTTCGTGCTATTGAATGCGAAAAACACGTTTTCAGGTGTTCTCAGCACCCGACAGTGCGTTTGATGTGCGGAAACTGCGATATCTTCGGTATCTTTGTTGTTTCCAACTGAGATATGCATTTTCAGTGATAATCTTCGAGTTTTTTCTGTGACAAGTGTGCAGAATCACCGAAAACGCTGTTTTCGTGCTATTGAATGCGAAAAACACGTCTTCTGGTGTTTTCAGTACGCCACAGAGCGTTTGACATGCGGAAACTGCGATATCTTCGGTTTCGTTGGGTTTCCAGCTGAGATATGCATTTTGAGTGATAATCTTCATGATTCTACAGTTACAAGTGTGCAGAATCACCGAAATCGCTGTTTTCGTGCTATTGAATGCGAAAAACACGTTTTCTGGTGTTCTCAGCACCCGACAGTGCGTTTGATGTGCGGAAACTGGGATATCTTCGATTTCGTGGGGTTTCCCGCTGAGAAATGCATTTTCAGTGATAATCTTCATGATTCTTCTGTTACAAGTGTGCAGAATCACCGAAATCGCTGTTTTCGTGCTATTGGATGCGAAAAACACGTTTTCTGGTGTTCTCAGCACCCGACAGTGCGTTTGATGTGCGGACACAGGGATATCTTCGTTTTCGTGGGGTTTCCAGCAGAGACATGCATTTTCTACGATAATCTTCGAGTTTCTTCGGTGACAAGTGTGCAGAATCACCGAAATGGCTGTTTTCGTGCTATTGAATGCGAAAAATACGTTTTCTGGTGTTTTTAGCACTCCACAGTGCGTTTGATATGCGGAAGCTGCGATATCTTCGGTATCGTTGTTGTTTCCAGCTGAGATATGCATTTTCAGCGATAATCTTCGAGTTTTTTCTGTGACAAGTGTGCAGAATCACAGAAAACGCTGTTTTCGTGCTATTGGATGCGAAAAACACGTTTTCTGGTGTTCTCAGCACCCGACAGTGCGTTTGATGTGCGGAAACAGGGATATCTTCGTTTTCGTGTGGTTGCCAGCTGAGACATGCATTTTCTACGATAATCTTCGAGTTTCTTCTGTGACAAGTGTGCAGAATCACAGAAATCGCTGTTTTCGTGCTATTGAATGCGAAAAACACGTTTTCTGGTGTTTTCAGCACTCCACAGAGCGTTTGACATGCGGAAACTGCGATATCTTCGGTATCGTTCGGTTGCCAGCTGAGATATGCATTTTCAGTCATAATCTTCGAGTTTCTTCTGTGACAAGTGTGCAGAATCACAGAAATCGCTGTTTTCGTGCTATTGAATGCGAAAAACACGTTTTCTGGTGTTTTCAGCACTCCACAGAGCGTTTGATGTGCGGAAACTGCGATATCTTCGGTATCGTTGGGTTTCCAGCTGAGATATGCATTTTCAGTGATAATCTTCAAGTTTCTTCTGTGACAAGTGTGCAGAATCACCGAAATCGCTGTTTTCGTGCTATTGAATGCGAAAAACACGTTTTCTGGTGTTTTCAGCATTCCACAGTGCGTATGACATGCGGAAACAGGGATATCTTCGTTTGCGTGGGGTTTCCAGTTGAGATATGCATTTTCAGTGATAATCTTCGAGTTTCTTCTGTGACAAGTGTGCAGAATCACAGAAATCGCTGTTTTCGTGCTATTGGATGCGAAAAACACGTTTTCTGGTGTTCTCAGCACCCGACAGTTCGTTTGATATGCGGAAACTGCGATATCTTCGGTATCGTTGTTGTTTCCAGCTGAGATATGGATTTTCTACGATAATCTTCGAGTTTCTTCTGTGACAAGTGCGCAGAATCACAGAAATCGCTGTTTTCGTGCTATTGAATGCGAAAAACACGTTTTCTGGTGTTTTCAGCACGCCACAGAGCGTTTGACATGCGGAAACTGCGATATCTTCGGTATCGTTGGGTTTCCAGCTGAGATATGCATTTTGAGTGATAATCTTCGAGTTTCTTCTGTGACAAGTGTGCAGAATAACCGAAATCGCTGTTTTCGTGCTATTGAATGCGAAATACACGTTTTCTGGTGTTTTCAGCACGCCACAGAGCGTTTGACATGCGGAAACTGCGGTATCTTCGGTATCGTTGGGTTTCCAGCTGAGATATGCATTTTCAGTGATAATCTTCGAGTTTCTTCTGTGACAAGTGTGCAGAATCACAGAAATTGCTGTTTTCGTGCTATTGAATGCGAAAAACACGTTTTCTGGTGTTTTCAGCACTCCACAGAGCGTCTGACATGCGGAAACTGCGATATCTTCGGTATCGTTGGGTTTCCAGCTGAGATATGCATTTTCAGTCATAATCTTCGAGTTTCTTCTGTGAGAAGTGTGCAGTATCACCGAAATCGCTGTTTTCGTGCTATTGAATGCGAAAAACACGTTTCCTGGTGTTTTCAGTACCCGACAGTGCGTTTGATGTGCGAATACTGGGATATCTTCGTTTGCGTGGGGTTTCCAGTTGAGATATGCATTTTCAGTGATAATCTTCATGATTCTGCTGTTACAAGTGTGCCCAATCACTGAAATCGCTGTTTTCGTGCTATTGAATGCGAAAAACACGTTTTCTGGTGTTTTCAGCACGCCACAGTGCGTATGACTTGCGGAAACTGTGATATCTTCGGTATCGTTCGGTTGCCAGCTGAGATATGCATTTTCAGTGATAATCTTCGAGTTTTTTCTGTGACAAGTGTGCAGAATCACCGAAAACGCTGTTTTCGTGCTATTGAATGCGAAAAACACGTTTTCTGGTGTTCTCAGCACCCGACAGTGCGTTTGATGTGCGGAAACAGGGATATCTTCGATTTCGTGGGGTTTCCCGCTGAGAAATGCATTTTCAGTGATAATCTTCATGATTCTTCTGTTACAAGTGTGCAGAATCACCGAAATCGCTGTTTTCGTGCTATTGGAAGCGAAAAACACGTTTTCTGGTGTTCTCAGCAACCGACAGTGCGTTTGATGTGCGGAAACTGCGATATCTTCGGTATCGTTGTTGTTTGCAACTGAGATATGCATTTTCAGTGATAATCTTCGAGTTTTTTCTGTGATAAGTGTGCAGAATCACCGAAATCGCTGTTTTCGTGCTATTGGATGCGAAAAACACGTTTTCTGGTGTTCTCAGCACCCGACAGTGCGTTTGATGTGCGGACACAGGGATATCTTCGTTTTCGTGGGGTTTCCAGCAGAGATATGCATTTTCAGTGATAATCTTCGAGTTTCTTCTGTGACAAGTGTGCAGAATAACCGAAATCGCTGTTTTCGTGCTATTGAATGCGAAAAACACGTTTTCTGGTGTTTTCAGCACGCCACAGAGCGTTTGACATGCGGAAACTGCGGTATCTTCGGTATCGTTGGGTTTCCAGCTGAGATATGCATTTTCAGTTATAATCTTCGAGTTTCTTCTGTGACAAGTGTGCAGAATCACAGAAATCGCTGTTTTCGTGCTATTGAATGCGAAAAACACGTTTGCTGGTGTTTTCAGCACTCCACAGAGCGTTTGACATGCGGAAACTGCGATATCTTCGGTATCGTTGGGTTTCCAGCTGAGATATGCATTTTGAGTGATAATCTTCGAGTTTCTTCTGTGACAAGTGTGCAGAATAACCGAAATCGCTGTTTTCGTGCTATTGAATGCGAAATACACGTTTTCTGGTGTTTTCAGCACGCCACAGAGCGTTTGACATGCGGAAACTGCGGTATCTTCGGTATCGTTGGGTTTCCAGCTGAGATATGCATTTTCAGTGATAATCTTCATGATTCTGCTGTCACAAGCGTGCAGAATCACCGAAAACACTGTTTTCGTGCTATTGAATGCGAAAAACACGTTTTCTGGTGTTTTCAGCACGCCACAGAGCGTTTGACATGCGGAAACTGCGATATCTTCGGTATCGTTGGGTTTCCAGCTGAGATATGCATTTTCAGTGATAATCTTCGAGTTTCTTCTGTGACAAGTGTGCAGAATCACAGAAATCGCTGTTTTCGTGCTATTGAATGCGAAAAACACGTTTTCTGGTGTTTTCAGCACTCCACAGAGCGTTTGACATGCGGAAACTGCGATATCTTCGGTATCGTTGGGTTTCCAGCTGAGATATGCATTTTCAGTGATAATCTTCATCATTCTGCTGTTACAAGTGTGCAGAATCACCGAAAACGCTGTTTTCGTGCTATTGAATGCGAAAAACACGTTTTCGGATGTTCTCAGCACCCGACAGTGCGTTTGATGTGCGGAAACAGGGATATCTTCGTTTTCGTGGGGTTTCCAGCTGAGATATGCATTTTCAGTGATAATCTTCATGATTCTGCTGTCACAAGCGTGCAGAATCACCGAAAACGCTGTTTTCGTGCTATTGAATGCGAAAAACACGTTTTCTGGTGTTTTCAGCACTCCACAGAGCGTTTGATATGCGGAAACTGCGATATCTTCGGTATCGTTGTTGTTTCCAGCTGAGATATGCATTTTCAGTGATAACCTTCGAGTTTTTTCTGTGACAAGTGTGCAGAATCACCGAAAACGCTGTTTTCGTGCTATTGGATGCGAAAAACACGTTTTCTGGTGTTCTCAGCACCCGACAGTGCGTTTGATGTGCGGAAACAGGGATATCTTCGTTTTCGTGGGGTTTGCAGCTGAGATATGCATTTTCAGTGATAATCTTCATGATTCTGCTGTCACAAGCGTGCAGAATCACCGAAAACGATGTTTTCGTGCTATTGAATGCGAAAAACACGTTTTCTGGTGTTTTCAGCACTCCACAGAGCGTTTGACATGCGGAAACTGCGATATCTTCGGTATCGTTGGGTTTCCAGCTGAGATATGCATTTTCAGTCATAATCTTCGAGTTTCTTCTGTGAGAAGTGTGCAGTATCACCGAAATCGCTGTTTTCGTGCTATTGAATGCGAAAAACACGTTTCCTGGTGTTTTCAGTACCCGACAGTGCGTTTGATGTGCGAATACTGGGATATCTTCGTTTGCGTGGGGTTTCCAGTTGAGATATGCATTTTCAGTGATAATCTTCATGATTCTGCTGTTACAAGTGTGCCCAATCACTGAAATCGCTGTTTTCGTGCTATTGAATGCGAAAAACACGTTTTCTGGTGTTTTCAACACGCCACAGTGCGTATGACTTGCGGAAACTGTGATATCTTCGGTATCGTTCGGTTGCCAGCTGAGATATGCATTTTCAGTGATAATCTTCGAGTTTTTTCTGTGACAAGTGTGCAGAATCACCGAAAACGCTGTTTTCGTGCTATTGAATGCGAAAAACACGTTTTCTGGTGTTCTCAGCACCCGACAGTGCGTTTGATGTGCGGAAACAGGGATATCTTCGATTTCGTGGGGTTTCCCGCTGAGAAATGCATTTTCAGTGATAATCTTCATGATTCTTCTGTTACAAGTGTGCAGAATCACCGAAATCGCTGTTTTCGTGCTATTGGAAGCGAAAAACACGTTTTCTGGTGTTCTCAGCAACCGACAGTGCGTTTGATGTGCGGAAACTGCGATATCTTCGGTATCGTTGTTGTTTGCAACTGAGATATGCATTTTCAGTGATAATCTTCGAGTTTTTTCTGTGATAAGTGTGCAGAATCACCGAAATCGCTGTTTTCGTGCTATTGGATGCGAAAAACACGTTTTCTGGTGTTCTCAGCACCCGACAGTGCGTTTGATGTGCGGACACAGGGATATCTTCGTTTTCGTGGGGTTTCCAGCAGAGATATGCATTTTCAGTGATAATCTTCGAGTTTCTTCTGTGACAAGTGTGCAGAATAACCGAAATCGCTGTTTTCGTGCTATTGAATGCGAAAAACACGTTTTCTGGTGTTTTCAGCACGCCACAGAGCGTTTGACATGCGGAAACTGCGGTATCTTCGGTATCGTTGGGTTTCCAGCTGAGATATGCATTTTCAGTTATAATCTTCGAGTTTCTTCTGTGACAAGTGTGCAGAATCACAGAAATCGCTGTTTTCGTGCTATTGAATGCGAAAAACACGTTTGCTGGTGTTTTCAGCACTCCACAGAGCGTTTGACATGCGGAAACTGCGATATCTTCGGTATCGTTGGGTTTCCAGCTGAGATATGCATTTTGAGTGATAATCTTCGAGTTTCTTCTGTGACAAGTGTGCAGAATAACCGAAATCGCTGTTTTCGTGCTATTGAATGCGAAATACACGTTTTCTGGTGTTTTCAGCACGCCACAGAGCGTTTGACATGCGGAAACTGCGGTATCTTCGGTATCGTTGGGTTTCCAGCTGAGATATGCATTTTCAGTGATAATCTTCATGATTCTGCTGTCACAAGCGTGCAGAATCACCGAAAACACTGTTTTCGTGCTATTGAATGCGAAAAACACGTTTTCTGGTGTTTTCAGCACTCCACAGAGCGTTTGACATGCGGAAACTGCGATATCTTCGGTATCGTTGGGTTTCCAGCTGAGATATGCATTTTCAGTGATAATCTTCATCATTCTGCTGTTACAAGTGTGCAGAATCACCGAAAACGCTGTTTTCGTGCTATTGAATGCGAAAAACACGTTTTCGGATGTTCTCAGCACCCGGCAGTGCGTTTGATGTGCGGAAACAGGGATATCTTCGTTTTCGTGGGGTTTCCAGCTGAGATATGCATTTTCAGTGATAATCTTCATGATTCTGCTGTCACAAGCGTGCAGAATCACCGAAAACGCTGTTTTCGTGCTATTGAATGCGAAAAACACGTTTTCTGGTGTTTTCAGCACTCCACAGAGCGTTTGATATGCGGAAACTGCGATATCTTCGGTATCGTTGTTGTTTCCAGCTGAGATATGCATTTTCAGTGATAACCTTCGAGTTTTTTCTGTGACAAGTGTGCAGAATCACCGAAAACGCTGTTTTCGTGCTATTGGATGCGAAAAACACGTTTTCTGGTGTTCTCAGCACCCGACAGTGCGTTTGATGTGCGGAAACAGGGATATCTTCGTTTTCGTGGGGTTTGCAGCTGAGATATGCATTTTCAGTGATAATCTTCATGATTCTGCTGTCACAAGCGTGCAGAATCACCGAAAACGATGTTTTCGTGCTATTGAATGCGAAAAACACGTTTTCTGGTGTTTTCAGCACTCCACAGAGCGTTTGACATGCGGAAACTGCGATATCTTCGGTATCGTTGGGTTTCCAGCTGAGACATGCATTTTCAGTGATAATCTTCGAGTTTCTTCTGTGACAAGTGTGCAGAATCACAGAAATCGCTGTTTTCGTGCTATTGAATGCGAAAAACACGTTTTCTGGTGTTTTCAGCACTCCACAGAGCGTTTGACATGTGGAAACAGGGATATCTTCGGTATCGTTGGGTTTCCAGCTGAGATATGCATTTTCAGTGATAATCTTCGAGTTTCTTCTGTGACATGTGTGCAGAATCACAGAAATCGCTGTTTTCGTGCTATTGAGTGCGAAAAACACGTTTCCTGGAGTTTTCAGTACCCGACAGTGCGTTTGATGTGCGAATACTGGGATATCTTCGTTTGCGTGGGGTTTCCAGTTGAGATATGCATTTTCAGTGATAATCTTCATGATTCTGCTGTTACAAGTGTGCCGAATCACAGAAATCGCTGTTTTCGTGCTATTGAATGCGAAAAACACGTTTTCTGGTGTTTTCAGCACACCACAGAGCGTGTGACATGCGGAAACTGCGATATCTTCGGTATCGTTGGGTTTCCAGCTGAGATATGCATTGTCAGTGATAATCTTCAAGTTTCTTCTGTGACAAGTGTGCAGAATCACCGAAATCGCTGTTTTCGTTCTATTGAATGCGAAAAACACGTTTTCTGGTGTTTTCAGCATTCCACAGTGCGTTTGATATGCGGAAACTGCGATATCTTCGGTATCGTTGTTGTTTCCAGCTGAGATATGCATTTTCAGTGATAATCTTCGAGTTTTTTCTGTGACAAGTATGCAGAATCACCGAAATGGCTGTTTTCGTGCTATTGAATGCGAAAAACACGTTTTCTGGTGTTTTCAGCATTGCACAGTTCGTTTGATATGCGGAAACTGCGATATCTTCGGTATCGTTGTTGTTTCCAGCTGAGATATGGATTTTCTACGATAATCTTCGAGTTTCTTCTGTGACAAGTGCGCAGAATCACCGAAAACGCTGTTTTCGTGCTATTGGATGCGAAAAACACGTTTTCTGGTGTTCTCAGCACCCGACAGTGCGTTTGATGTGCGGAAACAGGGATATCTTCGTTTTCGTGGTGTTTCCATCTGAGATATGCATTTTCAGTGATAATCTTCATGATTCTGCTGTCACAAGCGTGCAGAATCACCGAAAACGCTGTTTTCGTGCTATTGAATGCGAAAAACACGTTTTCTGGTGTTTTCAGCACGCCACAGTGCGTATGACTTGCGGAAACTGCGATATCTTCGGTATCGTTCGGTTGCCAGCTGAGATATGCATTTTCAGTGATAATCTTCGAGTTTCTTCTGTGAGAAGTGTGCAGAATCACCGAAATCGCTGTTTTCGTGCTATTGAATGCGAAAAACACGTTTCCTGGAGTTTTCAGTACCCGACAGTGCGTTTGATGTGCGAATACTGGGATATCTTCGTTTGCGTGGGGTTTCCAGTTGAGATATGCATTTTCAGTGATAATCTTCATGATTCTGCTGTTACAAGTGTGCCGAATCACAGAAATCGCTGTTTTCGTGCTATTGAATGCGAAAAACACGTTTTCTGGTGTTTTCAGCACACCACAGAGCGTGTGACATGCGGAAACTGCGATATCTTCGGTATCGTTGGGTTTCCAGCTGAGATATGCATTGTCAGTGATAATCTTCAAGTTTCTTCTGTGACAAGTGTGCAGAATCACCGAAATCGCTGTTTTCGTTCTATTGAATGCGAAAAACACGTTTTCTGGTGTTTTCAGCATTCCACAGTGCGTTTGATATGCGGAAACTGCGATATCTTCGGTATCGTTGTTGTTTCCAGCTGAGATATGCATTTTCAGTGATAATCTTCGAGTTTTTTCTGTGACAAGTGTGCAGAATCACCGAAAACGCTGTTTTCGTGCTATTGGATGCGAAAAACACGTTTTCTGGTGTTCTCAGCACCCGACAGTGCGTTTGATGTGCGGAAACAGGGATATCTTCGTTTTCGTGGGGTTTCCAGCTGAGATATGCATTTTCAGTGATAATCTTCATGATTCTGCTGTCACAAGCGTGCAGAATCACCGAAAACGCTGTTTTCGTGCTATTGAATGCGAAAAACACGTTTTCTGGTGTTCTCAGCACCCGACAGTGCGTTTGATGTGCGGAAACAGGGATATCTTCGTTTTCGTGCGGTTGCCATGTGAGACATGCATTTTCTACGATAATCTTCGAGTTTCTTCGGTGACAAGTATGCAGAATCACCGAAATGGCTGTTTTCCTGCTATTGAATGCGAAAAACACTTTTTCTGGTGTTTTCAGCACTCCACAGAGCGTTTGACATGCGGAAACTGCGATATTTTCGGTTACGTTGGGTTTCCAGCTGAGACATGCATTTTCAGTGATAATCTTCGAGTTTCTTCTGTGACATGTGTGCAGAATCACAGAAATCGCTGTTTTCGTGCTATTGAATGCGAAAAACACGTTTTCTGGTGTTTTCAGCACTCCACAGAGCGTTTGATGTGCGGAAACAGGGATATCTTCGTTTTCGTGCGGTTGCCAGCTGAGACATGCATTTTCTACGATAATCTTCGAGTTTCTTCGGTGACAAGTGTGCAGAATCACCGAAATGGCTGTTTTCGTGCTATTGAATGCGAAAAATACGTTTTCTGGTGTTTTTAGCACTCCACAGTGCGTTTGATATGCGGAAGCTGCGATATCTTCGGTATCGTTGTTGTTTCCAGCTGAGATATGCATTTTCAGTGATAATCTTCGAGTTTTTTCTGTGACAAGTGTGCAGAATCACAGAAAACGCTGTTGTCGTGCAATTGGATGCGAAAAACACGTTTTCTGGTGTTTTCAGCACACCACAGAGCGTGTGACATGCGGAAACTGCGATATCTTCGGTATCGTTGGGTTTCCAGTTGAGATATGCATTTTCAGTGATAATCTTCGAGTTTCTTCTGTGACATGTGTGCAGAATCACAGAAATCGCTGTTTTCGTGCTATTGAATGCGAAAAACACGTTTTCTGGTGTTTTCACTACTCCACAGAGCGTTTCATGTGCGGAAACAGGGATATCTTCGTTTTCGTGCGGTTGCCAGCTGAGACATGCATTTTCTACGATAATCTTCGAGTTTCTTCGGTGACAAGTGTGCAGAATCACCGAAATGGCTGTTTTCGTGCTATTGAATGCGAAAAATACGTTTTCTGGTGTTTTTAGCACTCCACAGTGCGTTTGATATGCGGAAGCTGCGATATCTTCGGTATCGTTGTTGTTTCCAGCTGAGATATGCATTTTCAGTTATAATCTTCGAGTTTTTTCTGTGACAAGTGTGCAGAATCACAGAAAACGCTGTTTTCGTGCTATTGGATGCGAAAAACACGTTTTCTGGTGTTTTCAGAACACCACAGAGCGTTTGATGTGCGGAAACAGGGATATCTTCGTTTTCGTGCGGTTGCCAGCTGAGACATGCATTTTCTACGATAATCTTCGAGTTTCTTCTGTGACAAGTGTGCAGAATCACAGAAATCGCTGTTTTCGTGCTATTGAATGCGAAAAACACGTTTTCTGGTGTTTGCAGCACTCCACAGAGCGTTTGATGTGAGGAAACAGGGATATCTTCGTTTTCGTGCGGTTGCCAGCTGAGACATGCATTTTCTACGATAATCTTCGAGTTTTTTCTGTGATAAGTGTGCAGAATCACCGAAATCGCTGTTTTCGTGCTATTGGATGCGAAAAACACGTTTTCTGGTGTTCTCAGCACCCGACAGTGCGTTTGATGTGCGGAAACAGGGATATCTTCGTTTTCGTGGGGTTTCCAGCTGAGATATGCATTTTCAGTGATAATCTTCGAGTTTCTTCTGTGACAAGTGTGCAGAATAACCGAAATCGCTGTTTTCGTGCTATTGAATGCGAAAAACACGTTTTCTGGTGTTTTCAGCACGCCACAGAGCGTTTGACATGCGGAAACTGCGATATCTTCGGTATCGTTGGGTTTCCAGCTGAGATATGCATTTTCAGTGATAATCTTCGAGTTTCTTCTGTGACAAGTGTGCAGAATCGCAGAAATCGCTGTTTTCGTGCTATTGAATGCGAAAAACACGTTTTCTGGTGTTTTCAGCACTCCACAGAGCGTTTGATGTGCGGAAACAGGGATATCTTCGTTTTCGAGCGGTTGCCAGCTGAGACATGCATTTTCTACGATAATCTTCGAGTTTCTTCTGTGACAAGTGTGCAGAATCACCGAAATGGCTGTTTTGGTGCTATTGAATGCGAAAAACACGTTTTCTGGTGTTTTCAGCAATCCACAGTGCGTATGACATGCGGAAACTGCGATATCTTCGGTATCGTTCGGCTTCCAGCTGAGACATGCATTTTCTACGATAATCTTCGAGTTTCTTCTGTGACAAGTGTGCAAAATCACCGAAATCGCTGTTTTCGTGCTATTGAATGCGAAAAACACATTTCCTGGGTTTTTTAGCACCCGACAGTGCGTTTGATGTGCGAAAACAGGGATATCTTCGTTTGCGTGGGGTTTCCAGTTGAGATATGCATTTTCAGTGATAATCTTCGAGTTTTTTCTGTGACAAGTGTGCAGAATCACAGAAATCGCTGTTTTCGTGCTATTGGATGCGAAAAACACGTTTTCTGGTGTTTTCAGCACTCCACAGAGCGTTTGATGTGCGGAAACAGGGATATCTTCGTTTTCGTGCGGTTGCCAGCTGAGACATGCATTTTCTACGATAATCTTCGAGTTTCTTCTGTGACAAGAGTGCAGAATCACCGAAATCGCTGTTTTCGTGCTATTGAATGCGAAAAACACGTTTCCTGGGTTTTTTAGCACCCGACAGTGCGTTTGATGTGCGAAAACAGGGATATCTTCGTTTGCGTGGGGTTTCCAGTTGAGATATGCATTTTCAGTGATAATCTTCGAGTTTCTTCTGTGACAAGTGTGCAGAATCACAGAAATCGCTGTTTTCGTGCTATTGGATGCGAAAAACACGTTTTCTGGTGTTCTCAGCACCCGACAGTGCGTTTGATGTGCGGAAACAGGGATATCTTCGTTTTCGTGGGGTTTCCAGCTGAGATATTCATTTTCAGTGATAATCTTCATGATTCTGCTGTCACAAGCGTGCAGAATCACCGAAAACGCTGTTTGCGTGCTATTGAATGCGAAAAACACGTTTTCTGGTGTTTTCAGCACGCCACAGAGCGTTCGACATGCGGAAACTGCGATATCTTCGGTATCGTTGGGTTTCCAGCTGAGATATGCATTTTCAGTGATTATCTTCGAGTTTCTTCTGTGACAAGTGTGCAGAATCACAGAAATCGCTGTTTTCGTGCTATTGAATGCGAAAAACACGTTTTCTGGTGTTTTCAGCACTCCACAGAGCGTTTGACATGCGGAAACTGCGATATCTTCGGTATCGTTGGGTTACCAGCTGAGATATGCATTTTCAGTGATAATCTTCGCGTTTCTTCTGTGACAAGTGTGCAGAATCACCGAAATCGCTGTTTTCGTGCTATTGAATGCGAAAAACACGTTTTCTGGTGTTTTCAGCATTGCACAGTTCGTTTGATATGCGGAAACTGCGATATCTTCGGTATCGTTGTTGTTTCCAGCTGAGATATGGATTTTCTACGATAATCTTCGAGTTTCTTCTGTGACAATTGCGCAGAATCACAGAAATCGCTGTTTTCGTGCTATTGAATGCGAAAAACACGTTTTCTGGTGTTTTCAGCACGCCGCAGAGCGTTTGACATGCGGAAACTGCGATATCTTCGGTATCGTTGGGTTTCCAGCTGAGATATGCATTTTGAGTGATAATCTTCGAGTTTCTTCTGTGACAAGTGTGCAGAATAACCGAAATCGCTGTTTTCGTGCTATTGAATGCGAAATACACGTTTTCTGGTGTTTTCAGCACGCCACAGAGCGTTTGACATGCGGAAACTGCGGTATCTTCGGTATCGTTGGGTTTCCAGCTGAGATATGCATTTTCAGTGATAATCTTCGAGTTTCTTCTGTGACAAGTGTGCAGAATCACAGAAATCGCTGTTTTCGTGCTATTGAATGCGAAAAACACGTTTGCTGGTGTTTTCAGCACTCCACAGAGCGTCTGACATGCGGAAACTGCGATATCTTCGGTATCGTTGGGTTTCCAGCTGAGATATGCATTTTCAGTCATAATCTTCGAGTTTCTTCTGTGACAAGTGTGCAGAATCACAGAAATCGCTGTTTTCGTGCTATTGAATGCGAAAAACACGTTTTCTGGTGTTTTCAGCACTCCACAGAGCGTTTGATGTGCGGAAACAGGGATATCTTCGTTTTCGAGCGGTTGCCAGCTGAGACATGCATTTTCTACGATAATCTTCGAGTTTCTTCTGTGACAAGAGTGCAGAATCACCGAAATCGCTGTTTTCGTGCTATTGAATGCGAAAAACACGTTTCCTGGGTTTTTTAGCACCCGACAGTGCGTTTGATGTGCGAAAACAGGGATATCTTCGTTTGCGTGGGGTTTCCAGTTGAGATATGCATTTTCAGTGATAATCTTCGAGTTTCTTCTGTGACAAGTGTGCAGAATCACAGAAATCGCTGTTTTCGTGCTATTGGATGCGAAAAACACGTTTTCTGGGGTTCTCAGCACCCGACAGTGCGTTTGATGTGCGGAAACAGGGATATCTTCGTTTTCGTGGGGTTTCCAGCTGAGATATGCATTTTCAGTGATAATCTTCATGATTCTGCTGTCACAAGCGTGCAGAATCACCGAAAACGCTGTTTTCGTGCTATTGAATGCGAAAAACACGTTTTCTGGTGTTTTCAGCACGCCACAGAGCGTTTGACATGCGGAAACTGCGATATCTTCGGTATCGTTGGGTTTCCAGCTGAGATATGCATTTTCAGTGATAATCTTCGAGTTTCTTCTGTGACAAGTGTGCAGAATCACAGAAATCGCTGTTTTCGTGCTATTGAATGCGAAAAACACGTTTTCTGGTGTTTTCAGCACTCCACAGAGCGTTTGACATGCGGAAACTGCGATATCTTCGGTATCGTTGGGTTTCCAGCTGAGATATGCATTTTCAGTGATAATCTTCATCATTCTGCAGTTACAAGTGTGCAGAATCACCGAAATCGCTGTTTTCGTGCTATTGAATGCAAAAAACACGTTTTCTGGTGTTCTCAGCACCCGACAGTGCGTTTGATGTGCGGAAACCGGGATATCTTCGATTTCGTGGGGTTTCCCGCTGAGAAATGCATTTTCAGTGATAATCTTCATGATTCTGCTGTTACAAGTGTGCAGAATCACCGAAATCGCTATTTTCGTGCTATTGGATGCGAAAAACACGTTTCCTGGGTTTTTTAGCACCCGACAGTGCGTTTGATGTGCGAAAACAGGGATATCTTCGTTTGCGTGGGGTTTCCAGTTGAGATATGCATTTTCAGTGA
Organism: Anthophora plumipes; assembly: GCA_951804975.1. NCBI lineage: Eukaryota > Metazoa > Arthropoda > Insecta > Hymenoptera > Apidae > Anthophora > Anthophora plumipes. The sequence goes on along the minus strand of CATORF010000924.1, from coordinate 2,232,752 downwards.
TAATCTTCGAGTTTCTTCTGTGATAAGTGTGCAGAATCACCGAAATCGCTGTTTTCGTGCTATTGGATGCGAAAAACACGTTTTCTGGTGTTCTCAGCACCCGACAGTGCGTTTGATGTGCGGAAACAGGGATATCTTCGTTTTCGTGGGGTTTCCAGCTGAGATATGCATTTTCAGTGATAATCTTCGAGTTTCTTCTGTGACAAGAGTGCAGAATCACCGAAATGGCTGTTTTCGTGCTATTGAATGCGAAAAACACGTTTTCTGGTGTTTTCAGCACGCCACAGAGCGTTCGACATGCGGAAACTGCGATATCTTCGGTATCGTTGGGTTTCCAGCTGAGATATGCATTTTCAGTGATTATCTTCGAGTTTCTTCTGTGACAAGTGTGCAGAATCACAGAAATCGCTGTTTTCGTGCTATTGAATGCGAAAAACACGTTTTCTGGTGTTTTCAGCACTCCACAGAGCGTTTGACATGCGGAAACTGCGATATCTTCGGTATCGTTGGGTTTCCAGCTGAGATATGCATTTTCAGTGATAATCTTCGAGTTTCTTCTGTGACAAGTGTGCAGAATCACCGAAATCGCTGTTTTCGTGCTATTGAATGCGAAAAACACGTTTTCTGGTGTTTTCAGCATTGCACAGTTCGTTTGATATGCGGAAACTGCGATATCTTCGGTATCGTTGTTGTTTCCAGCTGAGATATGGATTTTCTACGATAATCTTCGAGTTTCTTCTGTGACAAGTGCGCAGAATCACAGAAATCGCTGTTTTCGTGCTATTGAATGCGAAAAACACGTTTTCTGGTGTTTTCAGCACGCCGCAGAGCGTTTGACATGCGGAAACTGCGATATCTTCGGTATCGTTGGGTTTCCAGCTGAGATATGCATTTTGAGTGATAATCTTCGAGTTTCTTCTGTGACAAGTGTGCAGAATAACCGAAATCGCTGTTTTCGTGCTATTGAATGCGAAATACACGTTTTCTGGTGTTTTCAGCACGCCACAGAGCGTTTGACATGCGGAAACTGCGGTATCTTCGGTATCGTTGGGTTTCCAGCTGAGATATGCATTTTCAGTGATAATCTTCGAGTTTCTTCTGTGACAAGTGTGCAGAATCACAGAAATCGCTGTTTTCGTGCTATTGAATGCGAAAAACACGTTTGCTGGTGTTTTCAGCACTCCACAGAGCGTCTGACATGCGGAAACTGCGATATCTTCGGTATCGTTGGGTTTCCAGCTGAGATATGCATTTTCAGTCATAATCTTCGAGTTTCTTCTGTGACAAGTGTGCAGAATCACAGAAATCGCTGTTTTCGTGCTATTGAATGCGAAAAACACGTTTTCTGGTGTTTTCAGCACTCCACAGAGCGTTTGATGTGCGGAAACAGGGATATCTTCGTTTTCGAGCGGTTGCCAGTTGAGACATGCATTTTCTACGATAATCTTCGAGTTTCTTCTGTGACAAGAGTGCAGAATCACCGAAATCGCTGTTTTCGTGCTATTGAATGCGAAAAACACGTTTCCTGGGTTTTTTAGCACCCGACAGTGCGTTTGATGTGCGAAAACAGGGATATCTTCGTTTGCGTGGGGTTTCCAGTTGAGATATGCATTTTCAGTGATAATCTTCGAGTTTCTTCTGTGACAAGTGTGCAGAATCACAGAAATCGCTGTTTTCGTGCTATTGGATGCGAAAAACACGTTTTCTGGGGTTCTCAGCACCCGACAGTGCGTTTGATGTGCGGAAACAGGGATATCTTCGTTTTCGTGGGGTTTCCAGCTGAGATATGCATTTTCAGTGATAATCTTCATGATTCTGCTGTCACAAGCGTGCAGAATCACCGAAAACGCTGTTTTCGTGCTATTGAATGCGAAAAACACGTTTTCTGGTGTTTTCAGCACGCCACAGAGCGTTTGACATGCGGAAACTGCGATATCTTCGGTATCGTTGGGTTTCCAGCTGAGATATGCATTTTCAGTGATAATCTTCGAGTTTCTTCTGTGACAAGTGTGCAGAATCACAGAAATCGCTGTTTTCGTGCTATTGAATGCGAAAAACACGTTTTCTGGTGTTTTCAGCACTCCACAGAGCGTTTGACATGCGGAAACTGCGATATCTTCGGTATCGTTGGGTTTCCAGCTGAGATATGCATTTTCAGTGATAATCTTCATCATTCTGCAGTTACAAGTGTGCAGAATCACCGAAATCGCTGTTTTCGTGCTATTGAATGCAAAAAACACGTTTTCTGGTGTTCTCAGCACCCGACAGTGCGTTTGATGTGCGGAAACCGGGATATCTTCGATTTCGTGGGGTTTCCCGCTGAGAAATGCATTTTCAGTGATAATCTTCATGATTCTGCTGTTACAAGTGTGCAGAATCACCGAAATCGCTATTTTCGTGCTATTGGATGCGAAAAACACGTTTTCTGGTGTTCTCAGCACCCGACAGTGCGTTTAATGTGCGGAAACTGCGATATCTTCGGTATCGTTGTTGTTTCCAACTGAGATATGCATTTTCAGTGATAATCTTCGAGTTTTTTCTGTGATAAGTGTGCAGAATCACCGAAATCGCTGTTTTCGTGCTATTGGATGCGAAAAACACGTTTTCTGGTGTTCTCAGCACCCGACAGTGCGTTTGATGTGCGGAAACAGGGATATCTTCGTTTTCGTGGGGTTTCCAGCTGAGATATGCATTTTCAGTGATAATCTTCGAGTTTCTTCTGTGACAAGTGTGCAGAATAACCGAAATCGCTGTTTTCGTGCTATTGAATGCGAAAAACACGTTTTCTGGTGTTTTCAGCACGCCACAGAGCGTTTGACATGCGGAAACTGCGATATCTTCGGTATCGTTGGGTTTCCAGCTGAGATATGCATTTTCAGTGATAATCTTCGAGTTTCTTCTGTGACAAGTGTGCAGAATCGCAGAAATCGCTGTTTTCGTGCTATTGAATGCGAAAAACACGTTTTCTGGTGTTTTCAGCACTCCACAGAGCGTTTGATGTGCGGAAACAGGGATATCTTCGTTTTCGAGCGGTTGCCAGCTGAGACATGCATTTTCTACGATAATCTTCGAGTTTCTTCTGTGACAAGTGTGCAGAATCACCGAAATGGCTGTTTTGGTGCTATTGAATGCGAAAAACACGTTTTCTGGTGTTTTCAGCAATCCACAGTGCGTATGACATGCGGAAACAGCGATATCTTCGGTATCGTTCGGCTTCCAGCTGAGACATGCATTTTCTACGATAATCTTCGAGTTCCTTCTGTGACAAGTGTGCAAAATCACCGAAATCGCTGTTTTCGTGCTATTGAATGCGAAAAACACATTTCCTGGGTTTTTTAGCACCCGACAGTGCGTTTGATGTGCGAAAACAGGGATATCTTCGTTTGCGTGGGGTTTCCAGTTGAGATATGCATTTTCAGTGATAATCTTCGAGTTTCTTCTGTGACAAGTGTGCAGAATCACAGAAATCGCTGTTTTCGTGCTATTGGATGCGAAAAACACGTTTTCTGGTGTTTTCAGCACTCCACAGAGCGTTTGATGTGCGGAAACAGGGATATCTTCGTTTTCGTGCGGTTGCCAGCTGAGACATGCATTTTCTACGATAATCTTCGAGTTTCTTCTGTGACAAGAGTGCAGAATCACCGAAATCGCTGTTTTCGTGCTATTGAATGCGAAAAACACGTTTCCTGGGTTTTTTAGCACCCGACAGTGCGTTTGATGTGCGAAAACAGGGATATCTTCGTTTGCGTGGGGTTTCCAGTTGAGATATGCATTTTCAGTGATAATCTTCGAGTTTCTTCTGTGACAAGTGTGCAGAATCACAGAAATCGCTGTTTTCGTGCTATTGGATGCGAAAAACACGTTTTCTGGTGTTCTCAGCACCCGACAGTGCGTTTGATGTGCGGAAACAGGGATATCTTCGTTTTCGTGGGGTTTCCAGCTGAGATATTCATTTTCAGTGATAATCTTCATGATTCTGCTGTCACAAGCGTGCAGAATCACCGAAAACGCTGTTTTCGTGCTATTGAATGCGAAAAACACGTTTGCTGGTGTTTTCAGCACTCCACAGAGCGTTTGATATGCGGAAACTGCGATATCTTCGGTATCGTTGTTGTTTCCAGCTGAGATATGGATTTTCTACGATAATCTTCGAGTTTCTTCTGTGACAAGTGCGCAGAATCACAGAAATCGCTGTTTTCGTGCTATTGAATGCGAAAAACACGTTTTCTGGTGTTTTCAGCACGCCGCAGAGCGTTTGACATGCGGAAACTGCGATATCTTCGGTATCGTTGTTGTTTCCAGCTGAGATATGGATTTTCTACGATAATCTTCGAGTTTCTTCTGTGACAAGTGCGCAGAATCACAGAAATCGCTGTTTTCGTGCTATTGAATGCGAAAAACACGTTTTCTGGTGTTTTCAGCACGCCGCAGAGCGTTTGACATGCGGAAACTGCGATATCTTCGGTATCGTTGGGTTTCCAGCTGAGATATGCATTTTGAGTGATAATCTTCGAGTTTCTTCTGTGACAAGTGTGCAGAATAACCGAAATCGCTGTTTTCGTGCTATTGAATGCGAAATACACGTTTTCTGGTGTTTTCAGCACGCCACAGAGCGGTTGACATGCGGAAACTGCGGTATCTTCGGTATCGTTGGGTTTCCAGCTGAGATATGCATTTTCAGTGATAATCTTCGAGTTTCTTCTGTGACAAGTGTGCAGAATCACAGAAATCGCTGTTTTCGTGCTATTGAATGCGAAAAACACGTTTGCTGGTGTTTTCAGCACTCCACAGAGCGTCTGACATGCGGAAACTGCGATATCTTCGGTATCGTTGTGTTTCCAGCTGAGATATGCATTTTCAGTCATAATCTTCGAGTTTCTTCTGTGACAAGTGTGCAGAATCACAGAAATCGCTGTTTTCGTGCTATTGAATGCGAAAAACACGTTTTCTGGTGTTTTCAGCACTCCACAGAGCGTTTGATGTGCGGAAACAGGGATATCTTCGTTTTCGAGCGGTTGCCAGCTGAGACATGCATTTTCTACGATAATCTTCGAGTTTCTTCTGTGACAAGAGTGCAGAATCACCGAAATCGCTGTTTTCGTTCTATTGAATGCGAAAAACACGTTTCCTGGGTTTTTTAGCACCCGACAGTGCGTTTGATGTGCGAAAACAGGGATATCTTCGTTTGCGTGGGGTTTCCAGTTGAGATATGCATTTTCAGTGATAATCTTCGTGTTTCTTCTGTGACAAGTGTGCAGAATCACAGAAATCGCTGTTTTCGTGCTATTGGATGCGAAAAACACGTTTTCTGGGGTTCTCAGCACCCGACAGTGCGTTTGATGTGCGGAAACAGGGATATCTTCGTTTTCGTGGGGTTTCCAGCTGAGATATGCATTTTCAGTGATAATCTTCATGATTCTGCTGTCACAAGCGTGCAGAATCACCGAAAACGCTGTTTTCGTGCTATTGAATGCGAAAAACACGTTTTCTGGTGTTTTCAGCACGCCACAGAGCGTTTGACATGCGGAAACTGCGATATCTTCGGTATCGTTGGGTTTCCAGCTGAGATATGCATTTTCAGTGATAATCTTCATCATTCTGCTGTTACAAGTGTGCAGAATCACCGAAAACGCTGTTTTCGTGCTATTGAATGCGAAAAACACGTTTTCTGGTGTTCTCAGCACCCGACAGTGCGTTTGATGTGCGGAAACAGGGATATCTTCGTTTTCGTGGGGTTTCCAGCTGAGATATGCATTTTCAGTGATAATCTTCATGATTCTGCTGTCACAAGCGTGCAGAATCACCGAAAACACTGTTTTCGTGCTATTGAATGCGAAAAACACGTTTTCTGGTGTTTTCAGCACTCCACAGAGCGTTTGATATGCGGAAACTGCGATATCTTCGGTATCGTTGTTGTTTCCAGCTGAGATATGCATTTTCAGTGATAACCTTCGAGTTTTTTCTGTGACAAGTGTGCAGAATCACCGAAAACGCTGTTTTCGTGCTATTGGATGCGAAAAACACGTTTTCTGGTGTTCTCAGCACCCGACAGTGCGTTTGATGTGCGGAAACAGGGATATCTTCGTTTTCGTGGGGTTTGCAGCTGAGATATGCATTTTCAGTGATAATCTTCATGATTCCGCTGTCACAAGCGTGCAGAATCACCGAAAACGATGTTTTCGTGCTATTGAATGCGAAAAACACGTTTTCTGGTGTTTTCAGCACTCCACAGAGCGTTTGACATGCGGAAACTGCGATATCTTCGGTATCGTTGGGTTTCCAGCTGAGACATGCATTTTCAGTGATAATCTTCGAGTTTCTTCTGTGACAAGTGTGCAGAATCACAGAAATCGCTGTTTTCGTGCTATTGAATGCGAAAAACACGTTTTCTGGTGTTCTCAGCACCCGACAGTGCGTTTGATGTGCGGAAACAGGGATATCTTCGTTTTCGTGGGGTTTCCAGCTGAGATATGCATTTTCAGTGATAATCTTCATGATTCTGCTGTCACAAGCGTGCAGAATCACCGAAAACGCTGTTTTCGTGCTATTGAATGCGAAAAACACGTTTTCTGGTGTTTTCAGCACTCCACAGAGCGTTTGACATGCGGAAACTGCGATATCTTCGGTATCGTTGGGTTTCCAGCTGAGACATGCATTTTCAGTGATAATCTTTGAGTTTCTTCTGTGACAAGTGTGCAGAATCACAGAAATCGCTGTTTTCGTGCTATTGAATGCGAAAAACACGTTTTCTGGTGTTTTCAGCACTCCACAGAGCGTTTGACATGTGGAAACAGGGATATCTTCGGTATCGTTGGGTTTCCAGCTGAGATATGCATTTTCAGTGATAATCTTCGAGTTTCTTCTGTGACATGTGTGCAGAATCACAGAAATCGCTGTTTTCGTGCTATTGAATGCGAAAAACACGTTTTCTGGTGTTTTCAGCACTCCACAGAGCGTTTGATGTGCGGAAACAGGGATATCTTCGTTTTCGTGCGGTTGCCAGCTGAGACATGCATTTTCTACGATAATCTTCGAGTCTCTTCGGTGACAAGTGTGCAGAATCACCGAAATGGCTGTTTTCGTGCTATTGAATGCGAAAAATACGTTTTCTGGTGTTTTTAGCACTCCACAGTGCGTTTGATATGCGGAAGCTGCGATATCTTCGGTATCGTTGTTGTTTCCAGCTGAGATATGCATTTTCAGTGATAATCTTCGAGTTTTTTCTGTGACAAGTGTGCAGAATCACAGAAAACGCTGTTTTCGTGCTATTGGATGCGAAAAACACGTTTTCTGGTGTTCTCAGCACCCGACAGTGCGTTTGATGTGCGGAAACAGGGATATCTTCGTTTTCGTGGTGTCTCCAGCTGAGATATGCATTTTCAGTGATAATCTTCATGATTCTGCTGTCACAAGCGTGCAGAATCACCGAAAACGCTGTTTTCGTGCTATTGAATGCGAAAAACACGTTTTCTGGTGTTTTCAGCACGCCACAGTGCGTATGACTTGCGGAAACTGCGATATCTTCGGTATCGTTCGGTTGCCAGCTGAGATATGCATTTTCAGTGATAATCTTCGAGTTTCTTCTGTGAGAAGTGTGCAGAATCACCGAAATCGCTGTTTTCGTGCTATTGAATGCGAAAAACACGTTTCCTGGAGTTTTCAGTACCCGACAGTGCGTTTGATGTGCGAATACTGGGATATCTTCGTTTGCGTGGGGTTTCCAGTTGAGATATGCATTTTCAGTGATAATCTTCATGATTCTGCTGTTACAAGTGTGCCGAATCACAGAAATCGCTGTTTTCGTGCTATTGAATGCGAAAAACACGTTTTATGGTGTTTTCAGCACACCACAGAGCGTGTGACATGCGGAAACTGCGATATCTTCGGTATCGTTGGGTTTCCAGCTGAGATATGCATTGTCAGTGATAATCTTCAAGTTTCTTCTGTCACAAGTGTGCAGAATCACCGAAATCGCTGTTTTCGTGCTATTGAATGCGAAAAACACGTTTTCTGGTGTTTTCAGCATTCCACAGTGCGTTTGATATGCGGAAACTGCGATATCTTCGGTATCGTTGTTGTTTCCAGCTGAGATATGCATTTTCAGTGATAATCTTCGAGTTTTTTCTGTGACAAGTGTGCAGAATCACCGAAAACGCTGTTTTCGTGCTATTGGATGCGAAAAACACGTTTTCTGGTGTTCTCAGCACCCGACAGTGCGTTTGATGTGCGGAAACAGGGATATCTTCGTTTTCGTGGGGTTTCCAGCTGAGATATGCATTTTCAGTGATAATCTTCATGATTCTGCTGTCACAAGCGTGCAGAATCTCCGAAAACGCTGTTTTCGTGCTATTGAATGCGAAAAACACGTTTTCTGGTGTTTTCAGCACGCCCCAGTGCGTATGACTTGCGGAAACTGCGATATCTTCGGTATCGTTCGGTTGCCAGCTGAGATATGCATTTTCAGTGATAATCTTCGATTTTCTTCTGTGAGAAGTGTGCAGAATCACCGAAATCGCTGTTTTCGTGCTATTGAATGCGAAAAACACGTTTCCTGGAGTTTTCAGTACCCGACAGTGCGTTTGATGTGCGAATACTGGGATATCTTCGTTTGCGTGGGGTTTCCAGTTGAGATATGCATTTTCAGTGATAATCTTCATGATTCTGCTGTTACAAGTGTGCCGAATCACAGAAATCGCTGTTTTCGTGCTATTGAATGCGAAAAACACGTTTTCTGGTGTTCTCAGCACCCGACAGTGCGTTTGATGTGCGGAAACAGGGATATCTTCGTTTTCGTGCGGTTGCCATGTGAGACATGCATTTTCTACGATAATCTTCGAGTTTCTTCGGTGACAAGTGTGCAGAATCACCGAAATGGCTGTTTTCCTGCTATTGAATGCGAAAAACACGTTTTCTGGTGTTTTCAGCACTCCACAGAGCGTTTGACATGCGGAAACTGCGATATTTTCGGTATCGTTGGGTTTCCAGCTGAGACATGCATTTTCAGTGATAATCTTCGAGTTTCTTCTGTGACAAGTGTGCAGAATCACAGAAATCGCTGTTTTCGTGCTATTGAATGCGAAAAACACGTTTTCTGGTGTTTTCAGCTCTCCACAGAGCGTTTGACATGCGGAAACAGGGATATCTTCGGTATCGTTGGGTTTCCAGCTGAGATATGCATTTTCAGTGATAATCTTCGAGTTTCTTCTGTGACATGTGTGCAGAATCACAGAAATCGCTGTTTTCGTGCTATTGAATGCGAAAAACACGTTTTCTGGTGTTTTCAGCACTCCACAGAGCGTTTGATGTGCGGAAACAGGGATATCTTCGTTTTCGTGCGGTTGCCAGCTGAGACATGCATTTTCTACGATAATCTTCGAGTTTCTTCGGTGACAAGAGTGCAGAATCACCGAAATGGCTGTTTTCGTGCTATTGAATGCGAAAAATACGTTTTCTGGTGTTTTTAGCACTCCACAGTGCGTTTGATATGCGGAAGCTGCGATATCTTCGGTATCGTTGTTGTTTCCAGCTGAGATATGCATTTTCAGCGATAATCTTCGAGTTTTTTCTGTGACAAGTGTGCAGAATCACAGAAAACGCTGTTTTCGTGCTATTGAATGCGAAAAACACGTTTTCTGGTGTTTTCAGCACGCCACAGTGCGTATGACTTGCGGAAACTGCGATATCTTCGGTATCGTTCGGTTGCCAGCTGAGATATGCATTTTCAGTGATAATCTTCGAGTTTCTTCTGTGAGAAGTGTGCAGAATCACCGAAATCGCTGTTTTCGTGCTATTGAATGCGAAAAACACGTTTCCTGGAGTTTTCAGTACCCGACAGTGCGTTTGATGTGCGAATACTGGGATATCTTCGTTTGCGTGGGGTTTCCAGTTGAGATATGCATTTTCAGTGATAATCTTCATGATTCTGCTGTTACAAGTGTGCCGAATCACAGAAATCGCTGTTTTCGTGCTATTGAATGCGAAAAACACGTTTTCTGGTGTTTTCAGCACACCACAGAGCGTGTGACATGCGGAAACTGCGATATCTTCGGTATCGTTGGGTTTCCAGGTGAGATATGCATTGTCAGTGATAATCTTCAAGTTTCTTCTGTGACAAGTGTGCAGAATCACCGAAATCGCTGTTTTCGTTCTATTGAATGCGAAAAACACGTTTTCTGGTGTTTTCAGCATTCCACAGTGCGTTTGATATGCGGAAACTGCGATATCTTCGGTATCGTTGTTGTTTCCAGCTGAGATATGCATTTTCAGTGATAATCTTGGAGTTTTCTCTGTGACAAGTGTGCAGAATCACCGAAATCGCTGTTTTCGTGCTATTGAATGCGAAAAACACGTTTCCTGGAGTTTTCAGTACCCGACAGTGCGTTTGATGTGCGAATACTGGGATATCTTCGTTTGCGTGGGGTTTCCAGTTGAGATATGCATTTTCAGTGATAATCTTCATGATTCTGCTGTTACAAGTGTGCCGAATCACAGAAATCGCTGTTTTCGTGCTATTGAATGCGAAAAACACGTTTTCTGGTGTTTTCAGCACACCACAGAGCGTGTGACATGCGGAAACTGCGATATCTTCGGTATCGTTGGGTTTCCAGGTGAGATATGCATTGTCAGTGATAATCTTCAAGTTTCTTCTGTGACAAGTGTGCAGAATCACCGAAATCGCTGTTTTCGTGCTATTGATAGCGAAAAACACGTTTTCTGGTGTTTTCAGCAATCCACAGTGCGTTTGATATGCGGAAACTGCGATATCTTCGGTATCGTTGTTGTTTCCAGCTGAGATATGCATTTTCAGTGATAATCTTGGAGTTTTCTCTGTGACAAGTGTGCAGAATCACCGAAAACGCTGTTTTCGTGCTATTGAATGCGAAAAACACGTTTTCTGGTGTTCTCAGCACCCGACAGTGCGTTTGATGTGCGGAAACAGGGATATCTTCGTTTTCGTGGGGTTTCCAGCTGAGATATGCATTTTCAGTGATAATCTTCATGATTCTGCTGTCACAAGCGTGCAGAATCACCGAAAACACTGTTTTCGTGCTATTGAATGCGAAAAACACGTTTTCTGGTGTTTTCAGCACTCCACAGAGCGTTTGATATGCGGAAACTGCGATATCTTCGGTATCGTTGTTGTTTCCAGCTGAGATATGCATTTTCAGTGATAACCTTCGAGTTTTTTCTGTGACAAGTGTGCAGAATCACCGAAAACGCTGTTTTCGTGCTATTGGATGCGAAAAACACGTTTTCTGGTGTTCTCAGCACCCGACAGTGCGTTTGATGTGCGGAAACAGGGATATCTTCGTTTTCGTGGGGTTTGCAGCTGAGATATGCATTTTCAGTGATAATCTTCATGATTCTGCTGTCACAAGCGTGCAGAATCACCGAAAACGATGTTTTCGTGCTATTGAATGCGAAAAACACGTTTTCTGGTGTTTTCAGCACTCCACAGAGCGTTTGACATGCGGAAACTGCGATATCTTCGGTATCGTTGGGTTTCCAGCTGAGACATGCATTTTCAGTGATAATCTTCGAGTTTCTTCTGTGACAAGTGTGCAGAATCACAGAAATCGCTGTTTTCGTGCTATTGAATGCGAAAAACACGTTTTCTGGTGTTCTCAGCACCCGACAGTGCGTTTGATGTGCGGAAACAGGGATATCTTCGTTTTCGTGGGGTTTCCAGCTGAGATATGCATTTTCAGTGATAATCTTCATGATTCTGCTGTCACAAGCGTGCAGAATCACCGAAAACGCTGTTTTCGTGCTATTGAATGCGAAAAACACGTTTTCTGGTGTTTTCAGCACTCCACAGAGCGTTTGACATGCGGAAACTGCGATATCTTCGGTATCGTTGGGTTTCCAGCTGAGACATGCATTTTCAGTGATAATCTTTGAGTTTCTTCTGTGACAAGTGTGCAGAATCACAGAAATCGCTGTTTTCGTGCTATTGAATGCGAAAAACACGTTTTCTGGTGTTTTCAGCACTCCACAGAGCGTTTGACATGTGGAAACAGGGATATCTTCGGTATCGTTGGGTTTCCAGCTGAGATATGCATTTTCAGTGATAATCTTCGAGTTTCTTCTGTGACATGTGTGCAGAATCACAGAAATCGCTGTTTTCGTGCTATTGAATGCGAAAAACACGTTTTCTGGTGTTTTCAGCACTCCACAGAGCGTTTGATGTGCGGAAACAGGGATATCTTCGTTTTCGTGCGGTTGCCAGCTGAGACATGCATTTTCTACGATAATCTTCGAGTCTCTTCGGTGACAAGTGTGCAGAATCACCGAAATGGCTGTTTTCGTGCTATTGAATGCGAAAAATACGTTTTCTGGTGTTTTTAGCACTCCACAGTGCGTTTGATATGCGGAAGCTGCGATATCTTCGGTATCGTTGTTGTTTCCAGCTGAGATATGCATTTTCAGTGATAATCTTCGAGTTTTTTCTGTGACAAGTGTGCAGAATCACAGAAAACGCTGTTTTCGTGCTATTGGATGCGAAAAACACGTTTTCTGGTGTTCTCAGCACCCGACAGTGCGTTTGATGTGCGGAAACAGGGATATCTTCGTTTTCGTGGTGTCTCCAGCTGAGATATGCATTTTCAGTGATAATCTTCATGATTCTGCTGTCACAAGCGTGCAGAATCACCGAAAACGCTGTTTTCGTGCTATTGAATGCGAAAAACACGTTTTCTGGTGTTTTCAGCACGCCACAGTGCGTATGACTTGCGGAAACTGCGATATCTTCGGTATCGTTCGGTTGCCAGCTGAGATATGCATTTTCAGTGATAATCTTCGAGTTTCTTCTGTGAGAAGTGTGCAGAATCACCGAAATCGCTGTTTTCGTGCTATTGAATGCGAAAAACACGTTTCCTGGAGTTTTCAGTACCCGACAGTGCGTTTGATGTGCGAATACTGGGATATCTTCGTTTGCGTGGGGTTTCCAGTTGAGATATGCATTTTCAGTGATAATCTTCATGATTCTGCTGTTACAAGTGTGCCGAATCACAGAAATCGCTGTTTTCGTGCTATTGAATGCGAAAAACACGTTTTATGGTGTTTTCAGCACACCACAGAGCGTGTGACATGCGGAAACTGCGATATCTTCGGTATCGTTGGGTTTCCAGCTGAGATATGCATTGTCAGTGATAATCTTCAAGTTTCTTCTGTCACAAGTGTGCAGAATCACCGAAATCGCTGTTTTCGTGCTATTGAATGCGAAAAACACGTTTTCTGGTGTTTTCAGCATTCCACAGTGCGTTTGATATGCGGAAACTGCGATATCTTCGGTATCGTTGTTGTTTCCAGCTGAGATATGCATTTTCAGTGATAATCTTCGAGTTTTTTCTGTGACAAGTGTGCAGAATCACCGAAAACGCTGTTTTCGTGCTATTGGATGCGAAAAACACGTTTTCTGGTGTTCTCAGCACCCGACAGTGCGTTTGATGTGCGGAAACAGGGATATCTTCGTTTTCGTGGGGTTTCCAGCTGAGATATGCATTTTCAGTGATAATCTTCATGATTCTGCTGTCACAAGCGTGCAGAATCTCCGAAAACGCTGTTTTCGTGCTATTGAATGCGAAAAACACGTTTTCTGGTGTTTTCAGCACGCCCCAGTGCGTATGACTTGCGGAAACTGCGATATCTTCGGTATCGTTCGGTTGCCAGCTGAGATATGCATTTTCAGTGATAATCTTCGATTTTCTTCTGTGAGAAGTGTGCAGAATCACCGAAATCGCTGTTTTCGTGCTATTGAATGCGAAAAACACGTTTCCTGGAGTTTTCAGTACCCGACAGTGCGTTTGATGTGCGAATACTGGGATATCTTCGTTTGCGTGGGGTTTCCAGTTGAGATATGCATTTTCAGTGATAATCTTCATGATTCTGCTGTTACAAGTGTGCCGAATCACAGAAATCGCTGTTTTCGTGCTATTGAATGCGAAAAACACGTTTTCTGGTGTTCTCAGCACCCGACAGTGCGTTTGATGTGCGGAAACAGGGATATCTTCGTTTTCGTGCGGTTGCCATGTGAGACATGCATTTTCTACGATAATCTTCGAGTTTCTTCGGTGACAAGTGTGCAGAATCACCGAAATGGCTGTTTTCCTGCTATTGAATGCGAAAAACACGTTTTCTGGTGTTTTCAGCACTCCACAGAGCGTTTGACATGCGGAAACTGCGATATTTTCGGTATCGTTGGGTTTCCAGCTGAGACATGCATTTTCAGTGATAATCTTCGAGTTTCTTCTGTGACAAGTGTGCAGAATCACAGAAATCGCTGTTTTCGTGCTATTGAATGCGAAAAACACGTTTTCTGGTGTTTTCAGCTCTCCACAGAGCGTTTGACATGCGGAAACAGGGATATCTTCGGTATCGTTGGGTTTCCAGCTGAGATATGCATTTTCAGTGATAATCTTCGAGTTTCTTCTGTGACATGTGTGCAGAATCACAGAAATCGCTGTTTTCGTGCTATTGAATGCGAAAAACACGTTTTCTGGTGTTTTCAGCACTCCACAGAGCGTTTGATGTGCGGAAACAGGGATATCTTCGTTTTCGTGCGGTTGCCAGCTGAGACATGCATTTTCTACGATAATCTTCGAGTTTCTTCGGTGACAAGAGTGCAGAATCACCGAAATGGCTGTTTTCGTGCTATTGAATGCGAAAAATACGTTTTCTGGTGTTTTTAGCACTCCACAGTGCGTTTGATATGCGGAAGCTGCGATATCTTCGGTATCGTTGTTGTTTCCAGCTGAGATATGCATTTTCAGCGATAATCTTCGAGTTTTTTCTGTGACAAGTGTGCAGAATCACAGAAAACGCTGTTTTCGTGCTATTGGATGCGAAAAACACGTTTTCTGGTGTTCTCAGCACCCGACAGTGCGTTTGATGTGCGGAAACAGGGATATCTTCGTTTTCGTGTGGTTGCCAGCTGAGACATGCATTTTCTACGATAATCTTCGAGTTTCTTCTGTGACAAGTGTGCAGAATCACAGAAATCGCTGTTTTCGTGCTATTGAATGCGAAAAACACGTTTTCTGGTGTTTTCAGCACTCCACAGAGCGTTTGACATGCGGAAACTGCGATATCTTCGGTATCGTTCGGTTGCCAGCTGAGATATGCATTTTCAGTGATAATATTCGAGTTTTTTCTGTGACAAGTGTGCAGAATCACCGAAAACGCAGTTGTCGTGCAATTGGATGCGAAAAACAGGTTTTCTGGTGTTTTCAGCACACCACAGAGCGTGTGACATGCGGAAACTGCGATATCTTCGGTATCGTTGGGTTTCCAGCTGAGATATGCATTTACAGTGATAATCTTCGAGTTTCTTCTGTGACAAGTGTGCAGAATCACCGAAATCGCTGTTTTCGTGCTATTGAATGCGAAAAACACGTTTTCTGGTGTTTTCAGCATTGCACAGTTCGTTTGATATGCGGAAACTGCGATATCTTCGGTATCGTTGTTGTTTCCAGCTGAGATATGGATTTTCTACGATAATCTTCGAGTTTCTTCTGTGACAAGTGCGCAGAATCACCGAAAACGCTGTTTTCGTGCTATTGGATGCGAAAAACACGTTTTCTGGTGTTCTCAGCACCCGACAGTGCGTTTGATGTGCGGAAACAGGGATATCTTCGTTTTCGTGGTGTTTCCATCTGAGATATGCATTTTCAGTGATAATCTTCATGATTCTGCTGTCACAAGCGTGCAGAATCACCGAAAACGCTGTTTTCGTGCTATTGAATGCGAAAAACACGTTTTCTGGTGTTTTCAGCACGCCACAGTGCGTATGACTTGCGGAAACTGCGATATCTTCGGTATCGTTCGGTTGCCAGCTGAGATATGCATTTTCAGTGATAATCTTCGAGTTTCTTCTGTGAGAAGTGTGCAGAATCACCGAAATCGCTGTTTTCGTGCTATTGAATGCGAAAAACACGTTTCCTGGAGTTTTCAGTACCCGACAGTGCGTTTGATGTGCGAATACTGGGATATCTTCGTTTGCGTGGGGTTTCCAGTTGAGATATGCATTTTCAGTGATAATCTTCATGATTCTGCTGTTACAAGTGTGCCGAATCACAGAAATCGCTGTTTTCGTGCTATTGAATGCGAAAAACACGTTTTCTGGTGTTTTCAGCACACCACAGAGCGTGTGACATGCGGAAACTGCGATATCTTCGGTATCGTTGGGTTTCCAGGTGAGATATGCATTGTCAGTGATAATCTTCAAGTTTCTTCTGTGACAAGTGTGCAGAATCACCGAAATCGCTGTTTTCGTTCTATTGAATGCGAAAAACACGTTTTCTGGTGTTTTCAGCATTCCACAGTGCGTTTGATATGCGGAAACTGCGATATCTTCGGTATCGTTGTTGTTTCCAGCTGAGATATGCATTTTCAGTGATAATCTTGGAGTTTTCTCTGTGACAAGTGTGCAGAATCACCGAAATCGCTGTTTTCGTGCTATTGAATGCGAAAAACACGTTTCCTGGAGTTTTCAGTACCCGACAGTGCGTTTGATGTGCGAATACTGGGATATCTTCGTTTGCGTGGGGTTTCCAGTTGAGATATGCATTTTCAGTGATAATCTTCATGATTCTGCTGTTACAAGTGTGCCGAATCACAGAAATCGCTGTTTTCGTGCTATTGAATGCGAAAAACACGTTTTCTGGTGTTTTCAGCACACCACAGAGCGTGTGACATGCGGAAACTGCGATATCTTCGGTATCGTTGGGTTTCCAGGTGAGATATGCATTGTCAGTGATAATCTTCAAGTTTCTTCTGTGACAAGTGTGCAGAATCACCGAAATCGCTGTTTTCGTGCTATTGATAGCGAAAAACACGTTTTCTGGTGTTTTCAGCAATCCACAGTGCGTTTGATATGCGGAAACTGCGATATCTTCGGTATCGTTGTTGTTTCCAGCTGAGATATGCATTTTCAGTGATAATCTTGGAGTTTTCTCTGTGACAAGTGTGCAGAATCACCGAAAACGCTGTTTTCGTGCTATTGGATGCGAAAAACACGTTTTCTGGTGTTCTCAGCACCCGACAGTGCGTTTGATGTGCGGAAACAGGGATATCTTCGTTTTCGTGGTGTTTCCAGCTGAGATATGCATTTTCAGTGATAATCTTCATGATTCTGCTGTCACAAGCGTGCAGAATCACCGAAAACGCTGTTTTCGTGCTATTGAATGCGAAAAACACGTTTTCTGGTGTTTTCAGCACGCCACAGTGCGTATGACTTGCGGAAACTGCGATATCTTCGGTATCGTTCGGTTGCCAGCTGAGATATGCATTTTCAGTGATAATCTTCGAGTTTCTTCTGTGAGAAGTGTGCAGAATCACCGAAATCGCTGTTTTCGTGCTATTGAATGCGAAAAACACGTTTCCTGGAGTTTTCAGCACCCGACAGTGCGTTTGATGTGCGAATACTGGGATATCTTCGTTTGCGTGGGGTTTCCAGTTGAGATATGCATTTTCAGTGATAATCTTCATGATTCTGCTGTTACAAGTGTGCCGAATCACAGAAATCGCTGTTTTCGTGCTATTGAATGCGAAAAACACGTTTTCTGGTGTTTTCAGCACACCACAGAGCGTGTGACATGCGGAAACTGCGATATCTTCGGTATCGTTGGGTTTACAGCTGAGATATGCATTGTCAGTGATAATCTTCAAGTTTCTTCTGTGACAAGTGTGCAGAATCACCGAAATCGCTGTTTTCGTTCTATTGAATGCGAAAAACACGTTTTCTGGTGTTTTCAGCATTCCACAGTGCGTTTGATATGCGGAAACTGCGATATCTTCGGTATCGTTGTTGTTTCCAGCTGAGATATGCATTTTCAGTGATAATCTTCGAGTTTTTTCTGTGACAAGTGTGCAGAATCACCGAAAACGCTGTTTTCGTGCTATTGGATGCGAAAAACACGTTTTCTGGTGTTCTCAGCACCCGACAGTGCGTTTGATGTGCGGAAACAGGGATATCTTCGTTTTCGTGGGGTTTCCAGCTGAGATATGCATTTTCAGTGATAATCTTCATGATTCTGCTGTCACAAGCGTGCAGAATCACCGAAAACGCTGTTTTCGTGCTATTGAATGCGAAAAACACGTTTTCTGGTGTTTTCAGCACGCCACAGTGCGTATGACTTGCGGAAACTGCGATATCTTCGGTATCGTTCGGTTGCCAGCTGAGATATGCATTTTCAGTGATAATCTTCGAGTTTCTTCTGTGAGAAGTGTGCAGAATCACCGAAATCGCTGTTTTCGTGCTATTGAATGCGAAAAACACGTTTCCTGGAGTTTTCAGTACCCGACAGTGCGTTTGATGTGCGAATACTGGGATATCTTCGTTTGCGTGGGGTTTCCAGTTGAGATATGCATTTTCAGTGATAATCTTCATGATTCTGCTGTTACAAGTGTGCCGAATCACAGAAATCGCTGTTTTCGTGCTGTTGAATGCGAAAAACACGTTTTCTGGTGTTTTCAGCACACCACAGAGCGTGTGACATGCGGAAACTGCGATATCTTCGGTATCGTTGGGTTTCCAGCTAAGATATGCATTTTCAGTGATAATCTTCGAGTTTTTTCTGTGACAAGTGTGCAGAATCACCGAAAACACTGTTTTCGTGCTATTGGATGCGAAAAACACGTTTTCTGGTGTTCTCAGCACCCGACAGTGCGTTTGATGTGCGGAAACAGGGATATCTTCGTTTTCGTGGGGTTTCCAGCTGAGATATGTATTTTCAGTGATAATCTTCATGATTCTGCTGTCACAAGCGTGCAGAATCACCGAAAACGCTGTTTTCGTGCTATTGAATGCGAAAAACACGTTTTCTGGTGTTTTCAGCACTCCACAGAGCGTTTGACATGCGGAAACTGCGATATTTTCGGTATCGTTGGGTTTCCAGCTGAGACATGCATTTTCAGTGATAATCTTCGAGTTTCTTCTGTGACAAGTGTGCAGAATCACAGAAATCGCTGTTTTCGTGCTATTGAATGCGAAAAACACGTTTTCTGGTGTTTTCAGCACTCCACAGAGCGTTTGACATGCGGAAACGGGGATATCTTCGGTATCGTTGGGTTTCCAGCTGAGATATGCATTTTCAGTGATAATCTTCGAGTTTCTTCTGTGACATGTGTGCAGAATCACAGAAATCGCTGTTTTCGTGCTATTGAATGCGAAAAACACGTTTTCTGGTGTTTTCAGCACTCCACAGAGCGTTTGATGTGCGGAAACAGGGATATCTTCGTTTTCGTGCGGTTGCCAGCTGAGACATGCATTTTCTACGATAATCTTCGAGTTTCTTCGGTGACAAGTGTGCAGAATCACCGAAATGGCTGTTTTCGTGCTATTGAATGCGAAAAATACGTTTTCTGGTGTTTTTAGCACTCCACAGTGCGTTTGATATGCGGAAGCTGCGATATCTTCGGTATCGTTGTTGTTTCCAGCTGAGATATGCATTTTCAGTGATAATCTTCGAGTTTTTTCTGTGACAAGTGTGCAGAATCACAGAAAACGCTGTTGTCGTGCAATTGGATGCGAAAAACACGTTTTCTGGTGTTTTCAGCACACCACAGAGCGTGTGACATGCGGAAACTGCGATATCTTCGGTATCGTTGGGTTTCCAGTTGAGATATGCATTTTCAGTGATAATCTTCGAGTTTCTTCTGTGACATGTGTGCAGAATCACAGAAATCGCTGTTTTCGTGCTATTGAATGCGAAAAACACGTTTTCTGGTGTTTTCAGCACTCCACAGAGCGTTTCATGTGCGGAAACAGGGATATCTTCGTTTTCGTGCGGTTGCCAGCTGAGACATGCATTTTCTACGATAATCTTCGAGTTTCTTCGGTGACAAGTGTGCAGAATCACCGAAATGGCTGTTTTCGTGCTATTGAATGCGAAAAATACGTTTTCTGGTGTTTTTAGCACTCCACAGTGCGTTTGATATGCGGAAGCTGCGATATCTTCGGTATCGTTGTTGTTTCCAGCTGAGATATGCATTTTCAGTGATAATCTTCGAGTTTTTTCTGTGACAAGTGTGCAGAATCACAGAAAACGCTGTTTTCGTGCTATTGGATGCGAAAAACACGTTTTCTGGTGTTTTCAGAACTCCACAGAGCGTTTGATGTGCGGAAACAGGGATATCTTCGTTTTCGTGCGGTTGCCAGCTGAGACATGCATTTTCTACGATAATCTTCGAGTTTCTTCGGTGACAAGTATGCAGAATCACCGAAATGGCTGTTTTCCTGCTATTGAATGCGAAAAACACGTTTTCTGGTGTTTTCAGCACTCCACAGAGCGTTTGACATGCGGAAACTGCGATATTTTCGGTATCGTTGGGTTTCCAGCTGAGACATGCATTTTCAGTGATAATCTTCGAGTTTCTTCTGTGACAAGTGTGCAGAATCACAGAAATCGCTGTTTTCGTGCTATTGAATGCGAAAAACACGTTTTCTGGTGTTTTCAGCAGTCCACAGAGCGTTTGACATGCGGAAACAGGGATATCTTCGGTATCGTTGGGTTTCCAGCTGAGATATGCATTTTCAGTGATAATCTTCGAGTTTCTTCTGTGACATGTGTGCAGAATCACAGAAATCGCTGTTTTCGTGCTATTGAATGCGAAAAACACGTTTTCTGGTGTTTTCAGCACTCCACAGAGCGTTTGATGTGCGGAAACAGGGATATCTTCGTTTTCGTGCGGTTGCCAGCTGAGACATGCATTTTCTACGATAATCTTCGAGTTTCTTCGGTGACAAGTGTGCAGAATCACCGAAATGGCTGTTTTCGTGCTATTGAATGCGAAAAATACGTTTTCTGGTGTTTTTAGCACTCCACAGTGCGTTTGATATGCGGAAGCTGCGATATCTTCGGTATCGTTGTTGTTTCCAGCTGAGATATGCATTTTCAGTGATAATCTTCGTGTTTTTTCTGTGACATGTGCAGAATCACAGAAAACGCTGTTGTCGTGCAATTGGATGCGAAAAACACGTTTTCTGGTGTTTTCAGCACACCACAGAGCGTGTGACATGCGGAAACTGCGATATCTTCGGTATCGTTGGGTTTCCAGTTGAGATATGCATTTTCAGTGATAATCTTCGAGTTTCTTCTGTGACATGTGTGCAGAATCACAGAAATCGCTGTTTTCGTGCTATTGAATGCGAAAAACACGTTTTCTGGTGTTTTCAGCACTCCACAGAGCGTTTCATGTGCGGAAACAGGGATATCTTCGTTTTCGTGCGGTTGCCAGCTGAGACATGCATTTTCTACGATAATCTTCGAGTTTCTTCGGTGACAAGTGTGCAGAATCACCGAAATGGCTGTTTTCGTGCTATTGAATGCGAAAAATACGTTTTCTGGTGTTTTTAGCACTCCACAGTGCGTTTGATATGCGGAAGCTGCGATATCTTCGGTATCGTTGTTGTTTCCAGCTGAGATATGCATTTTCAGTGATAATCTTCGAGTTTTTTCTGTGACAAGTGTGCAGAATCACAGAAAACGCTGTTTTCGTGCTATTGGATGCGAAAAACACGTTTTCTGGTGTTCTCAGCACCCGACAGTGCGTTTGATGTGCGGAAACAGGGATATCTTCGTTTTCGTGTGGTTGCCAGCTGAGACATGCATTTTCTACGATAATCTTCGAGTTTCTTCTGTGACAAGTGTGCAGAATCACAGAAATCGCTGTGTTCGTGCTATTGAATGCGAAAAACACGTTTTCTGGTGTTTTCAGCACTCCACAGAGCGTTTGATGTGAGGAAACAGGGATATCTTCGTTTTCGTGCGGTTGCCAGCTGAGACATGCATTTTCTACGATAATCTTCGAGTTTCTTCGGTGACAAGTGTGCAGAATCACCGAAATGGCTGTTTTCGTGCTATTGAATGCGAAAAATACGTTTTCTGGTGTTTTTAGCACTCCACAGTGCGTTTGATATGCGGAAGCTGCGATATCTTCGGTATCGTTGTTGTTTCCAGCTGAGATATGCATTTTCAGTGATAATCTTCGAGTTTTTTCTGTGACAAGTGTGCAGAATCACAGAAAACGCTGTTTTCGTGCTATTGAATGCGAAAAACACGTTTTCTGGTGTTTGCAGCACTCCACAGAGCGTTTGATGTGAGGAAACAGGGATATCTTCGTTTTCGTGCGGTTGCCAGCTGAGACATGCATTTTCTACGATAATCTTCGAGTTTCTTCTGTGACAAGTGTGCAGAATCACCGAAATGGCTGTTTTCGTGCTATTGAATGCGAAAAATACGTTTTCTGGTGTTTTTAGCACTCCACAGTGCGTTTGATATGCGGAAACTGCGATATCTTCGGTATCGTTGGGTTTCCTGCTGAGATATGCATTTTCAGTGATAATCTTCAAGTTTCTTCTGTGACAAGTGTGCAGAATCACCGAAATCGCTGTTTTCGTGCTATTGAATGCGAAAAACACGTTTTCTGGTGTTCTCAGCACCCGACAGTGCGTTTGATGTGCGGAAACTGCGATATCTTCGGTATCGTTGTTGTTTCCAACTGAGATATGCATTTTCAGTGATAATCTTCGAGTTTTTTCTGTGACAAGTGTGCAGAATCACCGAAAACGCTAGTTTCGTGCTATTGAATGCGAAAAACATGTTTTCTGGTGTTTTCAGTACGCCACAGAGCGTTTGACATGCGGAAACTGCGATATCTTCGGTTTCGTTGGGTTTCCAGCTAAGATATGCATTTTGAGTGATAATCTTCATGATTCTGCAGTTACAAGTGTGCAGAATCACCGAAATCGCTGTTTTCGTGCTATTGAATGCGAAAAACACGTTTTCTGGTGTTCTCAGCACCCGACAGTGCGTTTGATGTGCGGAAACCGGGATATCTTCGATTTCGTGGGGTTTCCCGCTGAGAAATGCATTTTCAGTGATAATCTTCATGATTCTGCTGTTACAAGTGTGCAGAATCACCGAAATCGCTATTTTCGTGCTATTGGATGCGAAAAACACGTTTTCTGGTGTTCTCAGCACCCGACAGTGCGTTTGATGTGCGGAAACAGGGATATCTTCGTTTTCGTGGGGTTTCCAGCTGAGATATGCATTTTCAGTGATAATCTTCGAGTTTCTTCTGTGACAAGTGTGCAGAATAACCGAAATCGCTGTTTTCGTGCTATTGAATGCGAAAAACACGTTTTCTGGTGTTTTCAGCACGCCACAGAGCGTTTGACATGCGGAAACTGCGATATCTTCGGTATCGTTGGGTTTCCAGCTGAGATATGCATTTTCAGTGATAATCTTCGAGTTTCTTCTGTGACAAGTGTGCAGAATCGCAGAAATCGCTGTTTTCGTGCTATTGAATGCGAAAAACACGTTTTCTGGTGTTTTCAGCACTCCACAGAGCGTTTGATGTGCGGAAACAGGGATATCTTCGTTTTCGAGCGGTTGCCTGCTGAGACATGCATTTTCTACGATAATCTTCGAGTTTCTTCTGTGACAAGTGTGCAGAATCACCGAAATGGCTGTTTTCGTGCTATTGAATGCGAAAAACACGTTTTCTGGTGTTTTCAGCAATCCACAGTGCGTATGACATGCGGAAACTGCGATATCTTCGGTATCGTTCGGTTTCCAGCTGAGACATGCATTTTCTATGATAATCTTCGAGTTTCTTCTGTGACAAGTGTGCAGAATCACCGAAATCGCTGTTTTCGTGCTATTGAATGCGAAAAACACATTTCCTGGGTTTTTTAGCACCCGACAGTGCGTTTGATGTGCGAAAACAGGGATATCTTCGTTTGCGTGGGGTTTCCAGTTGAGATATGCATTTTCAGTGATAATATTCGAGTTTTTTCGGTGACAAGTGTGCAGAATCACCGAAAACGCTGTTGTCGTGCAATTGGATGCGAAAAACACGTTTTGTGGCGTTTTCAGCACACCACAGAGCGTGTGACATGCAGAAACTGCGATATCTTCGGTATCGTTGGGTTTCCAGCTGATATATGCATTTTCAGTGATAATCTTCATGTTTCTTCTGTGACAAGTGTGCAGAATCACCGAAATCGCTGTTTTCGTGCTATTGAATGCGAAAAACACGTTTTCTGGTGTTTTCAGCAATCCACAGTGCGTATGACTTGCGGAAACTGCGATATCTTCGGTATCGTTCGGTGTCCAGCTGAGATATGCATTTTCAGTGATAATCTTCATGACTCTGCTGTCACAAGCGTGCAGAATCACCGAAAACGCTATTTTCGTGCTATTGAATGCGAAAAACACGTTTTCTGGTGTTTTCAGCACGCCACAGAGCGTTTGGCATGCGGAAACTGCGATATCTTCGGTATCGTTGGGTTTCCAGCTGAGATATGCATTTTCAGTGATAATCTTCGAGTTTCTTCTGTGACAAGTGTGCAGAATCACAGAAATCGCTGTTTTCGTGCTATTGAATGCGAAAAACACGTTTTCTGGTGTTTTCAGCACGCCACAGAGCGTTTGACATGCGGAAACTGCGATATCTTCGGTATCGTTTGGTTTCCAGCTGAGATATGCATTTTCAGTGATAATCTTCGAGTTTCTTCTGTGACAAGTGTGCAGAATCACAGAAATCGCTGTTTTCGTGCTATTGAATGCGAAAAACACGTTTTCTGGTGTTTTCAGCACTCCACAGAGCGTTTGACATGCGGAAACTGCGATATCTTCTGTATCGTTGGGTTTCCAGCTGAGATATGCATTTTCAGTGATAATATTCGAGTTTTTTCTGTGACAAGTGTGCAGAATCACCGAAAACGCTGTTGTCGTGCAATTGGATGCGAAAAACAGGTTTTCTGGTGTTTTCAGCACACCACAGAGCGTGTGACATGCGGAAACTGCGATATCTTCGGTATCGTTGGGTTTCCAGCTGAGATATGCATTTTCAGTGATAATCTTCGAGTTTCTTCTGTGACAAGTGTGCAGAATAACCGAAATCGCTGTTTTCGTGCTATTGAATGCGAAAAACACGTTTTCTGGTGTTTTCAGCATTGCACAGTTCGTTTGATATGCGGAAACTGCGATATCTTCGGTATCGTTGTTGTTTCCAGCTGAGATATGGATTTTCTACGATAATCTTCGAGTTTCTTCTGTGACAAGTGCGCAGAATCACAGAAATCGCTGTTTTCGTGCTATTGAATGCGAAAAACACGTTTTCTGGTGTTTTCAGCACTCCACAGAGCGTTTGACATGCGGAAACTAGGATATCTTCGGTATCGTTGGGTTTCCAGCTGAGATATGCATTTTCAGTGATAATATTCGAGTTTTGTCTGTGACAAGTGTGCAGAATCACCGAAAACGCTGTTGTCGTGCAATTGGATGCGAAAAACACGTTTTCTGGTGTTTTCAGCACACCACAGAGCGTGTGACATGCAGAAACTGCGATATCTTCGGTATCGTTGGGTTTCCAGCTGAGATATGCATTGTCAGTGATAATCTTCAAGTTTCTTCTGTGACAAGTGTGCAGAATCACCGAAATCGCTGTTTTCGTGCTATTGAATGCGAAAAACACGTTTTCTGGTGTTTTCAGCATTCCACAGTGCGTTTGATATGCGGAAACTGCGATATCTTCGGTATCGTTGTTGTTTCCAGCTGAGATATGCATTTTCAGTGGTAATCTTCGAGTTTTTTCTGTGACAAGTGTGCAGAATCACCGAAAACGCTGTTTTCGTGCTATTGGATGCGAAAAACACGGTTTCTGGTGTTCTCAGCACCCGACAGTGCGTTTGATGTGCGGAAACAGGGATATCTTCGTTTTCGTGGGGTTTCCAGCTGAGATATGCATTTTCAGTGATAATCTTCATGACTCTGCTGTCACAAGCGTGCAGAATCACCGAAAACGCTATTTTCGTGCTATTGAATGCGAAAAACACGTTTTCTGGTGTTTTCAGCACGCCACAGAGCGTTTGGCATGCGGAAACTGCGATATCTTCGGTATCGTTGGGTTTCCAGGTGAGATATGCATTTTCAGTGATAATCTTCGAGTTTCTTCTGTGACAAGTGTGCAGAATCACAGAAATCGCTGGTTTCGTGCTATTGAATGCGAAAAACACGTTTTCTGGTGTTTTCAGCACGCCACAGAGCGTTTGACATGCGGAAACTGCGATATCTTCTGTATCGTTGGGTTTCCAGCTGAGATATGCATTGTCAGTGATAATATTCGAGTTTTTTCTGTGACAAGTGTGCAGAATCACCGAAAACGCTGTTGTCGTGCAATTGGATGCGAAAAACAGGTTTTCTGGTGTTTTCAGCACACCACAGAGCGTGTGACATGCGGAAACTGCGATATCTTCGGTATCGTTGGGTTTCCAGCTGAGATATGCATTTTCAGTGATAATCTTCGAGTTTCTTCTGTGACAAGTGTGCAGAATAACCGAAATCGCTGTTTTCGTGCTATTGAATGCGAAAAACACGTTTTCTGGTGTTTTCAGCATTGCACAGTTCGTTTGATATGCGGAAACTGCGATATCTTCGGTATCGTTGTTGTTTCCAGCTGAGATATGGATTTTCTACGATAATCTTCGAGTTTCTTCTGTGACAAGTGCGCAGAATCACAGAAATCGCTGTTTTCGTGCTATTGAATGCGAAAAACACGTTTTCTGGTGTTTTCAGCACTCCACAGAGCGTTTGACATGCGGAAACTAGGATATCTTCGGTATCGTTGGGTTTCCAGCTGAGATATGCATTTTCAGTGATAATATTCGAGTTTTGTCTGTGACAAGTGTGCAGAATCACCGAAAACGCTGTTGTCGTGCAATTGGATGCGAAAAACACGTTTTCTGGTGTTTTCAGCACACCACAGAGCGTGTGACATGCAGAAACTGCGATATCTTCGGTATCGTTGGGTTTCCAGCTGAGATATGCATTTTCAGTGATAATCTTCAAGTTTCTTCTGTGACAAGTGTGCAGAATCACCGAAATCGCTGTTTTCGTTCTATTGAATGCGAAAAACACGTTTTCTGGTGTTTTCAGCATTCCACAGTGCGTTTGATATGCGGAAACTGCGATATCTTCGGTATCGTTGTTGTTTCCAGCTGAGATATGCATTTTCAGTGATAATCTTCGAGTTTTTTCTGTGACAAGTGTGCAGAATCACCGAAAACGCTGTTTTCGTGCTATTGGATGCGAAAAACACGGTTTCTGGTGTTCTCAGCACCCGACAGTGCGTTTGATGTGCGGAAACAGGGATATCTTCGTTTTCGTGGGGTTTCCAGCTGAGATATGCATTTTCAGTGATAATCTTCATGATTCTGCTGTCACAAGCGTGCAGAATCACCGAAAACGCTGTTTTCGTGCTATTGAATGCGAAAAAAACGTTTTCTGGTGTTTTCAGCACGCCACAGTGCGTATGACTTGCGGAAACTGCGATATCTTCGGTATCGTTCGGTTGCCAGCTGAGATATGCATTTTCAGTGATAATCTTCGAGTTTCTTCTGTGAGAAGTGTGCAGAATCACCGAAATCGCTGTTTTCGTGCTATTGAATGCGAAAAACACGTTTCCTGGAGTTTTCAGTACCCGACAGTGCGTTTGATGTGCGAATACTGGGATATCTTCGTTTGCGTGGGGTTTCCAGTTGAGATATGCATTTTCAGTGATAATCTTCATGATTCTGCTGTTACAAGTGTGCCGAATCACAGAAATCGCTGTTTTCGTGCTATTGAATGCGAAAAACACGTTTTCTGGTGTTTTCAGCACACCACAGAGCGTGTGACATGCGGAAACTGCGATATCTTCGGTATCGTTGGGTTTCCAGCTGAGATATGCATTGTCAGTGATAATCTTCAAGTTTCTTCTGTGACAAGTGTGCAGAATCACCGAAATCGCTGTTTTCGTTCTATTGAATGCGAAAAACACGTTTTCTGGTGTTTTCAGCATTCCACAGTGCGTTTGATATGCGGAAACTGCGATATCTTCGGTATCGTTGTTGTTTCCAGCTGAGATATGCATTTTCAGTGGTAATCTTCGAGTTTTTTCTGTGACAAGTGTGCAGAATCACCGAAAACGCTGTTTTCGTGCTATTGGATGCGAAAAACACGGTTTCTGGTGTTCTCAGCACCCGACAGTGCGTTTGATGTGCGGAAACAGGGATATCTTCGTTTTCGTGGGGTTTCCAGCTGAGATATGCATTTTCAGTGATAATCTTCATGACTCTGCTGTCACAAGCGTGCAGAATCACCGAAAACGCTATTTTCGTGCTATTGAATGCGAAAAACACGTTTTCTGGTGTTTTCAGCACGCCACAGAGCGTTTGGCATGCGGAAACTGCGATATCTTCGGTATCGTTGGGTTTCCAGGTGAGATATGCATTTTCAGTGATAATCTTCGAGTTTCTTCTGTGACAAGTGTGCAGAATCACAGAAATCGCTGTTTTCGTGCTATTGAATGCGAAAAACACGTTTTCTGGTGTTTTCAGCACGCCACAGAGCGTTTGACATGCGGAAACTGCGATATCTTCGGTATCGTTTGGTTTCCAGCTGAGATATGCATTTTCAGTGATAATCTTCGAGTTTCTTCTGTGACAAGTGTGCAGAATCACAGAAATCGCTGTTTTCGTGCTATTGAATGCGAAAAACACGTTTTCTGGTGTTTTCAGCACTCCACAGAGCGTTTGACATGCGGAAAATGCGATATCTTCTGTATCGTTGGGTTTCCAGCTGAGATATGCATTGTCAGTGATAATATTCGAGTTTTTTCTGTGACAAGTGTGCAGAATCACCGAAAACGCTGTTGTCGTGCAATTGGATGCGAAAAACAGGTTTTCTGGTGTTTTCAGCACACCACAGAGCGTGTGACATGCGGAAACTGCGATATCTTCGGTATCGTTGGGTTTCCAGCTGAGATATGCATTTTCAGTGATAATCTTCGAGTTTCTTCTGTGACAAGTGTGCAGAATAACCGAAATCGCTGTTTTCGTGCTATTGAATGCGAAAAACACGTTTTCTGGTGTTTTCAGCATTGCACAGTTCGTTTGATATGCGGAAACTGCGATATCTTCGGTATCGTTGTTGTTTCCAGCTGAGATATGGATTTTCTACGATAATCTTCGAGTTTCTTCTGTGACAAGTGCGCAGAATCACAGAAATCGCTGTTTTCGTGCTATTGAATGCGAAAAACACGTTTTCTGGTGTTTTCAGCACTCCACAGAGCGTTTGACATGCGGAAACTAGGATATCTTCGGTATCGTTGGGTTTCCAGCTGAGATATGCATTTTCAGTGATAATATTCGAGTTTTGTCTGTGACAAGTGTGCAGAATCACCGAAAACGCTGTTGTCGTGCAATTGGATGCGAAAAACACGTTTTCTGGTGTTTTCAGCACACCACAGAGCGTGTGACATGCAGAAACTGCGATATCTTCGGTATCGTTGGGTTTCCAGCTGAGATATGCATTTTCAGTGATAATCTTCAAGTTTCTTCTGTGACAAGTGTGCAGAATCACCGAAATCGCTGTTTTCGTTCTATTGAATGCGAATAACACGTTTTCTGGTGTTTTCAGCATTCCACAGTGCGTTTGATATGCGGAAACTGCGATATCTTCGGTATCGTTGTTGTTTCCAGCTGAGATATGCATTTTCAGTGATAATCTTCGAGTTTTTTCTGTGACAAGTGTGCAGAATCACCGAAAACGCTGTTTTCGTGCTATTGGATGCGAAAAACACGGTTTCTGGTGTTCTCAGCACCCGACAGTGCGTTTGATGTGCGGAAACAGGGATATCTTCGGTTTCGTGGGGTTTCCAGCTGAGATATGCATTTTCAGTGATAATCTTCATGATTCTGCTGTCACAAGCGTGCAGAATCACCGAAAACGCTGTTTTCGTGCTATTGAATGCGAAAAAAACGTTTTCTGGTGTTTTCAGCACGCCACAGTGCGTATGACTTGCGGAAACTGCGATATCTTCGGTATCGTTCGGTTGCCAGCTGAGATATGCATTTTCAGTGATAATCTTCGAGTTTCTTCTGTGAGAAGTGTGCAGAATCACCGAAATCGCTGTTTTCGTGCTATTGAATGCGAAAAACACGTTTCCTGGAGTTTTCAGTACCCGACAGTGCGTTTGATGTGCGAATACTGGGATATCTTCGTTTGCGTGGGGTTTCCAGTTGAGATATGCATTTTCAGTGATAATCTTCATCATTCTGCTGTTACAAGTGTGCCGAATCACAGAAATCGCTGTTTTCGTGCTATTGAATGCGAAAAACACGTTTTCTGGTGTTTTCAGCACACCACAGAGCGTGTGACATGCGGAAACTGCGATATCTTCGGTATCGTTGGGTTTCCAGCTGAGATATGCATTGTCAGTGATAATCTTCAAGTTTCTTCTGTGACAAGTGTGCAGAATCACCGAAATCGCTGTTTTCGTTCTATTGAATGGGAAAAACACGTTTTCTGGTGTTTTCAGCATTCCACAGTGCGTTTGATATGCGGAAACTGCGATATCTTCGGTATCGTTGTTGTTTCCAGCTGAGATATGCATTTTCAGTGATAATCTTCGAGTTTTTTCTGTGACAAGTGTGCAGAATCACCGAAAACGCTGTTTTCGTGCTATTGGATGCGAAAAACACGTTTTCTGGTGTTCTCAGCACCCGACAGTGCGTTTGATGTGCGGAAACAGGGATATCTTCGTTTTCGTGGGGTTTCCAGCTGAGATATGCATTTTCAGTGATAATCTTCATGATTCTGCTGTCACAAGCGTGCAGAATCACCGAAAACGCTGTTTTCGTGCTATTGAATGCGAAAAACACGTTTTCTGGTGTTTTCAGCACGCCACAGTGCGTATGACTTGCGGAAACTGCGATATCTTCGGTATCGTTCGGTTGCCAGCTGAGATATGCATTTTCAGTGATAATCTTCGAGTTTCTTCTGTGAGAAGTGTGCAGAATCACCGAAATCGCTGTTTTCGTGCTATTGAATGCGAAAAACACGTTTCCTGGAGTTTTCAGTACCCGACAGTGCGTTTGATGTGCGAATACTGGGATATCTTCGTTTGCGTGGGGTTTCCAGTTGAGATATGCATTTTCAGTGATAATCTTCATGATTCTGCTGTTACAAGTGTGCCGAATCACAGAAATCGCTGTTTTCGTGCTATTGAATGCGAAAAACACGTTTTCTGGTGTTTTCAGCACACCACAGAGCGTGTGACATGCGGAAACTGCGATATCTTCGGTATCGTTGGGTTTCCAGCTGAGATATGCATTGTCAGTAATAATCTTCAAGTTTCTTCTGTGACAAGTGTGCAGAATCACCGAAATCGCTGTTTTCGTTCTATTGAATGCGAAAAACACGTTTTCTGGTGTTTTCAGCATTCCACAGTGCGTTTGATATGCGGAAACTGCGATATCTTCGGTATCGTTGTTGTTTCCAGCTGAGATATGCATTTTCAGTGATAATCTTCGAGTTTTTTCTGTGACAAGTGTGCAGAATCACCGAAAACGCTGTTTTCGTGCTATTGGATGCGAAAAACACGTTTTCTGGTGTTCTCAGCACCCGACAGTGCGTTTGATGTGCGGAAACAGGGATATCTTCGTTTTCGTGGGGTTTCCAGCTGAGATATGCATTTTCAGTGATAATCTTCATGATTCTGCTGTCACAAGCGTGCAGAATCACCGAAAACGCTGTTTTCGTGCTATTGAATGCGAAAAACACGTTTTCTGGTGTTCTCAGCACCCGACAGTGCGTTTGATGTGCGGAAACAGGGATATCTTCGTTTTCGTGCGGTTGCCATGTGAGACATGCATTTTCTACGATAATCTTCGAGTTTCTTCGGTGACAAGTATGCAGAATCACCGAAATGGCTGTTTTCCTGCTATTGAATGCGAAAAACACGTTTTCTGGTGTTTTCAGCACTCCACAGAGCGTTTGACATGCGGAAACTGCGATATTTTCGGTATCGTTGGGTTTCCAGCTGAGACATGCATTTTCAGTGATAATCTTCGAGTTTCTTCTGTGACAAGTGTGCAGAATCACAGAAATCGCTGTTTTCGTGCTATTGAATGCGAAAAACACGTTTTCTGGTGTTTTCAGCACTCCACAGAGCGTTTGACATGCGGAAACAGGGATATCTTCGGTATCGTTGGGTTTCCAGCTGAGATATGCATTTTCAGTGATAATCTTCGAGTTTCTTCTGTGACATGTGTGCAGAATCACAGAAATCGCTGTTTTCGTGCTATTGAATGCGAAAAACACGCTTTCTGGTGTTTTCAGCACTCCACAGAGCGTTTGATGTGCGGAAACAGGGATATCTTCGATTTCGTGCGGTTGCCAGCTGAGACATGCATTTTCTACGATAATCTTCGAGTTTCTTCGGTGACAAGTGTGCAGAATCACCGAAATGGCTGTTTTCGTGCTATTGAATGCGAAAAATACGTTTTCTGGTGTTTTTAGCACTCCACAGTGCGTTTGATATGCGGAAGCTGCGATATCTTCGGTATCGTTGTTGTTTCCAGCTGAGATATGCATTTTCAGTGATAATCTTCGAGTTTTTTCTGTGACAAGTGTGCAGAATCACAGAAAACGCTGTTGTCGTGCAATTGGATGCGAAAAACACGTTTTCTGGTGTTTTCAGCACACCACAGAGCGTGTGACATGCGGAAACTGCGATATCTTCGGTATCGTTGGGTTTCCAGTTGAGATATGCATTTTCAGTGATAATCTTCGAGTTTCTTCTGTGACATGTGTGCAGAATCACAGAAATCGCTGTTTTCGTGCTATTGAATGCGAAAAACACGTTTTCTGGTGTTTTCAGCACTCCACAGAGCGTTTCATGTGCGGAAACAGGGATATCTTCGTTTTCGTGCGGTTGCCAGCTGAGACATGCATTTTCTACGATAATCTTCGAGTTTCTTCGGTGACAAGTGTGCAGAATCACCGAAATGGCTGTTTTCGTGCTATTGAATGCGAAAAATACGTTTTCTGGTGTTTTTAGCACTCCACAGTGCGTTTGATATGCGGAAGCTGCGATATCTTCGGTATCGTTGTTGTTTCCAGCTGAGATATGCATTTTCAGTGATAATCTTCGAGTTTTTTCTGTGACAAGTGTGCAGAATCACAGAAAACGCTGTTTTCGTGCTATTGGATGCGAAAAACACGTTTTCTGGTGTTCTCAGCACCCGACAGTGCGTTTGATGTGCGGAAACAGGGATATCTTCGTTTTCGTGTGGTTGCAAGCTGAGACATGCATTTTCTACGATAATCTTCGAGTTTCTTCTGTGACAAGTGTGCAGAATCACAGAAATCGCTGTTTTCGTGCTATTGAATGCGAAAAACACGTTTTCTGGTGTTTTCAGCACTCCACAGAGCGTTTGATGTGAGGAAACAGGGATATCTTCGTTTTCGTGCGGTTGCCAGCTGAGACATGCATTTTCTACGATAATCTTCGAGTTTCTTCGGTGTCAAGTGCGCAGAATCACCGAAATGGCTGTTTTCGTGCTATTGAATGCGAAAAATACGTTTTCTGGTGTTTTTAGCACTCCACAGTGCGTTTGATATGCGGAAGCTGCGATATCTTCGGTATCGTTGTTGTTTCCAGCTGAGATATGCATTTTCAGTGATAATCTTCGAGTTTTTTCTGTGACAAGTGTGCAGAATCACAGAAAACGCTGTTTTCGTGCTATTGGATGCGAAAAACACGTTTTCTGGTGTTTTCAGAACTCCACAGAGCGTTTGATGTGCGGAAACAGGGATATCTTCGTTTTCGTGCGGTTGCCAGCTGAGACATGCATTTTCTACGATAATCTTCGAGTTTCTTCTGTGACAAGTGTGCAGAATCACAGAAATCGCTGTTTTCGTGCTATTGAATGCGAAAAACACGTTTTCTGGTGTTTGCAGCACTCCACAGAGCGTTTGATGTGAGGAAACAGGGATATCTTCGTTTTCGTGCGGTTGCCAGCTGAGACATGCATTTTCTACGATAATCTTCGAGTTTCTTCGGTGACAAGTGTGCAGAATCACCGAAATGGCTGTTTTCGTGCTATTGAATGCGAAAAATACGTTTTCTGGTGTTTTTAGCACTCCACAGTGCGTTTGATATGCGGAAACTGCGATATCTTCGGTATCGTTGGGTTTCCAGCTGAGATATGCATTTTCAGTGATAATCTTCAAGTTTCTTCTGTGACAAGTGTGCAGAATCACAGAAAACGCTGTTTTCGTGCTATTGGATGCGAAAAACACGTTTTCTGGTGTTCTCAGCACCCGACAGTGCGTTTGATGTGCGGAAACAGGGATATCTTCGTTTTCGTGTGGTTGCCAGCTGAGACATGCATTTTCTACGATAATCTTCGAGTTTCTTCTGTGACAAGTGTGCAGAATCACAGAAATCGCTGTTTTCGTGCTATTGAATGCGAAAAACACGTTTTCTGGTGTTTTCAGCACTCCACAGAGCGTTTGATGTGAGGAAACAGGGATATCTTCGTTTTCGTGCGGTTGCCAGCTGAGACATGCATTTTCTACGATAATCTTCGAGTTTCTTCGGTGACAAGTGTGCAGAATCACCGAAATGGCTGTTTTCGTGCTATTGAATGCGAAAAATACGTTTTCTGGTGTTTTTAGCACTCCACAGTGCGTTTGATATGCGGAAGCTGCGATATCTTCGGTATCGTTGTTGTTTCCAGCTGAGATATGCATTTTCAGTGATAATCTTCGAGTTTTTTCTGTGACAAGTGTGCAGAATCACAGAAAACGCTGTTTTCGTGCTATTGGATGCGAAAAACACGTTTTCTGGTGTTTTCAGAACTCCACAGAGCGTTTGATGTGCGGAAACAGGGATATCTTCGTTTTCGTGCGGTTGCCAGCTGAGACATGCATTTTCTACGATAATCTTCGAGTTTCTTCTGTGACAAGTGTGCAGAATCACAGAAATCGCTGTTTTCGTGCTATTGAATGCGAAAAACACGTTTTCTGGTGTTTGCAGCACTCCACAGAGCGTTTGATGTGAGGAAACAGGGATATCTTCGTTTTCGTGCGGTTGCCAGCTGAGACATGCATTTTCTATGATAATCTTCGAGTTTCTTCGGTGACAAGTGTGCAGAATCACCGAAATGGCTGTTTTCGTGCTATTGAATGCGAAAAATACGTTTTCTGGTGTTTTTAGCACTCCACAGTGCGTTTGATATGCGGAAACTGCGATATCTTCGGTATCGTTGGGTTTCCAGCTGAGACATGCATTTTCAGTGATAATCTTCAAGCTTCTTCTGTGACAAGTGTGCAGAATCACCGAAATCGCTGTTTTCGTGCTATTGAATGCGAAAAACACGTTTTCTGGTGTTCTCAGCACCCGACAGTGCGTTTGATGTGCGGAAACTGCGATATCTTCGGTATCGTTGTTGTTTCCAACTGAGATATGCATTTTCAGTGATAATCTTCGAGTTTTTTCTGTGACAAGTGTGCAGAATCACAGAAAACGCTGTTTTCGTGCTATTGGATGCGAAAAACACGTTTTCTGGTGTTTTCAGAACTCCACAGAGCGTTTGATGTGCGGAAACAGGGATATCTTCGTATTCGTGCGGTTGCCAGCTGAGACATGCATTTTCTACGATAATCTTCGAGTTTCTTCTGTGACAAGTGTGCAGAATCACAGAAATCGCTGTTTTCGTGCTATTGAATGCGAAAAACACGTTTTCTGGTGTTTGCAGCACTCCACAGAGCGTTTGATGTGAGGAAACAGGGATATCTTCGTTTTCGTGCGGTTGCCAGCTGAGACATGCATTTTCTATGATAATCTTCGAGTTTCTTCGGTGACAAGTGTGCAGAATCACCGAAATGGCTGTTTTCGTGCTATTGAATGCGAAAAATACGTTTTCTGGTGTTTTTAGCACTCCACAGTGCGTTTGATATGCGGAAGCTGCGATATCTTCGGTATCGTTGTTGTTTCCAGCTGAGATATGCATTTTCAGTGATAATCTTCGAGTTTTTTCTGTGACAAGTGTGCAGAATCACAGAAAACGCTGTTTTCGTGCTATTGGATGCGAAAAACACGTTTTCTGGTGTTTTCAGAACTCCACAGAGCGTTTGATGTGCGGAAACAGGGATATCTTCGTTTTCGTGCGGTTGCCAGCTGAGACATGCATTTTCTACGATAATCTTCGAGTTTCTTCTGTGACAAGTGTGCAGAATCACAGAAATCGCTGTTTTCGTGCTATTGAATGCGAAAAACACGTTTTCTGGTGTTTGCAGCACTCCACAGAGCGTTTGATGTGAGGAAACAGGGATATCTTCGTTTTCGTGCGGTTGCCAGCTGAGACATGCATTTTCTATGATAATCTTCGAGTTTCTTCGGTGACAAGTGTGCAGAATCACCGAAATGGCTGTTTTCGTGCTATTGAATGCGAAAAATACGTTTTCTGGTGTTTTTAGCACTCCACAGTGCGTTTGATATGCGGAAACTGCGATATCTTCGGTATCGTTGGGTTTCCAGCTGAGACATGCATTTTCAGTGATAATCTTCAAGCTTCTTCTGTGACAAGTGTGCAGAATCACCGAAATCGCTGTTTTCGTGCTATTGAATGCGAAAAACACGTTTTCTGGTGTTCTCAGCACCCGACAGTGCGTTTGATGTGCGGAAACTGCGATATCTTCGGTATCGTTGTTGTTTCCAACTGAGATATGCATTTTCAGTGATAATCTTCGAGTTTTTTCTGTGACAAGTGTGCAGAATCACAGAAAACGCTGTTTTCGTGCTATTGGATGCGAAAAACACGTTTTCTGGTGTTTTCAGAACTCCACAGAGCGTTTGATGTGCGGAAACAGGGATATCTTCGTATTCGTGCGGTTGCCAGCTGAGACATGCATTTTCTACGATAATCTTCGAGTTTCTTCTGTGACAAGTGTGCAGAATCACAGAAATCGCTGTTTTCGTGCTATTGAATGCGAAAAACACGTTTTCTGGTGTTTGCAGCACTCCACAGAGCGTTTGATGTGAGGAAACAGGGATATCTTCGTTTTCGTGCGGTTGCCAGCTGAGACATGCATTTTCTATGATAATCTTCGAGTTTCTTCGGTGACAAGTGTGCAGAATCACCGAAATGGCTGTTTTCGTGCTATTGAATGCGAAAAATACGTTTTCTGGTGTTTTTAGCACTCCACAGTGCGTTTGATATGCGGAAACTGCGATATCTTCGGTATCGTTGGGTTTCCAGCTGAGACATGCATTTTCAGTGATAATCTTCAAGTTTCTTCTGTGACAAGTGTGCAGAATCACCGAAATCGCTGTTTTCGTGCTATTGAATGCGAAAAACACGTTTTCTGGTGTTCTCAGCACCCGACAGTGCGTTTGATGTGCGGAAACTGCGATATCTTCGGTATCGTTGTTGTTTCCAACTGAGATATGCATTTTCAGTGATAATCTTCGAGTTTTTTCTGTGACAAGTGTGCAGAATCACCGAAAACGCTGTTTTCGTGCTATTGAATGCGAAAAACATGTTTTCTGGTGTTTTCAGTACGCCACAGAGCGTTTGACATGCGGAAACTGCGATATCTTCGGTTTCGTTGGGTTTCCAGCTGAGATATGCATTTTGAGTGATAATCTTCATGATTCTGCAGTTACAAGTGTGCAGAATCACCGAAATCGCTGTTTTCGTGCTATTGAATGCGAAAAACACGTTTTCTGGTGTTCTCAGCACCCGACAGTGCGTTTAATGTGCGGAAACCGGGATATCTTCGATTTCGTGGGGTTTCCCGCTGAGAAATGCATTTTCAGTGATAATCTTCATGATTCTGCTGTTACAAGTGTGCAGAATCACCGAAATCGCTATTTTCGTGCTATTGGATGCGAAAAACACGTTTTCTGGTGTTCTCAGCACCCGACAGTGCGTTTAATGTGCGGAAACTGCGATATCTTCGGTATCGTTGTTGTTTCCAACTGAGATATGCATTTTCAGTGATAATCTTCGAGTTTTTTCTGTGATAAGTGTGCAGAATCACCGAAATCGCTGTTTTCGTGCTATTGGATGCGAAAAACACGTTTTCTGGTGTTCTCAGCACCCGACAGTGCGTTTGATGTGCGGAAACAGGGATATCTTCGTTTTCGTGGGGTTTCCAGCTGAGATATGCATTTTCAGTGATAATCTTCGAGTTTCTTCTGTGACAAGTGTGCAGAATAACCGAAATCGCTGTTTTCGTGCTATTGAATGCGAAAAACACGTTTTCTGGTGTTTTCAGCACGCCACAGAGCGTTTGACATGCGGAAACTGCGATATCTTCGGTATCGTTGGGTTTCCAGCTGAGATATGCATTTTCAGTGATAATCTTCGAGTTTCTTCTGTGACAAGTGTGCAGAATCGCAGAAATCGCTGTTTTCGTGCTATTGAATGCGAAAAACACGTTTTCTGGTGTTTTCAGCACTCCACAGAGCGTTTGATGTGCGGAAACAGGGATATCTTCGTTTTCGAGCGGTTGCCTGCTGAGACATGCATTTTCTACGATAATCTTCGAGTTTCTTCTGTGACAAGTGTGCAGAATCTCCGAAATGGCTGTTTTCGTGCTATTGAATGCGAAAAACACGTTTTCTGGTGTTTTCAGCAATCCACAGTGCGTATGACATGCGGAAACTGCGATATCTTCGGTATCGTTCGGTTTCCAGCTGAGACATGCATTTTCTATGATAATCTTCGAGTTTCTTCTGTGACAAGTGTGCAGAATCACCGAAATCGCTGTTTTCGTGCTATTGAATGCGAAAAACACATTTCCTGGGTTTTTTAGCACCCGACAGTGCGTTTGATGTGCGAAAACAGGGATATCTTCGTTTGCGTGGGGTTTCCAGTTGAGATATGCATTTTCAGTGATAATATTCGAGTTTTTTCGGTGACAAGTGTGCAGAATCACCGAAAACGCTGTTGTCGTGCAATTGGATGCGAAAAACACGTTTTGTGGCGTTTTCAGCACACCACAGAGCGTGTGACATGCAGAAACTGCGATATCTTCGGTATCGTTGGGTTTCCAGCTGATATATGCATTTTCAGTGATAATCTTCATGTTTCTTCTGTGACAAGTGTGCAGAATCACCGAAATCGCTGTTTTCGTGCTATTGAATGCGAAAAACACGTTTTCTGGTGTTTTCAGCAATCCACAGTGCGTATGACTTGCGGAAACTGCGATATCTTCGGTATCGTTCGGTGTCCAGCTGAGATATGCATTTTCAGTGATAATCTTCATGACTCTGCTGTCACAAGCGTGCAGAATCACCGAAAACCCTTTTTTCGTGCTATTGAATGCGAAAAACACGTTTTCTGGTGTTTTCAGCACGCCACAGAGCGTTTGGCATGCGGAAACTGCGATATCTTCGGTATCGTTGGGTTTCCAGCTGAGATATGCATTTTCAGTGATAATCTTCGAGTTTCTTCTGTGACAAGTGTGCAGAATCACCGAAATCGCTGTTTTCGTGCTATTGAATGCGAAAAACACGTTTTCTGGTGTTTTCAGCATTGCACAGTTCGTTTGATATGCAGAAACTGCGATATCTTCGGTATCGTTGTTGTTTCCACCTGAGATATGGATTTTCTACGATAATCTTCGAGTTTCTTCTGTGACAAGTGTGCAGAATCACCGAAAACGCTGTTTTCGTGCTATTGAATGCGAAAAACACGTTTTCTGGTGTTTTCAGTACGCCACAGAGCGTTTGACATGCGGAAACTGCGATATCTTCGGTTTCGTTGGGTTTCCAGCTGAGATATGCATTTTGAGTGATAATCTTCATGATTCTGCAGTTACAAGTGTGCAGAATCACCGAAATCGCTGTTTTCGTGCTATTGAATGCGAAAAACACGTTTTCTGGTGTTTTCAGCATTGCACAGTTCGTTTGATATGCGGAAACTGCGATATCTTCGGTATCGTTGTTGTTTCCAGCTGAGATATGGATTTTCTACGATAATCTTCGAGTTTCTTCTGTGACAAGTGCGCAGAATCACAGAAATCGCTGTTTTCGTGCTATTGAATGAGAAAAACACGTTTTCTGGTGTTTTCAGCACTCCACAGAGCGTTTGACATGCGGAAACTAGGATATCTTCGGTATCGTTGGGTTTCCAGCTGAGATATGCATTTTCAGTGATAATATTCGAGTTTTGTCTGTGACAAGTGTGCAGAATCACCGAAAACGCTGTTGTCGTGCAATTGGATGCGAAAAACACGTTTTCTGGTGTTTTCAGCACACCACAGAGCGTGTGACATGCAGAAACTGCGATATCTTCGGTATCGTTGGGTTTCCAGCTGAGATATGCATTGTCAGTGATAATCTTCAAGTTTCTTCTGTGACAAGTGTGCAGAATCACCGAAATCGCTGTTTTCGTGCTATTGAATGCGAAAAACACGTTTTCTGGTGTTTTCAGCATTCCACAGTGCGTTTGATATGCGGAAACTGCGATATCTTCGGTATCGTTGTTGTTTCCAGCTGAGATATGCATTTTCAGTGGTAATCTTCGAGTTTTTTCTGTGACAAGTGTGCAGAATCACCGAAAACGCTGTTTTCGTGCTATTGGATGCGAAAAACACGTTTTCTGGTGTTCTCAGCACCCGACAGTGCGTTTGATGTGCGGAAACAGGGATATCTTCGTTTTCGTGGGGTTTCCAGCTGAGATATGCATTTTCAGTGATAATCTTCATGATTCTGCTGTCACAAGCGTGCAGAATCACCGAAAACACTGTTTTCGTGCTATTGAATGCGAAAAACACGTTTTCTGGTGTTTTCAGCACGCCACAGTGCGTATGACTTGCGGAAACTGCGATATGTTCGGTATCGTTCGGTTGCCAGCTGAGATATGCATTTTCAGTGATAATCTTCGAGTTTCTTCTGTGAGAAGTGTGCAGAATCACCGAAATCGCTTTTTTCGTGCTATTGAATGCGAAAAACACGTTTTCTGGTGTTTTCAGCATTGCACAGTTCGTTTGATATGCGGAAACTGCGATATCTTCGGTATCGTTGTTGTTTCCAGCTGAGATATGGATTTTCTACGATAATCTTCGAGTTTCTTCTGTGACAAGTGCGCAGAATCACAGAAATCGCTGTTTTCGTGCTATTGAATGCGAAAAACACGTTTTCTGGTGTTTTCAGCACTCCACAGAGCGTTTGACATGCGGAAACTAGGATATCTTCGGTATCGTTGGGTTTCCAGCTGAGATATGCATTTTCAGTGATAATATTCGAGTTTTGTCTGTGACAAGTGTGCAGAATCACCGAAAACGCTGTTGTCGTGCAATTGGATGCGAAAAACACGTTTTCTGGTGTTTTCAGCACACCACAGAGCGTGTGACATGCAGAAACTGCGATATTTTCGGTATCGTTGGGTTTCCAGCTGAGATATGCATTGTCAGTGATAATCTTCAAGTTTCTTCTGTGACAAGTGTGCAGAATCACCGAAATCGCTGTTTTCGTGCTATTGAATGCGAAAAACACGTTTTCTGGTGTTTTCAGCATTCCACAGTGCGTTTGATATGCGGAAACTGCGATATCTTCGGTATCGTTGTTGTTTCCAGCTGAGATATGCATTTTCAGTGGTAATCTTCGAGTTTTTTCTGTGACAAGTGTGCAGAATCACCGAAAACGCTGTTTTCGTGCTATTGGATGCGAATAACACGTTTTCTGGTGTTCTCAGCACCCGATAGTGCGTTTGATGTGCGGAAACAGGGATATCTTCGTTTTCGTGGGGTTTCCAGCTGAGATATGCATTTTCAGTGATAATCTTCATGATTCTGCTGTCACAAGCGTGCAGAATCACCGAAAACGCTGTTTTCGTGCTATTGAATGCGAAAAACACGTTTTCTGGTGTTCTCAGCACCCGACAGTGCGTTTGATGTGCGGAAACAGGGATATCTTCGTTTTCGTGCGGTTGCCATGTGAGACATGCATTTTCTACGATAATCTTCGAGTTTCTTCGGTGACAAGTATGCAGAATCACCGAAATGGCTGTTTTCCTGCTATTGAATGCGAAAAACACGTTTTCTGGTGTTTTCAGCACTCCACAGAGCGTTTGACATGCGGAAACTGCGATATTTTCGGTATCGTTGGGTTTCCAGCTGAGACATGCATTTTCAGTGATAATCTTCGAGTTTCTTCTGTGACAAGTGTGCAGAATCACAGAAATCGCTGTTTTCGTGCTATTGAATGCGAAAAACACGTTTTCTGGTGTTTTCAGCACTCCACAGAGCGTTTGACATGCGGAAACAGGGATATCTTCGTTTTCGTGCGGTTGCCAGCTGAGACATGCATTTTCTACGATAATCTTCGAGTTTCTTCGGTGACAAGTGTGCAGAATCACCGATATGGCTGTTTTCGTGCTATTGAATGCGAAAAATACGTTTTCTGGTGTTTTTAGCACTCCACAGTGCGTTTGATATGCGGAAGCTGCGATATCTTCGGTATCGTTGTTGTTTCCAGCTGAGATATGCATTTTCAGTGATAATCTTCGAGTTTTTTCTGTGACAAGTGTGCAGAATCACAGAAAACGCTGTTGTCGTGCAATTGGATGCGAAAAACACGTTTTCTGGTGTTTTCAGCACACCACAGAGCGTGTGACATGCGGAAACTGCGATATCTTCGGTATCGTTGGGTTTCCAGTTGAGATATGCATTTTCAGTGATAATCTTCGAGTTTCTTCTGTGACATGTGTGCAGAATCACAGAAATCGCTGTTTTCGTGCTATTGAATGCGAAAAACACGTTTTCTGGTGTTTTCAGCACTCCACAGAGCGTTTCATGTGCGGAAACAGGGATATCTTCGTTT
Source organism: Anthophora plumipes (assembly GCA_951804975.1). Lineage (NCBI taxonomy): Eukaryota > Metazoa > Arthropoda > Insecta > Hymenoptera > Apidae > Anthophora > Anthophora plumipes. The sequence goes on along the minus strand of CATORF010000924.1, from coordinate 2,190,083 downwards.
TCGTGCGGTTGCCAGCTGAGACATGCATTTTCTACGATAATCTTCGAGTTTCTTCGGTGACAAGTGTGCAGAATCACCGAAATGGCTGTTTTCGTGCTATTGAATGCGAAAAATACGTTTTCTGGTGTTTTTAGCACTCCACAGTGCGTTTGATATGCGGAAGCTGCGATATCTTCGGTATCGTTGTTGTTTCCAGCTGAGATATGCATTTTCAGTGATAATCTTCGAGTTTTTTCTGTGACAAGTGTGCAGAATCACAGAAAACGCTGTTTTCGTGCTATTGGATGCGAAAAACACGTTTTCTGGTGTTCTCAGCACCCGACAGTGCGTTTGATGTGCGGAAACAGGGATATCTTCGTTTTCGTGTGGTTGCCAGCTGAGACATGCATTTTCTACGATAATCTTCGAGTTTCTTCTGTGACAAGTGTGCAGAATCACAGAAATCGCTGTTTTCGTGCTATTGAATGCGAAAAACACGTTTTCTGGTGTTTTCAGCACTCCACAGAGCGTTTGATGTGAGGAAACAGGGATATCTTCGTTTTCGTGCGGTTGCCAGCTGAGACATGCATTTTCTACGATAATCTTCGAGTTTCTTCGGTGACAAGTGTGCAGAATCACCGAAATGGCTGTTTTCGTGCTATTGAATGCGAAAAATACGTTTTCTGGTGTTTTTAGCACTCCACAGTGCGTTTGATATGCGGAAGCTGCGATATCTTCGGTATCGTTGTTGTTTCCAGCTGAGATATGCATTTTCAGTGATAATCTTCGAGTTTTTTCTGTGACAAGTGTGCAGAATCACAGAAAACGCTGTTTTCGTGCTATTGGATGCGAAAAACACGTTTTCTGGTGTTTTCAGAACTCCACAGAGCGTTTGATGTGCGGAAACAGGGATATCTTCGTTTTCGTGCGGTTGCCAGCTGAGACATGCATTTTCTACGATAATCTTCGAGTTTCTTCTGTGACAAGTGTGCAGAATCACAGAAATCGCTGTTTTCGTGCTATTGGATGCGAAAAACACGTTTTCTGGTGTTTTTAGAACTCCACAGAGCGTTTGATGTGCGGAAACAGGGATATCTTCGTTTTCGTGCGGTTGCCAGCTGAGACATGCATTTTCTACGATAATCTTCGAGTTTCTTCTGTGACAAGTGTGCAGAATCACCGAAATGGCTGTTTTCGTGCTATTGAATGCGAAAAATACGTTTTCTGGTGTTTTTAGCACTCCACAGTGCGTTTGATATGCGGAAACTGCGATATCTTCGGTATCGTTGGGTTTCCAGCTGAGATATGCATTTTCTACGATAATCTTCGAGTTTCTTCTGTGACAAGTGTGCAGAATCACAGAAATCGCTGTTTTCGTGCTATTGAATGCGAAAAACACGTTTTCTGGTGTTTTCAGCACTCCACAGAGCGTTTGATGTGAGGAAACAGGGATATCTTCGTTTTCGTGCGGTTGCCAGCTGAGACATGCATTTTCTACGATAATCTTCGAGTTTCTTCGGTGACAAGTGTGCAGAATCACCGAAATGGCTGTTTTCGTGCTATTGAATGCGAAAAATACGTTTTCTGGTGTTTTTAGCACTCCACAGTGCGTTTGATATGCGGAAGCTGCGATATCTTCGGTATCGTTGTTGTTTCCAGCTGAGATATGCATTTTCAGTGATAATCTTCGAGTTTTTTCTGTGACAAGTGTGCAGAATCACAGAAAACGCTGTTTTCGTGCTATTGGATGCGAAAAACACGTTTTCTGGTGTTTTTAGAACTCCACAGAGCGTTTGATGTGCGGAAACAGGGATATCTTCGTTTTCGTGCGGTTGCCAGCTGAGACATGCATTTTCTACGATAATCTTCGAGTTTCTTCTGTGACAAGTGTGCAGAATCACAGAAATCGCTGTTTTCGTGCTATTGAATGCGAAAAACACGTTTTCTGGTGTTTGCAGCACTCCACAGAGCGTTTGATGTGAGGAAACAGGGATATCTTCGTTTTCGTGCGGTTGCCAGCTGAGACATGCATTTTCTACGATAATCTTCGAGTTTCTTCGGTGACAAGTGTGCAGAATCACCGAAATGGCTGTTTTCGTGCTATTGAATGCGAAAAATACGTTTTCTGGTGTTTTTAGCACTCCACAGTGCGTTTGATATGCGGAAACTGCGATATCTTCGGTATCGTTGGGTTTCCAGCTGAGATATGCATATTCAGTGATAATCTTCAAGTTTCTTCTGTGACAAGTGTGCAGAATCACCGAAATCACTGTTTTCGTCCTATTGAATGCGAAAAACACGTTTTCTGGTGTTCTCAGCACCCGACAGTGCGTTTGATGTGCGGAAACTGCGATATCTTCGGTATCGTTGTTGTTTCCAACTGAGATATGCATTTTCAGTGATAATCTTCGAGTTTTTTCTGTGACAAGTGTGCAGAATCACCGAAAACACTGTTTTCGTACTATTGAATGCGAAAAACCATGTTTTCTGGTGTTTTCAGTACGCCACAAAGCGTTTGACATGCGGAAACTGCGATATCTTCGGTTTCGTTGGGTTTCCAGCTGAGATATGCATTTTGAGGGATAATCTTCATGATTCTGCAGTTACAAGTGTGCAGAATCACCGAAATCGCTGTTTTCGTGCTATTGAATGCGAAAAACACGTTTTCTGGTGTTCTCAGCACCCGACAGTGCGTTTGATGTGCGGAAACCGGGATATCTTCGATTTCGTGGGGTTTCCCGCTGAGAAATGCATTTTCAGTGATAATCTTCATGATTCTGCTGTTACAAGTGTGCAGAATCACCGAAATCGCTATTTTCGTGCTATTGGATGCGAAAAACACGTTTTCTGGTGTTCTCAGCACCCGACAGTGCGTTTAATGTGCGGAAACTGCGATATCTTCGGTATCGTTGTTGTTTCCAACTGAGATATGCATTTTCAGTGATAATCTTCGAGTTTTTTCTGTGATAAGTGTGCAGAATCACCGAAATCGCTGTTTTCGTGCTATTGGATGCGAAAAACACGTTTTCTGGTGTTCTCAGCACCCGACAGTGCGTTTGATGTGCGGAAACAGGGATATCTTCGTTTTCGTGGGGTTTCCAGCTGAGATATGCATTTTCAGTGATAATCTTCGAGTTTCTTCTGTGACAAGTGTGCAGAATAACCGAAATCGCTGTTTTCGTGCTATTGAATGCGAAAAACACGTTTTCTGGTGTTTTCAGCACTCCACAGAGCGTTTGATGTGCGGAAACAGGGATATCTTCGTTTTCGAGCGGTTGCCTGCTGAGACATGCATTTTCTACGATAATCTTCGAGTTTCTTCTGTGACAAGTGTGCAGAATCACCGAAATGGCTGTTTTCGTGCTATTGAATGCGAAAAACACGTTTTCTGGTGTTTTCAGCAATCCACAGTGCGTATGACATGCGGAAACTGCGATATCTTCGGTATCGTTCGGTTTCCAGCTGAGACATGCATTTTCTATGATAATCTTCGAGTTTCTTCTGTGACAAGTGTGCAGAATCACCGAAATCGCTGTTTTCGTGCTATTGAATGCGAAAAACACATTTCCTGGGTTTTTTAGCACCCGACAGTGCGTTTGATGTGCGAAAACAGGGATATCTTCGTTTGCGTGGGGTTTCCAGTTGAGATATGCACTTTCAGTGATAATATTCGAGTTTTTTCGGTGACAAGTGTGCAGAATCACCGAAAACGCTGTTGTCGTGCAATTGGATGCGAAAAACACGTTTTCTGGTGCTTTCAGCACGTCACAGAGCGTTTGACATGCGGAAACTGCGATATCTTCGGTATCGTTGGGTTTCCAGCTGAGATATGCATTTTCAGTGATAATCTTCGAGTTTCTTCTGTGACAAGTGTGCAGAATCACAGAAATCGCTGTTTTCGTGCTATTGAATGCGAAAAACACGTTTTCTGGTGTTTTCAGCACGCCACAGAGCGTTTGACATGCGGAAACTGCGATATCTTCGGTATCGTTGGGTTTCCAGCTGAGATATGCATTTTCAGTGATAATCTTCGAGTTTCTTCTGTGACAAGTGTGCAGAATCACAGAAATCGCTGTTTTCGTGCTATTGAATGCGAAAAACACGTTTTCTGGTGTTTTCAGCACGCCACAGAGCGTTTGACATGCGGAAACTGCGATATCTTCGGTATCGTTGGGTTTCCAGCTGAGATATGCATTTTCAGTGATAATCTTCGAGTTTCTTCTGTGACAAGTATGCAGAATCACCGAAATCGCTGTTTTCGTGCTATTGAATGCGAAAAACACGTTTTCTGGTGTTTTCAGCATTGCACAGTGCGTTTGATATGCAGAAACTGCGATATCTTCGGTATCGTTGTTGTTTCCAGCTGAGATATGGATTTTCCACGATAATCTTCGAGTTTCTTCTGTGACAAGTGCGCAGAATCACAGAAATCGCTGTTTTCGTGCTATTGAATGCGAACAACACGTTTTCTGGTGTTTTCAGCACTCCACAGAGCGTTTGACATATGGAAACTGCGATATCTTCTGTATCGTTGGGTTTCCAGCTGAGATATGCATTTTCAGTGATAATATTCGAGTTTTTTCTGTGACAAGTGTGCAGAATCACCGAAAACGCTGTTGTCGTGCAATTGGATGCGAAAAACAGGTTTTCTGGTGTTTTCAGCACACCACAGAGCGTGTGACATGCGGAAACTGCGATATCTTCGGTATCGTTGGGTTTCCAGCTGAGATATGCATTTTCAGTGATAATCTTCGAGTTTCTTCTGTGACAAGTGTGCAGAATAACCGAAATCGCTGTTTTCGTGCTATTGAATGCGAAAAACACGTTTTCTGGTGTTTTCAGCATTGCACAGTTCGTTTGATATGCGGAAACTGCGATATCTTCGGTATCGTTGTTGTTTCCAGCTGAGATATGGATTTTCTACGATAATCTTCGAGTTTCTTCTGTGACAAGTGCGCAGAATCACAGAAATCGCTGTTTTCGTGCTATTGAATGCGAAAAACACGTTTTCTGGTGTTTTCAGCACTCCACAGAGCGTTTGACATGCGGAAACTAGGATATCTTCGGTATCGTTGGGTTTCCAGCTGAGATATGCATTTTCAGTGATAATATTCGAGTTTTGTCTGTGACAAGTGTGCAGAATCACCGAAAACGCTGTTGTCGTGCAATTGGATGCGAAAAACACGTTTTCTGGTGTTTTCAGCACACCACAGAGCGTGTGACATGCAGAAACTGCGATATCTTCGGTATCGTTGGGTTTCCAGCTGAGATATGCATTGTCAGTGATAATCTTCAAGTTTCTTCTGTGACAAGTGTGCAGAATCACCGAAATCGCTGTTTTCGTGCTATTGAATGCGAAAAACACGTTTTCTGGTGTTTTCAGCATTCCGCAGTGCGTTTGATATGCGGAAACTGCGATATCTTCGGTATCGTTGTTGTTTCCAGCTGAGATATGCATTTTCAGTGGTAATCTTCGAGTTTTTTCTGTGACAAGTGTGCAGAATCACCGAAAACACTGTTTTCGTGCTATTGGATGCGAAAAACACGTTTTCTGGTGTTCTCAGCACCCGACAGTGCGTTTGATGTGCGGAAACAGGGATATCTTCGTTTTCGTGGGGTTTCCAGCTGAGATATGCATTTTCAGTGATAATCTTCATGATTCTGCTGTCACAAGCGTGCAGAATCACCGAAAACGCTGTTTTCGTGCTATTGAATGCGAAAAACACGTTTTCTGGTGTTTTCAGCACGCCACAGTGCGTATGACTTGCGGAAACTGCGATATCTTCGGTATCGTTCGGTTGCCAGCTGAGATATGCATTTTCAGTGATAATCTTCGAGTTTCTTCTGTGAGAAGTGTGCAGAATAACCGAAATCGCTGTTTTCGTGCTATTGAATGCGAAAAACACGTTTTCTGGTGTTTTCAGCATTGCACAGTTCGTTTGATATGCGGAAACTGCGATATCTTCGGTATCGTTGTTGTTTCCAGCTGAGATATGGATTTTCTACGATAATCTTCGAGTTTCTTCTGTGACAAGTGCGCAGAATCACAGAAATCGCTGTTTTCGTGCTATTGAATGCGAAAAACACGTTTTCTGGTGTTTTCAGCACTCCACAGAGCGTTTGACATGCGGAAACTAGGATATCTTCGGTATCGTTGGGTTTCCAGCTGAGATATGCATTTTCAGTGATAATATTCGAGTTTTGTCTGTGACAAGTGTGCAGAATCACCGAAAACGCTGTTGTCGTGCAATTGGATGCGAAAAACACGTTTTCTGGTGTTTTCAGCACACCACAGAGCGTGTGACATGCAGAAACTGCGATATCTTCGGTATCGTTGGGTTTCCAGCTGAGATATGCATTGTCAGTGATAATCTTCAAGTTTCTTCTGTGACAAGTGTGCAGAATCACCGAAATCGCTGTTTTCGTGCTATTGAATGCGAAAAACACGTTTTCTGGTGTTTTCAGCATTCCACAGTGCGTTTGATATGCGGAAACTGCGATATCTTCGGTATCGTTGTTGTTTCCAGCTGAGATATGCATTTTCAGTGGTAATCTTCGAGTTTTTTCTGTGACAAGTGTGCAGAATCACCGAAAACGCTGTTTTCGTGCTATTGGATGCGAAAAACACGTTTTCTGGTGTTCTCAGCACCCGACAGTGCGTTTGATGTGCGGAAACAGGGATATCTTCGTTTTCGTGGGGTTTCCAGCTGAGATATGCATTTTCAGTGATAATCTTCATGATTCTGCTGTCACAAGCGTGCAGAATCACCGAAAACGCTGTTTTCGTGCTATTGAATGCGAAAAACACGTTTTCTGGTGTTTTCAGCACGCCAGAGTGCGTATGACTTGCGGAAACTGCGATATCTTCGGTATCGTTCGGTTGCCAGCTGAGATATGCATTTTCAGTGATAATCTTCGAGTTTCTTCTGTGAGAAGTGTGCAGAATCACCGAAATCGCTGTTTTCGTGCTATTGAATGCGAAAAACACGTTTCCTGGTGTACTCAGCACCCGACAGTGCGTTTGATGTGCGGAAGCAGGGATATCTTCGTTTTCGTGGGGTTTCCAACTGAGATATGCATTTCAGTGATAATCTTCATCATTCTGCTGTTACAAGTGTGCAGAATCACCGAAAACGCTGTTTTCGTGCTATTGAATGCGAAAAACACGTTTTCTGGACTTCTCAGCACCCGACAGTGCGTTTGATGTGCGGAAACAGGGATATCTTCGTTTTCGTGCGGTTGCCATGTGAGACATGCTTTTTCTACGATAATCTTCGAGTTTCTTCTGTGACAAGTGTGCAGAAACACAGAAATCGCTGTTTTCGTGCTATTGAATGCGAAAAACACGTTTTCTGGTGTTTTCAGCACGCCACAGAGCGTTTGACATGCGGAAAATGCGATATCTTCGGTATCGTTGGGTTTCCAGCTGAGATCTGCATTTTCAGTGATAATCTTCGAGTTTCTTCTGTGACAAGTGTGCAGAATCACCGAAATCGCTGTTTTCGTGCTATTGAATGCGAAAAACACGTTTTCTGGTGTTTTCAGCATTGCACAGTTCGTTTGATATGCGGAAACTGCGATATCTTCGGTATCGTTCGGTTTCCAGCTGAGACATGCATTTTCTACGATAATCTTCGAGTTTCTTCTGTGACAAGTGTGCAGAATCACCGAAATCGCTGTTTTCGTGCTATTGAATGCGAAAAACCCATTTCCTGGGTTTTTTGGCACCCGACAGTGCGTTTGATGTGCGAAAACAGGGATATCTTCGTTTGCGGGGGGTTTCCAGTTGAGATATGCATTTTCAGTGATAATCTTCGAGTTTCTTCTGTGACAAGTGTGCAGAATCACAGAAGTCGCTGTTTTCGTGCTATTGGATGCGAAAAACACGTTTTCTGGTGTTTTCAGCACTCCACAGAGCGTTTGATGTGCGGAAACAGGGATATCTTCGTTTTCGTGCGGTTGCCAGCTGAGACATGCATTTTCTACGATAATCTTCGAGTTTCTTCTGTGACAAGTGTGCAGAATCACCGAAATCGCTGTTTTCGTGCTATTGAATGCGAAAAACACGTTTCCTGGGTTTTTTAGCACCCGACAGTGCGTTTGATGTGCGGAAACTGCGATATCTTCGGTATCGTTGTTGTTTCCAACTGAGATATGCATTTTCAGTGATAATCTTCGAGTTTTTTCTGTGACAAGTGTGCAGAATCACCGAAAACGCTGTTTTCGTGCTATTGAATGCGAAAAACACGTTTTCTGGTGTTTTCAGTACGCCACAGAGCGTTTGACATGCGGAAACTGCGATATCTTCGGTATCGTTGGGTTTCCAGCTGAGATATGCATTTTCAGTGATAATCTTCGAGTTTCTTCTGTGACAAGTGTGCAGAATCACAGAAATCGCTGTTTTCGTGCTATTGAATGCGAAAAACACGTTTTCTGGTGTTTTCAGCACTCCACAGAGCGTTTGATGTGCGGAAACAGGGATATCTTCGTTTTCGAGCGGTTGCCTGCTGAGACATGCATTTTCTACGATAATCTTCGAGTTTCTTCTGTGACAAGTGTGCAGAATCACCGAACTGGCTGTTTTCGTGCTATTGAATGCGAAAAACACGTTTTCTGGTGTTTTCAGCACTCCACAGAGCGTTTGACATGCGGAAACTGCGGTATCTTCGGTATCGTTGGGTTTCCAGCTGAGATATGCATTTTCAGTGATAATCTTCGAGTTTCTTCTGTGACAAGTGTGCAGAATCACAGAAATCGCTGCTTTCGTGCTACTGAATGCGAAAAACACATTTCCTGGGTTTTTTAGCACCCGACAGTGCGTTTGATGTGCGAAAACAGGGATATCTTCGTTTGCGTGGGGTTTCCAGTTGAGATATGCATTTTCAGTGATAATCTTCGAGTTTCTTCTGTGACAAGTGTGCAGAATCACAGAAATCGCTGTTTTCGTGCTATTGGATGCGAAAAACACGTTTTCTGGTGTTTTCAGCACTCCACAGAGCGTTTGATGTGCGGAAACAGGGATATCTTCGTTTTCGTGCGGTTGCCAGCTGAGACATGCATTTTCTACAATAATCTTCGAGTTTCTTCTGTGACAAGAGTGCAGAATCACCGAAATCGCTGTTTTCGTGCTATTGAATGCGAAAAACACGTTTCCTGGGTTTTTTAGCACCCGACAGTGCGTTTGATGTGCGAAAACAGGGATATCTTCGTTTGCGTGTGGTTTCCAGTTGAGATATGCATTTTCAGTGATAATCTTCGAGTTTCTTCTGTGACAACTGTGCAGAATCACAGAAATCGCTGTTTTCGTGCTATTGGATGCGAAAAACACGTTTTCTGGTGTTCTCAGCACCCGACAGTGCGTTTGATGTGCGGAAACAGGGATATCTTCGTTTTCGTGGGGTTTCCAGCTGAGATATGCATTTTCAGTGATAATCTTCATGATTCTGCTGTCACAAGCGTGCAGAATCACCGAAAACGCTGTTTTCGTGCTATTGAATGCGAAAAATACGTTTTCTGGTGTTTTTAGCACGCCACAGTGCGTTTGATATGCGGAAGCTGCGATATCTTCGGTATCGTTGTTGTTTCCAGCTGAGATATGCATTTTCAGTGATAATCTTCGAGTTTTTTCTGTGACAAGTGTGCAGAATCACAGAAAACGCTGTTTTTTTGCTATTGGATGCGAAAAACACGTTTTCTGGTGTTCTCAGCACCCGACAGTGCGTTTGATGTGCGGAAACTGCGATATCTTCGGTATCGTTGTTGTTTCCAACTGAGATATGCATTTTCAGTGATAATCTTCGAGTTTCTTCGGTGACAAGTGTGCAGAATCACCGAAATGGCTGTTTTCCTGCTATTGAATGCGAAAAACACGTTTTCTGGTGTTTTCAGCACTCCACAGAGCGTTTGACATGCGGAAACTGCGATATCTTCGGTATCGTTGGGTTTCCAGCTGAGACATGCATTTTCAGTGATAATCTTCGAGTTTCTTCTGTGACAAGTGTGCAGAATCACAGAAATCGCTGTTTTCGTGCTATTGAATGCGAAAAACACGTTTTCTGGTGTTTTCAGCACTCCACAGAGCGTTTGACATGCGGAAACAGGGATATCTTCGGTATCGTTGGGTTTCCAGCTGAGATATGCATTTTGAGTGATAATCTTCATGATTCTGCAGTTACAAGTGCGCAGAATCACAGAAATCGCTGTTTTCGTGCTATTGAATGCGAAAAACACGTTTTCTGGTGTTTTCAGCACTCCACAGAGCGTTTGACATGCGGAAACTGCGATATCTTCTGTATCGTTGTGTTTCCAGCTGAGATATGCATTATCAGTGATAATATTCGAGTTTTTTCTGTGACAAGTGTGCAGAATCACCGAAAACGCTGTTGTCGTGCAATTGGATGCGAAAAACAGGTTTTCTGGTGTTTTCAGCACACCACAGAGCGTGTGACATGCGGAAACTGCGATATCTTCGGTATCGTTGGGTTTCCAGCTGAGATATGCATTTTCAGTGATAATCTTCGAGTTTCTTCTGTGACAAGTGTGCAGAATCACCGAAATCGCTGTTTTCGTGCTATTGAATGCGAAAAACACGTTTTCTGGTGTTTTCAGCATTGCACAGTTCGTTTGATATGCGGAAACTGCGATATCTTCGGTATCGTTGTTGTTTCCAGCTGAGATATGGATTTTCTACGATAATCTTCGAGTTTCTTCCGTGACAAGTGCGCAGAATCACAGAAATCGCTGTTTTCGTGCTATTGAATGCGAAAAACACGTTTTCTGGTGTTTTCAGCACTCCACAGAGCGTTTGACATGCGGAAACTGCGATATCTTCTGTATCGTTGGGTTTCCAGCTGAGATATGCATTTTCAGTGATAATCTTCGAGTTTCTTCTGTGACAAGTGTGCAGAATCACCGAAATCGCTGTTTTCGTGCTATTGAATGCGAAAAACACGTTTTCTGGTGTTTTCAGCATTGCACAGTTCGTTTGATATGCGGAAACTGCGATATCTTCGGTATCGTTCGGTTTCCAGCTGAGACATGCATTTTCTACGATAATCTTCGAGTTTCTTCTGTGACAAGTGTGCAGAATCACCGAAATCGCTGTTTTCGTGCTATTGAATGCGAAAAACACATTTCCTGGGTTTTTTAGCACCCGACAGTGCGTTTGATGTGCGAAAACAGGGATATCTTCGTTTGCGTGGGGTTTCCAGTTGAGATATGTATTTTCAGTGATAATCTTCGAGTTTCTTCTGTGACAAGTGTGCAGAATCACAGAAGTCGCTGTTTTCGTGCTATTGGATGCGAAAAACACGTTTTCTGGTGTTTTCAGCACTCCACAGAGCGTTTGATGTGCGAAAACAGGGATATCTTCGTTTTCGTGCGGTTGCCAGCTGAGACATGCATTTTCTACGATAATCTTCGAGTTTCTTCTGTGACAAGAGTGCAGAATCACCGAAATCGCTGTTTTCGTGCTATTGAATGCGAAAAACACGTTTCCTGGGTTTTTTAGCACCCGACAGTGCGTTTGATGTGCGAAAACAGGGATATCTTCGTTTGCGTGGGGTTTCCAGTTGAGATATGTATTTTCAGTGATAATCTTCGAGTTTCTTCTGTGACAAGTGTGCAGAATCACAGAAATCGCTGTTTTCGTGCTATTGGATGCGAAAAACACGTTTTCTGGTGTTCTCAGCACCCGACAGTGCGTTTGATGTGCGGAAACAGGGATATCTTCGTTTTCGTGGGGTTTCCAGCTGAGATATGCATTTTCAGTGATAATCTTCATGATTCTTCTGTCACAAGCGTGCAGAATCACCGAAAACGCTGTTTTCGTGCTATTGAATGCGAAAAACACGTTTTCTGGTGTTTTCAGCACACCACAGAGCGTTTGACATGCGGAAACTGCGATATCTTCGGTATCGTTGGGTTTCCAGCTGAGATATGCATTTTCAGTGATAATCTTCGAGTTTCTTCTGTGACAAGTGTGCAGAAACACAGAAATCGCTGTTTTCGTGCTATTGAATGCGAAAAACACGTTTACTGGTGTTTTCAGCACGCCACAGAGCGTTTGACATGCGGAAAATGCGATATCTTCGGTATCGTTGGGTTTCCAGCTGAGATCTGCATATTCAGTGATAATCTTCGAGTTTCTTCTGTGACAAGTGTGCAGAATCACCGAAATCGCTGTTTTCGTGCTATTGAATGCGAAAAACACGTTTTCTGGTGTTTTCAGCATTGCACAGTTCGTTTGATATGCGGAAACTGCGATATCTTCGGTATCGTTGTTGTTTCCAGCTGAGATATGGATTTTCTACGATAATCTTCGAGTTTCTTCCGTGACAAGTGCGCAGAATCACAGAAATCGCTGTTTTCGTGCTATTGAATGCGAAAAACACGTTTTCTGGTGTTTTCAGCACTCCACAGAGCGTTTGACATGCGGAAACTGCGATATCTTCTGTATCGTTGGGTTTCCAGCTGAGATATGCATTATCAGTGATAATATTCGAGTTTTTTCTGTGACAAGTGTGCAGAATCACCGAAATCGCTGTTTTCGTGCTATTGAATGCGAAAAACACGTTTTCTGGTGTTTTCAGCATTGCACAGTTCGTTTGATATGCGGAAACTGCGATATCTTCGGTATCGTTGTTGTTTCCAGCTGAGATATGGATTTTCTACGATAATCTTCGAGTTTCTTCCGTGACAAGTGCGCAGAATCACAGAAATCGCTGTTTTCGTGCTATTGAATGCGAAAAACACGTTTTCTGGTGTTTTCAGCACTCCACAGAGCGTTTGACATGCGGAAACTGCGATATCTTCTGTATCGTTGGGTTTCCAGCTGAGATATGCATTTTCAGTGATAATCTTCGAGTTTCTTCTGTGACAAGTGTGCAGAATCACCGAAATCGCTGTTTTCGTGCTATTGAATGCGAAAAACACGTTTTCTGGTGTTTTCAGCATTGCACAGTTCGTTTGATATGCGGAAACTGCGATATCTTCGGTATCGTTCGGTTTCCAGCTGAGACATGCATTTTCTACGATAATCTTCGAGTTTCTTCTGTGACAAGTGTGCAGAATCACCGAAATCGCTGTTTTCGTGCTATTGAATGCGAAAAACACATTTCCTGGGTTTTTTAGCACCCGACAGTGCGTTTGATGTGCGAAAACAGGGATATCTTCGTTTGCGGGGGGTTTCCAGTTGAGATATGCATTTTCAGTGATAATCTTCGAGTTTCTTCTGTGACAAGTGTGCAGAATCACAGAAGTCGCTGTTTTCGTGCTATTGGATGCGAAAAACACGTTTTCTGGTGTTTTCAGCACTCCACAGAGCGTTTGATGTGCGGAAACAGGGATATCTTCGTTTTCGTGCGGTTGCCAGCTGAGACATGCATTTTCTACGATAATCTTCGAGTTTCTTCTGTGACAAGAGTGCAGAATCACCGAAATCGCTGTTTTCGTGCTATTGAATGCGAAAAACACGTTTCCTGGGTTTTTTAGCACCCGACAGTGCGTTTGATGTGCGAAAACAGGGATATCTTCGTTTGCGTGGGGTTTCCAGTTGAGATATGTATTTTCAGTGATAATCTTCGAGTTTCTTCTGTGACAAGTGTGCAGAATCACAGAAATCGCTGTTTTCGTGCTATTGAATGCGAAAAACACGTTTTCTGGTGTTTTCAGCACACCACAGAGCGTTTGACATGCGGAAACTGCGATATCTTCGGTATCGTTGGGTTTCCAGCTGAGATATGCATTTTCAGTGATAATCTTCGAGTTTCTTCTGTGACAAGTGTGCAGAAACACAGAAATCGCTGTTTTCGTGCTATTGAATGCGAAAAACACGTTTTCTGGTGTTTTCAGCACGCCACAGAGCGTTTGACATGCGGAAACTGCGATATCTTCGGTATCGTTGGGTTTCCAGCTGAGATCTGCATTTTCAGTGATAATCTTCGAGTTTCTTCTGTGACAAGTGTGCAGAATCACCGAAATCGCTGTTTTCGTGCTATTGAATGCGAAAAACACGTTTTCTGGTGTTTTCAGCATTGCACAGTTCGTTTGATATGCGGAAACTGCGATATCTTCGGTATCGTTGTTGTTTCCAGCTGAGATATGGATTTTCTACGATAATCTTCGAGTTTCTTCCGTGACAAGTGCGCAGAATCACAGAAATCGCTGTTTTCGTGCTATTGAATGCGAAAAACACGTTTTCTGGTGTTTTCAGCACTCCACAGAGCGTTTGACATGCGGAAACTGCGATATCTTCCGTATCGTTGGGTTTCCAGCTGAGATATGCATTATCAGTGATAATATTCGAGTTTTTTCTGTGACAAGTGTGCAGAATCACCGAAATCGCTGTTTTCGTGCTATTGAATGCGAAAAACACGTTTTCTGGTGTTTTCAGCATTGCACAGTTCGTTTGATATGCGGAAACTGCGATATCTTCGGTATCGTTGTTGTTTCCAGCTGAGATATGGATTTTCTACGATAATCTTCGAGTTTCTTCCGTGACAAGTGCGCAGAATCACAGAAATCGCTGTTTTCGTGCTATTGAATGCGAAAAACACGTTTTCTGGTGTTTTCAGCACTCCACAGAGCGTTTGACATGCGGAAACTGCGATATCTTCTGTATCGTTGGGTTTCCAGCTGAGATATGCATTTTCAGTGATAATCTTCGAGTTTCTTCTGTGACAAGTGTGCAGAATCACCGAAATCGCTGTTTTCGTGCTATTGAATGCGAAAAACACGTTTTCTGGTGTTTTCAGCATTGCACAGTTCGTTTGATATGCGGAAACTGCGATATCTTCGGTATCGTTCGGTTTCCAGCTGAGACATGCATTTTCTACGATAATCTTCGAGTTTCTTCTGTGACAAGTGTGCAGAATCACCGAAATCGCTGTTTTCGTGCTATTGAATGCGAAAAACACATTTCCTGGGTTTTTTAGCACCCGACAGTGCGTTTGATGTGCGAAAACAGGGATATCTTCGTTTGCGGGGGGTTTCCAGTTGAGATATGCATTTTCAGTGATAATCTTCGAGTTTCTTCTGTGACAAGTGTGCAGAATCACAGAAGTCGCTGTTTTCGTGCTATTGGATGCGAAAAACACGTTTTCTGGTGTTTTCAGCACTCCACAGAGCGTTTGATGTGCGGAAACAGGGATATCTTCGTTTTCGTGCGGTTGCCAGCTGAGACATGCATTTTCTACGATAATCTTCGAGTTTCTTCTGTGACAAGAGTGCAGAATCACCGAAATCGCTGTTTTCGTGCTATTGAATGCGAAAAACACGTTTCCTGGGTTTTTTAGCACCCGACAGTGCGTTTGATGTGCGAAAACAGGGATATCTTCGTTTGCGTGGGGTTTCCAGTTGAGATATGTATTTTCAGTGATAATCTTCGAGTTTCTTCTGTGACAAGTGTGCAGAATCACTGAAATCGCTGTTTTCGTGCTATTGGATGCGAAAAACACGTTTTCTGATGTTCTCAGCACCCGACAGTGCGTTTGATGTGCGGAAACAGGGATATCTTCGTTTTCGTGGGGTTTCCAGCTGAGATATGCATTTTCAGTGATAATCTTCATGATTCTGCTGTCACAAGCGTGCAGAATCACCGAAAACGCTGTTTTCTTGCTATTGAATGCGAAAAACACGTTTTCTGGTGTTTTCAGCACACCACAGAGCGTTTGACATGCGGAAACTGCGATATCTTCGGTATCGTTGGGTTTCCAGCTGAGATATGCATTTTCAGTGATAATCTTCGAGTTTCTTCTGTGACAAGTGTGCAGAAACACAGAAATCGCTGTTTTCGTGCTATTGAATGCGAAAAACACGTTTTCTGGTGTTTTCAGCACGCCACAGCGCGTTTGACATGCGGAAACTGCGATATCTTCGGTATCGTTGGGTTTCCAGCTGAGATCTGCATTTTCAGTGATAATCTTCGAGTTTCTTCTGTGACAAGTGTGCAGAATCACCGAAATCGCTGTTTTCGTGCTATTGAATGCGAAAAACACGTTTTCTGGTGTTTTCAGCATTGCACAGTTCGTTTGATATGCGGAAACTGCGATATCTTCGGTATCGTTGTTGTTTCCAGCTGAGATATGGATTTTCTACGATAATCTTCGAGTTTCTTCCGTGACAAGTGCACAGAATCACAGAAATCGCTGTTTTCGTGCTATTGAATGCGAAAAACACGTTTTCTGGTGTTTTCAGCACTCCACAGAGCGTTTGACATGCGGAAACTGCGATATCTTCGGTATCGTTGGGTTTCCAGCTTAGATATGCATTTTCAGTGATAATCTTCGAGTTTCTTCTGTGACAAGTGTGCAGAATCACCGAAATCGCTGTTTTCGTGCTATTGAATGCGAAAAACACGTTTTCTGGTGTTTTCAGCATTGCACAGTTCGTTTGATATGCGGAAACTGCGATATCTTCGGTATCGTTGTTGTTTCCAGCTGAGATATGGATTTTCTACGATAATCTTCGAGTTTCTTCTGTGACAAGTGTGCAGAATCACAGAAAACGCTGTTTTCGTGCTATTGGATGCGAAAAACACGTTTTCCGGTGTTCTCAGCACCCGACAGAGCGTTTGATGTGCGGAAACAGGGATATCTTCGTTTTCGTGGGGTTTCCAGCTGAGATATGCATTTTCAGTGATAATCTTCATCATTCTGCTGTCACAAGCGTGCAGAATCACCGAAAACGCTGTTTTCGTGCTATTGAATGCGAAAAACACGTTTTCTGGTGTTTTCAGCACGCCACAGTGCGTATGACTTGCGGAAACTGCGATATCTTCGGTATCGTTCGGTTGCCAGCTGAGATATGCATTTTCAGTGATAATCTTCGAGTTTCTTCTGTGAGAAGTGTGCAGAATCACCGAAATCGCTGTTTTCGTGCTATTGAATGCGAAAAACACGTTTACAGGAGTTTTCAGTACCCGACAGTGAGTTTGATGTGCGATTACTGGGATATCTTCGTTTGCGTGGGGTTTCCAGTTAAGATATGCATTTTCAGTGATAATCTTCATGATTCTGCTGTTACAAGTGTGCCGAATCACAGAAATCGCTGTTTTCGTGCTATTGAATGCGAAAAACACGTTTTCTGGTGTTTTCAGCACACCACAGAGCGTGTGACATGCGGAAACTGCGATATCTTCGGTATCGTTGGGTTTCCAGCTGAGATATGCATTTTCAGTGATAATCTTCGAGTTTCTTCTGTGACAAGTGTGCAGAATAACCGAAAACGCTGTTTTCGTGCTATTGAATGCGAAAAACACGTTTTCTGGTGTTTTCAGCACGCCTCAGTGCGTATGACTTGCGAAAACTGCAATATCTTCGGTATCGTTCGGATGCCAGCTGAGATATGCATTTTCAGTGATAATCTTCGAGTTTCTTCTGTGAGAAGTGTGCAGAATCACCGAAGTCGCTGTTTTCGTGCTATTGAATGCGAAAAACACGTTTCCTGGAGTTTTCAGTACCCGACAGTGCGTCTGATGTGCGAATACTGGGATATCTTCGTTTGCGTGGGGTTTCCAGTTGAGATATGCATTTTCAGTGATAATCTTCATGATTCTGCTGTTACAAGTGTGCCGAATCACAGAAATCGCTGTTTTCGTGATATTGAATGCGAAAAACACGTTTTCTGGTGTTCTCAGCACCCGACAGTGCGTTTGATGTGCGGAAACAGGGATATCTTCGATTTCGTGGGGTTTCCAACTGAGATATGCATTTTCAGTGATAATCTTCATCATTCTGCTGTTACAAGTGTGCAGAATCACCGAAAACGCTGTTTTCGTGCTATTGAATGCGAAAAACACGTTTTCTGGTGTTCTCAGCACCCGACAGTGCGTTTGATATGCGGAAACAGGGATATCTTCGTTTTAGTGCGGTTGCCATGTGAGACATGCATTTTCTACGATAATCTTCGAGTTTCTTCGGTGACAAGTGTGCAGAATCACAGAAATCGCTGTTTTCGTGCTATTGGATGCGAAAAACACGTTTCCTGGGTTTTTTAGCACCCGACAGTGCGTTTGATGTGCGAAAACAGGGATATCTTCGTTTGCGTGGGGTTTCCAGTTGAGATATGTATTTTCAGTGATAATCTTCGAGTTTCTTCTGTGACAAGTGTGCAGAATCATAGAAATCGCTGTTTTCGTGCTATTGGATGCGAAAAACACGTTTTCTGGTGTTCTCAGCACCCGACAGTGCGTTTGATGTGCGGAAACAGGGATATCTTCGTTTTCGTGGGGTTTCCAGCTGAGATATGCATTTTCAGTGATAATCTTCATGATTCTGCTGTCACAAGCGTGCAGAATCACCGAAAACGCTGTTTTCGTGCTATTGAATGCGAAAAACACGTTTTCTGGTGTTTTCAGCACACCACAGAGCGTTTGACATGCGGAAACTGCGATATCTTCGGTATCGTTGGGTTTCCAGCTGAGATATGCATTTTCAGTGATAATCTTCGAGTTTCTTCTGTGACAAGTGTGCAGAAACACAGAAATAGCTGTTTTCGTGCTATTGAATGCGAAAAACACGTTTTCTGGTGTTTTCAGCACGCCACAGAGCGTTTGACATGCGGAAACTGCGATAACTTCGGTATCGTTGGGTTTCCAGCTGAGATCTGCATTTTCAGTGATAATCTTCGAGTTTCTTCTGTGACAAGTGTGCAGAATCACCGAAATCGCTGTTTTCGTGCTATTGAATGCGAAAAACACGTTTTCTGGTGTTTTCAGCATTGCACAGTTCGTTTGATATGCGGAAACTGCGATATCTTCGGTATCGTTGTTGTTTCCAGCTGAGATATGGATTTTCTACGATAATCTTCGAGTTTCTTCCGTGACAAGTGCGCAGAATCACAGAAATCGCTGTTTTCGTGCTATTGAATGCGAAAAACACGTTTTCTGGTGTTTTCAGCACTCCACAGGAGCGTTTGACATGCGGAAACTGCGATATCTTCTATATCGTTGGGTTTCCAGCTGAGATATGCATTCTCAGTGATAATATTCGAGTTTTTTCTGTGACAAGTGTGCAGAATCACCGAAAACGCTGTTGTCGTGCAATTGGATGCGAAAAACAGGTTTTCTGGTGTTTTCAGCACACCACAGAGCGTGTGACATGCGGAAACTGCGATATCTTCGGTATCGTTGGGTTTCCAGCTGAGATATGCATTTTCAGTGATAATCTTCGAGTTTCTTCTGTGACAAGTGTGCAGAATCACCGAAAACGCTGTTTTCGTGCTATTGGATGCGAAAAACACGTTTTCCGGTGTTCTCAGCACCCGACAGAGCGTTTGATGTGCGGAAACAGGGATATCTTCGTTTTCGTGGGGTTTCCAGCTGAGATATGCATTTTCAGTGATAATCTTCATCATTCTGCTGTCACAAGCGTGCAGAATCACCGAAAACGCTGTTTTCGTGCTATTGAATGCGAAAAACACGTTTTCTGGTGTTTTCAGCACGCCACAGTGCGTATGACTTGCGGAAACTGCGATATCTTCGGTATCGTTCGGTTGCCAGCTGAGATATGCATTTTCAGTGATAATCTTCGAGTTTCTTCTGTGAGAAGTGTGCAGAATCACCGAAATCGCTGTTTTCGTGCTATTGAATGCGAAAAACACGTTTACAGGAGTTTTCAGTACCCGACAGTGAGTTTGATGTGCGATTACTGGGATATCTTCGTTTGCGTGGGGTTTCCAGTTGAGATATGCATTTTCAGTGATAATCTTCATGATTCTGCTGTTACAAGTGTGCCGAATCACAGAAATCGCTGTTTTCGTGCTATTGAATGCGAAAAACACGTTTTCTGGTGTTCTCAGCACCCGACAGTGCGTTTGATGTGCGGAAACTGCGATATCTTCGGTATCGTTGTTGTTTCCAACTGAGATATGCATTTTCAGTGATAATCTTCGAGTTTTTTCTGTGATAAGTGTGCAGAATCACCGAAATCGCTGTTTTCGTGCTATTGGATGCGAAAAACACGTTTTCTGGTGTTCTCAGCACCCGACAGTGCGTTTGATGTGCGGAAACAGGGATATCTTCGTTTTCGTGGGGTTTCCAGCTGAGATATGCATTTTCAGTGATAATCTTCGAGTTTCTTCTGTGACAAGTGTGCAGAATAACCGAAATAGCTGTTTTCGTGCTATTGAATGCGAAAAACACGTTTTTTGGTGTTTTCAGCACGCCACAGAGCGTTTGACATGCGGAAACTGCGATATCTTCGGTATCGTTGTTGTTTCCAGCTGAGATATGCATTTTCAGTGATAATCTTCGAGTTTCTTCTGTGACATGTGTGCAGAATCACAGAAATCGCTGTTTTCGTGCTATTGAATGCGAAAAACACGTTTTCTGGTGTTTTCAGCACTCCACAGAGCGTTTGATGTGCGGAAACAGGGATATCTTCGTTTTCGTGCGGTTGCCAGCTGAGACATGCATTTTCTACGATAATCTTCGAGTTTCTTCGGGGACAAGTGTGCAGAATCACCGAAATGGCTGTTTTCGTGCTATTGAATGCGAAAAATACGTTTTCTGGTGTTTTTAGCACTCCACAGTGCGTTTGATATGCGGAAGCTGCGATATCTTCGGCATCGTTGTTGTTTCCAGCTGAGATATGCATTTTCAGTGATAATCTTCGAGTTTTTCTGTGACAAGTTTGCAGAATCACAGAAAACGCTGTTTTCGTGCTATTGGATGCGAAAAACACGTTTTCTGGTGTTCTCAGCACCCGACAGTGCGTTTGATGTGCGGAAACAGGGATATCTTCGTTTTCGTGTGGTTGCCAGCTGAGACATGCATTTTATACGATAATCTTCGAGTTTCTTCTGTGACAAGTGTGCAGAATCACAGAAATCGCTGTTTTCGTGCTATTGATTGCGAAAAACACGTTTTCTGTTGTTTTCAGCACGCCACAGAGCGTTTGACATGCGGAAACTGCGATATCTTCGGTATCGTTGGGTTTCCAGCTGAGATATGCATTTTCAGTGATAATCTTCAAGTTTCTTCTGTGACAAGTGTGCAGAATCACCGAAATCGCTGTTTTCGTGCTATTGAATGCGAAAAACACGTTTTCTGGTGTTCTCAGGACCCGACAGTGCGTTTGATGTGCGGAAACTGCGATATCTTCGGTATCGTTGTTGTTTCCAACTGAGATATGCATTTTCAGTGATAATTTTCGAGTTTTTTCTGTGACAAGTGTGCAGAATCACCGAAAACGCTGTTTTCGTGCTATTGAATGCGAAAAACACGTTTTCTGGTGTTTTCAGTACGCCACAGAGCGTTTGACATGCGGAAACTGCGATATCTTCGGTTTCGTTGGGTTTCCAGCTGAGATATGCATTTTGAGTGATAATCTTCATGATTCTGCAGTTACAAGTGTGCAGAATCACCGAAATCGCTGTTTTCGTGCTATTGAATGCGAAAATCACGTTTTCTGGTGTTCTCAGCACCCGACAGTGCGTTTGATGTGCGGAAACAGGGATATCTTCGATTTCGTGGGGTTTCCCGCTGAGAAATGCATTTTCAGTGATAATCTTCATGATTCTGCTGTTACAAGTGTGCAGAATCACCGAAATCGCTGTTTTCGTGCTATTGGATGCGAAAAACACGTTTTCTGGTGTTCTCAGCACCCGACAGTGCGTTTGATGTGCGGAAACTGCGATATCTTCGGTATCGTTGTTGTTTCCAACTGAGATATGCATTTTCAGTGATAATCTTCGAGTTTTTTCTGTGATAAGTGTGCAGAATCACCGAAATCGCTGTTTTCGTGCTATTGGATGCGAAAAACACGTTTTCTGGTGTTCTCAGCACCCGACAGTGCGTTTGATGTGCGGAAACAGGGATATCTTCGTTTTCGTGGGGTTTCCAGCTGAGATATGCATTTTCAGTGATAATCTTCGAGTTTCTTCTGTGACAAGTGTGCAGAATAACCGAAATCGCTGTTTTCGTGCTATTGAATGCGAAAAACACGTTTTCTGGTGTTTTCAGCACTCCACAGAGCGTTTGACATGCGGAAACTGCGGTATCTTCGGTATCGTTGGGTTTCCAGCTGAGATATGCATTTTCAGTGATAATCTTCGAGTTTCTTCTGTGACATGTGTGCAGAATCACAGAAATCGCTGTTTTCGTGCTATTGAATGCGAAAAACACGTTTTCTGGTGTTTTCAGCACTCCACAGAGCGTTTGATGTGCGGAAACAGGGATATCTTCGTTTTCGTGCGGTTGCCAGCTGAGACATGCATTTTCTACGATAATCTTCGAGTTTCTTCGGGGACAAGTGTGCAGAATCACCGAAATGGCTGTTTTCGTGCTATTGAATGCGAAAAATACGTTTTCTGGTGTTTTTAGCACTCCACAGTGCGTTTGATATGCGGAAGCTGCGATATCTTCGGTATCGTTGTTGTTTCCAGCTGAGATATGCATTTTCAGTGATAATCTTCGAGTTTTTTCTGTGACAAGTTTGCAGAATCACAGAAAACGCTGTTTTCGTGCTATTGGATGCGAAAAACACGTTTTCTGGTGTTCTCAGCACCCGACAGTGCGTTTGATGTGCGGAAACAGGGATATCTTCGTTTTCGTGTGGTTGCCAGCTGAGACATGCATTTTATACGATAATCTTCGAGTTTCTTCTGTGACAAGTGTGCAGAATAACCGAAAACGCTGTTTTCGTGCTATTGAATGCGAAAAACACGTTTTCTGGTGTTTTCAGCACGCCTCAGTGCGTATGACTTGCGAAAACTGCAATATCTTCGGTATCGTTGGGTTTCCAGCTGAGATATGCATTTTCAGTGATAATCTTCGAGTTTCTTCTGTGAGAAGTGTGCAGAATCACCAAAATCGCTGTTTTCGTGCTATTGAATGCGAAAAACACGTTTCCTGGAGTTTTCAGTACCCGACAGTGCGTCTGATGTGCGAATACTGGGATATCTTCGTTTGCGTGGGGATTCCAGTTGAGATATGCATTTTCAGTGATAGTCTTCATGATTCTGCTGTTACAAGTGTGCCGAATCACAGAAATCGCTGTTTTCGTGCTATTGAATGCGAAAAACACGTTTTCTGGTGTTCTCAGCACCCGACAGTGCGTTTGATATGCGGAAACAGGGATATCTTCGTTTTAGTGCGGTTGCCATGTGAGACATGCATTTTCTACGATAATCTTCGAGTTTCTTCGGTGACAAGTGTGCAGAATCACAGAAATCGCTGTTTTCGTGCTATTGGATGCGAAAAACACGTTTTCTGGTGTTCTCAGCACCCGACAGTGCGTTTGATGTGCGGAAACTGCGATATCTTCGGTATCGTTGTTGTTTCCAACTGAGATATGCATTTTCAGTGATAATCTTCGAGTTTTTTCTGTGATAAGTGTGCAGAATCACCGAAATCGCTGTTTTCGTGCTATTGGATGCGAAAAACACGTTTTCTGGTGTTCTCAGCACCCGACAGTGCGTTTGATGTGCGGAAACAGGGATATCTTCGTTTTCGTGGGGTTTCCAGCTGAGATATGCATTTTCAGTGATAATCTTCGAGTTTCTTCTGTGACAAGTGTGCAGAATAACCGAAATAGCTGTTTTCGTGCTATTGAATGCGAAAAACACGTTTTTTGGTGTTTTCAGCACGCCACAGAGCGTTTGACATGCGGAAACTGCGATATCTTCGGTATCGTTGTTGTTTCCAGCTGAGATATGCATTTTCAGTGATAATCTTCGAGTTTCTTCTGTGACATGTGTGCAGAATCACAGAAATCGCTGTTTTCGTGCTATTGAATGCGAAAAACACGTTTTCTGGTGTTTTCAGCACTCCACAGAGCGTTTGATGTGCGGAAACAGGGATATCTTCGTTTTCGTGCGGTTGCCAGCTGAGACATGCATTTTCTACGATAATCTTCGAGTTTCTTCGGGGACAAGTGTGCAGAATCACCGAAATGGCTGTTTTCGTGCTATTGAATGCGAAAAATACGTTTTCTGGTGTTTTTAGCACTCCACAGTGCGTTTGATATGCGGAAGCTGCGATATCTTCGGTATCGTTGTTGTTTCCAGCTGAGATATGCATTTTCAGTGATAATCTTCGAGTTTTTCTGTGACAAGTTTGCAGAATCACAGAAAACGCTGTTTTCGTGCTATTGGATGCGAAAAACACGTTTTCTGGTGTTCTCAGCACCCGACAGTGCGTTTGATGTGCGGAAACAGGGATATCTTCGTTTTCGTGTGGTTGCCAGCTGAGACATGCATTTTATACGATAATCTTCGAGTTTCTTCTGTGACAAGTGTGCAGAATCACAGAAATCGCTGTTTTCGTGCTATTGATTGCGAAAAACACGTTTTCTGTTGTTTTCAGCACGCCACAGAGCGTTTGACATGCGGAAACTGCGATATCTTCGGTATCGTTGGGTTTCCAGCTGAGATATGCATTTTCAGTGATAATCTTCAAGTTTCTTCTGTGACAAGTGTGCAGAATCACCGAAATCGCTGTTTTCGTGCTATTGAATGCGAAAAACACGTTTTCTGGTGTTCTCAGGACCCGACAGTGCGTTTGATGTGCGGAAACTGCGATATCTTCGGTATCGTTGTTGTTTCCAACTGAGATATGCATTTTCAGTGATAATCTTCGAGTTTTTTCTGTGACAAGTGTGCAGAATCACCGAAAACGCTGTTTTCGTGCTATTGAATGCGAAAAACACGTTTTCTGGTGTTTTCAGTACGCCACAGAGCGTTTGACATGCGGAAACTGCGATATCTTCGGTTTCGTTGGGTTTCCAGCTGAGATATGCATTTTGAGTGATAATCTTCATGATTCTGCAGTTACAAGTGTGCAGAATCACCGAAATCGCTGTTTTCGTGCTATTGAATGCGATAATCACGTTTTCTGGTGTTCTCAGCACCCGACAGTGCGTTTGATGTGCGGAAACAGGGATATCTTCGATTTCGTGGGGTTTCCCGCTGAGAAATGCATTTTCAGTGATAATCTTCATGATTCTGCTGTTACAAGTGTGCAGAATCACCGAAATTGCTGTTTTCGTGCTATTGGATGCGAAAAACACGTTTTCTGGTGTTCTCAGCACCCGACAGTGCGTTTGATGTGCGGAAACTGCGATATCTTCGGTATCGTTGTTGTTTCCAACTGAGATATGCATTTTCAGTGATAATCTTCGAGTTTTTTCTGTGATAAGTGTGCAGAATCACCGAAATCGCTGTTTTCGTGCTATTGGATGCGAAAAACACGTTTTCTGGTGTTCTCAGCGCCGGACAGTGCGTTTGATGTGCGGAAACAGGGATATCTTCGTTTTCGTGGGGTTTCCAGCTGAGATATGCATTTTCAGTGATAATCTTCGAGTTTCTTCTGTGACAAGTGTGCAGAATAACCGAAATCGCTGTTTTCGTGCTATTGAATGCGGAAAACACGTTTTCTGGAGTTTTCAGCACTCCACAGAGCGTTTGACATGCGGAAACTGCGGTATCTTCGGTATCGTTGGGTTTCCAGCTGAGATATGCATTTTCAGTGATAATCTTCGAGTTTCTTCTGTGACATGTGTGCAGAATCACAGAAATCGCTGTTTTCGTGCTATTGAATGCGAAAAACACGTTTTCTGGTGTTTTCAGCACTACACAGAGCGTTTGATGTGCGGAAACAGGGATATCTTCGTTTTCGTGCGGTTGCCAGCTGAGACATGCATTTTCTACGATAATCTTCGAGTTTCTTCGGGGACAAGTGTGCAGAATCACCGAAATGGCTGTTTTCGTGCGATTGAATGCGAAAAATACGTTTTCTGGTGTTTTTAGCACTCCACAGTGCGTTTGATATGCGGAAGCTGCGATATCTTCGGTATCGTTGTTGTTTCCAGCTGAGATATGCATTTTCAGTGATAATCTTCGAGTTTTTTCCGTGACAAGTTTGCAGAATCACAGAAAACGCTGTTTTCGTGCTATTGGATGCGAAAAACACGTTTTCTGGTGTTCTCAGCACCCGACAGTGCGTTTGATGTGCGGAAACAGGGATATCTTCGTTTTCGTGTGGTTGCCAGCTGAGACATGCATTTTATACGATAATCTTCGAGTTTCTTCTGTGACAAGTGTGCAGAATCACAGAAATCGCTGTTTTCGTGCTATTGATTGCGAAAAACACGTTTTCTGTTGTTTTCAGCACGCCACAGAGCGTTTGACATGCGGAAACTGCGATATCTTCGGTATCGTTGGGTTTCCAGCTGAGATATGCATTTTCAGTGATAATCTTCAAGTTTCTTCTGTGACAAGTGTGCAGAATCACCGAAATCGCTGTTTTCGTGCTATTGAATGCGAAAAACACGTTTTCTGGTGTTCTCAGGACCCGACAGTGCGTTTGATGTGCGGAAACTGCGATATCTTCGGTATCGTTGTTGTTTCCAACTGAGATATGCATTTTCAGTGATAATTTTCGAGTTTTTTCTGTGACAAGTGTGCAGAATCACCGAAAACGCTGTTTTCGTGCTATTGAATGCGAAAAACACGTTTTCTGGTGTTTTCAGTACGCCACAGAGCGTTTGACATGCGGAAACTGCGATATCTTCGGTTTCGTTGGGTTTCCAGCTGAGATATGCATTTTGAGTGATAATCTTCATGATTCTGCAGTTACAAGTGTGCAGAATCACCGAAATCGCTGTTTTCGTGCTATTGAATGCGAAAATCACGTTTTCTGGTGTTCTCAGCACCCGACAGTGCGTTTGATGTGCGGAAACAGGGATATCTTCGATTTCGTGGGGTTTCCCGCTGAGAAATGCATTTTCAGTGATAATCTTCATGATTCTGCTGTTACAAGTGTGCAGAATCACCGAAATCGCTGTTTTCGTGCTATTGGATGCGAAAAACACGTTTTCTGGTGTTCTCAGCACCCGACAGTGCGTTTGATGTGCGGAAACTGCGATATCTTCGGTATCGTTGTTGTTTCCAACTGAGATATGCATTTTCAGTGATAATCTTCGAGTTTTTTCTGTGATAAGTGTGCAGAATCACCGAAATCGCTGTTTTCGTGCTATTGGATGCGAAAAACACGTTTTCTGGTGTTCTCAGCACCCGACAGTGCGTTTGATGTGCGGAAACAGGGATATCTTCGTTTTCGTGGGGTTTCCAGCTGAGATATGCATTTTCAGTGATAATCTTCGAGTTTCTTCTGTGACAAGTGTGCAGAATAACCGAAATCGCTGTTTTCGTGCTATTGAATGCGAAAAACACGTTTTCTGGTGTTTTCAGCACTCCACAGAGCGTTTGACATGCGGAAACTGCGGTATCTTCGGTATCGTTGGGTTTCCAGCTGAGATATGCATTTTCAGTGATAATCTTCGAGTTTCTTCTGTGACATGTGTGCAGAATCACAGAAATCGCTGTTTTCGTGCTATTGAATGCGAAAAACACGTTTTCTGGTGTTTTCAGCACTCCACAGAGCGTTTGATGTGCGGAAACAGGGATATCTTCGTTTTCGTGCGGTTGCCAGCTGAGACATGCATTTTCTACGATAATCTTCGAGTTTCTTCGGGGACAAGTGTGCAGAATCACCGAAATGGCTGTTTTCGTGCTATTGAATGCGAAAAATACGTTTTCTGGTGTTTTTAGCACTCCACAGTGCGTTTGATATGCGGAAGCTGCGATATCTTCGGTATCGTTGTTGTTTCCAGCTGAGATATGCATTTTCAGTGATAATCTTCGAGTTTTTTCTGTGACAAGTTTGCAGAATCACAGAAAACGCTGTTTTCGTGCTATTGGATGCGAAAAACACGTTTTCTGGTGTTCTCAGCACCCGACAGTGCGTTTGATGTGCGGAAACAGGGATATCTTCGTTTTCGTGTGGTTGCCAGCTGAGACATGCATTTTATACGATAATCTTCGAGTTTCTTCTGTGACAAGTGTGCAGAATAACCGAAAACGCTGTTTTCGTGCTATTGAATG
Source organism: Anthophora plumipes (assembly GCA_951804975.1). Classification (NCBI taxonomy): domain Eukaryota; kingdom Metazoa; phylum Arthropoda; class Insecta; order Hymenoptera; family Apidae; genus Anthophora; species Anthophora plumipes. Next base: position 2,162,222 of record CATORF010000924.1, on the reverse strand, counting down.
CGAAAAACACGTTTTCTGGTGTTTTCAGCACGCCTCAGTGCGTATGACTTGCGAAAACTGCAATATCTTCGGTATCGTTGGGTTTCCAGCTGAGATATGCATTTTCAGTGATAATCTTCGAGTTTCTTCTGTGAGAAGTGTGCAGAATCACCAAAATCGCTGTTTTCGTGCTATTGAATGCGAAAAACACGTTTCCTGGAGTTTTCAGTACCCGACAGTGCGTCTCATGTGCGAATACTGGGATATCTTCGTTTGCGTGGGGATTCCAGTTGAGATATGCATTTTCAGTGATAGTCTTCATGATTCTGCTGTTACAAGTGTGCCGAATCACAGAAATCGCTGTTTTCGTGCTATTGAATGCGAAAAACACGTTTTCTGGTGTTCTCAGCACCCGACAGTGCGTTTGATATGCGGAAACTGGGATATCTTCGTTTTAGTGCGGTTGCCATGTGAGACATGCATTTTCTACGATAATCTTCGAGTTTCTTCGGTGACAAGTGTGCAGAATCACAGAAATCGCTGTTTTCGTGCTATTGGATGCGAAAAACACGTTTTCTGGTGTTCTCAGCACCCGACAGTGCGTTTGATGTGCGGAAACAGGGATATCTTCGTTTTCGTGCGGTTGCCAGCTGAGACATGCATTTTCTACGATAATCTTCGAGTTTCTTCTGTGACAAGTGTGCAGAATAACCGAAATCGCTGTTTTCGTGCTATTGAATGCGAAAAACACGTTTTCTGGTGTTTTCAGCACTCCACAGAGCGTTTGACATGCGGAAACTGCGGTATCTTCGGTATCGTTGGGTTTCCAGCTGAGATATGCATTTTCAGTGATAATCTTCGAGTTTCTTCTGTGACATGTGTGCAGAATCACAGAAATCGCTGTTTTCGTGCTATTGAATGCGAAAAACACGTTTTCTGGTGTTTTCAGCACTCCACAGAGCGTTTGATGTGCGGAAACAGGGATATCTTCGTTTTCGTGCGGTTGCCAGCTGAGACATGCATTTTCTACGATAATCTTCGAGTTTCTTCGGGGACAAGTGTGCAGAATCACCGAAATGGCTGTTTTCGTGCTATTGAATGCGAAAAATACGTTTTCTGGTGTTTTTAGCACTCCACAGTGCGTTTGATATGCGGAAGCTGCGATATCTTCGGTATCGTTGTTGTTTCCAGCTGAGATATGCATTTTCAGTGATAATCTTCGAGTTTTTTCTGTGACAAGTTTGCAGAATCACAGAAAACGCTGTTTTCGTGCTATTGGATGCGAAAAACACGTTTTCTGGTGTTCTCAGCACCCGACAGTGCGTTTGATGTGCGGAAACAGGGATATCTTCGTTTTCGTGTGGTTGCCAGCTGAGACATGCATTTTATACGATAATCTTCGAGTTTCTTCTGTGACAAGTGTGCAGAATAACCGAAAACGCTGTTTTCGTGCTATTGAATGCGAAAAACACGTTTTCTGGTGTTTTCAGCACGCCTCAGTGCGTATGACTTGCGAAAACTGCAATATCTTCGGTATCGTTGGGTTTCCAGCTGAGATATGCATTTTCAGTGATAATCTTCGAGTTTCTTCTGTGAGAAGTGTGCAGAATCACCGAAATCGCTGTTTTCGTGCTATTGAATGCGAAAAACACGTTTCCTGGAGTTTTCAGTACCCGACAGTGCGTCTGATGTGCGAATACTGGGATATCTTCGTTTGCGTGGGGATTCCAGTTGAGATATGCATTTTCAGTGATAGTCTTCATGATTCTGCTGTTACAAGTGTGCCGAATCACAGAAATCGCTGTTTTCGTGCTATTGAATGCGAAAAACACGTTTTCTGGTGTTCTCAGCACCCGACAGTGCGTTTGATATGCGGAAACAGGGATATCTTCGTTTTAGTGCGGTTGCCATGTGAGACATGCATTTTCTACGATAATCTTCGAGTTTCTTCGGTGACAAGTGTGCAGAATCACAGAAATCGCTGTTTTCGTGCTATTGGATGCGAAAAACACGTTTTCTGGTGTTCTCAGCACCCGACAGTGCGTTTGATGTGCGGAAACTGCGATATCTTCGGTATCGTTGTTGTTTCCAACTGAGATATGCATTTTCAGTGATAATCTTCGAGTTTTTTCTGTGATAAGTGTGCAGAATCACCGAAATCGCTGTTTTCGTGCTATTGGATGCGAAAAACACGTTTTCTGGTGTTCTCAGCACCCGACAGTGCGTTTGATGTGCGGAAACAGGGATATCTTCGTTTTCGTGGGGTTTCCAGCTGAGATATGCATTTTCAGTGATAATCTTCGAGTTTCTTCTGTGACAAGTGTGCAGAATAACCGAAATAGCTGTTTTCGTGCTATTGAATGCGAAAAACACGTTTTTTGGTGTTTTCAGCACGCCACAGAGCGTTTGACATGCGGAAACTGCGATATCTTCGGTATCGTTGTTGTTTCCAGCTGAGATATGCATTTTCAGTGATAATCTTCGAGTTTCTTCTGTGACATGTGTGCAGAATCACAGAAATCGCTGTTTTCGTGCTATTGAATGCGAAAAACACGTTTTCTGGTGTTTTCAGCACTCCACAGAGCGTTTGATGTGCGGAAACAGGGATATCTTCGTTTTCGTGCGGTTGCCAGCTGAGACATGCATTTTCTACGATAATCTTCGAGTTTCTTCGGGGACAAGTGTGCAGAATCACCGAAATGGCTGTTTTCGTGCTATTGAATGCGAAAAATACGTTTTCTGGTGTTTTTAGCACTCCACAGTGCGTTTGATATGCGGAAGCTGCGATATCTTCGGTATCGTTGTTGTTTCCAGCTGAGATATGCATTTTCAGTGATAATCTTCGAGTTTTTCTGTGACAAGTTTGCAGAATCACAGAAAACGCTGTTTTCGTGCTATTGGATGCGAAAAACACGTTTTCTGGTGTTCTCAGCACCCGACAGTGCGTTTGATGTGCGGAAACAGGGATATCTTCGTTTTCGTGTGGTTGCCAGCTGAGACATGCATTTTATACGATAATCTTCGAGTTTCTTCTGTGACAAGTGTGCAGAATCACAGAAATCGCTGTTTTCGTGCTATTGATTGCGAAAAACACGTTTTCTGTAGTTTTCAGCACGCCACAGAGCGTTTGACATGCGGAAACTGCGATATCTTCGGTATCGTTGGGTTTCCAGCTGAGATATGCATTTTCAGTGATAATCTTCAAGTTTCTTCTGTGACAAGTGTGCAGAATCACCGAAATCGCTGTTTTCGTGCTATTGAATGCGAAAAACACGTTTTCTGGTGTTCTCAGGACCCGACAGTGCGTTTGATGTGCGGAAACTGCGATATCTTCGGTATCGTTGTTGTTTCCAACTGAGATATGCATTTTCAGTGATAATCTTCGAGTTTTTTCTGTGACAAGTGTGCAGAATCACCGAAAACGCTGTTTTCGTGCTATTGAATGCGAAAAACACGTTTTCTGGTGTTTTCAGTACGCCACAGAGCGTTTGACATGCGGAAACTGCGATATCTTCGGTTTCGTTGGGTTTCCAGCTGAGATATGCATTTTGAGTGATAATCTTCATGATTCTGCAGTTACAAGTGTGCAGAATCACCGAAATCGCTGTTTTCGTGCTATTGAATGCGAAAATCACGTTTTCTGGTGTTCTCAGCACCCGACAGTGCGTTTGATGTGCGGAAACAGGGATATCTTCGATTTCGTGGGGTTTCCCGCTGAGAAATGCATTTTCAGTGATAATCTTCATGATTCTGCTGTTACAAGTGTGCAGAATCACCGAAATTGCTGTTTTCGTGCTATTGGATGCGAAAAACACGTTTTCTGGTGTTCTCAGCACCCGACAGTGCGTTTGATGTGCGGAAACTGCGATATCTTCGGTATCGTTGTTGTTTCCAACTGAGATATGCATTTTCAGTGATAATCTTCGAGTTTTTTCTGTGATAAGTGTGCAGAATCACCGAAATCGCTGTTTTCGTGCTATTGGATGCGAAAAACACGTTTTCTGGTGTTCTCAGCGCCCGACAGTGCGTTTGATGTGCGGAAACAGGGATATCTTCGTTTTCGTGGGGTTTCCAGCTGAGATATGCATTTTCAGTGATAATCTTCGAGTTTCTTCTGTGACAAGTGTGCAGAATAACCGAAATCGCTGTTTTCGTGCTATTGAATGCGAAAAACACGTTTTCTGGAGTTTTCAGCACTCCACAGAGCGTTTGACATGCGGAAACTGCGGTATCTTCGGTATCGTTGGGTTTCCAGCTGAGATATGCATTTTCAGTGATAATCTTCGAGTTTCTTCTGTGACATGTGTGCAGAATCACAGAAATCGCTGTTTTCGTGCTATTGAATGCGAAAAACACGTTTTCTGGTGTTTTCAGCACTACACAGAGCGTTTGATGTGCGGAAACAGGGATATCTTCGTTTTCGTGCGGTTGCCAGCTGAGACATGCATTTTCTACGATAATCTTCGAGTTTCTTCGGGGACAAGTGTGCAGAATCACCGAAATGGCTGTTTTCGTGCTATTGAATGCGAAAAATACGTTTTCTGGTGTTTTTAGCACTCCACAGTGCGTTTGATATGCGGAAGCTGCGATATCTTCGGTATCGTTGTTGTTTCCAGCTGAGATATGCATTTTCAGTGATAATCTTCGAGTTTTTTCCGTGACAAGTTTGCAGAATCACAGAAAACGCTGTTTTCGTGCTATTGGATGCGAAAAACACGTTTTCTGGTGTTCTCAGCACCCGACAGTGCGTTTGATGTGCGGAAACAGGGATATCTTCGTTTTCGTGTGGTTGCCAGCTGAGACATGCATTTTATACGATAATCTTCGAGTTTCTTCTGTGACAAGTGTGCAGAATCACAGAAATCGCTGTTTTCGTGCTATTGATTGCGAAAAACACGTTTTCTGTTGTTTTCAGCACGCCACAGAGCGTTTGACATGCGGAAACTGCGATATCTTCGGTATCGTTGGGTTTCCAGCTGAGATATGCATTTTCAGTGATAATCTTCAAGTTTCTTCTGTGACAAGTGTGCAGAATCACCGAAATCGCTGTTTTCGTGCTATTGAATGCGAAAAACACGTTTTCTGGTGTTCTCAGGACCCGACAGAGCGTTTGATGTGCGGAAACTGCGATATCTTCGGTATCGTTGTTGTTTCCAACTGAGATATGCATTTTCAGTGATAATCTTCGAGTTTTTTCTGTGACAAGTGTGCAGAATCACAGAAATCGCTGTTTTCGTGCTATTGAATGCGAAAAACACGTTTTCTGGTGTTTTCAGCACTCCACAGAGCGTTTGACATGCGGAAACAGGGATATCTTCGGTATCGTTGGGTTTCCAGCTGAGATATGCATTTTGAGTGATAATCTTCATGATTCTGCAGTTACAAGTGTGCAGAATCACTGAAATCGCTGTTTTCGTGCTATTGGATGCGAAAAACACGTTTTCTGGTGTTCTCAGCACCCGACAGTGCGTTTGATGTGCGGAAACAGGGATATCTTCGATTTCGTGGGGTTTCCCGCTGAGAAATGCATTTTCAGTGATAATCTTCATGATTCTGCTGTTACAAGTGTGCAGAATCACCGAAATCGCTGTTTTCGTGCTGTTGGATGCGAAAAACACGTTTTCTGGTGTTCTCAGCACCCGACAGTGCGTTTGATGTGCGGAAACTGCGATATCTTCGGTATCGTTGTTGTTTCCAACTGAGATATGCATTTTCAGTGATAATCTTCGAGTTTCTTCTGTGACAAGTGTGCAGAATAACCGAAATCGCTGTTTTCGTGCTATTGAATGCGAAAAACACGTTTTCTGGTGTTTTCAGCAATCCACAGTGCGTATGACATGCGGAAACTGCGATATCTTCGGTATCGTTCGGTTTCCAGCTGAGACATGCATTTTCTACGATAATCTTCGAGTTTCTTCTGTGACAAGTGTGCAGAATAACCGAAATCGCTGTTTTCGTGCTATTGGATGCGAAAAACACGTTTTCTGGTGTTCTCAGCACCCGACAGTGCGTTTGATGTGCGGAAACAGGGATATCTTCGTTTTCGTGGGGTTTCCAGCTGAGATATGCATTTTCAGTGATAATCTTCGAGTTTCTTCTGTGACAAGTGTGCAGAATAACCGAAATCGCTGTTTTCGTGCTATTGAATGCGAAAAACACGTTTTCTGGTGTTTTCAGCACTCCACAGAGCGTTTGACATGCGGAAACTGCGGTATCTTCGGTATCGTTGTTGTTTCCAACTGAGATATGCATTTTCAGTGATAATCTTCGAGTTTTTTCTGTGATAAGTGTGCAGAATCACCGCAATCGCTGTTTTCGTGCTATTGGATGCGAAAAACACGTTTTCTGGTGTTCTCAGCACCCGACAGTGCGTTTGATGTGCGGAAACAGGGATATCTTCGTTTTCGTGGGGTTTCCAGCTGAGATATGCATTTTCAGTGATAATCTTCGAGTTTCTTCTGTGACAAGTGTGCAGAATAACCGAAATCGCTGTTTTCGTGCTATTGAATGCGAAAAACACGTTTTTTGGTGTTTTCAGCACGCCACAGAGCGTTTGACATGCGGAAACTGCGATATCTTCGGTATCGTTGTTGTTTCCAGCTGAGATATGCATTTTCAGTGATAATCTTCGAGTTTCTTCTGTGACAAGTGTGCAGAATAACCGAAATGGCTGTTTTCGTGCTATTGAATGCGAAAAACACGTTTTCTGGTGTTCTCAGCACGCGACAGTGCGTTTGATGTGCGGAAACAGGGATATCTTCGTTTTCGTGGGGTTTCCAGCTGAGATATGCATTTTCAGTGGTAATCTTCATGATTCTGCTGTTACAAGTGTGCAGAATCACCGAAAACGCTGTTTTCGTGCTATTGAATGCGAAAAACACGTTTTCTGGTGTTCTCAGCACGCGACAGTGCGTTTGATGTGCGGAAACAGGGATATCTTCGTTTTCGAGCGGTTGCCTGCTGAGACATGCATTTTCTACGATAATCTTCGAGTTTCTTCTGTGACAAGTGTGCAGAATCACCGAAATGGCTGTTTTCGTGCTATTGAATGCGAAAAACACGTTTTCTGGTGTTTTCAGCAATCCACAGTGCGTATGACATGCGGAAACTGCGATATCTTCGGTATCGTTCGGTTTCCAGCTGAGACATGCATTTTCTACGATAATCTTCGAGTTTCTTCTGTGACAAGTGTGCAGAATCACCGAAATCGCTGTTTTCGTGCTATTGAATGCGACAATCACATTTCCTGGGTTTTTTAGCACCCGACAGTGCGTTTGATGTGCGAAAACAGGGATATCTTCGTTTGCGTGGGGTTTCCAGTTGAGATATGCATTTTCAGTGATAATCTTCGAGTTTCTTCTGTGACAAGTGTGCAGAATCACAGAAATCGCTGTTTTCGTGCTATTGGATGCGAAAAACACGTTTTCTGGTGTTTTCAGCACTCCACAGAGCGTTTGATGTGCGGAAACAGGGATATCTTCGTTTTCGTGCGGTTGCCAGCTGAGACATGCATTTTCTACGATAATCTTCGAGTTTCTTCAGTGACAAGAGTGCAGAATCACCGAAATCGCTGTTTTCGTGCTATTGAATGCGAAAAACACGTTTCCTGGGTTTTTTAGCACCCGACAGTGCGTTTGATGTGCGGAAACAGGGATATCTTCGTTTTCGTGTGGTTGCCAGCTGAGACATGCATTTTCTACGATAATCTTCGAGTTTCTTCTGTGACAAGTGTGCAGAATCACAGAAATCGCTGGTTTCGTGCTATTGAATGCGAAAAACACGTTTTCTGTTGTTTTCAGCACGCCGCAGAGCGTTTGACATGCGGAAACTGCGATATCTTCGGTATCGTTGGGTTTCCAGCTGAGATTTGCATTTTCAGTGATAATCTTCAAGTTTCTTCTGTGACAAGTGTGCAGAATCACCGAAATCGCTGTTTTCGTGCTATTGAATGCGAAAAACACGTTTTCTGGTGTTCTCAGCACCCGACAGTGCGTTTGATGTGCGGAAACTGCGATATCTTCGGTATCGTTGTTGTTTCCAACTGAGATATGCATTTTCAGTGATAATCTTCGAGTTTTTTCAGTGACAAGTGTGCAGAATCACCGAAAACGCTGTTTTCGTGCTATTGAATGCGAAAAACACGTTTTCTGGTGTTTTCAGTACGCCACAGAGCGTTTGACATGCGGAAACTGCGATATCTTCGGTTTCGTTGGGTTTCCAGCTGAGATATGCATTTTGAGTGATAATCTTCATGATTCTGCAGTTACAAGTGTGCAGAATCACCGAAATCGCTGTTTTCGTGCTATTGAATGCGAAAAACACGTTTTCTGGTGTTCTCAGCACCCGACAGTGCGTTTGATGTGCGGAAACAGGGATATCTTCGATTTCGTGGGGTTTCCCGCTGAGAAATGCATTTTCAGTGATAAACTTCATGATTCTGCTGTTACAAGTGTGCAGAATCACCGAAATCGCTGTTTTCGTGCTATTGGATGCGAAAAACACGTTTTCTGGTGTTCTCAGCACCCGACAGTGCGTTTGATGTGCGGAAACTGCGATATCTTCGGTATCGTTGTTGTTTCCAACTGAGATATGCATTTTCAGTGATAATCTTCGAGTTTTTTCTGTGATAAGTGTGCAGAATCACCGAAATCGCTGTTTTCGTACTATTGGATGCGAAAAACACGTTTTCTGGTGTTATCAGCACCCGACAGTGCGTTTGATGTGCGGAAACAGGGATATCTTCGTGTTCGTGGGGTTTCCAGCTGAGATATGCATTTTCAGTGATAATCTTCGAGTTTCTTCTGTGACAAGTGTGCAGAATAACCGAAATCGCTGTTTTCGTGCTATTGAATGCGACAAACACGTTTTCTGGTGTTTTCAGCACGCCACAGAGCGTTTGACATGCGGAAACTGCGATATCTTCGGTATCGTTGTTGTTTCCAGCTGAGATATGCATTTTCAGTGATAATCTTCGAGTTTCTTCTGTGACAAGTGTGCAGAATCACCGAAATGGCTGTTTTCGTGCTATTGAATGCGAAAAACACGTTTTCTGGTGTTTTCAGCACTCCACAGAGCGTTTGATGTGCGGAAACAGGGATATCTTCGTTTTCGAGCGGTTGCCAGCTGAGACATGCATTTTCTACGATAATCTTCGAGTTTCTTCTGTGACAAGTGTGCAGAATCACCGTAATGGCTGTTTTCGTGCTATTGAATGCGAAAAACACGTTTTCTGGTGTTTTCAGCAATCCACAGTGCGTATGACATGCGGAAACTGCGATATCTTCGGTATCGTTCGGTTTCCAGCTGAGACATGCATTTTCTACGATAATCTTCGAGTTTCTTCTGTGACAAGTGTGCAGAATCACCGAAATCGCTGTTTTCGTGCTATTGAATGCGAAAAACACATTTCCTGGGTTTTTTAGCACCCGACAGTGCGTTTGATGTGCGAAAACAGGGATATCTTCGTTTGCGTGGGGTTTCCAGTTGAGATATGCATTTTCAGTGATAATCTTCGAGTTTCTTCTGTGACAAGTGTGCAGAATCACAGAAATCGCTCTTTTCGTGCTATTGGATGCGAAAAACACGTTTTCTGGTGTTTTCAGCACTCCACAGAGCGTTTGATGTGCGGAAACAGGGATATCTTCGTTTTCGTGCGGTTGCCAGCTGAGACATGCATTTTCTACGATAATCTTCGAGTTTCTTCTGTGACAAGAGTGCAGAATCACCGAAATCGCTGTTTTCGTGCTATTGAATGCGAAAAACACGTTTTCTGGTGTTTTCAGCACTCCACAGAGCGTTTGATGTGCGGAAACTGGGATATCTTCGTTTTCGTGCGGTTGCCAGCTGAGACATGCATTTTCTACGACAATCTTCGAGTTTCTTCGGTGACAAGTGTGCAGAATCACCGAAATGGCTGTTTTCGTGCTATTGAATGCGAAAAATACGTTTTCTGGTGTTTTCAGCACTCCACAGAGCGTTTGACATGCGGAAACAGGGATATCTTCGGTATCGTTGCGTTTCCAGCTGAGATATGCATTTTCAGTGATAATCTTCGAGTTTCTTCTGTGACATGTGTGCAGAATCACAGAAATCGCTGTTTTCGTGCTATTGAATGCGAAAAACACGTTTTCTGGTGTTTTCAGCACTCCACAGAGCGTTTGATGTGCGGAAACAGGGATATCTTCGTTTTCGTGCGGTTGCCAGCTGAGACATGCATTTTCTACGACAATCTTCGAGTTTCTTCGGTGACAAGTGTGCAGAATCACCGAAATGGCTGTTTTCGTGCTATTGAATGCGAAAAATACGTTTTCTGGTGTTTTTAGCACTCCACAGTGCGTTTGATATGCGGAAGCTGCGATATCTTCGGTATCGTTGTTGTTTCCAGCTGAGATATGCATTTTCAGTGATAATCTTCGAGTTTTTTCTGTGACAAGTGTGCAGAATCACAGAAAACGCTGTTTTCGTGCTATTGGATGCGAAAAACACGTTTTCTGGTGTTCTCAGCACCCGACAGTGCGTTTCATGTGCGGAAACAGGGATATCTTCGTCTTCGTGTGGTTGCCAGCTGAGACATGCATTTTCTACGATAATCTTCGAGTTTCTTCTGTGACAAGTGTGCAGAATCACAGAAATCGCTGTTTTCGTGCTATTGAATACGAAAAACACGTTTTCTGTTGTTCTCAGCACGCCGCAGAGCGTTTGACATGCGGAAACTGCGATATCTTCGGTATCGTTGGGTTTCCAGCTGAGATATGCATTTTCAGTGATAATCTTCAAGTTTCTTCTGTGACAAGTGTGCAGAATCACCGAAATCGCTGTTTTCGTGCTATTGAATGCGAAAAACACGTTTTCTGGTGTTCTCAGCACCCGACAGTGCGTTTGATGTGCGGAAACAGGGATATCTTCGTTTTCGTGCGGTTGCCATGTGAGACATGCATTTTCTACGATAATCTTCGAGTTTCTTCGGTGACAAGTGTGCAGAATCACCGAAATGGGTGTTTTCCTGCTATTGAATGCGAAAAACACGTTTTCTGGTGTTTTCAGCACTCCACAGAGCGTTTGACATGCGGAAACTGCGATATCTTCGGTATCGTTGGGTTTCCAGCTGAGATATGCATTTTCAGTGATAATCTTCAAGTTTCTTCTGTGACAAGTGTGCAGAATCACCGAAATCGCTGTTTTCGTGCTATTGGATGCGAAAAACACGTTTTCTGGTGTTCTCAGCACCCGACAGTGCGTTTGATGTGCGGAAACAGGGATATCTTCGTTTTCGTGTGGTTGCCAGCTGAGACATGCATTTTCTACGATAATCTTCGAGTTTCTTCTGTGACAAGTGTGCAGAATCACCGAAAACACTGTTTTCGTGCTATTGAATGCGAAAAACACGTTTTCTGGTGTTTTCAGCACCCGACAGTGCGTTTGATGTGCGGAAACAGGGATATCTTCGATTTCGTGGGGTTTCCCGCTGAGAAATGCATTTTCAGTGATAATCTTCATGATTCTGCTGTTACAAGTGTGCAGAATCACCGAAAACGCTGTTTTCGTGCTATTGGATGCGAAAAACAGGTTTTCTGGTGTTTTCAGCACACCACAGAGCGTGTGACATGCGGAAACTGCGATATCTTCGGTATCGTTGGGTTGCCAGCTGAGACATGCATTTTCTACGATAATCTTCGAGTTTCTTCTGTGACAAGTGTGCAGAATCACAGAAATCGCTGTTTTCGTGCTATTGAATACGAAAAACACGTTTTCTGTTGTTCTCAGCACGCCGCAGAGCGTTTGACATGCGGAAACTGCGATATCTTCGGTATCGTTGGGTTTCCAGCTGAGATATGCATTTTCAGTGATAATCTTCAAGTTTCTTCTGTGACAAGTGTGCAGAATCACCGAAATCGCTGTTTTCGTGCTATTGAATGCGAAAAACACGTTTTCTGGTGTTCTCAGCACCCGACAGTGCGTTTGATGTGCGGAAACAGGGATATCTTCGTTTTCGTGCGGTTGCCATGTGAGACATGCATTTTCTACGATAATCTTCGAGTTTCTTCGGTGACAAGTGTGCAGAATCACCGAAATGGGTGTTTTCCTGCTATTGAATGCGAAAAACACGTTTTCTGGTGTTTTCAGCACTCCACAGAGCGTTTGACATGCGGAAACTGCGATATCTTCGGTATCGTTGGGTTTCCAGCTGAGACATGCATTTTCTACGATAATCTTCGAGTTTCTTCTGTGACAAGTGTGCAGAATCACAGAAATCGCTGTTTTCGTGCTATTGAATGCGAAAAACACGTTTTCTGGTGTTTTCAGCACTCCACAGAGCGTTTGACATGCGGAAACAGGGATATCTTCGGTATCGTTGGGTTTCCAGCTGAGATATGCATTTTCAGTGATAATCTTCGTGATTCTTCTGTGACATGTGTGCAGAATCACAGAAATCGCTGTTTTCGTGCTATTGAATGCGAAAAACACGTTTTCTGGTGTTTTCAGCACTCCACAGAGCGTTTGATGTGCGGAAACAGGGATATCTTCGTTTTCGTGCGGTTGCCAGCTGAGACATGCATTTTCTACGATAATCTTCGAGTTTCTTCGGTGACAAGTGTGCAGAATCACCGAAATGGCTGTTTTCGTGCTATTGAATGCGAAAAATACGTTTTCTGGTGTTTTTAGCACTCCACAGTGCGTTTGATATGCGGAAGCTGCGATATCTTCGGTATCGTTGTTGTTTCCAGCTGAGATATGCATTTTCAGTGATAATCTTCGAGTTTTTTCTGTGACAAGTGTGCAGAATCACAGAAAACGCTGTTTTCGTGCTATTGGATGCGAAAAACACGTTTTCTGGTGTTCTCAGCACCCGACAGTGCGTTTGATGTGCGGAAACAGGGATATCTTCGTTTTCGTGTGGTTGCCAGCTGAGACATGCATTTTCTACGATAATCTTCGAGTTTCTTCTGTGACAAGTGTGCAGAATCACAGAAATCGCTGTTTTCGTGCTATTGAATGCGAAAAACACGTTTTCTGTTGTTTTCAGCACGCCGCAGAGCGTTTGACATGCGGAAACTGCGATATCTTCGGTATCGTTGGGTTTCCAGCTGAGATATGCATTTTCAGTGATAATCTTCAAGTTTCTTCTGTGACAAGTGTGCAGAATCACCGAAATCGCTGTTTTCGTGCTATTGGATGCGAAAAACACGTTTTCTGGTGTTCTCAGTACCCGACAGTGCGTTTGATGTGCGGAAACTGCTATATCTTCGGTATCGTTGTTGTTTCCAACTGAGATATGCATTTTCAGTGATAATCTTCGAGTTTTTTCTGTGACAAGTGTGCAGAATCACCGAAAACACTGTTTTCGTGCTATTGAATGCGAAAAACACGTTTTCTGGTGTTTTCAGCACCCGACAGTGCGTTTGATGTGCGGAAACAGGGATATCTTCGATTTCGTGGGGTTTCCCGCTGAGAAATGCATTTTCAGTGATAATCTTCATGATTCTGCTGTTACAAGTGTGCAGAATCACCGAAATGGCTGTTTTCGTGCTATTGAATGCGAAAAATACGTTTTCTGGTGTTTTTAGCACTCCACAGTGCGTTTGATATGCGGAAGCTGCGATATCTTCGGTATCGTTGTTGTTTCCAGCTGAGATATGCATTTTCAGTGATAATCTTCGAGTTTTTTCTGTGACAAGTGTGCAGAATCACAGAAAACGCTGTTTTCGTGCTATTGGATGCGAAAAACACGTTTTCTGGTGTTCTCAGCACCCGACAGTGCGTTTGATGTGCGGAAACAGGGATATCTTCGTTTTCGTGTGGTTGCCAGCTGAGACATGCATTTTCTACGATAATCTTCGAGTTTCTTCTGTGACAAGTGTGCAGAATCACAGAAATCGCTGTTTTCGTGCTATTGAATGCGAAAAACACGTTTTCTGTTGTTTTCAGCACGCCGCAGAGCGTTTGACATGCGGAAACTGCGATATCTTCGGTATCGTTGGGTTTCCAGCTGAGATATGCATTTTCAGTGATAATCTTCAAGTTTCTTCTGTGACAAGTGTGCAGAATCACCGAAATCGCTGTTTTCGTGCTATTGAATGCGAAAAACACGTTTTCTGGTGTTCTCAGTACCCGACAGTGCGTTTGACATGCGGAAACAGGGATATCTTCGGTATCGTTGGGTTTCCAGCTGAGATATGCATTTTCAGTGATAATCTTCGTGATTCTTCTGTGACATGTGTGCAGAATCACAGAAATCGCTGTTTTCGTGCTATTGAATGCGAAAAACACGTTTTCTGGTGTTTTCAGCACTCCACAGAGCGTTTGATGTGCGGAAACAGGGATATCTTCGTTTTCGTGCGGTTGCCAGCTGAGACATGCATTTTCTACGATAACCTTCGAGTTTCTTCGGTGACAAGTGTGCAGAATCACCGAAATGGCTGTTTTCGTGCTATTGAATGCGAAAAATACGTTTTCTGGTGTTTTTAGCACTCCACAGTGCGTTTGATATGCGGAAGCTGCGATATCTTCGGTATCGTTGTTGTTTCCAGCTGAGATATGCATTTTCAGTGATAATCTTCGAGTTTTTTCTGTGACAAGTGTGCAGAATCACAGAAAACGCTGTTTTCGTGCTATTGGATGCGAAAAACACGTTTTCTGGTGTTCTCAGCACCCGACAGTGCGTTTGATGTGCGGAAACAGGGATATCTTCGTTTTCGTGTGGTTGCCAGCTGAGACATGCATTTTCTACGATAATCTTCGAGTTTCTTCTGTGACAAGTGTGCAGAATCACAGAAATCGCTGTTTTCGTGCTATTGAATGCGAAAAACACGTTTTCTGTTATTTTCAGCACGCCGCAGAGCGTTTGACATGCGGAAACTGCGATATCTTCGGTATCGTTGGGTTTCCAGCTGAGATATGCATTTTCAGTGATAATCTTCAAGTTTCTTCTGTGACAAGTGTGCAGAATCACCGAAATCGCTGTTTTCGTGCTATTGAATGCGAAAAACACGTTTTCTGGTGTTCTCAGTACCCGACAGTGCGTTTGATGTGCGGAAACTGCGATATCTTCGGTATCGTTGTTGTTTCCAACTGAGATATGCATTTTCAGTGATAATCTTCGAGTTTTTTCTGTGACAAGTGTGCAGAATCACCGAAAACACTGTTTTCGTGCTATTGAATGCGAAAAACACGTTTTCTGGTGTTTTCAGCACCCGACAGTGCGTTTGATGTGCGGAAACAGGGATATCTTCGATTTCGTGGGGTTTCCCGCTGAGAAATGCATTTTCAGTGATAATCTTCATGATTCTGCTGTTACAAGTGTGCAGAATCACCGAAAACGCTGTTTTCGTGCTATTGGATGCGAAAAACAGGTTTTCTGGTGTTTTCAGCACACCACAGAGCGTGTGACATGCGGAAACTGCGATATCTTCGGTATCGTTGGGTTTCCAGCTGAGATATGCATTTTCAGTGATAATCTTCGAGTTTCTTCTGTGACAAGTGTGCAGAATCACCGAAATCGCTGTTTTCGTGCTATTGAATGCGAAAAACACGTTTTCTGGTGTTTTCAGCATTGCACAGTTCGTTTGATATGCGGAAACTGCGATATCTTCGGTATCGTTCGGTTTCCAGCTGAGACATGCATTTTCTACGATAATCTTCGAGTTTCTTCTGTGACAAGTGTGCAGAATCACCGAAATCGCTGTTTTCGTGCTATTGAATGCGAAAAACACATTTCCTGGGTTTTTTAGCACCCGACAGTGCGTTTGATGTGCGAAAACAGGGATATCTTCGTTTGCGTGGGGTTTCCAGTTGAGATATGCATTTTCAGTGATAATCTTCGAGTTTCTTCTGTGACAAGTGTGCAGAATCACAGAAGTCGCTGTTTTCGTGCTATTGGATGCGAAAAACACGTTTTCTGGTGTTTTCAGCACTCCACAGAGCGTTTGATGTGCGGAAACAGGGATATCTTCGTTTTCGTGCGGTTGCCAGCTGAGACATGCATTTTCTACGATAATCTTCGAGTTTCTTCTGTGACAAGAGTGCAGAATCACCGAAATCGCTGTTTTCGTGCTATTGAATGCGAAAAACACGTTTCCTGGGTTTTTTAGCACCCGACAGTGCGTTTAATGTGCGAAAACAGGGATATCTTCGTTTGCGTGGGGTTTCCAGTTGAGATATGCATTTTCAGTGATAATCTTCGAGTTTCTTCTGTGACAAGTGTGCAGAATCACAGAAATCGCTGTTTTCGTGCTATTGGATGCGAAAAACACGTTTTCTGGTGTTCTCAGCACCCGACAGTGCGTTTGATGTGCGGAAACAGGGATATCTTCGTTTTCGTGGGGTTTCCAGCTGAGATATGCATTTTCAGTGATAATCTTCATGATTCTGCTGTCGCAAGCGTGCAGAATCACCGAAAACGCTGTTTTCGTGCTATTGAATGCGAAAAACACGTTTTCTGCTGTTTTCAGCACGCCACAGAGCGTTTGACATGCGGAAACTGCGATATCTTCGGTTTCGTTGGGTTTCCAGCTGAGATATGCATTTTCAGTGATAATCTTCGAGTTTCTTCTGTGACAAGTGTGCAGAAACACAGAAATCGCTGTTTTCGTGCTATTGAATGCGAAAAACACGTTTTCTGGTGTTTTCAGCACGCCACAGAGCGTTTGACATGCGGAAATTGCGATATCTTCGGTATCGTTGGGTTTCCAGCTGAGATATGCATTTTCAGTGATAATCTTCGAGTTTCTTCTGTGACAAGTGTGCAGAATCACCGAAATCGCTGTTTTCGTGCTATTGAATGCGAAAAACACGTTTTCTGGTGTTTTCAGCATTGCACAGTTCGTTTGATATGCGGAAACTGCGATATCTTCGGTATCGTTGTTGTTTCCAGCTGAGATATGGATTTTCTACGATAATCTTCGAGTTTCTTCCGTGACAAGTGCGCAGAATCACAGAAATCGCTGTTTTCGTGCTATTGAATGCGAAAAACACGTTTTCTGGTGTTTTCAGCACTCCACAGAGCGTTTGACATGCGGAAACTGCGATATCTTCTGTATCGTTGGGTTTCCAGCTGAGATATGCATTTTCAGTGATTATATTCGAGTTTTTTCTGTGACAAGTGTGCAGAATCACCGAAAACGCTGTTGTCGTGCAATTGGATGCGAAAAACAGGTTTTTTGGTGTTTTCAGCACACCACAGAGCGTGTGACATGCGGAAACTGCGATATCTTCGGTATCGTTGGGTTTCCACCTGAGATATGCATTTTCAGTGATAATTTTCGAGTTTCTTCTGTGACAAGTGTGCAGAATCACCGAAATCGCTGTTTTCGTGCTATTGAATGCGAAGAACACGTTTTCTGGTGTTTTCAGCATTGCACAGTTCGTTTGATATGCGGAAACTGCGATATCTTCGGTATCGTTGTTGTTTCCAGCTGAGATATGGATTTTCTACGATAATCTTCGAGTTTCTTCTGTGACAAGTGCGCAGAATCACAGAAATCGCTGTTTTCGTGCAATTGGATGCGAAAAACACGTTTTCTGGTGTTTTCAGCACACCACAGAGCGTGTGACATGCGGAAACTGCGATATCTTCGGTATCGTTGGGTTTCCAGCTGAGATATGCATTGTCAGTGATAATCTTCAAGTTTCTTCTGTGACAAGTATGCAGAATCACCGAAATCGCTGTTTTCGTGCTATTGAATGCGAAAAACACGTTTTCTGGTGTTTTCAGCATTCCACAGTGCGTTTGATATGCGGAAACTGCGATATCTTCGGTATCGTTGTTGTTTCCAGCTGAGATATGCATTTTCAGTGATAATCTTCGAGTTTTTTCTGTGACAAGTGTGCAGAATCACCGAAAACGCTGTTTTCGTGCTATTGAATGCGAAAAACACGTTTTCTGGTGTTCTCAGCACCCGACAGTGCGTTTGATGTGCGGAAACAGGGATATCTTCGTTTTCGTGGGGTTTCCAGCTGAGATATGCATTTTCAGTGATAATCTTCATGATTCTGCTGTCACAAGCGTGCAGAATCACCGAAAACGCTGTTTTCGTGCTATTGAATGCGAAAAACACGTTTTCTGGTGTTTTCAGCATTGCACAGTTCGTTTGATATGCGGAAACTGCGATATCTTCGGTATCGTTGTTGCTTCCAGCTGAGATATGGATTTTCTACGATAATCTTCGAGTTTCTTCTGTGACAAGTGCGCAGAATCACAGAAATCGCTGTTTTCGTGCTATTGAATGCGAAAAACACGTTTTCTGGTGTTTTCAGCACTCCACAGAGCGTTTGACATGCGGAAACTGCGATATCTTCGGTATCGTTCGGTTGCCAGCTGAGATATGCATTTTCAGTGATAATCTTCGAGTTTCTTCTGTGACAAGTGTGCAGAATCACCGAAATCGCTGTTTTCGTGCTATTGAATGCGAAAAACACGTTTTCTGGTGTTTTCAGCATTGCACAGTTCGTTTGATATGCGGAAACTGCGATATCTTCGGTATCGTTGTTGTTTCCAGCTGAGATATGGATTTTCTACGATGATCTTCGAGTTTCTTCTGTGACAAGTGCGCAGAATCACAGAAATCGCTGTTTTCGTGCTATTGAATGCGAAAAACACGTTTTCTGGTGTTTTCAGCACTCCACAGAGCGTTTGACATGCGGAAACTGCGATATCTTCGGTATCGTTGGGTTTCCAGCTGAGATATGCATTTTCAGTGATAATCTTCATGATTCTGCTGTTACAAGTGTGCAGAATCACCGAAATCGCTGTTTTCGTGCTATTGGATGCGAAAAACAGGTTTTCTCGTGTTTTCAGCACACCACAGAGCGTGTGACATGCGGAAACTGCGATATCTTCGGTATCGTTCGGTTGCCAGCTGAGATATGCATTTTCAGTGATAATCTTCGAGTTTCTTCTGTGACAAGTGTGCAGAATCACCGAAATCGCTGTTTTCGTGCTATTGAATGCGAAAAACACGTTTTCTGGTGTTTTCAGCATTGCACAGTTCGTTTGATATGCGGAAACTGCGATATCTTCGGTATCGTTGTTGTTTCCAGCTGAGATATGGATTTTCTACGATAATCTTCGAGTTTCTTCTGTGACAAGTGCGCAGAATCACAGAAATCGCTGTTTTCGTGCTATTGAATGCGAAAAACACGTTTTCTGGTGTTTTCAGCACTCCACAGAGCGTTTGACATGCGGAAACTGCGATATCTTCGGTATCGTTGGGTTTCCAGGTGAGATATGCATTTTCAGTGATAATATTCGAGTTTTTTCTGTGACAAGTGTGCAGAATCACCGAAAACGCTGTTGTCGTTCAATTGGATGCGAAAAACACGTTTTCTGGTGTTTTCAGCACACCACAGAGCGTGTGACATGCGGAAACTGCGATATCTTCGGTATCGTTGGGTTTCCAGCTGAGATATGCATTGTCAGTGATAATCTTCAAGCTTCTTCTGTGACAAGTGTGCAGAATCACCGAAAACGCTGCTTTCGTGCTGTTGAATGCGAAAAACACGTTTTCTGGTGTTTTCAGCACGCCTCAGTGCGTATGACTTGCGGAAACTGTGATATCTTCGGTATCGTTCGGTTGCCAGCTGAGATATGCATTTTCAGTGATAATCTTCGAGTTTCTTCTGTGAGAAGTGTGCAGAATCACCGAAATCGCTGTTTTCGTGCTATTGAATGCGAAAAACACGTTTCCTGGAGTTTTCAGTACCCGACAGTGCGTCTGATGTGCGAATACTGGGATATCTTCGTTTGCGTTGGGTTTCCAGTTGAGATATGCATTTTCAGTGATAATCTTCATGATTCTGCTGTTACAAGTGTGCCGAATCACAGAAATCGCTGTTTTCGTGCTATTGAATGCGAAAAACACGTTTTCTGGTGTTCTCAGCACCCGACAGTGCGTTTGATGTGCGGAAACAGGGATATCTTCGATTTCGTGGGGTTTCCAACTGAGATATGCATTTTCAGTGATAATCTTCATCATTCTGCTGTTACAAGTGTGCAGAATCACCGAAAACGCTGTTTTCGTGCTATTGAATGCGAAAAACACGTTTTCTGGTGTTCTCAGCACCCGACAGTGCGTTTGATATGCGGAAACAGGGATATGTTCGTTTTAGTGCGGTTGCCATGTGAGACATGCATTTTCTACGATAATCTTCGAGTTTCTTCGGTGACAAGTGTGCAGAATCACCGAAATGGCTGTTTTCCTGCTATTGAATGCGAAAAACACGTTTTCTGGTGTTTTCAGCACTCCACAGAGCGTTTGACATGCGGAAACTGCGATATCTTCGGTATCGTTGGGTTTCCAGCTGAGACATGCATTTTCAGTGATAATCTTCGAGTTTCTTCTGTGACAAGTGTGCAGAATCACAGAAATCGCTGTTTTCGTGCTATTGAATGCGAAAAACAAGTTTTCTGGTGTTTTCAGCACTCCACAGAGCGTTTGACATGCGGAAACAGGGATATCTTCGGTATCGTTGGGTTTCCAGCTGAGATATGCATTTTCTGTGATAATCTTCGAGTTTCTTCTGTGACATGTGTGCAGAATCACAGAAATCGCTGTTTTCGTGCTATTGAATGCGAAAAACACGTTTTCTGGTGTTTTCAGCACTCCACAGAGCGTTTGATGTGCGGAAACAGGGATATCTTCGTTTTCGTGCGGTTGCCAGCTGAGACATGCATTTTCTACGATAATCTTCGAGTTTCTTCGGGGACAAGTGTGCAGAATCACCGAAATGGCTGTTTTCGTGCTATTGAATGCGAAAAATACGTTTTCTGGTGTTTTTAGCACTCCACAGTGCGTTTGATATGCGGAAGCTGCGATATCTTCGGTATCGTTGTTGTTTCCAGCTGAGATATGCATTTTCAGTGATAATCTTCGAGTTTTTTCTGTGACAAGTGTGCAGAATCACAGAAAACGCTGTTTTCGTGCTATTGGATGCGAAAAACACGTTTTCTGGTGTTCTCAGCACCCGACAGTGCGTTTGATGTGCGGAAACAGGGATATCTTCGTTTTCGTGTGGTTGCCAGCTGAGACATGCATTTTCTACGATAATCTTCGAGTTTCTTCTGTGACAAGTGTGCAGAATCACAGAAATCGCTGTTTTCGTGCTATTGAATGCGAAAAACACGTTTTCTGTTGTTTTCAGCACGCCGCAGAGCGTTTGACATGCGGAAACTGCGATATCTTCGGTATCGTTGGGTTTCCAGCTGAGATATGCATTTTCAGTGATAATCTTCAAGTTTCTTCTGTGACAAGTGTGCAGAATCACCGAAATCGCTGTTTTCGTGCTATTGAATGCGAAAAACACGTTTTCTGGTGTTCTCAGCACCCGACAGTGCGTTTGATGTGCGGAAACTGCGATATCTTCGGTATCGTTGTTGTTTCCAACTGAGATATGCATTTTCAGTGATAATCTTCGAGTTTTTTCAGTGACAAGTGTGCAGAATCACCGAAAACGCTGTTTTCGTGCTATTGAATGCGAAAAACACGTTTTCTGGTGTTTTCAGTACGCCACAGAGCGTTTGACATGCGGAAACTGCGATATCTTCGGTTTCGTTGGGTTTCCAGCTGAGATATGCATTTTGAGTGATAATCTTCATGATTCTGCAGTTACAAGTGTGCAGAATCACCGAAATCGCTGTTTTCGTGCTATTGAATGCGAAAAACACGTTTTCTGGTGTTCTCAGCACCCGACAGTGCGTTTGATGTGCGGAAACAGGGATATCTTCGATTTCGTGGGGTTTCCCGCTGAGAAATGCATTTTCAGTGATAAACTTCATGATTCTGCTGTTACAAGTGTGCAGAATCACCGAAATCGCTGTTTTCGTGCAATTGGATGCGAAAAACACGTTTTCTGGTGTTCTCAGCACCCGACAGTGCGTTTGATGTACGGAAACTGCGATATCTTCGGTATCGTTGTTGTTTCCAACTGAGATATGCATTTTCAGTGATAATCTTCGAGTTTTTTCTGTGATAAGTGTGCAGAATCACCGAAATCGCTGTTTTCGTACTATTGGATGCGAAAAACACGTTTTCTGGTGTTATCAGCACCCGACAGTGCGTTTGATGTGCGGAAACAGGGATATCTTCGTGTTCGTGGGGTTTCCAGCTGAGATATGCATTTTCAGTGATAATCTTCGAGTTTCTTCTGTGACAAGTGTGTAGAATAACCGAAATCGCTGTTTTCGTGCTATTGAATGCGAAAAACACGTTTTCTGGTGTTTTCAGCACGCCACAGAGCGTTTGACATGCGGAAACTGCGATATCTTCGGTATCGTTGTTGTTTCCAGCTGAGATATGCATTTTCAGTGATAATCTTCGAGTTTCTTCTGTGACAAGTGTGCAGAATCACCGAAATGGCTGTTTTCCTGCTATTGAATGCGAAAAACACGTTTTCTGGTGTTCTCAGCACGCGACAGTGCGTTTGATGTGCGGAAACAGGGATATCTTCGTTTTCGTGGGGTTTCCAGCTGAGATATGCATTTTCAGTGATAATCTTCATGATTCTGCTGTTACAAGTGTGCAGAACCACCGAAAACGCTGTTTTCGTGCTATTGAATGCGAAAAACACGTTTTCTGGTGTTTTCAGCACTCCGCAGAGCGTTTGACATGCGGAAACTGCGGTATCTTCGGTATCATTGGGTTTCCAGCTGAGATATGCATTTTCAGTGATAATCTTCGAGTTTCTTCTGTGACAAGTGTGCAGAATCACAGAAATCGCTGTTTTCGTTCTATTGAATGCGAAAAACACGTTTTCTGGTGTTTTCAGCACTCCACAGAGCGTTTGACATGCGGAAACTGCGATATCTTCGGTATCGTTGGGTTTCCAGCTGAGATATGCATTTTCAGTGAAAATCTTCGAGTTTCTTCTGTGACAAGTGTGCAGAATCACAGAAATCGCTGTTTTCGTGCTATTGAATGCGAAAAACACGTTTTCTGGTGTTTTCAGCACTCCACAGAGCGTTTGATGTGCGGAAACAGGGATATCTTCGTTTTCGAGCGGTTGCCAGCTGAGACATGCATTTTCTACGATAATCTTCGAGTTTCTTCTGTGACAAGTGTGCAGAATCACCGTAATGGCTGTTTTCGTGCTATTGAATGCGAAAAACACGTTTTCTGGTGTTCTCAGCACCCGACAGTGCGTTTGATGTGCGGAAACTGCGATATCTTCGGTATCGTTGTTGTTTCCAACTGAGATATGCATTTTCAGTGATAATCTTCGAGTTTTTTCTGTGATAAGTGTGCAGAATCACCGAAATCGCTGTTTTCGTACTATTGGATGCGAAAAACACGTTTTCTGGTGTTATCAGCACCCGACAGTGCGTTTGATGTGCGGAAACAGGGATATCTTCGTGTTCGTGGGGTTTCCAGCTGAGATATGCATTTTCAGTGATAATCTTCGAGTTTCTTCTGTGACAAGTGTGCAGAATAACCGAAATCGCTGTTTTCGTGCTATTGAATGCGAAAAACACGTTTTCTGGTGTTTTCAGCACGCCACAGAGCGTTTGACATGCGGAAACTGCGATATCTTCGGTATCGTTGTTGTTTCCAGCTGAGATATGCATTTTCAGTGATAATCTTCGAGTTTCTTCTGTGACAAGTGTGCAGAATCACAGAAATCGCTGTTTTCGTGCTATTGAATGCGAAAAACACGTTTTCTGGTGTTTTCAGCACTCCACAGAGCGTTTGATGTGCGGAAACAGGGATATCTTCGTTTTCGAGCGGTTGCCAGCTGAGACATGCATTTTCTACGATAATCTTCGAGTTTCTTCTGTGACAAGTGTGCAGAATCACCGTAATGGCTGTTTTCGTGCTATTGAATGCGAAAAACACGTTTTCTGGTGTTCTCAGCACCCGACAGTGCGTTTGATGTGCGGAAACTGCGATATCTTCGGTATCGTTGTTGTTTCCAACTGAGATATGCATTTTCAGTGATAATCTTCGAGTTTTTTCTGTGATAAGTGTGCAGAATCACCGAAATCGCTGTTTTCGTACTATTGGATGCGAAAAACACGTTTTCTGGTGTTATCAGCACCCGACAGTGCGTTTGATGTGCGGAAACAGGGATATCTTCGTGTTCGTGGGGTTTCCAGCTGAGATATGCATTTTCAGTGATAATCTTCGAGTTTCTTCTGTGACAAGTGTGCAGAATAACCGAAATCGCTGTTTTCGTGCTATTGAATGCGAAAAACACGTTTTCTGGTGTTTTCAGCACGCCACAGAGCGTTTGACATGCGGAAACTGCGATATCTTCGGTATCGTTGTTGTTTCCAGCTGAGATATGCATTTTCAGTGATAATCTTCGAGTTTCTTCTGTGACAAGTGTGCAGAATCACCGAAATGGCTGTTTTCCTGCTATTGAATGCGAAAAACACGTTTTCTGGTGTTCTCAGCACGCGACAGTGCGTTTGATGTGCGGAAACAGGGATATCTTCGTTTTCGTGGGGTTTCCAGCTGAGATATGCATTTTCTACGATAATCTTCGAGTTTCTTCTGTGACAAGTGTGCAGAATCACCGAAATCGCTGTTTTCGTGCTATTGGATGCGAAAAACAGGTTTTCTGGAGTTTTCAGTACGCCACAGAGCGTTTGACATGCGGAAACTGCGATATCTTCGGTTTCGTTGGGTTTCCAGCTGAGATATGCATTTTGAGTGATAATCTTCATGATTCTGCAGTTACAAGTGTGCAGAATCACTGAAATCGCTGTTTTCGTGCTATTGAATGCGAAAAACACGTTTTCTGGTGTTCTCAGCACCCGACAGTGCGTTTGATGTGCGGAAACAGGGATATCTTCGATTTCGTGGGGTTTCCCGCTGAGAAATGCATTTTCAGTGATAATCTTCATGATTCTGCTGTTACAAGTGTGCAGAATCACCGAAATCGCTGTTTTCGTGCTATTGGATGCGAAAAACAGGTTTTCTGGTGTTTTCAGCACACCACAGAGCGTGTGACATGCGGAAACTGCGATATCTTCGGTATCGTTGGGTTTCCAGCTGAGATATGCATTTTCAGTGATAATCTTCGAGTTTCTTCTGTGACAAGTGCGCAGAATCACAGAAATCGCTGTTTTCGTGCTATTGAATGCGAAAAACACGTTTTCTGGTGTTTTCAGCACTCCACAGAGCGTTTGACATGCGGAAACTGCGATATCTTCGGTATCGTTGGGTTTCCAGGTGAGATATGCATTTTCAGTGATAATATTCGAGTTTTTTCTGTGACAAGTGTGCAGAATCACCGAAAACGCTGTTGTCGTTCAATTGGATGCGAAAAACACGTTTTCTGGTGTTTTCAGCACACCACAGAGCGTGTGACATGCGGAAACTGCGATATCTTCGGTATCGTTGGGTTTCCAGCTGAGATATGCATTGTCAGTGATAATCTTCAAGCTTCTTCTGTGACAAGTGTGCA
Source organism: Anthophora plumipes (assembly GCA_951804975.1). Lineage (NCBI taxonomy): Eukaryota > Metazoa > Arthropoda > Insecta > Hymenoptera > Apidae > Anthophora > Anthophora plumipes. Next base: position 2,136,845 of record CATORF010000924.1, on the reverse strand, counting down.
GAATCACCGAAATCGCTGTTTTCGTGCTATTGAATGCGAAAAACACGTTTTCTGGTGTTTTCAGCATTCCACAGTGCGTTTGATATGCGGAAACTGCGATATCTTCGGTATCGTTGTTGTTTCCAGCTGAGATATGCATTTTCAGTGGTAATCTTCGAGTTTTTTCTGTGACAAGTGTGCAGAATCACCGAAAACGCTGTTTTCGTGCTATTGGATGCGAAAAACACGTTTTCTGGTGTTCTCAGCACCCGACAGTGCGTTTGATGTGCGGAAACAGGGATATCTTCGTTTTCGTGGGGTTTCCAGTTGAGATATGCATTTTCAGTGATAATCCTCATGATTCTGCTGTCACAAGCGTGCAGAATCACCGAAAACGCTGCTTTCGTGCTGTTGAATGCGAAAAACACGTTTTCTGGTGTTTTCAGCACGCCTCAGTGCGTATGACTTGCGGAAACTGCGATATCTTCGGTATCGTTCGGTTGCCAGCTGAGATATGCATTTTCAGTGATAATCTTCGAGTTTCTTCTGTGAGAAGTGTGCAGAATCACCGAAATCGCTGTTTTCGTGCTATTGAATGCGAAAAACACGTTTCCTGGAGTTTTCAGTACCCGACAGTGCGTCTGATGTGCGAATACTGGGATATCTTCGTTTGCGTTGGGTTTCCAGTTGAGATATGCATTTTCAGTGATAATCTTCATGATTCTGCTGTTACAAGTGTGCCGAATCACAGAAATCGCTGTTTTCGTGCTATTGAATGCGAAAAACACGTTTTCTGGTGTTCTCAGCACCCGACAGTGCGTTTGATGTGCGGAAACAGGGATATCTTCGATTTCGTGGGGTTTCCAACTGAGATATGCATTTTCAGTGATAATCTTCATCATTCTGCTGTTACAAGTGTGCAGAATCACCGAAAACGCTGTTTTCGTGCTATTGAATGCGAAAAACACGTTTTCTGGTGTTCTCAGCACCCGACAGTGCGTTTGATATGCGGAAACAGGGATATGTTCGTTTTAGTGCGGTTGCCATGTGAGACATGCATTTTCTACGATAATCTTCGAGTTTCTTCGGTGACAAGTGTGCAGAATCACCGAAATGGCTGTTTTCCTGCTATTGAATGCGAAAAACACGTTTTCTGGTGTTTTCAGCACTCCACAGAGCGTTTGACATGCGGAAACTGCGATATCTTCGGTATCGTTGGGTTTCCAGCTGAGACATGCATTTTCAGTGATAATCTTCGAGTTTCTTCTGTGACAAGTGTGCAGAATCACAGAAATCGCTGTTTTCGTGCTATTGAATGCGAAAAACAAGTTTTCTGGTGTTTTCAGCACTCCACAGAGCGTTTGACATGCGGAAACAGGGATATCTTCGGTATCGTTGGGTTTCCAGCTGAGATATGCATTTTCAGTGATAATCTTCGAGTTTCTTCTGTGACATGTGTGCAGAATCACAGAAATCGCTGTTTTCGTGCTATTGAATGCGAAAAACACGTTTTCTGGTGTTTTCAGCACTCCACAGAGCGTTTGATGTGCGGAAACAGGGATATCTTCGTTTTCGTGCGGTTGCCAGCTGAGACATGCATTTTCTACGATAATCTTCGAGTTTCTTCGGGGACAAGTGTGCAGAATCACCGAAATGGCTGTTTTCGTGCTATTGAATGCGAAAAATACGTTTTCTGGTGTTTTTAGCACTCCACAGTGCGTTTGATATGCGGAAGCTGCGATATCTTCGGTATCGTTGTTGTTTCCAGCTGAGATATGCATTTTCAGTGAAAATCTTCGAGTTTCTTCTGTGACAAGTGTGCAGAATCACAGAAATCGCTGTTTTCGTGCTATTGAATGCGAAAAACACGTTTTCTGGTGTTTTCAGCACTCCACAGAGCGTTTGATGTGCGGAAACAGGGATATCTTCGTTTTCGAGCGGTTGCCAGCTGAGACATGCATTTTCTACGATAATCTTCGAGTTTCTTCTGTGACAAGTGTGCAGAATCACCGTAATGGCTGTTTTCGTGCTATTGAATGCGAAAAACACGTTTTCTGGTGTTCTCAGCACCCGACAGTGCGTTTGATGTGCGGAAACTGCGATATCTTCGGTATCGTTGTTGTTTCCAACTGAGATATGCATTTTCAGTGATAATCTTCGAGTTTTTTCTGTGATAAGTGTGCAGAATCACCGAAATCGCTGTTTTCGTACTATTGGATGCGAAAAACACGTTTTCTGGTGTTATCAGCACCCGACAGTGCGTTTGATGTGCGGAAACAGGGATATCTTCGTGTTCGTGGGGTTTCCAGCTGAGATATGCATTTTCAGTGATAATCTTCGAGTTTCTTCTGTGACAAGTGTGCAGAATAACCGAAATCGCTGTTTTCGTGCTATTGAATGCGAAAAACACGTTTTCTGGTGTTTTCAGCACGCCACAGAGCGTTTGACATGCGGAAACTGCGATATCTTCGGTATCGTTGTTGTTTCCAGCTGAGATATGCATTTTCAGTGATAATCTTCGAGTTTCTTCTGTGACAAGTGTGCAGAATCACAGAAATCGCTGTTTTCGTGCTATTGAATGCGAAAAACACGTTTTCTGGTGTTTTCAGCACTCCACAGAGCGTTTGATGTGCGGAAACAGGGATATCTTCGTTTTCGAGCGGTTGCCAGCTGAGACATGCATTTTCTACGATAATCTTCGAGTTTCTTCTGTGACAAGTGTGCAGAATCACCGTAATGGCTGTTTTCGTGCTATTGAATGCGAAAAACACGTTTTCTGGTGTTCTCAGCACCCGACAGTGCGTTTGATGTGCGGAAACTGCGATATCTTCGGTATCGTTGTTGTTTCCAACTGAGATATGCATTTTCAGTGATAATCTTCGAGTTTTTTCTGTGATAAGTGTGCAGAATCACCGAAATCGCTGTTTTCGTACTATTGGATGCGAAAAACACGTTTTCTGGTGTTATCAGCACCCGACAGTGCGTTTGATGTGCGGAAACAGGGATATCTTCGTGTTCGTGGGGTTTCCAGCTGAGATATGCATTTTCAGTGATAATCTTCGAGTTTCTTCTGTGACAAGTGTGCAGAATAACCGAAATCGCTGTTTTCGTGCTATTGAATGCGAAAAACACGTTTTCTGGTGTTTTCAGCACGCCACAGAGCGTTTGACATGCGGAAACTGCGATATCTTCGGTATCGTTGTTGTTTCCAGCTGAGATATGCATTTTCAGTGATAATCTTCGAGTTTCTTCTGTGACAAGTGTGCAGAATCACCGAAATGGCTGTTTTCCTGCTATTGAATGCGAAAAACACGTTTTCTGGTGTTCTCAGCACCCGACAGTGCGTTTGATGTGCGGAAACAGGGATATCTTCGTTTTCGTGGGGTTTCCAGCTGAGATATGCATTTTCTACGATAATCTTCGAGTTTCTTCTGTGACAAGTGTGCAGAATCACCGAAATCGCTGTTTTCGTGCTATTGGATGCGAAAAACAGGTTTTCTGGAGTTTTCAGTACGCCACAGAGCGTTTGACATGCGGAAACTGCGATATCTTCGGTTTCGTTGGGTTTCCAGCTGAGATATGCATTTTGAGTGATAATCTTCATGATTCTGCAGTTACAAGTGTGCAGAATCACTGAAATCGCTGTTTTCGTGCTATTGAATGCGAAAAACACGTTTTCTGGTGTTCTCAGCACCCGACAGTGCGTTTGATGTGCGGAAACAGGGATATCTTCGTTTTCGTGGGGTTTCCAGCTGAGATATGCATTTTCTACGATAATCTTCGAGTTTCTTCTGTGACAAGTGTGCAGAATCACCGAAATCGCTGTTTTCGTGCTATTGGATGCGAAAAACAGGTTTTCTGGAGTTTTCAGTACGCCACAGAGCGTTTGACATGCGGAAACTGCGATATCTTCGGTTTCGTTGGGTTTCCAGCTGAGATATGCATTTTCAGTGATAATCTTCGAGTTTCTTCTGTGACAAGTGTGCAGAATCACCGAAATCGCTGTTTTCGTGCTATTGAATGCGAAAAACACGTTTTCTGGTGTTTTCAGCATTGCACAGTTCGTTTGATATGCGGAAACTGCGATATCTTCGGTATCGTTGTTGTTTCCAGCTGAGATATGGATTTTCTACGATAATCTTCGAGTTTCTTCCGTGACAAGTGCGCAGAATCACAGAAATCGCTGTTTTCGTGCTATTGAATGCGAAAAACACGTTTTCTGGTGTTTTCAGCACTCCACAGAGCGTTTGACATGCGGAAACTGCGATATCTTCTGTATCGTTGGGTTTCCAGCTGAGGTATGCATTTTCAGTGATTATATTCGAGTTTTTTCTGTGACAAGTGTGCAGAATCACCGAAAACGCTGTTGTCGTGCAATTGGATGCGAAAAACAGGTTTTTTGGTGTTTTCAGCACACCACAGAGCGTGTGACATGCGGAAACTGCGATATCTTCGGTATCGTTGGGTTTCCAGCTGAGATATGCATTGTCAGTGATAATCTTCAAGTTTCTTCTGTGACAAGTGTGCAGAATCACCGAAATCGCTGTTTTCGTGCTATTGAATGCGAAAAACACGTTTTCTGGTGTTTTCAGCATTCCACAGTGCGTTTGATATGCGGAAACTGCGATATCTTCGGTATCGTTGTTGTTTCCAGCTGAGATATGCATTTTCAGTGATAATCTTCGAGTTTTTTCTGTGACAAGTGTGCAGAATCACCGAAAACGCTGTTTTCGTGCTATTGGATGCGAAAAACACGTTTTCTGGTGTTCTCAGCACCCGACAGTGCGTTTGATGTGCGGAAACAGGGATATCTTCGTTTTCGTGGGGTTTCCAGCTGAGATATGCATTTTCAGTGATAATCCTCATGATTCTGCTGTCACAAGCGTGCAGAATCACCGAAAACGCTGTTTTCGTGCTGTTGAATGCGAAAAACACGTTTTCTGGTGTTTTCAGCACGCCTCAGTGCGTATGACTTGCGGAAACTGCGATATCTTCGGTATCGTTCGGTTGCCAGCTGAGATATGCATTTTCAGTGATAATCTTCGAGTTTCTTCTGTGAGAAGTGTGCAGAATCACCGAAATCGCTGTTTTCGTGCTATTGAATGCGAAAAACACGTTTCCTGGAGTTTTCAGTACCCGACAGTGCGTCTGATGTGCGAATACTGGGATATCTTCGTTTGCGTTGGGTTTCCAGTTGAGATATGCATTTTCAGTGATAATCTTCATGATTCTGCTGTTACAAGTGTGCCGAATCACAGAAATCGCTGTTTTCGTGCTATTGAATGCGAAAAACACGTTTTCTGGTGTTCTCAGCACCCGACAGTGCGTTTGATGTGCGGAAACAGGGATATCTTCGATTTCGTGGGGTTTCCAACTGAGATATGCATTTTCAGTGATAATCTTCATCATTCTGCTGTTACAAGTGTGCAGAATCACCGAAAACGCTGTTTTCGTGCTATTGAATGCGAAAAACACGTTTTCTGGTGTTCTCAGCACCCGACAGTGCGTTTGATGTGCGGAAACAGGGATATCTTCGTTTTCGTGTGGTTGCCAGCTGAGACATGCATTTTCTACGATAATCTTCGAGTTTCTTCTGTGACAAGTGTGCAGAATCACAGAAATCGCTGTTTTCGTGCTATTGAATGCGAAAAACACGTTTTCTGTTGTTTTCAGCACGCCGCAGAGCGTTTGACATGCGGAAACTGCGATATCTTCGGTTTCGTTGGGTTTCCAGCTGAGATATGCATTTTCAGTGATAATCTTCAAGTTTCTTCTGTGACAAGTGTGCAGAATCACCGAAATCGCTGTTTTCGTGCTATTGAATGCGAAAAACACGTTTTCTGGTGTTCTCAGCACCCGACAGTGCGTTTGATGTGCGGAAACTGCGATATCTTCGGTATCGTTGTTGTTTCCAACTGAGATATGCATTTTCAGTGATAATCTTCGAGTTTTTTCAGTGACAAGTGTGCAGAATCACCGAAAACGCTGTTTTCGTGCTATTGAATGCGAAAAACACGTTTTCTGGTGTTTTGAGTACGCCACAGAGCGTTTGACATGCGGAAACTGCGATATCTTCGGTTTCGTTGGGTTTCCAGCTGAGATATGCATTTTCAGTGATAATCTTCATGATTCTGCAGTTACAAGTGTGCAGAATCACCGAAATCGCTGTTTTCGTGCTATTGAATGCGAAAAACACGTTTTCTGGTGTTCTCAGCACCCGACAGTGCGTTTGATGTGCGGAAACAGGGATATCTTCGATTTCGTGGGGTTTCCCGCTGAGAAATGCATTTTCAGTGATAAACTTCATGATTCTGCTGTTACAAGTGTGCAGAATCACCGAAATCGCTGTTTTCGTGCAATTGGATGCGAAAAACACGTTTTCTGGTGTTCTCAGCACCCGACAGTGCGTTTGATGTACGGAAACTGCGATATCTTCGGTATCGTTGGGTTTCCAGCTGAGATATGCATTTTCAGTGATAATCTTCAAGTTTCTTCTGTGACAAGTGTGCAGAATCACCGAAATCGCTGTTTTCGTGCTATTGAATGCGAAAAACACGTTTTCTGGTGTTCTCAGCACCCGACAGTGCGTTTGATGTGCGGAAACTGCGATATCTTCGGTATCGTTGTTGTTTCCAACTGAGATATGCATTTTCAGTGATAATCTTCGAGTTTTTTCAGTGACAAGTGTGCAGAATCACCGAAAACGCTGTTTTCGTGCTATTGAATGCGAAAAACACGTTTTCTGGTGTTTTGAGTACGCCACAGAGCGTTTGACATGCGGAAACTGCGATATCTTCGGTTTCGTTGGGTTTCCAGCTGAGATATGCATTTTCAGTGATAATCTTCGAGTTTCTTCGGTGACAAGTGTGCAGAATCACCGAAATGGCTGTTTTCGTGCTATTGAATGCGAAAAATACGTTTTCTGGTGTTTTTAGCACTCCACAGCGCGTTTGATATGCGGAAGCTGCGATATCTTCGGTATCGTTGTTGTTTCCAGCTGAGATATGCATTTTCAGTGATAATCTTCGAGTTTCTTCTGTGACAAGTGTGCAGAATCACAGAAATCGCTGTTTTCGTGCTATTGAATGCGAAAAACACGTTTTCTGGTGTTTTCAGCACTCCACAGAGCGTTTGACATGCGGAAACTGCGATATCTTCGGTATCGTTGGGTTTCCAGCTGAGATATGCATTTTCAGTGAAAATCTTCGAGTTTCTTCTGTGACAAGTGTGCAGAATCACAGAAATCGCTGTTTTCGTGCTATTGAATGCGAAAAACACGTTTTCTGGTGTTTTCAGCACTCCACAGAGCGTTTGATGTGCGGAAACAGGGATATCTTCGTTTTCGAGCGGTTGCCAGCTGAGACATGCATTTTCTACGATAATCTTCGAGTTTCTTCTGTGACAAGTGTGCAGAATCACCGTAATGGCTGTTTTCGTGCTATTGAATGCGAAAAACACGTTTTCTGGTGTTTTCAGCAATCCGCAGTGCGTATGACATGCGGAAACTGCGATATCTTCGGTATCGTTCGGTTTCCAGCTGAGACATGCATTTTCTACGATAATCTTCGAGTTTCTTCTGTGACAAGTGTGCAGAATCACCGAAATCGCTGTTTTCGTGCTATTGAATGCGAAAAACACATTTCCTGGGTTTTTTAGCACCCGACAGTGCGTTTGATGTGCGAAAACAGGGATATCTTCGTTTGCGTGGGGTTTCCAGTTGAGATATGCATTATCAGTGATAATCTTCGAGTTTCTTCTGTGACAAGTGTGCAGAATCACAGAAATCGCTCTTTTCGTGCTATTGGATGCGAAAAACACGTTTTCTGGTGTTTTCAGCACTCCACAGAGCGTTTGATGTGCGGAAACAGGGATATCTTCGTTTTCGTGCGGTTGCCAGCTGAGACATGCATTTTCTACGATAATCTTCGAGTTTCTTCTGTGACAAGAGTGCAGAATCACCGAAATCGCTGTTTTCGTGCTATTGAATGCGAAAAACACGTTTTCTGGTGTTTTCAGCACTCCACAGAGCGTTTGATGTGCGGAAACAGGGATATCTTCGTTTTCGTGCGGTTGCCAGCTGAGACATGAATTTTCTACGACAATCTTCGAGTTTCTTCGGTGACAAGTGTGCAGAATCACCGAAATGGCTGTTTTCGTGCTATTGAATGCGAAAAATACGTTTTCTGGTGTTTTCAGCACTCCACAGAGCGTTTGACATGCGGAAACAGGGATATCTTCGGTATCGTTGGGTTTCCAGCTGAGATATGCATTTTCAGTGATAATCTTCGAGTTTCTTCTGTGACATGTGTGCAGAATCACAGAAATCGCTGTTTTCGTGCTATTGAATGCGAAAAACACGTTTTCTGGTGTTTTCAGCACTCCACAGAGCGTTTGATGTGCGGAAACAGGGATATCTTCGTTTTCGTGCGGTTGCCAGCTGAGACATGCATTTTCTACGACAATCTTCGAGTTTCTTCGGTGACAAGTGTGCAGAATCACCGAAATGGCTGTTTTCGTGCTATTGAATGCGAAAAATACGTTTTCTGGTGTTTTTAGCACTCCACAGTGCGTTTGATATGCGGAAGCTGCGATATCTTCGGTATCGTTGTTGTTTCCAGCTGAGATATGCATTTTTAGTGATAATCTTCGAGTTTTTTCTGTGACAAGTGTGCAGAATCACAGAAAACGCTGTTTTCGTGCTATTGGATGCGAAAAACACGTTTTCTGGTGTTCTCAGCACCCGACAGTGCGTTTCATGTGCGGAAACAGGGATATCTTCGTTTTCGTGTGGTTGCCAGCTGAGACATGCATTTTCTACGATAATCTTCGAGTTTCTTCTGTGACAAGTGTGCAGAATCACCGAAATCGCTGTTTTCGTGCTATTGGATGCGAAAAACAGGTTTTCTGGTGTTTTCAGTACGCCACAGAGCGTTTGACATGCGGAAACTGCGATATCTTCGGTTTCGTTGGGTTTCCAGCTGAGATATGCATTTTGAGTGATAATCTTCATGATTCTGCAGTTACAAGTGTGCAGAATCACTGAAATCGCTGTTTTCGTGCTATTGAATGCGAAAAACACGTTTTCTGGTGTTCTCAGCACCCGACAGTGCGTTTGATGTGCGGAAACAGGGATATCTTCGATTTCGTGGGGTTTCCCGCTGAGAAATGCATTTTCAGTGATAATCTTCATGATTCTGCTGTTACAAGTGTGCAGAATCACCGAAATCGCTGTTTTCGTGCTATTGAATGCGAAAAACACGTTTTCTGGTGTTTTCAGCATTGCACAGTTCGTTTGATATGCGGAAACTGCGATATCTTCGGTATCGTTCGGTTTCCAGCTGAGACATGCATTTTCTACGATAATCTTCGAGTTTCTTCTGTGACAAGTGTGCAGAATCACCGAAAACGCTGTTTTCGTGCGATTGAATGCGAAAAACACGTTTTCTGGTGTTTTCAGCACGCCACAGAGCGTTTGACATGCGGAAACTGCGATATCTTCGGTTTCGTTGGGTTTCCAGCTGAGATATGCATTTTCAGTGATAATCTTCGAGTTTCTTCTGTGACAAGTGTGCAGAAGCACAGAAATCGCTGTTTTCGTGCTATTGAATGCGAAAAACACGTTTTCTGGTGTTTTCAGCACGCCACAGAGCGTTTGACATGCGGAAACTGCGATATCTTCGGTATCGTTGGGTTTCCAGCTGAGATATGCATTTTCAGTGATAATCTTCGAGTTTCTTCTGTGACAAGTGTGCAGAATCACCGAAATCGCTGTTTTCGTGCTATTGAATGCGAAAAACACGTTTTCTGGTGTTTTCAGCATTGCACAGTTCGTTTGATATGCGGAAACTGCGATATCTTCGGTATCGTTGTTGTTTTCAGCTGAGATATGGATTTTCTACGATAATCTTCGAGTTTCTTCCGTGACAAGTGCGCAGAATCACAGAAATCGCTGTTTTCGTGCTATTGAATGCGAAAAACACGTTTTCTGGTGTTTTCAGCACTCCACAGAGCGTTTGACATGCGGAAACTGCGATATCTTCTGTATCGTTGGGTTTCCAGCTGAGATATGCATTTTCAGTGATTATATTCGAGTTTTTTCTGTGACAAGTGTGCAGAATCACCGAAAACGCTGTTGTCGTGCAATTGGATGCGAAAAACAGGTTTTTTGGTGTTTTCAGCACACCACAGAGCGAGTGACATGCGGAAACTGCGATATCTTCGGTATCGTTGGGTTTCCAGCTGAGATATGCATTTTCAGTGATAATCTTCGAGTTTCTTCTGTGACAAGTGTGCAGAATCACCGAAATCGCTGTTTTCGTGCTATTGAATGCGAAAAACACGTTTTCTGGTGTTTTCAGCATTGCACAGTTCGTTTGATATGCGGAAACTGCGATATCTTCGGTATCGTTGTTGTTTCCAGCTGAGATATGGATTTTCTACGATAATCTTCGAGTTTCTTCTGTGACAAGTGCGCAGAATCACAGAAATCGCTGTTTTCGTGCAATTGGATGCGAAAAACACGTTTTCTGGTGTTTTCAGCACACCACAGAGCGTGTGACATGCGGAAACTGCGATATCTTCGGTATCGTTGGGTTTCCAGCTGAGATATGCATTGTCAGTGATAATCTTCAAGTTTCTTCTGTGACAAGTGTGCAGAATCACCGAAATCGCTGTTTTCGTGCTATTGAATGCGAAAAACACGTTTTCTGGTGTTTTCAGCATTCCACAGTGCATTTGATATGCGGAAACTGCGATATCTTCGGTATCGTTGTTGTTTCCAGCTGAGATATGCATTTTCAGTGATAATCTTCGAGTTTTTTCTGTGACAAGTGTGCAGAATCACCGAAAACGCTGTTTTCGTGCTATTGAATGCGATAAACACGTTTTCTGGTGTTCTCAGCACCCGACAGTGCGTTTGATGTGCGGAAACAGGGATATCTTCGTTTTCGTGGGGTTTCCAGCTGAGATATGCATTTTCAGTGATAATCTTCATGATTCTGCTGTCACAAGCGTGCAGAATCACCGAAAACGCTGTTTTCGTGCTATTGAATGCGAAAAACACGTTTTCTGGTGTTTTCAGCACGCCACAGTGCGTATGACTTGCGGAAACTGCGATATCTTCGGTATCGTTCGGTTGCCAGCTGAGATATGCATTTTCAGTGATAATCTTCGAGTTTCTTCTGTGACAAGTGTGCAGAATCACCGAAATCGCTGTTTTCGTGCTATTGAATGCGAAAAACACGTTTTCTGGTGTTTTCAGCATTGCACAGTTCGTTTGATATGCGGAAACTGCGAAATCTTCGGTATCGTTGTTGTTTCCAGCTGAGATATGGATTTTCTACGATAATCTTCGAGTTTCTTCTGTGACAAGTGCGCAGAATCACAGAAATCGCTGTTTTCGTGCTATTGAATGCGAAAAACACGTTTTCTGGTGTTTTCAGCACTCCCCAGAGCGTTTGACATGCGGAAACTGCGATATCTTCGGTATCGTTGGGTTTCCAGCTGAGATATGCATTTTCAGTGATAATCTTCGAGTTTCTTCTGTGACAAGTGTGCAGAATCACCGAAATCGCTGTTTTCGTGCTATTGAATGCGAAAAACACGTTTTCTGGTGTTTTCAGCATTCCACAGTGCATTTGATATGCGGAAACTGCGATATCTTCGGTATCGTTGTTGTTTCCAGCTGAGATATGCATTTTCAGTGATAATCTTCGAGTTTTTTCTGTGACAAGTGTGCAGAATCACCGAAATCGCTGTTTTCGTGCTATTGAATGCGAAAAACACGTTTTCTGGTGTTTACAGCATTGCACAGTTCGTTTGATATGCGGAAACTGCGATATCTTCGGTATCGTTGTTGTTTCCAGCTGAGATATGGATTTTCTACGATAATCTTCGAGTTTCTTCCGTGACAAGTGCGCAGAATCACAGAAATCGCTGTTTTCGTGCTATTGAATGCGAAAAACACGTTTTCTGGTGTTTTCAGCACTCCACAGAGCGTTTGACATGCGGAAACTGCGATATCTTCTGTATCGTTGGGTTTCCAGCTGAGATATGCATTTTCAGTGATTATATTCGAGTTTTTTCTGTGACAAGTGTGCAGAATCACCGAAAACGCTGTTGTCGTGCAATTGGATGCGAAAAACAGGTTTTTTGGTGTTTTCAGCACACCACAGAGCGAGTGACATGCGGAAACTGCGATATCTTCGGTATCGTTGGGTTTCCAGCTGAGATATGCATTTTCAGTGATAATCTTCGAGTTTCTTCTGTGACAAGTGTGCAGAATCACCGAAATCGCTGTTTTCGTGCTATTGAATGCGAAAAACACGTTTTCTGGTGTTTTCAGCATTGCACAGTTCGTTTGATATGCGGAAACTGCGATATCTTCGGTATCGTTGTTGTTTCCAGCTGAGATATGGATTTTCTACGATAATCTTCGAGTTTCTTCTGTGACAAGTGCGCAGAATCACAGAAATCGCTGTTTTCGTGCAATTGGATGCGAAAAACACGTTTTCTGGTGTTTTCAGCACACCACAGAGCGTGTGACATGCGGAAACTGCGATATCTTCGGTATCGTTGGGTTTCCAGCTGAGATATGCATTGTCAGTGATAATCTTCAAGTTTCTTCTGTGACAAGTGTGCAGAATCACCGAAATCGCTGTTTTCGTGCTATTGAATGCGAAAAACACGTTTTCTGGTGTTTTCAGCATTCCACAGTGCATTTGATATGCGGAAACTGCGATATCTTCGGTATCGTTGTTGTTTCCAGCTGAGATATGCATTTTCAGTGATAATCTTCGAGTTTTTTCTGTGACAAGTGTGCAGAATCACCGAAAACGCTGTTTTCGTGCTATGGAATGCGAAAAACACGTTTTCTGGTGTTCTCAGCACCCGACAGTGCGTTTGATGTGCGGAAACAGGGATATCTTCGTTTTCGTGGGGTTTCCAGCTGAGATATGCATTTTCAGTGATAATCTTCATGATTCTGCTGTCACAAGCGTGCAGAATCACCGAAAACGCTGTTTTCGTGCTATTGAATGCGAAAAACACGTTTTCTGGTGTTTTCAGCACGCCACAGTGCGTATGACTTGCGGAAACTGCGATATCTTCGGTATCGTTCGGTTGCCAGCTGAGATATGCATTTTCAGTGATAATCTTCGAGTTTCTTCTGTGACAAGTGTGCAGAATCACCGAAATCGCTGTTTTCGTGCTATTGAATGCGAAAAACACGTTTTCTGGTGTTTTCAGCATTGCACAGTTCGTTTGATATGCGGAAACTGCGAAATCTTCGGTATCGTTGTTGTTTCCAGCTGAGATATGGATTTTCTACGATAATCTTCGAGTTTCTTCTGTGACAAGTGCGCAGAATCACAGAAATCGCTGTTTTCGTGCTATTGAATGCGAAAAACACGTTTTCTGGTGTTTTCAGCACTCCACAGAGCGTTTGACATGCGGAAACTGCGATATCTTCGGTATCGTTGGGTTTCCAGCTGAGATATGCATTTTCAGTGATAATATTCGAGTTTTTTCTGTGACAAGTGTGCAGAATCACCGAAAACGCTGTTGTCGTGCAATTGGATGCGAAAAACACGTTTTCTGGTGTTTTCAGCACACCACAGAGCGTGTGACATGCGGAAACTGCGATATCTTCGGTATCGTTGGGTTTCCAGCTGAGATATGCATTTTCAGTGATAATCTTCAAGTTTCTTCTGTGACAAGTGTGCAGAATCACCGAAATCGCTGTTTTCGTGCTATTGAATGCGAAAAACACGTTTTCTGGTGTTTTCAGCATTCCACAGTGCGTTTGATATGCGGAAACTGCGATATCTTCGGTATCGTTGTTGTTTCCAGCTGAGATATGCATTTTCAGTGATAATCTTCGAGTTTTTTCTGTGACAAGTGTGCAGAATCACCGAAAACGCTGTTTTCGTGCTATTGGATGCGAAAAACACGTTTTCTGGTGTTCTCAGCACCCGACAGTGCGTTTGATGTGCGGAAACAGGGATATCTTCGTTTTCGTGGGGTTTCCAGGTGAGATATGCATTTTCAGTGATAATCCTCATGATTCTGCTGTCACAAGCGTGCAGAATCACCGAAAACGCTGTTTTCGTGCTGTTGAATGCGAAAAACACGTTTTCTGGTGTTTTCAGCACGCCTCAGTGCGTATGACTTGCGGAAACTGCGATATCTTCGGTATCGTTCGGTTGCCAGCTGAGATATGCATTTTCAGTGATAATCTTCGAGTTTCTTCTGTGAGAAGTGTGCAGAATTACCGAAATCGCTGTTTTCGTGCTATTGAATGCGAAAAACACGTTTCCTGGAGTTTTCAGTACCCGACAGTGCGTCTGATGTGCGAATACTGGGATATCTTCGTTTGCGTGGGGTTTCCAGTTGAGATATGCATTTTCAGTGATAATCTTCATGATTCTGCTGTTACAAGTGTGCCGAATCACAGAAATCGCTGTTTTCGTGCTATTGAAAGCGAAAAACACGTTTTCTGGTGTTCTCAGCACCCGACAGTGCGTTTGATGTGCGGAAACAGGGATATCTTCGATTTCGTGGGGTTTCCAACTGAGATATGCATTTTCAGTGATAATCTTCATCATTCTGCTGTTACAAGTGTGCAGAATCACCGAAAACGCTGTTTTCGTGCTATTGAATGCGAAAAACACGTTTTCTGGTGTTCTCAGCACCCGACAGTGCGTTTGATATGCGGAAACAGGGATATCTTCGTTTTAGTGCGGTTGCCATGTGAGACATGCATTTTCTACGATAATCTTCGAGTTTCTTCGGTGACAAGTGTGCAGAATCACCGAAATGGCTGTTTTCCTGCTATTGAATGCGAAAAACACGTTTTCTGGTGTTTTCAGCACTCCACAGAGCGTTTGACATGCGGAAACTGCGATATCTTCGGTATCGTTGGGTTTCCAGCTGAGACATGCATTTTCAGTGATAATCTTCGAGTTTCTTCTGTGACAAGTGTGCAGAATCACAGAAATCGCTGTTTTCGTGCTATTGAATGCGAAAAACAAGTTTTCTGGTGTTTTCAGCACTCCACAGAGCGTTTGACATGCGGAAACAGGGATATCTTCGGTATCGTTGGGTTTCCAGCTGAGATATGCATTTTCAGTGATAATCTTCGAGTTTCTTCTGTGACATGTGTGCAGAATCACAGAAATCGCTGTTTTCGTGCTATTGAATGCGAAAAACACGTTTTCTGGTGTTTTCAGCACTCCACAGAGCGTTTGATGTGCGGAAACAGGGATATCTTCGTTTTCGTGCGGTTGCCAGCTGAGACATGCATTTTCTACGATAATCTTCGAGTTTCTTCGGGGACAAGTGTGCAGAATCACCGAAATGGCTGTTTTCGTGCTATTGAATGCGAAAAATACGTTTTCTGGTGTTTTTAGCACTCCACAGTGCGTTTGATATGCGGAAGCTGCGATATCTTCGGTATCGTTGTTGTTTCCAGCTGAGATATGCATTTTCAGTGATAATCTTCGAGTTTTTTCTGTGACAAGTGTGCAGAATCACAGAAAACGCTGTTTTCGTGCTATTGGATGCGAAAAACACGTTTTCTGGTGTTCTCAGCACCCGACAGTGCGTTTGATGTGCGGAAACAGGGATATCTTCATTTTCGTGTGGTTGCCAGCTGAGACATGCATTTTCCACGATAATCTTCGAGTTTCTTCTGTGACAAGTGTGCAGAATCACAGAAATCGCTGTTTTCGTGCTAATGAATGCGAAAAACACGTTTTCTGTTGTTTTCAGCACGCCACAGAGCGTTTGACATGCGGAAACTGCGATATCTTCGGTATCGTTGGGTTTCCAGCTGAGATATGCATTTTCAGTGATAATCTTCAAGTTTCTTCTGTGACAAGTGTGCAGAATCACCGAAATCGCTGTTTTCGTGCTATTGAATGCGAAAAACACGTTTTCTGGTGTTCTCAGCACCCGACAGTGCGTTTGATGTGCGGAAACTGCGATATCTTCGGTATCGTTGTTGTTTCCAACTGAGATATGCATTTTCAGTGATAATCTTCGAGTTTTTTCTGTGACAAGTGTGCAGAATCACCGAAAACGCTGTTTTCGTGCTATTGAATGCGAAAAACACGTTTTCTGGTGTTTTCAGTACGCCACAGAGCGTTTGACATGCGGAAACTGCGATATCTTCGGTTTCGTTGGGTTTCCAGCTGAGATATGCATTTTGAGTGATAATCTTCATGATTCTGCAGTTACAAGTGTGCAGAATCACCGAAATCGCTGTTTTCGTGCTATTGAATGCGAAAAACACGTTTTTTGGTGTTTTCAGCACGCCACAGAGCGTTTGACATGCGGAAACTGCGATATCTTCGGTATCGTTGTTGTTTCCAGCTGAGATATGCATTTTCAGTGATAATCTTCGAGTTTCTTCTGTGACATGTGTGCAGAATCACAGAAATCGCTGTTTTCGTGCTATTGAATGCGAAAAACACGTTTTCTGGTGTTTTCAGCACTCCACAGAGCGTTTGATGTGCGGAAGCAGGGATATCTTCGTTTTCGTGCGGTTGCCAGATGAGACATGCATTTTCTACGATAATCTTCGAGTTTCTTCGGGGACAAGTGTGCAGAATCACCGAAATGGCTGTTTTCGTGCTATTGAATGCGAAAAATACGTTTTCTGGTATTTTTAGCACTCCACAGTGCGTTTGATATGCGGAAGCTGCGATATCTTCGGTATCGTTGCTGTTTCCAGCTGAGATATGCATTTTCAGTGATAATCTTCGAGATTTTTCTGTGACAAGTGTGCAGAATCACAGAAAACGCTGTTTTCGTGCTATTGGATGCGAAAAACACGTTTTCTGGTGTTCTCAGCACCCGACAGTGCGTTTGATGTGCGGAAACAGGGATATCTTCGTTTTCGTGTGGTTGCCAGCTGAGACATGCATTTTCTACGATAATCTTCGAGTTTCTTCTGTGACAAGTGTGCAGAATCACAGAAATCGCTGTTTTCGTGCTATTGAATGCGAAAAACACGTTTTCTGTTGTTCTCAGCACCCGACAGTGCGTTTGATGTGCGGAAACTGCGATATCTTCGGTATCGTTGTTGTTTCCAACTGAGATATGCATTTTGAGTGATAATCTTCATGATTCTGCAGTTACAAGTGTGCAGAATCACCGAAATCGCTGTTTTCGTGCTATTGAATGCGAAAAACACGTTTTCTGGTGTTTTCAGTACGCCACAGAGCGTTTGACATGCGGAAACTGCGATATCTTCGGTTTCGTTGGGTTTCCAGCTGAGATATGCATTTTGAGTGATAATCTTCATCATTCTGCAGTTACAAGTGTGCAGAATCACCGAAATCGCTGTTTTCGTGCTATTGAATGCGAAAAACACGTTTTCTGGTGTTTTCAGTACGCCACAGAGCGTTTGACATGCGGAAACTGCGATATCTTCGGTTTCGTTGGGTTTCCAGCTGAGATATGCATTTTGAGTGATAATCTTCATGATTCTGCAGTTACAAGTGTGCAGAATCACCGAAATCGCTGTTTTCGTGCTATTGAATGCGAAAATCACGTTTTCTGGTGTTCTCAGCACCCGACAGTGCGTTTGATGTGCGGAAACAGGGATATCTTCGATTTCGTGGGGTTTCCCGCTGAGAAATGCATTTTCAGTGATAATCTTCATGATTCTGCTGTTACAAGTGTGCAGAATCACCGAAATCGCTGTTTTCGTGCTATTGAATGCGAAAAACACGTTTTCTGGTGTTTTCAGCACTCCACAGAGCGTTTGATGTGCGGAAACAGGGATATCTTCGTTTTCGTGCGGTTGCCAGCTGAGACATGCATTTTCTACGATAATCTTCGAGTTTCTTCGGGGACAAGTGTGCAGAATCACCGAAATGGCTGTTTTCGTGCTATTGAATGCGAAAAATACGTTTTCTGGTGTTTTTAGCACTCCACAGTGCGTTTGATATGCGGAAGCTGCGATATCTTCGGTATCGTTGCTGTTTCCAGCTGAGATATGCATTTTCAGTGATAATCTTCGAGATTTTTCTGTGACAAGTGTGCAGAATCACAGAAAACGCTGTTTTCGTGCTATTGGATGCGAAAAACACGTTTTCTGGTGTTCTCAGCACCCGACAGTGCGTTTGATGTGCGGAAACAGGGATATCTTCGTTTTCGTGTGGTTGCCAGCTGAGACATGCATTTTCTACGATAATCTTCGAGTTTCTTCTGTGACAAGTGTGCAGAATCACAGAAATCGCTGTTTTCGTGCTATTGAATGCGAAAAACACGTTTTCTGTTGTTCTCAGCACCCGACAGTGCGTTTGATGTGCGGAAACTGCGATATCTTCGGTATCGTTGTTGTTTCCAACTGAGATATGCATTTTGAGTGATAATCTTCATGATTCTGCAGTTACAAGTGTGCAGAATCACCGAAATCGCTGTTTTCGTGCTATTGAATGCGAAAAACACGTTTTCTGGTGTTTTCAGTACGCCACAGAGCGTTTGACATGCGGAAACTGCGATATCTTCGGTTTCGTTGGGTTTCCAGCTGAGATATGCATTTTGAGTGATAATCTTCATCATTCTGCAGTTACAAGTGTGCAGAATCACCGAAATCGCTGTTTTCGTGCTATTGAATGCGAAAAACACGTTTTCTGGTGTTTTCAGTACGCCACAGAGCGTTTGACATGCGGAAACTGCGATATCTTCGGTTTCGTTGGGTTTCCAGCTGAGATATGCATTTTGAGTGATAATCTTCATGATTCTGCAGTTACAAGTGTGCAGAATCACCGAAATCGCTGTTTTCGTGCTATTGAATGCGAAAATCACGTTTTCTGGTGTTCTCAGCACCCGACAGTGCGTTTGATGTGCGGAAACAGGGATATCTTCGATTTCGTGGGGTTTCCCGCTGAGAAATGCATTTTCAGTGATAATCTTCATGATTCTGCTGTTACAAGTGTGCAGAATCACCGAAATCGCTGTTTTCGTGCTATTGAATGCGAAAAACACGTTTTCTGGTGTTTTCAGCACTCCACAGAGCGTTTGATGTGCGGAAACAGGGATATCTTCGTTTTCGTGCGGTTGCCAGCTGAGACATGCATTTTCTACGATAATCTTCGAGTTTCTTCGGGGACAAGTGTGCAGAATCACCGAAATGGCTGTTTTCGTGCTATTGAATGCGAAAAATACGTTTTCTGGTGTTTTTAGCACTCCACAGTGCGTTTGATATGCGGAAGCTGCGATATCTTCGGTATCGTTGTTGTTTCCAGCTGAGATATGCATTTTCAGTGATAATCTTCGAGTTTTTTCTGTGACAAGTGTGCAGAATCACAGAAAACGCTGTTTTCGTGCTATTGGATGCGAAAAACACGTTTTCTGGTGTTCTCAGCACCCGACAGTGCGTTTGATGTGCGGAAACAGGGATATCTTCATTTTCGTGTGGTTGCCAGCTGAGACATGCATTTTCTACGATAATCTTCGAGTTTCTTCTGTGACAAGTGTGCAGAATCACAGAAATCGCTGTTTTCGTGCTAATGAATGCGAAAAACACGTTTTCTGTTGTTTTCAGCACGCCACAGAGCGTTTGACATGCGGAAACTGCGATATCTTCGGTATCGTTGGGTTTCCAGCTGAGATATGCATTTTCAGTGATAATCTTCAAGTTTCTTCTGTGACAAGTGTGCAGAATCACCGAAATCGCTGTTTTCGTGCTATTGAATGCGAAAAACACGTTTTCTGGTGTTCTCAGCACCCGACAGTGCGTTTGATGTGCGGAAACTGCGATATCTTCGGTATCGTTGTTGTTTCCAACTGAGATATGCATTTTCAGTGATAATCTTCGAGTTTTTTCTGTGACAAGTGTGCAGAATCACCGAAAACGCTGTTTTCGTGCTATTGAATGCGAAAAACACGTTTTCTGGTGTTTTCAGTACGCCACAGAGCGTTTGACATGCGGAAACTAGCGATATCTTCGGTTTCGTTGGGTTTCCAGCTGAGATATGCATTTTGAGTGATAATCTTCATGATTCTGCAGTTACAAGTGTGCAGAATCACCGAAATCGCTGTTTTCGTGCTATTGAATGCGAAAAACACGTTTTTTGGTGTTTTCAGCACGCCACAGAGCGTTTGACATGCGGAAACTGCGATATCTTCGGTATCGTTGTTGTTTCCAGCTGAGATATGCATTTTCAGTGATAATCTTCGAGTTTCTTCTGTGACATGTGTGCAGAATCACAGAAATCGCTGTTTTCGTGCTATTGAATGCGAAAAACACGTTTTCTGGTGTTTTCAGCACTCCACAGAGCGTTTGATGTGCGGAAGCAGGGATATCTTCGTTTTCGTGCGGTTGCCAGCTGAGACATGCATTTTCTACGATAATCTTCGAGTTTCTTCGGGGACAAGTGTGCAGAATCACCGAAATGGCTGTTTTCGTGCTATTGAATGCGAAAAATACGTTTTCTGGTGTTTTTAGCACTCCACAGTGCGTTTGATATGCGGAAGCTGCGATATCTTCGGTATCGTTGTTGTTTCCAGCTGAGATATGCATTTTCAGTGATAATCTTCGAGTTTTTTCTGTGACAAGTGTGCAGAATCACAGAAAACGCTGTTTTCGTGCTATTGGATGCGAAAAACACGTTTTCTGGTGTTCTCAGCACCCGACAGTGCGTTTGATGTGCGGAAACAGGGATATCTTCGTTTTCGTGCGGTTGCCAGCTGAGACATGCATTTTCTACGATAATCTTCGAGTTTCTTCGGGGACAAGTGTGCAGAATCACCGAAATGGCTGTTTTCGTGCTATTGAATGCGAAAAATACGTTTTCTGGTGTTTTTAGCACTCCACAGTGCGTTTGATATGCGGAAGCTGCGATATCTTCGGTATCGTTGTTGTTTCCAGCTGAGATATGCATTTTCAGTGATAATCTTCGAGTTTTTTCTGTGACAAGTGTGCAGAATCACCGAAAACGCTGTTTTCGTGCTATTGAATGCGAAAAACACGTTTTCTGGTGTTTTCAGTACGCCACAGAGCGTTTGACATGCGGAAACTGCGATATCTTCGGTTTCGTTGGGTTTCCAGCTGAGATATGCATTTTGAGTGATAATCTTCATGATTCTGCAGTTACAAGTGTGCAGAATCACCGAAATCGCTGTTTTCGTGCTATTGAATGCGAAAAACACGTTTTTTGGTGTTTTCAGCACGCCACAGAGCGTTTGACATGCGGAAACTGCGATATCTTCGGTTTCGTTGGGTTTCCAGCTGAGATATGCATTTTGAGTGATAATCTTCATGATTCTGCAGTTACAAGTGTGCAGAATCACCGAAATCGCTGTTTTCGTGCTATTGAATGCGAAAAACACGTTTTTTGGTGTTTTCAGCACGCCACAGAGCGTTTGACATGCGGAAACTGCGATATCTTCGGTATCGTTGTTGTTTCCAGCTGAGATATGCATTTTCAGTGATAATCTTCGAGTTTCTTCTGTGACATGTGTGCAGAATCACAGAAATCGCTGTTTTCGTGCTAATGAATGCGAAAAACACGTTTTCTGTTGTTTTCAGCACGCCACAGAGCGTTTGACATGCGGAAACTGCGATATCTTCGGTATCGTTGGGTTTCCAGCTGAGATATGCATTTTCAGTGATAATCTTCAAGTTTCTTCTGTGACAAGTGTGCAGAATCACCGAAATCGCTGTTTTCGTGCTATTGAATGCGAAAAACACGTTTTCTGGTGTTCTCAGCACGCGACAGTGCGTTTGATGTGCGGAAACTGCGATATCTTCGGTATCGTTGTTGTTTCCAACTGAGATATGCATTTTCAGTGATAATCTTCGAGTTTTTTCTGTGACAAGTGTGCAGAATCACCGAAAACGCTGTTTTCGTGCTATTGAATGCGAAAAACACGTTTTTTGGTGTTTTCAGCACGCCACAGAGCGTTTGACATGCGGAAACTGCGATATCTTCGGTATCGTTGTTGTTTCCAGCTGAGATATGCATTTTCAGTGATAATCTTCGAGTTTCTTCTGTGACATGTGTGCAGAATCACAGAAATCGCTGTTTTCGTGCTATTGAATGCGAAAAACACGTTTTCTGGTGTTTTCAGCACTCCACAGAGCGTTTGATGTGCGGAAGCAGGGATATCTTCGTTTTCGTGCGGTTGCCAGCTGAGACATGCATTTTCTACGATAATCTTCGAGTTTCTTCGGGGACAAGTGTGCAGAATCACCGAAATGGCTGTTTTCGTGCTATTGAATGCGAAAAATACGTTTTCTGGTGTTTTTAGCACTCCACAGTGCGTTTGATATGCGGAAGCTGCGATATCTTCGGTATCGTTGCTGTTTCCAGCTGAGATATGTATTTTCAGTGATAATCTTCGAGTTTCTTCTGTGACAAGTGTGCAGAATCACAGAAATCGCTGTTTTCGTGCTATTGAATGCGAAAAACACGTTTTCTGTTGTTCTCAGCACCCGACAGTGCGTTTGATGTGCGGAAACTGCGATATCTTCGGTATCGTTGTTGTTTCCAACTGAGATATGCATTTTGAGCGATAATCTTCATGATTCTGCAGTTACAAGTGTGCAGAATCACCGAAATCGCTGTTTTCGTGCTATTGAATGCGAAAAACACGTTTTCTGGTGTTTTCAGTACGCCACAGAGCGTTTGACATGCGGAAACTGCGATATCTTCGGTTTCGTTGGGTTTCCAGCTGAGATATGCATTTTGAGTGATAATCTTCATCATTCTGCAGTTACAAGTGTGCAGAATCACCGAAATCGCTGTTTTCGTGCTATTGAATGCGAAAAACACGTTTTCTGGTGTTTTCAGCATTGCACAGTTCGTTTGATATGCGGAAACTGCGATATCTTCGGTATCGTTGTTGTTTCCAACTGAGATATGCATTTTGAGTGATAATCTTCATCATTCTGCAGTTACAAGTGTGCAGAATCACCGAAATCGCTGTTTTCGTGCTATTGAATGCGAAAAACACGTTTTCTGGTGTTTTCAGCATTGCACAGTGCGTTTGATATGCGGAAGCTGCGATATCTTCGGTATCGTTGCTGTTTCCAGCTGAGATATGCATTTTCAGCGATAATCTTCGAGATTTTTCTGTGACAAGTGTGCAGAATCACAGAAAACGCTGTTTTCGTGCTATTGGATGCGAAAAACACGTTTTCTGTTGTTTTCAGCACGCCACAGAGCGTTTGACATGCGGAAACTGCGATATCTTCGGTATCGATGGGTTTCCAGCTGAGATATGCATTTTCAGTGATAATCTTCAAGTTTCTTCTGTGACAAGTGTGCAGAATCACCGAAATCGCTGTTTTCGTGCTATTGAATGCGAAAAACACGTTTTCTGGTGTTCTCAGCACCCGACAGTGCGTTTGATGTGCGGAAACTGCGATATCTTCGGTATCGTTGTTGTTTCCAACTGAGATATGCATTTTGAGTGATAATCTTCATGATTCTGCAGTTACAAGTGTGCAGAATCACCGAAATCGCTGTTTTCGTGCTATTGAATGCGAAAAACACGTTTTCTGGTGTTTTCAGTACGCCACAGAGCGTTTGACATGCGGAAACTGCGATATCTTCGGTTTCGTTGGGTTTCCAGCTGAGATATGCATTTTGAGTGATAATCTTCATGATTCTGCAGTTACAAGTGTGCAGAATCACCGAAATCGCTGTTTTCGTGCTAATGAATGCGAAAATCACGTTTTCTGGTGTTCTCAGCACCCGACAGTGCGTTTGATGTGCGGAAACAGGGATATCTTCGATTTCGTGGGGTTTCCCGCTGAGAAATGCATTTTCAGTGATAAACTTCATGATTCTGCTGTTACAAGTGTGCAGAGTCACCGAAATCGCTGTTTTCGTGCTATTGGATGCGAAAAACACGTTTTCTGGTGTGTTCAGCACGCCACAGAGCGTTTGACATGCGGAAACTGCGATATCTTCGGTATCGTTGGGTTTCCATCTGAGATATGCATTTTCAGTGATAATCTTCGAGTTTTTTCTGTGACAAGTGTGCAGAATCACCGAAAACGCTGTTTTCGTGAAATTGGATGCGAAAAACACGTTTTCTGGTGTTTTCAGCACGCCACAGAGCGTTTGACATGCGGAAACTGCGATATCTTCGGTATCGTTGGGTTTCCAGCTGAGATATGCATTTTCAGTGATAATCTTCGAGTTTCTTCTGTGACAAGTGTGCAGAATCACCGAAAACGCTGTTTTCGTGCAATTGGATGCGAAAAACACGTTTTCTGGTGTTTTCAGCACGCCACAGAGCGATTGACATGCGGAAACTGCGATATCTTCGGTATCGTTGGGTTTCCATCTGAGATATGCATTTTCAGTGATAATCTTCGAGTTTTTTCTGTGACAAGTGTGCAGAATCACCGAAAACGCTGTTTTCGTGAAATTGGATGCGAAAAACACGTTTTCTGGTGTTTTCAGCACGCCACAGAGCGTTTGACATGCGGAAACTGCGATATCTTCGGTATCGTTGGGTTTCCAGCTGAGATATGCATTTTCAGTGATAATCTTCGAGCGTCTTCTGTGACAAGTGTGCAGAATCACCGATATTGCTGTTTTCGTGCTATTGAATGCGAAAATCACGTTTTCTGGTGTTTTCAGCACACCACAGAGCGTTTGACATGCGGAAACTGCGATATCTTCGGTATCGTTGTTGTTTCCAGCTGAGATATGCATTTTCAGTGATAATCTTCGAGTTTCTTCTGTGACAAGTGTGCAGAATCACCGAAATGGCTGTTTTCGTGCTACTGAATGCGAAAAACAAGTTTTCTGGTGTTCTCAGCACGCGACATAGCGTTTGATGTGCGGTAACAGGGATATCTTCGTTTTCGTGGGGTTTCCAGCTGAGATATGCATTTTCAGTGATAATCTTCATGATTCTGCTGTTACAAGTGTGCAGAATCACCGAAAACGCTGTTTTCGTGCTATTGGATTGCGAAAAACACGTTTTCTGGTGTTTTCAGCACGCCACAGAGCGTTTGACATGCGGAAACTGCGATATCTTCGGTATCGTTGGGTTCCAGGTGAGATATGCATTTTCAGTGATAATCTTCATGATTCTGCTGTTACAAGTGTGCCGAATCACAGAAATCGCTGTTGTCGTGCTATTGAATGCGAAAAACACGTTTTCTGGTGTTTTCAGCAATCCACAGTGCGTATGACATGCGGGAACTGCGATATCTTCGGTATCGTTGTTGTTTCCAGCTGAGATATGCATTTTCTACGATAATCTTCGAGTTTCTTCAGTGACAAGTGCGCAGAATCACAGAAATCGCTGTTTTCGTGCTATTGAATGCGAAAAACACGTTTTCTGGTGTTTTCAGCACTCCACAGAGCATTTGACATGCGGAAACTGCGATATCTTCGGTATCGTTGGGTTTCCAGCTGAGATATGCATTTTCAGTGATAATCTTCGAGTTTTTTCTGTGACAAGTGTGCAGAATCACCGAAAACGCTGTTTTCGTGCAATTGGATGCGAAAAACACGTTTTCTGGTGTTTTCAGCATTGCACAGTTCGTTTGATATGCGGAAACTGCGATATCTTCGGTATCGTTGGGTTTCCAGCTGAGCTATGCATTTTTAGTGATAATCCTCGAGTTTCTTCTGTGACAAGTGTGCAGAATCACCGAAATCGCTGTTTTCGTGCAATTGGATGCGAAAAACATGTTTTCTGGTGTTCTCAGCACGCCACAGAGCGTTTGACATGCGGAAACTGCGATATCTTCGGTATCGTTGGGTTTCCAGCTGAGATATGCATTTTCAGTGATAATCTTCAAGTTTCTGCTGTGACAAGTGTGCAGAATCACCGAAATCGCTGTTTTCGTGCTATTGAATGCGAAAAACACGTTTTCTGGTGTTTTCAGCAATCCACAGTGCGTATGACTTGCGGAAACTGTGACATCTTCGGTATCGTTCGGTTTCCAGCTGAGATATGCATTTTCAGTGATAATCTTCATGATTCTGCTGTCACAAGCGTGCAGAATCACCGAAAACGCTGTTTTCGTGCTATTGAATGCGAAAAACACGTTTTCTGGTGTTTTCAGCACGCCACAGAGCGTTTGACATGCGGAAACTGCGATATCTTCGGTATCGTTGGGTTTCCAGCTGAGATATGCATTTTCAGTGATAATCTTCAAGTTTCTTCATTGACAAGTGTGCAGAATCACCGAAATCGCTGTTTTCGTGCTATTGAATGCGAAAAACACGTTTTCTGGTGTTCTCAGCACCCGACAGTGCGTTTGATGTGTGGAAACAGGGATATCTTCGTTTTCGTGGGGATTCCAGCTGAGATATGCATTTTCAGTGATAATCTTCATGATTCTGCTGTTACAAGTGTGCAGAATCACCGAAAACGCTGTTTTCGTGCTAATGAATGCGAAAAACACGTTTTCTGGTGTTTTCAGCACTCCACAGTGCGTTTGATATGCGGAAACTGCGATATCTACGGTATCGTTGGGTTTTCAGCTGAGATATGCATTTTCAGTGATAATCTTCGAGTTTCTTCTGTGACAAGTGTGCAGAATCACCGAAATCGCTGTTTTCGTGCTATTGGATGCGAAAAACACGTTTTCTGGTGTTTTCAGCACTCCACAGAGCGTTTGATGTGCGGAAACAGGGATATCTTCGTTTTCGTGCGGTTGCCAGCTGAGACATGCATTTTCTACGATAATCTTCGAGTTTCTTCTGTGACAAGTGTGCAGAATCACCGAAATCGCTGTTTTCGTGCTATTGAATGCGAAAAACACGTTTCCTGGGTTTTTTAGCACCCGGCAGTGCGTTTGATGTGCGAAAACAGGGATATCTTCGTTTGCGTGGGGTTTCCAGTTGAGCTATGCATTTTCAGTGATAATCTTCGAGTTTCTTCTGTGACAAGTGTGCAGAATCACCGAAATCGCTGTTTTCGTGCTATTGAATGCGAAAAACACGTTTTCTGGTGTTTTCAGCACGCCACAGAGCGTTTGACATGCGGAAACTGCGATATCTTCGGTATCGTTGGGTTTCCAGGTGAGATATGCATTTTCAGTGATAATCTTCACGATTCTGCTGTTACAAGTGTGCAGAATCACCGAAAACGCTGTTTTCGTGCTAATGAATGCGAAAAACACGTTTTCTGGTGTTCTCAGCACCCGACAGTGCGTTTGATGTGTGGAAACAGGGATATCTTCGTTTTCGTGGGGTTTCCAGCTGAGATATGCATTTTCTACGATAATCTTCGAGTTTCTTCTGTGACAAGGGCGCAGAATCACAGAAATCGCTGTTTTCGTGCTATTGAATGTGAAAAACACGTTTTCTGGTGTTTTCAGCACTCCACAGAGCGTTTGACATGCGGAAACTGCGATATCTTCGGTATCGTTGGGTTTCAAGCTGAGATATGCATTTTCAGTGATAATCTTCGAGTTTCTTCTGTGACAAGTGTGCAGAATCACCGAAATCGCTGTTGTCGTGCAATTGGATGCGAAAAACACGTTTTCTGGTGTTTTCAGCAATCCACAGTGCGTATGACTTGCGGAAACTGCGATATCTTCGGTATCGTTCGGTTTCCAGCTGAGATATGCATTATCAGTGATAATCTTCGAGTTTCTTCTGTGAGAAGTGTGCAGAATCACCGAAATCGCTGTTTTCGTGCTAGTGAATGCGAAAAACACGTTTTCTGGTGTTCTCAGCACCCGACAGTGCGTTTGATGTGCGGAAACAGCGATATCTTCGTTTGCGTGGGGTTTCCAGTTGAGATATGCATTTTCCGTGATAATCTTCATGATTCTGCTGTTACAAGTATGCCGAATCACAGAAATCGCTGTTGTCGTGCTATTGAATGCGAAAAACACGTTTTCTGGTGTTTTCAGCAATCCACAGTGCGTATGACATGCGGGAACTGCGATATCTTCGGTATCGTTGTTGTTTCCAGCTGAGATATGCATTTTCAGTGATAATCTTCGAGTTTTTTCTGTGACAAGTGTGCAGAATCACCGAAAACACTGTTTTCGTGCAATTGGATGCGAAAAACACGTTTTCTGGTGTTTTCAGCACGCCACAGAGCGTTTGACATGCGGAAACTGCGATATCTTCGGTATCGTTGGGTTTCCAGCTGAGATATGCATTTTCAGTGATAATCTTCGAGTTTCTTCTGTGACAAGTGTGCAGAATCACCGAAATCGCTGTTTTCGTGCTATTGAATGCGAAAAACACGTTTTCTGGTGTTTTCAGCATTGCACAGTTCGTTTGATATGCGGAAACTGCAATATCTTCGGTATCGTTGTTGTTTCCAGCTGAGATATGGATTTTCTACGATAATCTTCGAGTTTCTTCTGTGACAAGTGCGCAGAATCACAGAAATCGCTGTTTTCGTGCTATTGAATGCGAAAAACACGTTTTCTGGTGTTTTCAGCACTCCACAGAGCGTTTGACATGCGGAAACGGCGATATC
This sequence comes from Anthophora plumipes, assembly GCA_951804975.1. Lineage (NCBI taxonomy): Eukaryota > Metazoa > Arthropoda > Insecta > Hymenoptera > Apidae > Anthophora > Anthophora plumipes. The sequence goes on along the minus strand of CATORF010000924.1, from coordinate 2,108,435 downwards.
TTCGGTATCGTTGGGTTTCCAGCTGAGATATGCATTTTCAGTGATAATATTCGAGTTTTTTCTGTGACAAGTGTGCAGAATCACCGAAAACGCTGTTGTCGTGCAATTGGATGCGAAAAACAGGTTTTCTGGTGTTTTCAGCACACCACAGAGCGTGTGACATGCGGAAACTGCGATATCTTCGGTATCGTTGGGTTTCCAGCTGAGATATGCATTTTCAGTGATAATCTTCGAGTTTCTTCTGTGACAAGTGTGCAGAATCACCGAAATCGCTGTTTTCGTGCTATTGAATGCGAAAAACACGTTTTCTGGTGTTTTCAGCATTGCACAGTTCGTTTGATATGCGGAAGCTGCGATATCTTCGGTATCGTTGTTGTTTCCAGCTGAGATATGGATTTTCTACGATAATCTTCGAGTTTCTTCTGTGACAAGTGCGCAGAATCACAGAAATCGCTGTTTTCGTGCTATTGAATGCGAAAAACACGTTTTCTGGTGTTTTCAGCACTCCACAGAGCGTTTGACATGCGGAAACTGCGATATCTTCGGTATCGTTGGGTTTCCAGCTGAGATATGCATTTTCAGTGATAATCTTCGAGTTTCTTCTGTGACAAGTGTGCAGAATCACCGAAATGGCTGTTTTCGTGCTACTGAATGCGAAAAACAAGTTTTCTGGTGTTCTCAGCACGCGACATAGCGTTTGATGTGCGGTAACAGGGATATCTTCGTTTTCGTGGGGTTTCCAGCTGAGATATGCATTTTCAGTGATAATCTTCATGATTCTGCTGTTACAAGTGTGCAGAATCACCGAAAACGCTGTTTTCGTGCTATTGGATTGCGAAAAACACGTTTTCTGGTGTTTTCAGCACTCCACAGAGCGTTTGACATGCGGAAACTGCGGTATCTTCGGTATCGTTGGGTTTCCAGCTGAGATATGCATTTTCAGTGATGATCTTCGAGTTTCTTCTGTGACAATTGTGCAGAATCACAGAAATCGCTGTTTTCGTGCTATTGAATGCGAAAAAGACGTTTTCTGGTGTGTTCAGCACGCCACAGAGCGTTTGACATGCGGTAACTGCGATATCTTCGGTATCGTTGGGTTTCCAGGTGAGATATGCATTTTCAGTGATAATCTTCATGATTCTGCTGCTACAAGTGTGCAGAATCACCGAAAACGCTGTTTTCGTGCTATTGAATGCGAAAAACACGTTTTCTGGTGTTCTCAGCACCCGACAGTGCGTTTGATGTGCGGAAACAGCGATATCTTCGTTTGCGTGGGGTTTCCAGTTGAGATATGCATTTTCAGTGATAATCTTCATGATTCTGCTGTAACAAGTATGCCGAATCACAGAAATCACTGTTGTCGTGCTATTGAATGCGAAAAACACGTTTTCTGGTGTTTTCAGCAATCCACAGTGCGTATGACATGCGGAAACTGCGATATCTTCGGTATCGTTGGGTTTCCATCTGAGATATGCATTTTCAGTGATAATCTTCGAGTTGTTTCTGTGACAAGTGTGCAGAATCACCGAAAACGCTGTTTTCGTGAAATTGGATGCGAAAAACGCGTTTTCTGGTGTTTTCAGCACGCCACAGAGCGTTTGACATGCGGAAACTGCGATATCTTCGGTATCGTTGGGATTCCAGCTGAGATATGCATTTTCAGTGATAATCTTCGAGCGTCTTCAGTGACAAGTGTGCAGAATCACCGAAAACGCTGTTTTCGTGCAATTGGATGCGAAAAACACGTTTTCTGTTGTTTTCAGCACGCCACAGAGCGTTTGACATGCGGAAACTGCGATATCTTCGGTATCGTTGGGTTTCCAGCTGAGATATGCATTTTCAGTGATAATCTTCGAGTTTCTTCTGTGACAAGTGTGCAGAATCACCGAAATGGCTGTTTTCGTGCTACTGAATGCGAAAAACAAGTTTTCTGGTGTTCTCAGCACGCGACATAGCGTTTGATGTGCGGTAACAGGGATATCTTCGTTTTCGTGGGGTTTCCAGCTGAGATATGCATTTTCAGTGATAATCTTCATGATTCTGCTGTTACAAGTGTGCAGAATCACCGAAAACGCTGTTTTCGTGCTATTGGATTGCGAAAAACACGTTTTCTGGTGTTTTCAGCACTCCACAGAGCGTTTGACATGCGGAAACTGCGGTTTCTTCGGTATCGTTGGGTTTCCAGCTGAGATATGCATTTTCAGTGATAATCTTCGAGTTTCTTCTGTGACAAGTGTGCAGAATCACAGAAATCGCTGTTTTCGTGCTATTGAATGCGAAAAACACGTTTTCTGGTGTTTTCAGCACGCCACAGAGCGTTTGACATGCGGAAACTGCGATATCTTCGGTATCGTTGGGTTCCAGGTGAGATATGCATTTTCAGTGATAATCTTCATGATTCTGCTGTTACAAGTGTGCCGAATCACAGAAATCGCTGTTGTCGTGCTATTGAATGCGAAAAACACGTTTTCTGGTGTTTTCAGCAATCCACAGTGCGTATGACATGCGGGAACTGCGATATCTTCGGTATCGTTGTTGTTTCCAGCTGAGATATGCATTTTCTACGATAATCTTCGAGTTTCTTCAGTGACAAGTGCGCAGAATCACAGAAATCGCTGTTTTCGTGCTATTGAATGCGAAAAACACGTTTTCTGGTGTTTTCAGCACTCCACAGAGCATTTGACATGCGGAAACTGCGATATCTTCGGTATCGTTGGGTTTCCAGCTGAGATATGCATTTTCAGTGATAATCTTCGAGTTTTTTCTGTGACAAGTGTGCAGAATCACCGAAAACGCTGTTTTCGTGCAATTGGATGCGAAAAACACGTTTTCTGGTGTTTTCAGCACGCCACAGAGCGTTTGACATGCGGAAACTGCGATATCTTCGGTACCGTTCGGTTTCCAGCTGAGATATGCATTTTCAGTGATAATCTTCGAGTTTCTTCTGTGACAAGTGTGCAGAATCACCGAAATCGCTGTTTTCGTGCTATTGAATGCGAAAAACACGTTTTCTGGTGTTTTCAGCATTGCACAGTTCGTTTGATATGCGGTAACTGCGATATCTTCGGTATCGTTGGGTTTCCAGCTGAGCTATGCATTTTTAGTGATAATCCTCGAGTTTCTTCTGTGACAAGTGTGCAGAATCACCGAAATCGCTGTTTTCGTGCAATTGGATGCGAAAAACATGTTTTCTGGTGTTCTCAGCACGCCACAGAGCGTTTGACATGCGGAAACTGCGATATCTTCGGTATCGTTGGGTTTCCAGCTGAGATATGCATTTTCAGTGATAATCTTCAAGTTTCTGCTGTGACAAGTGTGCAGAATCACCGAAATCGCTGTTTTCGTGCTATTGAATGCGAAAAACACGTTTTCTGGTGTTTTCAGCAATCCACAGTGCGTATGACTTGCGGAAACTGTGACATCTTCGGTATCGTTCGGTTTCCAGCTGAGATATGCATTTTCAGTGATAATCTTCATGATTCTGCTGTCACAAGCGTGCAGAATCACCGAAAACGCTGTTTTCGTGCTATTGAATGCGAAAAACACGTTTTCTGGTGTTTTCAGCACGCCACAGAGCGTTTGACATGCGGAAACTGCGATATCTTCGGTATCGTTGGGTTTCCAGCTGAGATATGCATTTTCAGTGATAATATTCGAGTTTTTTCTGTGACAAGTGTGCAGAATCACCGAAAACGCTGTTGTCGTGCAATTGGATGCGAAAAACACGTTTTCTGGTGTTTTCAGCACACCACAGAGCGTGTGACATGCAGAAACTGCGATATCTTCGGTATCGTTGGGTTTCCAGCTGAGATATGCATTTTCAGTGATAATCTTCATGTTTCTTCTGTGACAAGTGTGCAGATTCACCGAAATCGCTGTTTTCGTGCTATTGAATGCGAAAAACACGTTTTCTGGTGTTTTCAGCAATCCACAGTGCGTATGACTTGCGGAAACTGCGGTATCTTCGGTATCGTTCGGTTTCCAGCTGAGATATGCATTTTCAGTGATAATCTTCGTGATTCGGCTGTCACAAGCGTGAAGAATCACCGAAAACGCTGTTTTCGTGCTATTGAATGCGAAAAACACGTTTTCTGGTGTTTTCAGCACGCCACAGAGCGTTTGACATGCGGAAACTGCGATATCTTCGGTATCGTTGGGTTTCCAGCTGAGATATGCATTTTCAGTGATAATCTTCGAGTTTCTTCATTGACAAGTGTGCAGAATCACCGAAATCGCTGTTTTCGTGCTATTGAATGCGAAAAACACGTTTTCTGGTGTTCTCAGCACCCGACAGTGCGTTTGATGTGTGGAAACAGGGATATCTTCGTTTTCGTGGGGATTCCAGCTGAGATATGCATTTTCAGTGATAATCTTCAGGATTCTGCTGTTACAAGTGTGCAGAATCACCGAAAACGCTGTTTTCGTGCTAATGAATGCGAAAAACACGTTTTCTGGTGTTTTCAGCACTCCACAGTGCGTTTGATATGCGGAAACTGCGATATCTACGGTATCGTTGGGTTTTCAGCTGAGATATGCATTTTCAGTGATAATCTTCGAGTTTCTTCTGTGACAAGTGTGCAGAATCACCGAAATCGCTGTTTTCGTGCTATTGGATGCGAAAAACACGTTTTCTGGTGTTTTCAGCACTCCACAGAGCGTTTGATGTGCGGAAACAGGGATATCTTCGTTTTCGTGCGGTTGCCAGCTGAGACATGCATTTTCTACGATAATCTTCGAGTTTCTTCTGTGACAAGTGTGCAGAATCACCGAAATCGCTGTTTTCGTGCTATTGAATGCGAAAAACACGTTTCCTGGGTTTTTTAGCACCCGACAGTGCGTTTGATGTGCGAAAACAGGGATATCTTCGTTTGCGTGGGGTTTCCAGTTGAGCTATGCATTTTCAGTGATAATCTTCGAGTTTCTTCTGTGACAAGTGTGCAGAATCACCGAAATCGCTGTTTTCGTGCTATTGAATGCGAAAAACACGTTTTCTGGTGTTTTCAGCACGCCACAGAGCGTTTGACATGCGGAAACTGCGATATCTTCGGTATCGTTGGGTTTCCAGGTGAGATATGCGTTTTCAGTGATAATCTTCATGATTCTGCTGTTACAAATATGCCGAATCACAGAAATCGCTGTTGTCGTGCTATTGAATGCGAAAAACACGTTTTCTGGTGTTTTCAGCAATCCACAGTGCGTATGACATGCGGGAACTGCGATATCTTCGGTATCGTTGTTGTTTCCAGCTGAGATATGCATTTTCAGTGATAATCTTCGAGTTTTTTCTGTCACAAGTGTGCAGAATCACCGAAAACACTGTTTTCGTGCAATTGGATGCGAAAAACACGTTTTCTGGTGTTTTCAGCACGCCACAGAGCGTTTGACATGCGGAAACTGCGATATCTTCGGTATCGTTGGGTTTCCAGCTGAGATATGCATTTTCAGTGATAATCTTCGAGTTTCTTCTGTGACAAGTGTGCAGAATCACCGAAATCGCTGTTTTCGTGCTATTGAATGCGAAAAACACGTTTTCTGGTGTTTTCAGCATTGCACAGTTCGTTTGATATGCGGAAACTGCAATATCTTCGGTATCGTTGTTGTTTCCAGCTGAGATATGGATTTTCTACGATAATCTTCGAGTTTCTTCTGTGACAAGTGCGCAGAATCACAGAAATCGCTGTTTTCGTGCTATTGAATGCGAAAAACACGTTTTCTGGTGTTTTCAGCACTCCACAGAGCGTTTGACATGCGGAAACTGCGATATCTTCGGTATCGTTGGGTTTCCAGCTGAGATATGCATTTTCAGTGATAATATTCGAGTTTTTTCTGTGATAAGTGTGCAGAATCACCGAAAACACTGTTTTCGTGCAATTGGATGCGAAAAACAGGTTTTCTGGTGTTTTCAGCACACCACAGAGCGTGTGACATGCGGAAACTGCGATATCTTCGGTATCATTGGGTTTCCAGCTGAGATATGCATTTTCAGTGATAATCTTCGAGTTTCTTCTGTGATAAGTGTGCAGAATCACCGAAATCGCTGTTTTCGTGCTATTGAATGCAAAAAACACGTTTTCTGGTGTTTTCAGCATTGCACAGTTCGTTTGATATGCGGAAGCTGCGATATCTTCGGTATCGTTGTTGTTTCCAGCTGAGATATGGATTTTCTACGATAATCTTCGAGTTTCTTCTGTGACAAGTGCGCAGAATCACAGAAATCGCTGTTTTCGTGCTATTGAATGCGAAAAACACGTTTTCTGGTGTTTTCAGCACTCCACAGAGCGTTTGACATGCGGAAACTGCGATATCTTCGGTATCGTTGGGTTTCAAGCTGAGATATGCATTTTCAGTGATAATCTTCGAGTTTCTTCTGTGACAAGTGTGCAGAATCACCGAAATCGCTGTTTTCGTGCTATTGAATGCGAAAAACACGTTTTCTGGTGTTTTCAGCATTGCACAGTTCGTTTGATATGCGGAAACTGCGATATCTTCGGTATCGTTTTTGTTTCCAGCTGAGATATGGATTTTCTACGATAATCTTCGAGTTTCTTCTGTGACAAGTGTGCAGAATCACCGAAAACGCTGTTGTCGTGCAATTGGATTCGAAAAACACGTTTTCTGGTGTTTTCAGCAATCCACAGTGCGTATGACTTGCGGAAACTGCGATATCTTCGGTATCGTTCGGTTTCCAGCTGAGATATGCATTTTCAGTGATAATCTTCGAGTTTCTTCTGTGACAAGTGTGCAGAATCACCGAAATCGCTGTTTTCGTGCTATTGAATGCGAAAAACACGTTTTCTGGTGTTTTCAGCAATCCACAGTGCGTATGACTTGCGGAAACTACGATATCTTCGGTATCGTTCGGTTTCCAGCTGAGATATGCATTTTCAGTGATAATCTTCGAGTTTCTTCTGTGACAAGTGCGCAGAATCACAGAAATCGCTGTTTTCGTGCTATTGAATGCGAAAAACACGTTTTCTGGTGTTCTCAGCACCCGACAGTGCGTTTGATGTGTGGAAACAGGGATATCTTCGTTTTCGTGGGGTTTCCAGCTGAGATATGCATTTTCAGTGATAAACTTCATGATTCTGCTGTTACAAGTGTGCAGAATCACCGAAATCGCTGTTTTCGTGCTATTGGATGCGAAAAAGACGTTTTCTGGTGTGTTCAGCACGCCACAGAGCGTTTGACATGCGGTAACTGCGATATCTTCGGTATCGTTGGGTTTCCAGGTGAGATATGCATTTTCAGTGATAATCTTCATGATTCTGCTGCTACAAGTGTGCAGAATCACCGAAAACGCTGTTTTCGTGCTATTGAATGCGAAAAACACGTTTTCTGGTGTTCTCAGCACCCGACAGTGCGTTTGATGTGCGGAAACAGCGATATCTTCGTTTGCGTGGGGTTTCCAGTTGAGATATGCATTTTCAGTGATAATCTTCATGATTCTGCTGTAACAAGTATGCCGAATCACAGAAATCGCTGTTGTCGTGCTATTGAATGCGAAAAACACGTTTTCTGGTGTTTTCAGCAATCCACAGTGCGTATGACATGCGGGAACTGCGATATCTTCGGTATCGTTGTTGTTTCCAGCTGAGATATGCATTTTCTACGATAATCTTCGAGTTTCTTCTGTGACAAGTGCGCAGAATCACAGAAATCGCTGTTTTCGTGCTATTGAATGCGAAAAACACGTTTTCTGGTGTTTTCAGCACTCCACAGAGCGTTTGACATGCGGAAACTGCGATATCTTCGGTATCGTTGGGTTTCCAGCTGAGTTATGCATTTTCAGTGATAATCTTCGAGTTTTTTCTGTGACAAGTGTGCAGAATCACCGAAAACGCTGCTTTCGTGCAATTGGATGCGAAAAACACGTTTTCTGTTGTTTTCAGCACGCCACAGAGCGTTTGACATGCGGAAACTGCGATATCTTCGGTATCGTTGGGTTTCCAGCTGAGATATGCATTTTCAGTGATAATCTTCGAGTTTCTTCTGTGACAAGTGTGCAGAATCACCGAATTCGCTGGTTTCGTGCTATTGAATGCGAAAAACACGTTTTCTGGTGATTTCAGCATTGCACAGTTCGTTTGATATGCGGAAACTGCGATATCTTCGGTATCGTTGGGTTTCCAGCTGAGATATGCATTTTCAGTGATAATCTTCAAGTTTCATCTGTGACAAGTGTGCAGAATCAACGAAATCGCTGTTTTCGTGCTATTGAATGCGAAAAACACGTTTTCTGGTGTTATCAGCATTTCACAGTGCGTTTGATATGCTGAAACTGCGATATCTTCGGTATCGTTGTTGTTTCCAGCTGAGATATGCATTTTCAGTGATAATCTTCGAGTTTTTTCTGTGACAAGTGTGCAGAATCACCGAAAACGCTGTTTTCGTGCTATTGGATGCGAAAAACATGTTTTCTGGTGTTCTCAGCACCCGACAGTGCGTTTGATGTGCGGAAACAGGGATATCTTCGTTTTCGTGGGGTTTCCAGCTGAGATATGCATTTTCAGTGATAGTCTTCATGATTCTGCTGTCACAAGCGTGCAGAATCACCGAAAACTCTGTTTTCGTGCTATTGAATGCGAAAAACACGTTTTCTGGTGTTTTCAGCACGCCACAGAGCGTTTGACATGCGGAAACTGCGATATCTTCGGTATCGTTGGGTTTCCAGCTGAGATATGCATTTTCAGTGATAATCTTCGAGTTTCTTCTGTGACAGGTGTGCAGAATCACCGAAATCGCTGTTTTCGTGCTATTGAATGCGAAAAACACGTTTTCTGGTGTTTTCAGCATTGCACAGTTCGTTTGATATGCGGAAACTGCGATATCTTCGGTATCGTTGTTGTTTCCAGCTGAGATATGGATTTTCTACGATAATCTTCGTGTTTCTTCTGTGACAAGTGCGCAGAATCACAGAAATCGCTGTTTTCGTGCTATTGAATGCGAAAAACACGTTTTCTGGTGTTTTCAGCACTCCACAGAGCGTTTGACATGCGGAAACTGCGATATCTTCGGTATCGTTGGGTTTCCAGCTGAGAAATGCATTTTCAGTGATAATATTCGAGTTTTTTCTGTGACAAGTGTGCAGAATCACCGAAAACGCTGTTGTCGTGCAATTGGATGCGAAAAACAGGTTTTCTGGTGTTTTCAGCACACCACAGAGCGTGTGACATGCGGAAACTGCGATATCTTCGGTATCGTTGTGTTTCCAGCTGAGATATGCATTTTCAGTGATAATCTTCGAGTTTCTTCTGTGACAAGTGTGCAGAATCACCGAAATCGCTGTTTTCGTGCTATTGAATGCGAAAAACACGTTTTCTGGTGTTTTCAGCATTGAACAGTTCGTTTGATATGCGCAACTGCGATATCTTCGGTATCGTTGTTGTTTCCAGCTGAGATATGGATTTTCTACGATAATCATCGAGTTTCTTCTGTGACAAGTGCGCAGAATCACAGAAATCGCTGTTTTCGTGCTATTGAATGCGAAAAACACGTTTTCTGGTGTTATCAGCATTTCACAGTGCGTTTGATATGCTGAAACTGCGATATCTTCGGTATCGTTGTTGTTTCCAGCTGAGATATGCATTTTCAGTGATAATCTTCAAGTTTTTTCTGTGACAAGTGTGCAGAATCACCGAAAACGCTGTTTTCGTGCTATTGGATGCGAAAAACACGTTTTCTGGTGTTCTCAGCACCCGACAGTGCGTTTGATGTGCGGAAACAGGGATATCTTCGTTTTCGTGGGGTTTCCAGCTGAGATATGCATTTTCAGTGATAGTCTTCATGATTCTGCTGTCACAAGCGTGCAGAATCACCGAAAACTCTGTTTTCGTGCTATTGAATGCGAAAAACACGTTTTCTGGTGTTTTCAGCACGCCACAGAGCGTTTGACATGCGGAAACTGCGATATCTTCGGTATCGTTGGGTTTCCAGCTGAGATATGCATTTTCAGTGATAATCTTCGAGTTTCTTCTGTGACAGGTGTGCAGAATCACCGAAATCGCTGTTTTCGTGCTATTGAATGCGAAAAACACGTTTTCTGGTGTTTTCAGCATTGCACAGTTCGTTTGATATGCGGAAACTGCGATATCTTCGGTATCGTTGGGTTTCCAGCTGAGATATGCATTTTCAGTGATAATCTTCGAGTTTCTTCTGTGACAAGTGTGCAGAATCACCGAAAACGCTGTTTTCGTGCTATTGGATGCGAAAAACACGTTTTCTGGTGTTCTGAGCAACCGACAGTGCGTTTGATGTGCGGAAACTGCGATATCTTCGGTATCGTTGTTGTTTCCAGCTGAGATATGCATTTTGAGTGATAATCTTCATGATTGTGCTGTTACAAGTGTGCAGAATCACCGAAATCGCTGTTTTCGTGCTATTCGATGCGAAAAACACGTTTTCTGGAGTTTTCAGCACGCCACAGAGCGTTTGACATGCGGAAACTGCGATATCTTCGGTTTCGTTGTTGTTTCCAGCTGAGATATGCATTTTCAGTGATAATCTTCGAGTTTTTTCTGTGACAAGTGTACGGAATCACCGAAAATGCTGTTTTCGTGCTATTGAATGCGAAAAACACGTTTTCTGGTGTTTTCAGCACTCCACAGTGCGTTTGATATGTGGAAACTGCGATATCTTCGGTATCGTTGTTGTTTCCAGCTGAGATATGCATTTTGAGTGATAATCTTCATGATTGTGCTGTTACAAGTGTGCAGAATCACCGAAATCGCTGTTTTCGTGCTATTGGATGCGAAAAACACGTTTTCCGGTGTTCTCAGCACCCGACAGTGCGTTTGATGTGCGGAAACAGGGATATTTTCGATTTCGTGGGGTTTCCCGCTGAGATATGCATTTTCAGTGATAATCTTCATGATTCTGCTGTTAAAAGTGTGCAGAATCACCGAAAACGCTGTTTTCGTGCTATTGGATGCGAAAAACACGTTTTCTGGTGTTTTCAGCGCGCCACAGAGCGTTTGACATGCGGAAACTGCGATATCTTCGGTATCGTTCGGTTTCCAGCTGAGATATGCATTTTGAGTGATAATCTTCATGATTGTGCTGTTACAAGTGTGCAGAATCACCGAAATCGCTGTTTTCGTGCTATTGGATGCGAAAAACACGTTTTCTGGAGTTTTCAGCACGCCACAGAGCGTTTGACATGCGGAAACTGCGATATCTTCGGTTTCGTTGTTGTTTCCAGCTGAGATATGCATTTTCAGTGATAATCTTCGAGTTTTTTCTGTGACAAGTGTACGGAATCACCGAAAATGCTGTTTTCGTGCTATTGAATGCGAAAAACACGTTTTCTGGTGTTTTCAGCACTCCACAGTGCGTTTGATATGTGGAAACTGCGATATCTTCGGTATCGTTGTTGTTTCCAGCTGAGATATGCATTTTGAGTGATAATCTTCATGATTGTGCTGTTACAAGTGTGCAGAATCACCGAAATCGCTTTTTTCGTGCTATTGGATGCGAAAAACACGTTTTCCGGTGTTCTCAGCACCCGACAGTGCGTTTGATGTGCGGAAACAGGGATATCTTCGATTTCGTGGGGTTTCCCGCTGAGATATGCATTTTCAGTGATAATCTTCATGATTCTGCTGCTAAAAGTGTGCAGAATCACCGAAAACGCTGTTTTCGTGCTATTGAATGCGAGAAACACGTTTTCTGGTGTTTTCAGCACGCCACAGAGCGTTTGACATGCGGAAACTGCGATATCTTCGGTATCGTTGGGTTTCCAGCTGAGATATGCATTTTCAGTGATAATCTTCGAGTTTCTTCGGTGACAAGTGTGCAGAATCACCGAAAACGCTGTTTTCGTGCTATTGGATGCGAAAAACACGTTTTCTGGTGTTCTCAGCACCCGACAGTGCGTTTGATGTGCGGAAACTGCGATATCTTCGGTATCGTTGTTGTTTCCAGCTGAGATATGCTTTTTCAGTGATAATCTTCGAGTTTTTTCTTTGATAAGTGCGCAGAATCACCGAAAACGCTGTTTTCGTGCTATTGAATGCGAAAAACACGTTTTCCGGTGTTCTCAGCACCCGACAGTGCGTTTGATGTGCGGAAACAGGGATATCTTCGTTTTCGTGGGGTTTCCAGCTGAGATATGCATTTTCAGTGATAATCTTCGAGTTTTTTCTGTGACAAGTGTACGGAATCACCGAAAATGCTGTTTTCGTGCTATTGAATGCGAAAAACACGTTTTCTGGTGTTTTCAGCACTCCACAGTGCGTTTGACATGCGGAAACTGCGATATCTTCGGTATCGTTCGGTTTCCAGCTGAGATATGCATTTTGAGTGATAATCTTCATGATTGTGCTGTTACAAGTGTGCAGAATCACCGAAATCGCTGTTTTCGTGCTATTGGATGCGAAAAACACGTTTTCCGGTGTTCTCAGCACCCGACAGTGCGTTTGATGTGCGGAAACAGGGATATTTTCGATTTCGTGGGGTTTCCCGCTGAGATATGCATTTTCAGTGATAATCTTCATGATTCTGCTGTTAAAAGTGTGCAGAATCACCGAAAACGCTGTTTTCGTGCTATTGGATGCGAAAAACACGTTTTCTGGTGTTTTCAGCGCGCCACAGAGCGTTTGACATGCGGAAACTGCGATATCTTCGGTATCGTTCGGTTTCCAGCTGAGATATGCATTTTGAGTGATAATCTTCATGATTGTGCTGTTACAAGTGTGCAGAATCACCGAAATCGCTGTTTTCGTGCTATTGGATGCGAAAAACACGTTTTCTGGAGTTTTCAGCACGCCACAGAGCGTTTGACATGCGGAAACTGCGATATCTTCGTTTTCGTGGGGTTTCCAACTGAGATATGAATTTTCAGTGATAATCTTCATGATTCTGCAGTTACAAGTGTGCAGAATCACCGAAAACACTGTTTTCGTGCTATTGGATGCGAAAAACACGTTTTCTGGTGTTTTCAGCACGCCACAGAGCGTTTGACATGCGGAAACTGCGATATCTTCGGTATCGTTCGGTTTCCAGCTGAGATATGCATTTTCAGTGATAATCTTCGAGTTTCTTCCGTGAGAAGTGTGCCGTATCACAGAAATCGCTGTTTTCGTGCTATTGAATGCGAAAAACACGTTTTTTGGCGTTGTCAGCACCCGACAGTGCGTTTGATGTGCGGAAACAGGGATATCTTCGATTTCGTGGGGTTTCCCGCTGAGATGCATTTTCAGTGATAATCTTCATGATTCTGCTGTTAAAAGTGTGCAGAATCACCGAAATCGCTGTTTTCGTGCTATTGAATGCGAAAAACACGTTTTCTGGTGTTTTCAGCACGCCACAGAGCGTTTGACATGCGGAAACTGCGATATCTTCGGTATCGTTGGGTTTCCAGCTGAGATATGCATTTTCAGTGATAATCTTCGAGTTTCTTCTGTGACAAGTGTGCAGAATCACCGAAAACGCTGTTTTCGTGCTATTGGATGCGAAAAACACGTTTTCTGGTGTTCTCAGCACCCGACAGTGCGTTTGATGTGCGGAAACTGCGATATCTTCGGTATCGTTGTTGTTTCCAGCTGAGATATGCATTTTGAGTGATAATCTTCATGATTGTGCTGTTACAAGTGTGCAGAATCACCGAAATCGCTGTTTTCGTGCTATTGGATGCGAAAAACACGTTTTCTGGAGTTTTCAGCACGCCACAGAGCGTTTGACATGCGGAAACTGCGATATCTTCGGTTTCGTTGTTGTTTCCAGCTGAGATATGCATTTTCAGTGATAATCTTCGAGTTTTTTCTGTGACAAGTGTACGGAATCACCGAAAATGCTGTTTTCGTGCTATTGAATGCGAAAAACACGTTTTCTGGTGTTTTCAGCACTCCACAGTGCGTTTGATATGTGGAAACTGCGATATCTTCGGTATCGTTGTTGTTTCCAGCTGAGATATGCATTTTGTGTGATAATCTTCATGATTGTGCTGTTACAAGTGTGCAGAATCACCGAAATCGCTGTTTTCGTGCTATTGGATGCGAAAAACACGTTTTCCGGTGTTCTCAGCACCCGACAGTGCGTTTGATGTGCGGAAACAGGGATATCTTCGATTTCGTGGGGTTTCCCGCTGAGATATGCATTTTCAGTGATAATCTTCATGATTCTGCTGTTAAAAGTGTGCAGAATCACCGAAAACGCTGTTTTCGTGCTATTGAATGCGAGAAACACGTTTTCTGGTGTTTTCAGCACGCCACAGAGCGTTTGACATGCGGAAACTGCGATATCTTCGGTATCGTTGGGTTTCCAGCTGAGATATGCATTTTCAGTGATAATCTTCGAGTTTCTTCGGTGACAAGTGTGCAGAATCACCGAAAACGCTGTTTTCGTGCTATTGGATGCGAAAAACACGTTTTCTGGTGTTCTCAGCACCCGACAGTGCGTTTGATGTGCGGAAACTGCGATATCTTCGGTATCGTTGTTGTTTCCAGCTGAGATATGCTTTTTCAGTGATAATCTTCGAGTTTTTTCTTTGATAAGTGCGCAGAATCACCGAAAACGCTTTTTCGTTCTATTGGATGCGAAAAACACGTTTTCTGGAGTTTTCAGCACGCCACAGAGCGTTTGACATGCGGAAACTGCGATATCTTCGGTTTCGTTGTTGTTTCCAGCTGAGATATGCATTTTCAGTGATAATCTTCGAGATTTTTCTGTGACAAGTGTGCAGAATCACCGAAAACGCTGTTTTCGTGCTATTGAATGCGAAAAAGACGTTTTCTGGTGTTTTCAGCACTCCACAGTGCGTTTGATATGTGGAAACTGCGATATCTTCGGTATCGTTGTTGTTTCCAGCTGAGATATGCATTTTGAGTGATAATCTTCATGATTGTGCTGTTACAAGTGTGCAGAATCACCGAAATCGCTGTTTTCGTGCTATTGGATGCGAAAAACACGTTTTCTGGAGTTTTCAGCACGCCACAGAGCGTATGACATGCGGAAACTGCGATATCTTCGGTTTCGTTGTTGTTTCCAGCTGAGATATGCATTTTCAGTGATAATCTTCGAGTTTTTTCTGTGACAAGTGTGCGGAATCACCGAAAACGCTGTTTTCGTGCTATTGAATGCGAAAAACACGTTTTCCGGTGTTCTCAGCACCCGACAGTGCGTTTGATGTGCGGAAACAGGGATATCTTCGTTTTCGTGGGGTTTCCAGCTGAGATATGCATTTTCAGTGATAATCTTGATGATTCTGCTGTTACAAGTGTGCAGAATCACCGAAAACGCTGTTTTCGTGCTATTGAATGCGAAAAACACGTTTTCTGGTGTCTTCAGCACTCCACAGTGCGTTTGATATTCGGAAACTGCGATATCTTCGGTATCGTTGTTGTTTCCAGCTGAGATATGCATTTTCAGTGATAATCTTCATGATTCTGCTGTTACTAGTGTGCAGAATCACCGAAATCGCTGTTTTCGTGCTACTGAATGCGAAAAACACGTTTTCTGGTGTTCTCAGCACACGACAGTGCGTTTGATGTGCGGAAACAGGGATATCTTCGGTATCATTGTTGTTTCCAGCTGAGATATGCATTTTGAGTGATAATCTTCATGATTCTGCTGTTACAAGTGTGCAGAATCACCGAAATCGCTGTTTTCGTGCTATTGAATGCGAAAAACACGTTTTCTGATGTTCTCAGCACCCGACAGTGCGTTTGATGTGCGGAAACTGGGATATCTTCGATTTCGTGGGGTTTCCCGCTGAGATATGCATTTTCAGTGATAATCTTCATGATTCTGCTGTTACAAGTGTGCAGAATCACCGAAATCGCTGTTTTCGTGCTAATGAATGCGAAAAACACGTTTTCTGGTGTTTTCAGCGCGCCACAGAGCGTTTGACATGCGGAAACTGCGATATCTTCGGTATGGTTGGGTTTACAGCTGAGATATGCATTTTCAGTGATAATCTTCGAGTTTCTTCTGTGACAAGTGTGCAGAATCACCGAAAACGCTGTTTTCGTGCTATTGGATGCGAAAAACACGTTTTCTGGTGTTGTCAGCACCCGACAGTGCGTTTGATGTGCGGAAACTGCGATATCTGCGGTATCGTTGTTGCTTCCATCTGAGATATGCTTTTTCAGTGATAATCTTCGAGTTTTTTCTGTGACAAGTGTGCAGAATCACCGAAATCGCTGTTTTGGTGCTATTGGATGCGAAAAACACGTTTTCTGGTGTTTTCAGCACTCCACAGAGCGTTTGATGTGCGGAAACAGGGATATCTTCGTTTTCGTGCGGTTGCCAGCTGAGACATGCATTTTCAGTGATAATCTTCATGATTCTGCTGTTACAAGTGTGCAGAACCACCGAAAACGCTGTTTTCGTACTATTGTATGCGAAAAACACGTTTTCTGGTGTTTTCAGCACTCCACAGTGCGTTTGATATGCGGAAACTGCGATATCTTCGGTTTCGTTGGGTTTCCAGCTGAGATATGCATTTTCAGTGATAATCTTGATGATTCTGCTGTTACAAGTGTGCAGAATCACCGAAAACACTGTTTTCGTGCTATTGAATGCGAAAAACACGTTTTCTGGTGTTCTCAGCACCCGACAGTGCGTTTGATATGCGGAAACTGCGATATCTTCGGTTTCGTTGGGTTTCCAGCTGAGATATGCATTTTCAGTGATAATCTTCAAGTTTCTTCTGTTACAAGTGTGCAGAATCACAGAAATCGCTGTTTTCGTGCTATTGAATGCGAAAAACACGTTTTCTGGTGTTCTCAGCACCCGACAGTGCGTTTGATGTGCGGAAACAGGGATATCTTCGATTTCGTGGGGTTTCCCGCTGAGATATGCGTTTTCAGTGATAATCTTCATGATTCTGCTGTTACAAGTGTGCAGAATCACCGAAATCGCTGTTTTCGTGCTATTGAATGCGAAAAACCCGTTTTCTGGTGTTTTCAGCACGCCACAGAGCGTTTGACATGCGGAAACTGCGATATCTTCGGTATCGTTGGGTTTCCAGCTGAGATATGCATTTTCGGTGATAATCTTCGAGATTCTTCTGTGACAAGTGTGCAGAATCACCGAAAACGCTTTTTCGTGCTATTGGATGCGAAAAACACGTTTTCTGGAGTTTTCAGCACGCCACAGAGCGTTTGACATGCGGAAACTGCGATATCTTCGGTTTCGTTGTTGTTTCCAGCTCAGATATGCATTTTCAGTGATAATCTTCGAGTTTTTTCTGTGACAAGTGTGCAGAATCACCGAAAACGCTGTTTTCGTGCTATTGAATGCGAAAAACAAGTTTTCTGGTGTTTTCAGCACTCCACAGTGCGTTTGATATGTGGAAACTGCGATATCTTCGGTATCGTTGTTGTTTCCAGCTGAGATATGCATTTTGAGTGATAATCTTCATGATTGTGCTGTTACAAGTGTGCAGAATCACCGAAATCGCTGTTTTCGTGCTATTGGATGCGAAAAACACGTTTTCCGGTGTTCTCAGCACCCGACAGTGCGTTTGATGTGCGGAAACAGGGATATCTTCGATTTCGTGGGGTTTCCCGCTGAGATATGCATTTTCAGTGATAATCTTCATGATTCTGCTGTTAAAAGTGTGCAGAATCACCGAAATCGCTGTTTTCGTGCTATTGAATGCGAGAAACACGTTTTCTGGTGTTTTCAGCACGCCACAGAGCGTTTGACATGCGGAAACTGCGATATCTTCGGTATCGTTGGGTTTCCAGCTGAGATATGCATTTTCAGTGATAATCTTCATGATTCTGCTGTTACAAGTGTGCAGAATCACCGAAATCGCTGTTTTCGTGCTATTGAATGCGAAAAACACGTTTTCTGATGTTCTCAGCACCCGACAGTGCGTTTGATGTGCGGAAACTGGGATATCTTCGATTTCGTGGGGTTTCCCGCTGAGATATGCATTTTCAGGGATAATCTTCATGATTCTGCTGTTACAAGTGTGCAGAATCACAGAAATCGCTGTTTTCGTGCTATTGAATGCGAAAAACACGTTTTCTGGTGTTTTCAGCACTCCACAGAGCGTTTGACATGCGGAAACTGCGATATCTTCGGTTTCGTTGGGTTTGCAGCTGAGATATGCATTTTCAGTGATAATCTTCAAGTTTCTTCTGTGTCAAGTGTGCAGAATCACCGAAATCGCTGTTTTGGTGCTATTGGATGCGAAAAACACGTTTTCCGGTGTTCTCAGCACCCGACAGTGCGTTTGATGTGCGGAAACACGGATATCTTCGTTTTCGTGGGGTTTCCAACTGAGATATGAATTTTCAGTGATAATCTTCATGATTCTGCTGTTACAAGTATGCAGAATCACAGAAATCGCTGTTTTCGTGCTATTGAATGCGAAAAACACGTTTTCTGGTGTTTTCAGCACTCCACAGAGCGTTTGATGTGCTGAAACAGGGATATCTTCGTTTTCGTGCGGTTGCCAGCTGAGACATGCATTTTCAGTGATAATCTTCACGATTCTGCTGTTACAAGTGTGCAGAACCACCGAAAACGCTGTTTTCGTGCTATTGTATGCGAAAAACACGTTTTCTGGTGTTTTCAGCACTCCACAGTGCGTTTGATATGCGGAAACTGCGATATCTTCGGTTTCGTTGGGTTTCCAGCTGAGATATGCATTTTCAGTGATAATCTTGATGATTCTGCTGTTACAAGTGTGCAGAATCACCGAAAACACTGTTTTCGTGCTATTGAATGCGAAAAACACGTTTTCTGGTGTTTTCAGCACGCCACAGAGCGTTTGACATGCGGAAACTGCGATATCTTCGGTATCGTTCGGTTTCCAGCTGAGATATGCATTTTCAGTGATAATCTTCGAGTTTCTTCGGTGAGAAGTGTGTCGAATCACAGAAATCGCTGTTTTCGTGCTATTGAATGCGAAAAACACGTTTTCTGGTGTTTTCAGCACTCCACAGAGCGTTTGACATGCGGAAACTGCGATATCTTCGGTATCATTGTTGTTTCCAGCTGAGATATGCATTTTGAGTGATAATCTTCATGATTCTGCTGTTACAAGTGTGCAGAATCACAGAAATCGCTGTTTTCGTGCTATTGAATGCGAAAAACACGTTTTCTGGTGTTTTCAGCACTCCACAGTGCGTTTGATATGCGGACACTGCGATATCTTCGGTTTCGTTGGGTTTCCAGCTGAGATATGTATTTTCAGTGATAATCTTGATGATTCTGCTGTTACAAGTGTGCAGAATCACCGAAAACGCTGTTTTCGTGCTATTGTATGCGAAAAACACGTTTTCTGGTGTTCTCAGCACTCCACAGAGCGTTTGATGTGCGGAAACAGGGATATCTTCGTTTTCGTGCGGTTGCCAGCTGAGACATGCATTTTCAGTGATGATCTTCATGATTCTGCTGTTACAAGTGTGCAGAATCACCGAAATTGCTGTTTTCGTGCTATTGAATGCGAAAAACCCGTTTTCTGGTGTTCTCAGCACCCGACAGTGCGTTTGATGTGCGGAAACTGCGATATCTTCGTTTTCGTGCGGTTGCCAGCTGAGACATGCATTTTCAGTGATAATCTTCATGATTCTGCTGTTACAAGTGTGCAGAACCACCGAAAACGCTGTTTTCGTGCTATTGTATGCGAAAAACACGTTTTCTGGTGTTTTCAGCACTCCACAGTGCGTTTGATATGCGGAAACTGCGATATCTTCGGTTTCGTTGGGTTTCCAGCTGAGATATGCATCTTCAGTGATAATCTTGATGATTCTGCTGTTACAAGTGTGCAGAATCACCGAAAACGCTGTTTTCGTGCTATTGAATGCGAAAAACACGTTTTCTGGTGTTTTCAGCACGCCACAGAGCGTTTGACATGCGGAAACTGCGATATCTTCGGTATCGTTCGGTTTCCAGCTGAGATATGCATTTTCAGTGATAATCTTCGAGTTTCTTCTGTGAGAAGTGTGTCGAATCACAGAAATCGCTGTTTTCGTGCTATTGAATGCGAAAAACACGTTTTCTGGTGTTTTCAGCACTCCACAGAGCGTTTGATGTGCGGAAACAGGGATATCTTCGTTTTCGTGCGGTTGCCAGCTGAGACATGCATTTTCAGTGATGATCTTCATGATTCTGCTGTTACAAGTGTGCAGAATCACCGAAAACACTGTTTTCGTGCTATTGAATGCGAAAGACACGTTTTCTGGTGTTCTCAGCACCCGACAGTGCGTTTAATATGCGGAAACTGCGATATCTTCGGTTTCGTTGGGTTTCCAGCTGAGATATGCATTTTCAGTGATAATCTTCAAGTTTCTTCTGTTACAAGTGTGCAGAATCACAGAAATCGCTGTTTTCGTGCTATTGAATGCGAAAAACACGTTTTCTGGTGTTTTCAGCACTCCACAGAGCGTTTGACATGCGGAAACTGCGATATCTTCGGTATCATTGTTGTTTCCAGCTGAGATATGCATTTTGAGTGATAATCTTCATGATTCTGCTGTTACAAGTGTGCAGAATCACCGAAATCGCTGTTTTCGTGCTATTGAATGCGAAAAACACGTTTTCTGGTGTTCTCAGCACCCGACAGTGCGTTTGATGTGCGGAAACAGGGATATCTTCGATTTCGTGGGGTTTCCCGCTGAGATATGCGTTTTCAGCGATAATCTTCATGATTCTGCTGTTACAAGTGTGCAGAATCACCGAAATTGCTGTTTTCGTGCTATTGAATGCGAAAAACCCGTTTTCTGGTGTTTTCAGCACGCCACAGAGCGTTTGACATGCGGAAACTGCGATATCTTCGGTATCGTTGGGTTTCCAGCTGAGATATGCATTTTCAGTGATAATCTTCGAGATTCATCTGTGACAAGTGTGCAGAATCACCGAAAACGCTGTTTTCGTGCTATTGAATGCGAAAAACACGTTTTCTTGTGTTTTCAGCACCCGACAGTGCGTTTGATATGCGGAAACAGGGATATCTTCGTTTTCGTGGGGTTGCCAGCTGAGACATGCATTTTCTACGATAATCTTCGAGTTTCTTCTGTGACAAGTGTGCAGAATCACCGAAAACGCTGTTTTCGTGCTATTGAATGCGAAAAACACGTTTTCTGGTGTTTTCAGCACTCCACAGTGCGTTTGATATGTGGAAACTGCGATATCTTCGGTATCGTTGTTGTTTCCAGCTGAGATATGCATTTTGAATGATAATCTTCATGATTGCGCTGTTACAAGTGTGCAGAATCACCAAAATCGCTGTTATCGTGCTATTGGATGCGAAAAACACGTTTTCTGGAGTTTTCAGCACGCCACAGAGCGTTTGACATGCGGAAACTGCGATATCTTCGGTATCGTTGTTGTTTCCAGCTGAGATATGCATTTTCAGTGATAATCTTCGATTTTCTTCTGTGAGAAGTGTGTCGAATCACAGAAATCGCTGTTTTCGTGCTATTGAATGCGAAAAACACGTTTTCTGGTGTTTTCAGCACTCCACAGAGCGTTTGATGTGCGGAAACAGGGATATCTTCGTTTTCGTGCGGTTGCCAGCTGAGACATGCATTTTCAGTGATGATCTTCATGATTCTGCTGTTACAAGTGTGCAGAATCACCGAAAACACTGTTTTCGTGCTATTGAATGCGAAAAACACGTTTTCTGGTGTTCTCAGCACCCGACAGTGCGTTTGATATGCGGAAACTGCGATATCTTCGGTTTCGTTGGGTTTCCAGCTGAGATATGCATTTTCAGTGATAATCTTCAAGTTTCTTCTGTTACAAGTGTGCAGAATCACAGAAATCGCTATTTTCGTGCTATTGAATGCGATAAACACGTTTTCTGGTGTTTTCAGCACTCCACAGAGCGTTTGACATGCGGAAGCTGCGATATCTTCGGTATCATTGTTGTTTCCAGCTGAGATATGCATTTTGAGTGATAATCTTCATGATTCTGCTGTTACAAGTGTGCAGAATCACCGAAATCGCTGTTTTCGTGCTATTGAATGCGAAAAACACGTTTTCTGGTGTTCTCAGCACCCGACAGTGCGTTTGATCTGCGGAAACAGGGATATCTTCGATTTCGTGGGGTTTCCCGCTGAGATATGCGTTTTCAGTGATAATCTTCATGATTCTGCTGTTACAAGTGTGCAGAATCACCGAAATTGCTGTTTTCGTGCTATTGAATGCGAAAAACCCGTTTTCTGGTGTTTTCAGCACGCCACAGAGCGTTTGACATGCGGAAACTGCGATATCTTCGGTATCGTTGGGTTTCCAGCTGAGATATGCATTTTCAGTGATAATCTTCGAGATTCTTCTGTGACAAGTGTGCAGAATCACCGAAAACGCTGTTTTCGTGCTATTGAATGCGAAAAACACGTTTTCTTGTGTTTTCAGCACCCGACAGTGCGTTTGATATGCGGAAACAGGGATATCTTCGTTTTCGTGGGGTTGCCAGCTGAGACATGCATTTTCTACGATAATCTTCGAGTTTCTTCTGTGACAAGTGTGCAGAATCACCGAAAACGCTTTTTCGTGCTATTGGATGCGAAAAACACGTTTTCTGGAGTTTTCAGCACGCCACAGAGCGTTTGACATGCGGAAACTGCGATATCTTCGGTTTCGTTGTTGTTTCCAGCTCAGATATGCATTTTCAGTGATAATCTTCGAGTTTTTTCTGTGACAAGTGTGCAGAATCACCGAAAACGCTGTTTTCGTGCTATTGAATGCGAAAAACACGTTTTCTGGTGTTTTCAGCACTCCACAGTGCGTTTGATATGTGGAAACTGCGATATCTTCGGTATCGTTGTTGTTTCCAGCTGAGATATGCATTTTGAATGATAATCTTCATGATTGCGCTGTTACAAGTGTGCAGAATCACCAAAATCGCTGTTATCGTGCTATTGGATGCGAAAAACACGTTTTCTGGAGTTTTCAGCACGCCACAGAGCGTTTGACATGCGGAAACTGCGATATCTTCGGTATCGTTGTTGTTTCCTGCTGAGATATGCATTTTCAGTGATAATCTTCGAGTTTTTTCTGTGACAAGTGTGCAGAATCACCGAAATCGCTGTTTTCGTGCTATTGAATGCGGAAAACATGTTTTCTGGTGTTTTCAGCACTCCACAGAGCGTTTGACATGCGGAAACTGCGATATCTTCGGTTTCGTTGTTGTTTCCAGCTGATATATGCATTTTCAGTGATATTCTTCATGATTCTGCTGTTGCAAGTGTGCAGAATCGACGAAATCGCTGTTTTCGTGCTATTGAATGCGAAAAACACGTTTTCTGGTGTTTTCAGCACGCCACAGAGCGTTTGACATGCGGAAACTGCGATATCTTCGGTATCGTTGTTGTTTCCAGCTGAGATATGCATTTTCAGTGATAATCTTCGAGTTTTTTTCTGTGACAAGTGTGCAGAATCACTGAAATCGCTGTTTTCGTGCTATTGGATGCGAAAAACACGTTTTCCGGTGTTCTCAGCACCCGACTGTGCGTTTGATGTGCGGAAACAGGGATATCTTCGTTTTCGTGGGGTTTCCAGCTGAGATATGCATTTTCAGTGATAATCTTCATGATTCTGCTGTTACAAGTGTGCAGAATCACCGAAAACGCTGTTTTCGTGCTATTGAATGCGAAAAAGACGTTTTCTGGTGTTTTCAGCACGCCACAGAGCGTTTGACATGCGGAAACTGCGATATCTTCGGTATCGTTGTTGTTTCCAGCTGAGATATGCATTTTCAGAGATAATCTTCATGATTCTGCTGTTACAAGTGTGCAGAATCTCCGAAATCGCTGTTTTCGTGCTATTGAATGCGAAAAAGACGTTTTCTGGTGTTTTCAGCATGCCACAGAGCGTTTGACATGCGGAAACTGCGATATCTTCGGTATCGTTGGGTTTCCAGCTGAGATATGCATTTTCAGTGATAATCTTCATGATTCTGCTGTTGTCGTGCTATTGAATGCGAAAAACACGTTTTCTGGTGTTTTACGCAATCCACAGTGCGTATGACATGCGGAAACTGCGATATCTTCGGTATCGTTGTTGCTTCCAGCTGAGATATGCATTTTCAGTGATAATCTTCGAGTTTTTTCGGTGACAAGTGTGCAGAATCACCGAAAACGCTGTTTTCGTGCTATTGAATGCGAAAAACACGTTTTCCGGTGTTCTCAGCACCCGACAGTGCGTTTGATGTGCGGAAACAGGGATATCTTCGTTTTCGTGGGGTTTCCAGCTGAGATATGCATTTTCAGTGATAATTTTCATGATTCTGCTGTTACAAGTGTGCAGAATCACTGAAAACGCTGTTTTCGTGCTATTGAATGCGAAAAACACGTTTTCTGGTGTTTTCAGCACGCCACAGAGCGTTTGACATGCGGAAACTGCGATATCTTCGGTATCGTTGTTGTTTCCAGCTGAGATATGCATTTTCAGTGATAATCTTTGAGTTTTTTTCTGTGACAAGTGTGCAGAATCACAGAAATCGCTGTTTTCGTGCTACTGAATGCGAAAAACACGTTTTCTGGTGTTTTCAGCACTCCACAGCGCGTTTGATGTGCGGAAACAGGGATATCTTCGTTTTCGTGCGGTTGCCAGCTGAGACGTGCATTTTCTACGATAATCTTCGAGTTTCTTCTGTGACAAGTGTGCAGATTCACAGAAATCGCTGTTTTCGTGCTATTGAATGCGAAAAACACGTTTTCTGGTGTTTTCAGTACTCCACATAGCGTTTGATGTGCGGAAACAGGGATATCTTCGTTTTCGTGCTGTTGCCAGCTGAGACATGCATTTTCAGTGATAATCTTCATGATTCTGCTGTTACAAGTGTGCAGAATCACCGAAATCGCTGTTTTCGTGCTATTGAATGCGGAAAACATGTTTTCTGGTGTTTTCAGCACTCCACAGAGCGTTTGACATGCGGAAACTGCGATATCTTCGGTTTCGTTGTTGTTTCCAGCTGATATATGCATTTTCAGTGATATTCTTCATGATTCTGCTGTTGAAAGTGTGCAGAATCGACGAAATCGCTGTTTTCGTGCTATTGAATGCGAAAAACACGTTTTCTGGTGTTTTCAGCACGCCACAGAGCGTTTGACATGCGGAAACTGCGATATCTCCGGTATCGTTGGGTTTCCAGCTGAGATATGCATTTTCAGTGATAATCTTCGAGTTTCTTCTGTGACAAGTGTGCAGAATCACCGAAAACGCTGTTTTCGTGCTATTGAATGCGAAAAACACGTTTTCTTGTTTTCAGCACCCGACAGTGCGTTTGATATGCGGAAACAGAGATATCTTCGTTTTCGTGGGGTTACCAGCTGAGACATGCATTTTCTACGATAATCTTCGAGTTTCTTCTGTGACAAGTGTGCAGAATCACCGAAAACGCTTTTTCGTGCTATTGGATGCGAAAAACACGTTTTCTGGTGTTTTCAGCACGCCACAGAGCGTTTGACATGCGGAAACTGCGATATCTCCGGTATCGTTGGGTTTCCAGCTGAGATATGCATTTTCAGTGATAATCTTCGTGTTTCTTCTGTGACAAGTGTGCAGAATCACCGAAAACGCTGTTTTCGTGCTATTGAATGCGAAAAACACGTTTTCTGGTGTTTTCAGCACGCCACAGAGCGTTTGACATGCGGAAACTGCGATATCTCCGGTATCGTTGGGTTTCCAGCTGAGATATGCATTTTCAGTGATAATCTTCGTGTTTCTTCTGTGACAAGTGTGCAGAATCACCGAAAACGCTGTTTTCGTGCTATTGAATGCGAAAAACACGTTTTCTGGTGTTTTCAGCACTCCACAGTGCGTTTGATATGTGGAAACTGCGATATCTTCGGTATCGTTGTTGTTTCCAGCTGAGATATGCATTTTCAGTGATAATCTTCGAGTTTTTTCTGTGACAAGTGTGCAGAATCACCGAAAACGCTGTTTTCGTGCTATTGAATGCGAAAAACACGTTTTCTGGTGTTTTCAGCACTCCACAGTGCGTTTGATATGTGGAAACTGCGATATCTTCGGTATCGTTGTTGTTTCCAGCTGAGATATGCATTTTGAATGATAATCTTCATGATTGCGCTGTTACAATTGTGCAGAATCACCAAAATCGCTGTTATCGTGCTATTGGATGCGAAAAACACGTTTTCTGGAGTTTTCAGCACGCCACAGAGCGTTTGACATGCGGAAACTGCGATATCTTCGGTATCGTTGTTGTTTCCAGCTGAGATATGCATTTTCAGTGATAATCTTCGAGTTTTTTCTGTGACAAGTGTGCAGAATCACCGAAAACGCTGTTTTCGTGCTATTGAATGCGAAAAAGACGTTTTCTAGTGTTTTCAGCACGCCACAGAGCGTTTGACATGCGGAAACTGCGATATCTTCGGTATCGTTGGGTTTCCAGCTGAGATATGCATTTTCAGTGATAATCTTCATGATTCTGCTGTTGTCGTGCTATTGAATGCGAAAAACACGTTTTCTGGTGTTTTCAGCAATCCACAGTGCGTATGACATGCGGAAACTGCGATATCTTCGGTATCGTTGTTGCTTCCAGCTGAGATATGCATTTTCTACGATAATCTTCGAGTTTCTTCTGTGACAAGTGCACAGAATCACAGAAATCGCTGTTTTCGTGCTATTGAATGCGAAAAACATGTTTTCTGGTGTTTTCAGCACTCCACAGAGCGTTTGACATGCGGAAACTGCGATATCTTCGGTATCGATGGGTTTCCAGCTGAGATATGCATTTTCAGTGATAATCTTCGAGTTTTTTCTGTGACAAGTGTGCAGAATCACCGAAATCGCTGTTTTCGTGCTATTGATTGCGAAAAACACGTTTTCTGGTGTTTTCAGCACGCCACAGAGCGTTTCACATGCGGAAACTGCGATATCTTCGGTATCGTTGGGTTTCCAGCTGAGATATGCATTCTCAGTGATAATCTTCGAGTTTCTTCTGTGACAAGTGTGCAGAATCACAGAAATCGCTGTTTTCGTGCTATTGAATGCGAAAAACACGTTTTCTGGTGTTTTCAGCACTCCACAGCGCGTTTGATGTGCGGAAACAAGGATATCTTCGTTTTCGTGCGGTTGCCAGCTGAGACGTGCATTTTCTACGATAATCTTCTAGTTTCTTCTGTGACAAGTGTGCAGATTCACAGAAATCGCTGTTTTCGTGCTATTGAATGCGAAAAACACGTTTTCCGGTGTTCTCAGCACCCGACAGTGCGTTTGATGTGCGGAAACAGGGATATCTTCGATTTCGTGGGGTTTCCCGCTGAGATATGCATTTTCAGTGATAATCTTCATGATTCTGCTGTTACAAGTGTGCAGAATCACCGAAATCGCTGTTTTCGTGCTATTGAATGCGAAAAACACGTTTTCTGGTGTTTTCAGCACGCCACAGAGCGTTTGACATGCGGAAACTGCGATATCTCCGGTATCGTTGGGTTTCCAGCTGAGATATGCATTTTCAGTGATAATCTTCGAGTTTCTTCTGTGACAAGTGTGCAGAATCACCGAAAACGCTGTTTTCGTGCTATTGAATGCGAAAAACACGTTTTCTTGTGTTTTCAGCACCCGACAGTGCGTTTGATATGCGGAAACAGGGATATCTTCGTTTTCGTGGGGTTACCAGCTGAGACATGCATTTTCTACGATAATCTTCGAGTTTCTTCTGTGACAAGTGTGCAGAATCACCGAAAACGCTTTTTCGTGCTATTGGATGCGAAAAACACGTTCTCTGGAGTTTTCAGCACGCCACAGAGCGTTTGACATGCGGAAACTGCGATATCTTCGGTTTCGTTGTTGTTTCCAGCTGAGATATGCATTTTCAGTGATAATCTTCGAGTTTTTTCTGTGACAAGTGTGCAGAATCACCGAAAACGCTGTTTTCGTGCTATTGAATGCGAAAAACACGTTTTCTGGTGTTTTCAGCACTCCACAGTGCGTTTGATATGTGGAAACTGCGATATCTTCGGTATCGTTGTTGTTTCCAGCTGAGATATGCATTTTCAGTGATAATCTTCGAGTTTTTTCTGTGACAAGTGTGCAGAATCACCGAAAACGCTGTTTTCGTGCTATTGAATGCGTAAAACATGTTTTCTGGAGTTTTCAGCACGCCACAGAGCGTTTGACATGCGGAAACTGCGATATCTTCGGTATCGTTGTTGTTTCCAGCTGAGATATGCATTTTCAGTGATAATCTTCGAGTTTTTTTCTGTGACAAGTGTGCAGAATCACTGAAATCGCTGTTTTCGTGCTATTGAATGCGAAAAACACGTTTTCTTGTGTTTTCAGCATACGACAGTGCGATTGATATGCGGAAACAGGGATATCTTCGTTTTCGTGGGGTTGCCAGCTGAGACATGCATTTTCTACGATAATCTTCGAGTTTCTTCTGTGACAAGTGTGCAGAATCACCGAAAACGCTTTTTCGTGCTATTGGATGCGAAAAACACGTTTTCTGGAGTTTTCAGAACGCCACAGAGCGTTTGACATGCGGAAACTGCGATATCTTCGGTTTCGTTGTTGTTTCCAGCTGAGATATGCATTTTCAGTGATAATCTTCGAGTTTTTTCTGTGACAAGTGTGCAGAATCACCGAAAACGCTGTTTTCGTGCTATTGAATGCGAAAAACACGTTTTCTGGAGTTTTCAGAACGCCACAGAGCGTTTGACATGCGGAAACTGCGATATCTTCGGTTTCGTTGTTGTTTCCAGCTGAGATATGCATTTTCAGTGATAATCTTCGAGTTTTTTCTGTGACAAGTGTGCAGAATCACCGAAATCGCTGTTTTCGTGCTATTGGATGCGAAAAACACGTTTTCCGGTGTTCTCAGCACCCGACAGTGCGTTTGATGTGCGGAAACAGGGATATCTTCGTTTTCGTGGGGTTTCCAGGTGAGATATGCATTTTCAGAGATAATCTTCATGATTCTGCTGTTGTCGTGCTATTGAATGCGAAAAACACGTTTTCTGGTGTTTTCAGCAATCCACAGTGCGTATGACATGCGGAAACTGCGATATCTTCGGTATCGTTGTTGCTTCCAGCTGAGATATGCATTTTCTACGATAATCTTCGAGTTTCTTCTGTGACAAGTGCGCAGAATCACAGAAATCGCTGTTTTCGTGCTATTGAATGCGAAAAACATGTTTTCTGGTGTTTTCAGCACTCCACAGAGCGTTTGACATGCGGAAACTGCGATATCTTCGGTATCGTTGGGTTTCCAGCTGAGATATGCATTTTCAGTGAAAATCTTCGAGTTTCTTCTGTGACAAGTGTGCAGAATCACCGAAAACGCTGTTTTCGTGCTATTGGATGCGAAAAACACGTTTTCTGGAGTTTTCAGAACGCCACAGAGCGTTTGACATGCGGAAACTGCGATATCTTCGGTTTCGTTGTTGTTTCCAGCTGAGATATGCATTTTCAGTGATAATCTTCGAGTTTTTTCTGTGACAAGTGTGCAGAATCACCGAAAACGCTGTTTTCGTGCTATTGAATGCGAAAAACACGTTTTCTGGTGTTTTCAGCACTCCACAGTGCGTTTGATATGTGGAAACTGCGATATCTTCGGTATCGTTGTTGTTTCCAGCTGAGATATGCATTTTGAATGATAATCTTCATGATTGCGCTGTTACAAGTGTGCAGAATCACCAAAATCGCTGTTTTCGTGCTATTGGATGCGAAAAACACGTTTTCTGGTGGTTTCAGCACTCCACAGTGAGTTTGATATGCGGAAACTGCGATATCTTCGGTATCGTTGTTGTTTCCAGCTGAGATATGCATTTTCTACGATAATCTTCGAGTTTCTTCTGTGACAAGTGTGCAGAATCACAGAAACCGCTGTTTTCGTGCTATTGAATGCGATAAACACGTTTTCTGGTGTTTTCAGCACTCCACAGAGCGTTTGACATGCGGAAACTGCGATATCTTCGGTATCGTTGTTGTTTCCAGCTTATATATGCATTTTCAGTGATATTCTTCATGATTCTGCTGTTGCAAGTGTGCAGAATCGACGAAATCGCTGTTTTCGTTCTATTGAATGCGAAAAACACGTTTTCTGGTGTTTTCAGCACTCCACAGTGCGTTTGATATGCGGAAACTGCGATATCTTCGGTATCGTTGTTGTTTCCAGCTGAGATATGCATTTTCTACGATAATCTTCGGGTTTCTTCTGTGACAAGTGTGCAGAATCATAGAAATCGCTGTTTTCGTGCTATTGAATGCGAAAGACACATTTTCTGGTGTTTTCAGCACGCCACAGAGCGTTTGACATGCGGTAACTGCGATATCTTCGGTATCGTTGGGTTTCCAGCTGAGATATGCATTTTCAGTGATATTCTTCATGATTCTGCTGTTGCAAGTGTGCAGAATCTCCGAAATCGCTGATTTCGTTCTATTGAATGCGAAAAACACGTTTTCTGGTGTTTTCAGCACCCCACAGTGCGCTTGATGTGCGGAAACAGGGATATCTTCAGTATCGTTGGGTTTCCAGCTGAGATATGCATTTTCTACGATAATCTTCGAGTTTCTTCTGTGACAAGTGTGCAGAATCACAGAAATCGCTGTTTTCGTGCTATTGAATGCGGAAAACACGTTTTCTGGTGTTTTCAGCACCCCACAGTGCATTTGATGTGCGGAAACAGGGATATCATCGTTTTCGTGGGGTTGCCAGCTGAGACATGCATTTTCTACGATAATCTTCGAGTTTCTTCTGTGACAAGTGTGCAGAATCTCCGAAATCGCTGTTTTCGAGCTATTGAATGCGATAAACACGTTTTCTGGTGTTTTCAGCACTCCACAGAGCGTTTGACATGCGGAAACTGCGATATCTTCGGTATCGTTGTTGTTTCCAGCTTATATATGCATTTTCAGTGATATTCTTCATGATTCTGCTGTTGCAAGTGTGCAGAATCGACGAAATCGCTGTTTTCGTTCTATTGAATGCGAAAAACACGTTTTCTGGTGTTTTCAGCACTCCACAGTGCGTTTGATATGCGGAAACTGCGATATCTTCGGTATCGTTGTTGTTTCCAGCTGAGATATGCATTTTCTACGATAATCTTCGGGTTTCTTCTGTGACAAGTGTGCAGAATCATAGAAATCGCTGTTTTCGTGCTATTGAATGCGAAAGACACATTTTCTGGTGTTTTCAGCACGCCACAGAGCGTTTGACATGCGGTAACTGCGATATCTTCGGTATCGTTGGGTTTCCAGCTGAGATATGCATTTTCAGTGATATTCTTCATGATTCTGCTGTTGCAAGTGTGCAGAATCTCCGAAATCGCTGATTTCGTTCTATTGAATGCGAAAAACACGTTTTCTGGTGTTTTCAGCACCCCACAGTGCGCTTGATGTGCGGAAACAGGGATATCTTCAGTATCGTTGGGTTTCCAGCTGAGATATGCATTTTCTACGATAATCTTCGAGTTTCTTCTGTGACAAGTGTGCAGAATCACAGAAATCGCTGTTTTCGTGCTATTGAATGCGGAAAACACGTTTTCTGGTGTTTTCAGCACCCCACAGTGCGTTTGATGTGCGGAAACAGGGATATCATCGTTTTCGTGGGGTTGCCAGCTGAGACATGCATTTTCTACGATAATCTTCGAGTTTCTTCTGTGACAAGTGTGCAGAATCTCCGAAATCGCTGTTTTCGAGCTATTGAATGCGAAAAACACGTTTTCTGGTGTTTTCAGCACTCCACAGTGCGTTTGACATGCGGAAACTGCGATATCTTCGGTATCGTTGTTGTTTCCAGCTGAGATATGCATTTTCAGTGATATTCTTCATGATTCTGCTGTTGCAAGTGTGCAGAATCACCGAAATCGCTGATTTCGTTCTATTGATTGCGAAAAACACGTTTTCTGGTGTTTTCAGCACCCCACAGTGCGTTTGATGTGCGGGAACAGGGATATCTTCAGTATCGTTGGGTTTCCAGCTGAGACATGCATTTTCTACGATAATGTTTGGTTTCCTTCTGTGACAAGTGTGCAGAATCATAGAAATCGCTGTTTTCGTGCTATTGAATGCGAAAAACACATTTTCTGGTGTTTTCAGCACACCACAGAGCGTTTGACATGCGGTTACTGCGATATCTTCGGTATCGTTGGGTTTCCAGCTGAGATATTCATTTTCAGTGATATTCTTCATGATTGCGCTGTTACAAGTGTGCAGAATCACCAAAATCGCTGTTTTCGTGCTATTGGATGCGAAAAACACGTTTTCTGGTGGTTTCAGCACTCCACAGTGAGTTTTATATGCGGAAACTGCGATATCTTCGGTATCGTTGTTGTTTCCAGCTGAGATATGCATTTTCTACGATAATCTTCGAGTTTCTTCTGTGACAAGTGTGCAGAATCACAGAAACCGCTGTTTTCGTGCTATTGAATGCGAAAAACACGTTTTCTGGTGTTTTCAGCACTCCACAGAGCGTTTGACATGCGGAAACTGCGATATCTTCGGTATCGTTGTTGTTTCCAGCTGATATATGCATTTTCAGTGATATTCTTCATGATTCTGCTGTTGCAAGTGTGCAGAATCGACGAAATCGCTGTTTTCGTTCTATTGAATGCGAAAAACACGTTTTCTGGTGTTTTCAGCACTCCACAGTGCGTTTGATATGCGGAATCTGCGATATCTTCGGTATCGTTGTTGTTTCCAGCTGAGATATGCATTTTCTACGATAATCATCGGGTTTCTTCTGTGACAAGTGTGCAGAATCATAGAAATCGCTGTTTTCGTGCTATTGAATGCGAAAGACACATTTTCTGGTGTTTTCAGCACGCCACAGAGCGTTTGACATGCGGTAACTGCGATATCTTCGGTATCGTTGGGTTTCCAGCTGAGATATGCATTTTCAGTTATATTCTTCATGATTCTGCTGTTGCAAGTGTGCAGAATCTCCGAAATCGCTGATTTCGTTCTATTGAATGCGAAAAACACGTTTTCTGGTGTTTTCAGCACCCCACAGTGCGCTTGATGTGCGGAAACAGGGATATCTTCAGTATCGTTGGGTTTCCAGCTGAGATATGCATTTTCTACGATAATCTTCGAGTTTCTTCTGTGACAAGTGTGCAGAATCACAGAAATCGCTGTTTTCGTGCTATTGAATGCGGAAAACATGTTTTCTGGTGTTTTCAGCACTCCACAGAGCGTTTGACATGCGGAAACTGCGATATCTTCGGTATCGTTGTGGTTTCCAGCTGAGATATGCATTTTCTACGATAATCTTCGGGTTTCTTCTGTGACAAGTGTGCAGAATCATAGAAATCGCTGTTTTCGTGCTATTGAATGCGAAAAACACATTTTCTGGTGTTTTCAGCACTCCACAGAGCGTTTGACATGCGGAAACTGCGATATCTTCGGTATCGTTGTGGTTTCCAGCTGAGATATGCATTTTCTACGATAATCTTCGGGTTTCTTCTGTGACAAGTGTGCAGAATCATAGAAATCGCTGTTTTCGTGCTATTGAATGCGAAAAACACATTTTCTGGTGTTTTCAGCACACCACAGAGCGTTTGACATGCGGTTACTGCGATATCTTCGGTATCGTTGGGTTTCCAGCTGAGATATTCATTTTCAGTGATATTCTTCATGATTCTGCTGTTGCAAGTGTGCAGAATCACCGAAATCGCTGATTTCGTTCTATTGAATGCGAAAAACACGTTTTCTGGTGTTTTCAGCACCCCACAGTCCGCTTGATGTGCGGAAACCTGGGATATCTTCAGTATCGTTGGGATTCCAGCTGAGATATCCATTTTCTACGATAATCTTCGAGTTTCTTCTGTGACAAGTGTGCAGAATCACAGAAATCGCTGTTTTCGTGCTATTGAATGCGGAAAACATGTTTTCTGGTGTTTTCAGCACTCCACAGAGCGTTTGACATGCGGAAACTGCGATATCATCGGTATCGTTGTTGTTTCCAGCTGAGATATGCATTTTCAGTGATATTCTTCATGATTCTGCTGTTGCAAGTGTGCACAATCACCGAAATCGCTGATTTCGTTCTATTGAATGCGAAAAACACGTTTTCTGGTGTTTTCAGCACCCCACAGTGCGTTTGATGTGCGGAAACAGGGATATCTTCAGTATCGTTGGGTTTCCAGCTGAGATATGCATTTTCTACGATAATCTTCGAGTTTCTTCTGTGACAAGTGAGCAGAATCACAGAAATCGCTGTTTTCGTGCTATTGAAAGCGAAAAACATGTTTTCTGGTGTTTTCAGCACTCCACGGAGCGTTTGACATGCGGAAACTGCGATATCTTCGGTATCGTTGTTGTTTCCAGCTGAGATATGTATTTTCAGTGATATTCTTCATGATTCTACTGTTGCAAGTGTGCAGAATCACCGAAATCGCTGATTTCGTTCTATTGAATGCGAAAAACACGTTTTCTGGTGTTTTCAGCACCCCACAGTGCGTTTGATGTGCGGAAACAGGGATATCTTCGTTTTCGTGGGGTTGCCAGCTGAGACATGCATTTTCTACGATAATCATCATGATTCTGCTGGTACAAGTGTGCAGAATCACCGAAAACGCTGTTTTCGTGCTATTGAATGCGAAAAACACGATTTCAGGTGTTTTCAGCACTCCACAGAGCGTTTGATACGCGGAAACTGCGATATCTTCGGTATCGTTGTTGTTTCCAGCTGAGATATGCATTTTCAGTGATATTGTTCATGATTCTGCTGTTGCAAGTGTGCAGAATCACCGAAATCTCTGTTTTCGTTCTATTGAATTGCGAAAAACATGTTTTCTGGTGTTGTCAGCTCTCCACAGAGCGTTTGACATGCGGAAACTGCGATATCTTCAGTATCGTTGGGATTCCAGCTGAGATATGCATTTTCAGTGATAATCTTCATGATTCCGCTGTTACAAGTGTGCAGAATCACCGAAATCGCTGATTTCGTTCTATTGAATGCGAAAAACACGTTTTCTGGTGTTTTCAGCACCCCACAGTGCGTTTGATGTGCGGAAACAGGGATATCTTCAGTATCGTTGGGTTTCCAGCTGAGATATGCATTTTCTACGATAATCTTCGAGTTTCTTCTGTGACAAGTGAGCAGAATCACAGAAATCGCTGTTTTCGTGCTATTGAAAGCGAAAAACATGTTTTCTGGTGTTTTCAGCACTCCACGGAGCGTTTGACATGCGGAAACTGCGATATCTTCGGTATCGTTGTTGTTTCCAGCTGAGATATGTATTTTCAGTGATATTCTTCATGATTCTACTGTTGCAAGTGTGCAGAATCACCGAAATCGCTGATTTCGTTCTATTGAATGCGAAAAACACGTTTTCTGGTGTTTTCAGCACCCCACAGTGCGTTTGATGTGCGGAAACAGGGATATCTTCGTTTTCGTGGGGTTGCCAGCTGAGACATGCATTTTCTACGATAATCTTCGAGTTTCTTCTGTGACAAGTGTGCAGAATCACCGAAAACGCTTTTTCGTGCTATTGGATGCGAAAAACACGTTTTCTGGAGTTTTCAGAACGCCACAGAGCGTTTGACATGCGGAAACTGCGATATCTTCGGTTTCGTTGTTGTTTCCAGCTGAGATATGCATTTTCAGTGATAATCTTCGAGTTTTTTCTGTGACAAGTGTGCAGAATCACCGAAAACGCTGTTTTCGTGCTATTGAATGCGAAAAACACGTTTTCTGGAGTTTTCAGAACGCCACAGAGCGTTTGACATGCGGAAACTGCGATATCTTCGGTTTCGTTGTTGTTTCCAGCTGAGATATGCATTTTCAGTGATAATCTTCGAGTTTTTTCTGTGACAAGTGTGCAGAATCACCGAAATCGCTGTTTTCGTGCTATTGGATGCGAAAAACACGTTTTCCGGTGTTCTCAGCACCCGACAGTGCGTTTGATGTGCGGAAACAGGGATATCTTCGTTTTCGTGGGGTTTCCAGGTGAGATATGCATTTTCAGAGATAATCTTCATGATTCTGCTGTTGTCGTGCTATTGAATGCGAAAAACACGTTTTCTGGTGTTTTCAGCAATCCACAGTGCGTATGACATGCGGAAACTGCGATATCTTCGGTATCGTTGTTGCTTCCAGCTGAGATATGCATTTTCTACGATAATCTTCGAGTTTCTTCTGTGACAAGTGCGCAGAATCACAGAAATCGCTGTTTTCGTGCTATTGAATGCGAAAGACACATTTTCTGGTGTTTTCAGCACGCCACAGAGCGTTTGACATGCGGTAACTGCGATATCTTCGGTATCGTTGGGTTTCCAGCTGAGATATGCATTTTCAGTGATATTCTTCATGATTCTGCTGTTGCAAGTGTGCAGAATCTCCGAAATCGCTGATTTCGTTCTATTGAATGCGAAAAACACGTTTTCTGGTGTTTTCAGCACCCCACAGTGCGCTTGATGTGCGGAAACAGGGATATCTTCAGTATCGTTGGGTTTCCAGCTGAGATATGCATTTTCTACGATAATCTTCGAGTTTCTTCTGTGACAAGTGTGCAGAATCACAGAAATCGCTGTTTTCGTGCTATTGAATGCGGAAAACATGTTTTCTGGTGTTTTCAGCACTCCACAGAGCGTTTGACATGCGGAAACTGCGATATCTTCGGTATCGTTGTTGTTTCCAGCTGATATATGCATTTTCAGTGATATTCTTCATGATTCTTCTGTTGCAAGTGTGCAGAATCGACGAAATCGCTGTTTTCGTTCTATTGAATGCGAAAAACACGTTTTCTGGTGTTTTCAGCACCCCACAGTGCGTTTGATGTGCGGAAACAGGGATATCATCGTTTTCGTGGGGTTGCCAGCTGAGACATGCATTTTCTACGATAATCTTCGAGTTTCTTCTGTGACAAGTGTGCAGAATCTCCGAAATCGCTGTTTTCGAGCTATTGAATGCGAAAAACACGTTTTCTGGTGTTTTCAGCACTCCACAGTGCGTTTGACATGCGGAAACTGCGATATCTTCGGTATCGTTGTTGTTTCCAGCTGAGATATGCATTTTCAGTGATATTCTTCATGATTCTGCTGTTGCAAGTGTGCAGAATCACCGAAATCGCTGATTTCGTTCTATTGATTGCGAAAAACACGTTTTCTGGTGTTTTCAGCACCCCACAGTGCGTTTGATGTGCGGAAACAGGGATATCTTCAGTATCGTTGGGTTTCCAGCTGAGATATGCATTTTCTACGATAATCTTCGAGTTTCTTCTGTGACAAGTGAGCAGAATCACAGAAATCGCTGTTTTCGTGCTATTGAAAGCGAAAAACATGTTTTCTGGTGTTTTCAGCACTCCACGGAGCGTTTGACATGCGGAAACTGCGATATCTTCGGTATCGTTGTTGTTTCCAGCTGAGATATGTATTTTCAGTGATATTCTTCATGATTCTACTGTTGCAAGTGTGCAGAATCACCGAAATCGCTGATTTCGTTCTATTGAATGCGAAAAACACGTTTTCTGGTGTTTTCAGCACCCCACAGTGCGTTTGATGTGCGGAAACAGGGATATCTTCGTTTTCGTGGGGTTGCCAGCTGAGACATGCATTTTCTACGATAATCTTCATGATTCTGCTGGTACAAGTGTGCAGAATCACCGAAAACGCTGTTTTCGTGCTATTGAATGCGAAAAACACGATTTCAGGTGTTTTCAGCACTCCACAGAGCGTTTGATACGCGGAAACTGCGATATCTTCGGTATCGTTGTTGTTTCCAGCTGAGATATGCATTTTCAGTGATATTGTTCATGATTCTGCTGTTGCAAGTGTGCAGAATCACCGAAATCGCTGTTTTCGTTCTATTGAATTGCGAAAAACATGTTTTCTGGTGTTGTCAGCTCTCCACAGAGCGTTTGACATGCGGAAACTGCGATATCTTCAGTATCGTTGGGATTCCAGCTGAGATATGCATTTTCAGTGATAATCTTCATGATTCCGCTGTTACAAGTGTGCAGAATCACCGAAATCGCTGATTTCGTTCTATTGAATGCGAAAAACACGTTTTCTGGTGTTTTCAGCACCCCACAGTGCGTTTGATGTGCGGAAACAGGGATATCTTCAGTATCGTTGGGTTTCCAGCTGAGATATGCATTTTCTACGATAATCTTCGAGTTTCTTCTGTGACAAGTGAGCAGAATCACAGAAATCGCTGTTTTCGTGCTATTGAAAGCGAAAAACATGTTTTCTGGTGTTTTCAGCACTCCACGGAGCGTTTGACATGCGGAAACTGCGATATCTTCGGTATCGTTGTTGTTTCCAGCTGAGATATGTATTTTCAGTGATATTCTTCATGATTCTACTGTTGCAAGTGTGCAGAATCACCGAAATCGCTGATTTCGTTCTATTGAATGCGAAAAACACGTTTTCTGGTGTTTTCAGCACCCCACAGTGCGTTTGATGTGTGGAAACAGGGATATCTTCGTTTTCGTGGGGTTGCCAGCTGAGACATGCATTTTCTACGATAATCTTCGAGTTTCTTCTGTGACAAGTGTGCAGAATCACCGAAAACGCTTTTTCGTGCTATTGGATGCGAAAAACACGTTTTCTGGAGTTTTCAGAACGCCACAGAGCGTTTGACATGCGGAAACTGCGATATCTTCGGTTTCGTTGTTGTTTCCAGCTGAGATATGCATTTTCAGTGATAATCTTCGAGTTTTTTCTGTGACAAGTGTGCAGAATCACCGAAAACGCTGTTTTCGTGCTATTGAATGCGAAAAACACGTTTTCTGGAGTTTTCAGAACGCCACAGAGCGTTTGACATGCGGAAACTGCGATATCTTCGGTTTCGTTGTTGTTTCCAGCTGAGATATGCATTTTCAGTGATAATCTTCGAGTTTTTTCTGTGACAAGTGTGCAGAATCACCGAAATCGCTGTTTTCGTGCTATTGGATGCGAAAAACACGTTTTCCGGTGTTCTCAGCACCCGACAGTGCGTTTGATGTGCGGAAACAGGGATATCTTCGTTTTCGTGGGGTTTCCAGGTGAGATATGCATTTTCAGAGATAATCTTCATGATTCTGCTGTTGTCGTGCTATTGAATGCGAAAAACACGTTTTCTGGTGTTTTCAGCAATCCACAGTGCGTATGACATGCGGAAACTGCGATATCTTCGGTATCGTTGTTGCTTCCAGCTGAGATATGCATTTTCTACGATAATCTTCGAGTTTCTTCTGTGACAAGTGCGCAGAATCACAGAAATCGCTGTTTTCGTGCTATTGAATGCGAAAAACATGTTTTCTGGTGTTTTCAGCACTCCACAGAGCGTTTGACATGCGGAAACTGCGATATCTTCGGTATCGTTGGGTTTCCAGCTGAGATATGCATTTTCAGTGAAAATCTTCGAGTTTCTTCTGTGACAAGTGTGCAGAATCACCGAAAACGCTGTTTTCGTGCTATTGAATGCGAAAAACACGTTTTCTTGTGTTTTCAGCATACGACAGTGCGTTTGATATGCGGAAACAGGGATATCTTCGTTTTCGTGGGGTTGCCAGCTGAGACATGCATTTTCTACGATAATCTTCGAGTTTCTTCTGTGACAAGTGTGCAGAATCACCGAAAACGCTTTTTCGTGCTATTGGATGCGAAAAACACGTTTTCTGGAGTTTTCAGAACGCCACAGAGCGTTTGACATGCGGAAACTGCGATATCTTCGGTTTCGTTGTTGTTTCCAGCTGAGATATGCATTTTCAGTGATAATCTTCGAGTTTTTTCTGTGACAAGTGTGCAGAATCACCGAAAACGCTGTTTTCGTGCTATTGAATGCGAAAAACACGTTTTCTGGTGTTTTCAGCACTCCACAGTGCGTTTGATATGTGGAAACTGCGATATCTTCGGTATCGTTGTTGTTTCCAGCTGAGATATGCATTTTGAATGATAATCTTCATGATTGCGCTGTTACAAGTGTGCAGAATCACCAAAATCGCTGTTTTCGTGCTATTGGATGCGAAAAACACGTTTTCTGGTGGTTTCAGCACTCCACAGTGAG
Source organism: Anthophora plumipes (assembly GCA_951804975.1). Classification (NCBI taxonomy): domain Eukaryota; kingdom Metazoa; phylum Arthropoda; class Insecta; order Hymenoptera; family Apidae; genus Anthophora; species Anthophora plumipes. Next base: position 2,068,579 of record CATORF010000924.1, on the reverse strand, counting down.
TTTGATATGCGGAAACTGCGATATCTTCGGTATCGTTGTTGTTTCCAGCTGAGATATGCATTTTCTACGATAATCTTCGAGTTTCTTCTGTGACAAGTGTGCAGAATCACAGAAACCGCTGTTTTCGTGCTATTGAATGCGATAAACACGTTTTCTGGTGTTTTCAGCACTCCACAGAGCGTTTGACATGCGGAAACTGCGATATCTTCGGTATCGTTGTTGTTTCCAGCTGATATATGCATTTTCAGTGATATTCTTCATGATTCTGCTGTTGCAAGTGTGCAGAATCGACGAAATCGCTGTTTTCGTTCTATTGAATGCGAAAAACACGTTTTCTGGTGTTTTCAGCACTCCACAGTGCGTTTGATATGCGGAAACTGCGATATCTTCGGTATCGTTGTTGTTTCCAGCTGAGATATGCATTTTCTACGATAATCTTCGGGTTTCTTCTGTGACAAGTGTGCAGAATCATAGAAATCGCTGTTTTCGTGCTATTGAATGCGAAAGACACATTTTCTGGTGTTTTCAGCACGCCACAGAGCGTTTGACATGCGGTAACTGCGATATCTTCGGTATCGTTGGGTTTCCAGCTGAGATATGCATTTTCAGTGATATTCTTCATGATTCTGCTGTTGCAAGTGTGCAGAATCTCCGAAATCGCTGATTTCGTTCTATTGAATGCGAAAAACACGTTTTCTGGTGTTTTCAGCACCCCACAGTGCGCTTGATGTGCGGAAACAGGGATATCTTCAGTATCGTTGGGTTTCCAGCTGAGATATGCATTTTCTACGATAATCTTCGAGTTTCTTCTGTGACAAGTGTGCAGAATCACAGAAATCGCTGTTTTCGTGCTATTGAATGCGGAAAACATGTTTTCTGGTGTTTTCAGCACTCCACAGAGCGTTTGACATGCGGAAACTGCGATATCTTCGGTATCGTTGTTGTTTCCAGCTGATATATGCATTTTCAGTGATATTCTTCATGATTCTTCTGTTGCAAGTGTGCAGAATCGACGAAATCGCTGTTTTCGTTCTATTGAATGCGAAAAACACGTTTTCTGGTGTTTTCAGCACCCCACAGTGCGTTTGATGTGCGGAAACAGGGATATCATCGTTTTCGTGGGGTTGCCAGCTGAGACATGCATTTTCTACGATAATCTTCGAGTTTCTTCTGTGACAAGTGTGCAGAATCTCCGAAATCGCTGTTTTCGAGCTATTGAATGCGAAAAACACGTTTTCTGGTGTTTTCAGCACTCCACAGTGCGTTTGACATGCGGAAACTGCGATATCTTCGGTATCGTTGTTGTTTCCAGCTGAGATATGCATTTTCAGTGATATTCTTCATGATTCTGCTGTTGCAAGTGTGCAGAATCACCGAAATCGCTGATTTCGTTCTATTGATTGCGAAAAACACGTTTTCTGGTGTTTTCAGCACCCCACAGTGCGTTTGATGTGCGGGAACAGGGATATCTTCAGTATCGTTGGGTTTCCAGCTGAGACATGCATTTTCTACGATAATGTTTGGTTTCTTCTGTGACAAGTGTGCAGAATCACAGAAATTCGTGTTTTCGTGCTATTGAATGCGGAAAACATGTTTTCTGGTGTTTTCAGCACTCCACAGAGCGTTTGACATGCGGAAACTGCGATATCTTCGGTATCGTTGTGGTTTCCAGCTGAGATATGCATTTTCTACGATAATCTTCGGGTTTCTTCTGTGACAAGTGTGCAGAATCATAGAAATCGCTGTTTTGGTGCTATTGAATGCGAAAAACACATTTTCTGGTGTTTTCAGCACGCCACAGAGCGTTTGACATGCGGAAACTGCGATATCTTCGGTATCGTTGTGGTTTCCAGCTGAGATATGCATTTTCTACGATAATCTTCGGGTTTCTTCTGTGACAAGTGTGCAGAATCATAGAAATCGCTGTTTTCGTGCTATTGAATGCGAAAAACACATTTTCTGGTGTTTTCAGCACACCACAGAGCGTTTGACATGCGGTTACTGCGATATCTTCGGTATCGTTGGGTTTCCAGCTGAGATATTCATTTTCAGTGATATTCTTCATGATTCTGCTGTTGCAAGTGTGCAGAATCACCGAAATCGCTGATTTCGTTCTATTGAATGCGAAAAACACGTTTTCTGGTGTTTTCAGCACCCCACAGTCCGCTTGATGTGCGGAAACCTGGGATATCTTCAGTATCGTTGGGATTCCAGCTGAGATATCCATTTTCTACGATAATCTTCGAGTTTCTTCTGTGACAAGTGTGCAGAATCACAGAAATCGCTGTTTTCGTGCTATTGAATGCGGAAAACATGTTTTCTGGTGTTTTCAGCACTCCACAGAGCGTTTGACATGCGGAAACTGCGATATCATCGGTATCGTTGTTGTTTCCAGCTGAGATATGCATTTTCAGTGATATTCTTCATGAGTCTGCTGTTGCAAGTGTGCACAATCACCGAAATCGCTGATTTCGTTCTATTGAATGCGAAAAACACGTTTTCTGGTGTTTTCAGCATACGACAGTGCGTTTGATATGCGGAAACAGGGATATCTTCGTTTTCGTGGGGTTGCCAGCTGAGACATGCATTTTCTACGATAATCTTCGAGTTTCTTCTGTGACAAGTGTGCAGAATCACCGAAAACGCTTTTTCGTGCTATTGGATGCGAAAAACACGTTTTCTGGAGTTTTCAGAACGCCACAGAGCGTTTGACATGCGGAAACTGCGATATCTTCGGTTTCGTTGTTGTTTCCAGCTGAGATATGCATTTTCAGTGATAATCTTCGAGTTTTTTCTGTGACAAGTGTGCAGAATCACCGAAAACGCTGTTTTCGTGCTATTGAATGCGAAAAACACGTTTTCTGGTGTTTTCAGCACTCCACAGTGCGTTTGATATGTGGAAACTGCGATATCTTCGGTATCGTTGTTGTTTCCAGCTGAGATATGCATTTTGAATGATAATCTTCATGATTGCGCTGTTACAAGTGTGCAGAATCACCAAAATCGCTGTTTTCGTGCTATTGGATGCGAAAAACACGTTTTCTGGTGGTTTCAGCACTCCACAGTGAGTTTGATATGCGGAAACTGCGATATCTTCGGTATCGTTGTTGTTTCCAGCTGAGATATGCATTTTCTACGATAATCTTCGAGTTTCTTCTGTGACAAGTGTGCAGAATCACAGAAACCGCTGTTTTCGTGCTATTGAATGCGATAAACACGTTTTCTGGTGTTTTCAGCACTCCACAGAGCGTTTGACATGCGGAAACTGCGATATCTTCGGTATCGTTGTTGTTTCCAGCTGATATATGCATTTTCAGTGATATTCTTCATGATTCTGCTGTTGCAAGTGTGCAGAATCGACGAAATCGCTGTTTTCGTTCTATTGAATGCGAAAAACACGTTTTCTGGTGTTTTCAGCACTCCACAGTGCGTTTGATATGCGGAAACTGCGATATCTTCGGTATCGTTGTTGTTTCCAGCTGAGATATGCATTTTCTACGATAATCTTCGGGTTTCTTCTGTGACAAGTGTGCAGAATCATAGAAATCGCTGTTTTCGTGCTATTGAATGCGAAAGACACATTTTCTGGTGTTTTCAGCACGCCACAGAGCGTTTGACATGCGGTAACTGCGATATCTTCGGTATCGTTGGGTTTCCAGCTGAGATATGCATTTTCAGTGATATTCTTCATGATTCTGCTGTTGCAAGTGTGCAGAATCTCCGAAATCGCTGATTTCGTTCTATTGAATGCGAAAAACACGTTTTCTGGTGTTTTCAGCACCCCACAGTGCGCTTGATGTGCGGAAACAGGGATATCTTCAGTATCGTTGGGTTTCCAGCTGAGATATGCATTTTCTACGATAATCTTCGAGTTTCTTCTGTGACAAGTGTGCAGAATCACAGAAATCGCTGTTTTCGTGCTATTGAATGCGGAAAACATGTTTTCTGGTGTTTTCAGCACTCCACAGAGCGTTTGACATGCGGAAACTGCGATATCTTCGGTATCGTTGTTGTTTCCAGCTGATATATGCATTTTCAGTGATATTCTTCATGATTCTTCTGTTGCAAGTGTGCAGAATCGACGAAATCGCTGTTTTCGTTCTATTGAATGCGAAAAACACGTTTTCTGGTGTTTTCAGCACCCCACAGTGCGTTTGATGTGCGGAAACAGGGATATCATCGTTTTCGTGGGGTTGCCAGCTGAGACATGCATTTTCTACGATAATCTTCGAGTTTCTTCTGTGACAAGTGTGCAGAATCTCCGAAATCGCTGTTTTCGAGCTATTGAATGCGAAAAACACGTTTTCTGGTGTTTTCAGCACTCCACAGTGCGTTTGACATGCGGAAACTGCGATATCTTCGGTATCGTTGTTGTTTCCAGCTGAGATATGCATTTTCAGTGATATTCTTCATGATTCTGCTGTTGCAAGTGTGCAGAATCACCGAAATCGCTGATTTCGTTCTATTGATTGCGAAAAACACGTTTTCTGGTGTTTTCAGCACCCCACAGTGCGTTTGATGTGCGGGAACAGGGATATCTTCAGTATCGTTGGGTTTCCAGCTGAGACATGCATTTTCTACGATAATGTTTGGTTTCTTCTGTGACAAGTGTGCAGAATCACAGAAATTCGTGTTTTCGTGCTATTGAATGCGGAAAACATGTTTTCTGGTGTTTTCAGCACTCCACAGAGCGTTTGACATGCGGAAACTGCGATATCTTCGGTATCGTTGTGGTTTCCAGCTGAGATATGCATTTTCTACGATAATCTTCGGGTTTCTTCTGTGACAAGTGTGCAGAATCATAGAAATCGCTGTTTTGGTGCTATTGAATGCGAAAAACACATTTTCTGGTGTTTTCAGCACGCCACAGAGCGTTTGACATGCGGAAACTGCGATATCTTCGGTATCGTTGTGGTTTCCAGCTGAGATATGCATTTTCTACGATAATCTTCGGGTTTCTTCTGTGACAAGTGTGCAGAATCATAGAAATCGCTGTTTTCGTGCTATTGAATGCGAAAAACACATTTTCTGGTGTTTTCAGCACACCACAGAGCGTTTGACATGCGGTTACTGCGATATCTTCGGTATCGTTGGGTTTCCAGCTGAGATATTCATTTTCAGTGATATTCTTCATGATTCTGCTGTTGCAAGTGTGCAGAATCACCGAAATCGCTGATTTCGTTCTATTGAATGCGAAAAACACGTTTTCTGGTGTTTTCAGCACCCCACAGTCCGCTTGATGTGCGGAAACCTGGGATATCTTCAGTATCGTTGGGATTCCAGCTGAGATATCCATTTTCTACGATAATCTTCGAGTTTCTTCTGTGACAAGTGTGCAGAATCACAGAAATCGCTGTTTTCGTGCTATTGAATGCGGAAAACATGTTTTCTGGTGTTTTCAGCACTCCACAGAGCGTTTGACATGCGGAAACTGCGATATCATCGGTATCGTTGTTGTTTCCAGCTGAGATATGCATTTTCAGTGATATTCTTCATGAGTCTGCTGTTGCAAGTGTGCACAATCACCGAAATCGCTGATTTCGTTCTATTGAATGCGAAAAACACGTTTTCTGGTGTTTTCAGCACCCCACAGTGCGTTTGATGTGCGGAAACAGGGATATCTTCAGTATCGTTGGGTTTCCAGCTGAGATATGCATTTTCTACGATAATCTTCGAGTTTCTTCTGTGACAAGTGAGCAGAATCACAGAAATCGCTGTTTTCGTGCTATTGAAAGCGAAAAACATGTTTTCTGGTGTTTTCAGCACTCCACGGAGCGTTTGACATGCGGAAACTGCGATATCTTCGGTATCGTTGTTGTTTCCAGCTGAGATATGTATTTTCAGTGATATTCTTCATGATTCTACTGTTGCAAGTGTGCAGAATCACCGAAATCGCTGATTTCGTTCTATTGAATGCGAAAAACACGTTTTCTGGTGTTTTCAGCACCCCACAGTGCGTTTGATGTGCGGAAACAGGGATATCTTCGTTTTCGTGGGGTTGCCAGCTGAGACATGCATTTTCTACGATAATCTTCATGATTCTGCTGGTACAAGTGTGCAGAATCACCGAAAACGCTGTTTTCGTGCTATTGAATGCGAAAAACACGATTTCAGGTGTTTTCAGCACTCCACAGAGCGTTTGATACGCGGAAACTGCGATATCTTCGGTATCGTTGTTGTTTCCAGCTGAGATATGCATTTTCAGTGATATTGTTCATGATTCTGCTGTTGCAAGTGTGCAGAATCACCGAAATCGCTGTTTTCGTTCTATTGAATTGCGAAAAACATGTTTTCTGGTGTTGTCAGCTCTCCACAGAGCGTTTGACATGCGGAAACTGCGATATCTTCAGTATCGTTGGGATTCCAGCTGAGATATGCATTTTCTACGATAATCTTCGAGTTTCTTCTGTGACAAGTGTGCAGAATCACCGAAAACACTGTTTTCGTGCTATTGAATGCGAAAAACACGTTTTCTGGTGTTTTCAGCAATCCACAGAGCGTTTGATACGCGGAAACTGCGATATCTTCGGTATCGTTGTTGTTTCCAGCTGAGATATGCATTTTCAGTGATATTCTTCATGATTCTGCTGTTGCAAGTGTGCAGAATCACCGAAATCGCTGTTTTCGTTCTATTGAATGCGAAAAACATGTTTTCTGGTGTTTTCAGCACTCCACAGAGTGTTTGACAATCGGAAACTGCGATATCTTCGGTATCGTTGGGTTTCCAGCTGAGATATGCATTTTCAGAGATAATCTTCGAGTTTCTTCTGTGGTAAGTGTGCAGAATCACCGAAATCGCTGTTTTCGTGCTATTGAATGCGAAAAAAATGTTTTCTGGTGTTTTCAGCACTCCACAGAGCGTTTGACTTGCGGAAACTGCGATATCTTCGGTATCGTTGGGTTTCCAGCTGAGATATGCATTTTCAGTGATAATCTTCGAGTTTCTTCTGTGACAAGTGTGCAGAATCACCGAAATCGCTGTTTTCGAGCTATTGAATGCGAAAAACACGTGTTCTGGTTTTTTCAGCACTCCACAGTGCGTATGACATGCGGAAACTGCGATATCTTCGGTATCGTTGGGTTTCCAGCTGACATATGCATTTTCAGTGATAATCTTCATAATTCTGCTGTTACAAGTGTGCAGAATCACCGGAAACGCTGTTTTCGTGCTATTGAATGCGAAAACCACATTTTCTGGTGTTTTCAGCACGCCACAGAGCGTTTGACATGCGGTAACTGCGATATCTTCGGTATCGTTGTTGTTTCCAGCTGAGATATGCATTTTCAGTGATAATCTTCATGAATCTGCTGTTACAAGTGTGCAGAATCACCGAAATCGCTGTTTTCGTGCTATTGAATGCGAAAAATACGTTTTCTGGTGTTTTCAGCAACCGGCAGTGCGTTTGATGTGCGGAACCAGGGATATCTTCGTTTGCGTGGGGTTTCCAGTTGAGATATGCATTTTCAGTGATAATCTTCATGATTCTGCTGTGACAAGTGTGCAGAATCCCCGAAATCGCTGTTTTCGTGCTATTGAATGCGAAAAACACGTTTTCTGGTGTTTTCAGCACCCCACAGTGCGTTTGATGTGCGGAAACAGGGATATCATCGTTTTCGTGGGGTTGCCAGCTGAGACATGCTTTTTCTACGATAATCTTCGAGTTTCTTCTGTGACAAGTGTGCAGAATCACAGAAATCGCTGTTTTCGTGCTATTGAATGCGAAAAACATGTTTTCTGGTGTTTTCAGCACTCCACAGAGCGTTTGACATGCGGAAACTGCGATATCTTCGGTATCGATGGGGTTCCAGCTGAGATATCCATTTTCAGTGATAATATTCATAATTCCGCTGTTACAAGTGTGCGGAATCACCGAAAACGCTGTTTTCGTGCTATTGAATGCGAAAAACACGTTTTCTGGTGTTTTCAGCACTCCACAGAGCGTTTGACATGCGGAAACTGCGATATCTTCGGTATCGCTGGGTTTCAAGCTGAGATACGCATTTTCAGTGATAATCTTCATGATTCCGCTGTTACAAGTGTGCAGAATCACCGAAATCGCTGTTTTCGATCTATTGAATGCGAAAAACAAGTTTTCAGGTGTTTTCAGCACGCCACAGAGCGTTTGACATGCGGTAACTGCGATATCTTCGGTATCGTTGGGTTTCCAGCTGAGATATGCATTCTCAGTGATAATCTTCATGTTTCTGCTGTGACAAGTGTGCAGAATCACCGAAATCGCTGTTTTCGTGCTATTGAATGCGAAAAACACGTTTTCTGGTGTTTTCAGCACCCCACAGTGCGTTTGATGTGCGGAAACAGGGATATCATCGTTTTCGTGGGGTTGCCAGCTGAGACATGCTTTTTCTACGATAATCTTCGAGTTTCTTCTGTGACAAGTGTGCAGAATCACAGAAATCGCTGTTTTCGTGCTATTGAATGCGAAAAACATGTTTTCTGGTGTTTTCAGCACTCCACAGAGCGTTTGACATGCGGAAACTGCGATATCTTCGGTATCGTTGTTGTTTCCAGCTGAGATATGCATTTTCAGTGATAATCTTCATGAATCTGCTGTTACAAGTGTGCAGAATCACCGAAATCGCTGTTTTCGTGCTATTGAATGCGAAAAAAGTGTTTTCTGGTGTTTTCAGCACTACACAGAGCGTTTGACATGCGGAAACGGCGATATCTTCGGTATCGTTGGGTTTCCAGCTGAGATATGCATTTTCAGTGATAACCTTCATGATTCTGCTGTTACAAGTGTGCAGAATCACCGAAATCGCTGTTTTCGTGCTACTGAATGCGAAAAACACGTTTTCTGGTGGTTTCAGCACTCCACAGTGCGTTTGATATGCGGAAACTGCGATATCTTCGGTATCGTTGTTGTTTCCAGCTGAGATACGCATTTCCTACGATAATCTTCGAGTTTCTTCTGTGACAAGTGTGCAGAATCACAGAAATCGCTGTTTTCGTGCTATTGAATGCGGAAAACACGTTTTCTGGTGTTTTCAGCACTCCACAGAGCGTTTGACGTGCGGAAACTGCGATATCTTCGGTATCGTTGTTGTTTCCAGCTGAGATATGCATTTTCAGTGATAATCTTCATAATTCTTCTGTGACAAGTGTGCAGAATCACCGAAATCGCTGTTTTCGTGCTATTGAATGCGAAAAACATGTTTTCTGGTGTTTTCCGCACGCCACAGAGCGTTTGACATGCGGAAACTGCGATATCTTCGGTATCGTTGTTGTTTCCAGCTGAGATATGCATTTTCAGTGATATTCTTCATGATTCTGCTGTTGCAAGTGTGCAGAATCACCGAAATCGCTGTTTTCGTTCTATTGAATGCGAAAAACATGTTTTCTGGTGTTGTCAGCTCTCCACAGAGCGTTTGACATGCGGAAACTGCGATATCTTCAGTATCGTTGGGATTCCAGCTGAGATATGCATTTTCAGTGATAATCTTCATGATTCCGCTGTTACAAGTGTGCAGAATCAACTAAATCGCTGTTTTCGTGCTATTGAATGCGAAAAACACGTTTTCTGGTGTTTTCAGCACTCCACAGTGCGTTTGATATGCGGAAACTGCGATATCTTCGGTATCGTAGTTGTTTCCAGCTGAGATATGCATTTTCTACGATAATCTTCGAGTTTCTTCTGTGACAAGTGTGCAGAATCACCGAAAACGCTGTTTTCGTGCTATTGAATGCGAAAAACAGGTTTTCTGGTGTTTTCAGCAATCCACAGAGCGTTTGATACGCGGAAACTGCGATATCTTCGGTATCGTTGTTGTTTCCAGCTGAGATATGCATTTTCAGTGATATTCTTCATGATTCTGCTGTTGCAAGTGTGCAGAATCACCGAAATCGCTGTTTTCGTTCTATTGAATGCGAAAAACATGTTTTCTGGTGTTTTCAGCACTCCACAGAGTGTTTGACAATCGGAAACTGCGATATCTTCGGTATCGTTGGGTTTCCAGCTGAGATATGCATTTTCAGAGATAATCTTCGAGTTTCTTCTGTGGTACGTGTGCAGAATCACCGAAATCGCTGTTTTCGAGCTATTGAATGCGAAAAACACGTTTCCTGGTGTTTTTTGCACTCTACAGTGCATATGACATGCGGAAACAGCGATATCTTCGTTTGCGTGGGGTTTCCAGTTGAGATATGCATTTTCAGTGATAATCTTCATGATTCTGCTGTTACATGTGTGCAGAATCACCGCAATCGCTGTTATCGTGCTATTCAATGCGACAAACACGTTTTCTTGTCTTTTCAGCACCCGACAGTGCGTTGGATATGCGGAAACAGGGATATCTTCGTTTTTGTGGGGTTGCCAGCTGAGACATGCATTTTCTACGATAATCTTCGAGTTTCTTCTGTGACAAGTGTGCAGAATCACCGAAATCGCTGTTCTTGAGCTATTGAATACGAAAAACACGTTTTCTGGTGTTTTTAGCACCCGACAGTGCGTTTGATGTGCGGAAACACTGATATCTTCGTTTGCGTGGGGTTTCCAGATGAGATATGCATTTTCAGTGATAATCTTCATGATTCTGCTGTGACAAGTGTGCAGAATCACCGAAATCGCTGTTTTCGTGCTATTGAATGCGAAAAACACATTTTCTGGTGTTTCCAGCACCCCACAGTGCGTTTGATGTGCGGAAACTGGGATATCTTCGTTTTCGTGGGGATGCCATCTGAGATAAGCATATTCAGTGATAATCTTCGAGTTTCTTGTGTGACAAGTATGCAGAATCACCGAAATCGCTGTTCTCGAGCTATTGAATGCGAAAAACACGTTTTCTGGTGTTTTCAGCACTCCACAGTGCGTTTGATATGCGGAAACTGCGATATCTTCGGTATCGTTGTTGTTTCCAGCTGAGATATGCATTTTCTACGATAATCTTCGAGTTTCTTCTGTGACAAGTGTGCAGAATCACAGAAATCGCTGTTTTCGTGCTATTGAATGCGAAAAACACGTTTTCTGGTGTTTTCAGCATCCCACAGTGCGTTTGATGTGCGGAAACAGGGATATTTTCGTTTTCGTGGGGTTGCCAGCTGAGATAAGCATATTCAGTGATAATCTTCGAGTTTCGTGTGTGACAAGTGTGCAGAATCACCGAAATCGCTGTTCTTGAGCTATTGAATGCGAAAAACACGTTTTCTGGTGTTTTTAGCACGCCACAGGGCGTTTGACATGCGGTCACTGCGATATCTTCGGTATCGTTGGGTTTCCAGCTGAGATATGCATTTTCAGTGATAATCTTCATAATTCCGCTGTTACAAGTGTGCAGAATCACCGAAAACGCTGTTTTCGTGCTATTGAATGCGAAAAACACGTTTTGTGGTGTTTTCAGCACGCCACAGAGCGTTTGACATGCGGTAACTGCGATATCTTCGGTATCGATGGGTTTCCAGCTGAGATATGCATTTTCAGTGATATTCTTAATGATTCTGCGGTTACAAGTGTGCAGCATCACCGAAATCGCTGTTTTCGTGCTATTGAATGCGAAAAACACGTTTTCTGGTGTTTTCAGCACTCCACAGAGCGTTTGACATGCGGAAACTGCGATATCTTCGGTATCGTTGTTGTGTCCAGCTGAGATATAGCCATTTTCAGTGATATTCTTAATGATTCTGCGGTTACAAGTGTGCAGCATCACCGAAATCGCTGTTTTCGTGCTATTGAATGCGAAATACACGTTTTCTTGTGTTTTCAGATCCCGACAGTGCGTTTGATATGCGGAAACAGGGATATCTTCGTTTTCGTGGGGTTGCCAGCTGAGACGTGCATTTTCTACGATAATCTTCGAGTTTCTTCTGTGACAAGTGTGCAGAATCACCGAAATCGCTGTTTTCGAGCTATTGATTGCGAAAAACACGTTTTCTGGTGTTTTCAGCACTCCACTGTGCGTTTGATATGCGGAAACTGCGGTATCTTCGGTATCGTTGTTGTTTCCAGCTGAGATATGCATTTTCAGTGATAATCTTCATGAATCTGCTGTTACAAGTGTGCAGAATCACCGAAATCGCTGTTTTCGTGCTATTGAATGCGAAAAACATGTTTTCTGGTGTTTTCAGCACTCCACAGAGCGTTTGACATGCGGAAACTGCGATATCTTCGGTATCGTTGGGTTTCCAGCTGAGATACGCATTTTCAGTGATAATCTTCATGATGCCGCTGTTGCAAGTGTGCAGAATCACCTAAATCGCTGTTTTCGTGCTATTGAATGCGAAAAACACGTTTTCTGGTGTTTTCAGCACGTCACAGAGCGTTTGACATGCGGTAACTGCGATATCTTCGGTATCGTTGGGTTTCCAGCTGAGATATGCATTCTCTGTGGTAATCATGATTCTGCTGTTACAAGTGTGCAGAATCACCGAAATCGCTGTTTTCGTGCTATTGAATGCGAAAAACACGTTTTCTGGTGTTTTCAGCACGCCACAGAGCGTTTGACATGCGGTAACTGCGATATCTTCGGTATCGTTGGGTTTCCAGCTGAGATATGCATTCTCAGTGATAATGATGATTCTGCTGTTACAAGTGTCCAGAATCAACGAATTCGCTGTTTTCGTTCTATTGAATGCGAAAAACATGTTTTCTGGTGTTTTCAGCACTCCACTGTGCGTTTGATATGCGGAAACTGCGATATTTTCGGTATCGTTGTTGTTTCCAGCTGAGATATGCATTTTCTACGATAATCTTCGAGTTTCTTCTGTGACAAGTGTGCAGAATCACAGAAATCGCTGTTTTCGTGCTATTGAATGCGAAAAACACTTTTTCTGGTGTTTTCAGCACTCCACAGTGCGTTTGACATGCGGTAAATGCGATATCTTCGGTATCGTTGGGTTTCCAGCTGAGATATGCATTTTCAGTGATAATATTCATGATTCTGCTGTTACAAGTGTGCAGAATCACCGAAAACGCTGTTTTCGTGCTATTGAATGCGAAAAACACGTTTTCTGGTGTTTTCAGCACGCCACAGAGCGTTTGACATGCGGTAACTGCGATATCTTCGGTATCGTTGGGTTTCCAGCTGAGATATGCATTCTCAGTGATAATGATGATTCTGCTGTTACAAGTGTGCAGAATCAACGAATTCGCTGTTTTCGAGCTATTGAATGCGAAAAACACGTTTCCTGGTGTTTTCAGCACCCGACAGTGCGTTTGATGTGCGGAAACAGGGATATCTTCGTTTTCGTGGGGTTGCCAGCTGAGACATGCATTTTCTACGATAATCTTCGAGTTTCTTCTGTGACAAGTGTGCAGAATCACAGAAATCGCTGTTTTCGTGCTATTGAATGCGAAAAACACGTTTTCTGGTGTTTTCAGCACTCCACAGTGCGTTTGACATGCGGAAACTGCGATATCTTCGGAATCGTTGGGTTTCCAGCTGAGATATGCATTTTCAGTGATAATCTTCATGATTCTGCTGTGACAAGTGTGCAGAATCACCGAAATCGCTGTTTTCGTGCTAGTGAATGCGAAAAACACGTTTTCTTGTGTTTTCAGATCCCGACAGTGCGTTTGATATGCGGAAACAAGTATATCTTCGTTTTCGCGGGGTTGCCAGCTGAGACGTGCATTTTCTACGATAATCTTCGAGTTTCTTCTGTGACAAGTGTGCAGAATCACCGAATTCGCTGCTTTCGAGCTATTGAATGCGAAAAACACGTTTTCTGGTGTTTTCAGCACTCCACTGTGCGTTTGATATGCGGAAACTGCGATATTTTCGGTATCGTTGTTGTTTCCAGCTGAGATATGCATTTTTTACGATAATCTTCGAGTTCCTTCTGTGACAAGTGTGCAGAATCACAGAAATCGCTGTTTTCGTGCTATTGAATGGGAAAAACAAGTTTTCTGGTGTTTTCAGCACTCCGCAGTGCGTTTGACATGCGGAAACTGCGATATCTTCGGTATCGTTGTGTTTCCAGCTGAGATATGCATGTTCAGCGATAATCTTCATGATTCTGCTGTTACAAGTGTGCAGAATCACCGAAATCGCTGTTTTCGTGCTATTGAATGCGAAAAACACGTTTTCTGGTGTTTTCAGCACTCCACAGAGCGTTTGACATGCGGAAACTGCGATATCTTCGGTTTCGTTGTTGTTTCCAGCTGAGATATGCATTTTCAGTGATATTCTTAATGATTCTGCTGTAACAAGTGTGCAGAATCACCGAAATCGCTGTTTTCGTGCTATTGAATGCGAAAAACACGTTTTCTGGTGTTTTCAGCACTCCACAGAGCGTTTGACATGCGGAAACTGCGATATCTTCGGTATCGTTGGGTGTCCAGCTGAGATACGCATTTTCAGTGATAATATTCATGATGCCGCTGTTGCAAGTGTGCAGAATCACCTAAATCGCTGTTTTCGTGCTATTGAATGCGAAAAACACGTTTTCTGGTGTTTTCAGCACGTCACCGAGCGTTTGACACGCGGTAACTGCGATATCTTCGGTATCGTTGGGTTTCCAGCTGAGATATGCATTCTCTGTGGTAATCATTATTCTGCTGTTACAAGTGTGCAGAATCACCGAAATCGCTGTTTTCGTGCTATTGAATGCGAAAAACACGTTTTCTGGTGTTTTCAGCACGCCACAGAGCGTTTGACATGCGGTAACTGCGATATCTTCGGTATCGTTGGGTTTCCAGCTGAGATATGCATTCTCAGTGATAATGATGATTCTGCTGTTACAAGTGTGCAGAATCAACGAATTCGCTGTTTTCGTTCTATTGAATGCGAAAAACATGTTTTCTGGTGTTTTCAGCACTCCACTGTGCGTTTGATATGCGGAAACTGCGATATTTTCGGTATCGTTGTTGTTTCCAGCTGAGATATGCATTTTCTACGATAATCTTCGAGTTTCTTCTGTGACAAGTGTGCAGAATCACAGAAATCGCTGTTTTCGTGCTATTGAATGCGAAAAACACGTTTTCTGGTGTTTTCAGCACTCCGCAGTGCGTTTGACATGCGGAAACTGCGATATCTTCGGTATCGTTGTGTTTCCATCTGAGATATGCATTTTCAGCGATAATCTTCATGATTCTGCTGTTACAAGTGTGCAGAATCACCGAAATCGCAGTTTTCGTGCTATTGAATGCGAAAAACACGTTTTCTGTTGTTTTCAGCACGTCACAGAGCGTTTGACATGCGGTAATTGCGATATCTTCGGTATCGTTGGGTTTCCAGCTGAGATATGCATTCTCAGTGATAAGCATGATTCTGCTGTTACAAGTGTGCAGAATCACCGAAATCGCTGTTTTCGAGCTATTGAATGCGAAAAACCCGTTTTCTTGTGTTTTCAGATCCCGACAGTGCGTTTGATATGCGGAAACAGGGATATCTTCGTTTTCTTGGGGTTGCCAGCTGAGACGTGCATTTTCTACGATAATCTTCGAGTTTCTTCTGTGACAAGTGTGCAGAATCACCTAAATCGCTGTTTTCGAGCTATTGAATGCGAAAAACACGTTTTCTGGTGTTTTCAGCACGTCACAGAGCGTTTGACATGCGGTAACTGCGATATGTTCGGTATTGTTGGGTTTCCAGCTGAGATATGCATTTTCAGTGATAATCTTCATGATTCTGCTGTTACAAGTGTGTAGAATCATCGAAATCGCTGTTTTCGTTCTATTGAATGCGAAAAACATGTTTTCTGGTGTTTGCAGCACTCCACAGAGCGTGTGACCGGCGGAAACTGCGATATCTTCGGTATCGTTGGGTTTCCAGCTGAGATATGCATTCTCAGTGATAATGATGATTCTACTGTTACAAGTGTGCAGAATCAACGAATTCGCTGTTCTCGAGCTATTGAATGCGAAAAACACGTTTCCTGGTGTTTTCAGCACCCGACAGAGCGTTTGATGTGCGGAAACAGGGATATCTTCGGTTTCGTGGGGTTGCCAGCTGAGACATGCATTTTCTACGATAATCTTCGAGTTTCTTCTCTGACAAGTGTGCAGAATCACCGAAATCGCTGCTTTCGAGCTATTGAATGCGAAAAACACGTTTTCTTGTGTTCTCAGATCCCGACAGTGCGTTTGATATGCGGAAACAGGTATATCATCGTATTCGCGGGGTTGCCAGCTGAGACGTGCATTTTCTACGAAAATCTTCGAGTTTCTTCTGTGACAAGTGTGCAGAATCACAGAAATCGCTGTTTTCGTGCTATTGAATGCGAAAAACACGTTTTCTGGTGTTTTCAGCACTCCGCAGTGCGTTTGACATGCGGAAACTGCGATATCTTCGGTATCGTTGTGTTTCCAGCTGAGATATGCATTTTCAGCGATAATCTTCATGATGCCGCTGTTACAAGTGTGCAGAATCACCTAAATCGCTGTTTTCGTGCTATTGAATGCGAAAAACACGTTTTCTGGTGTTTTCAGCACGCCACAGAGCGTTTGACATGCGGAAACAGGAATATCTTCGTTTGCGTGAGGTTTCCAGTTGAGATATGCATTCAAAGTGATAATCTTCATGATTCTGCTGTGACAAGTGTGCAGAATCACCGAAATCGCTGTTTTCGTGCTATATAATGCGAAAAACACGTTTTCTGGTGTTTTCAGCACCCCACAGTGCGTTTGATGTGCGGAAACAGGGATATCTTCGTTTTCGTGGGGTTGCCAGCTGAGATAAGCATATTCAGTGATAATCTTCGAGTTTCTTGTGTGACAAGTATGCAGAATCACCCAAATCGCTGTTCTCGAGCTATTGAATGCGAAAAACACGTTTTCTGGTGTTTTCAGCAATCCACAGTGCGTTTGATATGCGGAAACTGCGATATCTTCGGTATCGTTGTTGTTTCCAGCTGAGATATGCATTTCCTACGATAATCTTCATGATTCTGCTGTTACAAGTGTGCAGAATCACCGAAATCGCTGCTTTCGAGCTATTGAATGCGAAAAACACGTTTTCTGGTGTTTTCAGCACCCGACAGTGCGGTTGATATGCGGAAACAGGGATATCTTCGATTTCGTTGTGTTTCCAGCTGAGATATGCATTTTCAGCGATAATCTTCATGATGCGGCTGTTACAAGTGTGCAGAATCACCTAAATCGCTGTTTTCGTGCTATTGAATGCGAAAAACACGTTTTCTGGTGTTTTCAGCACGCCACAGAGCGTTTGACATGCGGAAACAGGAATAT
This sequence comes from Anthophora plumipes, assembly GCA_951804975.1. NCBI lineage: Eukaryota > Metazoa > Arthropoda > Insecta > Hymenoptera > Apidae > Anthophora > Anthophora plumipes. The sequence continues at coordinate 2,051,438 of CATORF010000924.1, read as the reverse complement.
CTTCGTTTGCGTGAGGTTTCCAGTTGAGATATGCATTCAAAGTGATAATCTTCATGATTCTGCTGTGACAAGTGTGCAGAATCACCGAAATCGCTGTTTTCGTGCTATATAATGCGAAAAACACGTTTTCTGGTGTTTTCAGCACCCCACAGTGCGTTTGATGTGCGGAAACAGGGATATCTTCGTTTTCGTGGGGTTGCCAGCTGAGATAAGCATATTCAGTGATAATCTTCGAGTTTCTTGTGTGACAAGTATGCAGAATCACCGAAATCGCTGTTCTCGAGCTATTGAATGCGAAAAACACGTTTTCTGGTGTTTTCAGCAATCCACAGTGCGTTTGATATGCGGAAACTGCGATATCTTCGGTATCGTTGTTGTTTCCAGCTGAGATATGCATTTCCTACGATAATCTTCATGATTCTGCTGTTACAAGTGTGCAGAATCACCGCAATCGCTGCTTTCGAGCTATTGAATGCGAAAAACACGTTTTCTGGTGTTTTCAGCACTCCACAGAGCGTTTGATATGCGGAAACTGCGATATTTTCGGTATCGTTGTTGTTTCCAGCTGAGATATGCATTTACTACGATAATCTTCGAGTTTCTTCTGTGACAAGTGTGCAGAATCACATAAATCGCAGTTTTCGTGCTATTGAATGCGAGAAACACGTTTTCTGGTGTTTTCAGCACGTCACAGAGCGTTTGACATGCGGTAACTGCGATATCTTCGGTATCGTTGGGTTTCCAGCTGAGATATGCATTCTCAGTGATAATCATGATTCTGCTGTTACAAGTGTGCAGAATCACCGAAATCGCTGTTTTCGAGCTATTGAATGCGAAAAACACGTTTCCTGGTGTTTTCAGCACGCCACAGAGCGTTTGACATGCGGTAACTGCGATATCTTCGGTATCGATGGGTTTCCAGCTGAGATATGCATTCTCAGTGATAATCATGATTCTGCTGTTACAAGTGTGCAGAATCACCGAAATCGCTGTTTTCGAGCTATTGAATGCGAAAAACCCGTTTTCTTGTGTTTTCAGATCCCGTCAGTGCGTTTGATATGCGGAAACAGGGATATCTTCGTTTTCTTGGGGTTGCCAGCTGAGACGTGCATTTTCTACGATAATCTTCGAGTTTCTCCTGTGACAAGTGTGCAGAATCACCTAAATCGCTGTTTTCGTGCTATTGAATGCGAAAAACACGTTTTCTGGTGTTTTCAGCACGTCACAGAGCGTTTGACATGCGGTAACTGCGATATGTTCGGTATCGTTGGGTTTCCAGCTGAGATATGCATTCTCAGTGATAATCATGATTCTGATGTTACAAGTGTGCAGAATCACCGAAATCGCTGTTTTCGAGCTATTGAATGCGAAAAACACGTTTCCTGGTGTTTTCAGCACGCCACAGAGCGTTTGACATGCGGTAACTGCGATATCTTCGGTATCGATGGGTTTCCAGCTGAGATATGCATTTTCAGTGATAATCTTCATGATTCTGCTGTGACAAGTGTGTAGAATCACCGAAATCGCTGTTTTTGTTCTATTGAATGCGAAAAACATGTTTTCTGGTGTTTTCAGCACTCCACTGTGCGTTTGATATGCGGAAACTGCGATATTTTCGGTATCGTTGTTGTTTCCAGCTGAGATATGCATTTTCTACGATAATCTTCGAGTTTCTTCTGTGACAAGTGTGCAGAATCACAGAAATCGCTGTTTTCGTGCTATTGAATGCGAAAAACACGTTTTCTGGTGTTTTCAGCACTCCGCAGTGCGTTTGACATGCGGAAACTGCGATATCTTCGGTATCGTTCTCTTTCCACCTGAGATATGCATTTTCAGCGATAATCTTCATGATTCTGCTGTTACAAGTGTGCAGAATCACCGAAATCGCTGTTTTCGTGCTATTGAATGCGAAAAACCCGTTTTCGTGTGTTTTCAGATCCCGACAGTGCGTTTGATATGCGGAAACAGGGATATCTTCGTTTTCTTGGTGTTGCCAGCTGAGACGTGCATTTTCTACGATAATCTTCGAGTTTCTTCAGTGACAAGTGTGCAGAATCACCTAAATCGCTGTTTTCGTGCTATTGAATGCGAAAAACACGTTTTCTGGAGTTTTCAGCACGTCACAGAGCGTTTGACATGCGGAAACAGGGATATCTTCGGTATCGTTGGGTTTCCAGCTGAGTTACGCATTTTCAGTGATAATCGTCATGATGCCGCTGTTACAAGTGTGCAGAATCACCTAAATCGCAGTTTTCGTGCTATTGAATGCGAAAAACACGTTTTCTGGTGTTTTCAACACGCCACAGAGCGTTTGACATGCGGTAACTGCGATATCTTCGGTATCGTGGGGTTTCCAGCTGAGATATGCATTCTCAGTGATAATGATGATTCTACTGTTACAAGTGTGCAGAAACAACGAATTCGCTGTTTTCGAGCTATTGAATGCGAAAAACACGTTTCCTGGTGTTTTCAGCACCCGACAGTGCGTTTGATGTGCGGAAACAGGGATATCTTCGGTTTCGTGGGGTTGCCAGCAGAGACATGCATTTTCTACGATAATCTTCGAGTTTCTTCTCTGACAAGTGTGCAGAATCACCGACTTCGCTGCTTTCGAGCTATTGAATGCGAAAAACACGTTTTCTTGTGTTCTCAGATCCCGACAGTGCGTTTGATATGCGGAAACAGGTATATCTTCGTTTTCGCGGGGTTGCCAGCTGAGACGTGCATTTTCTACGAAAATCTTCGAGTTTCTTCTGTGACAAGTGTGCAGAATCACAGAAATCGCTGTTTTCGTGCTATTGAATGCGAAAAACACGTTTTCTGGTGTTTTCAGCACTCCACAGTGCGTATGACATGCGGAAACTGCGATATCTTCGGTATCGCTCGGTTTCCAGATGAGATATGCATTTTCAGTGATAATCTTGATGATTCTGCTGTTACAAGTGTGCAGAATCACCTAAATCGCTGTTTTCGTGCTATTGAATGCGAAAAACACGTTTTCTAGTGTTTTCAGCACGCCACAGAGCGTTTGACATGCGGAAACAGGGATATCTTCGTTTGCGTGAGGTTTCCAGTTGAGATATGCATTCTCAGTGATAATCTTCATGATTCTGCTGTGACACGTGTGCAGAATCACCGAAATCGCTGTTTTCGTGCTATATAATGCGAAAAACACGTTTTCTGGTGTTTTCAGCACTCCACAGTGCGTTTGATGGGCGGAAACAGGGATATCATCGTTTTCGTGGGATTGCCAGCTGAGATAAGCATATTCAGTGATAATCTTCGAGTTTCTTGTGTGACAAGTATGCAGAATCACCGAAATCGCTGTTCTCGAGCTATTGAATGCGAAAAACACGTTTTCTGGTGTTTTCAGCACTCCACAGTGCGTTTGATATGCGGAAACTGCGATATCTTCGGTATCGTTGTTGTTTCCAGCTGAGATATGCATTTTCTACGATAATCTTCGAGTTTCTTCTGTGACAAGTGTGCAGAATCACAGAAATCGCTGTTTTCGTGCTATTGAAAGCGAAAAACACTTTTTCTGGTGTTTTCAGCACTCCACAGTGCGTTTGACATGCGGAAACTGCGATATCTTCGGTATCGTTGTGTTTCCAGCTGAGATATGCACTTTCAGTGATAATCTTCATAATTCCGCTGTTACAAGTGTGCAGAATCACCGAAAACACTGTTTTCGTGCTATTGAATGCGAAAAACACGTTTTCTGGTATTTTCAGCTGGCCACAGAGCGTTTGACATGCGGTAACTGCGATATCTTCGGTATCGTTGGGTTTCCAGCTGAGATACGCATTTTCAGTGATAATCTTCATAGTTCCGCTGTTACAAGTGTGCAGAATCACCTAAATCGCTGTTTTCGTGCTATTGAATGCGAAAAACACGTTTTCTGGTGTTCTCAGCACGCAACAGAGCGTTTGACATGCGGTAACTGCGATATCTTCGGTATCGTTGGGTTTCCAGCTGAGATATGCATTCTCAGTGATAATCATCATGATTCTGCTGTTACAAGTGTGCTGAATCACCGAACTCGCTGTTTACGAGCTATTCAATGCGAAAAACACGTTTTCTTGTGTTTTCAGCACCCGACAGTGCGGTTGATATGCGGAAACAGGGATATCTTCGTTTTCGTGGGGTTGCCAGCTGAGATATGCATATTCAGTGATAATCTTCGAGGTTCTTGTGTGACAAGTGTGCAGAATCACCGAAATCGCTGTTTTCGAGCTATTGAATGCGAAAAACACGTTTTCTGGTGTTTTCTGCACTCCAAAGAGCGTTTGACATGCGGAAACTGCGATATCTTCGGTTTCGCTGTTGTTTCCAGCTGAGATATGCATTTTCTACGATAATCTTCGAGTTTGTTCTGTGACAAGTGTGCAGAATCACCGAAATCGCTGTTTTCGTGCTATTGAATGCGAAAAACACGTTTTCTGGAGTTTTCAGCAATCCACAGTGCATTTGATATGCGGAAACAGGGATATCTTTGTTTTCGTGGGGTTGCCAGCTGAGACGTGCATTTTCTACGATAATCTTCGAGTTTCTTCTGTGCCAAGTGTGCAGAATCACCGAAAACGCTGTTTTCGTGCTATTGAATGCGAAAAACACGTTTTCTGGTGTTTTCAGCACGCCACAGAGCGTTTGACATGCGGTAACTGCGATATCTTCGGTATCGTTGGGTTTCCAGCTGAGATATGCATTTTCAGTGATAATCTTCATGATTCTGCTGTTACAAGTGTGTAGAATCACCGCAATCGCTGTCTTCGTTCTATTGAATGCGAAAAACATGTTTTCTGGTGTTTTCAGCACTCCACAGAGCGTTTGACATGCGGAAACTGCGATATCTTCGGTATCGTTGGGTTTCCAGCTGAGATACGCATTTTCAGTGATAATCTTCATGATGCCGCTGTTACAAGTGTGCAGAATCACCTAAATCGCTGTTTTCGTGCTATTGAATGCGAAAAACACGTTTTCTGGTGTTTTCAGCACGCCACAGAGCGTTTGACATGCGGAAACTGCGATATCTTCGGTATCGTTGGGTTACCAGCTGAGATATGCATTTTCAGTGATTATCTTCATGATTCTGCTGTGATAAGTGTGCAGAATCACCGAAATCGCTGTTTTCGTGATATTGAATGCGAAAAACACGTTTTCTTGTGTTCTCAGATCCCGACAGTGCGTTTGATATGTGGAAACAGGTATATCTTCGTTTTCGCGGGGTTGCCAGCTGAGACGTGCATTTTCTACGATAATCTTCGAGTTTCTTCTGTGACAAGTGTGCAGAATCACCGAAATCGCTGCTTTCGAGCTATTGAATGCGAAAAACACGTTTTTTGGTGTTTTCAGCACTCCACTGTGCGTTTGATATGCGGAAACTGCGATATTTTCGGTATCGTTGTTGTTTCCAGCTGAGATATGCATTTTCTACGATAATCTTCGAGTTTCTTCTGTTACAAGTGTGCAGAATCACCTAAATCGCTGTTTTCATGCTATTGAATGCGAAAAACGCGTTTTCTGGTGTTTTCAGCACGCCACAGAGCGTCTGACATGCGGAAGCTGCGATATCCTCGGTATCGTTGGGTTTGCAGCTCAGATATGCATTTTCAGTGATAATCTTCATGATTCCGCTGTTACAAGTGTGCAGAATCACCGAAATCGCTGTTTTCGTGCTATTGAAAGCGAGAAACACGTTTTCTGGTGTTTTCAGCACCCCACAGTGCGTTTGATGTGCGGAAACAGGGATATCTTCGTTTTCGTGGGGTTGCCAGCTGATATAAGCATATTCAGTGATAATCTTCGAGTTTCTTGTGTGACAAGTATGCAGAATCACCGAAATCGCTGTTCTCGAGCTATTGAATGCGAAAAACACGTTTTCTGGTGTTTTCAGCACTCCACAGTGCGTTTGATATGCGGAAACTGCGATATCTTCGGTATCGTTGTTGTTTCCAGCTGAGATATGCATTTTCTACGATAATCTTCATGATTCTGCTGTTACAAGTGTGCAGAATCACCGAGATCGCTGTTTTCGTTCTATTGAATGCGAAAAACTTGTTTTCTGGTGTTTTCAGCACTCCACAGTGCGTTTGACATGCGGAAACTGCGATATCTTCGGTATCGTTGGGTTTCCAGCTGAGATATGCATTTTCAGTGATAATCTTCATGATTCTCCTGTGACAAGTGTGCAGAATCACCGAGATCGCTGTTTTCGTGCTATTGAATGCGAAAAACACGTTTCCTGGTGTTTTCAGCACCCGACAGTGCGTTTGATGTGCGGAAACAGGGATATCTTCGTTTGCGTGGGGTTTCCAGCTGAGATATGCATTTTCAGTGATAATCTTAATGATTCTGCAGTTACAAGTGTGCAGAATCACCGAAATCGCTGTTTTCGTGCTATTGAATGCGAAAAACACGTTTTCTGGTGTTTTCAGCACCCCACAGTGCGTTTGATGTGCGGAAACAGGGATATCTTCGTTTTCGTGGGGTTGCCAGCTGAGATATGCATATTCAGTGATAATCTTCGAGTTTCTTGTGTGACAAGTGTGCAGAATCACCGAAATCGCTGTTTTCGAGCTATTGAATGCGAAAATCACGTTTTCTGGTGTTTTCAGCACTCCACAGAGCGTTTGACATGCGGAAACTGCAATATCTTCGGTATCGTTGGGTTACCAGCTGAGATATGCATTTTCAGTGATAATCTTCATGATTCTGCTGTGACAAGTGTGCAGAATCACCGAAATCGCTGTTTTCGTGCTATTGAATGCGAAAAACACGTTTTCTTGTGTTCTCAGATCCCGACAGTGCGTTTGATATTCGGAAACAGGTATATCTTCGTTTTCGCGGGGTTGCCAGCTGAGACGTGCATTTTCTACGATAATCTTCGAGTTTCTTCTGTGACAAGTGTGCAGAATCACCGAAATCGCTGTTTTCGAGCTATTGAATGCGAAAAACACGCTTTCTGGTGTTTTCAGCACTCCACAGAGCGTTTGACATGCGGAAACTGCGATATCTTCGGTTTCGTTGTTGTTTCCAGCTGAGATATGCATTTTCAGTGATATTCTTAATGATTCTGCTGTTACAAGTGTGCAGAATCACCGCAATCGCTGTTTTCGTGCTATTCAATGCGAAAAACACCTTTTCTTGTGTTTTCAGCACCCGACAGTGCGGTTGATATGCGGAAACAGGGATATCTTCGATTTCGTTGGGATTTTTCCAGCTGAGATATGCATTTTCAGTGATTATCTTCATGATTCTGCTGTTACAAGTGTGCAGAATCACCGAAATCGCTGTTTTCGAGCTATTGAATGCGAAAAACACGTTTTTTGGTGTTTTCAGCACTCCACTGTGCGTTTAATATGCGGAAACTGCGATATCTTCGGTATCGTTGTGTTTCCAGCTGAGATATGCATTTTCAGCGATAATCTTCATGATTCTGCTGTTGCAAGTGTGCAGAATCACCGAAATCGCTGTTTTCGTGCTATTGAATGCGAAAAACACGTTTTCTGGTGTTTTCAGCACTCCACAGAGCGTTTGACATGCGGAGACTGCGATATCTTCGGTATCGATGGGTTTCCAGCTGAGATATGCATTTTCAGTGATATTCTTAATGATTCTGCGGTTACAAGTGTGCAGCATCACCGAAATCGCTGTTTTCGTGCTATTGAATGCGAAAAACACGTTTTCTGGTGTTTTCAGCACTCCACAGAGCGTTTGACATGCGGAAACTGCGATATCTTCGGTATCGTTGTTGTTTCCAGCTGAGATATGCATTTTCTACGATAATCTTCGAGTTTCTTCTGTTACAAGTGTGCAGAATCACCTAAATCGCTGTTTTCATGCTATTGAATGCGAAAAACGCGTTTTCTGGTGTTTTCAGCACGCCACAGAGCGTCTGACATGCGGAAGCTGCGATATCCTCGGTATCGTTGGGTTTGCAGCTCAGATATGCATTTTCAGTGATAATCTTCATGATTCCGCTGTTACAAGTGTGCAGAATCACCGAAATCGCTGTTTTCGTGCTATTGAAAGCGAGAAACACGTTTTCTGGTGTTTTCAGCACCCCACAGTGCGTTTGATGTGCGGAAACAGGGATATCTTCGTTTTCGTGGGGTTGCCAGCTGATATAAGCATATTCAGTGATAATCTTCGAGTTTCTTGTGTGACAAGTATGCAGAATCACCGAAATCGCTGTTCTCGAGCTATTGAATGCGAAAAACACGTTTTCTGGTGTTTTCAGCACTCCACAGTGCGTTTGATATGCGGAAACTGCGATATCTTCGGTATCGTTGTTGTTTCCAGCTGAGATATGCATTTTCTACGATAATCTTCATGATTCTGCTGTTACAAGTGTGCAGAATCACCGAGATCGCTGTTTTCGTTCTATTGAATGCGAAAAACTTGTTTTCTGGTGTTTTCAGCACTCCACAGTGCGTTTGACATGCGGAAACTGCGATATCTTCGGTATCGTTGGGTTTCCAGCTGAGATATGCATTTTCAGTGATAATCTTCATGATTCTCCTGTGACAAGTGTGCAGAATCACCGAGATCGCTGTTTTCGTGCTATTGAATGCGAAAAACACGTTTCCTGGTGTTTTCAGCACCCGACAGTGCGTTTGATGTGCGGAAACAGGGATATCTTCGTTTGCGTGGGGTTTCCAGCTGTGATATGCATTTTCAGTGATAATCTTAATGATTCTGCAGTTACAAGTGTGCAGAATCACCGAAATCGCTGTTTTCGTGCTATTGAATGCGAAAAACACGTTTTCTGGTGTTTTCAGCACCCCACAGTGCGTTTGATGTGCGGAAACAGGGATATCTTCGTTTTCGTGGGGTTGCCAGCTGAGATATGCATATTCAGTGATAATCTTCGAGTTTCTTGTGTGACAAGTGTGCAGAATCACCGAAATCGCTGTTTTCGAGCTATTGAATGCGAAAATCACGTTTTCTGGTGTTTTCAGCACTCCACAGAGCGTTTGACATGCGGAAACTGCAATATCTTCGGTATCGTTGGGTTACCAGCTGAGATATGCATTTTCAGTGATAATCTTCATGATTCTGCTGTGACAAGTGTGCAGAATCACCGAAATCGCTGTTTTCGTGCTATTGAATGCGAAAAACACGTTTTCTTGTGTTCTCAGATCCCGACAGTGCGTTTGATATTCGGAAACAGGTATATCTTCGTTTTCGCGGGGTTGCCAGCTGAGACGTGCATTTTCTACGATAATCTTCGAGTTTCTTCTGTGACAAGTGTGCAGAATCACCGAAATCGCTGTTTTCGAGCTATTGAATGCGAAAAACACGCTTTCTGGTGTTTTCAGCACTCCACAGAGCGTTTGACATGCGGAAACTGCGATATCTTCGGTTTCGTTGTTGTTTCCAGCTGAGATATGCATTTTCAGTGATATTCTTAATGATTCTGCTGTTACAAGTGTGCAGAATCACCGCAATCGCTGTTTTCGTGCTATTCAATGCGAAAAACACCTTTTCTTGTGTTTTCAGCACCCGACAGTGCGGTTGATATGCGGAAACAGGGATATCTTCGATTTCGTTGGGATTTTTCCAGCTGAGATATGCATTTTCAGTGATTATCTTCATGATTCTGCTGTTACAAGTGTGCAGAATCACCGAAATCGCTGTTTTCGAGCTATTGAATGCGAAAAACACGTTTTTTGGTGTTTTCAGCACTCCACTGTGCGTTTAATATGCGGAAACTGCGATATCTTCGGTATCGTTGTGTTTCCAGCTGAGATATGCATTTTCAGCGATAATCTTCATGATTCTGCTGTTGCAAGTGTGCAGAATCACCGAAATCGCTGTTTTCGTGCTATTGAATGCGAAAAACACGTTTTCTGGTGTTTTCAGCACTCCACAGAGCGTTTGACATGCGGAGACTGCGATATCTTCGGTATCGATGGGTTTCCAGCTGAGATATGCATTTTCAGTGATATTCTTAATGATTCTGCGGTTACAAGTGTGCAGCATCACCGAAATCGCTGTTTTCGTGCTATTGAATGCGAAAAACACGTTTTCTGGTGTTTTCAGCACTCCACAGAGCGTTTGACATGCGGAAACTGCGATATCTTCGGTATCGTTGTTGTGTCCAGCTGAGATATAGCCATTTTCAGTGATATTCTTAATGATTCTGCGGTTACAAGTGTGCAGCATCACCGAAATCGCTGTTTTCGTGCTATTGAATGCGAAATACACGTTTTCTTGTGTTTTCAGATCCCGACAGTGCGTTTGATATGCGGAAACAGGGATATCTTCGTTTTCGTGGGGTTGCCAGCTGAGACGTGCATTTTCTACGATAATCTTCGAGTTTCTTCTGTGACAAGTGTGCAGAATCACCGAAATCGCTGTTTTCGAGCTATTGAATGCGAAAAACACGTTTTCTAGTGTTTTCAGCACTCCACTGTGCGTTTGATATGCGGAAACTGCGATATCTTCGGTATCGTTGTTGTTTCCAGCTGAGATATGCATTTTCTACGATAATCTTCGAGTTTCTTCTGTGACAAGTGTGCAGAATCACCGAAATCGCTGTTTTCGTGCTATTGAATGCGAAAAACACGTTTTCTGGTGTTTTCAGCAATCCACAGTGCGTTTGATATGCGGAAACAGGGATATCTTCGTTTTCGTGGGGTTGCCAGCTGAGACGTGCATTTTCTACGATAATCTTCGAGTTTCTTCTGTGACAAGTGTGCAGAATCACCGAAATCGCTGTTTTCGAGCTATTGAATGCGAAAAACACGTTTTCTGGTGTTTTCAGCACTCCACAGAGCGTTTGACATGCGGAAACTGCGATATCTTCGGTATCGATGGGTTTCCAGCTGAGATATGCATTTTCAGTGATATTCTTAATGATTCTGCGGTTACAAGTGTGCAGCATCACCGAAATCGCTGTTTTCGTGCTATTGAATGCGCAAAACACGTTTTCTGGTGTTTTCAGCACCCGACAGTGCGTTTGATGTGCGGAAACAGGGATATCTTCGTTTGCGTGGGGTTTCCAGCTGAGATATGCATTTTCAGTGATAATCTTAATGATTCTGCAGTTACAAGTGTGCAGAATCACCGAAATCGCTGTTTTCGTGCTATTGAATGCGAAAAACACGTTTTCTGATGTTTTCAGCAATCCACAGTGCGTTTGATATGCGGAAACAGGGATATTTTCGTTTTCGTGGGGTTGCCAGCTGAGATAAGCATATTCAGTGATAATCTTCGAGTTTCTTGTGTGACAAGTGTGCAGAATCACCGAAATCGCTGTTCTTGAGCTATTGAATGCGAAAAACACGTTTTCTGGTGTATTTAGCACGCCACAGGGCGTTTGACATGCGGTCACTGCGATATCTTCGGTATCGTTGGGTTTCCAGCTGAGATATGCATTTTCAGTGATAATCTTCATGATTCTGCTGTTACAAGTGTGCAGAATCACCGAAATCGCTGTTTTCGTGCTATTGAATGCGAAAAACACGTTTTCTGGTGTTTTCAGCACCCCACAGTGCGTTTGATGTGCGGAAACAGGGATATCTTCGTTTTCGTGGGGTTGCCAGCTGAGATATGCATATTCAGTGATAATCTACGAGTTTCTTGTGTGACAAGTGTGCAGAATCACCGAAATCGCTGTTTTCGAGCTATTGAATGCGAAAAACACGTTTTCTGGTGTTTTCAGCACTCCACAGAGCGTTTGACATGCGGAAACTGCGATATCTTCGGTATCGTTGGGTTACCAGCTGAGATATGCATTTTCAGTGATAATCTTCATGATTCTGCTGTGACAATTGTGCAGAATCACCGAAATCGCTGTTTTCGTGCTATTGAATGCGAAAAAAACGTTTTCTTGTGTTCTCAGATCCCGACAGTGCGTTTGGTATGCAGAAACAGGTATATCTTCGTTTTCGCGGGGTTGCCAGCTGAGACGTGCATTTTCTACGATAATCTTCGAGTTTCTTCTGTGACAAGTGTGCAGAATCACCGAAATCGCTGTTTTCGAGCTATTGAATGCGAAAAACACGCTTTCTGGTGTTTTCAGCACTCCACAGAGCGTTTGACATGCGGAAACTGCGATATCTTCGGTTTCGTTGTTGTTTCCAGCTGAGATATGCATTTTCAATGATATTCTTAATGATTCTGCTGTTACAAGTGTGCAGAATCACCGCAATCGCTGTTTTCGTGCTGTTCAATGCGAAAAACACCTTTTCTTGTGTTTTCAGCACCCGACAGCGCGGTTGATATGCGGAAACAGGGATATCTTCGATTTCGTTGGGTTTTTTCCAGCTGAGATATGCATTTTCAGTGATAATCTTCACGATTCTGCTGTTACAAGTGTGCAGAATCACCGAAATCGCTGTTTTCGAGCTATTGAATGCGAAAAACACGTTTTTTGGTGTTTTCAGCACTCCACTGTGCGTTTAATATGCGGAAACTGCGATATCTTCGGTATCGTTGTGTTTCCAGCTGAGATATGCATATTCAGCGATAATCTTCATGATTCTGCGGTTACAAGTGTGCAGAATCACCGAAATCGCTGTTTTCGTGCTATTGAATGCGAAAAACACGTTTTCTTGTGTTCTCAGATCCCGACAGTGCGTTTGATGTGCGGAAACAGGGATATCTTCGTTTGCGTGGGGTTTCCAGCTGAGATATGCATTTTCAGTGATAATCTTAATGATTCTGCAGTTACAAGTGTGCAGAATCACCGAAATCGCTGTTTTCGTGCTATTGAATGCGAAAAACACGTTTTCTGGTGTTTTCAGCAATCCACAGTGCGTTTGATATGCGGAAACAGGGATATCTTCGTTTTCGTTGTTGTTTCCAGCTGAGATATGCATTTACTACGATAATCTTCATGATTCTGCTGTTACAAGTGTGCAGAATCACCGAGATCGCTGTTTTCGTTCTATTGAATGCGAAAAACATGTTTTCTGGTGTTTTCAGCACTCCACAGAGCGTTTGACATGCGGAAACTGCGATATCTTCGGTATCGTTGGGTTTCCAGCTGAGATATGCATTTTCAGTGATAATCTTCATGATTCTCCTGTGACAAGTGTGCAGAATCACCGAAATCGCTGTTTTCGTGCTATTGAATGCGAAAAACACGTTTCCTGGTGTTTTCAGCACCCGACAGTGCGTTTGATGTGCGGAAACAGGGATATCTTCGTTTGCGTGGGGTTTCCAGCTGAGATATGCATTTTCAGTGATAATCTTAATGATTCTGCAGTTACAAGTGTGCAGAATCACCGAAATCGCTGTTTTCGTGCTATTGAATGCGAAAAACACGTTTTCTGGTGTTTTCAGCAATCCACAGTGCGTTTGATATGCGGAAACAGGGATATATTCGTTTTCGTGGGGTTGCCAGCTGAGACGTGCATTTTCTACGATAATCTTCGAGTTTCTTCTGTGACAAGTGTGCAGAATCACCGATATCGCTGTTTTCGTGCTATTGAATGCGAAAAACACGTTTTCTGGTGTTTTCAGCACTCCACAGAGCGTTTGACATGCGGAAACTGCGATATCTTCGGTATCGTTGTTGTTTCCAGCTGAGATATGCATTTTCAGTGATACTCTTAATGATTCTGCGGTTACGAGTGTGCATAATCACCGAAATCGCTGTTTTCGTGCTATTGAATGCGAAAAACACGTTTTCTGGTGTTTTCAGCACCCCACAGTGCGTTTGATGTGCGGAAACAGGGATATCTTCGTTTTCGTGGGGTTGCCAGCTGAGATATGCATATTCAGTGATAATCTACGAGTTTCTTGTGTGACAAGTGTGCAGAATCACCGAAATCGCTGTTTTCGAGCTATTGAATGCGAAAAACACGTTTTCTGGTGTTTTCAGCACTCCACAGAGCGTTTGACATGCGGAAACTGCGATATCTTCGGTATCGTTGGGTTACCAGCTGAGATATGCATTTTCAGTGATTATCTTCATGATTCTGCTGTGATAAGTGTGCAGAATCACCGAAATCGCTGTTTTCGTGATATTGAATGCGAAAAACACGTTTTCTTGTGTTCTCAGATCCCGACAGTGCGTTTGATATGTGGAAACAGGTATATCTTCGTTTTCGCGGGGTTGCCAGCTGAGACGTGCATTTTCTACGATAATCTTCGAGTTTCTTCTGTGACAAGTGTGCAGAATCACCGAAATCGCTGTTTTCGTGCTATTGAATGCGAAAAACACGTTTTCTGGTGTTTTCAGCAATCCACAGTGCGTTTGATATGCGGAAACAGGGATATCTTCGTTTTCGTGGGGTTGCCAGCTGAGACGTGCATTTTCTACGATAATCTTCGAGTTTCTTCTGTGACAAGTGTGCAGAATCACCGAAATCGCTGTTTTCGAGCTATTGAATGCGAAAAACACGTTTTCTGGTGTTTTCAGCAATCCACAGTGCGTTTGATATGCGGAAACAGGGATATCTTCGTTTTCGTGGGGTTGCCAGCTGAGACGTGCATTTTCTACGATAATCTTCGAGTTTCTTCTGTGACAAGTGTGCAGAATCACCGAAATCGCTGTTTTCGAGCTATTGAATGCGAAAAACACGTTTTCTGGTGTTTTCAGCACTCCACAGAGCGTTTGACATGCGGAAACTGCGATATCTTCGGTATCGATGGGTTTCCAGCTGAGATATGCATTTTCAGTGATATTCTTAATGATTCTGCGGTTACAAGTGTGCAGCATCACCGAAATCGCTGTTTTCGTGCTATTGAATGCGCAAAACACGTTTTCTGGTGTTTTCAGCACCCGACAGTGCGTTTGATGTGCGGAAACAGGGATATCTTCGTTTGCGTGGGGTTTCCAGCTGAGATATGCATTTTCAGTGATAATCTTAATGATTCTGCAGTTACAAGTGTGCAGAATCACCGAAATCGCTGTTTTCGTGCTATTGAATGCGAAAAACACGTTTTCTGGTGTTTTCAGCAATCCACAGTGCGTTTGATATGCGGAAACAGGGATATTTTCGTTTTCGTGGGGTTGCCAGCTGAGATAAGCATATTCAGTGATAATCTTCGAGTTTCTTGTGTGACAAGTGTGCAGAATCACCGAAATCGCTGTTCTTGAGCTATTGAATGCGAAAAACACGTTTTCTGGTGTATTTAGCACGCCACAGGGCGTTTGACATGCGGTCACTGCGATATCTTCGGTATCGTTGGGTTTCCAGCTGAGATATGCATTTTCAGTGATAATCTTCATGATTCTGCTGTTACAAGTGTGCAGAATCACCGAAATCGCTGTTTTCGTGCTATTGAATGCGAAAAACACGTTTTCTGGTGTTTTCAGCACCCCACAGTGCGTTTGATGTGCGGAAACAGGGATATCTTCGTTTTCGTGGGGTTGCCAGCTGAGATATGCATATTCAGTGATAATCTACGAGTTTCTTGTGTGACAAGTGTGCAGAATCACCGAAATCGCTGTTTTCGAGCTATTGAATGCGAAAAACACGTTTTCTGGTGTTTTCAGCACTCCACAGAGCGTTTGACATGCGGAAACTGCGATATCTTCGGTATCGTTGGGTTACCAGCTGAGATATGCATTTTCAGTGATAATCTTCATGATTCTGCTGTGACAATTGTGCAGAATCACCGAAATCGCTGTTTTCGTGCTATTGAATGCGAAAAAAACGTTTTCTTGTGTTCTCAGATCCCGACAGTGCGTTTGATATGCGGAAACAGGTATATCTTCGTTTTCGCGGGGTTGCCAGCTGAGACGTGCATTTTCTACGATAATCTTCGAGTTTCTTCTGTGACAAGTGTGCAGAATCACCGAAATCGCTGTTTTCGAGCTATTGAATGCGAAAAACACGCTTTCTGGTGTTTTCAGCACTCCACAGAGCGTTTGACATGCGGAAACTGCGATATCTTCGGTTTCGTTGTTGTTTCCAGCTGAGATATGCATTTTCAATGATATTCTTAATGATTCTGCTGTTACAAGTGTGCAGAATCACCGCAATCGCTGTTTTCGTGCTATTCAATGCGAAAAACACCTTTTCTTGTGTTTTCAGCACCCGACAGCGCGGTTGATATGCGGAAACAGGGATATCTTCGATTTCGTTGGGTTTTTTCCAGCTGAGATATGCATTTTCAGTGATAATCTTCACGATTCTGCTGTTACAAGTGTGCAGAATCACCGAAATCGCTGTTTTCGAGCTATTGAATGCGAAAAACACGTTTTTTGGTGTTTTCAGCACTCCACTGTGCGTTTAATATGCGGAAACTGCGATATCTTCGGTATCGTTGTGTTTCCAGCTGAGATATGCATATTCAGCGATAATCTTCATGATTCTGCGGTTACAAGTGTGCAGAATCACCGAAATCGCTGTTTTCGTGCTATTGAATGCGAAAAACACGTTTTCTTGTGTTCTCAGATCCCGACAGTGCGTTTGATGTGCGGAAACAGGGATATCTTCGTTTGCGTGGGGTTTCCAGCTGAGATATGCATTTTCAGTGATAATCTTAATGATTCTGCAGTTACAAGTGTGCAGAATCACCGAAATCGCTGTTTTCGTGCTATTGAATGCGAAAAACACGTTTTCTGGTGTTTTCAGCAATCCACAGTGCGTTTGATATGCGGAAACAGGGATATCTTCGTTTTCGTTGTTGTTTCCAGCTGAGATATGCATTTACTACGATAATCTTCATGATTCTGCTGTTACAAGTGTGCAGAATCACCGAGATCGCTGTTTTCGTTCTATTGAATGCGAAAAACATGTTTTCTGGTGTTTTCAGCACTCCACAGAGCGTTTGACATGCGGAAACTGCGATATCTTCGGTATCGTTGGGTTTCCAGCTGAGATATGCATTTTCAGTGATAATCTTCATGATTCTCCTGTGACAAGTGTGCAGAATCACCGAAATCGCTGTTTTCGTGCTATTGAATGCGAAAAACACGTTTCCTGGTGTTTTCAGCACCCGACAGTGCGTTTGATGTGCGGAAACAGGGATATCTTCGTTTGCGTGGGGTTTCCAGCTGAGATATGCATTTTCAGTGATAATCTTAATGATTCTGCAGTTACAAGTGTGCAGAATCACCGAAATCGCTGTTTTCGTGCTATTGAATGCGAAAAACACGTTTTCTGGTGTTTTCAGCAATCCACAGTGCGTTTGATATGCGGAAACAGGGATATATTCGTTTTCGTGGGGTTGCCAGCTGAGACGTGCATTTTCTACGATAATCTTCGAGTTTCTTCTGTGACAAGTGTGCAGAATCACCGATATCGCTGTTTTCGTGCTATTGAATGCGAAAAACACGTTTTCTGGTGTTTTCAGCACTCCACAGAGCGTTTGACATGCGGAAACTGCGATATCTTCGGTATCGTTGTTGTTTCCAGCTGAGATATGCATTTTCAGTGATACTCTTAATGATTCTGCGGTTACGAGTGTGCATAATCACCGAAATCGCTGTTTTCGTGCTATTGAATGCGAAAAACACGTTTTCTGGTGTTTTCAGCACCCCACAGTGCGTTTGATGTGCGGAAACAGGGATATCTTCGTTTTCGTGGGGTTGCCAGCTGAGATATGCATATTCAGTGATAATCTACGAGTTTCTTGTGTGACAAGTGTGCAGAATCACCGAAATCGCTGTTTTCGAGCTATTGAATGCGAAAAACACGTTTTCTGGTGTTTTCAGCACTCCACAGAGCGTTTGACATGCGGAAACTGCGATATCTTCGGTATCGTTGGGTTACCAGCTGAGATATGCATTTTCAGTGATTATCTTCATGATTCTGCTGTGATAAGTGTGCAGAATCACCGAAATCGCTGTTTTCGTGATATTGAATGCGAAAAACACGTTTTCTTGTGTTCTCAGATCCCGACAGTGCGTTTGATATGTGGAAACAGGTATATCTTCGTTTTCGCGGGGTTGCCAGCTGAGACGTGCATTTTCTACGATAATCTTCGAGTTTCTTCTGTGACAAGTGTGCAGAATCACCGAAATCGCTGCTTTCGAGCTATTGAATGCGAAAAACACGTTTTTTGGTGTTTTCAGCACTCCACTGTGCGTTTGATATGCGGAAACTGCGATATTTTCGGTATCGTTGTTGTTTCCAGCTGAGATATGCATTTTCTACGATAATCTTCGAGTTTCTTCTGTTACAAGTGTGCAGAATCACCTAAATCGCTGTTTTCATGCTATTGAATGCGAAAAACGCGTTTTCTGTTGTTTTCAGCACGCCACAGAGCGTCTGACATGCGGAAGCTGCGATATCCTCGGTATCGTTGGGTTTGCAGCTCAGATATGCATTTTCAGTGATAATCTTCATGATTCCGCTGTTACAAGTGTGCAGAATCACCGAAATCGCTGTTTTCGTGCTATTGAAAGCGAGAAACACGTTTTCTGGTGTTTTCAGCACCCCACAGTGCGTTTGATGTGCGGAAACAGGGATATCTTCGTTTTCGTGGGGTTGCCAGCTGATATAAGCATATTCAGTGATAATCTTCGAGTTTCTTGTGTGACAAGTATGCAGAATCACCGAAATCGCTGTTCTCGTGCTATTGAATGCGAAAAACACGTTTTCTGGTGTTTTCAGCAATCCACAATGCGTTTGATATGCGGAAACAGGGATATCTTCGTTTTCGTGGGGATGCCAGCTGAGACGTGCATTTTCTACGATAATCTTCGAGTTTCTTCTGTGACAAGTGTGCAGAATCACCTAAATCGCTGTTTTCATGCTATTGAATGCGAAAAACGCGTTTTCTGGTGTTTTCAGCACGCCACAGAGCGTCTGACATGCGGAAGCTGCGATATCCTCGGTATCGTTGGGTTTGCAGCTCAGATATGCATTTTCAGTGATAATCTTCATGATTCCGCTGTTACAAGTGTGCAGAATCACCTAAATCGCTGTTTTCATGCTATTGAATGCGAAAAACATGTTTTCTGGTGTTTTCAGCACTCCACAGTGCGTTTGACATGCGGAAACTGCGATATCTTCGGTATCGTTGGGTTTCCAGCTGAGATATGCATTTTCAGTGATAATCTTCATGATTCTCCTGTGACAAGTGTGCAGAATCACCGAGATCGCTGTTTTCGTGCTATTGAATGCGAAAAACACGTTTCCTGGTGTTTTCAGCACCCGACAGTGCGTTTGATGTGCGGAAACAGGGATATCTTCGTTTGCGTGGGGTTTCCAGCTGAGATATGCATTTTCAGTGATAATCTTAATGATTCTGCAGTTACAAGTGTGCAGAATCACCGAAATCGCTGTTTTCGTGCTATTGAATGCGAAAAACATGTTTTCTGGTGTTTTCAGCAATCCACAATGCGTTTGATATGCGGAAACAGGGATATCTTCGTTTTCGTGGGGTTGCCAGCTGAGACGTGCATTTTCTACGATAATCTTCGAGTTTCTTCTGTGACAAGTGTGCAGAATCACCGAAATCGCTGTTTTCGTGCTATTGAATGCGAAAAACACGTTTTCTGGTGTTTTCAGCACTCCACAGAGCGTTTGACATGCGGAAACTGCGATATCTTCGGTATCGTTGTTGTTTCCAGCTGAGATATGCATTTTCAGTGATACTCTTAATGATTCTGCGGTTACGAGTGTGCATAATCACCGAAATCGCTGTTTTCGTGCTATTGAACGCGAAAAACACGTTTTCTGGTGTTTTCAGCACCCCACAGTGCGTTTGATGTGCGGAAACAGGGATATCTTCGTTTTCGTGGGGTTGCCAGCTGAGATATGCATATTCAGTGATAATCTTCGAGTTTCTTGTGTGACAAGTGTGCAGAATCACCGAAATCGCTGTTTTCGAGCTATTGAATGCGAAAATCACGTTTTCTGGTGTTTTCAGCACTCCACAGAGCGTTTGACATGCGGAAAGTGCAATATCTTCGGTATCGTTGGGTTACCAGCTGAGATATGCATTTTCAGTGATAATCTTCATGATTCTGCTGTGACAAGTGTGCAGAATCACCGAAATCGCTGTTTTCGTGCTATTGAATGCGAAAAACACGTTTTCTTGTGTTCTCAGATCCCGACAGTGCGTTTGATATTCGGAAACAGGTATATCTTCGTTTTCGCGGGGTTGCCAGCTGAGACGTGCATTTTCTACGATAATCTTCGAGTTTCTTCTGTGACAAGTGTGCAGAATCACCGAAATCGCTGTTTTCGAGCTATTGAATGCGAAAAACACGCTTTCTGGTGTTTTCAGCACTCCACAGAGCGTTTGACATGCGGAAACTGCGATATCTTCGGTTTCGTTGTTGTTTCCAGCTGAGATATGCATTTTCAGTGATATTCTTAATGATTCTGCTGTTACAAGTGTGCAGAATCACCGCAATCGCTGTTTTCGTGCTATTCAATGCGAAAAACACCTTTTCTTGTGTTTTCAGCACCCGACAGTGCGGTTGATATGCGGAAACAGGGATATCTTCGATTTCGTTGGGATTTTTCCAGCTGAGATATGCATTTTCAGTGATTATCTTCATGATTCTGCTGTTACAAGTGTGCAGAATCACCGAAATCGCTGTTTTCGAGCTATTGAATGCGAAAAACACGTTTTTTGGTGTTTTCAGCACTCCACTGTGCGTTTAATATGCGGAAACTGCGATATCTTCGGTATCGTTGTGTTTCCAGCTGAGATATGCATTTTCAGCGATAATCTTCATGATTCTGCTGTTGCAAGTGTGCAGAATCACCGAAATCGCTGTTTTCGTGCTATTGAATGCGAAAAACACGTTTTCTGGTGTTTTCAGCACTCCACAGAGCGTTTGACATGCGGAGACTGCGATATCTTCGGTATCGATGGGTTTCCAGCTGAGATATGCATTTTCAGTGATATTCTTAATGATTCTGCGGTTACAAGTGTGCAGCATCACCGAAATCGCTGTTTTCGTGCTATTGAATGCGAAAAACACGTTTTCTGGTGTTTTCAGCACTCCACAGAGCGTTTGACATGCGGAAACTGCGATATCTTCGGTATCGTTGTTGTGTCCAGCTGAGATATAGCCATTTTCAGTCATATTCTTAATGATTCTGCGGTTACAAGTGTGCAGCATCACCGAAATCGCTGTTTTCGTGCTATTGAATGCGAAATACACGTTTTCTTGTGTTTTCAGATCCCGACAGTGCGTTTGATATGCGGAAACAGGGATATCTTCGTTTTCGTGGGGTTGCCAGCTGAGACGTGCATTTTCTACGATAATCTTCGAGTTTCTTCTGTGACAAGTGTGCAGAATCACCGAAATCGCTGTTTTCGAGCTATTGAATGCGAAAAACACGTTTTCTGGTGTTTTCAGCACTCCACTGTGCGTTTGATATGCGGAAACTGCGATATCTTCGGTGTCGTTGTTGTTTCCAGCTGAGATATGCATTTTCTACGATAATCTTCGAGTTTCTTCTGTGACAAGTGTGCAGAATCACCGAAATCGCTGTTTTCGTGCTATTGAATGCGAAAAACACGTTTTCTGGTGTTTTCAGCAATCCACAGTGCGTTTGATATGCGGAAACAGGGATATCTTCGTTTTCGTGGGGTTGCCAGCTGAGACGTGCATTTTCTACGATAATCTTCGAGTTTCTTCTGTGACAAGTGTGCAGAATCACCGAAATCGCTGTTTTCGAGCTATTGAATGCGAAAAACACGTTTTCTGGTGTTTTCAGCACTCCACAGAGCGTTTGACATGCGGAAACTGCGATATCTTCGGTATCGATGGGTTTCCAGCTGAGATATGCATTTTCAGTGATATTCTTAATGATTCTGCGGTTACAAGTGTGCAGCATCACCGAAATCGCTGTTTTCGTGCTATTGAATGCGCAAAACACGTTTTCTGGTGTTTTCAGCACCCGACAGTGCGTTTGATGTGCGGAAACAGGGATATCTTCGTTTGCGTGGGGTTTCCAGCTGAGATATGCATTTTCAGTGATAATCTTAATGATTCTGCAGTTACAAGTGTGCAGAATCACCGAAATCGCTGTTTTCGTGCTATTGAATGCGAAAAACACGTTTTCTGGTGTTTTCAGCAATCCACAGTGCGTTTGATATGCGGAAACAAGGATATCTTCGTTTTCGTGGGGTTGCCAGCTGAGACGTGCATTTTCTACGATAATCTTCGAGTTTCTTCTGTGACAAGTGTGCAGAATCACCGATATCGCTGTTTTCGTGCTATTGAATGCGAAAAACACGTTTTCTGGTGTTTTCAGCACTCCACAGAGCGTTTGACATGCGGAAACTGCGATATCTTCGGTATCGTTGTTGTTTCCAGCTGAGATATGCATTGTCAGTGATACTCTTAATGATTCTGCGGTTACGAGTGTGCATAATCACCGAAATCGCTGTTTTCGTGCTATTGAATGCGAAAAACACGTTTTCTGGTGTTTTCAGCACCCCACAGTGCGTTTGATGTGCGGAAACAGGGATATCTTCGTTTTCGTGGGGTTGCCAGCTGAGATATGCATATTCAGTGATAATCTACGAGTTTCTTGTGTGACAAGTGTGCAGAATCACCGAAATCGCTGTTTTCGAGCTATTGAATGCGAAAAACACGTTTTCTGGTGTTTTCAGCACTCCACAGAGCGTTTGACATGCGGAAACTGCGATATCTTCGGTATCGTTGGGTTACCAGCTGAGATATGCATTTTCAGTGATAATCTTCATGATTCTGCTGTGACAATTGTGCAGAATCACCGAAATCGCTGTTTTCGTGCTATTGAATGCGAAAAACACGTTTTCTTGTGTTCTCAGATCCCGACAGTGCGTTTGATATGCGGAAACAGGTATATCTTCGTTTTCGCGGGGTTGCCAGCTGAGACGTGCATTTTCTACGATAATCTTCGAGTTTCTTCTGTGACAAGTGTGCAGAATCACCGAAATCGCTGTTTTCGAGCTATTGAATGCGAAAAACACGCTTTCTGGTGTTTTCAGCACTCCACAGAGCGTTTGACATGCGGAAACTGCGATATCTTCGGTTTCGTTGTTGTTTCCAGCTGAGATATGCATTTTCAGTGATATTCTTAATGATTCTGCTGTTACAAGTGTGCAGAATCACCGCAATCGCTGTTTTCGTGCTATTCAATGCGAAAAACACCTTTTCTTGTGTTTTCAGCACCCGACAGCGCGGTTGATATGCGGAAACAGGGATATCTTCGATTTCGTTGGGTTTTTTCCAGCTGAGATATGCATTTTCAGTGATAATCTTCACGATTCTGCTGTTACAAGTGTGCAGAATCACCGAAATCGCTGTTTTCGAGCTATTGAATGCGAAAAACACGTTTTTTGGTGTTTTCAGCACTCCACTGTGCGTTTAATATGCGGAAACTGCGATATCTTCGGTATCGTTGTGTTTCCAGCTGAGATATGCATTTTCAGCGATAATCTTCATGATTCTGCGGTTACAAGTGTGCAGAATCACCGAAATCGCTGTTTTCGTGCTATTGAATGCGAAAAACACGTTTTCTTGTGTTCTCAGATCCCGACAGTGCGTTTGATGTGCGGAAACAGGGATATCTTCGTTTGCGTGGGGTTTCCAGCTGAGATATGCATTTTCAGTGATAATCTTAATGATTCTGCAGTTACAAGTGTGCAGAATCACCGAAATCGCTGTTTTCGTGCTATTGAATGCGAAAAACACGTTTTCTGGTGTTTTCAGCAATCCACAGTGCGTTTGATATGCGGAAACAGGGATATCTTCGTTTTCGTTGTTGTTTCCAGCTGAGATATGCATTTACTACGATAATCTTCATGATTCTGCTGTTACAAGTGTGCAGAATCACCGAGATCGCTGTTTTCGTTCTATTGAATGCGAAAAACATGTTTTCTGGTGTTTTCAGCACTCCACAGAGCGTTTGACATGCGGAAACTGCGATATCTTCGGTATCGTTGGGTTTCCAGCTGAGATATGCATTTTCAGTGATAATCTTCATGATTCTCCTGTGACAAGTGTGCAGAATCACCGAAATCGCTGTTTTCGTGCTATTGAATGCGAAAAACACGTTTCCTGGTGTTTTCAGCACCCGACAGTGCGTTTGATGTGCGGAAACAGGGATATCTTCGTTTGCGTGGGGTTTCCAGCTGAGATATGCATTTTCAGTGATAATCTTAATGATTCTGCAGTTACAAGTGTGCAGAATCACCGAAATCGCTGTTTTCGTGCTATTGAATGCGAAAAACACGTTTTCTGGTGTTTTCAGCAATCCACAGTGCGTTTGATATGCGGAAACAGGGATATCTTCGTTTTCGTGGGGTTGCCAGCTGAGACGTGCATTTTCTACGATAATCTTCGAGTTTCTTCTGTGACAAGTGTGCAGAATCACCGATATCGCTGTTTTCGTGCTATTGAATGCGAAAAACACGTTTTCTGGTGTTTTCAGCACTCCACAGAGCGTTTGACATGCGGAAACTGCGATATCTTCGGTATCGTTGTTGTTTCCAGCTGAGATATGCATTTTCAGTGATACTCTTAATGATTCTGCGGTTACGAGTGTGCATAATCACCGAAATCGCTGTTTTCGTGCTATTGAATGCGAAAAACACGTTTTCTGGTGTTTTCAGCACCCCACAGTGCGTTTGATGTGCGGAAACAGGGATATCTTCGTTTTCGTGGGGTTGCCAGCTGAGATATGCATATTCAGTGATAATCTACGAGTTTCTTGTGTGACAAGTGTGCAGAATCACCGAAATCGCTGTTTTCGAGCTATTGAATGCGAAAAACACGTTTTCTGGTGTTTTCAGCACTCCACAGAGCGTTTGACATGCGGAAACTGCGATATCTTCGGTATCGTTGTGTTTCCAGCTGAGATATGCATTTTCAGCGATAATCTTCATGATTCTGCTGTTGCAAGTGTGCAGAATCACCGAAATCGCTGTTTTCGTGCTATTGAATGCGAAAAACACGTTTTCTGGTGTTTTCAGCACTCCACAGAGCGTTTGACATGCGGAGACTGCGATATCTTCGGTATCGATGGGTTTCCAGCTGAGATATGCATTTTCAGTGATATTCTTAATGATTCTGCGGTTACAAGTGTACAGCATCACCGAAATCGCTGTTTTCGTGCTATTGAATGCGAAAAACACGTTTTCTGGTGTTTTCAGCACTCCACAGAGCGTTTGACATGCGGAAACTGCGATATCTTCGGTATCGTTGTTGTGTCCAGCTGAGATATAGCCATTTTCAGTGATATTCTTAATGATTCTGCGGTTACAAGTGTGCAGCATCACCGAAATCGCTGTTTTCGTGCTATTGAATGCGAAATACACGTTTTCTTGTGTTTTCAGATCCCGACAGTGCGTTTGATATGCGGAAACAGGGATATCTTCGTTTTCGTGGGGTTGCCAGCTGAGACGTGCATTTTCTACGATAATCTTCGAGTTTCTTCTGTGACAAGTGTGCAGAATCACCGAAATCGCTGTTTTCGAGCTATTGAATGCGAAAAACACGTTTTCTGGTGTTTTCAGCACTCCACTGTGCGTTTGATATGCGGAAACTGCGATATCTTCGGTATCGTTGTTGTTTCCAGCTGAGATATGCATTTTCTACGATAATCTTCGAGTTTCTTCTGTGACAAGTGTGCAGAATCACCGAAATCGCTGTTTTCGTGCTATTGAATGCGAAAAACACGTTTTCTGGTGTTTTCAGCAATCCACAGTGCGTTTGATATGCGGAAACAGGGATATCTTCGTTTTCGTGGGGTTGCCAGCTGAGACGTGCATTTTCTACGATAATCTTCGAGTTTCTTCTGTGACAAGTGTGCAGAATCACCGAAATCGCTGTTTTCGAGCTATTGAATGCGAAAAACACGTTTTCTGGTGTTTTCAGCACTCCACAGAGCGTTTGACATGCGGAAACTGCGATATCTTCGGTATCGATGGGTTTCCAGCTGAGATATGCATTTTCAGTGATATTCTTAATGATTCTGCGGTTACAAGTGTGCAGCATCACCGAAATCGCTGTTTTCGTGCTATTGAATGCGCAAAACACGTTTTCTGGTGTTTTCAGCACCCGACAGTGCGTTTGATGTGCGGAAACAGGGATATCTTCGTTTGCGTGGGGTTTCCAGCTGAGATATGCATTTTCAGTGATAATCTTAATGATTCTGCAGTTACAAGTGTGCAGAATCACCGAAATCGCTGTTTTCGTGCTATTGAATGCGAAAAACACGTTTTCTGGTGTTTTCAGCAATCCACAGTGCGTTTGATATGCGGAAACAGGGATATCTTCGTTTTCGTGGGGTTGCCAGCTGAGACGTGCACTTTCTACGATAATCTTCGAGTTTCTTCTGTGACAAGTGTGCAGAATCACCGATATCGCTGTTTTCGTGCTATTGAATGCGAAAAACACGTTTTCTGGTGTTTTCAGCACTCCACAGAGCGTTTGACATGCGGAAACTGCGATATCTTCGGTATCGTTGTTGTTTCCAGCTGAGATATGCATTGTCAGTGATACTCTTAATGATTCTGCGGTTACGAGTGTGCATAATCACCGAAATCGCTGTTTTCGTGCTATTGAATGCGAAAAACACGTTTTCTGGTGTTTTCAGCACCCCACAGTGCGTTTGATGTGCGGAAACAGGGATATCTTCGTTTTCGTGGGGTTGCCAGCTGAGATATGCATATTCAGTGATAATCTACGAGTTTCTTGTGTGACAAGTGTGCAGAATCACCGAAATCGCTGTTTTCGAGCTATTGAATGCGAAAAACACGTTTTCTGGTGTTTTCAGCACTCCACAGAGCGTTTGACATGCGGAAACTGCGATATCTTCGGTATCGTTGGGTTACCAGCTGAGATATGCATTTTCAGTGATAATCTTCATGATTCTGCTGTGACAATTGTGCAGAATCACCGAAATCGCTGTTTTCGTGCTATTGAATGCGAAAAACACGTTTTCTTGTGTTCTCAGATCCCGACAGTGCGTTTGATATGCGGAAACAGGTATATCTTCGTTTTCGCGGGGTTGCCAGCTGAGACGTGCATTTTCTACGATAATCTTCGAGTTTCTTCTGTGACAAGTGTGCAGAATCACCGAAATCGCTGTTTTCGAGCTATTGAATGCGAAAAACACGCTTTCTGGTGTTTTCAGCACTCCACAGAGCGTTTGACATGCGGAAACTGCGATATCTTCGGTTTCGTTGTTGTTTCCAGCTGAGATATGCATTTTCAGTGATATTCTTAATGATTCTGCTGTTACAAGTGTGCAGAATCACCGCAATCGCTGTTTTCGTGCTATTCAATGCGAAAAACACCTTTTCTTGTGTTTTCAGCACCCGACAGCGCGGTTGATATGCGGAAACAGGGATATCTTCGATTTCGTTGGGTTTTTTCCAGCTGAGATATGCATTTTCAGTGATAATCTTCACGATTCTGCTGTTACAAGTGTGCAGAATCACCGAAATCGCTGTTTTCGAGCTATTGAATGCGAAAAACACGTTTTTTGGTGTTTTCAGCACTCCACTGTGCGTTTAATATGCGGAAACTGCGATATCTTCGGTATCGTTGTGTTTCCAGCTGAGATATGCATTTTCAGCGATAATCTTCATGATTCTGCGGTTACAAGTGTGCAGAATCACCGAAATCGCTGTTTTCGTGCTATTGAATGCGAAAAACACGTTTTCTTGTGTTCTCAGATCCCGACAGTGCGTTTGATGTGCGGAAACAGGGATATCTTCGTTTGCGTGGGGTTTCCAGCTGAGATATGCATTTTCAGTGATAATCTTAATGATTCTGCAGTTACAAGTGTGCAGAATCACCGAAATCGCTGTTTTCGTGCTATTGAATGCGAAAAACACGTTTTCTGGTGTTTTCAGCAATCCACAGTGCGTTTGATATGCGGAAACAGGGATATCTTCGTTTTCGTTGTTGTTTCCAGCTGAGATATGCATTTACTACGATAATCTTCATGATTCTGCTGTTACAAGTGTGCAGAATCACCGAGATCGCTGTTTTCGTTCTATTGAATGCGAAAAACATGTTTTCTGGTGTTTTCAGCACTCCACAGAGCGTTTGACATGCGGAAACTGCGATATCTTCGGTATCGTTGGGTTTCCAGCTGAGATATGCATTTTCAGTGATAATCTTCATGATTCTCCTGTGACAAGTGTGCAGAATCACCGAAATCGCTGTTTTCGTGCTATTGAATGCGAAAAACACGTTTCCTGGTGTTTTCAGCACCCGACAGTGCGTTTGATGTGCGGAAACAGGGATATCTTCGTTTGCGTGGGGTTTCCAGCTGAGATATGCATTTTCAGTGATAATCTTAATGATTCTGCAGTTACAAGTGTGCAGAATCACCGAAATCGCTGTTTTCGTGCTATTGAATGCGAAAAACACGTTTTCTGGTGTTTTCAGCAATCCACAGTGCGTTTGATATGCGGAAACAGGGATATCTTCGTTTTCGTGGGGTTGCCAGCTGAGACGTGCATTTTCTACGATAATCTTCGAGTTTCTTCTGTGACAAGTGTGCAGAATCACCGATATCGCTGTTTTCGTGCTATTGAATGCGAAAAACACGTTTTCTGGTGTTTTCAGCACTCCACAGAGCGTTTGACATGCGGAAACTGCGATATCTTCGGTATCGTTGTTGTTTCCAGCTGAGATATGCATTTTCAGTGATACTCTTAATGATTCTGCGGTTACGAGTGTGCATAATCACCGAAATCGCTGTTTTCGTGCTATTGAATGCGAAAAACACGTTTTCTGGTGTTTTCAGCACCCCACAGTGCGTTTGATGTGCGGAAACAGGGATATCTTCGTTTTCGTGGGGCTGCCAGCTGAGATATGCATATTCAGTGATAATCTACGAGTTTCTTGTGTGACAAGTGTGCAGAATCACCGAAATCGCTGTTTTCGAGCTATTGAATGCGAAAAACACGTTTTCTGGTGTTTTCAGCACTCCACAGAGCGTTTGACATGCGGAAACTGCGATATCTTCGGTATCGTTGGGTTACCAGCTGAGATATGCATTTTCAGTGATAATCTTCATGATTCTGCTGTGACAATTGTGCAGAATCACCGAAATCGCTGTTTTCGTGCTATTGAATGCGAAAAACACGTTTTCTTGTGTTCTCAGATCCCGACAGTGCGTTTGATATGCGGAAACAGGTATATCTTCGTTTTCGCGGGGTTGCCAGCTGAGACGTGCATTTTCTACGATAATCTTCGAGTTTCTTCTGTGACAAGTGTGCAGAATCACCGAAATCGCTGTTTTCGAGCTATTGAATGCGAAAAACACGCTTTCTGGTGTTTTCAGCACTCCACAGAGCGTTTGATATGCGGAAACTGCGATATCTTCGGTATCGTTGTTGTTTCCAGCTGAGATATGCATTTTCTACGATAATCTTCGTGTTTCTTCTGTGACAAGTGTGCAGAATCACAGAAATAGCTGTTTTCGCACTATTGAATGCGAAAAACACGTTTTCTGGTGTTTTCAACACTCCACAGAGCGTTTGACATGCGGAAACTGCGAAATCTTCGGTATCGTTGTTGTTTCCAGCTGAGATATGCATTTTCAGTGATATTTTTAATGATTCTGCTGTTACAAGTGTGCAGATTCACCGAAATCGCTGTTTTCGAGCTATTGAATGCGAAAAACACGTTTCCTGGTGTTTTCAGCACTCCACAGTGCGTATGACATGCGGAAACAGCGATATCTTCGATTTCGTTGCGTTTCCAGCTGAGATATGCATTTTCAGTGATAATCTTCATGATTCTGCTGTTACAAGTGTGCAGAATCACCGAAATGGCTGTTTTCGTGCTATTGAATGCGAAAAACACGTTTTCTTGTGTTTTCATATCCCGACAGTGCGTTTGATATGCGGAAACAGGGATATCTTCGTTTTCGTGGGGTTACCAGCTGAGACGTATATTTTCTACGATAATCTTCGAGTTTCTTCTGTGACAAGTGTGCAGAATCACCGAAATCGCTGTTTTCGAGCTATTGAATGCGAAAAACACGTTTTCTGGTGTTTTCAGCACTCCACTGTACGTTTGATATGCGGCAACTGCGATATCTTCGGTATCGTTGTTGTTTCCAGCTGAGATATGCATTTTCAGTGATATTCTTAATGATTCTGCTGTTACAAGTGTGCAGAATCACCGAAATCGCTGTTTTCGTGCAATCGAATGCGAAAAACACGTTTTCTGGTGTTTTCAGCACTCCACAGTGCCTTTGATATGCGGAAACTGCGATATCTTCGGTATCGTTGTTGTTTCCAGCTGAGATATGCATTTTCTACGATAATCTTCGTGTTTCTTCTGTGACAAGTGTGCAGAATCACAGAAATCGCTGTTTTCGCGCTATTGAATGCGAAAAACACGTTTTCTGGTGTTTTCAACACTCCACAGAGCGTTTGACATGCGGAAACTGCGATATCTTCGGTATCGATGGGTTTCCAGCTGAGATATGCATTTTAAGTGATAATATTCATGATTCTGCTGTTACAAGTGTGCAGAATCACCGAAATCGCTGTTTTCGTGCTATTGAATGCGAAAAACACGTTTTCTGGTGTTTTCAGCACTCCAGAGAGCGTTTGACATGCGGAAACTGCGAAATCTTCGGTATCGTTGTTGTTTCCAGCTGAGATATGCATTTTCAGTGATATTCTTAATGATTCTGCTGTTACAAGTGTGCAGAATCACCAAAATCGCTGTTTTCGTGCAATCGAATGCGAAAAACACGTTTTCTGGTGTTTTCAGCACTCCACTGTGCGTTTGATATGCGGAAACTGCGATATCTTCGGTATCGTTGTTGTTTCCAGCTGAGATATGCATTTTCTACGATAATCTTCGAGTTTCTTCTGTGACAAGTGTGCAGAATCACCGAAATCGCTGTTTTCGTGCTATTGAATGCGAGAAACACGTTTTCTGGTGTTTTCAGCACTCCACAGAGCGTTTGACATGCGGAAACTGCGATATCTTCGGTATCGTTGTTGTGTCCAGCTGAGATATAGCCATTTTCAGTGATATTCTTAATGATTCTGCGGTTACAAGTGTGCAGCATCACCGAAATCGCTGTTTTCGTGCTATTGAATGCGAAATACACGTTTTCTTGTGTTTTCAGATCCCGACAGTGCGTTTGATATGCGGAAACAGGGATATCTTCGTTTTCGTGGGGTTGCCAGCTGAGACGTGCATTTTCTACGATAATCTTCGAGTTTCTTCTGTGACAAGTGTGCAGAATCACCGAAATCGCTGTTTTCGAGCTATTGAATGCGAAAAACACGTTTTCTGATGTTTTCAGCACTCCACAGAGCGTTTGACATGCAGAAACTGCGAAATCTTCGGTATCGTTGTTGTTTCCAGCTGAGATATGCATTTTCAGTGATATTCTTAATGATTCTGCGGTTACAAGTGTGCAGAATCACCGAAATCGCTGTTTTCGTGCTATTGAATGCGAAAAACACGTTTTCTGGTGTTTTCAGCACGCCACAGTGCGTTTGATGTGCGGAAACAGGGATATCTTCGTTTTCCTGGGGTTGCCAGCTGAGACATGCATTTTCTACGATAATCTTCGAGTTTCTTCTGTGACAAGTGTGCAGAATCACCGAAATGGCTGTTTTCGTGCTATTGAATGCGAAAAACACGTTTTCTGGTGTTTTCAGCACTCCACAGTGCGTTTGACATGCGGAAACTGCGAAATCTTCGGTATCGTTGTTGTTTCCAGCTGAGATATGCATTTTCAGTGATATTCTTAATGATTCTGCTGTTACAAGTGTGCAGATTCACCGAAATCGCTGTTTTCGAGCTAATGAATGCGAAAAACACGTTTCCTGGTGTTTTCAGCACTCCACAGTGCGTATGACATGCGGAAACAGCGATATCTTCGATTTCGTTGCGTTTCCAGCTGAGATATGCATTTTCAGTGATAATCTTCATGATTCTGCTGTTACAAGTGTGCAGAATCACAGAAATTGCTGTTTTCGTGCTATTGAATGCGAAAAACACGTTTTCTGGTGCTTTCAGCACTCCACAGAGCGTTTGACATGCGGAAACAGCGATATCTTCGATTTCGTTGCGTTTCCAGCTGAGATATGCATTTTAGTGATAATCTTCATGATTCTGCTGTTACAAGTGTGCAGAATCACTGCAATCGCTGTTTTCGTGCTATTCAATGCGAAAAACACGTTTTCTTGTGTTTTCAAAACCCGACAGTGCGTTTGATATGCGGAAACAGGGATATTTTCGTTTTCGTGGGGTTGCCAGCTGAGACATGCATTTTCTACGATAATCTTCGAGTTTCTTCTGTGACAAGTGTGCAGAATCACCGAAATGGCTGTTTTCGTGCTATTGAATGCGAAAAACACGTTTTCTGATGTTTTCAGCACTCCACAGAGCGTTTGAGATACAGAAACAGCGATATCTTCGATTTCGTTGCGTTTCCAGCTGAGATATGCATTTTAGTGATAATCTTCATGATTCTGCTGTTACAAGTGTGCAGAATCACTGCAATCGCTGTTTTCGTGCTATTCAATGCGAAAAACACGTTTTCTGGTGTTTTCAGCACCCCACAGTGCGTTTGATATGCGAAAACAGGGATATCTTCGTTTTCGTGGGGTTGCCAGCTGAGACGTGCATTTTCTACGATAATCTTCGAGTTTCTTCTGTGACAAGTGTGCAGAATCACCGAAATGGCTGTTTTCGTGCTATTGAATGCGAAAAACACGTTTTCTGGTGTTTTCAGCACTCCACTGTGCGTTTGATATGCGGCAACTGCGATATCTTCGGTATCGTTGTTGTTTCCAGCTGAGATATGCATTTTCAGTGATATTCTTAATGATTCTGCTGTTACAAGTGTGCAGAATCACCGAAATCGCTGTTTTCGTGCAATCGAATGCGAAAAACACGTTTTCTGGTGTTTTCAGCACTCCACAGTGCGTTTGATATGCGGAAACTGCGATATCTTCGGTATCGTTGTTGTTTCCAGCTGAGATATGCATTTTCTACGATAATCTTCGTGTTTCTTCTGTGACAAGTGTGCAGAATCACCGAAATCGCTATTTTCGAGCTGTTGAATGCGAAAAACACGTTTTTTGGTGTTTTCAGCACTCCACTGTGCGTTTAATATGCGGAAACTGCGATATCTTCGGTATCGTTGTGTTTCCAGCTGAGATATGCATTTTCAGCGATAATCTTCATGATTCTGCTGTTATAAGTGTGCAGAATCACCGAAATCGCTGTTTTCGTGCTATTGAATGCGAAAAACACGTTTTCTGGTGTTTTCAGCACTCCACAGAGCGTTTGACATGCGGAGACTGCGATATCTTCGGTATCGATGGGTTTCCAGCTGAGATATGCATTTTCAGTGATATTCTTAATGATTCTGCGGTTACAAGTGTGCAGCATCACCGAAATCGCTGTTTTCGTGCTATTGAATGCGAAAAACACGTTTTCTGGTGTTTTCAGCACTCCACAGAGCGTTTGACATGCGGAAACTGCGATATCTTCGGTATCGTTGTTGTGTCCAGCTGAGAAATAGCCATTTTCAGTGATATTCTTAATGATTCTGCGGTTACAAGTGTGCAGCATCACCGAAATCGCTGTTTTCGTGCTATTGAATGCGAAAAACACGTTTTCTGGTGTTTTCAGCACGCCACAGTGCGTTTGATGTGCGGAAACAGGGATATCTTCGTTTTCCTGGGGTTGCCAGCTGAGACATGCATTCTCTACGATAATCTTCGAGTTTCTTCTGTGACAAGTGTGCAGAATCACCGAAATGGCTGTTTTCGTGCTATTGAATGCGAAAAACACGTTTTCTGGTGTTTTCAGCACTCCACAGAGCGTTTGACATGCGGAAACTGCGAAATCTTCGGTATCGTTGTTGTTTCCAGCTGAGATATGCATTTTCAGTGATATTCTTAATGATTCTGCTGTTACAAGTGTGCAGATTCACCGAAATCGCTGTTTTCGAGCTAATGAATGCGAAAAACACGTTTCCTGGTGTTTTCAGCACTCCACAGTGCGTATGACATGCGGAAACAGCGATATCTTCGATTTCGTTGCGTTTCCAGCTGAGATATGCATTTTCAGTGATAATCTTCATGATTCTGCTGTTACAAGTGTGCAGAATCACAGAAATTGCTGTTTTCGTGCTATTGAATGCGAAAAACACGTTTTCTGGTGCTTTCAGCACTCCACAGAGCGTTTGACATGCGGAAACAGCGATATCTTCGATTTCGTTGCGTTTCCAGCTGAGATATGCATTTTAGTGATAATCTTCATGATTCTGCTGTTACAAGTGTGCAGAATCACTGCAATCGCTGTTTTCGTGCTATTCAATGCGAAAAACACGTTTTCTTGTGTTTTCAAAACCCGACAGTGCGTTTGATATGCGGAAACAGGGATATTTTCGTTTTCGTGGGGTTGCCAGCTGAGACATGCATTTTCTACGATAATCTTCGAGTTTCTTCTGTGACAAGTGTGCAGAATCACCGAAATGGCTGTTTTCGTGCTATTGATTGCGAAAAACACGTTTTCTGATGTTTTCAGCACTCCACAGAGCGTTTGAGATACAGAAACAGCGATATCTTCGGTATCGTTGTTGTTTCCAGCTGAGATATGCATTTTCAGTGATATTCTTAATGATTCTGCGGTTACAAGTGTGCAGAATCACCGAAATCGCTGTTTTCGTGCTATTGAATGCGAAAAACACGTTTTCTGGTGTTTTCAGCACCCCACAGTGCGTTTGATGTGCGGAAACAGGGATATCTTCGTTTTCCTGGGGTTGCCAGCTGAGTCATGCATTTTCTACGATAATCTTCGAGTTTCTTCTGTGACAAGTGTGCAGAATCACCGAAATGGCTGTTTTCGTGCTATTGAATGCGAAAAACACGTTTTCTGGTGTTTTCAGCACCCCACAGTGCGTTTGATATGCGGAAACAGGGATATCTTCGTTTTCGTGGGGTTGCCAGCTGAGACGTGCATTTTCTACGATAATCTTCGAGTTTCTTCTGTGACAAGTGTGCAGAATCACCGAAATGGCTGTTTTCGTGCTATTGAATGCGAAAAACACGTTTTCTGGTGTTTTCAGCACTCCACTGTGCGTTTGATATGCGGCAACTGCGATATCTTCGGTATCGTTGTTGTTTCCAGCTGAGATATGCATTTTCAGTGATATTCTTAATGATTCTGCTGTTACAAGTGTGCAGAATCACCGAAATCGCTGTTTTCGTGCAATCGAATGCGAAAAACACGTTTTCTGGTGTTTTCAGCACTCCACAGTGCGTTTGATATGCGGAAACTGCGATATCTTCGGTATCGTTGTTGTTTCCAGCTGAGATATGCATTTTCTACGATAATCTTCGTGTTTCTTCTGTGACAAGTGTGCAGAATCACCGAAATCGCTATTTTCGAGCTGTTGAATGCGAAAAACACGTTTTTTGGTGTTTTCAGCACTCCACTGTGCGTTTAATATGCGGAAACTGCGATATCTTCGGTATCGTTGTGTTTCCAGCTGAGATATGCATTTTCAGCGATAATCTTCATGATTCTGCTGTTACAAGTGTGCAGAATCACCGAAATCGCTGTTTTCGTGCTATTGAATGCGAAAAACACGTTTTCTGGTGTTTTCAGCACCCCACAGTGCGTTTGATGTGCGGAAACAGGGATATCTTCGTTTCCGTGGGGTTGCCAGCTGAGACATGCATTTTCTACGATAATCTTCGAGTTTCTTCTGTGACAAGTGTGCAGAATCACCGAAATCGCTGTTTTCGTGCTATTGAATGCGAAAAACACGTTTTCTGGTGTTTTCAGCACTCCACAGAGCGTTTGACATGCGGAAACTGCGATATCTTCGGTATCCTTGTTGTGTCCAGCTGAGATATATTCATTATCAGTGATATTCTTAATGATTCTGCGGTTGCAAGTGTGCAGAATCACCGAAATTGCTGTTTTCGCGCTATTGAATGCGAAAAACACGTTTTCTGGTGTTTTCAGCACCCGACAGTGCGTTTGATTTGCGGAAACAGGGATATCTTCGTTTGCGTGGGGTTTCCAGTTGAGATATGCATTTTCAGTGATAATCTTCATGATTCTGCTGTTACAAGTGTGCAGAATCACCGCAATCGCTGTTTTCGTGCTATTGAATGCGAAAAACACGTTTTCTTGTGTTTTTAGCACCCGACAGTGCGTTTGATATGCGGAAACAGGGATATCTTCGTTTTCGTGGGGTTGCCAGCTGAGACATGCATTTTCTACGATAATCTTCGAGTTTCTTCTGTGACAAGTGTGCAGAATCACCGAAATCGCTGTTTTCGTGCTATTGAATGCGAGAAACACGTTTTCTGGTGTTTTCAGCACTCCACAGAGCGTTTGACATGCGGAAACTGCGATATCTTCGGTATCGTTGTTGTGTCCAGCTGAGATATAGCCATTTTCAGTGATATTCTTAATGATTCTGCGGTTACAAGTGTGCAGCATCACCGAAATCGCTGTTTTCGTGCTATTGAATGCGAAATACACGTTTTCTTGTGTTTTCAGATCCCGACAGTGCGTTTGATATGCGGAAACAGGGATATCTTCGTTTTCGTGGGGTTGCCAGCTGAGACGTGCATTTTCTACGATAATCTTCGAGTTTCTTCTGTGACAAGTGTGCAGAATCACCGAAATCGCTGTTTTCGAGCTATTGAATGCGAAAAACACGTTTTCTGATGTTTTCAGCACTCCACAGAGCGTTTGACATGCAGAAACTGCGAAATCTTCGGTATCGTTGTTGTTTCCAGCTGAGATATGCATTTTCAGTGATATTCTTAATGATTCTGCGGTTACAAGTGTGCAGAATCACCGAAATCGCTGTTTTCGTGCTATTGAATGCGAAAAACACGTTTTCTGGTGTTTTCAGCACGCCACAGTGCGTTTGATGTGCGGAAACAGGGATATCTTGGTTTTCCTGGGGTTGCCAGCTGAGACATGCATTTTCTACGATAATCTTCGAGTTTCTTCTGTGACAAGTGTGCAGAATCACCGAAATGGCTGTTTTCGTGCTATTGAATGCGAAAAACACGTTTTCTGGTGTTTTCAGCACTCCACAGAGCGTTTGACATGCGGAAACTGCGAAATCTTCGGTATCGTTGTTGTTTCCAGCTGAGATATGCATTTTCAGTGATATTCTTAATGATTCTGCTGTTACAAGTGTGCAGATTCACCGAAATCGCTGTTTTCGAGCTAATGAATGCGAAAAACACGTTTCCTGGTGTTTTCAGCACTCCACAGTGCGTATGACATGCGGAAACAGCGATATCTTCGATTTCGTTGCGTTTCCAGCTGAGATATGCATTTTCAGTGATAATCTTCATGATTCTGCTGTTACAAGTGTGCAGAATCACAGAAATTGCTGTTTTCGTGCTATTGAATGCGAAAAACACGTTTTCTGGTGCTTTCAGCACTCCACAGAGCGTTTGACATGCGGAAACAGCGATATCTTCGATTTCGTTGCGTTTCCAGCTGAGATATGCATTTTAGTGATAATCTTCATGATTCTGCTGTTACAAGTGTGCAGAATCACTGCAATCGCTGTTTTCGTGCTATTCAATGCGAAAAACACGTTTTCTTGTGTTTTCAAAACCCGACAGTGCGTTTGATATGCGGAAACAGGGATATTTTCGTTTTCGTGGGGTTGCCAGCTGAGACATGCATTTTCTACGATAATCTTCGAGTTTCTTCTGTGACAAGTGTGCAGAATCACCGAAATGGCTGTTTTCGTGCTATTGAATGCGAAAAACACGTTTTCTGATGTTTTCAGCACTCCACAGAGCGTTTGAGATACAGAAACAGCGATATCTTCGGTATCGTTGTTGTTTCCAGCTGAGATATGCATTTTCAGTGATATTCTTAATGATTCTGCGGTTACAAGTGTGCAGAATCACCGAAATCGCTGTTTTCGTGCTATTGAATGCGAAAAACACGTTTTCTGGTGTTTTCAGCACCCCACAGTGCGTTTGATGTGCGGAAACAGGGATATCTTCGTTTTCCTGGGGTTGCCAGCTGAGACATGCATTTTCTACGATAATCTTCGAGTTTCTTCTGTGACAAGTGTGCA
Source organism: Anthophora plumipes (assembly GCA_951804975.1). Taxonomy (NCBI): domain Eukaryota; kingdom Metazoa; phylum Arthropoda; class Insecta; order Hymenoptera; family Apidae; genus Anthophora; species Anthophora plumipes. The sequence goes on along the minus strand of CATORF010000924.1, from coordinate 2,013,486 downwards.
GAATCACAAAAATGGCTGTTTTCGTGCTATTGAATGCGAAAAACACGTTTTCTGGTGTTTTCAGCACCCCACAGTGCGTTTGATATGCGGAAACAGGGATATCTTCGTTTTCGTGGGGTTGCCAGCTGAGACGTGCATTTTCTACGATAATCTTCGAGTTTCTTCTGTGACAAGTGTGCAGAATCACCGAAATGGCTGTTTTCGTGCTATTGAATGCGAAAAACACGTTTTCTGGTGTTTTCAGCACTCCACTGTGCGTTTGATATGCGGAAACTGCGATATCTTCGGTATCCTTGTTGTGTCCAGCTGAGATATATTCATTATCAGTGATATTCTTAATGATTCTGCGGTTGCAAGTGTGCAGAATCACCGAAATTGCTGTTTTCGCGCTATTGAATGCGAAAAACACGTTTTCTGGTGTTTTCAGCACCCGACAGTGCGTTTGATTTGCGGAAACAGGGATATCTTCGTTTGCGTGGGGTTTCCAGTTGAGATATGCATTTTCAGTGATAATCTTCATGATTCTGCTGTTACAAGTGTGCAGAATCACCGCAATCGCTGTTTTCGTGCTATTGAATGCGAAAAACACGTTTTCTTGTGTTTTTAGCACCCGACAGTGCGTTTGATATGCGGAAACAGGGATATCTTCGTTTTCGTGGGGTTGCCAGCTGAGACATGCATTTTCTACGATAATCTTCGAGTTTCTTCTGTGACAAGTGTGCAGAATCACCGAAATCGCTGTTTTCGTGCTATTGAATGCGAGAAACACGTTTTCTGGTGTTTTCAGCACTCCACAGAGCGTTTGACATGCGGAAACTGCGATATCTTCGGTATCGTTGTTGTGTCCAGCTGAGATATAGCCATTTTCAGTGATATTCTTAATGATTCTGCGGTTACAAGTGTGCAGCATCACCGAAATCGCTGTTTTCGTGCTATTGAATGCGAAATACACGTTTTCTTGTGTTTTCAGATCCCGACAGTGCGTTTGATATGCGGAAACAGGGATATCTTCGTTTTCGTGGGGTTGCCAGCTGAGACGTGCATTTTCTACGATAATCTTCGAGTTTCTTCTGTGACAAGTGTGCAGAATCACCGAAATCGCTGTTTTCGAGCTATTGAATGCGAAAAACACGTTTTCTGATGTTTTCAGCACTCCACAGAGCGTTTGACATGCAGAAACTGCGAAATCTTCGGTATCGTTGTTGTTTCCAGCTGAGATATGCATTTTCAGTGATATTCTTAATGATTCTGCGGTTACAAGTGTGCAGAATCACCGAAATCGCTGTTTTCGTGCTATTGAATGCGAAAAACACGTTTTCTGGTGTTTTCAGCACGCCACAGTGCGTTTGATGTGCGGAAACAGGGATATCTTGGTTTTCCTGGGGTTGCCAGCTGAGACATGCATTTTCTACGATAATCTTCGAGTTTCTTCTGTGACAAGTGTGCAGAATCACCGAAATGGCTGTTTTCGTGCTATTGAATGCGAAAAACACGTTTTCTGGTGTTTTCAGCACTCCACAGAGCGTTTGACATGCGGAAACTGCGAAATCTTCGGTATCGTTGTTGTTTCCAGCTGAGATATGCATTTTCAGTGATATTCTTAATGATTCTGCTGTTACAAGTGTGCAGATTCACCGAAATCGCTGTTTTCGAGCTAATGAATGCGAAAAACACGTTTCCTGGTGTTTTCAGCACTCCACAGTGCGTATGACATGCGGAAACAGCGATATCTTCGATTTCGTTGCGTTTCCAGCTGAGATATGCATTTTCAGTGATAATCTTCATGATTCTGCTGTTACAAGTGTGCAGAATCACAGAAATTGCTGTTTTCGTGCTATTGAATGCGAAAAACACGTTTTCTGGTGCTTTCAGCACTCCACAGAGCGTTTGACATGCGGAAACAGCGATATCTTCGATTTCGTTGCGTTTCCAGCTGAGATATGCATTTTAGTGATAATCTTCATGATTCTGCTGTTACAAGTGTGCAGAATCACTGCAATCGCTGTTTTCGTGCTATTCAATGCGAAAAACACGTTTTCTTGTGTTTTCAAAACCCGACAGTGCGTTTGATATGCGGAAACAGGGATATTTTCGTTTTCGTGGGGTTGCCAGCTGAGACATGCATTTTCTACGATAATCTTCGAGTTTCTTCTGTGACAAGTGTGCAGAATCACCGAAATGGCTGTTTTCGTGCTATTGAATGCGAAAAACACGTTTTCTGATGTTTTCAGCACTCCACAGAGCGTTTGAGATACAGAAACAGCGATATCTTCGGTATCGTAGTTGTTTCCAGCTGAGATATGCATTTTCAGTGATATTCTTAATGATTCTGCGGTTACAAGTGTGCAGAATCACCGAAATCGCTGTTTTCGTGCTATTGAATGCGAAAAACACGTTTTCTGGTGTTTTCAGCACCCCACAGTGCGTTTGATGTGCGGAAACAGGGATATCTTCGTTTTCCTGGGGTTGCCAGCTGAGACATGCATTTTCTACGATAATCTTCGAGTTTCTTCTGTGACAAGTGTGCAGAATCACAAAAATGGCTGTTTTCGTGCTATTGAATGCGAAAAACACGTTTTCTGGTGTTTTCAGCACCCCACAGTGCGTTTGATATGCGGAAACAGGGATATCTTCGTTTTCGTGGGGTTGCCAGCTGAGACGTGCATTTTCTACGATAATCTTCGAGTTTCTTCTGTGACAAGTGTGCAGAATCACCGAAATGGCTGTTTTCGTGCTATTGAATGCGAAAAACACGTTTTCTGGTGTTTTCAGCACTCCACTGTGCGTTTGATATGCGGCAACTGCGATATCTTCGGTATCGTTGTTGTTTCCAGCTGAGATATGCATTTTCAGTGATATTCTTAATGATTCTGCTGTTACAAGTGTGCAGAATCACCGAAATCGCTGTTTTCGTGCAATCGAATGCGAAAAACACGTTTTCTGGTGTTTTCAGCACTCCACAGTGCGTTTGATATGCGGAAACTGCGATATCTTCGGTATCGTTGTTGTTTCCAGCTGAGATATGCATTTTCTACGATAATCTTCGTGTTTCTTCTGTGACAAGTGTGCAGAATCACCGAAATCGCTATTTTCGAGCTGTTGAATGCGAAAAACACGTTTTTTGGTGTTTTCAGCACTCCACTGTGCGTTTAATATGCGGAAACTGCGATATCTTCGGTATCGTTGTGTTTCCAGCTGAGATATGCATTTTCAGCGATAATCTTCATGATTCTGCTGTTACAAGTGTGCAGAATCACCGAAATCGCTGTTTTCGTGCTATTGAATGCGAAAAACACGTTTTCTGGTGTTTTCAGCACTCCACAGAGCGTTTGACATGCGGAGACTGCGATATCTTCGGTATCGATGGGTTTCCAGCTGAGATATGCATTATCAGTGATATTCTTAATGATTCTGCGGTTACAAGTGTGCAGCATCACCGAAATCGCTGTTTTCGTGCTATTGAATGCGAAAAACACGTTTTCTGGTGTTTTCAGCACTCCACAGAGCGTTTGACATGCGGAAACTGCGATATCTTCGGTATCGTTGTTGTGTCCAGCTGAGATATAGCCATTTTCAGTGATATTCCTAATGATTCTGCGGTTACAAGTGTGCAGAATCACCGAAATCGCTGTTTTCGCGCTATTGAATGCAAAAAACACGTTTTCTGGTGTTTTCAGCACCCGACAGTGCGTTTGATGTGCGGAAACAGGGATATCTTCGTTTGCGTGGGGTTTCCAGCTGAGATATGCATTTTCAGTGATAATCTTAATGATTCTGCGGTTACAAGTGTGCAGAATCACCGAAATCGCTGTTTTCGCGCTATTGAATGCAAAAAACACGTTTTCTGGTGTTTTCAGCACCCGACAGTGCGTTTGATGTGCGGAAACAGGGATATCTTCGTTTGCGTGGGGTTTCCAGCTGAGATATGCATTTTCAGTGATAATCTTAATGATTCTGCGGTTACAAGTGTGCAGAATCACCGAAATCGCTGTTTTCGCGCTATTGAATGCAAAAAACACGTTTTCTGGTGTTTTCAGCACCCGACAGTGCGTTTGATGTGCGGAAACAGGGATATCTTCGTTTGCGTGGGGTTTCCAGCTGAGATATGCATTTTCAGTGATAATCTTAATGATTCTGCGGTTACAAGTGTGCAGCATCACCGAAATCGCTGTTTTCGTGCTATTGAATGCGAAATACACGTTTTCTTGTGTTTTCAGATCCCGACAGTGCGTTTGATATGCGGAAACAGGGATATCTTCGTTTTCGTGGGGTTGCCAGCTGAGACGTGCATTTTCTACGATAATCTTCGAGTTTCTTCTGTGACAAGTGTGCAGAATCACCGAAATCGCTGTTTTCGAGCTATTGAATGCGAAAAACACGTTTTCTGGTGTTTTCAGCACTCCACAGTGCGTTTGATATGCGGAAACTGCGATATCTTCGGTATCGTTGTTGTTTCCAGCTGAGATATGCATTTACTACGATAATCTTCATGATTCTGCTGTTACAAGTGTGCAGAATCACCGAGATCGCTGTTTTCGTTCTATTGAATGCGAAAAACATGTTTTCTGGTGTTTTCAGCACTCCACAGTGCGTTTGACATGCGGAAACTGCGATATCTTCGGTATCGTTGGGTTTCCAGCTGAGATATGCATTTTCAGTGATAATCTTCATGATTCTCCTGTGACAAGTGTGCAGAATCACCGAAATCGCTGTTTTCGTGCTATTGAATGCGAAAAACACGTTTCCTGGTGTTTTCAGCACCCGACAGTGCGTTTGATGTGCGGAAACAGGGATATCTTCGTTTGCGTGGGGTTTCCAGCTGAGATATGCATTTTCAGTGATAATCTTAATGATTCTGCAGTTACAAGTGTGCAGAATCACCGAAATCGCTGTTTTCGTGCTATTGAATGCGAAAAACACGTTTTCTGGTGTTTTCAGCAATCCACAGTGCGTTTGATATGCGGAAACAGGGATATCTTCGTTTTCGTGGGGTTGCCAGCTGAGACGTGCATTTTCTACGATAATCTTCGAGTTTCTTCTGTGACAAGTGTGCAGAATCACCGATATCGCTGTTTTCGTGCTATTGAATGCGAAAAACACGTTTTCTGGTGTTTTCAGCACTCCACAGAGCGTTTGACATGCGGAAACTGCGATATCTTCGGTATCGTTGTTGTTTCCAGCTGAGATATGCATTTTCAGTGATACTCTTAATGATTCTGCGGTTACGAGTGTGCATAATCACCGAAATCGCTGTTTTCGTGCTATTGAATGCGAAAAACACGTTTTCTGGTGTTTTCAGCAATCCACAGTGCGTTTGATATGCGGAAACAGGTATATCTTCGTTTTCGTGGGGTTGCCAGCTGAGACGTGCATTTTCTACGATCATCTTCGAGTTTCTTCTGTGACAAGTGTGTAGAATCACCGAAATCGCTATTTCGAGCTATTGAATGCGAAAAACACGTTTTCTGGTGTTTTCAGTACTCCACAGAGCGTTTGACATGCGGAAACTGCGATATCTTCGGTATCGATGGGTTTCCAGCTGAGATATGCATTTTCAGTGATATTCTTAATGATTCTGCGGTTACAAGTGTGCAGCATCACCGAAATCGCTGTTTTCGTGCTATTGAATGCGAAAAACACGTTTTCTGGTGTTTTCAGCACTCCACGGAGCGTTTGACATGCGGAAACTGCGATATCTTCGGTATCGTTGATGTTTCCAGCTGAGATATGCATTTTCAGCGATAATCTTCATGATTCTGCGGTTACAAGTGTGCAGAATCACCGAAATCGCTGTTTTCGTGCTATTGAATGCGAAAAACACGTTTTCTGGTGTTTTCAGCACTCCACAGAGCGTTTGACATGCGGAAACTGCGATATCTTCGGTATCGATGGGTTTCCAGCTGAGATATGCATTTTCAGTGATATTCTTAATGATTCTGCTGTTACAAGTGTGCAGAATCACCGAAATCGCTGTTTTCGTGCTATTGAATGCGAAAAACACGTTTTCTGGTGTTTTCGGCACTCCACAGAGCGTTTGACATGCGGAAACTGCGATATCTTCGGTATCGATGGGTTTCCAGCTGAGATATGCATTTTCAGTGATATTCTTAATGATTCTGCGGTTACAAGTGTGCAGCATCACCGAAATCGCTGTTTTCGTGCTATTGAATGCGAAAAACACGTTTTCTGGTGTTTTCAGCACTCCACAGAGCGTTTGACATGCGGAAACTGCGATATCTTCGGTATCGTTGTTGTGTCCAGCTGAGATATAGCCATTTTCAGTGATATTCTTAATGATTCTGCGGTTACAAGTGTGCAGCATCACCGAAATCGCTGTTTTCGTGCTATTGAATGCGAAATACACGTTTTCTTGTGTTTTCAGATCCCGACAGTGCGTTTGATATGCGGAAACAGGGATATCTTCGTTTTCGTGGGGTTGCCAGCTGAGACGTGCATTTTCTACGATAATCTTCGAGTTTCTTCTGTGACAAGTGTGCAGAATCACCGAAATCGCTGTTTTCGAGCTATTGAATGCGAAAAACACGTTTTCTGGTGTTTTCAGCACTCCACTGTGCGTTTGATATGCGGAAACTGCGATATCTTCGGTATCGTTGTTGTTTCCAGCTGAGATATGCATTTTCTACGATAATCTTCGAGTTTCTTCTGTGACAAGTGTGCAGAATCACCGAAATCGCTGTTTTCGTGCTATTGAATGCGAAAAACACGTTTTCTGGTGTTTTCAGCACCCCACAGTGCGTTTGATGCGTGGAAACAGGGATATCTTCGTTTTCGTGGGGTTGCCAGCTGAGACATGCATTTTCTACGATAATCTTCGAGTTTCTTCTGTGACAAGTGTGCAGAATCACCGAAATCGCTGTTTTCGTGCTATTGAATGCGAAAAACACGTTTTCTGGTGTTTTCAGCACTCCACAGAGCGTTTGACATGCGGAAACTGCGATATCTTCGGTATCCTTGTTGTGTCCAGCTGAGATATATTCATTATCAGTGATATTCTTAATGATTCTGCGGTTACAAGTGTGCAGAATCACCGAAATTGCTGTTTTCGCGCTATTGAATGCGAAAAACACGTTTTCTGGTGTTTTCAGCACCCGACAGTGCGTTTGATTTGCGGAAACAGGGATATCTTCGTTTGCGTGGGGTTTCCAGTTGAGATATGCATTTTCAGTGATAATCTTCATGATTCTGCTGTTACAAGTGTGCAGAATCACCGCAATCGCTGTTTTCGTGCTATTGAATGCGAAAAACACGTTTTCTTGTGTTTTTAGCACCCGACAGTGCGTTTGATATGCGGAAACAGGGATATCTTCGTTTTCGTGGGGTTGCCAGCTGAGACATGCATTTTCTACGATAATCTTCGAGTTTCTTCTGTGACAAGTGTGCAGAATCACCGAAATGGCTGTTTTCGTGCTATTGAATGCGAAAAACACGTTTTCTGATGTTTTCAGCACTCCACAGAGCGTTTGACATGCAGAAACTGCGAAATCTTCGGTATCGTTGTTGTTTCCAGCTGAGATATGCATTTTCAGTGATATTCTTAATGATTCTGCGGTTACAAGTGTGCAGCATCACCGAAATCGCTGTTTTCGTGCTATTGAATGCGAAATACACGTTTTCTTGTGTTTTCAGATCCCGACAGTGCGTTTGATATGCGGAAACAGGGATATCTTCGTTTTCGTGGGGTTGCCAGCTGAGACGTGCATTTTCTACGATAATCTTCGAGTTTCTTCTGTGACAAGTGTGCAGAATCACCGAAATCGCTGTTTTCGAGCTATTGAATGCGAAAAACACGTTTTCTGGTGTTTTCAGCACTCCACTGTGCGTTTGATATGCGGAAACTGCGATATCTTCGGTATCGTTGTTGTTTCCAGCTGAGATATGCATTTTCTACGATAATCTTCGAGTTTCTTCTGTGACAAGTGTGCAGAATCACCGAAATCGCTGTTTTCGTGCTACTGAATGCGAAAAACACGTTTTCTGGTGTTTTCAGCAATCCACAGTGCGTTTGATATGCGGAAACAGGTATATCTTCGTTTTCGTGGGGTTGCCAGCTGAGACGTGCATTTTCTACGATAATCTTCGAGTTTCTTCTGTGACAAGTGTGTAGAATCACCGAAATCGCTATTTCGAGCTATTGAATGCGAAAAACACGTTTTCTGGTGTTTTCAGCACTCCACAGAGCGTTTGACATGCGGAAACTGCGATATCTTCGGTATCGATGGGTTTCCAGCTGAGATATGCATTTTCAGTGATATTCTTAATGATTCTGCGGTTACAAGTGTGCAGCATCACCGAAATCGCTGTTTTCGTGCTATTGAATGCGAAAAACACGTTTTCTGGTGTTTTCAGCACTCCACGGAGCGTTTGACATGCGGAAACTGCGATATCTTCGGTATCGTTGTTGTGTCCAGCTGAGATATAGCCATTTTCAGTGATATTCCTAATGATTCTGCGGTTACAAGTGTGCAGAATCACCGAAATCGCTGTTTTCGCGCTATTGAATGCAAAAAACACGTTTTCTGGTGTTTTCAGCACCCGACAGTGCGTTTGATGTGCGGAAACAGGGATATCTTCGTTTGCGTGGGGTTTCCAGCTGAGATATGCATTTTCAGTGATAATCTTAATGATTCTGCGGTTACAAGTGTGCAGAATCACCGAAATCGCTGTTTTCGCGCTATTGAATGCAAAAAACACGTTTTCTGGTGTTTTCAGCACCCGACAGTGCGTTTGATGTGCGGAAACAGGGATATCTTCGTTTGCGTGGGGTTTCCAGCTGAGATATGCATTTTCAGTGATAATCTTAATGATTCTGCGGTTACAAGTGTGCAGAATCACCGAAATCGCTGTTTTCGCGCTATTGAATGCAAAAAACACGTTTTCTGGTGTTTTCAGCACCCGACAGTGCGTTTGATGTGCGGAAACAGGGATATCTTCGTTTGCGTGGGGTTTCCAGCTGAGATATGCATTTTCAGTGATAATCTTAATGATTCTGCGGTTACAAGTGTGCAGCATCACCGAAATCGCTGTTTTCGTGCTATTGAATGCGAAAAACACGTTTTCTGGTGTTTTCAGCACTCCACAGTGCGTTTGACATGCGGAAACTGCGATATCTTCGGTATCGTTGGGTTTCCAGCTGAGATATGCATTTTCAGTGATAATCTTCATGATTCTCCTGTGACAAGTGTGCAGAATCACCGAAATCGCTGTTTTCGTGCTATTGCATGCGAAAAACACGTTTCCTGGTGTTTTCAGCACCCGACAGTGCGTTTGATGTGCGGAAACAGGGATATCTTCGTTTGCGTGGGGTTTCCAGCTGAGATATGCATTTTCAGTGATAATCTTAATGATTCTGCAGTTACAAGTGTGCAGAATCACCGAAATCGCTGTTTTCGTGCTATTGAATGCGAAAAACACGTTTTCTGGTGTTTTCAGCAATCCACAGTGCGTTTGATATGCGGAAACAGGGATATCTTCGTTTTCGTGGGGTTGCCAGCTGAGACGTGCATTTTCTACGATAATCTTCGAGTTTCTTCTGTGACAAGTGTGCAGAATCACCGATATCGCTGTTTTCGTGCTATTGAATGCGAAAAACACGTTTTCTGGTGTTTTCAGCACTCCACAGAGCGTTTGACATGCGGAAACTGCGATATCTTCGGTATCGTTGTTGTTTCCAGCTGAGATATGCATTTTCAGTGATACTCTTAATGATTCTGCGGTTACGAGTGTGCATAATCACCGAAATCGCTGTTTTCGTGCTATTGAATGCGAAAAACACGTTTTCTGGTGTTTTCAGCACCCGACAGTGCGTTTGATTTGCGGAAACAGGGATATCTTCGTTTTCGTGGGGTTGCCAATTGAGACATGCATTTTCTACGATAATCTTCATGATTCTGCTGTTACAAGTGTGCAGAATCACCGCAATCGCTGTTTTCGTGCTATTGAATGCGAAAAACACGTTTTCTTGTGTTTTTAGCACCCGACAGTGCGTTTGATATGCGGAAACAGGGATATCTTCGTTTTCGTGGGGTTGCCAGCTGAGACATGCATTTTCTACGATAATCTTCGAGTTTCTTCTGCGACAAGTGTGCAGAATCACCGAAATCGCTGTTTTCGTGCTATTGAATGCGAGAAACACGTTTTCTGGTGTTTTCGGCACTCCGCAGAGCGTTTGACATGCTGAAACTGCAATATCTTCGGTATCGTTGTTGTTTCCAGCTGTGATATGCATTTTCAGTGATAATCTTCATGATTCTGCTGTTACAAGTGTGCAGAATCACTGCAATCGCTGTTTCGTGCTATTCAATGCGAAAAACACGTTTTCTTGTGTTTTCAGCACCCGACAGTGCGTTTGATATGCGGAAACAGGGATATCTTCGTTTTCGTGGGGTTGCCAATTGAGACATGCATTTTCTACGATAATCTTCGAGTTTCTTCTGTGACAAGTGTGCAGAATCACCGAAATGGCTGTTTTCGTGCTATTGAATGCGAAAAACACGTTTTCTGATGTTTTCAGCACTCCACAGAGCGTTTGACATGCAGAAACTGCGAAATCTTCGGTATCGTTGTTGTTTCCAGCTGAGATATGCATTTTCAGTGATGTTCTTAATGATTCTGCTGTTACAAGTGTACAGATTCACCGAAATCGCAGTTTTCGAGCTAATGAATGCGAAAAACACATTTCCTGGTGTTTTCAGCACTCCACAGTGCGTATGACATGCGGAAACAGCGATATCTTCGATTTCGTTGCGTTTCCAGCTGAGATATGCATTTTCAGTGATAATCTTCATGATTCTGCTGTTACAAGTGTGCAGAATCACAGAAATCGCTGTTTTCGTGCTATTGAATGCGAAAAACACGTTTTCTGGTGCTTTCAGCACTCCACAGAGCGTTTGACATGCGGAAACAGCGATATCTTCGATTTCGTTGCGTTTCCAGCTGAGATATGCATTTTAGTGATAATCTTCATGATTCTGCTGTTACAAGTGTGCAGAATCACTGCAATCGCTGTTTTCGTGCTATTCAATGCGAAAAACACGTTTTCTTGTGTTTTCAGCACCCGACAGTGCGTTTGATATGCGGAAACAGGGATATTTTCGTTTTCGTGGGGTTGCCAGCTGAGACATGCATTTTCTACGATAATCTTCGAGTTTCTTCTGTGACAAGTGTGCAGAATCACCGAAATGGCTGTTTTCGTGCTATTGAATGCGAAAAACACGTTTTCTGATGTTTTCAGCACTCCACAGAGCGTTTGACATACAGAAACAGCGATATCTTCGGTATCGTTGTTGTTTCCAGCTGAGATATGCATTTTCAGTGATATTCTTAATGATTCTGCGGTTACAAGTGTGCAGAATCACCGAAATCGCTGTTTTCGTGCTATTGAATGCGAAAAACACGTTTTCTGGTGTTTTCAGCACCCCACAGTGCGTTTGATGTGCGGAAACAGGGATATCTTCGTTTTCCTGGGGTTGCCAGCTGAGACATGCATTTTCTACGATAATCTTCGAGTTTCTTCTGTGACAAGTGTGCAGAATCACCGAAATGGCTGTTTTCGTGCTATTGAATGCGAAAAACACGTTTTCTGGTGTTTTCAGCACCCCACAGTGCGTTTGATATGCGGAAACAGGGATATCTTCGTTTTCGTGGGGTTGCCAGCTGAGACGTGCATTTTCTACGATAATCTTCGAGTTTCTTCTGTGACAAGTGTGCAGAATCACCGAAATCGCGGTTTTCGAGCTATTGAATGCGAAAAACACGTTTTCTGGTGTTTTCAGCACTCCACTGTGCGTTTGATATGCGGCAACTGCGATATCTTCGGTATCGTTGTTGTTTCCAGCTGAGATATGCATTTTCAGTGATATTCTTAATGATTCTGCTGTTACAAGTGTGCAGAATCACCGAAATCGCTGTTTTCGTCAAATCGAATGCGAAAAACACGTTTTCTGGTGTTTTCAGCACTCCACAGTGCGTTTGATATGCGGAAACTGCGATATCTTCGGTATCGTTGTTGTTTCCAGCTGAGATATGCATTTTCTACGATAATCTTCGTGTTTCTTCTGTGACAAGTGTGCAGAATCACAGAAATAGCTGTTTTCGCGCTATTGAATGCGAAAAACACGTTTTCTGGTGTTTTCAACACTCCACAGAGCGTTTGACATGCGGAAACTGCGATATCTTCGGTATCGATGGGTTTCCAGCTGAGATATGCATTTTAAGCGATAATCTTCATGATTCTGCTGTTACACGTGTGCAGAATCACCGAAATCGCTGTTTTCGTGCTATTGAATGCGAAAAACACGTTTTCTGGTGTTTTCAGCACTCCACAGAGCGTTTGACATGCGGAAACTGCGAAATCTTCGGTATCGTTGTTGTTTCCAGCTGAGATATGCATTTTCAGTCATATTCTTAATGATTCTGCTGTTACAAGTGTGCAGATTCACCGAAATCGCTGTTTTCGAGCTATTGAATGCGAAAAACACGTTTCCTGGTGTTTTCAGCACTCCACAGTGCGTATGACATGCGGAAACAGCGATATCTTCGATTTCGTTGCGTTTCCAGCTGAGATATGCATTTTCAGAGATAATCTTCATGATTCTGCTGTTACAAGTGCGCAGAATCACCGCAATCGCTGTTTTCGTGCTATTGAATGCGAAAAACACGTTTTCTTGTGTTTTTAGCACCCGACAGTGCGTTTGATATGCGGAAACAGGGATATCTTCGTTTTCGTGGGGTTGCCAGCTGAGACATGCATTTTCTACGATAATCTTCGAGTTTCTTCTGCGACAAGTGTGCAGAATCACCGAAATCGCTGTTTTCGTGCTATTGAATGCGAGAAACACGTTTTCTGGTGTTTTCGGCACTCCGCAGAGCGTTTGACATGCTGAAACTGCAATATCTTCGGTATCGTTGTTGTTTCCAGCTGTGATATGCATTTTCAGTGATAATCTTCATGATTCTGCTGTTACAAGTGTGCAGAATCACTGCAATCGCTGTTTCGTGCTATTCAATGCGAAAAACACGTTTTCTTGTGTTTTCAGCACCCGACAGTGCGTTTGATATGCGGAAACAGGGATATCTTCGTTTTCGTGGGGTTGCCAATTGAGACATGCATTTTCTACGATAATCTTCGAGTTTCTTCTGTGACAAGTGTGCAGAATCACCGAAATGGCTGTTTTCGTGCTATTGAATGCGAAAAACACGTTTTCTGATGTTTTCAGCACTCCACAGAGCGTTTGACATGCAGAAACTGCGAAATCTTCGGTATCGTTGTTGTTTCCAGCTGAGATATGCATTTTCAGTGATGTTCTTAATGATTCTGCTGTTACAAGTGTGCAGATTCACCGAAATCGCTGTTTTCGAGCTAATGAATGCGAAAAACACATTTCCTGGTGTTTTCAGCACTCCACAGTGCGTATGACATGCGGAAACAGCGATATCTTCGATTTCGTTGCGTTTCCAGCTGAGATATGCATTTTCAGTGATAATCTTCATGATTCTGCTGTTACAAGTGTGCAGAATCACAGAAATCGCTGTTTTCGTGCTATTGAATGCGAAAAACACGTTTTCTGGTGCTTTCAGCACTCCACAGAGCGTTTGACATGCGGAAACAGCGATATCTTCGATTTCGTTGCGTTTCCAGCTGAGATATGCATTTTAGTGATAATCTTCATGATTCTGCTGTTACAAGTGTGCAGAATCACTGCAATCGCTGTTTTCGTGCTATTCAATGCGAAAAACACGTTTTCTTGTGTTTTCAGCACCCGACAGTGCGTTTGATATGCGGAAACAGGGATATTTTCGTTTTCGTGGGGTTGCCAGCTGAGACATGCATTTTCTACGATAATCTTCGAGTTTCTTCTGTGACAAGTGTGATGAATCACCGAAATGGCTGTTTTCGTGCTATTGAATGCGAAAAACACGTTTTCTGATGTTTTCAGCACTCCACAGAGCGTTTGACATACAGAAACAGCGATATCTTCGGTATCGTTGTTGTTTCAAGCTGAGATATGCATTTTCAGTGATATTCTTAATGATTCTGCGGTTACAAGTGTGCAGAATCACCGAAATCGCTGTTTTCGTGCTATTGAATGCGAAAAACACGCTTTCTGGTGTTTTCAGCACCCCACAGTGCGTTTGATGTGCGGAAACAGGGATATCTTCGTTTTCCTGGGGTTGCCAGCTGAGACATGCATTTTCTACGATAATCTTCGAGTTTCTTCTGTGACAAGTGTGCAGAATCACCGAAATGGCTGTTTTCGTGCTATTGAATGCGAAAAACACGTTTTCTGGTGTTTTCAGCACCCCACAGTGCGTTTGATATGCGGAAACAGGGATATCTTCGTTTTCGTGGGGTTGCCAGCTGAGACGTGCATTTTCTACGATAATCTTCGAGTTTCTTCTGTGACAAGTGTGCAGAATCACCGAAATCGCGGTTTTCGAGCTATTGAATGCGAAAAACACGTTTTCTGGTGTTTTCAGCACTCCACTGTGCGTTTGATATGCGGCAACTGCGATATCTTCGGTATCGTTGTTGTTTCCAGCTGAGATATGCATTTTCAGTGATATTCTTAATGATTCTGCTGTTACAAGTGTGCAGAATCACCGAAATCGCTGTTTTCGTCAAATCGAATGCGAAAAACGCGTTTTCTGGTGTTTTCAGCACTCCACAGTGCGTTTGATATGCGGAAACTGCGATATCTTCGGTATCGTTGTTGTTTCCAGCTGAGATATGCATTTTCTACGATAATCTTCGTGTTTCTTCTGTGACAAGTGTGCAGAATCACAGAAATAGCTGTTTTCGCGCTATTGAATGCGAAAAACACGTTTTCTGGTGTTTTCAACACTCCACAGAGCGTTTGACATGCGGAAACTGCGATATCTTCGGTATCGATGGGTTTCCAGCTGAGATATGCATTTTAAGCGATAATCTTCATGATTCTGCTGTTACACGTGTGCAGAATCACCGAAATCGCTGTTTTCGTGCTATTGAATGCGAAAAACACGTTTTCTGGTGTTTTCAGCACTCCACAGAGCGTTTGACATGCGGAAACTGCGAAATCTTCGGTATCGTTGTTGTTTCCAGCTGAGATATGCATTTTCAGTCATATTCTTAATGATTCTGCTGTTACAAGTGTGCAGATTCACCGAAATCGCTGTTTTCGAGCTATTGAATGCGAAAAACACGTTTCCTGGTGTTTTCAGCACTCCACAGTGCGTATGACATGCGGAAACAGCGATATCTTCGATTTCGTTGCGTTTCCAGCTGAGATATGCATTTTCAGAGATAATCTTCATGATTCTGCTGTTACAAGTGTGCAGAATCACCGAAATGGCTGTTTTCGTGCTATTGAATGCGAGAAACACGTTTTCTTGTGTTTTCATATCCCGACAGTGCGTTTGATATGCGGAAACAGGGATATCTTCGTTTTCGTGGGGTTACCAGCTGAGACGTCCATTTTCTACGATAATCTTCGAGTTTCTTCTGTGACAAGTGTGCAGAATCACCGAAATCGCTGTTTTCGAGCTATTGAATGCGAAAAACACGTTTTCTGGTGTTTTCAGCACTCCACTGTGCGTTTGATATGCGGCAACTGCGATATCTTCGGTATCGTTGTTGTTTCCAGCTGAGATATGCATTTTCAGTGATATTCTTAATGATTCTGCTGTTACAAGTGTGCAGAATCACCGAAATCGCTGTTTTCGTGCAATCGAATGCGAAAAACACGTTTTCTGGTGTTTTCAGCACTCCACAGTGCCTTTGATATGCGGAAACTGCGATATCTTCGGTATCGTTGTTGTTTCCAGCTGAGATATGCATTTTCTACGATAATCTTTGTGTTTCTTCTGTGACAAGTGTGCAGAATCACAGAAATCGCTGTTTTCGCGCTATTGAATGCGAAAAACACGTTTTCTGGTGTTTTCAACACTCCACAGAGCGTTTGACATGCGGAAACTGCGATATCTTCGGTATCGATGGGTTTCCAGCTGAGATATGCATTTTAAGTGATAATATTCATGATTCTGCTGTTACAAGTGTGCAGAATCACCGAAATCGCTGTTTTCGTGCTATTGAATGCGAAAAACACGTTTTCTGGTGTTTTCAGCACTCCACAGAGCGTTTGACATGCGGAAACTGCGAAATCTTCGGTATCGTTGTTGTTTCCAGCTGAGATATGCATTTTCAGTGATATTCTTAATGATTCTGCTGTTACAAGTGTGCAGAATCACCAAAATCGCTGTTTTCGTGCAATCGAATGCGAAAAACACGTTTTCTGGTGTTTTCAGCACTCCACAGTGCGTTTGATATGCGGAAACTGCGATATCTTCGGTATCGTTGTTGTTTCCAGCTGAGATATGCATTTTCTACGATAATCTTCGTGTTTCTTCTGTGACAAGTGTGCAGAATCACAGAAATCGCTGTTTTCGCGCTATTGAATGCGAAAAACGCGTTTTCTGGTGTTTTCAACACTCCATAGAGCGTTTGACATGCGGAAACTGCGATATCTTCGGTATCGATGGGTTTCCAGCTGAGATATGCATTTTCAGCGATAATCTTCATGAATCTGCTGTTACAAGTGTGCAGAATCACCGAAATCGCTGTTTTCGTGCAATTGAATGCGAAAAACACGTTATCTGGTGTTTTCAGCACTCCACAGAGCGTTTGACATGCGGAAACTGCGATATCTTCGGTTTCGTTGTTGTTTCCAGCTGAGATATGCATTTTCAGTGATATTCTTAATGATTCTGCGGTTACACGTGTGCAGAATCACCGAAATCGCTGTTTTCGTGCTATTGAATGCGAAAAACACGTTTTCTGGTGTTTTTAGCACTCCGCAGAGCGTTTGACATGCGGAAACTGCGATATCTTCGGTATCGTTGTTGTTTCCAGCTGAGATATGCATTTTCAGTGATAATCTTCATGATTCTGCTGTTACAAGTGTGCAGAATCACCGCAATCGCTGTTTTCGTGCTATTGAATGCGAAAAACACGTTTTCTTGTGTTTTCAGCACCCGACAGTGCGTTTGATATGCTGACACAGGGATATCTTCGTTTTCGTGGGGTTGCCAGCTGAGACATGCATTTTCTACGATAATCTTCGAGTTTCTTCAGTGACAAGTGTGCAGAATCACCGAAATGGCTGTTTTCGTGCTATTGAATGCGAAAAACACGTTTTCTGGTGTTTTCAGCACTCCACTGTGCGTTTGATATGCGGAAACTGCGATATCTTCGGTATCGTTGTTGTTTCGAGCTGAGATATGCATTTTCTACGATAATCTTCGAGTTTCTTCTGTGACAAGTGTGCAGAATCACAGAAATCGCTGTTTTCGTGCTATTGAATGCGAAAAACACGTTTTCTGGTGTTTTCAGCACTCCGCAGAGCGTTTGACATGCGGAAACTGCGATATCTTCGGTATCGTTGTTGTTTCCAGCTGAGATATGCATTTTCAGTGATAATCTTCATGATTCTGCTGTTACAAGTGTGCAGAATCACCGCAATCGCTGTTTTCGTGCTATTGAATGCGAAAAACACGTTTTCTTGTGTTTTCAGCACCCGACAGTGCGTTTGATGTGCGGAAACAGGGATATCTTCGTTTGCGTGGGGTTTCCAGCTGAGATATGCATTTTAAGTGATAATCTTCATGATTCTGCTGTTACAAGTGTGCAGAATCACCGAAATCGCTGTTTTCGTGCTATTGAATGCGAAAAACACGTTTTCTGGTGTTTTCAGCACTCCACTGTGCGTTTGATATGCGGAAACTGCGATATCTTCGGTATCGTTGTTGTTTCCAGCTGAGATATGCATTTTCTACGATAATCTTCGAGTTTCTTCTGTGACAAGTGTGCAGAATCACAGAAATCGCTGTTTTCGTGCTATTGAATGCGAAAAACACGTTTTCTGGTGTTTTCAGAACTCCACAGTGCGTTTTACATGCGGAAACTGCGATATCTTCGGTATCGTTGGGTTTCCAGCTGAGATATGCATTTTCAGGGATAATCTTCATGATTCTGCTGTTGCAAGTGTGCAGAATCACCGAAATCGCTGCTTTCGTGCTATTGAATGCGAAAAACACGTTTTCTGGTGTTTTCAGCACTCCACAGAGCGTTTGACATGCGGAAACTGCGATATCTTCGGTATCGTTGTTGTTTCCAGCTGAGATATGCATTTTCAGTGATATTCTTAATGATTCTGCGGTTACAAGTGTGCAGCATCACCGAAATCGCTGTTTTCGTGCTATTGAATGCGAAAAACACGTTTTCTTGTGTTTTCAGCAACCGACAGTGCGTTTGATATGCGGAAACAGGGATATCTTCGTTTTCGTGGGGTTGCCAGCTGAGACTTGCATTTTCTACGATAATCTTCGAGTTTCTTCTGTGACAAGTGTGCAGAATCACCGAAATGGCTGTTTTCGTGCTATTGAATGCGAAAAACACGTTTTGATGTGTTTTCATATCCCGACAGTGCGGTTGATATGCGGAAACAGGGATATCTTCGTTTTCGTGGGGTTGCCAGCTGAGACGTGCATTTTCTACGATAATCTTCGAGTTTCTTCTGTGACAAGTGTGCAGAATCACCGAAATCGCTGTTTTCGAGCTATTGAATGCGAAAAACACGTTTTCTGGTGTTTTCAGCACTCCGCTGTGCGTTTGATATGCGGCAACTGCGAAATCTTCGGTATCGATGTTGTTTCCAGCAGAGATATGCATTTTCTGTGATATTCTTAATGATTCTGCTGTTACAAGTGTGCAGATTCACCGAAATCGCTGTTTTCGTGCTATTCAATGCGAAAAACACGTTTTCTTGTGTTTTCAGCTCCCGACAGTGTGTTTGATATGCGGAAACAGGGATATCTTCGTTTTCGTGGGGTTGCCAGCTGAGACATGCATTTTCTACGATAATCTTCGAGTTTCTTCTGTGACAAGTGTGCAGAATCACCGAAATGGCTGTTTTCGTGCTATTGAATGCGAAAAACACGTTTTCTGGTGTTTTCAGCACTTCACAGAGCGTTTGACATGCGGAAACTGCGATATCTTCGGTATCGTTGTTGTTTCCAGCTGAGATATGCATTTTCAGTGATATTCTTAATGATTCTGCGGTTACAAGTGTGCAGAATCACCGAAATCGCTGTTTTCGTGCTATTGAATGCGAAAAACACGTTTTCTGGTGTTTTCAGCACCCCACAGTGCGTTTGATGTGCGGAAACAGCGATATCTTCGTTTTCGTGGGGTTGCCAGCGGAGACATGCATTTTCTACGATAATCTTCGAGTTTCTTCTGTGACAAGTGTGCAGAATCACCGAAATGGCTGTTTTCGTGCTATTGAATGCGAAAAACACGTTTTCTGGTGTTTTCAGCACTCCACAGAGCGTTTGACATGCGGAAACTGCGAAATCTTCGGAATCGATGTTGTTTCCAGCTGAGATATGCATTTACAGTGATATTCTTAATGATTCTGCTGTTACAAGTGTACAGATTCACCGAAATCGCTGTTTTCGAGCTATTGAATGCGAAAAACACGTTTCCTGGTGCTTTCAGCACTCCACAGAGCGTTTGACATGCGGAAACTGCGATATCTTCGGTATCGATGGGTTTCCAGCTGAGATATGCATTTTAAGTGATAATCTTCATGATTCTGCTGTTACACGTGTGCAGAATCACCGAAATCGCTATTTTCGTGCTATTGAATGCGAAAAACACGTTTTCTGGTGTTTTCAGCACCCCACAGTGCGTTTGATGTGCGGAAACAGGGATATCTTCGTTTTCGCGGGGTTGCCAGCTGAGACATGCATTTTCTACGATAATCTTCGAGTTTCTTCTGTGACAAGTGTGCAGAATCACCGAAATGGCTGTTTTCGTGCTATTGAATGCGAAAAACACGTTTTCTGGTGTTTTCAGCACTCCACAGTGTGTTTGACATGCGGAAACAGGGATATCTTCGTTTTCGTTGCGTTTCCAGCTGAGACATGCATTTTCAGTGATAATCTTAATGATTCTGCGGTTACAAGTGTGCAGATTCACCGAAATCGCTGTTTTCGAGCTATTGAATGCGAAAAACACGTTTCCTGGTGTTTTCAGCACTCCACAGTGCGTATGACATGCGGAAACTGCGAAATCTTCGGAATCGTTGTTGTTTCCAGCTGAGATATGCATTTTCAGTGATATTCTTAATGATTCTGCTGTTACAAGTGTGCAGATTCACCGAAATCGCTGTTTTCGAGCTATTGAATGCAAAAAACACGTTTCCTGGTGTTTGCAGCACTCCACAGTGCGTATGACATGCGGAAACAGCGATATCTTCGATTTCGTTGCGTTTCCAGCTGAGATATGCATTTTCAGTGATAATCTTCATGATTCTGCTGTTACAAGTGTGCAGAATCACAGAAATCGCTGTTTTCGTGCTATTGAATGCGAAAAACACGTTTTCTGGTGCTTTCAGCACTCCACAGAGCGTTTGACATGCGGAAACTGCGATATCTTCGGTATCGATGGGTTTTCAGCTGAGATATGCATTTTAAGTGATAATCTTCATGATTCTGCTGTTACACGTGTGCAGAATCACCGAAATCGCTATTTTCGTGCTATTGAATGCGAAAAACACGTTTTCTGGTGTTTTCAGCACCCCACAGTGCGTTTGATGTGCTGAAACAGGGATATCTTCGTTTTCGTGGGGTTGCCAGCTGAGACATGCATTTTCTACGATAATCTTCGAGTTTCTTCTGTGACAAGTGTGCAGAATCACCGAAATGGCTGTTTTCGTGCTATTGAATGCGAAAAACACGTTTTCTGGTGTTTTCAGCACTCCACAGAGCGTTTGACATGCGGAAACTGCGAAATCTTCGGTATCGTTGTTGTTTCCAGCTGAGATATGCATTTTCAGTGATATTCTTAATGATTCTGCGGTTACAAGTGTGCAGATTCACCGAAATCGCTGTTTTCGAGCTATTGAATGCGAAAAACACGTTTCCTGGTGTTTTCAGCACTCCACAGTGCGTATGACATGCGGAAACAGCGATATCTTCGTTCGCGTGGGGTTTCCAGTTGAGATATGCATTTTCAGTGATAATCTTCATGATTCTGCTGTTACAAGTGTGCAGAATCACCGAAATCGCTGTTTTCGTGCTATTGAATGCGAATAACACGTTTTCTTGTGTTTTCAGATCCCGACAGTGCGTTTGATATGCGGAAACAGGGATATCTTCGTTTGCGTGGGGTTTCCAGTTGAGATATGCATTTTCAGTGATTATCTTCATGATTCTGCTGTTACAAGTGTGCAGAATCACCGAAATCGCTGTTTTCGTGCTTTTGAATGCGAAAAACACGTTTTCTTGTGTTTTCAGATCCCGACAGTGCTTTTTATATGCGGAAACAGGGATATCTTCGTTTTCGTGGGGTTGCCAGCTGAGACGTGCATTTTCTACGATAATCTTCGAGTTTCTTCTGTGACAAGTGTGCAGAATCACCGAAATCGCTGTTTTCGAGCTATTGAATGCGAAAAACACGTTTTCTGGTGATTTCAGCACTCCACTGTGCGTTTGATATGCGGAAACTGCGATATCATCGGTGTCGTTGTTGTTTCCAGCTGAGATATGCATTTTCTACGATAATCTTCGAGTTTCTTCTGTGACAAGTGTGCAGAATCACAGAAATCGCTGTTTTCGTGCTATTGAATGCGAAAAACACGTTTTCTGGTGTTTTCAGCACTCCACAGTGCGTTTGACATGCGGAAACTGCGATATCTTCGGTATCGTTGTGTTTCCAGCTGAGATATGCATTTTCAGCGATAATCTTCATGATTCTGCTGTTACAAGTGTGCAGAATCACCGAAATCGCTGTTTTCGTGCTATTGAATGCGAAAAACACGTTTTCTGGTGTTTTCAGCACTCCACAGAGCGTTTGACATGCGGAAACTGCGATATCTTCGGTTTCGTTGTTGTTTCCAGCTGAGATATGCATTTTCAGTGATATTCTTAATGATTCTGCGGTTACACGTGTGCAGAATCACCGAAATCGCTGTTTTCGTACTATTGAATGCGAAAAACACGTTTTCTGGTGTTTTCAGCACTCCGCAGAGCGTTTGACATGCGGAAACTGCGATATCTTCGGTATCGTTGTTGTTTCCAGCTGAGATATGCATTTTCAGTGATAATCTTCATGATTCTGCTGTTACAAGTGTGCAGAATCACCGCAATCGCTGTTTTCGTGCTATTGAATGCGAAAAACACGTTTTCTTGTGTTTTCAGCACCCGACAGTGCGTTTGATATGCGGAAACAGGGATATCTTCGTTTTCGTGGGGTTGCCAGCTGAGACAAGCATTTTCTACGATAATCTTCGAGTTTCTTCTGTGACAAGTGTGCAGAATCACCGAAATGGCTGTTTTCGTGCTATTGAATGCGAAAAACACGTTTTCTTGTATTTTCAGATCCCGACAGTGCGTTTGATATGCGGAAACAGGGATATCTTCGTTTGCGTGGGGTTTCCAGTTGAGATATGCATTTTCAGTGATAATCTTCATAATTCGGCTGTTACAAGTGTGCAGAATCACCGAAATCGCTGTTTTCGTGCTATTGAATGCGAAAAACACGTTTTCTGGTGTTTTCAGAACTCCACAGAGCGTTTGACATGCGGAAACTGCTATATCATCGGAATCGTTGTTGTTTCCAGCTGAGATATGCATTTTCAGTGATATTCTTAATGATTCTGCGGTTACAAGTGTGCAGAATCACCGATGTCGCTGTTTTCGCGCTATTGAATGCGAAAAACACGTTTTCTGGTGTTTTCAGCACCCGACAGTGCGTTTGATGTGCGGAAACAGGGATATCTTCGTTTGCGTGGGGTTTCCAGTTGAGATATGCATTTTCAGTGATAATCTTCATGATTCTGCTGTTACAAGTGTGCAGAATCACCGCAATCGCTGTTTTCGTGCTATTGAATGCGAAAAACACGTTTTCTTGTGTTTTCAGCACCCGACAGTGCGTTTGATATGCGGAAACAGGGATATCTTCGGTATCGTTGTTGTTTCCAGCTGAGATATGCATTTTCAGTGATATTCTTAATGATTCTGCGGTTACAAGTGTGCAGAATCACCGAACTCGCTGTTTTCGTGATATTGAATGCGAAAAACACGTTTTCTGTTGTTTTCAGCTCCCCACAGTGCGTCTGATGTGCGGAAACAGGGATATCTTCGATTTCGTGGGGTTTCCAGCTGAGACATGCATTTTCTACGATAATCTTCGAGTTTCTTCTGTGACAAGTGTGCAGAATCACCGCAATGGCTGTTTTCGTGCTATTGAATGCGAAAAACACGTTTTCTGGTGTTTTCAGCACCCGACAGTGCGTTTGATGTGCGGAAACAGGGATATCTTCGTTTGCGTGGGGTTTCGAGTTGAGATATGCATTTTCAGTGATAATCTTCCAGTTTCTTCTGTGACAAGTGTGCAGAATCACAGAAATCGCTGTTTTCGTGCTATTGAATGCGAAAAACACGTATTCTGGTGTTTTCAGCACACCACAGTGCGTTTGACATGCGGAAACTGCGATATCTTCGGTTTCGTTGTTGTTTCCAGCTGAGATATGCATTTTCAGTGATATTCTTAATGATTCTGCTGTTACAAGTGTGCAGAATCACAGAAATCGCTGTTTTCGTGCTATTGAATGCGAAAAACACGTTTTCTGGTGCTTTCAGCACTCCACAGAGCGTTTGACATGCGGAAACTGCGATATCTTCGGTATCGATGGGTTTCCAGCTGAGATATGCATTTTAAGTGATAATCTTCATGATTCTGCTGTTACACGTGTGCAGAATCACCGAAATCGCTATTTTCGTGCTATTGAATGCGAAAAACACGTTTTCTGGTGTTTTCAGCACCCCACAGTGCGTTTGATGTGCGGAAACAGGGATATCTTCGTTTTCGTGGGGTTG
Organism: Anthophora plumipes; assembly: GCA_951804975.1. Taxonomy (NCBI): domain Eukaryota; kingdom Metazoa; phylum Arthropoda; class Insecta; order Hymenoptera; family Apidae; genus Anthophora; species Anthophora plumipes. The sequence goes on along the minus strand of CATORF010000924.1, from coordinate 1,989,549 downwards.
CCAGCTGAGACATGCATTTTCTACGATAATCTTCGAGTTTCTTCTGTGACAAGTGTGCAGAATCACCGAAATGGCTGTTTTCGTGCTATTGATTGCGAAAAACACGTTTTCTGGTGTTTTCAGCACTCCACAGAGCGTTTGACAAGCGGAAACTGCGAAATCTTCGGTATCGTTGTTGTTTCCAGCGGAGATATGCATTTTCAGTGATATTCTTAATGATTCTGCGGTTACAGGTATGCAGATTCACCGAAATCGCTGTTTTCGAGCTATTGAATGCGAAAAACACGTTTCCTGGTGTTTTCAGCACTCCACAGTGCGTATGACATGCGGAAACAGCGATATCTTCGATTTCGTTGCGTTTCCAGCTGAGACATGCATTTTCAGTGATAATCTTAATGATTCTGCTGTTACAAGTGTGCAGAATCACCGCAATCGCTGTTTTCGTGCTATTGAATGCGAAAAACACGTTTTCTTGTGTTTTCAGCACCCGACAGTGCGTTTGATATGCGGAAACAGGGATATCTTCGGTATCGTTGTTGTTTCCAGCTGAGATATGCATTTTCAGTGATATTCTTAATGATTCTGCGGTTACAAGTGTGCAGAATCACCGAACTCGCTGTTTTCGTGATATTGAATGCGAAAAACACGTTTTCTGTTGTTTTCAGCTCCCCACAGTGCGTTTGATGTGCGGAAACAGGGATATCTTCGATTTCGTGGGGTTTCCAGCTGAGACATGCATTTTCTACGATAATCTTCGAGTTTCTTCTGTGACAAGTGTGCAGAATCACCGCAATGGCTGTTTTCGTGCTATTGAATGCGAAAAACACGTTTTCTGGTGTTTTCAGCACCCGACAGTGCGTTTGATGTGCGGAAACAGGGATATCTTCGTTTGCGTGGGGTTTCGAGTTGAGATATGCATTTTCAGTGATAATCTTCCAGTTTCTTCTGTGACAAGTGTGCAGAATCACAGAAATCGCTGTTTTCGTGCTATTGAATGCGAAAAACACGTATTCTGGTGTTTTCAGCACACCACAGTGCGTTTGACATGCGGAAACTGCGATATCTTCGGTTTCGTTGTTGTTTCCAGCTGAGATATGCATTTTCAGTGATATTCTTAATGATTCTGCGGTTACAAGTGTGCAGAATCACCGAAAACGCTGTTTTCGAGCTACTGAATGCTAAAAACACGTTTTCTGGTGTTTTCAGAACTCCACAGAGCGTTTGACATGCGGAAACTGCGATATCATCGGTGTCGTTGTTGTCTCCAGCTGAGATATGCATTTTCTTCGATAATCTTCGAGTTTCTTCTGTGACAAGTGTGCCGAATCACCGAAAACGCTGTTTTCGAGCTACTGAATGCTAAAAACACGTTTTCTGGTGTTTTCAGAACTCCACAGAGCGTTTGACATGCGGAAACTGCGATATCATCGGTGTCGTTGTTGTCTCCAGCTGAGATATGCATTTTCTTCGATAATCTTCGAGTTTCTTCTGTGACAAGTGTGCCGAATCACCGAAATCGCTGTTTTCGTGCTATTGAATGCGAAAAACACGTTTTCTGGTGTTTTCAGAACTCCACAGAGCGTTTGACATGCGGAAACTGCTATATCTTCGTGTTCGTTGTTGTTTCCAGCTGAGATATGCATTTTCAGTGATGTTCTTAATGATTCTGCGGTTACAAGTGTGCAGAATCACCGATGTCGCTGTTTTCGCGCTATTGAATGCGAAAAACACGTTTTCTTGTGTTTTCAGCACCCGACAGTGCGTTTGATGTGCGGAAACAGGGATATCTTCGTTTGCGTGGGGTTTCCAGTTGAGATATGCATTTTCAGTGATAATCTTCATGATTCTGCTGTTACAAGTGTGCAGAATCACCGCAATCGCTGTTTTCGTGCTATTGAATGCGAAAAACACGTTTTCTTGTGTTTTCAGCACCCGACAGTGCGTTTGATATGCGGAAACAGGGATATCTTCGGTATCGTTGTTGTTTCCAGCTGAGATATGCATTTTCAGTGATATTCTTAATGATTCTGCGGTTACAAGTGTGCAGAATCACCGAAATGGCTGTTTTCGTGCTATTGAATGCGAAAAACACGTTTTCTGGTGTTTTCAGCACCCGACAGTGCGTTTGATGTGCGGAAACAGGGATATCTTCGTTTGCGTGGGGTTTCCAGTTGAGATATGCATTTTCAGTGATAATCTTCGAGTTTCTTCTGTGACAAGTGTGCAGGATCACAGAAATCGCTGTTTTCGTGCTATTGAATGCGAAAAACACGTATTCTGGTGTTTTCAGCACACCACAGTGCGTTTGACATGCGGAAACTGCGATATCTTCGGTTTCGTTGTTGTTTCCAGCTGAGATATGCATTTTCAGTGATATTCTTAATGATTCTGCTGTTACAAGTGTGCAGAATCACCGAAATCGCTGTTTTCGTGCAATCGAATGCGAAAAACACGTTTTCTGGTGTTTTCAGCAATCCACAGTGCGTTTGATATGCGGAAACAGGGATATCTTCGTTTTCGTGGGGTTGCTAGCTGAGACGTGCATTTTCTACGATAATCTTCGAGTTTCTTCTGTGACAAGTGTGCAGAATCACCGAAATCGCTGTTTTCGAGCTATTGAATGCGAGAAACACGTTTTCTGGTGTTTTCAGCACTCCACAGAGCGTTGGACATGCGGAAACTGCGATATCTTCGGTATCGTTGTTGTTTCCAGCTGAGATATGCATTTTCTACGATAATCCTCGAGTTTCTTCTGTGACAAGTGTGCAGAATCACAGAAATCGCTGTTTTCGTGCTATTGAATGCGAAAAACACGTATTCTGGTGTTTTCAGCACACCACAGTGCGTTTGACATGCGGAAACTGCGATATCTTCGGTTTCGTTGTTGTTTCCAGCTGTGATATGCATTTTCAGTGATTTTCTTAATGATTCTGCTGTTACAAGTGTGCAGAATCACAGAAATCGCTGTTTTCGTGCTATTGAATGCGAAAAACACGTTTTCTGGTGCTTTCAGCACTCCACAGAGCGTTTGACATGCGGAAACTGCGATATCTTCGGTATCGATGGGTTTCCAGCTGAGATATGCATTTTAAGTGATAATCTTCATGATTCTGCTGTTACACGTGTGCAGAATCACCGAAATCGCTATTTTCGTGCTATTGAATGCGAAAAACACGTTTTCTGGTGTTTTCAGCACTCCACAGTGCGTATGACATGCGGAAACAGCGATATCTTCGGTATCGATGGGTTTCCAGCTGAGATATGCATTTTAAGTGATAATCTTCATGATTCTGCTGTTACACGTGTGCAGAATCACCGAAATCGCTGTTTTCGTGCTATTGAATGCGAAAAACACGTTTTCTGGTGTTTTCAGCACCCGACAGTGCGTTCGATGTGCGGAAACAGGGATATATTCGTTTGCGTGGGGTTTCCAGTTGAGACGTGCATTTTCTACCATAATCTTCGAGTTTCTTCTGTGACAATTGTGCAGAATCACCGAAATGGCTGTTTTCGTGCTATTGAATGCGAAAAACACGTTTTCTGGTGTTTTCAGCACTCCACTGTGCGTTTGATATGCGGAAACTGCGATATCTTCGGTATCGATGGGTTTCCAGCTGAGATATGCATTTTAAGTGATAATCTTCATGATTCTGCAGTTACACGTGTGCAGAATCACCGAAATCGCTGTTTTCGTGCTATTGAATGCGAAAAACACGTTTTCTTGTGTTTTCAGATCCCGACAGTGCGTTTGATATGCGGAAACAGGGATATCTTCGTTTGCGTGGGGTTTCCAGTTGAGATATGCATTTTCAGTGATAATCTTCATGATTCTGCTGTTACAAGTGTGCAGAATCACCGAAATCGCTGTTTTCGTGCTATTGAATGCGAAAAACACGTATTCTGGTGTTTTCAGCACACCACAGTGCGTTTGACATGCGGAAACTGCGATATCTTCGGTTTCGTTGTTGTTTCCAGCTGAGATATGCATTTTCAGTGATATTCTTAATGATTCTGCTGTTACAAGTGTGCAGAATCACCGAAATCGCTGTTTTCGTGCAATCGAATGCGAAAAACACGTTTTCTGGTGTTTTCAGCAATCCACAGTGCGTTTGATATGCGGAAACAGGGATATCTTCGTTTTCGTGGGGTTGCTAGCTGAGACGTGCATTTTCTACGATAATCTTCGAGTTTCTTCTGTGACAAGTGTGCAGAATCACCGAAATCGCTGTTTTCGAGCTATTGAATGCGAAAAACACGTTTTCTGGTGTTTTCAGCACTCCACAGAGCGTTGGACATGCGGAAACTGCGATATCTTCGGTATCGTTGTTGTTTCCAGCTGAGATATGCATTTTCTACGATAATCCTCGAGTTTCTTCTGTGACAAGTGTGCAGAATCACAGAAATCGCTGTTTTCGTGCTATTGAATGCGAAAAACACGTATTCTGGTGTTTTCAGCACACCACAGTGCGTTTGACATGCGGAAACTGCGATATCTTCGGTTTCGTTGTTGTTTCCAGCTGAGATATGCATTTTCAGTGAATTTCTTAATGATTCTGCTGTTACAAGTGTGCAGAATCACAGAAATCGCTGTTTTCGTGCCATTGAATGCGAAAAACACGTTTTCAGGTGTTTTCAGCACTCCACAGTGCGTTTGATGTGCGGAAACTGCGATATCTTCGGTATCGATGGGTTTCCAGTTGAGATATGCATTTTCAGTGATAATCTTCATGATTCTGCTGTTACTAGTGTGCAGAATCACCGAAATCGCTGTTTTCGTGCTATTGAATGCGAAAAACACGTTTTCTGGTGTTTTCAGCACCCCACAGTGCGTTTGATGTGCGGAAACAGGGATATCTTCGTTTTCGTGGGGTTTCCAGCTGAGACATGCATTTTCTACGATAATCTTCGAGTTTCTTCTGTGACAAGTGTGCAGAATCACCGAAATGGCTGTTTTCGTGCTACTGAATGCGAAAAACACGTTTTCTGGTGTTTTCAACACTCCACAGAGCGTTTGACATGCGGAAACTGCGATATCTTCGGTATCGATGGGTTTCCAGCTGAGATATGCATTTTAAGTGATAATCTTCATGATTCTGCTGTTACTAGTGTGCAGAATCACCGCAATCGCTGTTTTCGTGCTATTGAATGCGAAAAACACGTTTTCTGGTGTTTTCAGCACTCCGCAGAGCGTTTGACATGCGGAAACTGCGATATCTTCGGTATCGTTGTTGTGTCCAGCTGAGATATGCATTTTCAGTGATATTCTTAACGATTCTGCGGTTACAAGTGTGCAGAATCACCGAAATGGCTGTTTTCGTGCTATTGAATGCGAAAAACACGTTTTCTGGTGTTTTCAGCACTCCGCAGAGCGTTTGACATGCGGAAACTGCGATATCTTCGGTATCGTTGTTGTTTCCAGCTGAGATATGCATTTTCAGTGATATTCTTAATGATTCTGCGGTTACACGTGTGCAGAATCACCGAAATCGCTGTTTTCGTGCTATTGAATGCGAAAAACACGTTTTCTGGTGTTTTCAGCACCCCACAGTGCGTTTGATGTGCGGAAACAGGGATATCTTCGTTTGCGTGGGGTTTCCAGTTGAGATATGCATTTTCAGTGATAATCTTCATGATTCTGCTGTTACAAGTGTGCAGAATCACCGTAATCGCTGTTTTCGTGCTATTGAATGCGAAAAACACGTTTTCTTGCGTTTTCAGCACTCCACAGAGCGTTTGACATATGGAAACTGCGATATCTTCGGTATCGATGGGTTTCCAGCTGAGATATGCATTGTAAGTGATAATCTTCATGATTCTGCTGTTACACGTGTGCAGAATCACCGAAATCGCTGTTTTCGTGCTATTGAATGCGAAAAACACGTTTTCTGGTGTTTTCAGCACTCCGCAGAGCGTTTGACATGCGGAAACAGCGATATCTTCGATTTCGTTGGGTTTCCAGCTGAGATATGCATTTTCAGTGATAATCTTCATGATTCTGCTGTTACAAGTGTGCAGAATCACCGCAATCGCGGTTTTCGTGCTATTGAATGCGAAAAACACGTTTTCTGGTGTTTTCAGCACTCCGCAGAGCGTTTGACATGCGGAAACTGCGATATCTTCGGTATCGTTGTTGTTTCCAGCTGAGATATGCATTTTCAGTGATAATCTTCATGATTCTGCTGTTACAAGTGTGCAGAATCACCGCAATCGCTGTTTTCGTGCTATTGAATGCGAAAAACACGTTTTCTGGTGTTTTCACCACTCCGCAGAGCGTTTGACATGTGGAAACTGCGATTTCTTCGGTATCGTTGTTGTTTCCAGCTGAGATATGCATTTTCAGTGATATTCTTAATGATTCTGCGGTTACAAGTGTGCAGAATCACCGAAATGGCTGTTTTCGTGCTATTGAATGCGAAAAACACGCTTTCTGGTGTTTTCAGCACCCGACAGTGCGTTTGATGTGCGGAAACAGGGATATCTTCGTTTGCGTGTGGTTTCCAGTTGAGATATGCATTTTCAGTGATAATCTTCATGATTCTGCTGTTACAAGTGTGCAGAATCACCGCAATCGCTGTTTTCGTGCTATTGAATGCGAAAAACACGTTTTCTGGTGTTTTCAGCACTCCACAGAGCGTTTGACATGCGAAAACTGCGATATCTTGGATATCGTTGTTGTTTCCAGCTGAGATATGCATTTTCAGTGATATTCTTAATGATTCTGCGGTTACAAGTGTGCAGAATCACCGAAATCGCTGTTTTCGAGCTATTGAATGCGAAAAACACGTTTCCTGGTGTTTGCAGCACTCCACAGTGCGTATGACATGCGGAAACAGCGATATCTTCGATTTCGTTGGGTTTCCAGCTGAGATATGCGTTTTCAGTTATAATCTTCATGATTCTGCTGTTACAAGTGTGCAGAATCACAGAAATCGCTGTTTTCGTGCTATTGAATGCGAAAAACACGTTTTCTGGTATTTTCAACACTCCACAGAGCGTTTGACATGCGGAAACTGCGATATCTTCGGTATCGATGGGTTTCCAGCTGAGATATGCATTTTAAGTGATAATCTTCATGATTCTGCTGTTACACGTGTGCAGAATCACCGAAATCGCTGTTTTCGTGCTATTGAATGCGAAAAACACGTTTTCTGGTGTTTTCAGCACTCCGCAGAGCGTTTGACATGCGGAAACTGCGATATCTTCGGTTTCGTTGTTGTTTCCATCTGAGATATGCATTTTCAGTGATATTCTTAATGATTCTGCGGTTACACGTGTGCAGAATCACCGAAATCTCTGTTTTCGTGCTATTGAATGCGAAAAACACGTTTTCTGGTGTTTTCAGCACTCCGCAGAGCGTTTGACATGCGGAAACTGCGATATCTTCGGTATCGTTGTTGTTTCCAGCTGAGATATGCATTTTCAGTGATATTCTTAATGATTCTGCGGTTACAAGTGTGCAGAATCACCGAAATCGCTGTTTTCGTGCTATTGAATGCGAAAAACACGTTTTCTGGTGTTTTCAGCACCCCACAGTGCGTTTGATGTGCGGAAACAGGGATATCTTCGTTTTCGTGGGGTTTCCAGCTGAGACATGCATTTTCTACGATAATCTTCGAGTTTCTTCTGTGACAAGTGTGCAGAATCACCGAAATGGCTGTTTTCGTGCTATTGAATGCGAAAAACACGTTTTCTGGTGTTTTCAACACTCCACAGAGCGTTTGACATGCGGAAACTGCGATATCTTCGGTATCGATGGGTTTCCAGCTGAGATATGCATTTTCAGTGATAATCTTCATGATTCTGCTGTTACAAGTGTGCAGAATCACCGCAATCGCTGTTTTCGTGCTATTGAATGCGAAAAACACGTTTTCTTGTGTTTTCAGCACCCGACAGTGCGTTTGATATGCGGAAACAGGGATATCTTCGGTATCGTTGTTGTTTCCAGCTGAGATATGCATTTTCAATGATATTCTTAATGATTCTGCGGTTACAAGTGTGCAGAATCACCGAAATCGCTGTTTTCGTGCTATTGAATGCGAAAAACACGTTTTCTGGTGTTTTCAGCACCCCACAGTGCGTTTGATGTGCGGAAACAGGGATATCTTCGTTTGCGTGGGGTTTCCAGTTGAGATATGCATTTTCAGTGATAATCTTCATGATTCTGCTGTTACACGTGTGCAGAATCACCGCAATCGCTGTTTTCGTGCTATTGAATGCGAAAAACACGTTTTCTTGCGTTTTCAGCACTCCACAGTGCGTAAGACATGCGGAAACTGCGATATCTTCGGTATCGCTCGGTTTCCACCTTACATATGCATTTTCAGTGATATTCTTAATGATTCTGCGGTTACAAGTATGCAGAATCACCGAAATCGCTGATATCGTGCTATTGTATGCGAAAAACACGTTTTCTGGTGTTTTCAGCACTCCACAGAGCGTTTGACATGCGGAAACTGCGATATCTTCGGTATCGTTGTTGTTTCCAGCTGAGTTATGCATTTTCAGTGATATTCTTAATGATTCTGCGGTTACAAATGTGCAGAATCACCGAAATCGCTGTTTTCGTGCTATTGAATGCGAAAAACAAGTTTTCTGGTGTTTTCAGCACCCGACAGTGCGTTTGATATGCGGAAACAGGGATATCTTCGGTATCGTTGTTGTTTCCAGCTGAGATATGCATTTTCAGCGATAATCTTCATGATTCTGCTGTTACAAGTGTGCAGAATCACCGAAATCGCTGTTTTCGTGCCATTGAATGCGAAAAACACGTTTTCTGGTGTTTTCAGCACTCCACAGAGCGTTTGACATGCGGAAACTGCGATATCTTCGGTTTCGTTGTTGTTTCCATCTGAGATATGCATTTTCAGTGATATTCTTAATGATTCTGCGGTTACACGTGTGCAGAATCACCGAAATCGCTGTTTTCGTGCTATTGAATGCGAAAAACACGTTTTCTGGTGTTTTCAGCACCCCACAGTGCGTTTGATGTGCGGAAACAGGGATATCTTCGTTTGCGTGGGGTTTCCAGTTGAGATATGCATTTTCAGTGATAATCTTCATGATTCTGCTGTTACAAGTGTGCAGAATCACCGTAATCGCTGTTTTCGTGCTATTGAATGCGAAAAACACGTTTTCTTGCGTTTTCAGCACTCCACAGAGCGTTTGACATATGGAAACTGCGATATCTTCGGTATCGATGGGTTTCCAGCTGAGATATGCATTGTAAGTGATAATCTTCATGATTCTGCTGTTACATGTGTGCAGAATCACCGAAATCGCTGTTTTCGTGCTATTGAATGCGAAAAACACGTTTTCTGGTGTTTTCAGCACTCCGCAGAGCGTTTGACATGCGGAAACAGCGATATCTTCGATTTCGTTGGGTTTCCAGCTGAGATATGCATTTTCAGTGATAATCTTCATGATTCTGCTGTTACAAGTGTGCAGAATCACCGCAATCGCGGTTTTCGTGCTATTGAATGCGAAAAACACGTTTTCTGGTGTTTTCAGCACTCCGCAGAGCGTTTGACATGCGGAAACTGCGATATCTTCGGTATCGTTGTTGTTTCCAGCTGAGATATGCACTTTCAGTGATAATCTTCATGATTCTGCTGTTACAAGTGTGCAGAATCACCGCAATCGCTGTTTTCGTGCTATTGAATGCGAAAAACACGTTTTCTGGTGTTTTCACCACTCCGCAGAGCGTTTGACATGTGGAAACTGCGATTTCTTCGGTATCGTTGTTGTTTCCAGCTGAGATATGCATTTTCAGTGATATTCTTAATGATTCTGCGGTTACAAGTGTGCAGAATCACCGAAATGGCTGTTTTCGTGCTATTGAATGCGAAAAACACGCTTTCTGGTGTTTTCAGCACCCGACAGTGCGTTTGATGTGCGGAAACAGGGATATCTTCGTTTGCGTGTGGTTTCCAGTTGAGATATGCATTTTCAGTGATAATCTTCATGATTCTGCTGTTACAAGTGTGCAGAATCACCGCAATCGCTGTTTTCGTGCTATTGAATGCGAAAAACACGTTTTCTGGTGTTTTCAGCACTCCACAGAGCGTTTGACATGCGAAAACTGCGATATCTTCGGTATCGTTGTTGTTTCCAGCTGAGATATGCATTTTCAGTGATATTCTTAATGATTCTGCGGTTACAAGTGTGCAGAATCACCGAAATCGCTGTTTTCGTGCTATTGAATGCGAAAAACACGTTTTCTGGTGTTTTCAGCACTCCGCAGAGCGTTTGACATGCGGAAACTGCGATATCTTCGGTATCGTTGTTGTTTCCAGCTGAGATATGCATTTTCAGTGATATTCTTAATGATTCTGCGGTTACAAGTGTGCAGAATCACCGAAATCTCTGTTTTCGTGCTATTGAATGCGAAAAACACGTTTTCTGGTGTTTTCAGCACTCCGCAGAGCGTTTGACATGCGGAAACTGCGATATCTTCGGTATCGTTGTTGTTTCCAGCTGAGATATGCATTTTCAGTGATATTCTTAATGATTCTGCGGTTACAAGTGTGCAGAATCACCGAAATCGCTGTTTTCGTGCTATTGAATGCGAAAAACACGTTTTCTGGTGTTTTCAGCACCCCACAGTGCGTTTGATGTGCGGAAACAGGGATATCTTCGTTTTCGTGGGGTTTCCAGCTGAGACATGCATTTTCTACGATAATCTTCGAGTTTCTTCTGTGACAAGTGTGCAGAATCACCGAAATGGCTGTTTTCGTGCTATTGAATGCGAAAAACACGTTTTCTGGTGTTTTCAACACTCCACAGAGCGTTTGACATGCGGAAACTGCGATATCTTCGGTATCGATGGGTTTCCAGCTGAGATATGCATTTTCAGTGATAATCTTCATGATTCTGCTGTTACAAGTGTGCAGAATCACCGCAATCGCTGTTTTCGTGCTATTGAATGCGAAAAACACGTTTTCTTGTGTTTTCAGCACCCGACAGTGCGTTTGATATGCGGAAACAGGGATATCTTCGGTATCGTTGTTGTTTCCAGCTGAGATATGCATTTTCAATGATATTCTTAATGATTCTGCGGTTACAAGTGTGCAGAATCACCGAAATCGCTGTTTTCGTGCTATTGAATGCGAAAAACACGTTTTCTGGTGTTTTCAGCACCCCACAGTGCGTTTGATGTGCGGAAACAGGGATATCTTCGTTTGCGTGGGGTTTCCAGTTGAGATATGCATTTTCAGTGATAATCTTCATGATTCTGCTGTTACACGTGTGCAGAATCACCGCAATCGCTGTTTTCGTGCTATTGAATGCGAAAAACACGTTTTCTTGCGTTTTCAGCACTCCACAGTGCGTAAGACATGCGGAAACTGCGATATCTTCGGTATCGCTCGGTTTCCACCTTACATATGCAATTTCAGTGATATTCTTAATGATTCTGCGGTTACAAGTATGCAGAATCACCGAAATCGCTGATATCGTGCTATTGTATGCGAAAAACACGTTTTCTGGTGTTTTCAGCACTCCACAGAGCGTTTGACATGCGGAAACTGCGATATCTTCGGTATCGTTGTTGTTTCCAGCTGAGTTATGCATTTTCAGTGATATTCTTAATGATTCTGCGGTTACAAGTGTGCAGAATCACCGAAATCGCTGTTTTCGTGCTATTGAATGCGAAAAACAAGTTTTCTGGTGTTTTCAGCACCCGACAGTGCGTTTGATATGCGGAAACAGGGATATCTTCGGTATCGTTGTTGTTTCCAGCTGAGATATGCATTTTCAGTGATATTCTTAATGATTCTGCGGTTACAAGTGTGCAGAATCACCGAAATCGCTGTTTTCGTGCTATTGAATGCGAAAAACACGTTTTCTGGTGTTTTCAGCACCCCACAGTGCGTTTGATGTGCGGAAACAGGGATATCTTCGTTTGCGTGGGGTTTCCAGTTGAGATATGCATTTTCAGTGATAATCTTCATGATGCTGCTGTTACACGTGTGCAGAATCACCGCAATCGCTGTTTTCGTGCTATTGAATGCGAAAAACACGTTTTCTGGTGTTTTCAACACTCCACAGAGCGTTTGACATGCGGAAACTGCGATATCTTCGGTATCGTTGTTGTTTCCAGCTGAGTTATGCATTTTCAGTGATATTCTTAATGATTCTGCGGTTACAAGTGTGCAGAATCACCGAAATCGCTGATATCGTGCTATCGTATGCGAAAAACACGTTTTCTGGTGTTTTCAGCACTCCACAGAGCGTTTGACATGCGGAAACTGCGATATCTTCGGTATCGTTGTTGTTTCCAGCTGAGATATGCATTTTCAGTGATATTCTTAATGATTCTGCGGTTACAAGTGTGCAGAATCACCGAAATCGCTGTTTTCGAGCTATTGAATGCGAAAAACACGTTTCCTGGTGTTTTCAGCACTCCACAGTGCGTATGACATGCGGAAACAGCGATATCTTCGGTATCGTTGTTGTTTCCAGCTGAGATATGCATTTTCAGTGATATTCTTAATGATTCTGCGGTTACAAGTGTGCAGAATCACCGCAATCGCTGTTTTCGTGCTATTGAATTTCGAAAAACACGTTTTCTGGTGTTTTCAGCACTCCGCAGAGCGTTTGACATGCGGAAACTGCGATATCTTCGGTATCGTTGTTGTTTCCAGCTGAGATATGCATTTTCAGTGATATTCTTAATGATTCTGCGGTTACAAGTGTGCAGAATCACCGAAATCGCTGTTTTCGTGCTATTGAATGCGAAAAACACGTTTTCTGGTGTTTTCAGCACCTCACAGTGCGTTTGATGTGCGGAAACAGGGATATCTTCGTTTTCGTGGGGTTTCCAGCTGAGACATGCATTTTCTTCGATAATCTTCGAGTTTCATCTGTGACAAGTGTGCAGAATCACCGAAATGGCTGTTTTCGTGCTATTGAATGCGAAAAACACGTTTTCTGGTGTTTTCAACACTCCACAGAGCGTTTGACATGCGGAAACTGCGATATCTTCGGTATCGTTGTTGTTTCCAGCTGAGATATGCATTTTCAGTGATATTCTTAATGATTCTGCGGTTACAAGTGTGCAGAATCACCGAAATCGCTGTTTTCGTGCTATTGAATGCGAAAAACAAGTTTTCTGGTGTTTTCAGCACCCCACAGTGCGTTTGATGTGCGGAAACAGGGATATCTTCGTTTTCGTGGGGTTTCCAGCTGAGACATGCATTTTCAGTGATAATCTTCATGATTCTGCTGTTACAAGTGTGCAGAATCACAGAAATCGCTGTTTTCGTGCCATTGAATGCGAAAAACACGTTTTCTGGTGTTTTCAGCACTCCACAGAGCGTTTGACATGCGGAAACTGCGATATCTTCGGTTGCGTTGTTGTTTCCATCTGAGATATGCATTTTCATTGATATTCTTAATGATTCTGCTGTTACAAGTGTGCGGAATCACCGCAATCGCTGTTTTCGTGCTATTGAATGCGAAAAACACGTTTTCTGGTGTTTTCAGCACTCCGCAGAGCGTTTGACATGCGGAAACTGCGATATCTTCGGTTTCGTTGTTGTTTCCATCTGAGATATGCATTTTCAGTGATATTCTTAATGATTCTGCGGTTACACGTGTGCAGAATCACCGAAATCGCTGTTTTCGTGCTATTGAATGCGAAAAACACGTTTTCTGGTGTTTTCAGCACCCCACAGTGCGTTTGATGTGCGGAAACAGGGATATCTTCGTTTTCGTGGCGTTTCCAGCTGAGACATGCATTTTCTACGATAATCTTCTAGTTTCTTCTGTGACAAGTGTGCAGAATCACCGAAATGGCTGTTTTCGTGCTATTGAATGCGAAAGACACGTTTTCTGGTGTTTTCAGCACTCCACAGTGCGATTGATGTGCGGAAACAGGGATATCTTCGTTTGCGTGGGGTTTCCAGTTGAGATATGCATTTTCAGTGATAATCTTCATGATTCTGCTGTTACAAGTGTGCAGAATCACCGCTATCGCTGTTTTCGTGCTATTGAATGCGAAAAACACGTTTTCTGGTATTTTCAGCACTCCGCAGAGCGTTTGACATGCAGAAACTGCGATATCTTCGGTATCGTTGTTGTTTCCAGCTGAGATATGCATTTTCAGTGATATTCTTAATGATTCTGCGGTTACATGTGTGCAGAATCACCGAAATCGCTGTTTTCGAGCTATTGAATGCGAAAAACACGTTTCCTGGTGTTTGCAGCACTCCACAGTGCGTATGACATGCGGAAACAGCGATATCTTCGATTTCGTTGGGTTTCCAGCTGAGATATGCGTTTTCAGTGATAATCTTCATGATTCTGCTGTTACAAGTGTGCAGAATCACAGAAATCGCTGTTTTCGTGCTATTGAATGCGAAAAACACGTTTTCTGGTATTTTCAACACTCCACAGAGCGCTTGACATGCGGAAACTGCGATATCTTCGGTATCGATGGGTTTCCAGCTGAGATATGCATTTTAAGTGATAATCTTCATGATTCTGCTGTTACACGTGTGCAGAATCACCGAAATCGCTGTTTTCGTGCTATTGAATGCGAAAAACACGTTTTCTGGTGTTTTCAGCACCCCGCAGAGCGTTTGACATGCGGAAACTGCGATATCTTCGGTATCGTTGTTGTTTCCAGCTGAGATATGCATTTTCAGTGATATTCTTAATGATTCTGCGGTTACAAGTGTGCAGAATCACCGAAATCGCTGTTTTCGTGCTATTGAATGCGAAAAACACGTTTTCTGGTGTTTTCAGCACCCCACAGTGCGTTTGATGTGCGGAAACAGGGATATCTTCGTTTTCGTGGGGTTTCCAGCTGAGACATGCATTTTCTACGATAATCTTCGAGTTTCTTCTGTGACAAGTGTGCAGAATCACCGAAATGGCTGTTTTCGTGCTATTGAATGCGAAAAACACGTTTTCTGGTGTTTTCAGCACTCCACAGTGCGTTTGATGTGCGGAAACAGGGATATCTTCGTTTGCGTGGGGTTTCCAGTTGAGATATGCATTTTCAGTGATAATCTTCATGATTCTGCTGTTACAAGTGTGCAGAATCACCGCAATCGCTGTTTTCGTGCTATTGAATTTCGAAAAACACGTTTTCTGGTGTTTTCAGCACTCCGCAGAGCGTTTGACATGCGGAAACTGCGATATCTTCGGTATCGTTGTTGTTTCCAGCTGAGATATGCATTTTCAGTGATATTCTTAATGATTCTGCGGTTACAAGTGTGCAGAATCACCGAAATCGCTGTTTTCGTGCTATTGAATGCGAAAAACACGTTTTCTGGTGTTTTCAGCACCTCACAGTGCGTTTGATGTGCGGAAACAGGGATATCTTTGTTTTCGTGGGGTTTCCAGCTGAGACATGCATTTTCTTCGATAATCTTCGAGTTTCATCTGTGACAAGTGTGCAGAATCACCGAAATGGCTGTTTTCGTGCTATTGAATGCGAAAAACACGTTTTCTGGTGTTTTCAGCACTCCGCAGAGCGTTTGACATGCGGAAACTGCGATATCTTCGGTATCGTTGTTGTTTCCAGCTGAGATATGCATTTTCAGTGATATTCTTAATGATTCTGCGGTTACAAGTGTGCAGAATCACCGAAATCGCTGTTTTCGTGCTATTGAATGCGAAAAACACGTTTTCTGGTGTTTTCAGCACCTCACAGTGCGTTTGATGTGCGGAAACAGGGATATCTTTGTTTTCGTGGGGTTTCCAGCTGAGACATGCATTTTCTTCGATAATCTTCGAGTTTCATCTGTGACAAGTGTGCAGAATCACCGAAATGGCTGTTTTCGTGCTATTGAATGCGAAAAACACGTTTTCTGGTGTTTTCAACACTCCACAGAGCGTTTGACATGCGGAAACTGCGATATCTTCGGTATCGTTGTTGTTTCCAGCTGAGATATGCATTTTAAGTGATAATCTTCATGATTCTGCTGTTACTAGTGTGCAGAATCACCGCAATCGCTGTTTTCGTGCTATTGAATGCGAAAAACACGTTTTCTGGTGTTTTCAGCACTCCGCAGAGCGTTTGACATGCGGAAACTGCGATATCTTCGGTATCGTTGTTGTTTCCAGCTGAGATATGCATTTTCAGTGATATTCTTAATGATTCTGCGGTTACAAGTGTGCAGAATCACCGAAATCGCTGTTTTCGTGCTATTGAATGCGAAAAACACGTTTTCTGGTGTTTTCAGCACCCGACAGTGCGTTTGATGTGCGGAAACAGGGATATCTTCGTTTGCGTGGGGTTTCCAGTTGAGATATCCATTTTCAGTGATAATCTTCATGATTCTGCTGTTACAAGTGTGCAGAATCACCGCAATCGCTGTTTTCGTGCTATTGAATGCGAAAAACACGCTTTCTGGTGTTTTCAGCACTCCGCAGAGCGTTTGACATGCGGAAACTGCGATATCTTCGGTATCGTTGTTGTGTCCAGCTGAGATATGCATTTTCAGTGATATTCTTAACGATTCTGCGGTTACAAGTGTGCAGAATCACCGAAATGGCTGTTTTCGTGCTATTGAATGCGAAAGACACGTTTTCTGGTGTTTTCAGCACTCCGCAGAGCGTTTGACATGCGGAAACTGCGATATCTTCGGTATCGTTGTTGTTTCCAGCTGAGATATGCATTTTCAGTGATATTCTTAATGATTCTGCGGTTACAAGTGTGCAGAATCACCGAAATCGCTGTTTTCGTGCTATTGAATGCGAAAAACACGTTTTCTGGTGTTTTCAGCACCCGACAGTGCGTTTGATGTGCGGAAACAGGGATATCTTCGTTTGCGTGGGGTTTCCAGTTGAGATATCCATTTTCAGTGATAATCTTCATGATTCTGCTGTTACAAGTGTGCAGAATCACCGCAATCGCTGTTTTCGTGCTATTGAATGCGAAAAACACGTTTTCTGGTGTTTTCAGCACTCCGCAGAGCGTTTGACATGCGGAAACTGCGATATCTTCGGTATCGTTGTTGTGTCCAGCTGAGATATGCATTTTCAGTGATATTCTTAACGATTCTGCGGTTACAAGTGTGCAGAATCACCGAAATGGCTGTTTTCGTGCTATTGAATGCGAAAAACACGTTTTCTGGTGTTTTCAGCACTCCGCAGAGCGTTTGACATGCGGAAACTGCGATATCTTCGGTATCGTTGTTGTTTCCAGCTGAGATATGCATTTTCAGTGATATTCTTAATGATTCTGCGGTTACAAGTGTGCAGAATCACCGAAATCGCTGTTTTCGTGCTATTGAATGCGAAAAACACGTTTTCTGGTGTTTTCAGCTACCGACAGTGCGTTTGATGTGCGGAAACAGGGATATCTTCGTTTGCGTGGGGTTTCCAGTTGAGATATCCATTTTCAGTGATAATCTTCATGATTCTGCTGTTACAAGTGTGCAGAATCACCGCAATCGCTGTTTTCGTGCTATTGAATGCGAAAAACACGTTTTCTGGTGTTTTCAGCACTCCGCAGAGCGTTTGACATGCGGAAACTGCGATATCTTCGGTATCGTTGTTGTTTCCAGCTGAGATATGCATTTTCAGTGATAATCTTCATGATTCTGCTGTTACAAGTGTGCAGAATCACCGCAATCGCTGTTTTCGTGCTATTGAATGCGAAAAACACGTTTTCTGGTGTTTTCACCACCCCGCAGAGCGTTTGACATGTGGAAACTGCGATATCTTCGGTATCGTTGTTGTTTCCAGCTGAGATATGCATTTTCAGTGATATTCTTAATGATTCTGCGGTTACAAGTGTGCAGAATCACCGAAATGGCTGTTTTCGTGCTATTGAATGCGAAAAACTCGCTTTCTGGTGTTTTCAGCACCCGACAGTGCGTTTGATGTGCGGAAACAGGGATATCTTCGGTATCGTCGTTGTTTCCAGCTGAGATATGCATTTTCAGTGATATTCTTAATGATTCTGCGGTTACAAGTGTGCAGAATCACCGAAATCGCTGTTTTCGTGCTATTGAATGCGAAAAACACGTTTTCTGGTGTTTTCAGCACCCCACAGTGCGTTTGATGTGCGGAAACAGGGATATCTTCGTTTGCGTGGGGTTTCCAGTTGAGATATGCATTTTCAGTGATAATCTTCATGATTCTGCTGTTACAAGTGTGCAGAATCACCGCAATTGCTGTTTTCGTGCTATTGAATGCGAAAAACACGTTTTCTTGTGTTTTCAGCACCCGACAGTGCGTTTGATATGCGGAAACAGGGATATCTTCGGTATCGTCGTTGTTTCCAGCTGAGATATGCATTTTCAGTGATATTCTTAATGATTCTGCGGTTACAAGTGTGCAGAATCACCGAAATCGCTGTTTTCGTGCTATTGAATGCGAAAAACACGTTTTCTGGTGTTTTCAGCACCCCACAGTGCGTTTGATGTGCGGAAACAGGGATATCTTCGTTTGCGTGGGGTTTCCAGTTGAGATATGCATTTTCAGTGATAATCTTCATGATTCTGCTGTTACAAGTGTGCAGAATCACCGTAATCGCTGTTTTCGTGCTATTGAATGCGAAAAACACGTTTTCTTGCGTTTCCAGCACTCCACAGTGCGTAAGACATGCGGAAACTGCGATATCTTCGGTATCGCTCGGTTTCCACCTTACATATGCATTTTCAGTGATAATCTTCATGATTCTGCTGTTACAAGTGTGCAGAATCACCGCAATCGCTGTTTTCGTGCTATTGAATTTCGAAAAACACGTTTTCTGGTGTTTTCAGCACTCCGCAGAGCGTCTGACATGCGGAAACTGCGATATCTTCGGTATCGTTGTTGTTTCCAGCTGAGATATGCATTTTCAGTGATATTCTTAATGATTCTGCGGTTACAAGTGTGCAGAATCACCGAAACCGCTGTTTTCGTGCTATTGAATGCGAAAAACACGTTTTCTGGTGTTTTCAGCACCTCACAGTGCGTTTGATGTGCGGAAACAGGGATATCTTCGTTTTCGTGGGGTTTCCAGCTGAGACATGCATTTTCTTCGATAATCTTCGAGTTTCATCTGTGACAAGTGTGCAGAATCACCGAAATGGCTGTTTTCGTGCTATTGAATGCGAAAAACACGTTTTCTGGTGTTTTCAGCACTCCGCAGAGCGTTTGACATGCGGAAACTGCGATATCTTCGGTATCGTTGTTGTTTCCAGCTGAGATATGCATTTTCAGTGATATTCTTAATGATTCTGCGGTTACACGTGTGCAGAATCACCGAAATCGCTGTTTTCGTGCTATTGAATGCGAAAAACACGTTTTCTGGTGTTTTCAGCACCCGACAGTGCGTTTGATGTGCGGAAACAGGGATATCTTCGTTTGCGTGGGGTTTCCAGTTGAGATATCCATTTTCAGTGATAATCTTCATGATTCTGCTGTTACAAGTGTGCAGAATCACCGCAATCGCTGTTTTCGTGCTATTGAATGCGAAAAACACGTTTTCTGGTGTTTTCAGCACTCCGCAGAGCGTTTGACATGCGGAAACTGCGATATCTTCGGTATCGTTGTTGTGTCCAGCTGAGATATGCATTTTCAGTGATATTCTTAACGATTCTGCGGTTACAAGTGTGCAGAATCACCGAAATGGCTGTTTTCGTGCTATTGAATGCGAAAAACACGTTTTCTGGTGTTTTCAGCACTCCGCAGAGCGTTTGACATGCGGAAACTGCGATGTCTTCGGTATCGTTGTTGTTTCCAGCTGAGATATGCATTTTCAGTGATATTCTTAATGATTCTGCGGTTACAAGTGTGCAGAATCACCGAAATCGCTGTTTTCGTGCTATTGAATGCGAAAAACACGTTTTCTGGTGTGTTCAGCTACCGACAGTGCGTTTGATGTGCGGAAACAGGGATATCTTCGTTTGCGTGGGGTTTCCAGTTGAGATATCCATTTTCAGTGATAATCTTCATGATTCTGCTGTTACAAGTGTGCAGAATCACCGCAATCGCTGTTTTCGTGCTATTGAATGCGAAAAACACGTTTTCTGGTGTTTTCACCACTCCGCAGAGCGTTTGACATGTGGAAACTGCGATATCTTCGGTATCGTTGTTGTTTCCAGCTGAGATATGCATTTTCAGTGATATTCTTAATGATTCTGCGGTTACAAGTGTGCAGAATCACCGAAATGGCTGTTTTCGTGCTATTGAATGCGAAAAACTCGCTTTCTGGTGTTTTCAGCACCCGACAGTGCGTTTGATGTGCGGAAACAGGGATATCTTCGGTATCGTCGTTGTTTCCAGCTGAGATATGCATTTTCAGTGATATTCTTAATGATTCTGCGGTTACAAGTGTGCAGAATCACCGAAATCGCTGTTTTCGTGCTATTGAATGCGAAAAACACGTTTTCTGGTGTTTTCAGCACCCCACAGTGCGTTTGATGTGCGGAAACAGGGATATCTTCGTTTGCGTGGGGTTTCCAGTTGAGATATGCATTTTCAGTGATAATCTTCATGATTCTGCTGTTACAAGTGTGCAGAATCACCGCAATTGCTGTTTTCGTGCTATTGAATGCGAAAAACACGTTTTCTTGTGTTTTCAGCACCCGACAGTGCGTTTGATATGCGGAAACAGGGATATCTTCGGTATCGTCGTTGTTTCCAGCTGAGATATGCATTTTCAGTGATATTCTTAATGATTCTGCGGTTACAAGTGTGCAGAATCACCGAAATCGCTGTTTTCGTGCTATTGAATGCGAAAAACACGTTTTCTGGTGTTTTCAGCACCCCACAGTGCGTTTGATGTGCGGAAACAGGGATATCTTCGTTTGCGTGGGGTTTCCAGTTGAGATATGCATTTTCAGTGATAATCTTCATGATTCTGCTGTTACAAGTGTGCAGAATCACCGTAATCGCTGTTTTCGTGCTATTGAATGCGAAAAACACGTTTTCTTGCGTTTTCAGCACTCCACAGTGCGTAAGACATGCGGAAACTGCGATATCTTCGGTATCGCTCGGTTTCCACCTTACATATGCATTTTCAGTGATATTCTTAATGATTCTGCGGTTACAAGTGTGCAGAATCACCGAAATCGCTGATATCGTGCTATTGTATGCGAAAAACACGTTTTCTGGTGTTTTCAGCACTCCACAGAGCGTTTGACATGCGGAAACTGCGATATCTTCGGTATCGTTGTTGTTTCCAGCTGAGATATGCATTTTCAGTGATATTCTTAATGATTCTGCGGTTACAAGTGTGCAGAATCACCGAAATCGCTGTTTTCGAGCTATTGAATGCGAAAAACACGTTTCCTGGTGTTTGCAGCACTCCACAGTGCGTATGACATGCGGAAACTGCGATATCTTCGGTATCGTTGTTGTTTCCAGCTGAGATATGCATTTTCAGTGATATTCTTAATGATTCTGCGGTTACAAGTGTGCAGAATCACCGAAATCGCTGTTTTCGTGCTATTGAATGCGAAAAACACGTTTTCTGGTGTTTTCAGCACCTCACAGTGCGTTTGATGTGCGGAAACAGGGATATCTTCGTTTTCGTGGGGTTTCCAGCTGAGACATGCATTTTCTTCGATAATCTTCGAGTTTCATCTGTGACAAGTGTGCAGAATCACCGAAATGGCTGTTTTCGTGCTATTGAATGCGAAAAACACGTTTTCTGGTGTTTTCAGCACTCCGCAGAGCGTTTGACATGCGGAAACTGCGATATCTTCGGTATCGTTGTTGTTTCCAGCTGAGATATGCATTTTCAGTGATATTCTTAATGATTCTGCGGTTACACGTGTGCAGAATCACCGAAATCGCTGTTTTCGTGCTATTGAATGCGAAAAACACGTTTTCTGGTGTTTTCAGCACCCGACAGTGCGTTTGATGTGCGGAAACAGGGATATCTTCGTTTGCGTGGGGTTTCCAGTTGAGATATCCATTTTCAGTGATAATCTTCATGATTCTGCTGTTACAAGTGTGCAGAATCACCGCAATCGCTGTTTTCGTGCTATTGAATGCGAAAAACACGTTTTCTGGTGTTTTCAGCACTCCGCAGAGCGTTTGACATGCGGAAACTGCGATATCTTCGGTATCGTTGTTGTGTCCAGCTGAGATATGCATTTTCAGTGATATTCTTAACGATTCTGCGGTTACAAGTGTGCAGAATCACCGAAATGGCTGTTTTCGTGCTATTGAATGCGAAAAACACGTTTTCTGGTGTTTTCAGCACTCCGCAGAGCGTTTGACATGCGGAAACTGCGATGTCTTCGGTATCGTTGTTGTTTCCAGCTGAGATATGCATTTTCAGTGATATTCTTAATGATTCTGCGGTTACAAGTGTGCAGAATCACCGAAATCGCTGTTTTCGTGCTATTGAATGCGAAAAACACGTTTTCTGGTGTTTTCAGCTACCGACAGTGCGTTTGATGTGCGGAAACAGGGATATCTTCGTTTGCGTGGGGTTTCCAGTTGAGATATCCATTTTCAGTGATAATCTTCATGATTCTGCTGTTACAAGTGTGCAGAATCACCGCAATCGCTGTTTTCGTGCTATTGAATGCGAAAAACACGTTTTCTGGTGTTTTCACCACTCCGCAGAGCGTTTGACATGTGGAAACTGCGATATCTTCGGTATCGTTGTTGTTTCCAGCTGAGATATGCATTTTCAGTGATATTCTTAATGATTCTGCGGTTACAAGTGTGCAGAATCACCGAAATGGCTGTTTTCGTGCTATTGAATGCGAAAAACTCGCTTTCTGGTGTTTTCAGCACCCGACAGTGCGTTTGATGTGCGGAAACAGGGATATCTTCGGTATCGTCGTTGTTTCCAGCTGAGATATGCATTTTCAGTGATATTCTTAATGATTCTGCGGTTACAAGTGTGCAGAATCACCGAAATCGCTGTTTTCGTGCTATTGAATGCGAAAAACACGTTTTCTGGTGTTTTCAGCACCCCACAGTGCGTTTGATGTGCGGAAACAGGGATATCTTCGTTTGCGTGGGGTTTCCAGTTGAGATATGCATTTTCAGTGATAATCTTCATGATTCTGCTGTTACAAGTGTGCAGAATCACCGCAATTGCTGTTTTCGTGCTATTGAATGCGAAAAACACGTTTTCTTGTGTTTTCAGCACCCGACAGTGCGTTTGATATGCGGAAACAGGGATATCTTCGGTATCGTCGTTGTTTCCAGCTGAGATATGCATTTTCAGTGATATTCTTAATGATTCTGCGGTTACAAGTGTGCAGAATCACCGAAATCGCTGTTTTCGTGCTATTGAATGCGAAAAACACGTTTTCTGGTGTTTTCAGCACCCCACAGTGCGTTTGATGTGCGGAAACAGGGATATCTTCGTTTGCGTGGGGTTTCCAGTTGAGATATGCATTTTCAGTGATAATCTTCATGATTCTGCTGTTACAAGTGTGCAGAATCACCGTAATCGCTGTTTTCGTGCTATTGAATGCGAAAAACACGTTTTCTTGCGTTTTCAGCACTCCACAGTGCGTAAGACATGCGGAAACTGCGATATCTTCGGTATCGCTCGGTTTCCACCTTACATATGCATTTTCAGTGATATTCTTAATGATTCTGCGGTTACAAGTGTGCAGAATCACCGAAATCGCTGATATCGTGCTATTGTATGCGAAAAACACGTTTTCTGGTGTTTTCAGCACTCCACAGAGCGTTTGACATGCGGAAACTGCGATATCTTCGGTATCGTTGTTGTTTCCAGCTGAGATATGCATTTTCAGTGATATTCTTAATGATTCTGCGGTTACAAGTGTGCAGAAACGCCGAAATCGCTGTTTTCGAGCTATTGAATGCGAAAAACACGTTTCCTGGTGTTTGCAGCACTCCACAGTGCGTATGACATGCGGAAACAGCGATATCTTCGATTTCGTTGGGTTTCCAGCTGAGATATGCGTTTTCAGTGATAATCTTCATGATTCTGCTGTTACAAGTGTGCAGAATCACAGAAATCGCTGTTTTCGTGCTCTTGAATGCGAAAAACACGTTTTCTGGTATTTTCAACACTCCACAGAGCGTTTGACATGCGGAAACTGCGATATCTTCGGTATCGATGGGTTTCCAGCTGAGATATGCATTTTAAGTGATAATCTTCATGATTCTGGTGTTACACGTGTGCAGAATCACCGAAATCGCTGTTTTCGTGCTATTGAATGCGAAAAACACGTTTTCTGGTGTTTTCAGCACTCCGCAGAGCGTTTGACATGCGGAAACTGCGATATCTTCGGTATCGTTGTTGTTTCCAGCTGAGATATGCATTTTCAGTGATATTCTTAATGATTCTGCGGTTACAAGTGTGCAGAATCACCGAAATCGCTGTTTTCGTGCTATTGAATGCGAAAAACACGTTTTCTGGTGTTTTCAGCACCCCACAGTGCGTTTGATGTGCGGAAACAGGGATATCTTCGTTTTCGTGGGGTTTCCAGCTGAGACATGCATTTTCTACGATAATCTTCGAGTTTCTTCTGTGACAAGTGTGCAGAATCACCGAAATGGCTGTTTTCGTGGTATTGAATGCGAAAAACACGTTTTCTGGTGTTTTCAACACTCCACAGAGCGTTTGACATGCGGAAACTGCGATATCTTCGGTATCGATGGGTTTCCAGCTGAGATATGCATTTTAAGTGATAATCTTCATGATTCTGCTGTTACACGTGTGCAGAATCACCGAAATGGCTGTTTTCGTGCTATTGAATGCGAAAAACACGTTTTCTGGTGTTTTCAACACTCCACAGAGCGTTTGACATGCGGTAACTGCGATATCTTCGGTATCGATGGGTTTCCAGCTGAGATATGCATTTTCAGTGATAATCTTCATGATTCTGCTGTTACAAGTGTGCAGAATCACCGTAATCGCTGTTTTCGTGCTATTGAATGCGAAAAACACGTTTTCTTGCGTTTCCAGCACTCCACAGTGCGTAAGACATGCGGAAACTGCGATATCTTCGGTATCGCTCGGTTTCCACCTTACATATGCATTTTCAGTGATAATCTTCATGATTCTGCTGTTACAAGTGTGCAGAATCACCGAAATGGCTGTTTTCGTGCTATTGAATGCGAAAAACACGTTTTCTGGTGTTTTCAGCACTCCGCAGAGCGTTTGACATGCGGAAACTGCGATGTCTTCGGTATCGTTGTTGTTTCCAGCTGAGATATGCATTTTCAGTGATATTCTTAATGATTCTGCGGTTACAAGTGTGCAGAATCACCGAAATCGCTGTTTTCGTGCTATTGAATGCGAAAAACACGTTTTCTGGTGTTTTCAGCTACCGACAGTGCGTTTGATGTGCGGAAACAGGGATATCTTCGTTTGCGTGGGGTTTCCAGTTGAGATATCCATTTTCAGTGATAATCTTCATGAATCTGCTGTTACAAGTGTGCAGAATCACCGCAATCGCTGTTTTCGTGCTATTGAATGCGAAAAACACGTTTTCTGGTGTTTTCACCACTCCGCAGAGCGTTTGACATGTGGAAACTGCGATATCTTCGGTATCGTTGTTGTTTCCAGCTGAAATATGCATTTTCAGTGATATTCTTAATGATTCTGCGGTTACAAGTGTGCAGAATCACCGAAATGGCTGTTTTCGTGCTATTGAATGCGAAAAACTCGCTTTCTGGTGTTTTCAGCACCCGACAGTGCGTTTGATGTGCGGAAACAGGGATATCTTCGGTATCGTCGTTGTTTCCAGCTGAGATATGCATTTTCAGTGATATTCTTAATGATTCTGCGGTTACAAGTGTGCAGAATCACCGAAATCGCTGTTTTCGTGCTATTGAATGCGAAAAACACGTTTTCTGGTGTTTTCAGCACCCCACAGTGCGTTTGATGTGCGGAAACAGGGATATCTTCGTTTGCGTGGGGTTTCCAGTTGAGATATGCATTTTCAGTGATAATCTTCATGATTCTGCTGTTACAAGTGTGCAGAATCACCGTAATCGCTGTTTTCGTGCTATTGAATGCGAAAAACACGTTTTCTTGCGTTTTCAGCACTCCACAGTGCGTAAGACATGCGGAAACTGCGATATCTTCGGTATCGCTCGGTTTCCACCTTACATATGCATTTTCAGTGATATTCTTAATGATTCTGCGGTTACAAGTGTGCAGAATCACCGTAATCGCTGTTTTCGTGCTATTGAATGCGAAAAACACGTTTTCTTGCGTTTCCAGCACTCCACAGTGCGTAAGACATGCGGAAACTGCGATATCTTCGGTATCGCTCGGTTTCCACCTTACATATGCATTTTCAGTGATAATCTTCATGATTCTGCTGTTACAAGTGTGCAGAATCACCGAAATGGCTGTTTTCGTGCTATTGAATGCGAAAAACACGTTTTCTGGTGTTTTCAGCACTCCGCAGAGCGTTTGACATGCGGAAACTGCGATGTCTTCGGTATCGTTGTTGTTTCCAGCTGAGATATGCATTTTCAGTGATATTCTTAATGATTCTGCGGTTACAAGTGTGCAGAATCACCGAAATCGCTGTTTTCGTGCTATTGAATGCGAAAAACACGTTTTCTGGTGTTTTCAGCTACCGACAGTGCGTTTGATGTGCGGAAACAGGGATATCTTCGTTTGCGTGGGGTTTCCAGTTGAGATATCCATTTTCAGTGATAATCTTCATGAATCTGCTGTTACAAGTGTGCAGAATCACCGCAATCGCTGTTTTCGTGCTATTGAATGCGAAAAACACGTTTTCTGGTGTTTTCACCACTCCGCAGAGCGTTTGACATGTGGAAACTGCGATATCTTCGGTATCGTTGTTGTTTCCAGCTGAAATATGCATTTTCAGTGATATTCTTAATGATTCTGCGGTTACAAGTGTGCAGAATCACCGAAATGGCTGTTTTCGTGCTATTGAATGCGAAAAACTCGCTTTCTGGTGTTTTCAGCACCCGACAGTGCGTTTGATGTGCGGAAACAGGGATATCTTCGGTATCGTCGTTGTTTCCAGCTGAGATATGCATTTTCAGTGATATTCTTAATGATTCTGCGGTTACAAGTGTGCAGAATCACCGAAATCGCTGTTTTCGTGCTATTGAATGCGAAAAACACGTTTTCTGGTGTTTTCAGCACCCCACAGTGCGTTTGATGTGCGGAAACAGGGATATCTTCGTTTGCGTGGGGTTTCCAGTTGAGATATGCATTTTCAGTGATAATCTTCATGATTCTGCTGTTACAAGTGTGCAGAATCACCGCAATTGCTGTTTTCGTGCTATTGAATGCGAAAAACACGTTTTCTTGTGTTTTCAGCACCCGACAGTGCGTTTGATATGCGGAAACAGGGATATCTTCGGTATCGTCGTTGTTTCCAGCTGAGATATGCATTTTCAGTGATATTCTTAATGATTCTGCGGTTACAAGTGTGCAGAATCACCGAAATCGCTGTTTTCGTGCTATTGAATGCGAAAAACACGTTTTCTGGTGTTTTCAGCACCCCACAGTGCGTTTGATGTGCGGAAACAGGGATATCTTCGTTTGCGTGGGGTTTCCAGTTGAGATATGCATTTTCAGTGATAATCTTCATGATTCTGCTGTTACAAGTGTGCAGAATCACCGTAATCGCTGTTTTCGTGCTATTGAATGCGAAAAACACGTTTTCTTGCGTTTTCAGCACTCCACAGTGCGTAAGACATGCGGAAACTGCGATATCTTCGGTATCGCTCGGTTTCCACCTTACATATGCATTTTCAGTGATATTCTTAATGATTCTGCGGTTACAAGTGTGCAGAATCACCGAAATCGCTGATATCGTGCTATTGTATGCGAAAAACACGTTTTCTGGTGTTTTCAGCACTCCACAGAGCGTTTGACATGCGGAAACTGCGATATCTTCGGTATCGTTGTTGTTTCCAGCTGAGATATGCATTTTCAGTGATATTCTTAATGATTCTGCGGTTACAAGTGTGCAGAATCACCGAAATCGCTGTTTTCGAGCTATTGAATGCGAAAAACACGTTTCCTGGTGTTTGCAGCACTCCACAGTGCGTATGACATGCGGAAACTGCGATATCTTCGGTATCGTTGTTGTTTCCAGCTGAGATATGCATTTTCAGTGATATTCTTAATGATTCTGCGGTTACAAGTGTGCAGAATCACCGAAATCGCTGTTTTCGTGCTATTGAATGCGAAAAACACGTTTTCTGGTGTTTTCAGCACCTCACAGTGCGTTTGATGTGCGGAAACAGGGATATCTTCGTTTTCGTGGGGTTTCCAGCTGAGACATGCATTTTCTTCGATAATCTTCGAGTTTCATCTGTGACAAGTGTGCAGAATCACCGAAATGGCTGTTTTCGTGCTATTGAATGCGAAAAACACGTTTTCTGGTGTTTTCAGCACTCCGCAGAGCGTTTGACATGCGGAAACTGCGATATCTTCGGTATCGTTGTTGTTTCCAGCTGAGATATGCATTTTCAGTGATATTCTTAATGATTCTGCGGTTACACGTGTGCAGAATCACCGAAATCGCTGTTTTCGTGCTATTGAATGCGAAAAACACGTTTTCTGGTGTTTTCAGCACCCGACAGTGCGTTTGATGTGCGGAAACAGGGATATCTTCGTTTGCGTGGGGTTTCCAGTTGAGATATCCATTTTCAGTGATAATCTTCATGATTCTGCTGTTACAAGTGTGCAGAATCACCGCAATCGCTGTTTTCGTGCTATTGAATGCGAAAAACACGTTTTCTGGTGTTTTCAGCACTCCGCAGAGCGTTTGACATGCGGAAACTGCGATATCTTCGGTATCGTTGTTGTGTCCAGCTGAAATATGCATTTTCAGTGATATTCTTAACGATTCTGCGGTTACAAGTGTGCAGAATCACCGAAATGGCTGTTTTCGTGCTATTGAATGCGAAAAACACGTTTTCTGGTGTTTTCAGCACTCCGCAGAGCGTTTGACATGCGGAAACTGCGATGTCTTCGGTATCGTTGTTGTTTCCAGCTGTGATATGCATTTTCAGTGATATTCTTAATGATTCTGCGGTTACAAGTGTGCAGAATCACCGAAATCGCTGTTTTCGTGCTATTGAATGCGAAAAACACGTTTTCTGGTGTTTTCAGCTACCGACAGTGCGTTTGATGTGCGGAAACAGGGATATCTTCGTTTGCGTGGGGTTTCCACTTGAGATATCCATTTTCAGTGATAATCTTCATGATTCTGCTGTTACAAGTGTGCAGAATCACCGCAATCGCTGTTTTCGTGCTATTGAATGCGAAAAACACGTTTTCTGGTGTTTTCACCACTCCGCAGAGCGTTTGACATGTGGAAACTGCGATAACTTCGGTATCGTTGTTGTTTCCAGCTGAGATATGCATTTTCAGTGATATTCTTAATGATTCTGCGGTTACAAGTGTGCAGAATCACCGAAATGGCTGTTTTCGTGCTATTGAATGCGAAAAACTCGCTTTCTGGTGTTTTCAGCACCCGACAGTGCGTTTGATGTGCGGAAACAGGGATATCTTCGGTATCGTCGTTGTTTCCAGCTGAGATATGCATTTTCAGTGATATTCTTAATGATTCTGCGGTTACAAGTGTGCAGAATCACCGAAATCGCTGTTTTCGTGCTATTGAATGCGAAAAACACGTTTTCTGGTGTTTTCAGCACCCCACAGTGCGTTTGATGTGCGGAAACAGGGATATCTTCGTTTGCGTGGGGTTTCCAGTTGAGATATGCATTTTCAGTGATAATCTTCATGATTCTGCTGTTACAAGTGTGCAGAATCACCGCAATTGCTGTTTTCGTGCTATTGAATGCGAAAAACACGTTTTCTTGTGTTTTCAGCACCCGACAGTGCGTTTGATATGCGGAAACAGGGATATCTTCGGTATCGTCGTTGTTTCCAGCTGAGATATGCATTTTCAGTGATATTCTTAATGATTCTGCGGTTACAAGTGTGCAGAATCACCGAAATCGCTGTTTTCGTGCTATTGAATGCGAAAAACACGTTTTCTGGTGTTTTCAGCACCCCACAGTGCGTTTGATGTGCGGAAACAGGGATATCTTCGTTTGCGTGGGGTTTCCAGTTGAGATATGCATTTTCAGTGATAATCTTCATGATTCTGCTGTTACAAGTGTGCAGAATCACCGTAATCGCTGTTTTCGTGCTATTGAATGCGAAAAACACGTTTTCTTGCGTTTTCAGCACTCCACAGTGCGTAAGACATGCGGAAACTGCGATATCTTCGGTATCGCTCGGTTTCCACCTTACATATGCATTTTCAGTGATATTCTTAATGATTCTGCGGTTACAAGTGTGCAGAATCACCGAAATCGCTGATATCGTGCTATTGTATGCGAAAAACACGTTTTCTGGTGTTTTCAGCACTCCACAGAGCGTTTGACATGCGGAAACTGCGATATCTTCGGTATCGTTGTTGTTTCCAGCTGAGATATGCATTTTCAGTGATATTCTTAATGATTCTGCGGTTACAAGTGTGCAGAATCACCGAAATCGCTGTTTTCGAGCTATTGAATGCGAAAAACACGTTTCCTGGTATTTGCAGCACTCCACAGTGCGTATGACATGCGGAAACAGCGATATCTTCGATTTCGTTGGGTTTCCAGCTGAGATATGCGTTTTCAGTGATAATCTTCATGATTCTGCTGTTACAAGTGTGCAGAATCACAGAAATCGCTGTTTTCGTGCTATTGAATGCGAAAAACACGTTTTCTGGTATTTTCAACACTCCACAGAGCGTTTGACATGCGGAAACTGCGATATCTTCGGTATCGATGGGTTTCCAGCTGAGATATGCATTTTAAGTGATAATCTTCATGATTCTGCTGTTACACGTGTGCAGAATCACCGAAATCGCTGTTTTCGTGCTATTGAATGCGAAAAACACGTTTTCTGGTGTTTTCAGCACTCCGCAGAGCGTTTGACATGCGGAAACTGCGATATCTTCGGTATCGTTGTTGTTTCCAGCTGAGATATGCATTTTCAGTGATATTCTTAATGATTCTGCGGTTACAAGTGTGCAGAATCACCGAAATCGCTGTTTTCGTGCTATTGAATGCGAAAAACACGTTTTCTGGTGTTTTCAGCACCCCACAGTGCGTTTGATGTGCGGAAACAGGGATATCTTCGTTTTCGTGGTGTTTCCAGCTGAGACATGCATTTTCTACGATAATCTTCGAGTTTCTTCTGTGACAAGTGTGCAGAATCACCGAAATCGCTGTTTTCGTGCTATTGAATGCGAAAAACACGTTTTCTGGTGTTTTCAGCACTCCGCAGAGCGTTTGACATGCGGAAACTGCGATATCTTCGGTATCGTTGTTGTTTCCAGCTGAGATATGCATTTTCAGTGATATTCTTAATGATTCTGCGGTTACAAGTGTGCAGAATCACCGAAATCGCTGTTTTCGAGCTATTGAATGCGAAAAACACGTTTCCTGGTGTTTGCAGCACTCCACAGTGCGTATGACATGCGGAAACAGCGATATCTTCGATTTCGTTGGGTTTCCAGCTGAGATATGCGTTTTCAGTGATAATCTTCATGATTCTGCTGTTACAAGTGTGCAGAATCACAGAAATCGCTGTTTTCGTGCTATTGAATGCGAAAAACACGTTTTCTGGTGTTTTCAACACTCCACAGAGCGTTTGACATGCGGTAACTGCGATATCTTCGGTATCGATGGGTTTCCAGCTGAGATATGCATTTTCAGTGATAATCTTCATGATTCTGCTGTTACAAGTGTGCAGAATCACCGCAATCGCTGTTTTCGTGCTATTGAATGCGAAAAACACGTTTTCTTGTGTTTTCTGCACCCGACACTGCGTTTGATATGCGGAAACAGGGATATCTTCGGTATCGTTGTTGTTTCCAGCTGAGATATGCATTTTCAGTGATATTCTTAATGATTCTGCGGTTACAAGTGTGCAGAATCACCGAAATCGCTGTTTTCGTGCTATTGAATGCGAAAAACACGTTTTCTGGTGTTTTCAGCACCCGACAGTGCGTTTGATGTGCGGAAACAGGGATATCTTCGTTTGCGTGGGGTTTCCAGTTGAGATATCCATTTTCAGTGATAATCTTCATGATTCTGCTGTTACAAGTGTGCAGAATCACCGCAATCGCTGTTTTCGTGCTATTGAATGCGAAAAACACGTTTTCTGGTGTTTTCAGCACTCCGCAGAGCGTTTGACATGCGGAAACTGCGATATCTTCGGTATCGTTGTTGTGTCCAGCTGAGATATGCATTTTCAGTGATATTCTTAACGATTCTGCGGTTACAAGTGTGCAGAATCACCGAAATGGCTGTTTTCGTGCTATTGAATGCGAAAAACACGTTTTCTGGTGTTTTCAGCACTCCGCAGAGCGTTTGACATGCGGAAACTGCGATGTCTTCGGTATCGTTGTTGTTTCCAGCTGAGATATGCATTTTCAGTGATATTCTTAATGATTCTGCGGTTACAAGTGTGCAGAATCACCGAAATCGCTGTTTTCGTGCTATTGAATGCGAAAAACACGTTTTCTGGTGTTTTCAGCTACCGACAGTGCGTTTGATGTGCGGAAACAGGGATATCTTCGTTTGCGTGGGGTTTCCACTTGAGATATCCATTTTCAGTGATAATCTTCATGATTCTGCTGTTACAAGTGTGCAGAATCACCGCAATCGCTGTTTTCGTGCTATTGAATGCGAAAAACACGTTTTCTGGTGTTTTCACCACTCCGCAGAGCGTTTGACATGTGGAAACTGCGATAACTTCGGTATCGTTGTTGTTTCCAGCTGAGATATGCATTTTCAGTGATATTCTTAATGATTCTGCGGTTACAAGTGTGCAGAATCACCGAAATGGCTGTTTTCGTGCTATTGAATGCGAAAAACTCGCTTTCTGGTGTTTTCAGCACCCGACAGTGCGTTTGATGTGCGGAAACAGGGATATCTTCGGTATCGTCGTTGTTTCCAGCTGAGATATGCATTTTCAGTGATATTCTTAATGATTCTGCGGTTACAAGTGTGCAGAATCACCGAAATCGCTGTTTACGTGCTATTGAATGCGAAAAACACGTTTTCTGGTGTTTTCAGCACCCCACAGTGCGTTTGATGTGCGGAAACAGGGATATCTTCGTTTGCGTGGGGTTTCCAGTTGAGATATGCATTTTCAGTGATAATCTTCATGATTCTGCTGTTACAAGTGTGCAGAATCACCGCAATTGCTGTTTTCGTGCTATTGAATGCGAAAAACACGTTTTCTTGTGTTTTCAGCACCCGACAGTGCGTTTGATATGCGGAAACAGGGATATCTTCGGTATCGTCGTTGTTTCCAGCTGAGATATGCATTTTCAGTGATATTCTTAATGATTCTGCGGTTACAAGTGTGCAGAATCACCGAAATCGCTGTTTTCGTGCTATTGAATGCGAAAAACACGTTTTCTGGTGTTTTCAGCACCCGACAGTGCGTTTGATGTGCGGAAACAGGGATATCTTCGTTTGCGTGGGGTTTCCAGTTGAGATATCCATTTTCAGTGATAATCTTCATGATTCTGCTGTTACAAGTGTGCAGAATCACCGCAATCGCTGTTTTCGTGCTATTGAATGCGAAAAACACGTTTTCTGGTGTTTTCAGCACTCCGCAGAGCGTTTGACATGCGGAAACTGCGATATCTTCGGTATCGTTGTTGTGTCCAGCTGAGATATGCATTTTCAGTGATATTCTTAACGATTCTGCGGTTACAAGTGTGCAGAATCACCGAAATGGCTGTTTTCGTGCTATTGAATGCGAAAAACACGTTTTCTGGTGTTTTCAGCACTCCGCAGAGCGTTTGACATGCGGAAACTGCGATGTCTTCGGTATCGTTGTTGTTTCCAGCTGAGATATGCATTTTCAGTGATATTCTTAATGATTCTGCGGTTACAAGTGTGCAGAATCACCGAAATCGCTGTTTTCGTGCTATTGAATGCGAAAAACACGTTTTCTGGTGTTTTCAGCTACCGACAGTGCGTTTGATGTGCGGAAACAGGGATATCTTCGTTTGCGTGGGGTTTCCACTTGAGATATCCATTTTCAGTGATAATCTTCATGATTCTGCTGTTACAAGTGTGCAGAATCACCGCAATCGCTGTTTTCGTGCTATTGAATGCGAAAAACACGTTTTCTGGTGTTTTCACCACTCCGCAGAGCGTTTGACATGTGGAAACTGCGATAACTTCGGTATCGTTGTTGTTTCCAGCTGAGATATGCATTTTCAGTGATATTCTTAATGATTCTGCGGTTACAAGTGTGCAGAATCACCGAAATGGCTGTTTTCGTGCTATTGAATGCGAAAAACTCGCTTTCTGGTGTTTTCAGCACCCGACAGTGCGTTTGATGTGCGGAAACAGGGATATCTTCGGTATCGTCGTTGTTTCCAGCTGAGATATGCATTTTCAGTGATATTCTTAATGATTCTGCGGTTACAAGTGTGCAGAATCACCGAAATCGCTGTTTACGTGCTATTGAATGCGAAAAACACGTTTTCTGGTGTTTTCAGCACCCCACAGTGCGTTTGATGTGCGGAAACAGGGATATCTTCGTTTGCGTGGGGTTTCCAGTTGAGATATGCATTTTCAGTGATAATCTTCATGATTCTGCTGTTACAAGTGTGCAGAATCACCGCAATTGCTGTTTTCGTGCTATTGAATGCGAAAAACACGTTTTCTTGTGTTTTCAGCACCCGACAGTGCGTTTGATATGCGGAAACAGGGATATCTTCGGTATCGTCGTTGTTTCCAGCTGAGATATGCATTTTCAGTGATATTCTTAATGATTCTGCGGTTACAAGTGTGCAGAATCACCGAAATCGCTGTTTTCGTGCTATATAATGCGAAAAACACGTTTTCTGGTGTTTTCAGCACCCCACAGTGCGTTTGATGTGCGGAAACAGGGATATCTTCGTTTGCGTGGGGTTTCCAGTTGAGATATGCATTTTCAGTGATAATCTTCATGATTCTGCTGTTACAAGTGTGCAGAATCACCGTAATCGCTGTTTTCGTGCTATTGAATGCGAAAAACACGTTTTCTTGCGTTTTCAGCACTCCACAGTGCGTAAGACATGCGGAAACTGCGATATCTTCGGTATCGCTCGGTTTCCACCTTACATATGCATTTTCAGTGATATTCTTAATGATTCTGCGGTTACAAGTGTGCAGAATCACCGAAATCGCTGATATCGTGCTATTGTATGCGAAAAACACGTTTTCTGGTGTTTTCAGCACTCCACAGAGCGTTTGACATGCGGAAACTGCGATATCTTCGGTATCGTTGTTGTTTCCAGCTGAGATATGCATTTTCAGTGATATTCTTAATGATTCTGCGGTTACAAGTGTGCAGAATCACCGAAATCGCTGTTTTCGAGCTATTGAATGCGAAAAACACGTTTCCTGGTATTTGCAGCACTCCACAGTGCGTATGACATGCGGAAACAGCGATATCTTCGATTTCGTTGGGTTTCCAGCTGAGATATGCGTTTTCAGTGATAATCTTCATGATTCTGCTGTTACAAGTGTGCAGAATCACAGAAATCGCTGTTTTCGTGCTATTGAATGCGAAAAACACGTTTTCTGGTATTTTCAACACTCCACAGAGCGTTTGACATGCGGAAACTGCGATATCTTCGGTATCGATGGGTTTCCAGCTGAGATATGCATTTTAAGTGATAATCTTCATGATTCTGCTGTTACACGTGTGCAGAATCACCGAAATCGCTGTTTTCGTGCTATTGAATGCGAAAAACACGTTTTCTGGTGTTTTCAGCACTCCGCAGAGCGTTTGACATGCGGAAACTGCGATATCTTCGGTATCGTTGTTGTTTCCAGCTGAGATATGCATTTTCAGTGATATTCTTAATGATTCTGCGGTTACAAGTGTGCAGAATCACCGAAATCGCTGTTTTCGTGCTATTGAATGCGAAAAACACGTTTTCTGGTGTTTTCAGCACCCCACAGTGCGTTTGATGTGCGGAAACAGGGATATCTTCGTTTTCGTGGTGTTTCCAGCTGAGACATGCATTTTCTACGATAATCTTCGAGTTTCTTCTGTGACAAGTGTGCAGAATCACCGAAATCGCTGTTTTCGTGCTATTGAATGCGAAAAACACGTTTTCTGGTGTTTTCAGCACTCCGCAGAGCGTTTGACATGCGGAAACTGCGATATCTTCGGTATCGTTGTTGTTTCCAGCTGAGATATGCATTTTCAGTGATATTCTTAATGATTCTGCGGTTACAAGTGTGCAGAATCACCGAAATCGCTGTTTTCGAGCTATTGAATGCGAAAAACACGTTTCCTGGTGTTTGCAGCACTCCACAGTGCGTATGACATGCGGAAACAGCGATATCTTCGATTTCGTTGGGTTTCCAGCTGAGATATGCGTTTTCAGTGATAATCTTCATGATTCTGCTGTTACAAGTGTGCAGAATCACAGAAATCGCTGTTTTCGTGCTATTGAATGCGAAAAACACGTTTTCTGGTGTTTTCAACACTCCACAGAGCGTTTGACATGCGGTAACTGCGATATCTTCGGTATCGATGGGTTTCCAGCTGAGATATGCATTTTCAGTGATAATCTTCATGATTCTGCTGTTACAAGTGTGCAGAATCACCGCAATCGCTGTTTTCGTGCTATTGAATGCGAAAAACACGTTTTCTTGTGTTTTCAGCACCCGACACTGCGTTTGATATGCGGAAACAGGGATATCTTCGGTATCGTTGTTGTTTCCAGCTGAGATATGCATTTTCAGTGATATTCTTAATGATTCTGCGGTTACAAGTGTGCAGAATCACCGAAATCGCTGTTTTCGTGCTATTGAATGCGAAAAACACGTTTTCTGGTGTTTTCAGCACCCCACAGTGCGTTTGATGTGCGGAAACAGGGACATCTTCGTTTGCGTGGGGTTTCCAGTTGAGATATGCATTTTCAGTGATAATCTTCATGATTCTGCTGTTACACGTGTGCAGAATCACCGCAATCGCTGTTTTCGTGCTATTGAATGCGAAAAACACGTTTTCTTGCGTTTTCAGCACTCCACAGTGCGTAAGACATGCGGAAACTGCGATATCTTCGGTATCGCTCGGTTTCCAGCTTACATATGCATTTTCAGTGATATTCTTAAAGATTCTGCGGTTACAAGTGTGCAGAATCACCGAAATCGCTGATATCGTGCTATTGTATGCGAAAAACACGTTTTCTGGTGTTTTCAGCGCTCCACAGAGCGTTTGACATGCGGAAACTGCGATATCTTCGGTATCGTTGTTGTTTCCAGCTGAGATATGCATTTTCAGTGATATTCTTAATGATACTGCGGTTACAAGTGTGCAGAATCACCGAAATCGCTGTTTTCGAGCTATTGAATGCGAAAAACACGTTTCCTGGTGTTTGCAGCACTCCACAGTGCGTATGACATGCGGAAACTGCGATATCTTCGGTATCGTTGTTGTTTCCAGCTGAGATATGCATTTTCAGTGATATTCTTAATGATTCTGCGGTTACAAGTGTGCAGAATCACCGAAATCGCTGTTTTCGTGCTATTGAATGCGAAAAACACGTTTTCTGGTGTTTTCAGCACCCCACAGTGCGTTTGATGTGCGGAAACAGGGATATCTTCGTTTGCGTGGGGTTTCCAGTTGAGATATGCATTTTCAGTGATAATCTTCATGATTCTGCTGTTACAAGTGTGCAGAATCACCGCAATTGCTGTTTTCGTGCTATTGAATGCGAAAAACACGTTTTCTTGTGTTTTCAGCACCCGACAGTGCGTTTGATATGCGGAAACAGGGATATCTTCGGTATCGTCGTTGTTTCCAGCTGAGATATGCATTTTCAGTGATATTCTTAATGATTCTGCGGTTACAAGTGTGCAGAATCACCGAAATCGCTGTTTTCGTGCTATTGAATGCGAAAAACACGTTTTCTGGTGTTTTCAGCACCCCACAGTGCGTTTGATGTGCGGAAACAGGGATATCTTCGTTTGCGTGGGGTTTCCAGTTGAGATATGCATTTTCAGTGATAATCTTCATGATTCTGCTGTTACAAGTGTGCAGAATCACCGTAATCGCTGTTTTCGTGCTATTGAATGCGAAAAACACGTTTTCTTGCGTTTTCAGCACTCCACAGTGCGTAAGACATGCGGAAACTGCGATATCTTCGGTATCGCTCGGTTTCCACCTTACATATGCATTTTCAGTGATATTCTTAATGATTCTGCGGTTACAAGTGTGCAGAATCACCGAAATCGCTGATATCGTGCTATTGTATGCGAAAAACACGTTTTCTGGTGTTTTCAGCACTCCACAGAGCGTTTGACATGCGGAAACTGCGATATCTTCGGTATCGTTGTTGTTTCCAGCTGAGATATGCATTTTCAGTGATATTCTTAATGATTCTGCGGTTACAAGTGTGCAGAATCACCGAAATCGCTGTTTTCGAGCTATTGAATGCGAAAAACACGTTTCCTGGTGTTTGCAGCACTCCACAGTGCGTATGACATGCGGAAACTGCGATATCTTCGGTATCGTTGTTGTTTCCAGCTGAGATATGCATTTTCAGTGATATTCTTAATGATTCTGCGGTTACAAGTGTGCAGAATCACCGAAATCGCTGTTTTCGTGCTATTGAATGCGAAAAACACGTTTTCTGGTGTTTTCAGCACCTCACAGTGCGTTTGATGTGCGGAAACAGGGATATCTTCGTTTTCGTGGGGTTTCCAGCTGAGACATGCATTTTCTTCGATAATCTTCGAGTTTCATCTGTGACAAGTGTGCAGAATCACCGAAATGGCTGTTTTCGTGCTATTGAATGCGAAAAACACGTTTTCTGGTGTTTTCAGCACTCCGCAGAGCGTTTGACATGCGGAAACTGCGATATCTTCGGTATCGTTGTTGTTTCCAGCTGAGATATGCATTTTCAGTGATATTCTTAATGATTCTGCGGTTACACGTGTGCAGAATCACCGAAATCGCTGTTTTCGTGCTATTGAATGCGAAAAACACGTTTTCTGGTGTTTTCAGCACCCGACAGTGCGTTTGATGTGCGGAAACAGGGATATCTTCGTTTGCGTGGGGTTTCCAGTTGAGATATCCATTTTCAGTGATAATCTTCATGATTCTGCTGTTACAAGTGTGCAGAATCACCGCAATCGCTGTTTTCGTGCTATTGAATGCGAAAAACACGTTTTCTGGTGTTTTCAGCACTCCGCAGAGCGTTTGACATGCGGAAACTGCGATATCTTCGGTATCGTTGTTGTGTCCAGCTGAAATATGCATTTTCAGTGATATTCTTAACGATTCTGCGGTTACAAGTGTGCAGAATCACCGAAATGGCTGTTTTCGTGCTATTGAATGCGAAAAACACGTTTTCTGGTGTTTTCAGCACTCCGCAGAGCGTTTGACATGCGGAAACTGCGATGTCTTCGGTATCGTTGTTGTTTCCAGCTGTGATATGCATTTTCAGTGATATTCTTAATGATTCTGCGGTTACAAGTGTGCAGAATCACCGAAATCGCTGTTTTCGTGCTATTGAATGCGAAAAACACGTTTTCTGGTGTTTTCAGCTACCGACAGTGCGTTTGATGTGCGGAAACAGGGATATCTTCGTTTGCGTGGGGTTTCCACTTGAGATATCCATTTTCAGTGATAATCTTCATGATTCTGCTGTTACAAGTGTGCAGAATCACCGCAATCGCTGTTTTCGTGCTATTGAATGCGAAAAACACGTTTTCTGGTGTTTTCACCACTCCGCAGAGCGTTTGACATGTGGAAACTGCGATAACTTCGGTATCGTTGTTGTTTCCAGCTGAGATATGCATTTTCAGTGATATTCTTAATGATTCTGCGGTTACAAGTGTGCAGAATCACCGAAATGGCTGTTTTCGTGCTATTGAATGCGAAAAACTCGCTTTCTGGTGTTTTCAGCACCCGACAGTGCGTTTGATGTGCGGAAACAGGGATATCTTCGGTATCGTCGTTGTTTCCAGCTGAGATATGCATTTTCAGTGATATTCTTAATGATTCTGCGGTTACAAGTGTGCAGAATCACCGAAATCGCTGTTTTCGTGCTATTGAATGCGAAAAACACGTTTTCTGGTGTTTTCAGCACCCCACAGTGCGTTTGATGTGCGGAAACAGGGATATCTTCGTTTGCGTGGGGTTTCCAGTTGAGATATGCATTTTCAGTGATAATCTTCATGATTCTGCTGTTACAAGTGTGCAGAATCACCGCAATTGCTGTTTTCGTGCTATTGAATGCGAAAAACACGTTTTCTTGTGTTTTCAGCACCCGACAGTGCGTTTGATATGCGGAAACAGGGATATCTTCGGTATCGTCGTTGTTTCCAGCTGAGATATGCATTTTCAGTGATATTCTTAATGATTCTGCGGTTACAAGTGTGCAGAATCACCGAAATCGCTGTTTTCGTGCTATTGAATGCGAAAAACACGTTTTCTGGTGTTTTCAGCACCCCACAGTGCGTTTGATGTGCGGAAACAGGGATATCTTCGTTTGCGTGGGGTTTCCAGTTGAGATATGCATTTTCAGTGATAATCTTCATGATTCTGCTGTTACAAGTGTGCAGAATCACCGTAATCGCTGTTTTCGTGCTATTGAATGCGAAAAACACGTTTTCTTGCGTTTTCAGCACTCCACAGTGCGTAAGACATGCGGAAACTGCGATATCTTCGGTATCGCTCGGTTTCCACCTTACATATGCATTTTCAGTGATATTCTTAATGATTCTGCGGTTACAAGTGTGCAGAATCACCGAAATCGCTGATATCGTGCTATTGTATGCGAAAAACACGTTTTCTGGTGTTTTCAGCACTCCACAGAGCGTTTGACATGCGGAAACTGCGATATCTTCGGTATCGTTGTTGTTTCCAGCTGAGATATGCATTTTCAGTGATATTCTTAATGATTCTGCGGTTACAAGTGTGCAGAATCACCGAAATCGCTGTTTTCGAGCTATTGAATGCGAAAAACACGTTTCCTGGTATTTGCAGCACTCCACAGTGCGTATGACATGCGGAAACAGCGATATCTTCGATTTCGTTGGGTTTCCAGCTGAGATATGCGTTTTCAGTGATAATCTTCATGATTCTGCTGTTACAAGTGTGCAGAATCACAGAAATCGCTGTTTTCGTGCTATTGAATGCGAAAAACACGTTTTCTGGTATTTTCAACACTCCACAGAGCGTTTGACATGCGGAAACTGCGATATCTTCGGTATCGATGGGTTTCCAGCTGAGATATGCATTTTAAGTGATAATCTTCATGATTCTGCTGTTACACGTGTGCAGAATCACCGAAATCGCTGTTTTCGTGCTATTGAATGCGAAAAACACGTTTTCTGGTGTTTTCAGCACTCCGCAGAGCGTTTGACATGCGGAAACTGCGATATCTTCGGTATCGTTGTTGTTTCCAGCTGAGATATGCATTTTCAGTGATATTCTTAATGATTCTGCGGTTACAAGTGTGCAGAATCACCGAAATCGCTGTTTTCGTGCTATTGAATGCGAAAAACACGTTTTCTGGTGTTTTCAGCACCCCACAGTGCGTTTGATGTGCGGAAACAGGGATATCTTCGTTTTCGTGGTGTTTCCAGCTGAGACATGCATTTTCTACGATAATCTTCGAGTTTCTTCTGTGACAAGTGTGCAGAATCACCGAAATCGCTGTTTTCGTGCTATTGAATGCGAAAAACACGTTTTCTGGTGTTTTCAGCACTCCGCAGAGCGTTTGACATGCGGAAACTGCGATATCTTCGGTATCGTTGTTGTTTCCAGCTGAGATATGCATTTTCAGTGATATTCTTAATGATTCTGCGGTTACAAGTGTGCAGAATCACCGAAATCGCTGTTTTCGAGCTATTGAATGCGAAAAACACGTTTCCTGGTGTTTGCAGCACTCCACAGTGCGTATGACATGCGGAAACAGCGATATCTTCGATTTCGTTGGGTTTCCAGCTGAGATATGCGTTTTCAGTGATAATCTTCATGATTCTGCTGTTACAAGTGTGCAGAATCACAGAAATCGCTGTTTTCGTGCTATTGAATGCGAAAAACACGTTTTCTGGTGTTTTCAACACTCCACAGAGCGTTTGACATGCGGTAACTGCGATATCTTCGGTATCGATGGGTTTCCAGCTGAGATATGCATTTTCAGTGATAATCTTCATGATTCTGCTGTTACAAGTGTGCAGAATCACCGCAATCGCTGTTTTCGTGCTATTGAATGCGAAAAACACGTTTTCTTGTGTTTTCTGCACCCGACACTGCGTTTGATATGCGGAAACAGGGATATCTTCGGTATCGTTGTTGTTTCCAGCTGAGATAT
Source organism: Anthophora plumipes (assembly GCA_951804975.1). Taxonomy (NCBI): domain Eukaryota; kingdom Metazoa; phylum Arthropoda; class Insecta; order Hymenoptera; family Apidae; genus Anthophora; species Anthophora plumipes. The sequence goes on along the minus strand of CATORF010000924.1, from coordinate 1,947,295 downwards.
GCATTTTCAGTGATATTCTTAATGATTCTGCGGTTACAAGTGTGCAGAATCACCGAAATCGCTGTTTTCGTGCTATTGAATGCGAAAAACACGTTTTCTGGTGTTTTCAGCACCCGACAGTGCGTTTGATGTGCGGAAACAGGGATATCTTCGTTTGCGTGGGGTTTCCAGTTGAGATATCCATTTTCAGTGATAATCTTCATGATTCTGCTGTTACAAGTGTGCAGAATCACCGCAATCGCTGTTTTCGTGCTATTGAATGCGAAAAACACGTTTTCTGGTGTTTTCAGCACTCCGCAGAGCGTTTGACATGCGGAAACTGCGATATCTTCGGTATCGTTGTTGTGTCCAGCTGAGATATGCATTTTCAGTGATATTCTTAACGATTCTGCGGTTACAAGTGTGCAGAATCACCGAAATGGCTGTTTTCGTGCTATTGAATGCGAAAAACACGTTTTCTGGTGTTTTCAGCACTCCGCAGAGCGTTTGACATGCGGAAACTGCGATGTCTTCGGTATCGTTGTTGTTTCCAGCTGAGATATGCATTTTCAGTGATATTCTTAATGATTCTGCGGTTACAAGTGTGCAGAATCACCGAAATCGCTGTTTTCGTGCTATTGAATGCGAAAAACACGTTTTCTGGTGTTTTCAGCTACCGACAGTGCGTTTGATGTGCGGAAACAGGGATATCTTCGTTTGCGTGGGGTTTCCACTTGAGATATCCATTTTCAGTGATAATCTTCATGATTCTGCTGTTACAAGTGTGCAGAATCACCGCAATCGCTGTTTTCGTGCTATTGAATGCGAAAAACACGTTTTCTGGTGTTTTCACCACTCCGCAGAGCGTTTGACATGTGGAAACTGCGATAACTTCGGTATCGTTGTTGTTTCCAGCTGAGATATGCATTTTCAGTGATATTCTTAATGATTCTGCGGTTACAAGTGTGCAGAATCACCGAAATGGCTGTTTTCGTGCTATTGAATGCGAAAAACTCGCTTTCTGGTGTTTTCAGCACCCGACAGTGCGTTTGATGTGCGGAAACAGGGATATCTTCGGTATCGTCGTTGTTTCCAGCTGAGATATGCATTTTCAGTGATATTCTTAATGATTCTGCGGTTACAAGTGTGCAGAATCACCGAAATCGCTGTTTACGTGCTATTGAATGCGAAAAACACGTTTTCTGGTGTTTTCAGCACCCCACAGTGCGTTTGATGTGCGGAAACAGGGATATCTTCGTTTGCGTGGGGTTTCCAGTTGAGATATGCATTTTCAGTGATAATCTTCATGATTCTGCTGTTACAAGTGTGCAGAATCACCGCAATTGCTGTTTTCGTGCTATTGAATGCGAAAAACACGTTTTCTTGTGTTTTCAGCACCCGACAGTGCGTTTGATATGCGGAAACAGGGATATCTTCGGTATCGTCGTTGTTTCCAGCTGAGATATGCATTTTCAGTGATATTCTTAATGATTCTGCGGTTACAAGTGTGCAGAATCACCGAAATCGCTGTTTTCGTGCTATTGAATGCGAAAAACACGTTTTCTGGTGTTTTCAGCACCCGACAGTGCGTTTGATGTGCGGAAACAGGGATATCTTCGTTTGCGTGGGGTTTCCAGTTGAGATATCCATTTTCAGTGATAATCTTCATGATTCTGCTGTTACAAGTGTGCAGAATCACCGCAATCGCTGTTTTCGTGCTATTGAATGCGAAAAACACGTTTTCTGGTGTTTTCAGCACTCCGCAGAGCGTTTGACATGCGGAAACTGCGATATCTTCGGTATCGTTGTTGTGTCCAGCTGAGATATGCATTTTCAGTGATATTCTTAACGATTCTGCGGTTACAAGTGTGCAGAATCACCGAAATGGCTGTTTTCGTGCTATTGAATGCGAAAAACACGTTTTCTGGTGTTTTCAGCACTCCGCAGAGCGTTTGACATGCGGAAACTGCGATGTCTTCGGTATCGTTGTTGTTTCCAGCTGAGATATGCATTTTCAGTGATATTCTTAATGATTCTGCGGTTACAAGTGTGCAGAATCACCGAAATCGCTGTTTTCGTGCTATTGAATGCGAAAAACACGTTTTCTGGTGTTTTCAGCTACCGACAGTGCGTTTGATGTGCGGAAACAGGGATATCTTCGTTTGCGTGGGGTTTCCACTTGAGATATCCATTTTCAGTGATAATCTTCATGATTCTGCTGTTACAAGTGTGCAGAATCACCGCAATCGCTGTTTTCGTGCTATTGAATGCGAAAAACACGTTTTCTGGTGTTTTCACCACTCCGCAGAGCGTTTGACATGTGGAAACTGCGATAACTTCGGTATCGTTGTTGTTTCCAGCTGAGATATGCATTTTCAGTGATATTCTTAATGATTCTGCGGTTACAAGTGTGCAGAATCACCGAAATGGCTGTTTTCGTGCTATTGAATGCGAAAAACTCGCTTTCTGGTGTTTTCAGCACCCGACAGTGCGTTTGATGTGCGGAAACAGGGATATCTTCGGTATCGTCGTTGTTTCCAGCTGAGATATGCATTTTCAGTGATATTCTTAATGATTCTGCGGTTACAAGTGTGCAGAATCACCGAAATCGCTGTTTACGTGCTATTGAATGCGAAAAACACGTTTTCTGGTGTTTTCAGCACCCCACAGTGCGTTTGATGTGCGGAAACAGGGATATCTTCGTTTGCGTGGGGTTTCCAGTTGAGATATGCATTTTCAGTGATAATCTTCATGATTCTGCTGTTACAAGTGTGCAGAATCACCGCAATTGCTGTTTTCGTGCTATTGAATGCGAAAAACACGTTTTCTTGTGTTTTCAGCACCCGACAGTGCGTTTGATATGCGGAAACAGGGATATCTTCGGTATCGTCGTTGTTTCCAGCTGAGATATGCATTTTCAGTGATATTCTTAATGATTCTGCGGTTACAAGTGTGCAGAATCACCGAAATCGCTGTTTTCGTGCTATATAATGCGAAAAACACGTTTTCTGGTGTTTTCAGCACCCCACAGTGCGTTTGATGTGCGGAAACAGGGATATCTTCGTTTGCGTGGGGTTTCCAGTTGAGATATGCATTTTCAGTGATAATCTTCATGATTCTGCTGTTACAAGTGTGCAGAATCACCGTAATCGCTGTTTTCGTGCTATTGAATGCGAAAAACACGTTTTCTTGCGTTTTCAGCACTCCACAGTGCGTAAGACATGCGGAAACTGCGATATCTTCGGTATCGCTCGGTTTCCACCTTACATATGCATTTTCAGTGATATTCTTAATGATTCTGCGGTTACAAGTGTGCAGAATCACCGAAATCGCTGATATCGTGCTATTGTATGCGAAAAACACGTTTTCTGGTGTTTTCAGCACTCCACAGAGCGTTTGACATGCGGAAACTGCGATATCTTCGGTATCGTTGTTGTTTCCAGCTGAGATATGCATTTTCAGTGATATTCTTAATGATTCTGCGGTTACAAGTGTGCAGAATCACCGAAATCGCTGTTTTCGAGCTATTGAATGCGAAAAACACGTTTCCTGGTATTTGCAGCACTCCACAGTGCGTATGACATGCGGAAACAGCGATATCTTCGATTTCGTTGGGTTTCCAGCTGAGATATGCGTTTTCAGTGATAATCTTCATGATTCTGCTGTTACAAGTGTGCAGAATCACAGAAATCGCTGTTTTCGTGCTATTGAATGCGAAAAACACGTTTTCTGGTATTTTCAACACTCCACAGAGCGTTTGACATGCGGAAACTGCGATATCTTCGGTATCGATGGGTTTCCAGCTGAGATATGCATTTTAAGTGATAATCTTCATGATTCTGCTGTTACACGTGTGCAGAATCACCGAAATCGCTGTTTTCGTGCTATTGAATGCGAAAAACACGTTTTCTGGTGTTTTCAGCACTCCGCAGAGCGTTTGACATGCGGAAACTGCGATATCTTCGGTATCGTTGTTGTTTCCAGCTGAGATATGCATTTTCAGTGATATTCTTAATGATTCTGCGGTTACAAGTGTGCAGAATCACCGAAATCGCTGTTTTCGTGCTATTGAATGCGAAAAACACGTTTTCTGGTGTTTTCAGCACCCCACAGTGCGTTTGATGTGCGGAAACAGGGATATCTTCGTTTTCGTGGTGTTTCCAGCTGAGACATGCATTTTCTACGATAATCTTCGAGTTTCTTCTGTGACAAGTGTGCAGAATCACCGAAATCGCTGTTTTCGTGCTATTGAATGCGAAAAACACGTTTTCTGGTGTTTTCAGCACTCCGCAGAGCGTTTGACATGCGGAAACTGCGATATCTTCGGTATCGTTGTTGTTTCCAGCTGAGATATGCATTTTCAGTGATATTCTTAATGATTCTGCGGTTACAAGTGTGCAGAATCACCGAAATCGCTGTTTTCGAGCTATTGAATGCGAAAAACACGTTTCCTGGTGTTTGCAGCACTCCACAGTGCGTATGACATGCGGAAACAGCGATATCTTCGATTTCGTTGGGTTTCCAGCTGAGATATGCGTTTTCAGTGATAATCTTCATGATTCTGCTGTTACAAGTGTGCAGAATCACAGAAATCGCTGTTTTCGTGCTATTGAATGCGAAAAACACGTTTTCTGGTGTTTTCAACACTCCACAGAGCGTTTGACATGCGGTAACTGCGATATCTTCGGTATCGATGGGTTTCCAGCTGAGATATGCATTTTCAGTGATAATCTTCATGATTCTGCTGTTACAAGTGTGCAGAATCACCGCAATCGCTGTTTTCGTGCTATTGAATGCGAAAAACACGTTTTCTTGTGTTTTCAGCACCCGACACTGCGTTTGATATGCGGAAACAGGGATATCTTCGGTATCGTTGTTGTTTCCAGCTGAGATATGCATTTTCAGTGATATTCTTAATGATTCTGCGGTTACAAGTGTGCAGAATCACCGAAATCGCTGTTTTCGTGCTATTGAATGCGAAAAACACGTTTTCTGGTGTTTTCAGCACCCCACAGTGCGTTTGATGTGCGGAAACAGGGACATCTTCGTTTGCGTGGGGTTTCCAGTTGAGATATGCATTTTCAGTGATAATCTTCATGATTCTGCTGTTACACGTGTGCAGAATCACCGCAATCGCTGTTTTCGTGCTATTGAATGCGAAAAACACGTTTTCTTGCGTTTTCAGCACTCCACAGTGCGTAAGACATGCGGAAACTGCGATATCTTCGGTATCGCTCGGTTTCCAGCTTACATATGCATTTTCAGTGATATTCTTAAAGATTCTGCGGTTACAAGTGTGCAGAATCACCGAAATCGCTGATATCGTGCTATTGTATGCGAAAAACACGTTTTCTGGTGTTTTCAGCGCTCCACAGAGCGTTTGACATGCGGAAACTGCGATATCTTCGGTATCGTTGTTGTTTCCAGCTGAGATATGCATTTTCAGTGATATTCTTAATGATACTGCGGTTACAAGTGTGCAGAATCACCGAAATCGCTGTTTTCGAGCTATTGAATGCGAAAAACACGTTTCCTGGTGTTCTCAGCACTCCACAGTGCGTGTGACATGCGGAAACAGCGATATCTTCGATTTCGTTGGGTTTCCAGCTGAGATAGGCATTTTCAGTGATAATCTTCATGATTCTGCTGTTACAAGTGTGCAGAATCACCGAAATCGCTGTTTTCGTGCTATTGAATGCGAAAAACACGTTTTCTGGCGTTTTCAACACTCCACAGAGCGTTTGACATGCGGAAACTGCGATATCTTCGGTATCGATGGGTTTCCAGCTGAGATATGCATTTTAAGTGATAATCTTCATGATTCTGCTGTTACACGTGTGCAGAATCACCGAAATCGCTGTTTTCGTGCTATTTAATGCGAAAAACACGCTTTCTGGTGTTTTCAGCACCCGACAGTGCGTTTGATGTGCGGAAACAGGGATATCTTCGTTTGCGTGGGGTTTCCAGTTGAGATATGCAATTTCAGTGATAATCTTCATGATTCTGCTGTTACAAGTGTGCAGAATCACCGAAATCGCTGATATCGTGTTATTGTATGCGAAAAACACGTTTTCTGGTGTTTTCAGCACTCCACAGAGCGTTTGACATGCGGAAACTGCGATATCTTCGGTATCGTTGTTGTTTCCAGCTGAGATATGCATTTTCAGTGATATTCTTAATGATTCTGCGGTTACAAGTGTGCAGAATCACCGAAATTGCTGTTTTCGAGCTATTGAATGCGAAAAACACGTTTCCTGGTGTTTTCAGCACTCCACAGTGCGTGTGACATGCGGAAACAGCGATATCTTCGATTTCGTTGGGTTTCCAGCTGAGATATGCATTTTCAGTGATAATCTTCATGATTCTGCTGTTACAAGTGTGCAGAATCACCGCAATCGCTGTTTTCGTGCTATTGAATGCGAAAAACACGTTTTCTGGTGTTTTCAGCACTCCGCAGAGCGTTTGACATGCGGAAACTGCGATATCTTCGGTATCGTTGTTGTGTCCAGCTGAGATATGCATTTTCAGTGATATTCTTAACGATTCTGCGGTTACAAGTGTGCAGAATCACCGAAATCGCTGTTTTCGAGCTATTGAATGCGAAAAACACGTTTCCTGGTGTTTGCAGCACTCCACAGTGCGTATGACATGCGGAAACAGCGATATCTTCGATTTCGTTGGGTTTCCAGCTGAGATATGCGTTTTCAGTGATAATCTTCATGATTCTGCTGTTACAAGTGTGCAGAATCACAGAAATCGCTGTTTTCGTGCTATTGAATGCGAAAAACACGTTTTCTGGTATTTTCAACACTCCACAGAGCGTTTGACATGCGGAAACTGCGATATCTTCGGTATCGATGGGTTTCCAGCTGAGATATGCATTTTCAGTGATAATCTTCATGATTCTGCTGTTACAAGTGTGCAGAATCACCGCAATCGCTGTTTTCGTGCTATTGAATGCGAAAAACACGTTTTCTTGCGTTTTCAGCACTCCACAGTGCGTAAGACATGCGGAAACTGCGATATCTTCGGTATCGCTCGGTTTCCACCTTACATATGCATTTTCAGTGATATTCTTAATGATTCTGCGGTTACAAGTGTGCAGAATCACCGAAATCGCTGATATCGTGCTATTGTATGCGAAAAACACGATTTCTGGTGTTTTCAGCACTCCACAGAGCGTTTGACATGCGGAAACTGCGATATCTTCGGTATCGTTGTTGTTTCCAGCTGAGATATGCATTTTCAGTGATATTCTTAATGATTCTGCGGTTACAAGTGTGCAGAATCACCGAAATCGCTGTTTTCGAGCTATTGAATGCGAAAAACACGTTTCCTGGTGTTTGCAGCACTCCACAGTGCGTATGACATGCGGAAACAGCGATATCTTCGATTTCGTTGGGTTTCCAGCTGAGATATGCGTTTTCAGTGATAATCTTCATGATTCTGCTGTTAGAAGTGTGCAGAATCACAGAAATCGCTGTTTTCGTGCGATTGAATGCGAAAAACACGTTTTCTGGTATTTTCAACACTCCACAGAGCGTTTGACATGCGGAAACTGCGATATCTTCGGTATCGATGGGTTTCCAGCTGAGATATGCATTTTCAGTGATATTCTTAATGATTCTGCGGTTACAAGTGTGCAGAATCACCGAAATCGCTGTTTTCGTGCTATTGAATGCGAAAAACACGTTTTCTGGTGTTTTCAGCACCCCACAGTGCGTTTGATGTGCGGAAACAGGGATATCTTCGTTTTCGTGGGGTTTCCAGCTGAGACATGCATTTTCTACGATAATCTTCGAGTTTCTTCTGTGACAAGTGTGCAGAATCACCGAAATGGCTGTTTTCGTGCTATTGAATGCGAAAAACACGTTTTCTGGCGTTTTCAACACTCCACAGAGCGTTTGACATGCGGAAACTGCGATATCTTCGGTATCGATGGGTTTCCAGCTGAGATATGCATTTTCAGTGATATTCTTAATGATTCTGCGGTTACAAGTGTGCAGAATCACCGCAATCGCTGTTTTCGTGCTATTGAATGCGAAAAACACGTTTTCTTGCGTTTTCAGCACTCCACAGTGCGTAAGACATGCGGAAACTGCGATATCTTCGGTATCGCTCGGTTTTCACCTTACATATGCATTTTCAGTGATATTCTTAATGATTCTGCTGTTACAAGTGTGCAGAATCACAGAAATCGCTGTTTTCGTGCGATTGAATGCGAAAAACACGTTTTCTGGTGTTTTCAACACTCCACAGAGCGTTTGACATGCGGAAACTGCGATATCTTCGGTATCGATGGGTTTCCAGCTGAGATATGCATTTTCAGTGATAATCTTCATGATTCTGCTGTTACAAGTGTGCAGAATCACCGCAATCGCTGTTTTCGTGCTATTGAATGCGAAAAACACGTTTTCTTGTGTTTTCAGCACCCGACAGTGTGTTTGATATGCGGAAACAGGGATATCTTCGGTATCGTTGTTGTTTCCAGCTGAGATATGCATTTTCAGTGATAATCTTCATGATTCTGCTGTTACAAGTGTGCAGAATCACAGAAATCGCTGTTTTCGTGCTATTGAATGCGAAAAACACGTTTTCTGGCGTTTTCAACACTCCACAGAGCGTTTGACATGCGGAAACTGCGATATCTTCGGTATCGATGGGTTTCCAGCTGAGATATGCATTTTAAGTGATAATCTTCATGATTCTGCTGTTGCACGTGTGCAGAATCACCGAAATCGCTGTTTTCGTGCTATTGAATGCGAAAAACACGCTTTCTGGTGTTTTCAGCACCCGACAGTGCGTTTGATGTGCGGAAACAGGGATATCTTCGTTTGCGTTGGGTTTCCAGTTGAGATATGCATTTTCAGTGATAATCTTCATGATTCTGCTGTTACAAGTGTGCAGAATCACCGCAATCGCTGTTTTCGTGCTATTGAATGCGAAAAACACGTTTTCTTGTGTTTTCAGCACCCGACAGTGCGTTTGATATGCGGAAACAGGGATATCTTCGGTATCGTTGTTGTTTCCAGCTGAGATATGCATTTTCAGTGATATTCTTAATGATTCTGCGGTTACAAGTGTGCAGAATCACCGAAATCGCTGTTTTCGTGCTATTGAATGCGAAAAACACGTTTTCTGGTGTTTTCAGCACCCCACAGTGCGTTTGATGTGCGGAAAGTGGGATATCTTCGTTTGCGTGGGGTTTCCAGTTGAGATATGCATTTTCAGTGATAATCTTCATGATTCTGCTGTTACAAGTGTGCAGAATCACCGCAATCGCTGTTTTCGTGCTATTGAATGCGAAAAACACGTTTTCTTGCGTTTTCAGCACTCCACAGTGCGTAAGACATGCGGAAACTGCGATATCTTCGGTATCGCTCGGTTTCCACCTTACATATGCATTTTCAGTGATATTCTTAATGATTCTGCGGTTACAAGTGTGCAGAATCACCGAAATCGCTGATATCGTGCTATTGTATGCGAAAAACACGTTTTCTGGTGTTTTCAGCACTCCACAGAGCGTTTGACATGCGGAAACTGCGATATCTTCGGTATCGTTGTTGTTTCCAGCTGAGATATGCATTTTCAGTGATATTCTTAATGATTCTGCGGTTACAAGTGTGCAGAATCACCGAAATCGCTGTTTTCGAGCTATTGAATGCGAAAAACACGTTTCCTGGTGTTTGCAGCACTCCACAGTGCGTATGACATGCGGAAACAGCGATATCTTCGATTTCGTTGGGTTTCCAGCTGAGATATGCGTTTTCAGTGATAATCTTCATGATTCTGCTGTTACAAGTGTGCAGAATCACAGAAATCGCTGTTTTCGTGCTATTGAATGCGAAAAACACGTTTTCTGGTATTTTCAACACTCCACAGAGCGTTTGACATGCGGAAACTGCGATATCTTCGGTATCGATGGGTTTCCAGCTGAGGTATGCATTTTAAGTGATAATCTTCATGATTCTGCTGTTACACGTGTGCAGAATCACCGAAATCGCTGTTTTCGTGCTATTGAATGCGAAAAACACGTTTTCTGGTGTTTTCAGCACTCCGCAGAGCGTTTGACATGCGGAAACTGCGATATCTTCGGTATCGATGGGTTTCCAGCTGAGATATGCATTTTAAGTGATAATCTTCATGATTCTGCTGTTACACGTGTGCAGAATCACCGAAATCGCTGTTTTCGTGCTATTGAATGCGAAAAACACGTTTTCTGGTGTTTTCAGCACCAGACAGTGCGTTCAATGTGCGGAAACAGGGATATCTTCGTTTGCGTGGGGTTTCCAGTTGAGATATTCATTTTCAGTGATAATCTTCATGATTCTGCTGTTACAAGTGTGCAGAATCACCGAAATCGCTGTTTTCGTGCTATTGAATGCGAAAAACACGTTTTCTGGTGTTTTCAACACTCCACAGAGCGTTTGACATGCGGAAACTGCGATATCTTCGGTATCGATGGGTTTCCAGCTGAGATATGCATTTTCAGTGATAATCTTCATGATTCTGCTGTTACAAGTGTGCAGAATCACCGCAATCGCTGTTTTCGTGCTATTGAATGCGAAAAACACGTTTTCTTGTGTTTTCAGCACCCGACAGTGTGTTTGATATGCGGAAACAGGGATATCTTCGGTATCGTTGTTGTTTCCAGCTGAGATATGCATTTTCAGTGATAATCTTCATGATTCTGCTGTTACAAGTGTGCAGAATCACAGAAATCGCTGTTTTCGTGCTATTGAATGCGAAAAACACGTTTTCTGGCGTTTTCAACACTCCACAGAGCGTTTGACATGCGGAAACTGCGATATCTTCGGTATCGATGGGTTTCCAGCTGAGATATGCATTTTAAGTGATAATCTTCATGATTCTGCTGTTACACGTGTGCAGAATCACCGAAATCGCTGTTTTCGTGCTATTGAATGCGAAAAACACGTTTTCTGGTGTTTTCAGCACCCCACAGTGCGTTTGATGTGCGGAAACAGGGATATATTCGTTTTCGTGGGGTTGCCAGCTGAGATATGCATTTTCAGTGATAATCTTCATGATTCTGCTGTTACAAGTGTGCAGAATCACCGCAATCGCTGTTTTCGTGCTATTGAATGCGAAAAACACGTTTTCTTGTGTTTTCAGCACCCGACAGTGTGTTTGATATGCGGAAACAGGGATATCTTCGGTATCGTTGTTGTTTCCAGCTGAGATATGCATTTTCAGTGATAATCTTCATGATTCTGCTGTTACAAGTGTGCAGAATCACAGAAATCGCTGTTTTCGTGCTATTGAATGCGAAAAACACGTTTTCTGGCGTTTTCAACACTCCACAGAGCGTTTGACATGCGGAAACTGCGATATCTTCGGTATCGATGGGTTTCCAGCTGAGATATGCATTTTAAGTGATAATCTTCATGATTCTGCTGTTACACGTGTGCAGAATCACCGAAATCGCTGTTTTCGTGCTATTGAATGCGAAAAACACGTTTTCTGGTGTTTTCAGCACCCCACAGTGCGTTTGATGTGCGGAAACAGGGATATATTCGTTTTCGTGGGGTTGCCAGCTGAGATATGCATATTCAGTGATAATCTTCGAGTTTCTTGTGTGACAAGTGTGCAGAATCACCGAAATCGCTGTTTTCGAGCTATTGAATGCAAAAAACACGTTTCCTGGTGTTTTCAGCACTCCACAGTGCGAATGACATGCGCAAACAGCGATATCTTCGATTTCGTTGGGTTTCCAGCTGAGATATGCATTCTCAGAGATAATCTTCATGATTCTGCTGTTACAAGTGTGCAGAATCACCGAAATCGCTGTTTTCGTGCTATTGAATGCGAAAAACACGTTTTCTGGTGTTTTCAGCACTCCGCAGAGCGTTTGACATGCGGAAACTGCGATATCGTCGGTATCATTGTTGTTTCCAGCTGAGATATGCATTTTCAGTGATATTCTTAATGATTCTGGGGTTACAAGTGTGCAGAATCACCGAAATCGCTGTTTTCGTTCTATTGAATGCGAAAAACACGTTTTCTGGTGTTTTCAGCACCCCACAGTGCGTTTGATGTGCGGAAACAGGGATATCTTCGTTTTCGTGGGGTTTCCAGCTGAGACATGCATTTTCTACGATAATCTTCGAGTTTCTTCTGTGACAAGTGTGCAGAATCACCGAAATGGCTGTTTTCGTGCTATTGATTGCGAAAAACACGTTTTCTGGTGTTTTCAACACTCCACAGAGCGTTTGACATGCGGAAACTGCGATATATTCGGTATCGATGGGTTTCCAGCTGAGATATGCATTTTCAGTGATAATCTTCATGATTCTGCTGTTACAAGTGTGCAGAATCACCGCAATCGCTGTTTTCGTGCTATTGAATGCGAAAAACACGTTTTCTTGTGTTTTCAGCACCCGACAGTGCCTTTGATATGCGGAAACAGGGATATCTTCGGTATCGTTGTTGTTTCCAGCTGAGATATGCATTTTCAGTGATATTCTTATTGATTCTGCGGTTACAAGTGTGCAGAATCACCGAAATCGCTGTTTTCGTGCTATTGAATGCGAAAAACACGTTTTCTGGTGTTTTCAGCACCCCACAGTGCGTTTGATGTGCGGAAACAGGGATATCTTCGTTTGCGTGGGGTTTCCAGTTGAGATATGCATTTTCAGTGATAATCTTCATGATTCTGCTGTTACAAGTGTGCAGAATCACCGCAATCGCTGTTTTCGTGCTATTGAATGCGAAAATCACGTTTTCTTGCGTTTTCAGCACTCCACAGTGCGTAAGACATGCGGAAACTGCTATATCTTCGGTATCGCTCGGTTTCCAGCTTACATATTCATTTTCAGTGATATTCTTAATGATTCTGCGGTTACAAGTGTGCAGAATCACCGAAATCGCTGATATCGTGCTATTGTATGCGAAAAACACGTTTTCTGGTGTTTTCAGCACTCCACAGAGCGTTTGACATGCGGAAACTGCGATATCTTCGGTATCGTTGTTGTTTCCAGCTGAGATATGCATTTTCAGTGATATTCTTAATGATTCTGCGGTTACAAGTGTGCAGAATCACCGAAATCGCTGTTTTCGAGCTATTGAATGCGAAAAAAAAGTTTCCTGGTGTTTTCAGCACTCCACAGTGCGTATGACATGCGGAAACAGCGATATCTTCGATTTCGTTGGGTTTCCAGCTGAGATATGCATTTTCAGTGATAATCTTCATGATTCTGCTGTTAGAAGTGTGCAGAATCACAGAAATCGTTGTTTTCGTGCTATTGAATGCGATAAACACGTTTTCTGGTGTTTTCAACACTTCACAGAGCGTTTGCCATGCGGAAACTGCGATATCTTCGGTATCGATGGGTTTCCAGCTGAGATATGCATTTTAAGTGATAATCATCATGATTCTGCTGTTACACGTGTGCAGAATCACCGCAATCGCTGTTTTCGTGCTATTGAATGCGAAAAACACGTTTTCTTGCGTTTTCAGCACTCCACAGTGCGTAAGACATGCGGAAACTGCGATATCTTCAGTATCGCTCGGTTTGCAGCTTACATATGCATTTTCAGTGATATTCTTAATGATTCTGCGGTTACAAGTGTGCAGAATCACCGAAATCGCTGTTTTCGAGCTATTGAATGCGAAAAACACGTTTCCTGGTGTTTGCAGCACTCCACAGTGCGTATGACATGCGGAAACAGCGATATCTTCGTTTGCGTGGGGTTTCCAGTTGAGATATGCATTTTCAGTGATAATCCTCATGATTCTGCTGTTACAAGTGTGCAGAATCACCGAAATCGCTGTTTTCGTGCTATTGAATGCGAAAAACACGTTTTCTTGTGTTTTCAGATCCCGACAGTGCGTTTGATATGCGGAAACAGGGATATCTTCGTTTTCGTGGGGTTGCCAGGTGAGACGTGCATTTTCTACGATAACCTTCGAGTTTCTTCTGTGACAAGTGTGCAGAATCACCGAAATCGCTGTTTTCGAGCTATTGAATGCGAAAAACACGTTTTCTGGTGTTTTCAGCACTCCACTGTGCGTTTGATATGCGGAAACTGCGATATCTTCGGTGTCGTTGTTGTTTCCAGCTGAGATATGCATTTTCTACGATAATCTTCGAGTTTCTTCTGTGACAAGTGTGCAGAATCACCGAAATGGCTGTTTTCGTGCTATTGATTGCGAAAAACACGTTTTCTGGTGTTTTCAGCACTCCACAGAGCGTTTCACATGCGGAAACTGCGATATCTACGGTATCGTTGTTGTTTCCAGCTGAGATATGCATTTTCAGTGATATTCTTAATGACTCTGCGGTTACAAGTGTGCCGATTCACCGAAATCGCTGTTTTCGTGCTATTGAATGCGAAAAACACGTTTTCTGATGTTTTCAGCACCCCACAGTGCGTTTGATGTGCGGAAACAGGGATATATTCGTTTTCGTGGGGTTGCCAGCTGAGATATGCATATTCAGTGATAATCTTCGAGTTTCTTGTGTGACAAGTGTGCAGAATCACCGAAATCGCTGTTTTCGAGCTATTGAATGCGAAAAACACGTTTCCTGGTGTTTTCAGCACTCCACAGTGCGTATGACATGCGCAAACAGCGATATCTTCGATTTCGTTGGGTTTCCAGCTGAGATATGCATTTTCAGAGATAATCTTCATGATTCTGCTGTTACAAGTGTGCAGAATCACAGAAATCGCTGTTTTCGTGCTATTGAATGCGAAAAACACGTTTCCTGGTGTTTTAAGCACTCCACAGAGCGTTTGACATGCGGAATGTGGGATATCTTCGGTATCGATGGGTTTCCAGCTGAGATATGCATTTTCAGTGATAATCTTCATGATTCTGCTGTTACACGTGTGCAGAATCACCGAAATCGCTGTTTTCGTGCTATTGAATGCGAAAAACACGTTTTCTGGTGTTTTCAGCACTCCGCAGAGCGTTTGACATGCGGAAACTGCGATATCGTCGGTATCGTTGTTGTTTCCAGCTGAGATATGCATTTTCAGTGATATTCTTAATGACTCTGCGGTTACAAGTGTGCCGATTCACCGAAATCGCTGTTTTCGTGCTATTGAATGCGAAAAACACGTTTTCTGGCGTTTTCAACACTCCACAGAGCGTTTGACATGCGGAAACTGCGATATCGTCGGTATCGATGGGTTTCCAGCTGAGATATGCATTTTAAGTGATAATCTTCATGATTCTGCTGTTACACGTGTGCAGAATCACCGAAATCGCTGTTTTCGTGCTATTGAATGCGAAAAACACGCTTTCTGGTGTTTTCAGCACCCGACAGTGCGTTTGATGTGCGGAAACAGGGATATCTTCGTTTGCGTGGGGTTTCCAGTTGAGATATGCATTTTCAGTGATAATCTTCATGATTCTGCTGTTACAAGTGTGCAGAATCACCGCAATCGCTGTTTTCGTGCTATTGAATGCGAAAAACACGTTTTCTCGCGTTTTCAGCACTCCACAGTGCGTAAGACATGCGGAAACTGCGATATCTTCGGTATCGCTCGGTTTCCACCTTACATATGCATTTTCAGTGATATTCTTAATGATTCTGCGGTTACAAGTGTGCAGAATCACCGAAATCGCTGATATCGTGCTATTGTATGCGAAAAACACGTTTTCTGGTGTTTTCAGCACTCCACAGAGCGTTTGACATGCGGAAACTGCGATATCTTCGGTATCGTTGTTGTTTCCAGCTGAGATATGCATTTTCAGTGATATTCTTAATGATTCTGCGGTTACAAGTGTGCAGAATCACCGAAATCGCTGTTTTCGAGCTATTGAATGCGAAAAACACGTTTCCTGGTGTTTGCAGCACTCCACAGTGCGTATGACATGCGGAAACAGCGATATCTTCGATTTCGTTTGGTTTCCAGCTGAGATATGCGTTTTCAGTGATAATCTTCATGATTCTGCTGTTACAAGTGTGCAGAATCACAGAAATCGCTGTTTTCGTGCTATTGAATGCGAAAAACACGTTTTCTGGTATTTTCAACACTCCACAGAGCGTTTGACATGCGGAAACTGCGATATCTTCGGTATCGATGGGTTTCCAGCTGAGATATGCATTTTAAGTGATAATCTTCATGATTCTGCTGTTACACGTGTGCAGAATCACCGAAATCGCTGTTTTCGTGCTATTGAATGCGAAAAACACGTTTTCTGGTGTTTTCAGCACTCCGCAGAGCGTTTGACATGCGGAAACTGCGATATCTTCGGTATCGTTGTTGTTTCCAGCTGAGATATGCATTTTCAGTGATATTCTTAATGATTCTGCGGTTACAAGTGTGCAGAATCACCGAAATCGCTGTTTTCGTGCTATTGGATGCGAAAAACACGTTTTCTGGTGTTTTCAGCACCCCACAGTGCGTTTGATGTGCGGAAACAGGGATATCTTCGTTTTCGTGGGGTTTCCAGCTGAGACATGCATTTTCTACGATAATCTTCGAGTTTCTTCTGTGACAAGTGTGCAGAATCACCGAAATGGCTGTTTTCGTGCTATTGAATGCGAGAAACACGTTTTCTGGTGTTTTCAACACTCCACAGAGCGTTTGACATGCGGAAACTGCGATATCTTCGGTATCGATGGGTTTCCAGCTGAGATATGCATTTTCAGTGATAATCTTCATGATTCTGCTGTTACAAGTGTGCAGAATCACCGCAATCGCTGTTTTCGTGCTATTGAATGCGAAAAACACGTTTTCTTGTGTTTTCAGCACCCGACAGTGTGTTTGATATGCGGAAACAGGGATATCTTCGGTATCGTTGTTGTTTCCAGCTGAGATATGCATTTTCAGTGATAATCTTCATGATTCTGCTGTTACAAGTGTGCAGAATCACAGAAATCGCTGTTTTCGTGCTATTGAATGCGAAAAACACGTTTTCTGGCGTTTTCAACACTCCACAGAGCGTTTGACATGCGGAAACTGCGATATCTTCGGTATCGATGGGTTTCCAGCTGAGATATGCATTTTAAGTGATAATCTTCGTGATTCTGCTGTTACACGTGTGCAGAATCACCGAAATCGCTGTTTTCGTGCTATTGAATGCGAAAAACACGTTTTCTGGTGTTTTCAGCACCAGACAGTGCGTTCAATGTGCGGAAACAGGGATATCTTCGTTTGCGTGGGGTTTCCAGTTGAGATATGCATTTTCAGTGATAATCTTCATGATTCTGCTGTTACAAGTGTGCAGAATCACCGAAATGGCTGTTTTCGTGCTATTGAATGCGAGAAACACGTTTTCTGGTGTTTTCAACACTCCACAGAGCGTTTGACATGCGGAAACTGCGATATCTTCGGTATCGATGGGTTTCCAGCTGAGATATGCATTTTCAGTGATAATCTTCATGATTCTGCTGTTACAAGTGTGCAGAATCACCGAAATCGCTGTTTTCGTGCTATTGAATGCGAAAAACACGTTTTCTTGTGTTTTCAGATCCCGACAGTGCGTTTGATATGCGGAAACAGGGATATCTTCGTTTTCGTGGGGTTGCCAGGTGAGACGTGCATTTTCTACGATAACCTTCGAGTTTCTTCTGTGACAAGTGTGCAGAATCACCGAAATGGCTGTTTTCGTGCTATTGAATGCGAAAAACACGTTTTCTGGTGTTTTCAGCACTCCACAGAGCGTTTCACATGCGGAAACTGCGATATCTACGGTATCGTTGTTGTTTCCAGCTGAGATATGCATTTTCAGTGATATTCTTAATGACTCTGCGGTTACAAGTGTGCCGAATCACCGAAATCGCTGTTTTCGTGCTATTGAATGCGAAAAACACGTTTTCTGGTGTTTTCAGCACCCCACAGTGCGTTTGATGTGCGGAAACAGGGATATCTTCGTTTTCGTGGGGTTTCCAGCTGAGACATGCATTTTCTACGATAATCTTCGAGTTTCTTCTGTGACAAGTGTGCAGAATCACCGAAATGGCTGTTTTCGTGCTATTGAATGCGAAAAACACGTTTTCTGGTGTTTTCAACACTCCACAGAGCGTTTGACATGCGGAAACTGCGATATCTTCGGTATCGATGGGTTTCCAGCTGAGATATGCATTTTCAGTGATAATCTTCATGATTCTGCTGTTACAAGTGTGCAGAATCACCGCAATCGCTGTTTTCGTGCTATTGAATGCGAAAAACACGTTTTCTTGTGTTTTCAGCACCCGACAGTGCCTTTGATATGCGGAAACAGGGATATCTTCGGTATCGTTGTTGTTTCCAGCTGAGATATACATTTTCAGTGATATTCTTATTGATTCTGCGGTTACAAGTGTGCAGAATCACCGAAATCGCTGATATCGTGCTATTGTATGCGAAAAACACGTTTTCTGGTGTTTTCAGCACTCCACAGAGCGTTTGACATGCGGAAACTGCGATATCTTCGGTATCGTTGTTGTTTCCAGCTGAGATATGCATTTTCAGTGATATTCTTAATGATTCTGCGGTTACAAGTGTGCAGAATCACCGAAATCGCTGTTTTCGAGCTATTGAATGCGAAAAAAAAGTTTCCTGGTGTTTTCAGCACTCCACAGTGCGTATGACATGCAGAAACAGCGATATCTTCGATTTCGTTGGGTTTCCAGCTGAGATATGCATTTTCAGTGATAATCTTCATGATTCTGCTGTTAGAAGTGTGCAGAATCACAGAAATCGTTGTTTTCGTGCTATTGAATGCGATAAACACGTTTTCTGGTGTTTTCAACACTTCACAGAGCGTTTGACATGCGGAAACTGCGATATCTTCGGTATCGATGGGTTTCCAGCTGAGATATGCATTTTAAGTGATAATCATCATGATTCTGCTGTTACACGTGTGCAGAATCACCGCAATCGCTGTTTTCGTGCTATTGAATTAGAAAAACACGTTTTCTTGCGTTTTCAGCACTCCACAGTGCGTAAGACATGCGGAAACTGCGATATCTTCAGTATCGCTCGGTTTCCAGCTTACATATGCATTTTCAGTGATATTCTTAATGATTCTGCGGTTACAAGTGTGCAGAATCACCGAAATCGCTGATATCGTGCTATTGTATGCGAAAAACACGTTTTCTGGTGTTTTCAGCACTCCACAGAGCGTTTGACATGCGGAAACTGCGATATCATCGGTATCGTTGTTGTTTCCAGCTGAGATATGCATTTTCAGTGATATTCTTAATGATTCTGCGGTTACACGTGTGCAGAATCACCGAAATCGCTGTTTTCGTGCTATTGAATGCGAAAAACACGTTTTCTGGTGTTTTCAGCACCAGACAGTGCGTTCGATGTGCGGAAACAGGGATATCTTCGTTTGCGTGGGGTTTCCAGTTGAGATATGCATTTTCAGTGATAATCTTCATGATTCTGCTGTTACAAGTGTGCAGAATCACCGATATCGCTGTTTTCGTGCTATTGAATGCGAAAAACACGTTTTCTTGTGTTTTCAGACCCCGACAGTGCGTTTGATATGCGTAAACAGGGATATCTTCGTTTTCGTGGGGTTGCCAGGTGAGACGTGCATTTTCCACGATAACCTTCGAGTTTCTTCTGTGACAAGTGTGCAGAATCACCGAAATCGCTGTTTTCGAGCTATTGAATGCGAAAAACACGTTTCCTGGTGTTTTCAGCACTCCACAGTGCGTATGACATGCGCAAACAGCGATATCTTCGATTTCGTTGGGTTTCCAGCTGAGATATGCATTTTGTGTGATAATCTTCATGATTCTGCTGTTACAAGTGTGCAGAATCACAGAAATCGCTGTTTTCGTGCGATTGAATGCGAAAAACACGTTTCCTGGTGTTTTAAGCACTCCACAGAGCGTTTGACATGCGAGATGTGGGATATCTTCGGTATCGATGGGTTTCCAGCTGAGATATGCATTTTCAGTGATAATCTTCATGATTCTGCTGTTACAAGTGTGCAGAATCATCGAAATCGCTGTTTTCGTGCTATTGAATGCGAAAAGCACGTTTTCTGGTGTTTTCAGCACCCCACAGTGCGTTTGATATGCGGAAACAGGGATATCTTCGGTATCGTTGTTGTTTCCAGCTGAGATATGCATTTTCAGTGATATTCTTAATGATTCTGCGGTTACAAGTGTGCAGAATCACCGAAATCGCTGTTTTCGTGCTATTGAATGCGAAAAACACGTTTTCTGGTGTTTTCAGCACCCCACAGTGCGTTTGATGTGCGGAAACAGGGATATCTTCGTTTGCGTGGGGTTTCCAGTTGAGATATGCATTTTCAGTGATAATCTTCATGATTCTGCTGTGACAAGTGTGCAGAATCACCGAAATCGCTGTTTTCGAGCTATTGAATGCGAAAAACACGTTTCCTGGTGTTTGCAGCACTCCACAGTGCGTATGACATGCGGAAACAGCGATATCTTCGATTTCGTTGGGTTTCCAGCTGAGATATGCGTTTTCAGTGATAATCTTCATGATTCTGCTGTTACAAGTGTGCAGAATCACAGAAATCGCTGTTTTCGTGCTATTGAATGCGAAAAACACGTTTTCTGGTATTTTCAACACTCCACAGAGCGTTAGACATGCGGAAACTGCGATATCTTCGGTATCGATGGGTTTCCAGCTGAGATATGCATTTTAAGTGATAATCTTCATGATTCTGCTGTTACACGTGTGCAGAATCACCGAAATCGCTGTTTTCGTGCTATTGAATGCGAAAAACACGTTTTCTGGTGTTTTCAGCACTCCGCAGAGCGTTTGACATGCGGAAACTGCGATATCGTCGGTATCGTTGTTGTTTCCAGAAGAGATATGCATTTTCAGTGATATTCTTAACGATTCTGCGGTTACAAGTGTGCAGAATCACCGAAATCGCTGTTTTCGTGCTATTGAATGCGAAAAACACGTATTCTGGTGTTTTCAGCACCCCACAGTGCGTTTGATGTGCGGAAACAGGGATATCTTCGTTTTCGTGGGGTTTCCAGCTGAGACATGCATTTTCTACGATAATCTTCGAGTTTCTTCTGTGACAAGTTTGCAGAATCACCGCAATCGCTGTTTTCGTGCTATTGAATGCGAAAAACACGTTTTCTTGCGTTTTCAGCACTCCACAGTGCGTAAGACATGCGGAAACTGCTATATCTTCGGTATCGCTCGGTTTCCAGCTTACATATTCATTTTCAGTGATATTCTTAATGATTCTGCGGTTACAAGTGTGCAGAATCATCGAAATCTCTGTTTTCGTGCTATTGAATGCGAAAAGCACGTTTTCTGGTGTTTTCAGCACCCCACAGTGCGTTTGATATGCGGAAACAGGGATATCTTCGGTATCGTTGTTGTTTCCAGCTGAGATATGCATTTTCAGTGATATTCTTAATGATTCTGCGGTTACAAGTGTGCAGAATCACCGAAATCGCTGTTTTCGTGCTATTGAATGCGAAAAACACGTTTTCTTGTGTTTTCAGCACCCCACAGTGCGTTTGATGTGCGGAAACAGGGATATCTTCGTTTGCGTGGGGTTTCCAGTTGAGATATGCATTTTCAGTGATAATCTTCATGATTCTGCTGTGACAAGTGTGCAGAATCACCGAAATCGCTGTTTTCGAGCTATTGAATGCGAAAAACACGTTTCCTGGTGTTTGCAGCACTCCACAGTGCGTATGACATGCGGAAACAGCGATATCTTCGATTTCGTTGGGTTTCCAGCTGAGATATGCGTTTTCAGTGATAATCTTCATGATTCTGCTGTTACAAGTGTGCAGAATCACAGAAATCGCTGTTTTCGTGCTATTGAATGCGAAAAACACGTTTTCTGGTATTTTCAACACTCCACAGAGCGTTAGACATGCGGAAACTGCGATATCTTCGGTATCGATGGGTTTCCAGCTGAGATATGCATTTTAAGTGATAATCTTCATGATTCTGCTGTTACACGTGTGCAGAATCACCGAAATCGCTGTTTTCGTGCTATTGAATGCGAAAAACACGTTTTCTGGTGTTTTCAGCACTCCGCAAAGCGTTTGACATGCGGAAACTGCGATATCGTCGGTATCGTTGTTGTTTCCAGCTGAGATATGCATTTTCAGTGATATTCTTAACGATTCTGCGGTTACAAGTGTGCAGAATCACCGAAATCGCTGTTTTCGTGCTATTGAATGCGAAAAACACGTTTTCTGGTGTTTTCAGCACCCCACAGTGCGTTTGATGTGCGGAAACAGGGATATCTTCGTTTTCGTGGGGTTTCCAGCTGAGACATGCATTTTCTACGATAATCTTCGAGTTTCTTCTGTGACAAGTTTGCAGAATCACCGCAATCGCTGTTTTCGTGCTATTGAATGCGAAAAACACGTTTTCTTGCGTTTTCAGCACTCCACAGTGCGTAAGACATGCGGAAACTGCTATATCTTCGGTATCGCTCGGTTTCCAGCTTACATATTCATTTTCAGTGATATTCTTAATGATTCTTCTGTGACAAGTGTGCAGAATCACCGAAATCGCTGTTATCGAGCTATTGAATGCGAAAAACACGTTTCCTGGTGTTTTCAGCACTCCACAGTGCGTATGACATGCGCAAACAGCGATATCTTCGATTTCGTTGGGTTTCCAGCTGAGATATGCATTTTGTGTGATAATCTTCATGATTCTGCTGTTACAAGTGTGCAGAATCACAGAAATCGCTGTTTTCGTGCTATTGAATGCGAAAAACACGTTTCCTGGTGTTTTAAGCACTCCACAGGGCGTTTGACATGCGAGATGTGGGATATCTTCGGTATCGATGGGTTTCCAGCTGAGATATGCATTTTCAGTGATAATCTTCATGATTCTGCTGTTACAAGTGTGCAGAATCATCGAAATCGCTGTTTTCGTGCTATTGAATGCGAAAAGCACGTTTTCTGGTGTTTTCAGCACCCCACAGTGCGTTTGATATGCGGAAACAGGGATATCTTCGGTATCGTTGTTGTTTCCAGCTGAGATATGCATTTTCAGTGATAATCTTCATGATTCTGCTGTTACAAGTGTGCAGAATCATCGAAATCGCTGTTTTCGTGCTATTGAATGCGAAAAGCACGTTTTCTGGTGTTTTCAGCACCCCACAGTGCGTTTGATATGCGGAAACAGGGATATCTTCGGTATCGTTGTTGTTTCCAGCTGAGATATGCATTTTCAGTGATATTCTTAATGATTCTGCGGTTACAAGTGTGCAGAATCACCGAAATCGCTGTTTTCGAGCTATTGAATGCGAAAAACACGTTTCCAGGTGTTTGCAGCACTCCACAGTGCGTATGACATGCGGAAACAGCGATATCTTCGATTTCGTTGGGTTTCCAGCTGAGATATGCGTTTTCAGTGATAATCTTCATGATTCTGCTGTTACAAGTGTGCAGAATCACAGAAATCGCTGTTTTCGTGCTATTGAATGCGAAAAACACGTTTTCTGGTATTTTCAACACTCCACAGAGCGTTAGACATGCGGAAACTGCGATATCTTCGGTATCGATGGGTTTCCAGCTGAGATATGCATTTTAAGTGATAATCTTCATGATTCTGCTGTTACACGTGTGCAGAATCACCGAAATCGCTGTTTTCGTGCTATTGAATGCGAAAAACACGTTTTCTGGTGTTTTCAGCACTCCGCAGAGCGTTTGACATGCGGAAACTGCGATATCGTCGGTATCGTTGTTGTTTCCAGCTGAGATATGCATTTTCAGTGATATTCTTAATGATTCTGCGGTTACAAGTGTGCAGAATCACCGAAATCGCTGTTTTCGTGCTATTGAATGCGAAAAACACGTTTTCTGGTGTTTTCAGCACCCCACAGTGCGTTTGATGTGCGGAAACAGGGATATCTTCGTTTTCGTGGGGTTTCCAGCTGAGACATGCATTTTCTACGATAATCTTCGAGTTTCTTCTGTGACAAGTGTGCAGAATCACCGAAATGGCTGTTTTCGTGCTATTGAATGCGAAAAACACGTTTTCTGGTGTTTTCAACACTCCACAGAGCGTTTGACATGCGGAAACTGCGATATCTTCGGTATCGATGGGTTTCCATCTGAGATATGCATTTTCAGTGATAATCTTCATGATTCTGCTGTTACAAGTGTGCAGAATCACCGCAATCGCTGTTTTCGTGCTATTGAATGCTAAAAACACGTTTTCTTGTGTTTTCAGCACCCGACAGTGCCTTTGATATGCGGAAACAGGGATATCTTCGGTATCGTTGTTGTTTCCAGCTGAGATATGCATTTTCAGTGATATTCTTATTGATTCTGCGGTTACAAGTGTGCAGAATCACCGAAATCGCTGTTTTCGTGCTATTGAATGCGAAAAACACGTTTTCTGGTGTTTTCAGCACCCCACAGTGCGTTTAATGTGCGGAAACAGGGATATCTTCGTTTGCGTGGGGTTTCCAGTTGAGATATGCATTTTCAGTGATAATCTTCATGATTCTGCTGTTACAAGTGTGCAGAATCACCGCAATCGCTGTTTTCGTGCTATTCAATGCGAAAAACACGTTTTCTTGCGTTTTCAGCACTCCACAGTGCGTAAGACATGCGGAAACTGCGATATCTTCGGTATCGCTCGGTTTCCAGCTTACATATGCATTTTCAGTGATATTCTTAATGATTCTGCGGTTACAAGTGTGCAGAATCACCGCAATCGCTGATATCGTGCTATTGTATGCGAAAAACACGTTTTCTGGTGTTTTCAGCACTCCACAGAGCGTTTGACATGCGGAAACTGCGATATCTTCGGTATCGCTGTTGTTTCCAGCTGAGATATGCATTTTCAGTGATATTCTTAATGATTCTGCGGTTACAAGTGTGCAGAATCACCGAAATCGCTGTTTTCGTGCTATTGAATGCGAAAAACACGTTTTCTGGTGTTTTCAGCACCCCACAGTGCGTTTGATGTGCGGAAACAGGGATATCTTCGTTTTCGTGGGGTTTCCAGCTGAGACATGCATTTTCTACGATAATCTTCGAGTTTCTTCTGTGACAAGTGTGCAGAATCACCGAAATGGCTGTTTTCGTGCTATTGAATGCGAAAAACACGTTTTCTGGTGTTTTCAACACTCCACAGAGCGTTTGACATGCGGAAACTGCGATATCGTCGGTATCGTTGTTGTTTCCAGCTGAGATATGCATTTTCAGTGATATTCTTAACGATTCTGCGGTTACAAGTGTGC
This sequence comes from Anthophora plumipes, assembly GCA_951804975.1. Lineage (NCBI taxonomy): Eukaryota > Metazoa > Arthropoda > Insecta > Hymenoptera > Apidae > Anthophora > Anthophora plumipes. Next base: position 1,922,184 of record CATORF010000924.1, on the reverse strand, counting down.
AGAATCACCGAAATCGCTGTTTTCGTGCTATTGAATGCGAAAAACACGTTTTCTGGTGTTTTCAGCACCCCACAGTGCGTTTGATGTGCGGAAACAGGGATATCTTCGTTTTCGTGGGGTTTCCAGCTGAGACATGCATTTTCTACGATAATCTTCGAGTTTCTTCTGTGACAAGTTTGCAGAATCACCGCAATCGCTGTTTTCGTGCTATTGAATGCGAAAAACACGTTTTCTTGCGTTTTCAGCACTCCACAGTGCGTTTGACATGCGGAAACTGCTATATCTTCGGTATCGCTCGGTTTCCAGCTTACATATTCATTTTCAGTGATATTCTTAATGATTCTGCGGTTACAAGTGTGCAGAATCACCGAAATCGCTGTTTTCGTGCTATTGAATGCGAAAAACACGTTTTCTGGTGTTTTCGGCACGCCACAGAGCGATTGGAATGCGGAAACTGCGATATCTTCGGTATCGCTCGGTTTCCAGCCGAGATATGCATTTTCAGTGATAATCTTCATGATTCTGCTGTTACAAGTGTGCAGAATCACCGAAATCGCTGTTTTCGTGCTATTGAATGCGAAAAACACGTTTTCTGGTGTTTCCAGCGCTCCACAGTGCGTTTGATATGCGGAAACGGGGATATCTTCGTTTTCGTGGGGTTGCCAGCTGAGACATGCATTTTCTACGATAATCTTCATGATTCTGCTGTTACAAGAGTGCAGAATCCCCGAAAACGCTGTTTTCGTGCTATTGAATGCGAAAAACATGTATTCTGGTGTTTTCAGCACGCCACAGGGCGTTTGACATGCGGAAACTGCGATATCTTCGGTATTGTTGGGTTTCCAGCTGAGATATGCATTGTCAGTGATAATGTTCGAGTTTCTTCTTTGACAAGTGTGCAGAATCACAGAAATCACTGTTTTCGTGCTGTTGAATGCGAAAAGCACGTTTTCTGGTGTTTTCAGCACGCCACACAGCGTTTGACATGCGGAAACTGCGATATCTTCGTTATCGTTGGGTTTCCAGCTGGGATATGCATTTCCAGTGATAATCTTCATGATTCTGCTGTTACAAGTGTGCAGAATCCCCGAAAACGCTGTTTTCGTGCTATTGAATGCGAAAAACATGTATGCTGGTGTTTTCACCAATCCACAGAGCGTATGACATCCGGAAACTGCGATATCTTCGGTATCGTTGGGTTTCCAGCTGAGATATGCATTTTCAGTGATAATCTTCGAGTTTCTTCTGTGACAAGTGTGCAGAATCACCGAAAACGCTGTTTTCGTGCTATTGAATGCGAAAAACACGTTTTCTGGTGTTATCAGCACGCCACAGAGCGTTTGAAATGCGGAAACTGCGATATGTTCGTTATCGTTGGGTTTCCAGCTGGGATATGCATCTCCAGTGATAATCTTCATGATTCTGCTGTTACAAGTGTGCAGAATCACAGATATCGTTGTTTTCGTGCTATAGAATGCGAAAATCACGTTTTCTGGTGTTTGCAGCACCCGACTGTGCGTTTGATGTACGGAAACAGGAAAATCTTCGTTATCGTGCGGTTGCCTGCTGAGACATTCATTTTCTACGATAATCTTCGAGTTTCTTCTCTGACAAGTATGCAGAATCACAGAAATCGCTGTTTTCGTGCTATTGAATGCGAAAAACACGTTTTCTGGTGTTTTCAGCACTCCACAGAGCGTTTGACATGCGGAAACTGCGATATATTCGTTATCGTTGGGTTTCCAGCTGGGATATGCATTTTCAGTGATAATCTTCATGATTCTGCTGTTACCAGTGTGCAGAATCACCGAAAACTCTGTTTTCGTGCTATTGAATGCGAAAAACACGTTTTCTGGTGTTTTCAGCGCTCCACAGTGCGTTTGATATGCGGAAACAGGGATATCTTCGTTTTCGTGGGGTTGCCAGCTGAGACATGCATTTTCTACGATAATCTTCATGATTCTGCTGTTACAAGAGTGCAGAATCCCCGAAAACGCTGTTTTCGTGCTATTGAATGCGAAAAACATGTATTCTGGTGTTTTCAGCACTCCACAGAGCGTTTGACATTCGGAAACTGCGATATCTTCGGTATCGTTGGGTTTCCACCTGAGATATGCATTTTCAGTGATAATCTTCGAGTTTCATCTGTGACAAGTGTGCAGAATCACAGAAATCGCTGTTTTCGAGCTATTGAATGCGAAAAACACGTTTTCTGGTGTTTTCAGCACGCCACAGAGCGTTTGACATGCGGAAACTGCGATATCTTCGTTATCGCTCAGTTTCCAGCTGAGATATGCATTTTCAGTGATAATCTTCATGATTCTGCTGTTACAAGTGTGCAGAATCACCCAAATCGCTGTATTCGTGCTATAGAATGCGAAAAACACGTATTCTGGTGTTTTCAGCACTCCACAGTGCGTTTGAAATTCGGAAACTGCGATATGTTCGTTATCGTTGGGTTTCCAGCTGGGATATGCATTTCCAGTGATAATCTTCATGATTCTGCTGTTACAAGTGTGCAGAATCACAGAAATCGCTGAGTTCGTGCTATAGAATGCGAAAAACACGTTTTCTGGTGTTTTCAGCACGCCACAGTGCGTTTGACGTGCGGAAACTGCGATATCTTCGTTATCGTTGGGTTTCCAGCTGAGATATGCATTTTCTACGATAATCTTCATGATTCTGCTGTTACAAGTGTGCAGAATAACCGAAATCGATGTTTTCGAGCTATTGAATGCGAAAAACATGTATTCTGGTGTTTTCACCACTCCACAGAGCGTATGCCATGCGGAAACTGCGATATCTTCGGTATCGTTGGGTTTCCAGCTGAGATATGCATTTTCAGTGATAATCTTCGAGTTTCTTCTGTGATAAGTGTGCAGAATCACCGAAATCGCTGTTTTCGAGCTATTGAATGCGAAAAACACGTTTTCTGGTGTTTTCAGCACGCCACAGAGCGTTTGAAATTCGGAAACTGCGATATCTTCGTTATCGTTGGGTTTCCAGCTGAGATATGCATTTTCTACGATAATCTTCATGATTCTGCTGTTACAAGTGTGCAGAATAACCGAAATCGCTGTTTTCGAGCTATTGAATGCGAAAAACACGTTTTCTGGTGTTTTCAGCACTCCACAGTGCGTATGACATGCAGAAACTGCGATATCTTCGGTATCGCTCGGTTTCCAGCTGAGATATGCATTTTCAGTGATCATCTTCGAGTTTCTTCTGTGACAAGTGTGCAGAATCACCGAACTGGCTGTTTTCGTGCTATTGAATGGGAAAAACACGTTTTCTGGTGTTTTCAGCACACCACAGTGCGTATGACATGCGGAAACTGCGATATCTTCGTTATCGTTGGGTTTCCAGCTGGGATATGCATTTCCAGTGATAATCTTCATGATTCTGCTGTTACAAGTGTGCAGAATCCCCGAAAACGTTGTTTTCGTGCTATTGAATGCGCAAAACATGTATGCTGGTGTTTTCACCAATCCACAGAGCGTATGACATCCGGAAACTGCGATATCTTCGGTATCGTTGGGTTTCCAGCTGAGATATGCATTTTCAGTGATAATCTTCGAGTTTCTTCTGTGACAAGTGTGCAGAATCCCTGAAAACGCTGTTTTCGTGCTATTGAATGCGAAAAACACGTTTTCTGGTGTTTTCAGCACGCCACAGAGCGTTTGAAATGCGGAAACTGCGATATGTTCGTTATCGTTGGGTTTCCAGCTGGGATATGCATTTCCAGTGATAATCTTCATGATTCTGCTGTTACAAGTGTGCAGAATCACAGATATCGTTGTTTTCGTGCTATAGAATGCGAAAAACACGTTTTCTGGTGTTTGCAGCACCCGACTGTGCGTTTGATGTACGGAAACAGGGAAATCTTCGTTATCGTGCGGTTGCCTGCTGAGACATTCATTTTCTACGATAATCTTCGAGTTTCTTCTCTGACAAGTGTGCAGAATCACAGAAATCGCTGTTTTCGTGCTATTGAATGCGAAAAACACGTTTTCTGGTGTTTTCAGCACGCCACAGGGCGTTTGACATGCGGAAACTGCGATATCTTCGGTATTGTTGGGTTTCCAGCTGAGATATGCATTGTCAGTGATATTGTTCGAGTTTCTTCTTTGACAAGTGTGCAGAATCACAGAAATCACTGTTTTCGTGCTATTGAATGCGAAAAGCACGTTTTCTGGTGTTTTCAGCACGCCACACTGCGTTTGACGTGCGGAAACTGCGATATCTTCGTTATCGTTGGGTTTCCAGCTGAGATATGCATTTTCTACGATAATCTTCATGATTCTGCTGTTACAAGTGTGCAGAATAACCGAAATCGATGTTTTCGAGCTATTGAATGCGAAAAACATGTATTCTGGTGTTTTCACCACTCCACAGAGCGTATGCCATGCGGAAACTGCGATATCTTCGGTATCGTTGGGTTTCCAGCTGAGATATGCATTTTCAGTGATAATCTTCGAGTTTCTTCTGTGATAAGTGTGCAGAATCACCGAAATCGCTGTTTTCGAGCTATTGAATGCGAAAAACACGTTTTCTGGTGTTTTCAGCACGCCACAGAGCGTTTGAAATTCGGAAACTGCGATATGTTCGTTATCGTTGGGTTTCCAGCTGGGATATGCATTTCCAGTGATAATCTTCATGATTCTGCTGTTACAAGTGTGCAGAATCGCAGAAATCGCTGAGGTCGTGCTATAGAATGCGAAAAACACGTTTTCTGGTGTTTTCAGCACGCCACAGTGCGTTTGACGTGCGGAAACTGCGATATCTTCGTTATCGTTGGGTTTCCAGCTGAGATATGCATTTTCTACGATAATCTTCATGATTCTGCTGTTACAAGTGTGCAGAATAACCGAAATCGCTGTTTTCGAGCTATTGAATGCGAAAAACACGTTTTCTGGTGTTTTCAGCACTCCACAGTGCGTATGACATGCAGAAACTGCGATATCTTCGGTATCGCTCGGTTTCCAGCTGAGATATGCATTTTCAGTGATCATCTTCGAGTTTCTTCTGTGACAAGTGTGCAGAAACACCGAACTGGCTGTTTTCGTGCTATTGAATGGGAAAAACACGTTTTCTGGTGTTTTCAGCACACCACAGTGCGTATGACATGCGGAAACTGCGATATCTTCGTTATCGTTGGGTTTCCAGCTGGGATATGCATTTCCAGTGATAATCTTCATGATTCTGCTGTTACAAGTGTGCAGAATCCCCGAAAACGTTGTTTTCGTGCTATTGAATGCGCAAAACATGTATGCTGGTGTTTTCACCAATCCACAGAGCGTATGACATCCGGAAACTGCGATATCTTCGGTATCGTTGGGTTTCCAGCAGAGATATGCATTTTCAGTGATAATCTTCGAGTTTCTTCTGTGACAAGTGTGCAGAATCCCCGAAAACCCTGTTTTCGTGCTATTGAATGCGAAAAACACGTTTTCTGGTGTTTTCAGCACGCCACAGAGCGTTTGAAATGCGGAAACTGCGATATGTTCGTTATCGTTGGGTTTCCAGCTGGGATATGCATTTCCAGTGATAATCTTCATGATTCTGCTGTTACAAGTGTGCAGAATCACACATATCGTTGTTTTCGTGCTATAGAATGCGAAAAACACGTTTTCTGGTGTTTGCAGCACCCGACTGTGCGTTTGATGTACGGAAACAGGGAAATCTTCGTTATCGTGCGGTTGCCTGCTGAGACATTCATTTTCTACGATAATCTTCGAGTTTCTTCTCTGACAAGTGTGCAGAATCACAGAAATCGCAGTTTTCGTGCTATTGAATGCGAAAAACACGTTTTCTGGTGTTTTCAGCACGCCACAGAGCGTTTGACAAGCGGAAACTGCGATATCTTCGGTATTGTTGGGTTTCCAGCTGAGATATGCATTTTCAGTGATAATCTTCGAGTTTCTTCTGTGACAAGTGTGCAGAATCACAGAAATCACTGTTTTCGGGCTATTGAATGCGAAAAGCACGTTTTCTGGTGTTTTCAGCACACCACAGTGCATATGACATGCGGAAACTGCCATATCTTCGGTATCGCTTGGTTTCCAGCCGTGATATGCATTTTCAGTGATAATCTTCATGATTCTGCTGTTACAAGTGTGCAGAATCACCGAAATCGCTGTTTTCGTGCTATTGAATGCGAAAAACACGTTTTCTGGTGTTTTCAGCACTCCACAGAGCGTTTGACATGCGGAAACTGCGATATATTCGTTATCGTTGGGTTTCCAGCTGGGATATGCATTTTCAGTGATAATCTTCATGATTCTGCTGTTACAAGTGTGCAGAATCCCCGAAAACGCTGTTTTCGTGCTATTGAATGCGAAAAACATGTATGCTGGTGTTTTCACCAATCCACAGAGCGTATGACATCCGGAAACTGCGATATCTTCGGTATCGTTGGGTTTCCAGCTGAGATATGCATTTTCAGTGATAATCTTCGAGTTTCTTCTGTGACAAGTGTGCAGAATCCCCGAAAACGCTGTCTTCGTGCTATTGAATGCGAAAAACACGTTTTCTGGTGTTTTCAGCACGCCACAGAGCGTTTGAAATGCGGAAACTGCGATATGTTCGTTATCGTTGGGTTTCCAGCTGGGATATGCATTTCCAGTGATAATCTTCATGATTCTGCTGTTACAAGTGTGCAGAATCACAGATATCGTTGTTTTCGTGCTATAGAATGCGAAAATCACGTTTTCTGGTGTTTGCAGCACCCGACTGTGCGTTTGATGTACGGAAACAGGAAAATCTTCGTTATCGTGCGGTTGCCTGTTGAGACATTCATTTTCTACGATAATCTTCGAGTTTCTTCTCTGACAAGTGTGCAGAATCACAGAAATCGCTGTTTTCGTGCTATTGAATGCGAAAAACACGTTTTCTGGTGTTTTCAGCACTCCACAGAGCGTTTGACATGCGGAAACTGCGATATATTCGTTATCGTTGGGTTTCCAGCTGGGATATGCATTTTCAGTGATAATCTTCATGATTCTGCTGTTACCAGTGTGCAGAATCACCGAAAACTCTGTTTTCGTGCTATTGAATGCGAAAAACACGTTTTCTGGTGTTTTCAGCGCTCCACAGTGCGTTTGATATGCGGAAACAGGGATATCTTCGTTTTCGTGGGGTTGCCAGCTGAGACATGCATTTTCTACGATAATCTTCATGATTCTGCTGTTACAAGAGTGCAGAATCCCCGAAAACGCTGTTTTCGTGCTATTGAATGCGAAAAACATGTATTCTGGTGTTTTCAGCACTCCACAGAGCGTTTGACATTCGGAAACTGCGATATCTTCGGTATCGTTGGGTTTCCACCTGAGATATGCATTTTCAGTGATAATCTTCATGATTCTGCTGTTACAAGTGTGCAGAATCACCGAAATCGCTGGTTTCGTGCTATAGAATGCGGAAAACACGTTTTCTGGTGTTTTCAGCACTCCACAGTGCGTATGACATGCGGAGACTGCGACATCTGCGGTATCGCTCGGTTTCCAGCTGAGATATGCATTTTCAGTGATAATCTTCATGATTCTGCTGTTACAAGTGTGCAGAATCCCCGAAAACGCTGTTTTCGTGCTATTGAATGCGAAAAACACGTTTTCTGGTGTTTTCAGCACGCCACAGGGCGTTTGACATGCGGAAACTGCGATATCTTCGGTATTGTTGGGTTTCCAGCTGAGATATGCATTGTCAGTGATAATGTTCGAGTTTCTTCTTTGACAAGTGTGCAGAATCACAGAAATCACTGTTTTCGTGCTATTGAATGCGAAAAGCACGTTTTCTGGTGTTTTCAGCACGCCACACTGCGTTTGACGTGCGGAAACTGCGATATCTTCGTTATCGTTGGGTTTCCAGCTGAGATATGCATTTTCTACGATAATCTTCATGATTCTGCTGTTACAAGTGTGCAGAATAACCGAAATCGCTGTTTTCGAGCTATTGAATGCGAAAAACATGTATTCTGGTGTTTTCACCACTCCACAGAGCGTATGCCATGCGGAAACTGCGATATCTTCGGTATCGTTGGGTTTCCAGCTGAGATATGCATTTTCAGTGATAATCTTCGAGTTTCTTCTGTGATAAGTGTGCAGAATCACCGAATACGCTGTTTTCGAGCTATTGAATGCGAAAAACACGTTTTCTGGTGTTTTCAGCACGCCACAGAGAGTTTGAAATTCGGAAACTGCGATATGTTCGTTATCGTTGGGTTTCCAGCTCGGATATGCATTTCCAGTGATAATCTTCATGATTCTGCTGTTACAAGTGTGCAGAATCGCAGAAATCGCTGAGGTCGTGCTATAGAATGCGAAAAACACGTTTTCTGGTGTTTTCAGCACGCCACAGTGCGTTTGACGTGCGGAAACTGCGATATCTTCGTTATCGTTGGGTTTCCAGCTGAGATATGCATTTTCTACGATAATCTTCATGATTCTGCTGTTACAAGTATGCAGAATAACCGAAATCGCTGTTTTCGAGCTATTGAATGCGAAAAACACGTTTTCTGGTGTTTTCAGCACTCCACAGTGCGTATGACATGCAGAAACTGCGATATCTTCGGTATCGCTCGGTTTCCAGCTGAGATATGCATTTTCAGTGATCATCTTCGAGTTTCTTCTGTGACAAGTGTGCAGAATCACCGAACTGGCTGTTTTCGTGCTACTGAATGGGAAAAACACGTTTTCTGGTGTTTTCAGCACACCACAGTGCGTATGACATGCGGAAACTGCGATATCTTCGTTATCGTTGGGTTTCCAGCTGGGATATGCATTTCCAGTGATAATCTTCATGATTCTGCTGTTACAAGTGTGCAGAATCCCCGAAAACGTTGTTTTCGTGCTATTGAATGCGCAAAACATGTATGCTGGTGTTTTCACCAATCCACAGAGCGTATGACATCCGGAAACTGCGATATCTTCGGTATCGTTGGGTTTCCAGCAGAGATATGCATTTTCAGTGATAATCTTCGAGTTTCTTCTGTGACAAGTGTGCAGAATCCCCGAAAACGCTGTTTTCGTGCTATTGAATGCGAAAAACACGTTTTCTGGTGTTTTCAGCACGCCACAGAGCGTTTGAAATGCGGAAACTGCGATATGTTCGTTATCGTTGGGTTTCCAGCTGGGATATGCATTTCCAGTGATAATCTTCATGATTCTGCTGTTACAAGTGTGCAGAATCACAGATATCGTTGTTTTCGTGCTATAGAATGCGAAAAACACGTTTTCTGGTGTTTGCAGCACCCGACTGTGCGTTTGATGTACGGAAACAGGGAAATCTTCGTTATCGTGCGGTTGCCTGCTGAGACATTCATTTTCTACGATAATCTTCGAGTTTCTTCTCTGACAAGTGTGCAGAATCACAGAAATCGCAGTTTTCGTGCTATTGAATGCGAAAAACACGTTTTCTGGTGTTTTCAGCACGCCACAGAGCGTTTGACATGCGGAAACTGCGATATCTTCGGTATTGTTGGGTTTCCAGCTGAGATATGCATTTTCAGTGATAATCTTCGAGTTTCATCTGTGACAAGTGTGCAGAATCACAGAAATCGCCGTTTTCGAGCTATTGAATGCGAAAAACACGTTTTCTGGTGTTTTCAGCACTCCACAGAGCGTTTGACATGCGGAAACTGCCATATCTTCGGTATCGCTTGGTTTCCAGCCGTGATATGCATTTTCAGTGATAATCTTCATGATTCTGCTGTTACAAGTGTGCAGAATCACCGAAATCGCTGTTTTCGTGCTATTGAATGCGAAAAACACGTTTTCTGGTGTTTTCAGCACTCCACAGAGCGTTCGACATGCGGAAACTGCGATATATTCGTTATCGTTGGGTTTCCAGCTGGGATATGCATTTTCAGTGATAATCTTCATGATTCTGCTGTTACCAGTGTGCAGCATCACCGAAAACTCTGTTTTCGTGCTATTGAATGCGAAAAACACGTTTTCTGGTGTTTTCAGCGCTCCACAGTGCGTTTGATATGCGGAAACAGGGATATCTTCGTTTTCGTGGGGTTGCCAGCTGAGACATGCATTTTCTACGATAATCTTCATGATTCTGCTGTTACAAGAGTGCAGAATCCCCGAAAACGCTGTTTTCGTGCTATTGAATGCGAAAAACATGTATTCTGGTGTTTTCAGCACTCCACAGAGCGTTTGACATTCGGAAACTGCGATATCTTCGGTATCGTTGGGTTTCCACCTGAGATATGCATTTTCAGTGATAATCTTCATGATTCTGCTGTTACAAGTGTGCAGAATCACCGAAATCGCTGGTTTCGTGCTATAGAATGCGGAAAACACGTTTTCTGGTGTTTTCAGCACTCCACAGTGCGTATGACATGCGGAGACTGCGACATCTGCGGTACCGCTCGGTTTCCAGCTGAGATATTCATTTTCAGTGATAATCTTCATGATTCTGCTGTTACAAGTGTGCAGAATCCCCGAAAACGCTGTTTTCGTGCTATTGAATGCGTAAAACATGTTTTCTGGTGTTTTCAGCACTCCACAGAGCGTTTGACATGCGGAAACAGCGATATCTTCGGTATTGTTGGGTTTCCAGCTGAGATATGCATTTTCAGTGATAATCTTCGAGTTTCATCTGTGACAAGTGTGCAGAATCACAGAAATCGCTGTTTTCGAGCTATTGAATGCGAAAAACACGTTTTCTGGTGTTTTCAGCACGCCACAGAGCGTTTGACATGCGGAAACTGCGATATCTTCGTTATCGCTCAGTTTCCAGCTGAGATATGCATTTTCAGTGATAATCTTCATGATTCTGCTGTTAGAAGTGTGCAGAATCACCCAAATCGCTGTATTCGTGCTATAGAATGCGAAAAACACGTATTCTGGTGTTTTCAGCACTCCACAGAGCGTTTGAAATTCGGAAACTGCGATATGTTCGTTATCGTTGGGTTTCCAGCTGGGATATGCATTTCCAGTGATAATCTTCATGATTCTGCTGTTGCAAGTGTGCAGAATCACAGAAATCGCTGAGTTCGTGCTATAGAATGCGAAAAACACGTTTTCTGGTGTTTTCAGCACGCCACAGTGCGTTTGACGTGCGGAAACTGCGATATCTTCGTTATCGTTGGGTTTCCAGCTGAGATATGCATTTTCTACGATAATCTTCATGATTCTGCTGTTACAAGTGTGCAGAATAACCGATATCGCTGTTTTCGAGCTATTGAATGCGAAAAACACGTTTTCTGGTGTTTTCAGCACTCCACAGTGCGTATGACATGCAGCAACTGCGATATCTTCGGTATCGCTCGGTTTCCAGCTGAGATATGCATTTTCAGTGATAATCTTCGAGTTTCTTCTGTGACAAGTGTGCAGAATCACCGAACTGGCTGTTTTCGTGCTATTGAATGCGAAAAACACGTTTTCTGGTGTTTTCAGCACTCCACAGTGCGTATGACATGCGGAAACTGCGATATCTTCGTTATCGTTGGGTTTCCAGCTGGGATATGCATTTCCAGTGATAATCTTCATGATTCTGCTGTTACAAGTGTGCAGAATCCCCGAAAACGCTGTTTTCGTGCTATTGAATGCGAAAAACACGTTTTCTGGTGTTTTCAGCACGCCACAGAGCGTTTGAAATGCGGAAACTGCGATATGTTCGTTATCGTTGGGTTTCCAGCTGGGATATGCATTTCCAGTGATAATCTTCATGATTCTGCTGTTACAAGTGTGCAGAATCACAGATATCGTTGTTTTCGTGCTATAGAATGCGAAAAACACGTTTTCTGGTGTTTGCAGCACCCGACTGTGCGTTTGATGTACGGAAACAGGGAAATCTTCGTTATCGTGCGGTTGCCTGCTGAGACATTCATTTTCTACGATAATCTTCGAGTTTCTTCTCTGACAAGTGTGCAGAATCACAGAAATCGCAGTTTTCGTGCTATTGAATGAGAAAAACACGTTTTCTGGTGTTTTCAGCACGCCACAGAGCGTTTGACATGCGGAAACTGCGATATCTTCGGTATTGTTGGGTTTCCAGCTGAGATATGCATTTTCAGTGATAATCTTCGAGTTTCTTCTGTTACAAGTATGCAGAATCACAGAAATCACTGTTTTCGGGCTATTGAATGCGAAAAGCACGTTTTCTGGTGTTTTCAGCACTCCACAGTGCATATGACATGCGGAAACTGCCATATCTTCGGTATCGCTTGGTTTCCAGCCGTGATATGCATTTTCAGTGATAATCTTCATGATTCTGCTGTTACAAGTGTGCAGAATCACCGAAATCGCTGTTTTCGTGCTATTGAATGCGAAAAACACGTTTTCTGGTGTTTTCAGCACTCCACAGAGCGTTTGACATGCGGAAACTGCGATATATTCGTTATCGTTGGGTTTCCAGCTGGGATATGCATTTTCAGTGATAATCTTCATGATTCTGCTGTTACCAGTGTGCTGAATCACCGAAAACTCTGTTTTCGTGCTATTGAATGCGAAAAACACGTTTTCTGGTGTTTTCAGCGCTCCACAGTGCGTTTGATATGCGGAAACAGGGATATCTTCGTTTTCGTGGGGTTGCCAGCTGAGACATGCATTTTCTACGATAATCTTCATGATTCTGCTGTTACAAGAGTGCAGAATCCCCGAAAACGCTGTTTTCGTGCTATTGAATGCGAAAAACACGTTTTCTGGTGTTTTCAGCACTCCACAGAGCGTTTGACATGCGGAAACTGCGATATCTTCGGTATCGCTCGCTTTCCAGCTGAGATATGCATTTTCAGTGATAATCTTCATGATTCTGCTGTTACAAGTGTGCAGAATCCCCGAAAACGCTGTTTTCGTGCTATTGAATGCGTAAAACATGTTTTCTGGTGTTTTCAGCACTCCACAGAGCGTTTGACATGCGGAAACTGCGATATCTTCGGTATTGTTGGGTTTCCAGCTGAGATATGCATTTTCAGTGATAATCTTCGAGTTTCATCTGTGACAAGTGTGCAGAATCACAGAAATCGCTGTTTTCGAGCTATTGAATGCGAAAAACACGTTTTCTGGTGTTTTCAGCACTCCACAGAGCGTTTGACATGCGGAAACTGCGATATCTTCGGTATCGCTCGCTTTCCAGCTGAGATATGCATTTTCAGTGATAATCTTCATGATTCTGCTGTTACAAGTGTGCAGAATCACCCAAATCGCTGTATTCGTGCTATAGAATGCGAAAAACACGTATTCTGGTGTTTTCAGCACTCCACAGAGCGTTTGACATGCGGAAACTGCGATATCTTCGGTATCGCTCGCTTTCCAGCTGAGATATGCATTTTCAGTGATAATCTCCATGATTCTGCTGTTACAAGTGTGCAGAATCACCAAAATCGCTGTTTTCGTGCTATTGAATGCGAAAAACACGTTTTCTGGTGTTTTCAGCACTCCACAGAGCGTTTGACATGCGGAAACTGCGATATCTTCGTTATCGTTGGATTTCCAGCTGGGATAAGCATTTTCAGTGATAAACTTCATGATTCTGCTGTTACAAGTGTGCAGAATCACCGAAATGGCTGTTTTCGTGCTATTGAATGCGAAAAACACGTTTTCTGGTGTTTTCAGCACTCCACAGTGCGTATGACATGCGGAAACTGCGATATCTTCGGTATCGTTCGGTTTCCAGATGAGATATGCATTTTCAGTGATAATCTTCATGATTCTGCTGTTACAAGTGTGCAGAATCACCGAAATCGCTGTTTTCGTGCTATTGAATGCGAAAAACACGTTTTGTGGTGTTTTCAGCACTCCACAGAGCGTTTGACATGCGGAAACTGCGATATCTTCGGTATCGTTGGGTTTCCAGCTGAGATATGCATTTTCAGTGATAATCTTCATGATTCTGTTGTTACAAGTGTGCAGAATCACCGAAATCGCTGGTTTCGTGCTATTGAGTGCGAAAAAAACGCTTCCTGGTGTTTTCAGAACTCCACAGTGCGTATGACATGCGGAAACTGCGATATCTTCGGTATCGCTCGGTTTCCAGCTGAGATATGCATTTTCAGTGATAATCTTGATGATTCTGCTGTTACAAGTGTACAGAATCACCAAAATCGCTGTTTTCGTGCTATTGAATGCGAAAAACACGTTTTCTGGTGTTTTCAGCACTCCACAGAGCGTTTGACATGCGGAAACTGCGATATGTTCGTTATCGTTGGGTTTCCAGCTGGGATATGCATTTCCAGTGATAATCTTCATGATTCTGCTGTTACAAGTGTGCAGAATCACAGATATCGTTGTTTTCGTGCTATAGAATGCGAAAAACACGTTTTCTGGTGTTTGCAGCACCCGACTGTGCGTTTGATGTACGGAAACAGGGAAATCTTCGTTATCGTGCGGTTGCCTGCTGAGACATTCATTTTCTACGATAATCTTCGAGTTTCTTCTCTGACAAGTGTGCAGAATCACAGAAATCGCAGTTTTCGTGCTATTGAATGAGAAAAACACGTTTTCTGGTGTTTTCAGCACTCCACAGAGCGTTTGACATGCGGAAACTGCGATATCTTCGGTATTGTTGGGTTTCCAGCTGAGATATGCATTTTCAGTGATAATCTTCGAGTTTCATCTGTGACAAGTGTGCAGAATCACAGAAATCGCTGTTTTCGAGCTATTGAATGCGAAAAACACGTTTTCTGGTGTTTTCAGCACTCCACAGAGCGTTTGACATGCGGAAACTGCGATATCTTCGGTATCGCTCGCTTTCCAGCTGAGATATGCATTTTCAGTGATAATCTTCATGATTCTGCTGTTACAAGTGTGCAGAATCACCCAAATCGCTGTATTCGTGCTATAGAATGCGAAAAACACGTATTCTGGTGTTTTCAGCACTCCACAGAGCGTTTGACATGCGGAAACTGCGATATCTTCGGTATCGCTCGCTTTCCAGCTGAGATATGCATTTTCAGTGATAATCTCCATGATTCTGCTGTTACAAGTGTGCAGAATCACCAAAATCGCTGTTTTCGTGCTATTGAATGCGAAAAACACGTTTTCTGGTGTTTTCAGCACTCCACAGAGCGTTTGACATGCGGAAACTGCGATATCTTCGTTATCGTTGGATTTCCAGCTGGGATAAGCATTTTCAGTGATAAACTTCATGATTCTGCTGTTACAAGTGTGCAGAATCACCGAAATGGCTGTTTTCGTGCTATTGAATGCGAAAAACACGTTTTCTGGTGTTTTCAGCACTCCACAGTGCGTATGACATGCGGAAACTGCGATATCTTCGGTATCGTTCGGTTTCCAGATGAGATATGCATTTTCAGTGATAATCTTCATGATTCTGCTGTTACAAGTGTGCAGAATCACCGAAATCGCTGTTTTCGTGCTATTGAATGCGAAAAACACGTTTTGTGGTGTTTTCAGCACTCCACAGAGCGTTTGACATGCGGAAACTGCGATATCTTCGGTATCGTTGGGTTTCCAGCTGAGATATGCATTTTCAGTGATAATCTTCATGATTCTGTTGTTACAAGTGTGCAGAATCACCGAAATCGCTGGTTTCGTGCTATTGAGTGCGAAAAAAACGCTTCCTGGTGTTTTCAGAACTCCACAGTGCGTATGACATGCGGAAACTGCGATATCTTCGGTATCGCTCGGTTTCCAGCTGAGATATGCATTTTCAGTGATAATCTTGATGATTCTGCTGTTACAAGTGTACAGAATCACCAAAATCGCTGTTTTCGTGCTATTGAATGCGAAAAACACGTTTTCTGGTGTTTTCAGCACTCCACAGAGCGTTTGACATGCGGAAACTGCGATATCTTCGTTATCGTTGGGTTTCCAGCTGGGATAAGCATTTTCAGTGATAAACTTCATGATTCTGCTGTTACAAGTGTGCAGAATCACCGAAATGGCTGTTTCCGTGCTATTGAATGCGAAAAACACGTTTTCTGGTGTTTTCAGCACTCCACAGTGCGTTTGACATGCGGAAACTGCGATATCTTCGGTATCGCTCGGTTTCCAGCTGAGATATGCATTTTCAGTGATAATCTTGATGATTCTGCTGTTACAAGTGTACAGAATCACCAAAATCGCTGTTTTCGTGCTATTGAATGCGAAAAACACGTTTTCTGGTGTTTTCAGCACTCCACAGTGCGTATGACATGCGGAGACTGCGACATCTGCGGTACCGCTCGGTTTCCAGCTGAGATATGCATTTTCAGTGATAATCTTCATGATTCTGCTGTTACAAGTGTGCAGAATCCCCGAAAACGCTGTTTTCGTGCTATTGAATGCGTAAAACATGTTTTCTGGTGTTTTCAGCACTCCACAGAGCGTTTGACATGCGGAAACTGCGATATCTTCGGTATTGTTGGGTTTCCAGCTGAGATATGCATTTTCAGTGATAATCTTCGAGTTTCATCTGTGACAAGTGTGCAGAATCACAGAAATCGCTGTTTTCGAGCTATTGAATGCGAAAAACACGTTTTCTGGTGTTTTCAGCACGCCACAGAGCGTTTGACATGCGGAAACTGCGATATCTTCGTTATCGCTCAGTTTCCAGCTGAGATATGCATTTTCAGTGATAATCTTCATGATTCTGCTGTTAGAAGTGTGCAGAATCACCCAAATCGCTGTATTCGTGCTATAGAATGCGAAAAACACGTATTCTGGTGTTTTCAGCACTCCACAGATCGTTTGAAATTCGGAAACTGCGATATGTTCGTTATCGTTGGGTTTCCAGCTGGGATATGCATTTCCAGTGATAATCTTCATGATTCCGCTGTTACAAGTGTGCAGAATCACAGAAATCGCTGAGTTCGTGCTACAGAATGCGAAAAACACGTTTTCTGGTGTTTTCAGCACGCCACAGTGCGTTTGACGTGCGGAAACTGCGATATCTTCGTTATCGTTGGGTTTCCAGCTGAGATATGCATTTTCTACGATAATCTTCATGATTCTGCTGTTACAAGTGTGCAGAATAACCGAAATCGCTGTTTTCGAGCTATTGAATGCGAAAAACACGTTTTCTGGTGTTTTCAGCACTCCACAGTGCGTATGACATGCAGAAACTGCGATATCTTCGGTATCGCTCGGTTTCCAGCTGAGATATGCATTTTCAGCGATAATCTTCGAGTTTCTTCTGTGACAAGTGTGCAGAATCACCGAACTGGCTGTTTTCGTGCTATTGAATGCGAAAAACACGTTTTCTGGTGTTTTCAGCACTCCACAGTGCGTATGACATGCGGAAACTGCGATATCTTCGTTATCGTTGGGTTTCCAGCTGGGATATGCATTTCCAGTGATAATCTTCATGATTCTGCTGTTACAAGTGTGCAGAATCCCCGAAAACGCTGTTTTCGTGCTATTGAATGCGAAAAACATGTATGCTGGTGTTTTCACCGATCCACAGAGCGTATGACATCCGGAAACTGCGATATCTTCGGTATCGTTGGGTTTCCAGCTGAGATATGAATTTTCAGTGATAATCTTCGAGTTTCTTCTGTGACAAGTGTGCAGAATCCCCGAAAACGCTGTTTTCGTGCTATTGAATGCGAAAAACACGTTTTCTGGTGTTTTCAGCACGCCACAGAGCGTTTGAAATGCGGAAACTGCGATATGTTCGTTATCGTTGGGTTTCCAGCTGGGATATGCATTTCCAGTGATAATCTTCATGATTCTGCTGTTACAAGTGTGCAGAATCACAGATATCGTTGTTTTCGTGCTATAGAATGCGAAAAACACGTTTTCTGGTGTTTGCAGCACCCGACTGTGCGTTTGATGTACGGAAACAGGGAAATCTTCGTTATCGTGCGGTTGCCTGCTGAGACATTCATTTTCTACGATAATCTTCGAGTTTCTTCTCTGACAAGTGTGCAGAATCACAGAAATCGCAGTTTTCGTGCTATTGAATGAGAAAAACACGTTTTCTGGTGTTTTCAGCACGCCACAGAGCGTTTGACATGCGGAAACTGCGATATCTTCGGTATTGTTGGGTTTCCAGCTGAGATATGCATTTTCAGTGATAATCTTCGAGTTTCTTCTGTGACAAGTATGCAGAATCACAGAAATCACTGTTTTCGGGCTATTGAATGCGAAAAGCACGTTTTCTGGTGTTTTCAGCACACCACAGTGCATATGACATGCGGAAACTGCCATATCTTCGGTATCGCTTGGTTTCCAGCCGTGATATGCATTTTCAGTGATAATCTTCATGATTCTGCTGTTACAAGTGTGCAGAATCACCGAAATCGCTGTTTTCGTGCTATTGAATGCGAAAAACACGTTTTCTGGTGTTTTCAGCACTCCACAGAGCGTTTGACATGCGGAAACTGCGATATATTCGTTATCGTTGGGTTTCCAGCTGGGATATGCATTTTCAGTGATAATCTTCATGATTCTGCTGTTACCAGTGTGCAGAATCACCGAAAACTCTGTTTTCGTGCTATTGAATGCGAAAAACACGTTTTCTGGTGTTTTCAGCGCTCCACAGTGCGTTTGATATGCGGAAACAGGGATATCTTCGTTTTCGTGGGGTTGCCAGCTGAGACATGCATTTTCTACGATAATCTTCATGATTCTGCTGTTACAAGAGTGCAGAATCCCCGAAAACGCTGTTTTCGTGCTATTGAATGCGAAAAACATGTATTCTGGTGTTTTCAGCACTCCACAGAGCGTTTGACATGCGGAAACTGCGATATCTTCGGTATCGTTGGGTTTCCACCTGAGATATGCATTTTCAGTGATAATCTTCATGATTCTGCTGTTACAAGTGTGCAGAATCACCGAAATCGCTGGTTTCCTGCTATAGAATGCGGAAAACACGTTTTCTGGTGTTTTCAGCACTCCACAGTGCGTATGACATGCGGAGACTGCGACATCTGCGGTATCGCTCGGTTTCCAGCTGAGATGTGCATTTTCAGTGATAATCTTCATGATTCTGCTGTTACAAGTGTGCAGAATCCCCGAAAACGCTGTTTTCGTGCTATTGAATGCGTAAAACATGTTTTCTGGTGTTTTCAGCACTCCACAGAGCGTTTGACATGCGGAAACAGCGATATCTTCGGTATTGTTGGGTTTCCAGCTGAGATATGCATTTTCAGTGATAATCTTCGAGTTTCATCTGTGACAAGTGTGCAGAATCACAGAAATCGCTGTTTTCGAGCTATTGAATGCGAAAAACACGTTTTCTGGTGTTTTCAGCACTCCACAGAGCGTTTGACATGCGGAAACTGCGATATCTTCGGTATCGCTCGCTTTCCAGCTGAGATATGCATTTTCAGTGATAATCTTCATGATTCTGCTGTTACAAGTGTGCAGAATCACCCAAATCGCTGTATTCGTGCTATAGAATGCGAAAAACACGTATTCTGGTGTTTTCAGCACTCCACAGAGCGTTTGACATGCGGAAACTGCGATATCTTCGGTATCGCTCGCTTTCCAGCTGAGATATGCATTTTCAGTGATAATCTCCATGATTCTGCTGTTACAAGTGTGCAGAATCACCAAAATCGCTGTTTTCGTGCTATTGAATGCGAAAAACACGTTTTCTGGTGTTTTCAGCACTCCACAGAGCGTTTGACATGCGGAAACTGCGATATCTTCGTTATCGTTGGATTTCCAGCTGGGATAAGCATTTTCAGTGATAAACTTCATGATTCTGCTGTTACAAGTGTGCAGAATCACCGAAATGGCTGTTTTCGTGCTATTGAATGCGAAAAACACGTTTTCTGGTGTTTTCAGCACTCCACAGTGCGTATGACATGCGGAAACTGCGATATCTTCGGTATCGTTCGGTTTCCAGATGAGATATGCATTTTCAGTGATAATCTTCATGATTCTGCTGTTACAAGTGTGCAGAATCACCGAAATCGCTGTTTTCGTGCTATTGAATGCGAAAAACACGTTTTCTGGTGTTTTCAGCACTCCACAGAGCGTTTGACAGGCGGAAACTGCGATATCTTCGGTATCGCTCGCTTTCCAGCTGAGATATGCATTTTCAGTGATAATCTTCATGATTCTGCTGTTACAAGTGTGCAGAATCACCGAAATCGCTGTTTTCGTGCTATTGAATGCGAAAAACACGTTTTCTGGTGTTTTCAGCACTCCACAGAGCGTTTGACATGCGGAAACTGCGATATCTTCGTTATCGTTGGGTTTCCAGCTGGGATAAGCATTTTCAGTGATAAACTTCATGATTCTGCTGTTACAAGTGTGCAGAATCACCGAAATGGCTGTTTCCGTGCTATTGAATGCGAAAAACA
Organism: Anthophora plumipes; assembly: GCA_951804975.1. Taxonomy (NCBI): domain Eukaryota; kingdom Metazoa; phylum Arthropoda; class Insecta; order Hymenoptera; family Apidae; genus Anthophora; species Anthophora plumipes. Next base: position 1,901,978 of record CATORF010000924.1, on the reverse strand, counting down.
CGTTTTCTGGTGTTTTCAGCACTCCACAGTGCGTTTGACATGCGGAAACTGCGATATCCTCGGTATCGCTCGGTTTCCAGCTGAGATATGCATTTTCAGTGATAATCTTGATGATTCTGCTGTTACAAGTGTACAGAATCACCAAAATCGCTGTTTTCGTGCTATTGAATGCGAAAAACACGTTTTCTGGTGTTTTCAGCACTCCACAGTGCGTATGACATGCGGAGACTGCGACATCTGCGGTACCGCTCGGTTTCCAGCTGAGATATGCATTTTCAGTGATAATCTTCATGATTCTGCTGTTACAAGTGTGCAGAATCCCCGAAAACGCTGTTTTCGTGCTATTGAATGCGTAAAACATGTTTTCTGGTGTTTTCAGCACTCCACAGAGCGTTTGACATGCGGAAACTGCGATATCTTCGGTATTGTTGGGTTTCCAGCTGAGATATGCATTTTCAGTGATAATCTTCGAGTTTCATCTGTGACAAGTGTGCAGAATCACAGAAATCGCTGTTTTCGAGCTATTGAATGCGAAAAACACGTTTTCTGGTGTTTTCAGCACGCCACAGAGCGTTTGACATGCGGAAACTGCGATATCTTCGTTATCGCTCAGTTTCCAGCTGAGATATGCATTTTCAGTGATAATCTTCATGATTCTGCTGTTAGAAGTGTGCAGAATCACCCAAATCGCTGTATTCGTGCTATAGAATGCGAAAAACACGTATTCTGGTGTTTTCAGCACTCCACAGAGCGTTTGAAATTCGGAAACTGCGATATGTTCGTTATCGTTGGGTTTCCAGCTGGGATATGCATTTCCAGTGATAATCTTCATGATTCCGCTGTTACAAGTGTGCAGAATCACAGAAATCGCTGAGTTCGTGCTACAGAATGCGAAAAACACGTTTTCTGGTGTTTTCAGCACGCCACAGTGCGTTTGACGTGCGGAAACTGCGATATCTTCGTTATCGTTGGGTTTCCAGCTGAGATATGCATTTTCTACGATAATCTTCATGATTCTGCTGTTACAAGTGTGCAGAATAACCGAAATCGCTGTTTTCGAGCTATTGAATGCGAAAAACACGTTATCTGGTGGTTTCAGCACTCCACAGTGCGTATGACATGCAGAAACTGCGATATCTTCGGTATCGCTCGGTTTCCAGCTGAGATATGCATTTTCAGTGATAATCTTCGAGTTTCTTCTGTGACAAGTGTGCAGAATCACCGAACTGGCTGTTTTCGTGCTATTGAATGCGAAAAACACGTTTTCTGGTGTTTTCAGCACTCCACAGTGCGTATGACATGCGGAAACTGCGATATCTTCGTTATCGTTGGGTTTCCAGCTGGGATATGCATTTCCAGTGATAATCTTCATGATTCTGCTGTTACAAGTGTGCAGAATCCCCGAAAACGCTGTTTTCGTGCTATTGAATGCGAAAAACATGTATGCTGGTGTTTTCACCGATCCACAGAGCGTATGACATCCGGAAACTGCGATATCTTCGGTATCGTTGGGTTTCCAGCTGAGATATGAATTTTCAGTGATAATCTTCGAGTTTCTTCTGTGACAAGTGTGCAGAATCCCCGAAAACGCTGTTTTCGTGCTATTGAATGCGAAAAACACGTTTTCTGGTGTTTTCAGCACGCCACAGAGCGTTTGAAATGCGGAAACTGCGATATGTTCGTTATCGTTGGGTTTCCAGCTGGGATATGCATTTCCAGTGATAATCTTCATGATTCTGCTGTTACAAGTGTGCAGAATCACAGATATCGTTGTTTTCGTGCTATAGAATGCGAAAAACACGTTTTCTGGTGTTTGCAGCACCCGACTGTGCGTTTGATGTACGGAAACAGGGAAATCTTCGTTATCGTGCGGTTGCCTGCTGAGACATTCATTTTCTACGATAATCTTCGAGTTTCTTATCTGACAAGTGTGCAGAATCACAGAAATCGCAGTTTTCGTGCTATTGAATGAGAAAAACACGTTTTCTGGTGTTTTCAGCACGCCACAGAGCGTTTGACATGCGGAAACTGCGATATCTTCGGTATTGTTGGGTTTCCAGCTGAGATATGCATTTTCAGTGATAATCTTCGAGTTTCTTCTGTGACAAGTATGCAGAATCACAGAAATCACTGTTTTCGGGCTATTGAATGCGAAAAGCACGTTTTCTGGTGTTTTCAGCACACCACAGTGCATATGACATGCGGAAACTGCCATATCTTCGGTATCGCTTGGTTTCCAGCCGTGATATGCATTTTCAGTGATAATCTTCATGATTCTGCTGTTACAAGTGTGCAGAATCACCGAAATCGCTGTTTTCGTGCTATTGAATGCGAAAAACACGTTTTCTGGTGTTTTCAGCACTCCACAGAGCGTTTGACATGCGGAAACTGCGATATATTCGTTATCGTTGGGTTTCCAGCTGGGATATGCATTTTCAGTGATAATCTTCATGATTCTGCTGTTACCAGTGTGCAGAATCACCGAAAACTCTGTTTTCGTGCTATTGAATGCGAAAAACACGTTTTCTGGTGTTTTCAGCGCTCCACAGTGCGTTTGATATGCGGAAACAGGGATATCTTCGTTTTCGTGGGGTTGCCAGCTGAGACATGCATTTTCTACGATAATCTTCATGATTCTGCTGTTACAAGAGTGCAGAATCCCCGAAAACGCTGTTTTCGTGCTATTGAATGCGAAAAACATGTATTCTGGTGTTTTCAGCACTCCACAGAGCGTTTGACATGCGGAAACTGCGATATCTTCGGTATCGTTGGGTTTCCACCTGAGATATGCATTTTCAGTGATAATCTTCATGATTCTGCTGTTACAAGTGTGCAGAATCACCGAAATCGCTGGTTTCCTGCTATAGAATGCGGAAAACACGTTTTCTGGTGTTTTCAGCACTCCACAGTGCGTATGACATGCGGAGACTGCGACATCTGCGGTATCGCTCGGTTTCCAGCTGAGATGTGCATTTTCAGTGATAATCTTCATGATTCTGCTGTTACAAGTGTGCAGAATCCCCGAAAACGCTGTTTTCGTGCTATTGAATGCGTAAAACATGTTTTCTGGTGTTTTCAGCACTCCACAGAGCGTTTGACATGCGGAAACTGCGATATCTTCGGTATTGTTGGGTTTCCAGCTGAGATATGCATTTTCAGTGATAATCTTCGAGTTTCATCTGTGACAAGTGTGCAGAATCACAGAAATCGCTGTTTTCGAGCTATTGAATGCGAAAAACACGTTTTCTGGTGTTTTCAGCACTCCACAGAGCGTTTGACATGCGGAAACTGCGATATCTTCGGTATCGCTCGCTTTCCAGCTGAGATATGCATTTTCAGTGATAATCTTCATGATTCTGCTGTTACAAGTGTGCAGAATCACCCAAATCGCTGTATTCGTGCTATAGAATGCGAAAAACACGTATTCTGGTGTTTTCAGCACTCCACAGAGCGTTTGACATGCGGAAACTGCGATATCTTCGGTATCGCTCGCTTTCCAGCTGAGATATGCATTTTCAGTGATAATCTCCATGATTCTGCTGTTACAAGTGTGCAGAATCACCAAAATCGCTGTTTTCGTGCTATTGAATGCGAAAAACACGTTTTCTGGTGTTTTCAGCACTCCACAGAGCGTTTGACATGCGGAAACTGCGATATCTTCGTTATCGTTGGATTTCCAGCTGGGATAAGCATTTTCAGTGATAAACTTCATGATTCTGCTGTTACAAGTGTGCAGAATCACCGAAATGGCTGTTTTCGTGCTATTGAATGCGAAAAACTCGTTTTCTGGTGTTTTCAGCACTCCACAGTGCGTATGACATGCGGAAACTGCGATATCTTCGGTATCGTTCGGTTTCCAGATGAGATATGCATTTTCAGTGATAATCTTCATGATTCTGCTGTTACAAGTGTGCAGAATCACCGAAATCGCTGTTTTCGTGCTATTGAATGCGAAAAACACGTTTTCTGGTGTTTTCAGCACTCCACAGAGCGTTTGACATGCGGAAACTGCGATATCTTCGGTATCGTTGGGTTTCCAGCTGAGATATGCATTTTCAGTGATAATCTTCATGATTCTGTTGTTACAAGTGTGCAGAATCACCGAAATCGCTGGTTTCGTGCTATTGAGTGCGAAAAACACGCTTCCTGGTGTTTTCAGAACTCCACAGTGCGTATGACATGCGGAAACTGCGATATCTTCGGTATCGCTCGGTTTCCAGCTGAGATATGCATTTTCAGTGATAATCTTGATGATTCTGCTGTTACAAGTGTACAGAATCACCAAAATCGCTGTTTTCGTGCTATTGAATGCGAAAAACACGTTTTCTGGTGTTTTCAGCACTCCACAGAGCGTTTGACATGCGGAAACTGCGATATCTTCGTTATCGTTGGGTTTCCAGCTGGGATAAGCATTTTCAGTGATAAACTTCATGATTCTGCTGTTACAAGTGTGCAGAATCACCGAAATGGCTGTTTCCGTGCTATTGAATGCGAAAAACACGTTTTCTGGTGTTTTCAGCACTCCACAGTGCGTTTGACATGCGGAAACTGCGATATCTTCGGTATCGCTCGGTTTCCAGCTGAGATATGCATTTTCAGTGATAATCTTGATGATTCTGCTGTTACAAGTGTACAGAATCACCAAAATCGCTGTTTTCGTGCTATTGAATGCGAAAAACACGTTTTCTGGTGTTTTCAGCACTCCACAGTGCGTATGACATGCGGAGACTGCGACATCTGCGGTACCGGTCGGTTTCCAGCTGAGATATGCATTTTCAGTGATAATCTTCATGATTCTGCTGTTACAAGTGTGCAGAATCCCCGAAAACGCTGTTTTCGTGCTATTGAATGCGTAAAACATGTTTTCTGGTGTTTTCAGCACTCCACAGAGCGTTTGACATGCGGAAACTGCGATATCTTCGGTATTGTTGGGTTTCCAGCTGAGATATGCATTTTCAGTGATAATCTTCGAGTTTCATCTGTGACAAGTGTGCAGAATCACAGAAATCGCTGTTTTCGAGCTATTGAATGCGAAAAACACGTTTTCTGGTGTTTTCAGCACGCCACAGAGCGTTTGACATGCGGAAACTGCGATATCTTCGTTATCGCTCAGTTTCCAGCTGAGATATGCATTTTCAGTGATAATCTTCATGATTCTGCTGTTAGAAGTGTGCAGAATCACCCAAATCGCTGTATTCGTGCTATAGAATGCGAAAAACACGTATTCTGGTGTTTTCAGCACTCCACAGAGCGTTTGAAATTCGGAAACTGCGATATCTTCGTTATCGTTGGGTTTCCAGCTGGGATAAGCATTTTCAGTGATAAACTTCATGATTCTGCTGTTACAAGTGTGCAGAATCACCGAAATGGCTGTTTCCGTGCTATTGAATGCGAAAAACACGTTTTCTGGTGTTTTCAGCACTCCACAGTGCGTTTGACATGCGGAAACTGCGATATCTTCGGTATCGCTCGGTTTCCAGCTGAGATATGCATTTTCAGTGATAATCTTGATGATTCTGCTGTTACAAGTGTACAGAATCACCAAAATCGCTGTTTTCGTGCTATTGAATGCGAAAAACACGTTTTCTGGTGTTTTCAGCACTCCACAGTGCGTATGACATGCGGAGACTGCGACATCTGCGGTACCGGTCGGTTTCCAGCTGAGATATGCATTTTCAGTGATAATCTTCATGATTCTGCTGTTACAAGTGTGCAGAATCCCCGAAAACGCTGTTTTCGTGCTATTGAATGCGTAAAACATGTTTTCTGGTGTTTTCAGCACTCCACAGAGCGTTTGACATGCGGAAACTGCGATATCTTCGGTATTGTTGGGTTTCCAGCTGAGATATGCATTTTCAGTGATAATCTTCGAGTTTCATCTGTGACAAGTGTGCAGAATCACAGAAATCGCTGTTTTCGAGCTATTGAATGCGAAAAACACGTTTTCTGGTGTTTTCAGCACGCCACAGAGCGTTTGACATGCGGAAACTGCGATATCTTCGTTATCGCTCAGTTTCCAGCTGAGATATGCATTTTCAGTGATAATCTTCATGATTCTGCTGTTAGAAGTGTGCAGAATCACCCAAATCGCTGTATTCGTGCTATAGAATGCGAAAAACACGTATTCTGGTATTTTCAGCACTCCACAGAGCGTTTGAAATTCGGAAACTGCGATATGTTCGTTATCGTTGGGTTTCCAGCTGGGATATGCATTTCCAGTGATAATCTTCATGATTCTGCTGTTACAAGTGTGCAGAATCACAGAAATCGCTGAGTTCGTGCTACAGAATGCGAAAAACACGTTTTCTGGTGTTTTCAGCACGCCACAGTGCGTTTGACGTGCGGAAACTGCGATATCTTCGTTATCGTTGGGTTTCCAGCTGAGATATGCATTTTCTACGATAATCTTCATGATTCTGCTGTTACAAGTTTGCAGAATAACCGAAATCGCTGTTTTCGAGCTATTGAATGCGAAAAACACGTTTTCTGGTGTTTTCAGCACTCCACAGTGCGTATGACATGCAGAAACTGCGATATCTTCGGTATCGCTCGGTTTCCAGCTGAGATATGCATTTTCAGTGATAATCTTCGAGTTTCTTCTGTGACAAGTGTGCAGAATCACCGAACTGGCTGTTTTCGTGCTATTGAATGCGAAAAACACGTTTTCTGGTGTTTTCAGCACTCCACAGTGCGTATGACATGCGGAAACTGCGATATCTTCGTTATCGTTGGGTTTCCAGCTGGGATATGCATTTCCAGTGATAATCTTCATGATTCTGCTGTTACAAGTGTGCAGAATCCCCGAAAACGCTGTTTTCGTGCTATTGAATGCGAAAAACATGTATGCTGGTGTTTTCACCGATCCACAGAGCGTATGACATCCGGAAACTGCGATATCTTCGGTATCGTTGGGTTTCCAGCTGAGATATGAATTTTCAGTGATAATCTTCGAGTTTCTTCTGTGACAATTGTGCAGAATCCCCGAAAACGCTGTTTTCGTGCTATTGAATGCGAAAAACACGTTTTCTGGTGTTTTCAGCACGCCACAGAGCGTTTGACATGCGGAAACTGCGATATCTTCGGTATTGTTGGGTTTCCAGCTGAGATATGCATTTTCAGTGATAATCTTCGAGTTTCTTCTGTGACAAGTATGCAGAATCACAGAAATCACTGTTTTCGGGCTATTGAATGCGAAAAGCACGTTTTCTGGTGTTTTCAGCACACCACAGTGCATATGACATGCGGAAACTGCGATATATTCGTTATCGTTGGGTTTCCAGCTGGGATATGCATTTTCAGTGATAATCTTCATGATTCTGCTGTTACCAGTGTGCAGAATCACCGAAAACTCTGTTTTCGTGCTATTGAATGCGAAAAACACGTTTTCTGGTGTTTTCAGCGCTCCACAGTGCGTTTGATATGCGGAAACAGGGATATCTTCGTTTTCGTGGGGTTGCCAGCTGAGACATGCATTTTCTACGATAATCTTCATGATTCTGCTGTTACAAGAGTGCAGAATCCCCGAAAACGCTGTTTTCGTGCTATTGAATGCGAAAAACATGTATTCTGGTGTTTTCAGCACTCCACAGAGCGTTTGACATGCGGAAACTGCGATATCTTCGGTATCGTTGGGTTTCCACCTGAGATATGCATTTTCAGTGATAATCTTCATGATTCTGCTGTTACAAGTGTGCAGAATCACCGAAATCGCTGGTTTCCTGCTATAGAATGCGGAAAACACGTTTTCTGGTGTTTTCAGCACTCCACAGTGCGTATGACATGCGGAGACTGCGACATCTGCGGTATCGCTCGGTTTCCAGCTGAGATGTGCATTTTCAGTGATAATCTTCATGATTCTGCTGTTACAAGTGTGCAGAATCCCCGAAAACGCTGTTTTCGTGCTATTGAATGCGTAAAACATGTTTTCTGGTGTTTTCAGCACTCCACAGAGCGTTTGACATGCGGAAACTGCGATATCTTCGGTATTGTTGGGTTTCCAGCTGAGATATGCATTTTCAGTGATAATCTTCGAGTTTCATCTGTGACAAGTGTGCAGAATCACAGAAATCGCTGTTTTCGAGCTATTGAATGCGAAAAACACGTTTTCTGGTGTTTTCAGCACTCCACAGAGCGTTTGACATGCGGAAACTGCGATATCTTCGGTATCGCTCGCTTTCCAGCTGAGATATGCATTTTCAGTGATAATCTTCATGATTCTGCTGTTACAAGTGTGCAGAATCACCCAAATCGCTGTATTCGTGCTATAGAATGCGAAAAACACGTATTCTGGTGTTTTCAGCACTCCACAGAGCGTTTGACATGCGGAAACTGCGATATCTTCGGTATCGCTCGCTTTCCAGCTGAGATATGCATTTTCAGTGATAATCTCCATGATTCTGCTGTTACAAGTGTGCAGAATCACCAAAATCGCTGTTTTCGTGCTATTGAATGCGAAAAACACGTTTTCTGGTGTTTTCAGCACTCCACAGAGCGTTTGACATGCGGAAACTGCGATATCTTCGTTATCGTTGGGTTTCCAGCTGGGATAAGCATTTTCAGTGATAAACTTCATGATTCTGCTGTTACAAGTGTGCAGAATCACCGAAATGGCTGTTTTCGTGCTATTGAATGCGAAAAACACGTTTTCTGGTGTTTTCAGCACTCCACAGTGCGTATCACATGCGGAAACTGCGATATCTTCGGTATCGTTCGGTTTCCAGATGAGATATGCATTTTCAGTGATAATCTTCATGATTCTGTTGTTACAAGTGTGCAGAATCACCGAAATCGCTGGTTTCGTGCTATTGAGTGCGAAAAACGCGCTTCCTGGTGTTTTCAGAACTCCACAGTGCGTATGACATGCGGAAACTGCGATATCTTCGGTATCGCTCGGTTTCCAGCTGAGATATGCATTTTCAGTGATAATCTTGATGATTCTGCTGTTACAAGTGTACAGAATCACCAAAATCGCTGTTTTCGTGCTATTGAATGCGAAAAACACGTTTTGTGGTGTTTTCAGCACTCCACAGAGCGTTTGACATGCGGAAACTGCGATATCTTCGGTATCGATGTTGTTTCCAGCTGAGATATGCATTTTGAGTGATAATCTTCATGATTCTGCTGTTACAAGTGTGCAGAATCACCGAAATCGCTGTTTTCGTGCCATTGAGTGCGAAAAACTCGTTTTCTGGTGTTTTCAGCACGCCAAAGAGCGTTTGACATGCGGAAACTGCGATATCTTCGTTATCGTTGGGTTTCCAGCTGGGATAAGCATTTTCAGTGATAAACTTCATGATTCTGCTGTTACAAGTGTGCAGAATCACCGAAATGGCTGTTTTCGTGCTATTGAATGCGAAAAACACGTTTTCTGGTGTTTTCAGCACTCCACAGTGCGTATGACATGCGGAAACTGCGATATCTTCGGTATCGTTCGGTTTCCAGATGAGATATGCATTTTCAGTGATAATCTTCATGATTCTGCTGTCACAAGTGTGCAGAATCACCGAAATCGCTGGTTTCGTGCTATTGAGTGCGAAAAACACGTTTCCTGGTGTTTTCAGAACTCCACAGTGCGTATGACATGCGGAAACTGCGATATCTTCGGTATCGCTCGGTTTCCAGCTGAGATATGCATTTTCAGTGATAATCTTAATGATTCTGTTGTTACAAGTGTACAGAATCACCAAAATCGCTGTTTTCGTGCTATTGAAAGCGAAAAACACGTTTTGTGGTGTTTTCAGCACTCCACAGAGCGTTTGACATGCGGAAACTGCGATATCTTCGGTATCGATGTTGTTTCCAGCTGAGATATGCATTTTGAGTGATAATCTTCATGATTCTGCTGTTACAAGTGTGCAGAATCACCGAAATCGCTGTTTTCGTGCCATTGAGTGCGAAAAACTCGTTTTCTGGTGTTTTCAGCACGCCAAAGAGCGTTTGACATGCGGAAACTGCGATATCTTCAGTATCGTTGGGTTTCCAGCTGAGATATGCATTTTCAGTGATATTCTTAATCATTCTGCGGTTACAAGTGTGCAGAATCACCGCAATCGCTGTTTTCGTGCTATTGAATGCGAAAAACACGTTTTCTGGTGTTTTCAGCACTCCACAGAGCGTTTGACATGCGGAAACTGCGATATCTTCGGTATCGTTGTTGTTTCCAGCTGGGATAAGCATTTTCAGTGATAAACTTCATGATTCTGCTGTTACAAGTGTGCAGAATCACCGAAATGGCTGTTTTCGTGCTATTGAATGCGAAAAACACGTTTTCTGGTGTTTTCAGCACTCCACAGAGCGTTTGACATGCGGAAACTGCGATATCTTCGGTATCGTTGGGTTTCCAGCTGAGATATGCATTTTCAGTGATAATCTTCATGATTCTGTTGTTACAAGTGTGCAGAATCACCGAAATCGCTGGTTTCGTGCTATTGAGTGCGAAAAACACGCTTCCTGGTGTTTTCAGAACTCCACAGTGCGTATGACATGCGGAAACTGCGATATCTTCGGTATCGCTCGGTTTCCAGCTGAGATATGCATTTTCAGTGATAATCTTGATGATTCTGCTGTTACAAGTGTACAGAATCACCAAAATCGCTGTTTTCGTGCTATTGAATGCGAAAAACACGTTTTGTGGTGTTTTCAGCACTCCACAGAGCGTTTGACATGCGGAAACTGCGATATCTTCGGTATCGATGTTGTTTCCAGCTGAGATATGCATTTTGAGTGATAATCTTCATGATTCTGCTGTTACAAGTGTGCAGAATCACCGAAATCGCTGTTTTCGTGCCATTGAGTGCGAAAAACTCGTTTTCTGGTGTTTTCAGCACGCCAAAGAGCGTTTGACATGCGGAAACTGCGATATCTTCGTTATCGTTGGGTTTCCAGCTGGGATAAGCATTTTCAGTGATAAACTTCATGATTCTGCTGTTACAAGTGTGCAGAATCACCGAAATGGCTGTTTTCGTGCTATTGAATGCGAAAAACACGTTTTCTGGTGTTTTCAGCACTCCACAGTGCGTATGACATGCGGAAACTGCGATATCTTCGGTATCGTTCGGTTTCCAGATGAGATATGCATTTTCAGTGATAATCTTCATGATTCTGCTGTCACAAGTGTGCAGAATCACCGAAATCGCTGGTTTCGTGCTATTGAGTGCGAAAAACACGTTTCCTGGTGTTTTCAGAACTCCACAGTGCGTATGACATGCGGAAACTGCGATATCTTCGGTATCGCTCGGTTTCCAGCTGAGATATGCATTTTCAGTGATAATCTTAATGATTCTGTTGTTACAAGTGTACAGAATCACCAAAATCGCTGTTTTCGTGCTATTGAAAGCGAAAAACACGTTTTGTGGTGTTTTCAGCACTCCACAGAGCGTTTGACATGCGGAAACTGCGATATCTTCGGTATCGATGTTGTTTCCAGCTGAGATATGCATTTTGAGTGATAATCTTCATGATTCTGCTGTTACAAGTGTGCAGAATCACCGAAATCGCTGTTTTCGTGCCATTGAGTGCGAAAAACTCGTTTTCTGGTGTTTTCAGCACGCCAAAGAGCGTTTGACATGCGGAAACTGCGATATCTTCAGTATCGTTGGGTTTCCAGCTGAGATATGCATTTTCAGTGATATTCTTAATCATTCTGCGGTTACAAGTGTGCAGAATCACCGCAATCGCTGTTTTCGTGCTATTGAATGCGAAAAACACGTTTTCTGGTGTTTTCAGCACTCCACAGAGCGTTTGACATGCGGAAACTGCGATATCTTCGGTATCGTTGTTGTTTCCAGCTGGGATAAGCATTTTCAGTGATAAACTTCATGATTCTGCTGTTACAAGTGTGCAGAATCACCGAAATGGCTGTTTTCGTGCTATTGAATGCGAAAAACACGTTTTCTGGTGTTTTCAGCACTCCACAGAGCGTTTGACATGCGGAAACTGCGATATCTTCGGTATCGTTGGGTTTCCAGCTGAGATATGCATTTTCAGTGATAATCTTCATGATTCTGTTGTTACAAGTGTGCAGAATCACCGAAATCGCTGGTTTCGTGCTATTGAGTGCGAAAAACACGCTTCCTGGTGTTTTCAGAACTCCACAGTGCGTATGACATGCGGAAACTGCGATATCTTCGGTATCGCTCGGTTTCCAGCTAAGATATGCATTTTCAGTGATAATCTTGATGATTCTGCTGTTACAAGTGTACAGAATCACCAAAATCGCTGTTTTCGTGCTATTGAATGCGAAAAACACGTTTTGTGGTGTTTTCAGCACTCCACAGAGCGTTTGACATGCGGAAACTGCGATATCTTCGGTATCGATGTTGTTTCCAGCTGAGATATGCATTTTGAGTGATAATCTTCATGATTCTGCTGTTACAAGTGTGCAGAATCACCGAAATCGCTGTTTTCGTGCCATTGAGTGCGAAAAACTCGTTTTCTGGTGTTTTCAGCACGCCAAAGAGCGTTTGACATGCGGAAACTGCGATATCTTCGTTATCGTTGGGTTTCCAGCTGGGATAAGCATTTTCAGTGATAAACTTCATGATTCTGCTGTTACAAGTGTGCAGAATCACCGAAATGGCTGTTTTCGTGCTATTGAATGCGAAAAACACGTTTTCTGGTGTTTTCAGCACTCCACAGTGCGTATGACATGCGGAAACTGCGATATCTTCGGTATCGTTCGGTTTCCAGATGAGATATGCATTTTCAGTGATAATCTTCATGATTCTGCTGTCACAAGTGTGCAGAATCACCGAAATCGCTGGTTTCGTGCTATTGAGTGCGAAAAACACGTTTCCTGGTGTTTTCAGAACTCCACAGTGCGTATGACATGCGGAAACTGCGATATCTTCGGTATCGCTCGGTTTCCAGCTGAGATATGCATTTTCAGTGATAATCTTAATGATTCTGTTGTTACAAGTGTACAGAATCACCAAAATCGCTGTTTTCGTGCTATTGAAAGCGAAAAACACGTTTTGTGGTGTTTTCAGCACTCCACAGAGCGTTTGACATGCGGAAACTGCGATATCTTCGGTATCGATGTTGTTTCCAGCTGAGATATGCATTTTGAGTGATAATCTTCATGATTCTGCTGTTACAAGTGTGCAGAATCACCGAAATCGCTGTTTTCGTGCCATTGAGTGCGAAAAACTCGTTTTCTGGTGTTTTCAGCACGCCAAAGAGCGTTTGACATGCGGAAACTGCGATATCTTCAGTATCGTTGGGTTTCCAGCTGAGATATGCATTTTCAGTGATATTCTTAATCATTCTGCGGTTACAAGTGTGCAGAATCACCGCAATCGCTGTTTTCGTGCTATTGAATGCGAAAAACACGTTTTCTGGTGTTTTCAGCACTCCACAGAGCGTTTGACATGCGGAAACTGCGATATCTTCGGTATCGTTGTTGTTTCCAGCTGGGATAAGCATTTTCAGTGATAAACTTCATGATTCTGCTGTTACAAGTGTGCAGAATCACCGAAATGGCTGTTTTCGTGCTATTGAATGCGAAAAACACGTTTTCTGGTGTTTTCAGCACTCCACAGTGCGTATGACATGCGGAAACTGCGATATCTTCGGTATCGTTCGGTTTCCAGATGAGATATGCATTTTCAGTGATAATCTTCATGATTCTGCTGTTACAAGTGTGCAGAATCACCGAAATCGCTGTTTTCGTGCTATTGAATGCGAAAAACACGTTTTCTGGTGTTTTCAGCACTCCACAGAGCGTTTGACATGCGGAAACTGCGATATCTTCGGTATCGTTGGGTTTCCAGCTGAGATATGCATTTTCAGTGATAATCTTCATGATTCTGTTGTTACAAGTGTGCAGAATCACCGAAATCGCTGCTTTCGTGCTATTGAGTGCGAAAAACACGCTTCCTGGTGTTTTCAGAACTCCACAGTGCGTATGACATGCGGAAACTGCGATATCTTCGGTATCGCTCGGTTTCCAGCTGAGATATGCATTTTCAGTGATAATCTTGATGATTCTGCTGTTACAAGTGTACAGAATCACCAAAATCGCTGTTTTCGTGCTATTGAATGCGAAAAACACGTTTTGTGGTGTTTTCAGCACTCCACAGAGCGTTTGACATGCGGAAACTGCGATATCTTCGGTATCGATGTTGTTTCCAGCTGAGATATGCATTTTGAGTGATAATCTTCATGATTCTGCTGTTACAAGTGTGCAGAATCACCGAAATCGCTGTTTTCGTGCCATTGAGTGCGAAAAACTCGTTTTCTGGTGTTTTCAGCACGCCAAAGAGCGTTTGACATGCGGAAACTGCGATATCTTCGTTATCGTTGGGTTTCCAGCTGGGATAAGCATTTTCAGTGATAAACTTCATGATTCTGCTGTTACAAGTGTGCAGAATCACCGAAATGGCTGTTTTCGTGCTATTGAATGCGAAAAACACGTTTTCTGGTGTTTTCAGCACTCCACAGAGCGTTTGACATGCGGAAACTGCGATGTCATCGGTATCGTTGTTGTTTCCAGCTGAGATATACATTTTCAGTGATATTCTTAATGATTCTGCGGTTACAAGTGTGCAGAATCACCGCAATCGCTGTTTTCGTGCTATTGAATGCGAAAAACACGTTTTCTGGTGTTTTCAGCACCCGACAGTGCGTTTGATGTGCGGAAACAGGGATACCTTCGTTTTCGTGCGGTTGCCAGCTGAGACATGCATTTTCTACGATAATCTTCATGATTCTGCTGTTACAAGTGTGCAGAATAACCGAAATCGCTGTTTTCGAGCTATTGAATGCGAAAAACACGTTTTCTGGTGTTTTCAGCACTCCACAGAGCGTTTGACATGCGGAAACTGCGATATCTTCGTTACCGTTGGGTTTCCAGCTGGGATAAGCATTTTCAGTGATAAACTTCATGATTCTGCTGTTACAAGTGTGCAGAATCACCGAAATGGCTGTTTTCGTGCTATTGAATGCGAAAAACACGTTTTCTGGTGTTTTCAGCACTCCACAGTGCGTATGACATGCGGAAACTGCGATATCTTCGGTATCGCTCGGTTTCCAGATGAGATATGCATTTTCAGTGATAATCTTCATGATTCTGCTGTTACAAGTGTGCAGAATCACCGAAATCGCTGTTTTCGTGCTATTGAATACGAAAAACACGTTTTCTGGTGTTTTCAGCACTCCACAGAGCGTTTGACATGCGGAAACTGCGATATCTTCGGTATCGTAGGGTTTCCAGCTGAGATATGCATTTTCAGTGATAATCTTCATGATTCTGTTGTTACAAGTGTGCAGAATCACCGAAATCGCTGGTTTCGTGCTATTGAGTGCGAAAAACACGTTTCCTGGTGTTTTCGGAACTCCACAGTGCGTATGACATGCGGAAACTGCGATATCTTCGTTATCGTTGGGTTTCCAGCTGAGATATGCATTTTCAGTGATATTCTTAATGATTCTGCGGTTACAAGTGCGCAGAATCACCGCAATCGCTGTTTTCGTGCTATTGAATGCGAAAAACACGTTTTCTGGTGTTTTCAGCACCCGACAGTGCGTTTGATGTGCGGAAACAGGGATATCTTCGTTTTCGTGCGGTTGCCAGCTGAGACATGCATTTTCTACGATAATCTTCATGATTCTGCTGTTACAAGTGTGCAGAATAACCGAAATCGCTGTTTTCGAGCTATTGAATGCGAAAAACACGTTTTCTGGTGTTTTCAGCACTCCACAGTGCGTATGACATGCGGAAACTGCGACATCTGCGGTATCGCTCGGTTTCCAGCTGAGATATGCATTTTCAGTGATATTCTTAATGATTCTGCGGTTACAAGTGTGCAGAATCACCGAAATCGCTGTTTTCGTGCTATAGAATGCGAAAAACACGTTTTATGGTGTTTTCAGCACTCCACAGTGCGTATGACATGCGGAAACTGCGATATCTTCGGTATCGTTGGGTTTCCAGCTGAGATATGCATTTTCAGTGATAATCTTCATGATTCTGTTGTTACAAGTGTGCAGAATCACCGAAATCGCTGGTTTCGTGCTATTGAGTGCGAAAAACACGCTTCCTGGTGTTTTCAGAACTCCACAGTGCGTATGACATGCGGAAACTGCGATATCTTCGGTATCGCTCGGTTTCCAGCTGAGATATGCATTTTCAGTGATAATCTTGATGATTCTGCTATTACAAGTGTACAGAATCACCAAAATCGCTGTTTTCGTGCTATTGAATGCGAAAAACACGTTTTCTGGTGTTTTCAGCACTCCACAGAGCGTTTGACATGCGGAAACTGCGATATCTTCGTTATCGTTGGGTTTCCAGCTGGGATAAGCATTTTCAGTGATAAACTTCATGATTCTGCTGTTACAAGTGTGCAGAATCACCGAAATGGCTGTTTTCGTGCTATTGAATGCGAAAAACACGTTTTCTGGTGTTTTCAGCACTCCACAGTGCGTTTGACATGCGGAAACTGCGATATCTTCGGTATCGCTCGGTTTCCAGCTGAGATATGCATTTTCAGTGATAATCTTGATGATTCTGCTGTTACAAGTGTACGGAATCACCAAAATCGCTGTTTTCGTGCTATTGAATGCGAAAAACACGTTTTCTGGTGTTTTCAGCACTCCACAGTGCGTATGACATGCGGAGACTGCGACATCTGCGGTACCGCTCGGTTTCCAGCTGAGATATGCATTTTCAGTGATAATCTTCATGATTCTGCTGTTACAAGTGTGCAGAATCCCCGAAAACGCTGTTTTCGTGCTATTGAATGCGAAAAACATGTATGCTGGTGTTTTCACCGATCCACAGAGCGTATGACATCCGGAAACTGCGATATCTTCGGTATCGTTGGGTTTCCAGCTGAGATATGAATTTTCAGTGATAATCTTCGAGTTTCTTCTGTGACAAGTGTGCAGAATCCCCGAAAACGCTGTTTTCGTGCTATTGAATGCGAAAAACACGTTTTCTGGTGTTTTCAGCACGCCACAGAGCGTTTGAAATGCGGAAACTGCGATATGTTCGTTATCGTTGGGTTTCCAGCTGGGATATGCATTTCCAGTGATAATCTTCATGATTCTGCTGTTACAAGTGTGCAGAATCACAGATATCGTTGTTTTCGTGCTATAGAATGCGAAAAACACGTTTTCTGGTGTTTGCAGCACCCGACTGTGCGTTTGATGTACGGAAACAGGGAAATCTTCGTTATCGTGCGGTTGCCTGCTGAGACATTCATTTTCTACGATAATCTTCGAGTTTCTTCTCTGACAAGTGTGCAGAATCACAGAAATCGCGGTTTTCGTGCTATTGAATGAGAAAAACACGTTTTCTGGTGTTTTCAGCACGCCACAGAGCGTTTGACATGCGGAAACTGCGATATCTTCGGTATTGTTGGGTTTCCAGCTGAGATATGCATTTTCAGTGATAATCTTCGAGTTTCTTCTGTGACAAGTATGCAGAATCACAGAAATCACTGTTTTCGGGCTATTGAATGCGAAAAGCACGTTTTCTGGTGTTTTCAGCACACCACAGTGCATATGACATGCGGAAACTGCCATATCTTCGGTATCGCTTGGTTTCCAGCCGTGATATGCATTTTCAGTGATAATCTTCATGATTCTGCTGTTACAAGTGTGCAGAATCACCGAAATCGCTGTTTTCGTGCTATTGAATGCGAAAAACACGTTTTCTGGTGTTTTCAGCACTCCACAGAGCGTTTGACATGCGGAAACTGCGATATATTCGTTATCGTTGGGTTTCCAGCTGGGATATGCATTTTCAGTGATAATCTTCATGATTCTGCTGTTACCAGTGTGCAGAATCACCGAAAACTCTGTTTTCGTGCTATTGAATGCGAAAAACACGTTTTCTGGTGTTTTCAGCGCTCCACAGTGCGTTTGATATGCGGAAACAGGGATATCTTCGTTTTCGTGGGGTTGCCAGCTGAGACATGCATTTTCTACGATAATCTTCATGATTCTGCTGTTACAAGAGTGCAGAATCCCCGAAAACGCTGTTTTCGTGCTATTGAATGCGAAAAACATGTATTCTGGTGTTTTCAGCACTCCACAGAGCGTTTGACATGCGGAAACTGCGATATCTTCGGTATCGTTGGGTTTCCACCTGAGATATGCATTTTCAGTGATAATCTTCATGATTCTGCTGTTACAAGTGTGCAGAATCACCGAAATCGCTGGTTTCCTGCTATAGAATGCGGAAAACACGTTTTCTGGTGTTTTCAGCACTCCACAGTGCGTATGACATGCGGAGACTGCGACATCTGCGGTATCGCTCGGTTTCCAGCTGAGATGTGCATTTTCAGTGATAATCTTCATGATTCTGTTGTTACAAGTGTGCAGAATCCCCGAAAACGCTGTTTTCGTGCTATTGAATGCGTAAAACATGTTTTCTGGTGTTTTCAGCACTCCACAGAGCGTTTGACATGCGGAAACTGCGATATCTTCGGTATTGTTGGGTTTCCAGCTGAGATATGCATTTTCAGTGATAATCTTCGAGTTTCATCTGTGACAAGTGTGCAGAATCACAGAAATCGCTGTTTTCGAGCTATTGAATGCGAAAAACACGTTTTCTGGTGTTTTCAGCACTCCACAGAGCGTTTGACATGCGGAAACTGCGATATCTTCGGTATCGCTCGCTTTCCAGCTGAGATATGCATTTTCAGTGATAATCTTCATGATTCTGCTGTTACAAGTGTGCAGAATCACCCAAATCGCTGTATTCGTGCTATAGAATGCGAAAAACACGTATTCTGGTGTTTTCAGCACTCCACAGAGCGTTTGACATGCGGAAACTGCGATATCTTCGGTATCGCTCGCTTTCCAGCTGAGATATGCATTTTCAGTGATAATCTCCATGATTCTGCTGTTACAAGTGTGCAGAATCACCAAAATCGCTGTTTTCGTGCTATTGAATGCGAAAAACACGTTTTCTGGTGTTTTCAGCACTCCACAGAGCGTTTGACATGCGGAAACTGCGATATCTTCGTTATCGTTGGGTTTCCAGCTGGCATAAGCATTTTCAGTGATAAACTTCATGATTCTGCTGTTACAAGTGTGCAGAATCACCGAAATGGCTGTTTTCGTGCTATTGAATGCGAAAAACACGTTTTCTGGTGTTTTCAGCACTCCACAGTGCGTATGACATGCGGAAACTGCGATATCTTCGGTATCGTTCGGTTTCCAGATGAGATATGCATTTTCAGTGATAATCTTCATGATTCTGCTGTTACAAGTGTGCAGAATCACCGAAATCGCTGTTTTCGTGCTATTGAATGCGAAAAACACGTTTTCTTGTGTTTTCAGCACTCCACAGAGCGTTTGACATGCGGAAACTGCGATATCTTCGGTATCGTAGGGTTTCCAGCTGAGATATGCATTTTCAGTGATAATCTTCATGATTCTGTTGTTACAAGTGTGCAGAATCACCGAAATCGCTGGTTTCGTGCTATTGAGTGCGAAAAACACGCTTCCTGGTGTTTTCAGAACTCCACAGTGCGTATGACATGCGGAAACTGCGATATCTTCGGTATCGCTCGGTTTCCAGCTGAGATATGCATTTTCAGTGATAATCTTGATGATTCTGCTGTTACAAGTGTACAGAATCACCAAAATCGCTGTTTTCGTGCTATTGAATGCGAAAAACACGTTTTGTGGTGTTTTCAGCACTCCACAGAGCGTTTGACATGCGGAAACTGCGATATCTTCGGTATCGATGTTGTTTCCAGCTGAGATATGCATTTTGAGTGATAATCTTCATGATTCTGCTGTTACAAGTGTGCAGAATCACCGAAATCGCTGTTTTCGTGCCATTGAGTGCGAAAAACTCGTTTTCTGGTGTTTTCAGCACGCCAAAGAGCGTTTGACATGCGGAAACTGCGATATCTTCGTTATCGTTGGGTTTCCAGCTGGGATAAGCATTTTCAGTGATAAACTTCATGATTCTGCTGTTACAAGTGTGCAGAATCACCGAAATGGCTGTTTTCGTGCTATTGAATGCGAAAAACACGTTTTCTGGTGTTTTCAGCACTCCACAGTGCGTATGACATGCGGAAACTGCGATATCTTCGGTATCGTTCGGTTTCCAGATGAGATATGCATTTTCAGTGATAATCTTCATGATTCTGCTGTCACAAGTGTGCAGAATCACCGAAATCGCTGGTTTCGTGCTATTGAGTGCGAAAAACACGTTTCCTGGTGTTTTCAGAACTCCACAGTGCGTATGACATGCGGAAACTGCGATATCTTCGGTATCGCTCGGTTTCCAGCTGAGATATGCATTTTCAGTGATAATCTTAATGATTCTGCTGTTACAAGTGTACAGAATCACCAAAATCGCTGTTTTCGTGCTATTGAATGCGAAAAACACGTTTTGTGGTGTTTTCAGCACTCCACAGAGCGTTTGACATGCGGAAACTGCGATATCTTCGGTATCGATGTTGTTTCCAGCTGAGATATGCATTTTGAGTGATAATCTTCATGATTCTGCTGTTACAAGTGTGCAGAATCACCGAAATCGCTGTTTTCGTGCCATTGAGTGCGAAAAACTCGTTTTCTGGTGTTTTCAGCACGCCAAAGAGCGTTTGACATGCGGAAACTGCGATATCTTCAGTATCGTTGGGTTTCCAGCTGAGATATGCATTTTCAGTGATATTCTTAATCATTCTGCGGTTACAAGTGTGCAGAATCACCGCAATCGCTGTTTTCGTGCTATTGAATGCGAAAAACACGTTTTCTGGTGTTTTCAGCACTCCACAGAGCGTTTGACATGCGGAAACTGCGATATCTTCGGTATCGTTGTTGTTTCCAGATGAGATATACATTTTAAGTGATATTCTTAATGATTCTGCGGTTACAAGTGTGCAGAATCACCGCAATCGCTGTTTTCGTGCTATTGAATGCGAAAAACACGTTTTCTGGTGTTTTCAGCACCCGACAGTGCGTTTGATGTGCGGAAACAGGGATACCTTCGTTTTCGTGCGGTTGCCAGCTGAGACATGCATTTTCTACGATAATCTTCATGATTCTGCTGTTACAAGTGTGCAGAATAACCGAAATCGCTGTTTTCGAGCTATTGAATGCGAAAAACACGTTTTCTGGTGTTTTCAGCACTCCACAGAGCGTTTGACATGCGGAAACTGCGATATCTTCGTTACCGTTGGGTTTCCAGCTGGGATAAGCATTTTCAGTGATAAACTTCATGATTCTGCTGTTACAAGTGTGCAGAATCACCGAAATGGCTGTTTTCGTGCTATTGAATGCGAAAAACACGTTTTCTGGTGTTTTCAGCACTCCACAGTGCGTATGACATGCGGAAACTGCGATATCTTCGGTATCGCTCGGTTTCCAGATGAGATATGCATTTTCAGTGATAATCTTCATGATTCTGCTGTTACAAGTGTGCAGATTCACCGAAATCGCTGTTTTCGTGCTATTGAATGCGAAAAACACGTTTTCTGGTGTTTTCAGCACTCCACAGAGCGTTTGACATGCGGAAACTGCGATATCTTCGGTATCGTTGGGTTTCCAGCTGAGATATGCATTTTCAGTGATAATCTTCATGATTCTGTTGTTACAAGTGTGCAGAATCACCGAAATCGCTGGTTTCGTGCTGTTGAGTGCGAAAAACACGTTTCCTGGTGTTTTCGGAACTCCACAGTGCGTATGACATGCGGAAACTGCGATATCTTCGGTATCGCTCGGTTTCCAGCTGAGATATGCATTTTCAGTGATAATCTTGATGATTCTGCTGTTACATGTGTGCAGAATCACCAAAATCGCTGTTTTCGTGCTATTGAATGCGAAAAACACGTTTTGTGGTGTTTTCAGCACTCCACAGAGCGTTTGACATGCGGAAACTGCGATATCTTCGGTATCGTTGTTGTTTCCAGCTGAGATATGCATTTTGAGTGATAATCTTCATGATTCTGCTGTTACAAGTGTGCAGAATCACCGAAATCGCTGTTTTCGTGCCATTGAGTGCGAAAAACTCGTTTTCTGGTGTTTTCAGCACGCCAAAGAGCGTTTGACATGCGGAAACTGCGATATCTTCAGTATCGTTGGGTTTCCAGCTGAGATATGCATTTTCAGTGATATTCTTAATGATTCTGCGGTTACAAGTGCGCAGAATCACCGCAATCGCTGTTTTCGTGCTATTGAATGCGAAAAACACGTTTTCTGGTGTTTTCAGCACCCGACAGTGCGTTTGATGTGCGGAAACAGGGATATCTTCGTTTTCGTGCGGTTGCCAGCTGAGACATGCATTTTCTACGATAATCTTCATGATTCTGCTGTTACAAGTGTGCAGAATAACCGAAATCGCTGTTTTCGAGATATTGAATGCGAAAAACACGTTTTCTGGTGTTTTCAGCACTCCACAGTGCGTATGACATGCGGAAACTGCGACATCTGCGGTATCGCTCGGTTTCCAGCTGAGATATGCATTTTCAGTGATATTCTTAATGATTCTGCGGTTACAAGTGTGCAGAATCACCGAAATCGCTGTTTTCGTGCTATAGAATGCGAAAAACACGTTTTATGGTGTTTTCAGCACTCCACAGTGCGTATGACATGCGGAAACTGCGATATCTTCGGTATTGTTGGGTTTCCAGCTGAGATATGCATTTTCAGTGATAATCTTCGAGTTTCTTCTGTGACAAGTGTGCAGAATCACAGAAATCGCTGTTTTCGAGCTATTGAATGCGAAAAACACGTTTTCTGCTGTTTTCAGCACGCCACAGTGCGTTTGACATGCGGAAACTGCGATATCTTCGTTATCGTTGGGTTTCCAGCTGAGATATGCATTTTCAGTGATATTCTTAATGATTCTGCTGTTACCAGTGTGCAGAATCACCGAAATCGCTGTTTTCGTGCTATTGAATGCGAAAAACACGTTTTGTGGTGTTTTCAGCACGCCACAGAGCGTTTGACATGCGGAAACTGCGATATCTTCGTTATCGTTGGGTTTCCAGCTGAGATATGCATTTTCAGTGATATTCTTAATGATTCTGCTGTTACAAGTGTGCAGAATCACCGAAATGGCTGTTTTCGTGCTGTTGAATGCGAAAAACACGTTTTCTGGTGTTTTCAGCACTCCACAGAGCGTTTGACATGCGGAAACTGCGATATCTTCGGTATCGATGTTGTTTCCAGCTGAGATATGCATTTTGAGTGATAATCTTCATGATTCTGCTGTTACAAGTGTGCAGAATCACCGAAATCGCTGTTTTCGTGCTATTGAATGCGAAAAACACGTTTTGTGGTGTTTTCAGCACTCCACAGAGCGTTTGACATGCGGAAACTGCGATATCTTCGGTATCGATGTTGTTTCCAGCTGAGATATAGATTTTGAGTGATAATCTTCATGATTCTGCTGTTACAAGTGTGCAGAATCACCGCAATCGCTGTTTTCGTGCTATTGAATGCGAAAAACACGTTTTGTGGTGTTTTCAGCACTCCACAGTGCGTATGACATGCGGAAACTGCGATATCTTCGGTATCGCTCGGTTTCCAGCTGAGATATGCATTTTCAGTGATATTCTTAATGATTCTGCGGTTACAAGTGCGCAGAATCACCGCAATCGCTGTTTTCGTGCTATTGAATGCGAAAAACACGTTTTCTGGTGTTTTCAGCACGCCACAGAGCGTTTGACATGCGGAAACTGCGATATCTTCGGTATCGTTGTTGTTTCCAGCTGAGATATGCATTTTCAGTGATATTCTTAATGATTCTGCGGTTACAAGTGTGCAGAATTACCGCAATCGCTGTTTTCGTGCTATTGAATGCGAAAAACACGTTTTCTGGTGTTTTCAGCACCCGACAGTGCGTTTGATGTGCGGAAACAGGGATATCTTCGTTTTCGTGCGGTTGCCAGCTGAGAAATGCATTTTCTACAATAATCTTCATGATTATGCTGTTACAAGTGTGCAGAATAACCGAAATCGCTGTTTTCGAGCTATTGAATGCGAAAAACACGTTTTCTGGTGTTTTCAGCACTCCACAGTGCGTATGACATGCGGAAACTGCGACATCTGCGGTATCGTTCGGTTTCCAGCTGAGATATGCATTTTCAGTGATAATCTTCATGATTCTGCTGTTACAAGTGTGCAGAATCACCGAAATCGCTGTTTTCGTGCTATAGAATGCGAAAAACACGTTTTCTGGTGTTTTCAGCACTCCACAGTGCGTATGACATGCGGAAACTGCGAGATCTTCGGTATTGTTGGGTTTCCAGCTGAGATATGCATTTTCAGTGATAATCTTCGAGTTTCTTCTGTGACAAGTGTGCAGAATCACAGAAATCGCTGTTTTCGAGCTATTGAATGCGAAAAACACGTTTTCTGGTGTTTTCAGCACGCCACAGAGCGTTTGACATGCGGAAACTGCGATATCTTCGTTATCGTTGGGTTTCCAGCTGAGATATGCATTTTCAGTGATATTCTTAATGATTCTGCTGTTACAAGTGTGCAGAATCACCGAAATCGCTGTTTTCGTGCTATTGAATGCGAAAAACACGTTTTCTGGTGTTTTCAGCACCCGACAGTGCGTTTGATGTGCGGAAACAGGGATGTCTTCGTTTTCGTGCGGTTGCCAGCTGAGACATGCATTTTCTACGATAATCTTCATGATTCTGCTGTTACAAGTGTGCAGAATAACCGAAATGGCTGTTTTCGTGGTATTGAATGCGAAAAACACGTTTTCTGGTGTTTTCAGCACTCCACAGAGCGTTTGATGTACGGAAACAGGGATATCTTCGTTTTCGTTGGGTTTCCAGCTGAGATATGCATTTTCAGTGATAATCTTCGAGTTTCTTCTGTGACAAGTGTGCAGAATCACAGAAATCGCTGCTTTCGAGCTATTGAATGCGAAAAACACGTTTTCTGCTGTTTTCAGCACGCCACAGTGCGCTTGACATGCGGAAACTGCGATATCTTCGTTATCGTTGGGTTTCCAGCTGAGATATGCATTTTCAGTGATATTCTTAATGATTCTGCTGTTACAAGTGTGCAGAATCACCGAAATCGCTGTTTTCGTGCTATTGAATGCGAAAAACACGTTTTCTGGTGTTTTCAGCACCCGACAGTGCGTTTGATGTGCGGAAACAGGGATATCTTCGTTTTCGTGCGGTTGCCAGCTGAGACATGCATTTTCTACGATAATCTTCATGATTCTGCTGTTACAAGTGTGCAGAATAACCGAAATGGCTTTTTTCGTGGTATTGAATGCGAAAAACACGTTTTCTGGTGTTTTCAGCACTCCACAGAGCGTTTGATGTACGGAAACAGGGATATCTTCGTTTTCGTTGGGTTTCCAGCTGAGATATGCATTTTCAGTGATAATCTTCGAGTTTCTTCTGTGACAAGTGTGCAGAATCACAGAAATCGCTGCTTTCGAGCTATTGAATGCGAAAAACACGTTTTCTGCTGTTTTCAGCACGCCACAGTGCGTTTGACATGCGGAAACTGCGATATCTTCGGTATCGCTCGGTTTCCAGCTGAGATATGCATTTTCAGTGATAATCTGCATGATTCTGCTGTTACAAGTGTGCAGAATCACCGAAATCGCTGTTTTCGTGGTATAGGATGCGAAAAACAAGTTTTCTGGTGTTTTCAGCAATCCACAGTGCGTATGACATGCGGAAACTGCGATATCTTCGGTATTGTTGGGTTTCCAGCTGAGATATGCATTTTCAGTGATAATCTTCGAGTTTCTTCTGTGACAAGTGTGCAGAATAACCGAAATGGCTGTTTTCGTGGTATTGAATGCGAAAAACACGTTTTCTGGTGTTTTCAGCACGCCACAGAGCGTTTGACATGCGGAAACTGCGATATCTTCGGTATCGCTCGGTTTCCAGATGAGATATGCATTTTCAGTGATAATCTTCATGATTCTGCTGTTACAAGTGTGCAGAATCACCGAAATCGCTGTTTTCGTGCTATTGAATGCGAAAAACACGTTTTCTGGTGTTTTCAGCACTCCACAGAGCGTTTGACATGAGGAAACTGCGATATCTTCGGTATCGTTGGGTTTCCAGCTGAGATATGCATTTTCAGTGATAATCTTCATGATTCTGTTGTTACAAGTGTGCAGAATCACCGAAATCGCTGGTTTCGTGCTATTGAGTGCGAAAAACACGTTTTCTGGTGTTTTCAGCACGCCACAGAGCGTTTGACATGCGGAAACTGCGATATCTTCGTTATCGTTGGGTTTCCAGCTGAGATATGCATTTTCAGTGATATTCTTAATGATTCTGCTGTTACAAGTGTGCAGAATCACCGAAATCGCTGTTTTCGTGCTATTGAATGCGAAAAACACGTTTTCTGGTGTTTTCAGCACCCGACAGTGCGTTTGATGTGCGGAAACAGGGATATCTTCGTTTTCGTGCGGTTGCCAGCTGAGACATGCATTTTCTACGATAATCTTCATGATTCTGCTGTTACAAGTGTGCAGAATAACCGAAATGGCTGTTTTCGTGGTATTGAATGCGAAAAACACGTTTTCTGGTGTTTTCAGCACTCCACAGAGCGTTTGATGTACGGAAACAGGGATATCTTCGTTTTCGTTGGGTTTCCAGCTGAGATATGCATTTTCAGTGATAATCTTCGAGTTTCTTCTGTGACAAGTGTGCAGAATCACAGAAATCGCTGCTTTCGAGCTATTGAATGCGAAAAACACGTTTTCTGCTGTTTTCAGCACGCCACAGTGCGTTTGACATGCGGAAACTGCGATATCTTCGTTATCGTTGGGTTTCCAGCTGAGATATGCATTTTCAGTGATATTCTTAATGATTCTGCTGTTACAAGTGTGCAGAATCACCGAAATCGCTGTTTTCGTGCTATTGAATGCGAAAAATACGTTTTCTGGTGTTTTCAGCACCCGACAGTGCGTTTGATGTGCGGAAACAGGGATATCTTCGTTTTCGTGCGGTTGCCAGCTGAGACATGCATTTTCTACGATAATCTTCATGATTCTGCTGTTACAAGTGTGCAGAATAACCGAAATGGCTTTTTTCGTGGTATTGAATGCGAAAAACACGTTTTCTGGTGTTTTCAGCACTCCACAGAGCGTTTGATGTACGGAAACAGGGATATCTTCGTTTTCGTTGGGTTTCCAGCTGAGATATGCATTTTCAGTGATAATCTTCGAGTTTCTTCTGTGACAAGTGTGCAGAATCACAGAAATCGCTGCTTTCGAGCTATTGAATGCGAAAAACACGTTTTCTGCTGTTTTCAGCACGCCACAGTGCGTTTGACATGCGGAAACTGCGATATCTTCGTTATCGTTGGGTTTCCAGCTGAGATATGCATTTTCAGTGATATTCTTAATGATTCTGCTGTTACAAGTGTGCAGAATCACCGAAATGGCTGTTTTCGTGCTATTGAATGCGAAAAACACGTTTTCTGGTGTTTTCAGCACTCCACAGAGCGTTTGACGTGCGGAAACTGCGATATCTTCGGTATCGCTCGGTTTCCAGCTGAGATATGCATTTTCAGTGATAATCTGCATGATTCTGCTGTTACAAGTGTGCAAAATCACCGAAATCGTTGTTTTCGTGGTATAGAATGCGAAAAACACGTTTTCTGGTGTTTTCAGCAATCCACAGTGCGTATGACATGCGGAAACTGCGATATCTTCGGTATTGTTGGGTTTCCAGCTGAGATATGCATTTTCAGTGATAATCTTCGAGTTTCTTCTGTGACAAGTGTGCAGAATCACAGAAATCGCTGTTTTCGAGCTATTGAATGCGCAAAACACGTTTTCTGGTGTTTTCAGCACGCCACAGAGCGTTTGACATGCGGAAACTGCGATATCTTCGGTATCACTCGGTTTCCAGATGAGATATGCATTTTCAGTGATAATCTTCATGATTCTGCTGTTACAAGTGTGCAGAATCACCGAAATCGCTGTTTTCGTGCTATTGAATGCGAAAAACACGTTTTCTGGTGTTTTCAGCACTCCACAGAGCGTTTGACATGAGGAAACTGCGATATCTTCGGTATCGTTGGGTTTCCAGCTGAGATATGCATTTTCAGTGATAATCTTCATGATTCTGTTGTTACAAGTGTGCAGAATCACCGAAATCGCTGGTTTCGTGCTATTGAGTGCGAAAAACACGTTTCCTGGTGTTTTCAGAACTCCACAGTGCGTATGACAAGCGGAAACTGCGATATCTTCGGTATCGCTCGGTTTCCAGATGAGATATGCATTTTCAGTGATAATCTTGATGATTCTGCTGTTACAAGTGTGCAGAATCACCAAAATCGCTGTTTTCGTGCTATTGAATGCGAAAAACACGTTTTGTGGTGTTTTCAGCACTCCACAGAGCGTTTGACATGCGGAAACTGCGATATCTTCGGTATCGTTGTTGTTGCCAGCTGAGATATGCATTTTGAGTGATAATCTTCATGATTCTGCTGTTACAAGTGTGCAGAATCACCGAAATCGCTGTTTTCGTGCCATTGAGTGCGAAAAACTCGTTTTCTGGTTTTTTCAGCTCGCCAAAGAGCGTTTGACATGCGGCAACTGCGATATCTTCAGTATCGTTGGGTTTCCAGCTGAGATATGCATTTTCAGTGATATTCTTAATGATTCTGCGGTTACAAGTGTGCAGAATCACCGCAATCGCTGTTTTCGTGCTATTGAATGCGAACAACACGTTTTCTGGTGTTTTCAGCACTCCACAGAGCGTTTGACATGCGGAAACTGCGATATCTTCGGTATCGTTGTTGTTTCCAGCTGAGATATGCATTTTCAGTGATATTCTTAATGATTCTGCGGTTACAAGTGTGCAGAATCACCGCAATCGCTGTTTTAGTGCTATTGAATGCGAAAAACACGTTTTCTGGTGTTTTCAGCACCCGACAGTGCGTTTGATGTGCGGAAACAGGGATATCTTCGGTATCGCTCGGTTTCCAGCTGAGATATGCATTTTCAGTGATAATCTGCATGATTCTGCTGTTACAAGTGTGCAGAATCACCGAAATCGCTGTTTTCGTGGTATAGAATGCGAAAAACACGTTTTCTGGTGTTTTCAGCAATCCACAGTGCGTATGACATGCGGAAACTGCGATATCTTCGGTATTGTTGGGTTTCCAGCTGAGATATGCATTTTCAGTGATAATCTTCGAGTTTCTTCTGTGACAAGTGTGCAGAATCACAGAAATCGCTGTTTTAGTGCTATTGAATGCGAAAAACACGTTTTCTGGTGTTTTCAGCACCCGACAGTGCGTTTGATGTGCGGAAACAGGGATATCTTCGTTTTCGTGCGGTTGCCAGCTGAGACATGCATTTTCTACGATAATCTTCATGATTCTGCTGTTACAAGTGTGCAGAATAACCGAAATCGCTGTTTTCGAGCTATTGAATGCGAAAAACACGTTTTCTGGTGTTTTCAGCACTCCACAGTGCGTATGACATGCGGAAACTGCGATATCTTCGGTATTGTTGGGTTTCCAGCTGAGATATGCATTTTCAGTGATAATCTTGGAGTTTCTTCTGTGACAAGTGTGCAGAATCACAGAAATCGCTGTTTTCGAGCTATTGAATGCGAAAAACACGTTTTCTGCTGTTTTCAGCACGCCACAGAGCGTTTGACATGCGGAAACTGCGATATCTTCGTTATCGTTGGGTTTCCAGCTGAGATATGCATTTTCAGTGATATTCTTAATGATTCTGCTGTTACAAGTGTGCAGAATCACCGAAATGGCTGTTTTCGTGCTATTGAATGCGAAAAACACGTTTTCTGGTGTTTTCAGCACTACACAGAGCGTTTGACATGCGGAAACTGCGATATCTTCGGTATCGCTCGGTTTCCAGCTGAGATATGCATTTTCAGTGATAATCTTCATGATTCTGCTGTTACAAGTGTGCAGAATCACCGAAATCGCTGTTTTCGTGCTATAGAATGCGAAAAACACGTTTTTTGGTGTTTTCAGCACTCCACAGTGCGTATGACATGCGGAAACTGCGATATCTTCGGTATTGTTGGGTTTCCAGCTGAGATATGCATTTTCAGTGATAATCTTCGAGTTTCTTCTGTGACAAGTGTGCAGAATCACAGAAATCGCTGTTTTCGAGCTATTGAATGCGAAAAACACGTTTTCTGGTGTTTTCAGCACGCCACAGAGCGTTTGACATGCGGAAACAGCGATATCTTCGTTATCGTTGGGTTTCCAGCTGAGATATGCATTTTCAGTGATATTCTTAATGATTCTGCTGTTACAAGTGTGCAGAATCACCGAAATCGCTGTTTTCGTGCTATAGAATGCGAAAAACACGTTTTCTGGTGTTTTCAGCACCCGACAGTGCGTTTGATGTGCGGAAACAGGGATATCTTCGTTTTCGTGCGGTTGCCAGCTGAGACATGCATTTTCTACGATAATCTTCATGATTCTGCTGTTACAAGAGTGCAGAATAACCGAAATGGCTGTTTTCGTGCTATTGAATGCGAAAAACACGTTTTCTGGTGTTTTCAGCACTCCACAGAGCGTTTGACATGCGGAAACTGCGATATCTTCGGTATCGCTCGGTATCCAGCTGAGATATGCATTTTCAGTGATAATCTTCATGATTCTTCTGTTACAAGTGTGCAGAATCACCGAAATCGCTGTTTTCGTGCTATAGAATGCGAAAAACACGTTTTCTGGTGTTTTCAGCACTCCACAGTGCGTATGACATGCGGAAACTGCGATATCTTCGGTATTGTTGGGTTTCCAGCTGAGATATGCATTTTCAGTGATAATCTTCGAGTTTCTTCTGTGACAAGTGTGCAGAATCACAGAAATCGCTGTTTTCGAGCTATTGAATGCGAAAAACACGTTTTCTGCTGTTTTCAGCACGCCACAGAGCGTTTGACATGCGGAAACTGCGATATCTTCGTTATCGTTGGGTTTCCAGCTGAGATATGCATTTTCAGTGATATTCTTAATGATTCTGCTGTTACAAGTGTGCAGAATCACCGAAATGGCTGTTTTCGTGCTATTGAATGCGAAAAACACGTTTTCTGGTGTTTTCAGCACTCCACAGAGCGTTTGACATGCGGAAAATGCGATATCTTCGGTATCGCTCGGTATCCAGCTGAGATATGCATTTTCAGTGATAATCTTCATGATTCTGCTGTTACAAGTGTGCAGAATCACCGAAATCGCTGTTTTCGTGCTATAGAATGCGAAAAACACGTTTTCTGGTGTTTTCAGCACTCCACAGTGCGTATGACATGCGGAAACTGCGATATCTTCGGTATTGTTGGGTTTCCAGCTGAGATATGCATTTTCAGTGATAATCTTCGAGTTTCTTCTGTCACAAGTGTGCAGAATCACAGAAATCGCTGTTTTCGAGCTATTGAATGCGAAAAACACGTTTTCTGGTGTTTTCAGCACGCCACAGAGCGTTTGACATGCGGAAACAGCGATATCTTCGTTATCGTTGGGTTTCCAGCTGAGATATGCATTTTCAGTGATATTCTTAATGATTCTGCTGTTACAAGTGTGCAGAATCACCGAAATCGCTGCTTTCGTGCTATAGAATGCGAAAAACACGTTTTCTGGTGTTTTCAGCACCCGACAGTGCGTTTGATGTGCGGAAACAGGGATATCTTCGTTTTCGTGCGGTTGCCAGCTGAGACATGCATTTTCTACGATAATCTTCATGATTCTGCTGTTACAAGAGTGCAGAATAACCGAAATGGCTGTTTTCGTGCTATTGAATGCGAAAATCACGTTTTCTGGTGTTTTCAGCACTCCACAGAGCGTTTGATGTACGGAAACAGGGATATCTTCGTTTTCGTTGGGTTTCCAGCTGAGATATGCATTTTCAGTGATAATCTTCGAGTTTCTTCTGTGACAAGTGTGCAGAATCACAGAAATCGCTGCTTTCGAGCTATTGAATGCGAAAAACACGTTTTCTGCTGTTTTCAGCACGCCACAGTGCGTTTGACATGCGGAAACTGCGATATCTTCGTTATCATTGGGTTTCCAGCTGAGATATGCATTTTCAGTGATATTCTTAATGATTCTGCTGTTACAAGTGTGCAGAATCACCGAAATGGCTGTTTTCGTGCTATTGAATGCGAAAAACACCTTTTCTGGTGTTTTCAGCACTCCACAGAGCGTTTGACGTGCGGAAACTGCGATATCTTCGGTATCGCTCGGTTTCCAGCTGAGATATGCATTTTCAGTGATAATCTGCATGATTCTGCTGTTACAAGTGTGCAGAATCACCGAAATCGCTGTTTTCGTGCTATAGAATGCGAAAAACACGTTTTCTGGTGTTTTCAGCACTCCACAGTGCGTATGACATGCGGAAACTGCGATATCTTCGGTATTGTTGGGTTTCCAGCTGAGATATGCATTTTCAGTGATAATCTTCGAGTTTCTTCTGTGACAAGTGTGCAGAATCACAGAAATCGCTGTTTTCGAGCTATTGAATGCGAAAAACACGTTTTCTGGTGTTTTCAGCACGACACAGAGCGTTTGACATGCGGAAACTGCGATATCTTCGTTATCGTTGGGTTTCCAGCTGAGATATGCATTTTCAGTGATATTCTTAATGATTCTGCTGTTACAAGTGTGCAGAATCTCCGAAATCGCTGTTTTCGTGCTATTGAATGCGAAAAACACGTTTTCTGGTGTTTTCAGCACCCGACAGTGCGTTTGATGTGCGGAAACAGGGATATCTTCGTTTTCGTGCGGTTGCCAGCTGAGAGCAGCATTTTCTACGATAATCTTCGAGTTTCTTGTGTGACAAGGGTGCAGAATCACCGAAATCGCTGTTTTCGTGCTACAGAATGCGAAAAATACGTTTTCTGGTGTTTTCTGCACTCCACAGTGCGTATGACATGCGGAAACTGCGACATCTGCGGTATCGCTCGGTTTCCAGCTGAGATATGCATTTTCAGTGATAATCTTCATGATTCTGCTGTTACAAGTGTGCAGAATCACCGAAATCGCTGTTTTCGTGCTATAGAATGCGAAAAACACGTTTTCTGGTGTTTGCAGCACCTTACAGTGCGTTTGATGTACGGAAACAGGGATATCTTCGTTTTCGTGCGGTTGCCAGATGAGACATGCATTTTCTACGATAATCTTCGAGTTTCTTGTGTGACAAGTGTGCAGAATCGCAGAAATCGCTGTTTTCGTGCCATTGAATGCGAAAAACACGTTTTCTGGTGTTTTCAGCACGCCACAGAGCGTTTGACATGTGGAAACTGCGATATCTTCGTTATCGTTGGGTTTCCAGCTGAGATATGCATTTTCAGTGATATTCTTAATGATTCTGCTGTTACAAGTGTGCAGAATCACCGAAATCGCTGTTTTCGTGCTATTGAATGCGAAAAACACGTTTTCTGGTGTTTTCAGCACTCCACAGAGCGTTTGACATGCGGAAACTGCGATATCTTCGTTATCGTTGGGTTTCCAGCTGAGATATGCATTTTCAGTGATATTCTTAATGATTCTGCTGTTACAAGTGTGCAGAATCACCGAAATGGCTGTTTTCGTGCTATTGAATGCGAAAAACACGTTTTCTGGTGTTTTCAGCACTCCACAGAGCGTTTGATATGCGGAAACAGGGATATCTTCGTTTTCGTGCGGTTGCCAGCTGAGACATGCATTTTCTACGATAATCTTCGAGTTTCTTGTGTGACAAGTGTGCAGAATCACCGAAATCGCTGTTTTCGTGCTATAGAATGCGAAAAATACGTTTTCTGGTGTTTTCAGCACTCCACAGTGCGTATGACATGCGGAAACTGCGACATCTGCGGTATCGCTCGGTTTCCAGCTGAGATATGCATTTTCAGTGATAATCTTCATGATTCTGCTGTTACAAGTGTGCAGAATCACCGAAATCGCTGTTTTCGTGCTATTGAATGCTAAAAACACGTTTTCTGGTGTTTTCAGCACTCCACAGAGCGTTTGACATGCGGAAACTGCGATATCTTCGTTATCGTTGGGTTTCCAGCTGAGATATGCATTTTCAGTGATAATCTTCGTGTTTCTTCTGTGACAAGTGTGCAGAATCACAGAAATCGCAGTTTTCGTGCTTTTGAATGCGAAAAACACGTTTTCTGGTGTTTTCAGCACTCCACAGAGCGTTTGACACGCGGAAACTGCGATATCTTCGGTATCGTTGGGTTTCCAGCTGAGATATGCATTTTCAGTGATAATCTTCATGATTCTGCTGTGACAAGTGTGCAGAATCACCGAAATCGCTGGTTTCGTGCTATTGAGTGCGAAAAACACGTTTCCTGGTGTTTTCAGAACTCCACAGTGCGTATGACATGCGGAAACTGCGATATCTTCGGTATCGCTCGGTTTCCAGCTGAGATGTGCATTTTCAGTGATAATCTTGATGATTCTGCTGTTACAAGTGTGCAGAATCACCGAAATCGCTGTTTTCGTGCTATTGAAAGCGAAAAACACGTTTTGTGGTGTTTTCAGCACTCCACAGAGCGTTTGACATGCGGAAACTGCGATATCGTCGGTATCGTTGTTGTTTCCAGCTGAGATATGCATTTTGAGTGATAATCTTCATGATTCTGCTGTTACAAGTGTGCAGAATCACCGAAATCGCTGTTTTCGTGCCATTGAGTGCGAAAAACTCGTTTTCTGGTGTTTTCAGCACGCCAAAGAGCGTTTGACATGCGGAAACTGCGATATCTTCAGTATCGTTGGGTGTCCAGCTGAGATATGCATTTTCAGTGATATTCTTAATGATTCTGCGGTTACAAGTGTGCAGAATCACCGCAATCGCTGTTTTCGTGCTATTGAATGCGAAAAACACGTTTTCTGGTGTTTTCAGCACTCCACAGAGCGTTTGACATGCGGAAACTGCGATATCTTCGGTATCGTTGTTGTTTCCAGCTGAGATATGCATTTTCAGTGATATTCTTAATGATTCTGCGGATACAAGTGTGCAGAATCACCGCAATCGCTGTTTTCGTGCTATTGAATGCGAAAAACACGTCTTCTGGTGTTTTCAGCATCCGACAGTGCGTTTGATGTGCGGAAACAGGGATATCTTCGTTTTCGTGCGGTTGCCAGCTGAGACATGCATTTTCTACGATAATCTTCGAGTTTCTTGTGTGACAAGTGTGCAGAATCACCGAAATCGCTGTTTTCGAGCTATTGAATGCGAAAAACACGTTTTCTGGTGTTTTCAGCACTAAACAGAGCGTTTGATATGCGGAAACTGCGATATCTTCCGTATCGCTCGCTTTCCAGCTGAGATATGCATTTTCAGCGATAATCTCCATGATTCTGCTGTTACAAGTGTGCAGAATCACCGAAATCGCTGTTGTCGTGCCATTGAATGCGAAAAACACGTTTTCTGGTGTTTTCCGCACTCCACAGAGCGTTTGACATGCGGAAACAGGGATATCTTCGTTTTCGTGCGGTTGCCAGCTGAGACATGCATTTTCTACGATAATCTTCGAGTTTCTTGTGTGACAAGTGTGCAGAATCACCGAAATCGCTGTTTTCGTGCTATAGAATGCGAAAAATACGTTTTCTGGTGTTTTCTGCACTCCACAGTGCGTATGACATGCGGAAACTGCGACATCTGCGGTATCGCTCGGTTTCCAGCTGAGATATGCATTTTCAGTGATAATCTTCATGATTCTGCTGTTACAAGTGTGCAGAATCACCGAAATCGCTGTTTTCGTGCTATAGAATGCGAAAAACACGTTTTCTGGTGTTTGCAGCACCCGACAGTGCGTTTGATGTACGGAAACAGGGATATCTTCGTTTTCGTGCGGTTGCCAGATGAGACATGCATTTTCTACGATAATCTTCGAGTTTCTTGTGTGACAAGTGTGCAGAATCGCAGAAATCGCTGTTTTCGTGCTATTGAATGCGAAAAACACGTTTTCTGGTGTTTTCAGCACGCCACAGAGCGTTTGACATGCGGAAACAGCGATATCTTCGTTATCGTTGGGTTTCCAGCTGAGATATGCATTTTCAGTGATATTCTTAATGATTCTGCTGTTACAAGTGTGCAGAATCACCGAAATCGCTGCTTTCGTGCTATAGAATTCGAAAAACACGTTTTCTGGTGTTTTCAGCACCCGACAGTGCGTTTGATGTGCGGAAACAGGGATATCTTCGTTTTCGTGCGGTTGCCAGCTGAGGCATGCATTTTCTACGATAATCTTCATGATTCTGCTGTTACAAGAGTGCAGAATAACCGAAATGGCTGTTTTCGTGCTATTGAATGCGAAAATCACGTTTTCTGGTGTTTTCAGCACTCCACAGAGCGTTTGATGTACGGAAACAGGGATATCTTCGTTTCCGTTGGGTTTCCAGCTGAGATATGCATTTTCAGTGATAATCTTCGAGTTTCTTCTGTGACAAGTGTGCAGAATCACAGAAATCGCTGCTTTCGAGCTATTGAATGCGAAAAACACGTTTTCTGCTGTTTTCAGCACGCCACAGTGCGTTTGACATGCGGAAACTGCGATATCTTCGTTATCATTGGGTTTCCAGCTGAGATATGCATTTTCAGTGATATTCTTAATGATTCTGCTGTTACAAGTGTGCAGAATCACCGAAATGGCTGTTTTCGTGCTATTGAATGCGAAAAACACCTTTTCTGGTGTTTTCAGCACTCCACAGAGCGTTTGACGTGCGGAAACTGCGATATCTTCGGTATCGCTCGGTTTCCAGCTGAGATATGCATTTTCAGTGATAATCTGCATGATTCTGCTGTTACAAGTGTGCAGAATCACCGAAATCGCTGTTTTCGTGCTATAGAATGCGAAAAACACGTTTTCTGGTGTTTTCAGCACTCCACAGTGCGTATGACATGCGGATACTGCGATATCTTCGGTATTGTTGGGTTTCCAGCTGAGATATGCATTTTCAGTGATAATCTTCGAGTTTCTTCTGTGACAAGTGTGCAGAATCACAGAAATCGCTGTTTTCGAGCTATTGAATGCGAAAAACACGTTTTCTGGTGTTTTCAGCACGACACAGAGCGTTTGACATGCGGAAACTGCGATATCTTCGTTATCGTTGGGTTTCCAGCTGAGATATGCATTTTCAGTGATATTCTTAATGATTCTGCTGTTACAAGTGTGCAGAATCTCCGAAATCGCTGTTTTCGTGCTATTGAATGCGAAAAACACGTTTTCTGGTGTTTTCAGCACCCGACAGTGCGTTTGATGTGCGGAAACAGGGATATCTTCGTTTTCGTGCGGTTGCCAGCTGAGACATGCATTTTCTACGATAATCTTCGAGTTTCTTGTGTGACAAGGGTGCAGAATCACCGAAATCGCTGTTTTCGTGCTACAGAATGCGAAAAATACGTTTTCTGGTGTTTTCTGCACTCCACAGTGCGTATGACATGCGGAAACTGCGACATCTGCGGTATCGCTCGGTTTCCAGCTGAGATATGCATTTTCAGTGATAATCTTCATGATTCTGCTGTTACAAGTGTGCAGAATCACCGAAATCGCTGTTTTCGTGCTATAGAATGCGAAAAACACGTTTTCTGGTGTTTGCAGCACCTTACAGTGCGTTTGATGTACGGAAACAGGGATATCTTCGTTTTCGTGCGGTTGCCAGATGAGACATGCATTTTCTACGATAATCTTCGAGTTTCTTGTGTGACAAGTGTGCAGAATCGCAGAAATCGCTGTTTTCGTGCCATTGAATGCGAAAAACACGTTTTCTGGTGTTTTCAGCACGCCACAGAGCGTTTGACATGTGGAAACTGCGATATCTTCGTTATCGTTGGGTTTCCAGCTGAGATATGCATTTTCAGTGATATTCTTAATGATTCTGCTGTTACAAGTGTGCAGAATCACCGAAATCGCTGTTTTCGTGTTATTGAATGCGAAAAACACGTTTTCTGGTGTTTTCAGCACTCCACAGAGCGTTTGACATGCGGAAACTGCGATATCTTCGTTATCGTTGGGTTTCCAGCTGAGATATGCATTTTCAGTGATAAACTCCATGATTCTGCAGTTACAAGTGTGCAGAATTACCGAAATCGCTGTTTTCGTGCTATTGAATGCGAAAAACACGTTTTCTGGTGTTTTCAGCACTCCACAGAGCGTTTGACATGCGGAAACTGCGATATCTTCGTTATCGTTGGGTTTCCAGCTGAGATATGCATTTTCAGTGATATTCTTAATGATTCTGCTGTTACAAGTGTGCAGAATCACCGAAATGGCTGTTTTCGTGCTATTGAATGCGAAAAACACGTTTTCTGGTGTTTTCAGCACTCCACAGAGCGTTTGATATGCGGAAACAGGGATATCTTCGTTTTCGTGCGGTTGCCAGCTGAGACATGCATTTTCTACGATAATCTTCGAGTTTCTTGTGTGACAAGTGTGCAGAATCACCGAAATCGCTGTTTTCGTGCTATAGAATGCGAAAAATACGTTTTCTGGTGTTTTCAGCACTCCACAGTGCGTATGACATGCGGAAACTGCGACATCTGCGGTATCGCTCGGTTTCCAGCTGAGATATGCATTTTCAGTGATAATCTTCATGATTCTGCTGTTACAAGTGTGCAGAATCACCGAAATCGCTGTTTTCGTGCTATTGAATGCTAAAAACACGTTTTCTGGTGTTTTCAGCACTCCACAGAGCGTTTGACATGCGGAAACTGCGATATCTTCGTTATCGTTGGGTTTCCAGCTGAGATATGCATTTTCAGTGATAATCTTCGTGTTTCTTCTGTGACAAGTGTGCAGAATCACAGAAATCGCAGTTTTCGTGCTTTTGAATGCGAAAAACACGTTTTCTGGTGTTTTCAGCACTCCACAGAGCGTTTGACACGCGGAAACTGCGATATCTTCGGTATCGTTGGGTTTCCAGCTGAGATATGCATTTTCAGTGATAATCTTCATGATTCTGCTGTGACAAGTGTGCAGAATCACCGAAATCGCTGTTTTCGTGCCATTGAGTGCGAAAAACTCGTTTTCTGGTGTTTTCAGCACGCCAAAGAGCGTTTGACATGCGGAAACTGCGATATCTTCAGTATCGTTGGGTGTCCAGCTGAGATATGCATTTTCAGTGATATTCTTAATGATTCTGCGGTTACAAGTGTGCAGAATCACCGCAATCGCTGTTTTCGTGCTATTGAATGCGAAAAACACGTTTTCTGGTGTTTTCAGCACTCCACAGAGCGTTTGACATGCGGAAACTGCGATATCTTCGGTATCGTTGTTGTTTCCAGCTGAGATATGCATTTTCAGTGATATTCTTAATGATTCTGCGGTTACAAGTGTGCAGAATCACCGCAATCGCTGTTTTCGTGCTATTGAATGCGAAAAACACGTTTTCTGGTGTTTGCAGCACCTTACAGTGCGTTTGATGTACGGAAACAGGGATATCTTCGTTTTCGTGCGGTTGCCAGATGAGACATGCATTTTCTACGATAATCTTCGAGTTTCTTGTGTGACAAGTGTGCAGAATCGCAGAAATCGCTGTTTTCGTGCCATTGAATGCGAAAAACACGTTTTCTGGTGTTTTCAGCACGCCACAGAGCGTTTGACATGTGGAAACTGCGATATCTTCGTTATCGTTGGGTTTCCAGCTGAGATATGCATTTTCAGTGATATTCTTAATGATTCTGCTGTTACAAGTGTGCAGAATCACCGAAATCGCTGTTTTCGTGTTATTGAATGCGAAAAACACGTTTTCTGGTGTTTTCAG
The DNA here is from genome assembly GCA_951804975.1 of Anthophora plumipes. Taxonomy (NCBI): domain Eukaryota; kingdom Metazoa; phylum Arthropoda; class Insecta; order Hymenoptera; family Apidae; genus Anthophora; species Anthophora plumipes. The sequence goes on along the minus strand of CATORF010000924.1, from coordinate 1,862,336 downwards.
CACTCCACAGAGCGTTTGACATGCGGAAACTGCGATATCTTCGTTATCGTTGGGTTTCCAGCTGAGATATGCATTTTCAGTGATAAACTCCATGATTCTGCAGTTACAAGTGTGCAGAATTACCGAAATCGCTGTTTTCGTGCTATTGAATGCGAAAAACACGTTTTCTGGTGTTTTCAGCACTCCACAGAGCGTTTGACATGCGGAAACTGCGATATCTTCGTTATCGTTGGGTTTCCAGCTGAGATATGCATTTTCAGTGATATTCTTAATGATTCTGCTGTTACAAGTGTGCAGAATCACCGAAATGGCTGTTTTCGTGCTATTGAATGCGAAAAACACGTTTTCTGGTGTTTTCAGCACTCCACAGAGCGTTTGATATGCGGAAACAGGGATATCTTCGTTTTCGTGCGGTTGCCAGCTGAGACATGCATTTTCTACGATAATCTTCGAGTTTCTTGTGTGACAAGTGTGCAGAATCACCGAAATCGCTGTTTTCGTGCTATAGAATGCGAAAAATACGTTTTCTGGTGTTTTCAGCACTCCACAGTGCGTATGACATGCGGAAACTGCGACATCTGCGGTATCGCTCGGTTTCCAGCTGAGATATGCATTTTCAGTGATAATCTTCATGATTCTGCTGTTACAAGTGTGCAGAATCACCGAAATCGCTGTTTTCGTGCTATTGAATGCTAAAAACACGTTTTCTGGTGTTTTCAGCACTCCACAGAGCGTTTGACATGCGGAAACTGCGATATCTTCGTTATCGTTGGGTTTCCAGCTGAGATATGCATTTTCAGTGATAATCTTCGTGTTTCTTCTGTGACAAGTGTGCAGAATCACAGAAATCGCAGTTTTCGTGCTTTTGAATGCGAAAAACACGTTTTCTGGTGTTTTCAGCACTCCACAGAGCGTTTGACACGCGGAAACTGCGATATCTTCGGTATCGTTGGGTTTCCAGCTGAGATATGCATTTTCAGTGATAATCTTCATGATTCTGCTGTGACAAGTGTGCAGAATCACCGAAATCGCTGTTTTCGTGCCATTGAGTGCGAAAAACTCGTTTTCTGGTGTTTTCAGCACGCCAAAGAGCGTTTGACATGCGGAAACTGCGATATCTTCAGTATCGTTGGGTGTCCAGCTGAGATATGCATTTTCAGTGATATTCTTAATGATTCTGCGGTTACAAGTGTGCAGAATCACCGCAATCGCTGTTTTCGTGCTATTGAATGCGAAAAACACGTTTTCTGGTGTTTTCAGCACTCCACAGAGCGTTTGACATGCGGAAACTGCGATATCTTCGGTATCGTTGTTGTTTCCAGCTGAGATATGCATTTTCAGTGATATTCTTAATGATTCTGCGGATACAAGTGTGCAGAATCACCGCAATCGCTGTTTTCGTGCTATTGAATGCGAAAAACACGTCTTCTGGTGTTTTCAGCATCCGACAGTGCGTTTGATGTGCGGAAACAGGGATATCTTCGTTTTCGTGCGGTTGCCAGCTGAGACATGCATTTTCTACGATAATCTTCATGATTCTGCTGTTACAAGTGTGCAGAATAACCGAAATCGCTGTTTTCGAGCTATTGAATGCGAAAAACACGTTTCCTGGTGTTTTCAGCACTAAACAGAGCGTTTGATATGCGGAAACTGCGATATCTTCCGTATCGCTCGCTTTCCAGCTGAGATATGCATTTTCAGCGATAATCTCCATGATTCTGCTGTTACAAGTGTGCAGAATCACCGAAATCGCTGTTGTCGTGCTATTGAATGCGAAAAACACGTTTTCTGGTGTTTTCCGCACTCCACAGAGCGTTTGACATGCGGAAACAGGGATATCTTCGTTTTCGTGCGGTTGCCAGCTGAGACATGCATTTTCTACGATAATCTTCGAGTTTCTTGTGTGACAAGTGTGCAGAATCACCGAAATCGCTGTTTTCGTGCTATAGAATGCGAAAAATACGTTTTCTGGTGTTTTCTGCACTCCACAGTGCGTATGACATGCGGAAACTGCGACATCTGCGGTATCGCTCGGTTTCCAGCTGAGATATGCATTTTCAGTGATAATCTTCATGATTCTGCTGTTACAAGTGTGCAGAATCACCGAAATCGCTGTTTTCGTGCTATAGAATGCGAAAAACACGTTTTCTGGTGTTTGCAGCACCCGACAGTGCGTTTGATGTACGGAAACAGGGATATCTTCGTTTTCGTGCGGTTGCCAGATGAGACATGCATTTTCTACGATAATCTTCGAGTTTCTTGTGTGACAAGTGTGCAGAATCGCAGAAATCGCTGTTTTCGTGCTATTGAATGCGAAAAACACGTTTTCTGGTGTTTTCAGCACGCCACAGAGCGTTTGACATGCGGAAACAGCGATATCTTCGTTATCGTTGGGTTTCCAGCTGAGATATGCATTTTCAGTGATATTCTTAATGATTCTGCTGTTACAAGTGTGCAGAATCACCGAAATCGCTGCTTTCGTGCTATAGAATGCGAAAAACACGTTTTCTGGTGTTTTCAGCACCCGACAGTGCGTTTGACATGCGGAAACTGCGATATCTTCGTTATCATTGGGTTTCCAGCTGAGATATGCATTTTCAGTGATATTCTTAATGATTCTGCTGTTACAAGTGTGCAGAATCACCGAAATGGCTGTTTTCGTGCTATTGAATGCGAAAAACACGTTTTCTGGTGTTTTCAGCACTCCACAGAGCGTTTGACGTGCGGAAACTGCGATATCTTCGGTATCGCTCGGTTTCCAGCTGAGATATGCATTTTCAGTGATAATCTGCATGATTCTGCTGTTACAAGTGTGCAGAATCACCGAAATCGCTGTTTTCGTGCTATAGAATGCGAAAAACACGTTTTCTGGTGTTTTCAGCACGACACAGAGCGTTTGACATGCGGAAACTGCGATATCTTCGTTATCGTTGGGTTTCCAGCTGAGATATGCATTTTCAGTGATATTCTTAATGATTCTGCTGTTACAAGTGTGCAGAATCTCCGAAATCGCTGTTTTCGTGCTATTGAATGCGAAAAACACGTTTTCTGGTGTTTTCAGCACCCGACAGTGCGTTTGATGTGCGGAAACAGGGATATCTTCGTTTTCGTGCGGTTGCCAGCTGAGACATGCATTTTCTACGATAATCTTCGAGTTTCTTGTGTGACAAGTGTGCAGAATCACCGAAATCGCTGTTTTCGTGCTATAGAATGCGAAAAATACGTTTTCTGGTGTTTTCTGCACTCCACAGTGCGTATGACATGCGGAAACTGCGACATCTGCGGTATCGCTCGGTTTCCAGCTGAGATATGCATTTTCAGTGATAATCTTCATGATTCTGATGTTACAAGTGTGCAGAATCACCGAAATCGCTGTTTTCGTGCTATAGAATGCGAAAAACACGTTTTCTGGTGTTTGCAGCACCCGACAGTGCGTTTGATGTACGGAAACAGGGATATCTTCGTTTTCGTGCGGCTGCCAGCTGAGACATGCATTTTCTACGATAATCTTCATGATTCTGCTGTTACAAGAGTGCAGAATAACCGAAATGGCTGTTTTCGTGCTATTGAATGCGAAAAACACGTTTTCTGGTGTTTTCAGCACTCCACAGAGCGTTTGACATGCGGAAACTGCGATATCTTCGGTATCGCTCGGTATCCAGCTGAGATATGCATTTTCAGTGATAATCTTCATGATTCTGCTGTTACAAGTGTGCAGAATCACCGAAATCGCTGTTTTCGTGCTATTGAATGCGAAAAACACGTTTTCTGGTGTTTTCAGTACTCCACAGAGCGTTTGACATGCGGAAACTGCGATATCTTCGTTATCGTTGGGTTTCCAGCTGAGATATGCATTTTCAGTGATAAACTCCATGATTCTGCAGTTACAAGTGTGCAGAATCACCGAAATCGCTGTTTTCGTGCTATTGAATGCGAAAAACACGTTTTCTGGTGTTTTCAGTACTCCACAGAGCGTTTGACATGCGGAAACTGCGATATCTTCGTTATCGTTGGGTTTCCAGCTGAGATATGCATTTTCAGTGATAAACTCCATGATTCTGCAGTTACAAGTGTGCAGAATCACCGAAATCGCTGTTTTCGTGCTATAGAATGCGAAAAATACGTTTTCTGGTGTTTTCAGCACTCCACAGTGCGTATGACATGCGGAAACTGCGACATCTGCGGTATCGCTCGGTTTCCAGCTGAGATATGCATTTTCAGTGATAATCTTCATGATTCTGCTGTTACAAGTGTGCAGAATCACCGAAATCGCTGTTTTCGTGCTATTGAATGCTAAAAACACGTTTTCTGGTGTTTTCAGCACTCCACAGAGCGTTTGACATGCGGAAACTGCGATATCTTCGTTATCGTTGGGTTTCCAGCTGAGATATGCATTTTCAGTGATAATCTTCGTGTTTCTTCTGTGACAAGTGTGCAGAATCACAGAAATCGCAGTTTTCGTGCTTTTGAATGCGAAAAACACGTTTTCTGGTGTTTTCAGCACTCCACAGAGCGTTTGACACGCGGAAACTGCGATATCTTCGGTATCGTTGGGTTTCCAGCTGAGATATGCATTTTCAGTGATAATCTTCATGATTCTGCTGTGACAAGTGTGCAGAATCACCGAAATCGCTGGTTTCGTGCTATTGAGTGCGAAAAACACGTTTTCTGGTGTTTTCAGCTCTCCACAGTGCGTATGACATGCGGAAACTGCGATATCTTCGGTATTGTTGGGTTTCCAGCTGAGATATGCATTTTCAGTGATAATCTTCGAGTTTCTTCTGTGACAAGTGTGCAGAATCACAGAAATCGCTGTTTTCGACCTATTGAATGCGAAAAACACGTTTTCTGGTGTTTTCAGCACTAAACAGAGCGTTTGATATGCGGAAACTGCGATATCTTCCGTATCGCTCGCTTTCCAGCTGAGATATGCATTTTCAGCGATAATCTCCATGATTCTGCTGTTACAAGTGTGCAGAATCACCGAAATCGCTGTTGTCGTGCTATTGAATGCGAAAAACACGTTTTCTGGTGTTTTCAGCACTCCACAGAGCGTTTGACATGCGGAAACAGGGATATCTTCGTTTTCGTGCGGTTGCCAGCTGAGACATGCATTTTCTACGATAATCTTCGAGTTTCTTGTGTGACAAGTGTGCAGAATCACCGAAATCGCTGTTTTCGTGCTATAGAATGCGAAAAATACGTTTTCTGGTGTTTTCTGCACTCCACAGTGCGTATGACATGCGGAAACTGCGACATCTGCGGTATCGCTCGGTTTCCAGCTGAGATATGCATTTTCAGTGATAATCTTCATGATTCTGATGTTACAAGTGTGCAGAATCACCGAAATCGCTGTTTTCGTGCTATAGAATGCGAAAAACACGTTTTCTGGTGTTTGCAGCACCCGACAGTGCGTTTGATGTACGGAAACAGGGATATCTTCGTTTTCGTGCGGTTGCCAGATGAGACATGCATTTTCTACGATAATCTTCGAGTTTCTTGTGTGACAAGTGTGCAGAATCGCAGAAATCGCTGTTTTCGTGCTATTGAATGCGAAAAACACGTTTTCTGGTGTTTTCAGCACGCCACAGAGCGTTTGACATGCGGAAACTGCGATATCTACGTTATCGTTGGGTTTCCAGCTGAGATATGCATTTTCAGTGATATTCTTAATGATTCTGCTGTTACAAGTGTGCAGAATCTCCGAAATCGCTGTTTTCGTGCTATTGAATGCGAAAAACACGTTTTCTGGTGTTTTCAGCACCCGACAGTGCGTTTGATGTGCGGAAACAGGGATATCTTCGTTTTCGTGCGGTTGCCAGCTGAGACATGCATTTTCTACGATAATCTTCATGATTCTGCTGTTACAAGAGTGCAGAATAACCGAAATGGCTGTTTTCGTGCTATTGAATGCGAAAAACACGTTTTCTGGTGTTTTCAGCACTCCACAGAGCGTTTGACATGCGGAAACTGCGATATCTTCGGTATCGCTCGGTATCCAGCTGAGATATGCATTTTCAGTGATAATCTTCATGATTCTGCTGTTACAAGTGTGCAGAATCACCGAAATCGCTGTTTTCGTGCTATTGAATGCGAAAAACACGTTTTCTGGTGTTTTCAGTACTCCACAGAGCGTTTGACATGCGGAAACTGCGATATCTTCGTTATCGTTGGGTTTCCAGCTGAGATATGCATTTTCAGTGATAAACTCCATGATTCTGCAGTTACAAGTGTGCAGAATCACCGAAATCGCTGTTTTCGTGCTATTGAATGCGAAAAACACGTTTTCTGGTGTTTTCAGCACTCCACAGAGCGTTTGACATGCGGAAACTGCGATATCTTCGTTATCGTTGGGTTTCCAGCTGAGATATGCATTTTCAGTGATATTCTTAATGATTCTGCTGTTACAAGTGTGCAGAATCACCGAAATGGCTGTTTTCGTGCTATTGAATGCGAAAAACACGTTTTCTGGTGTTTTCAGCACTCCACAGAGCGTTTGATATGCGGAAACAGCGATATCTTCGTTATCGTTGGGTTTCCAGCTGAGATATGCATTTTCAGTGATAATCTTCGTGTTTCTTCTGTGACAAGTGTGCAGAATCACAGAAATCGCAGTTTTCGTGCTTTTGAATGCGAAAAACACGTTTTCTGGTGTTTTCAGCACTCCACAGAGCGTTTGACACGCGGAAACTGCGATATCTTCGGTATCGTTGGGTTTCCAGCTGAGATATGCATTTTCAGTGATAATCTTCATGATTCTGCTGTGACAAGTGTGCAGAATCACCGAAATCGCTGGTTTCGTGCTACTGAGTGCGAAAAACACGTTTCCTGGTGTTTTCAGAACTCCACAGTGCGTATGACATGCGGAAACTGCGATATCTTCGGTATCGCTCGGTTTCCAGCTGAGATGTGCATTTTCAGTGATAATCTTGATGATTCTGCTGTTACAAGTGTGCAGAATCACCGAAATCGCTGTTTTCGTGCTATTGAAAGCGAAAAACACGTTTTGTGGTGTTTTCAGCACTCCACAGAGCGTTTGACATGCGGAAACTGCGATATCGTCGGTATCGTTGTTGTTTCCAGCTGAGATATGCATTTTGAGTGATAATCTTCATGATTCTGCTGTAACAAGTGTGCAGAATCACCGAAATCGCTGTTTTCGTGCCATTGAGTGCGAAAAACTCGTTTTCTGGTGTTTTCAGCACGCCAAAGAGCGTTTGACATGCGGAAACTGCGATATCTTCAGTATCGTTGGGTGTCCAGCTGAGATATGCATTTTCAGTGATATTCTTAATGATTCTGCGGTTACAAGTGTGCAGAATCACCGCAATCGCTGTTTTCGTGCTATTGAATGCGAAAAACACGTTTTCTGGTGTTTTCAGCACTCCACAGAGCGTTTGACATGCGGAAACTGCGATATCTTCGGTATCGTTGTTGTTTCCAGCTGAGATATGCATTTTCAGTGATATTCTTAATGATTCTGCGGATACAAGTGTGCAGAATAACCGAAATCGCTGTTTTCGAGCTATTGAATGCGAAAAACACGTTTTCTGGTGTTTTCAGCACTCCACAGTGCGTATGACATGCGGAAACTGCGATATCTTCGGTATTGTTGGGTTTCCAGCTGAGATATGCATTTTCAGTGATAATCTTCGAGTTTCTTCTGTGACAAGTGTGCAGAATCACCGAAATCGCTGTTGTCGTGCTATTGAATGCGAAAAACACGTTTTCTGGTGTTTGCAGCACCCGACAGTGCGTTTGATGTACGGAAACAGGGATATCTTCGTTTTCGTGCGGTTGCCAGATGAGACATGCATTTTCTACGATAATCTTCGAGTTTCTTGTGTGACAAGTGTGCAGAATCGCAGAAATCGCTGTTTTCGTGCTATTGAATGCGAAAAACACGTTTTCTGGTGTTTTCAGCACGCCACAGAGCGTTTGACATGCGGAAACTGCGATATCTACGTTATCGTTGGGTTTCCAGCTGAGATATGCATTTTCAGTGATATTCTTAATGATTCTGCTGTTACAAGTGTGCAGAATCTCCGAAATCGCTGTTTTCGTGCTATTGAATGCGAAAAACACGTTTTCTGGTGTTTTCAGCACCCGACAGTGCGTTTGATGTGCGGAAACAGGGATATCTTCGTTTTCGTGCGGTTGCCAGCTGAGACATGCATTTTCTACGATAATCTTCATGATTCTGCTGTTACAAGTGTGCAGAATCACCGAAATCGCTGTTTTCGTGCTATAGAATGCGAAAAACACGTTTTCTGGTGTTTTCAGCATTTCACAGTGCGTATGACATGCGGAAACTGCGATATCTTCGGTATTGTTGGGTTTCCAGCTGAGATATGCATTTTCAGTGATAATCTTCGAGTTTCTTCTGTGACAAGTGTGCAGAATCACAGAAATCGCTGTTTTCGAGCTATTGAATGCGAAAAACACGTTTTCTGCTGTTTTCAGCACGCCACAGAGCGTTTGACATGCGGAAACTGCGATATCTTCGTTATCGTTGGGTTTCCAGCTGAGATATGCATTTTCAGTGATATTCTTAATGATTCTGCTGTTACAAGTGTGCAGAATCACCGAAATGGCTGTTTTCGTGCTATTGAATGCGAAAAACACGTTTTCTGGTGTTTTCAGCACGCCACAGAGCGTTTGACATGCGGAAACTGCGATATCTTCGTTATCGTTGGGTTTCCAGCTGAGATATGCATTTTCAGTGATAATCTTCATGATTCTGCTGTTACAAGTGTGCAGAATCACCGAAATCGCTGTTTTCGTGCTATAGAATGCGAAAAACACGTTTTCTGGTGTTTTCAGCACTCCACAGTGCGTATGACATGCGGAAACTGCGATATCTTCGGTATTGTTGGGTTTCCAGCTGAGATATGCATTTTCAGTGATAATCTTCGAGTTTCTTCTGTCACAAGTGTGCAGAATCACAGAAATCGCTGTTTTCGAGCTATTGAATGCGAAAAACACGTTTTCTGGTGTTTTCAGCACGCCACAGAGCGTTTGACATGCGGAAACAGCGATATCTTCGTTATCGTTGGGTTTCCAGCTGAGATATGCATTTTCAGTGATATTCTTAATGATTCTGCTGTTACAAGTGTGCAGAATCACCGAAATCGCTGCTTTCGTGCTATAGAATGCGAAAAACACGTTTTCTGGTGTTTTCAGCACCCGACAGTGCGTTTGATGTGCGGAAACAGGGATATCTTCGTTTTCGTGCGGTTGCCAGCTGAGACATGCATTTTCTACGATAATCTTCATGATTCTGCTGTTACAAGAGTGCAGAATAACCGAAATGGCTGTTTTCGTGCTATTGAATGCGAAAATCACGTTTTCTGGTGTTTTCAGCACGCCAAAGAGCGTTTGACATGCGGAAACTGCGATATCTTCAGTATCGTTGGGTGTCCAGCTGAGATATGCATTTTCAGTGATATTCTTAATGATTCTGCGGTTACAAGTGTGCAGAATCGCCGCAATCGCTGTTTTCGTGCTATTGAATGCGAAAAACACGTTTTCTGGTGTTTTCAGCACTCCACAGAGCGTTTGACATGCGGAAACTGCGATATCTTCGGTATCGTTGTTGTTTCCAGCTGAGATATGCATTTTCAGTGATATTCTTAATGATTCTGCGGATACAAGTGTGCAGAATCACCGCAATCGCTGTTTTCGTGCTATTGAATGCGAAAAACACGTCTTCTGGTGTTTTCAGCACCCGACAGTGCGTTTGATGTGCGGAAACAGTGATATCTACGTTTTCGTGCGGTTGCCAGCTGAGACATGCATTTTCTACGATAATCTTCATGATTCTGCTGTTACAAGTATGCAGAATAACCGAAATCGCTGTTTTCGAGCTATTGAATGCGAAAAACACGTTTTCTGGTGTTTTCAGCACTCCACAGTGCGTATGACATGCGGAAACTGCGACATCTGCGGTATCGCTCGGTTTCCAGCTGAGATATGCATTTTCAGTGATAATCGTCATGATTCTGCTGTTACAAGTGTGCAGAATCACCGAAATCGCTGTTTTCGTGCTATAGAATGCGAAAAACACGTTTTCTGGTGTTTTCAGCACTCCACAGTGCGTATGACATGCGGAAACTGCGATATCTTCGGTATTGTTGGGTTTCCAGCTGAGATATGCATTTTCAGTGATAATCTTCGAGTTTCTTCTGTGACAAGTGTGCAGAATCACAGAAATCGCTGTTTTCGACCTATTGAATGCGAAAAACACGTTTTCTGGTGTTTTCAGCACTAAACAGAGCGTTTGACATGCGGAAACTGCGATATCTTCCGTATCGCTCGCTTTCCAGCTGAGATATGCATTTTCAGTGATAATCTTCATGATTCTGCTGTGACAAGTGTGCAGAATCACCGAAATCGCTGGTTTCGTGCTATTGAGTGCGCAAAACACGTTTCCTGGTGTTTTCAGAACTCCACAGTGCGTATGACATGCGGAAACTGCGATATCTTCGGTATCGCTCGGTTTCCAGCTGAGATGTGCATTTTCAGTGATAATCTTGATGATTCTGCTGTTACAAGTGTGCAGAATCACCGAAATCGCTGTTTTCGTGCTATTGAATGCGAAAAACACGTTTTGTGGTGTTTTCAGCACTCCACAGAGCGTTTGACATGCGGAAACTGCGATATCGTCGGTATCGTTGTTGTTTCCAGCTGAGATATGCATTTTGAGTGATAATCTTCATGATTCTGCTGTTACAAGTGTGCAGAATCACCGAAATCGCTGTTTTCGTGCCATTGAGCGCGGAAAACTCGTTTTCTGGTGTTTTCAGCACGCCAAAGAGCGTTTGACATGCGGAAACTGCGATATCTTCAGTATCGTTGGGTGTCCAGCTGAGATATGCATTTTCAGTGATATTGTTAATGATTCTGCGGTTACAAGTGTGCAGAATCACCGCAATCGCTGTTTTCGTGCTATTGAATGCGAAAAACACGTTTTCTGGTGTTTTCAGCACTCCACAGAGCGTTTGACATGCGGAAACTGCGATATCTTCGGTATCGTTGTTGTTTCCAGCTGAGATATGCATTTTCAGTGATATTCTTAATGATTCTGCGGTTACAAGTGTGCAGAATCACCGCAATCGCTGTTTTCGTGCTATTGAATGCGAAAAACACGTTTTCTGGTGTTTTCAGCACCCGACAGTGCGTTTGATGTGCGGAAACAGGGATATCTTCGTTTTCGTGCGGTTGCCAGCTGAGACATGCATTTTCTACGATAATCTTCGATTTTCTTGTGTGACAAGTGTGCAGAACCACCGAAATCGCTGTTTTCGTGCTATTGAATGCGAGAAACATGTTTTCTGGTCTTTTCAGCACTCGACAGAGCGTTTGACATGCGGAAACTGCGATATCCTCGGTATCGCTCGGTTTCCAGCTGAGATATGCATTTTCAGTGATATTCTTAATGATTCTGCTGTTACAAGTGTGCAGAATCACCGAAATCGCTGTTTTCGTGCTATTGAATGCGAAAAACACGTTTTCAGGTGTTTTCAGCACTCCACAGAGCGTTTGACATGCGGAAACTGCGATATCTTCGGTATCGCTCGGTTTCCAGCTGAGATATGCATTTTGAGTGATAATCTTCATGATTCTGCTGTTACAAGTGTGCAGAATCACCGAAATCGCTGTTTTCGTGCCATTGAGTGCGAAAAACTCGTTTTCTGGTGTTTTCAGCACGCCAAAGAGCGTTTGACATGCGGAAACTGCGATATCTTCGGTATCGCTCGGTTTCCAGCTGAGATATGCATTTTCAATGATATTCTTAATGATTCTGCGGTTACAAGTGTGCAGAATCACCGAAATCGCTGTTTTCGTGCTATTGAATGCGAGAAACACGTTTCCTGGTGTTTTCAGAACTCCACAGTGCGTATGACATGCGGAAACTGCGATATCTTCGGTATCGCTCGGTTTCCAGCTGAGATGTGCATTTTCAGTGATAATCTTGATGATTCTGCTGTTACAAGTGTGCAGAATCACCGAAATCGCTGTTTTCGTGCTATTGAATGCGAAAAACACGTTTTCTGCTGTTTTCAGCACGCCACAGTGCGTTTGACATGCGGAAACTGCGATATCTTCGTTATCGTTGGGTTTCCAGCTGAGATATGCATTTTCAGTGATAATCTTCATGATTCTGCTGTGACAAGTGTGCAGAATCACCGAAATCGCTGGTTTCGTGCTATTGAGTGCGCAAAACACGTTTCCTGGTGTTTTCAGAACTCCACAGTGCGTATGACATGCGGAAACTGCGATATCTTCGGTATCGCTCGGTTTCCAGCTGAGATGTGCATTTTCAGTGATAATCTTGATGATTCTGCTGTTACAAGTGTGCAGAATCACCGAAATCGCTGTTTTCGTGCTATTGAATGCGAAAAACACGTTTTGTGGTGTTTTCAGCACTCCACAGAGCGTCTGACATGCGGAAACTGCGATATCGTCGGTATCGTTGTTGTTTCCAGCTGAGATATGCATTTTGAGTGATAATCTTCATGATTCTGCTGTTACAAGTGTGCAGAATCACCGAAATCGCTGTTTTCGTGCCATTGAGCGCGGAAAACTCGTTTTCTGGTGTTTTCAGCACGCCAAAGAGCGTTTGACATGCGGAAACTGCGATATCTTCAGTATCGTTGGGTGTCCAGCTGAGATATGCATTTTCAGTGATATTGTTAATGATTCTGCGGTTACAAGTGTGCAGAATCACCGCAATCGCTGTTTTCGTGCTATTGAATGCGAAAAACACGTTTTCTGGTGTTTTCAGCACTCCACAGAGCGTTTGACATGCGGAAACTGCGATATCTTCGGTATCGTTGTTGTTTCCAGCTGAGATATGCATTTTCAGTGATATTCTTAATGATTCTGCGGTTACAAGTGTGCAGAATCACCGCAATCGCTGTTTTCGTGCTATTGAATGCGAAAAACACGTTTTCTGGTGTTTTCAGCACCCGACAGTGCGTTTGATGTGCGGAAACAGGGATATCTTCGTTTTCGTGCGGTTGCCAGCTGAGACATGCATTTTCTACGATAATCTTCGATTTTCTTGTGTGACAAGTGTGCAGAACCACCGAAATCGCTGTTTTCGTGCTATTGAATGCGAGAAACATGTTTTCTGGTCTTTTCAGCACTCGACAGAGCGTTTGACATGCGGAAACTGCGATATCCTCGGTATCGCTCGGTTTCCAGCTGAGATATGCATTTTCAGTGATATTCTTAATGATTCTGCTGTTACAAGTGTGCAGAATCACCGAAATCGCTGTTTTCGTGCTATTGAATGCGAAAAACACGTTTTCAGGTGTTTTCAGCACTCCACAGAGCGTTTGACATGCGGAAACTGCGATATCTTCGGTATCGCTCGGTTTCCAGCTGAGATATGCATTTTGAGTGATAATCTTCATGATTCTGCTGTTACAAGTGTGCAGAATCACCGAAATCGCTGTTTTCGTGCCATTGAGTGCGAAAAACTCGTTTTCTGGTGTTTTCAGCACGCCAAAGAGCGTTTGACATGCGGAAACTGCGATATCTTCGGTATCGCTCGGTTTCCAGCTGAGATATGCATTTTCAATGATATTCTTAATGATTCTGCGGTTACAAGTGTGCAGAATCACCGAAATCGCTGTTTTCGTGCTATTGAATGCGAGAAACACGTTTTCTGGTGTTTTCAGCACTCCACAGTGCGTATGACATGCGGAAACTGCGATATCTTCGGTATCGCTCGGTTTCCAGCTGAGATATGCATTTTCAGTGATAATCTTCGAGTTTCTTCTGTCACAAGTGTGCAGAATCACAGAAATCGCTGTTTTCGAGCTATTGAATGCGAAAAACACGTTTTCTGGTGTTTTCAGCACGCCACAGAGCGTTTGACATGCGGAAACAGCGATATCTTCGTTATCGTTGGGTTTCCAGCTGAGATATGCATTTTCAGTGATATTCTTAATGATTCTGCTGTTACAAGTGTGCAGAATCACCGAAATCGCTGCTTTCGTGCTATAGAATGCGAAAAACACGTTTTCTGGTGTTTTCAGCACCCGACAGTGCGTTTGATGTGCGGAAACAGGGATATCTTCGTTTTCGTGCGGTTGCCAGCTGAGACATGCATTTTCTACGATAATCTTCATGATTCTGCTGTTACAAGAGTGCAGAATAACCGAAATGGCTGTTTTCGTGCTATTGAATGCGAAAATCACGTTTTCTGGTGTTTTCAGCACGCCAAAGAGCGTTTGACATGCGGAAACTGCGATATCTTCAGTATCGTTGGGTGTCCAGCTGAGATATGCATTTTCAGTGATATTCTTAATGATTCTGCGGTTACAAGTGTGCAGAATCACCGCAATCGCTGTTTTCGTGCTATTGAATGCGAAAAACACGTTTTCTGGTGTTTTCAGCACTCCACAGAGCGTTTGACATGCGGAAACTGCGATATCTTCGGTATCGTTGTTGTTTCCAGCTGAGATATGCATTTTCAGTGATATTCTTAATGATTCTGCGGATACAAGTGTGCAGAATCACCGCAATCGCTGTTTTCGTGCTATTGAATGCGAAAAACACGTCTTCTGGTGTTTTCAGCACCCGACAGTGCGTTTGATGTGCGGAAACAGTGATATCTACGTTTTCGTGCGGTTGCCAGCTGAGACATGCATTTTCTACGATAATCTTCATGATTCTGCTGTTACAAGTATGCAGAATAACCGAAATCGCTGTTTTCGAGCTATTGAATGCGAAAAACACGTTTTCTGGTGTTTTCAGCACTCCACAGTGCGTATGACATGCGGAAACTGCGACATCTGCGGTATCGCTCGGTTTCCAGCTGAGATATGCATTTTCAGTGATAATCGTCATGATTCTGCTGTTACAAGTGTGCAGAATCACCGAAATCGCTGTTTTCGTGCTATAGAATGCGAAAAACACGTTTTCTGGTGTTTTCAGCACTCCACAGTGCGTATGACATGCGGAAACTGCGATATCTTCGGTATTGTTGGGTTTCCAGCTGAGATATGCATTTTCAGTGATAATCTTCGAGTTTCTTCTGTGACAAGTGTGCAGAATCACAGAAATCGCTGTTTTCGACCTATTGAATGCGAAAAACACGTTTTCTGGTGTTTTCAGCACTAAACAGAGCGTTTGACATGCGGAAACTGCGATATCTTCCGTATCGCTCGCTTTCCAGCTGAGATATGCATTTTCAGTGATAATCTTCATGATTCTGCTGTGACAAGTGTGCAGAATCACCGAAATCGCTGGTTTCGTGCTATTGAGTGCGCAAAACACGTTTCCTGGTGTTTTCAGAACTCCACAGTGCGTATGACATGCGGAAACTGCGATATCTTCGGTATCGCTCGGTTTCCAGCTGAGATGTGCATTTTCAGTGATAATCTTGATGATTCTGCTGTTACAAGTGTGCAGAATCACCGAAATCGCTGTTTTCGTGCTATTGAATGCGAAAAACACGTTTTGTGGTGTTTTCAGCACTCCACAGAGCGTTTGACATGCGGAAACTGCGATATCGTCGGTATCGTTGTTGTTTCCAGCTGAGATATGCATTTTGAGTGATAATCTTCATGATTCTGCTGTTACAAGTGTGCAGAATCACCGAAATCGCTGTTTTCGTGCCATTGAGCGCGGAAAACTCGTTTTCTGGTGTTTTCAGCACGCCAAAGAGCGTTTGACATGCGGAAACTGCGATATCTTCAGTATCGTTGGGTGTCCAGCTGAGATATGCATTTTCAGTGATATTGTTAATGATTCTGCGGTTACAAGTGTGCAGAATCACCGCAATCGCTGTTTTCGTGCTATTGAATGCGAAAAACACGTTTTCTGGTGTTTTCAGCACTCCACAGAGCGTTTGACATGCGGAAACTGCGATATCTTCGGTATCGTTGTTGTTTCCAGCTGAGATATGCATTTTCAGTGATATTCTTAATGATTCTGCGGTTACAAGTGTGCAGAATCACCGCAATCTCTGTTTTCGTGCTATTGAATGCGAAAAACACGTTTTCTGGTGTTTTCAGCACCCGACAGTGCGTTTGATGTGCGGAAACAGGGATATCTTCGTTTTCGTGCGGCTGCCAGCTGAGACATGCATTTTCTACGGTAATCTTCGATTTTCTTGTGTGACAAGTGTGCAGAACCACCGAAATCGCTGTTTTCGTGCTATTGAATGCGAGAAACATGTTTTCTGGTCTTTTCAGCACTCGACAGAGCGTTTGACATGCGGAAACTGCGATATCCTCGGTATCGCTCGGTTTCCAGCTGAGATATGCATTTTCAGTGATATTCTTAATGATTCTGCTGTTACAAGTGTGCAGAATCACCGAAATCGCTGTTTTCGTGCTATTGAATGCGAAAAACACGTTTTCAGGTGTTTTCAGCACTCCACAGAGCGTTTGACATGCGGAAACTGCGATATCTTCGGTATCGCTCGGTTTCCAGCTGAGATATGCATTTTGAGTGATAATCTTCATGATTCTGCTGTTACAAGTGTGCAGAATCACCGAAATCGCTGTTTTCGTGCCATTGAGTGCGAAAAACTCGTTTTCTGGTGTTTTCAGCACGCCAAAGAGCGTTTGACATGCGGAAACTGCGATATCTTCGGTATCGCTCGGTTTCCAGCTGAGATATGCATTTTCAATGATATTCTTAATGATTCTGCGGTTACAAGTGTGCAGAATCACCGAAATCGCTGTTTTCGTGCTATTGAATGCGAGAAACACGTTTTCTGGTGTTTTCAGCACTCCACAGAGCGTTTGACATGCGGAAACTGCGATATCTTCGGTATCGCTCGGATTCCAGCTGAGATATGCATTTTCAGTGATATTCTTAATGATTCTGCGGTTACAAGTGTGCAGAATCGCCGCAATCGCTGTTTTCGTGCTATTGAATGCGAAAAACACGTTTTCTGGTGTTTTCAGCACCCGACAGTGCGTTTGATGTGCGGAAACAGGGATATCTTCGTTTTCGTGCGGTTGCCAGCTGAGACATGCATTATCTACGATAATCTTCGATTTTCTTGTGTGACAAGTGTGCAGAATCACAGAAATCGCTGTTCTTCGTGCTATAGAATGCGAAACATACGTTTTCTGGTGTTTTCAGCACTCCACAGTGCGTATGACATGCGGAAACTGCGACATCTGCGGTATCGCTCGGTTTCCAGCTGAGATATGCATTTTCAGTGATAATCTTCATGATTCTGCTGTTACAAGTGTGCAGAATCACCGAAATCGCTGTTTTCGTGCTATAGAATGCGAAAAACACGTTTTCTGGTGTTTTCAGCACTCCACAGAGCGTTTGACATGCGGAAACTGCGATATCTTCGGTATCGTTGTTGTTTCCAGCTGAGATATGCATTTTCAGTGATATTCTTAATGATTCTGCGGTTACAAGTGTGCAGAATCGCCGCAATCGCTGTTTTCGTGCTATTGAATGCGAGAAACACGTTTTCTGGTGTTTTCAGCACTCCACAGAGCGTTTGACATGCGGAAACTGCGATATCTTCGGTATCACTCGGTTTCCAGCTGAGATATGCATTTTCAGTGATATTCTTAATGATTCTGCTGTTACAAGTGTGCAGAATCACCGAAATCGCTGTTTTCGTGCTATTGAATGCGAAAAACACGTTTTCTGGTGTTTCAGCACTCCACAGAGCGTTTGACATGCGGAAACTGCGATATCTTCGGTATCGTTGTTGTTTCCAGCTGAGATATGCATTTTGAGTGATAATCTTCATGATTCTGCTGTTACAATTGTGCAGAATCACCGAAATCGCTGTTTTCGTGCCATTGAGTGCGAAAAACTCGTTTTCTGGTGTTTTCAGCACGCCAAAGAGCGTTTGACATGCGGAAACTGCGATATCTTCAGTATCGTTGGGTGTCCAGCTGAGATATGCATTTTCAGTAATATTCTTAATGATTCTGCGGTTACAAGTGTGCAGAATCACCGCAATCGCTGTTTTCGTGCTATTGAATGCGAAAAACACGTTTTCTAGTGTTTTCAGCACTCCACAGAGCGTTTGACATGCGGAAACTGCGATATCTTCGGTATCGTTGTTGTTTCCAGCTGAGATATGCATTTTCAGTGATATTCTTAATGATTCTGCGGTTACAAGTGTGCAGAATCGCCGCAATCGCTGTTTTCGTGCTATTGAATGCGAAAAACACGTTTTCTGGTGTTTTCAGCACCCGACAGTGCGTTTGATGTGCGGAAACAGGGATATCTTCGTTTACGTGCGGTTGCCAGCTGAGACATGCATTTTCTACGATAATCTTCATGATTCTGCTGTTACAAGTGTGCAGAATAACCGAAATCGCTGTTTTCGAGCTATTGAATGCGAAAAACGCGTTTTCTGGTGTTTTCAGCACTCCACAGTGCGTATGACATGCGGAAACTGCGACATCTGCGGTATCGCTCGGTTTCCAGCTGACATATGCATTTTCAGTGATAATCGTCATGATTCTGCTGTTACAAGTGTGCAGAATCACCGAAATCGCTGTTTTCGTGCTATAGAATGCGAAAAACACGATTTCTGGTGATTTCAGCACTCCACAGTGCGTATGACATGCGGAAACTGCGATATCTTCGGTATTGTTGGGTTTCCAGCTGAGATATGCATTTTCAGTGATAATCTTCGAGTTTCTTCTGTGACAAGTGTGCAGAATCACAGAAATCGCTGTTTTCGAGCTATTGAATGCGAAAAACACGTTTTCTGGTGTTTTCAGCACGCCACAGAGCGTTTGACATACGGAAACTGCGATATCTTCGTTATCGTTGGGTTTCCAGCTGAGATATGCATTTTCAGTGATATTCTTAATGATTCTGCTGTTACAAGTGTGCAGAATCACCGAAATCGCTGTTTTCGTGCTATAGAATGCGAAAAACACGATTTCTGGTGTTTTCAGCACTCCACAGTGCGTATGACATGCGGAAACTGCGATATCTTCGGTATTGTTGGGTTTCCAGCTGAGAGATGCATTTTCAGTGATATTCTTAATGATTCTGCTGTTACAAGTGTGCAGAATCACCGAAATCGCTGTTTTCGTGCTATTGAATGCGAAAAACACGTTTTCTGGTGTTTTCAGCACCCGACAGTGCGTTTGATGTGCGGAAACAGGGATATCTTCGTTTTCGTGCGGTTGCCAGCTGAGACATGCATTTTCTACGATAATCTTCATGATTCTGCTGTTACAAGTGTGCAGAATCACCGAAATCGCTGTTTTCGTGCTATTGAATGCGAAAAACACGTTTTCTGGTGTTTTCAGCACCCGGCAGTGCGTTTGATGTGCGGAAACAGGGATATCTTCGGTATCGTTGGGTTTCCAGCTGAGATATGCATTTTCAGTGATAATCTTCGAGTTTCTTCTGTGACAAGTGTGCAGAATCACAGAAATCGCAGTTTTCGTGCTTTTGAATGCGAAAAACACGTTTTCTGGTGTTTTCAGAACTCCACAGAGCGTTTGACACGCGGAAACTGCGATATCTTTGGTATCGTTGGGTTTCCAGCTGAGATATGCATTTTCAGTGATAATCTTCAAGATTCTGCTGTTACAAGTGTGCAGAATCACCGAAATCGCTGTTTTCGTGCCATTGAATGCGAAAAACTCGTTTTCTGGTGTTTTCAGCACGCCAAAGAGCGTTTGACATGCGGAAACTGCGATATCTTCAGTATCGTTGGGTGTCCAGCTGAGATATGCATTTTCAGTGATATTCTTAATGATTCTGCGGTTACAAGTGTGCAGAATCACCACAATCGCTGTTTTCGTGGTATTGAATGCGAAAAACACGTTTTGTGGTGTTTTCAGCACTCCACAGAGCGTTTGACATGCGGAAACCGCGATATCTTCGGTATCGTTGTTGTTTCCAGCTGAGATATGCATTTTCAGTGATATTCTTAATGATTCTGCGGTTACAAGTGTGCAGAATCACCGCAATCGCTGTTTTCGTGCTATTGAATGCGAAAAACACGTTTTCTGGTGTTTTCAGCACACGACAGTGCGTTTGATGTGCGGAAACAGGGATATCTTCGTTTTCGTGCGGTTGCCAGCTGAGTCATGCATTTTCTACGATAATCTTCATGATTCTGCTGTTACAAGTGTGCAGAATAACCGAAATCGCTGTTTTCGAGCTATTGTATGCGAAAAACACGTTTTCTGGTGTTTTCAGCACTCCACAGTGCGTATGACATGCGGAAACTGCGACATCTGCGGTATCGCTCGGTTTCCAGCTGAGATATGCATTTTCAGTGATAATCTTCAAGATTCTGCTGTTACAAGTGTGCAGAATCACCGAAATCGCTGTTTTCGTGCCATTGAATGCGAAAAACTCGTTTTCTGGTGTTTTCAGCACGCCAAAGAGCGTTTGACATGCGGAAACTGCGATATCTTCAGTATCGTTGGGTGTCCAGCTGAGATATGCATTTTCAGTGATATTCTTAATGATTCTGCGGTTACAAGTGTGCAGAATCGCCGCAATCGCTGTTTTCGTGCTATTGAATGCGAAAAACACGTTTTCTGGTGTTTTCAGCACTCCACAGAGCGTTTGACATGCGGAAACTGCGATATCTTCGGTATCGTTGTTGTTTCCAGCTGAGATATGCATTTTCAGTGATATTCTTAATGATTCTGCGGATACAAGTGTGCAGAATCACCGCAATCGCTGTTTTCGTGCTATTGAATGCGAAAAACACGTCTTCTGGTGTTTTCAGCACCCGACAGTGCGTTTGATGTGCGGAAACAGTGATATCTACGTTTTCGTGCGGTTGCCAGCTGAGACATGCATTTTCTACGATAATCTTCATGATTCTGCTGTTACAAGTATGCAGAATAACCGAAATCGCTGTTTTCGAGCTATTGAATGCGAAAAACACGTTTTCTGGTGTTTTCAGCACTCCACAGTGCGTATGACATGCGGAAACTGCGACATCTGCGGTATCGCTCGGTTTCCAGCTGAGATATGCATTTTCAGTGATAATCGTCATGATTCTGCTGTTACAAGTGTGCAGAATCACCGAAATCGCTGTTTTCGTGCTATAGAATGCGAAAAACACGTTTTCTGGTGTTTTCAGCACTCCACAGTGCGTATGACATGCGGAAACTGCGATATCTTCGGTATTGTTGGGTTTCCAGCTGAGATATGCATTTTCAGTGATAATCTTCGAGTTTCTTCTGTGACAAGTGTGCAGAATCACAGAAATCGCTGTTTTCGACCTATTGAATGCGAAAAACACGTTTTCTGGTGTTTTCAGCACTAAACAGAGCGTTTGACATGCGGAAACTGCGATATCTTCCGTATCGCTCGCTTTCCAGCTGAGATATGCATTTTCAGTGATAATCTTCATGATTCTGCTGTGACAAGTGTGCAGAATCACCGAAATCGCTGGTTTCGTGCTATTGAGTGCGCAAAACACGTTTCCTGGTGTTTTCAGAACTCCACAGTGCGTATGACATGCGGAAACTGCGATATCTTCGGTATCGCTCGGTTTCCAGCTGAGATGTGCATTTTCAGTGATAATCTTGATGATTCTGCTGTTACAAGTGTGCAGAATCACCGAAATCGCTGTTTTCGTGCTATTGAATGCGAAAAACACGTTTTGTGGTGTTTTCAGCACTCCACAGAGCGTTTGACATGCGGAAACTGCGATATCGTCGGTATCGTTGTTGTTTCCAGCTGAGATATGCATTTTGAGTGATAATCTTCATGATTCTGCTGTTACAAGTGTGCAGAATCACCGAAATCGCTGTTTTCGTGCCATTGAGCGCGGAAAACTCGTTTTCTGGTGTTTTCAGCACGCCAAAGAGCGTTTGACATGCGGAAACTGCGATATCTTCAGTATCGTTGGGTGTCCAGCTGAGATATGCATTTTCAGTGATATTGTTAATGATTCTGCGGTTACAAGTGTGCAGAATCACCGCAATCGCTGTTTTCGTGCTATTGAATGCGAAAAACACGTTTTCTGGTGTTTTCAGCACTCCACAGAGCGTTTGACATGCGGAAACTGCGATATCTTCGGTATCGTTGTTGTTTCCAGCTGAGATATGCATTTTCAGTGATATTCTTAATGATTCTGCGGTTACAAGTGTGCAGAATCACCGCAATCGCTGTTTTCGTGCTATTGAATGCGAAAAACACGTTTTCTGGTGTTTTCAGCACCCGACAGTGCGTTTGATGTGCGGAAACAGGGATATCTTCGTTTTCGTGCGGTTGCCAGCTGAGACATGCATTTTCTACGATAATCTTCGATTTTCTTGTGTGACAAGTGTGCAGAACCACCGAAATCGCTGTTTTCGTGCTATTGAATGCGAGAAACATGTTTTCTGGTCTTTTCAGCACTCGACAGAGCGTTTGACATGCGGAAACTGCGATATCCTCGGTATCGCTCGGTTTCCAGCTGAGATATGCATTTTCAGTGATATTCTTAATGATTCTGCTGTTACAAGTGTGCAGAATCACCGAAATCGCTGTTTTCGTGCTATTGAATGCGAAAAACACGTTTTCAGGTGTTTTCAGCACTCCACAGAGCGTTTGACATGCGGAAACTGCGATATCTTCGGTATCGCTCGGTTTCCAGCTGAGATATGCATTTTGAGTGATAATCTTCATGATTCTGCTGTTACAAGTGTGCAGAATCCCCGAAATCGCTGTTTTCGTGCCATTGAGTGCGAAAAACTAGTTTTCTGGTGTTTTCAGCACGCCAAAGAGCGTTTGACATGCGGAAACTGCGATATCTTCGGTATCGCTCGGTTTCCAGCTGAGATATGCATTTTCAATGATATTCTTAATGATTCTGCGGTTACAAGTGTGCAGAATCACCGAAATCGCTGTTTTCGTGCTATTGAATGCGAGAAACACGTTTTCTGGTGTTTTCAGTACTCCACAGTGCGTATGACATGCGGAAACTGCGATATCTTCGGTATCGCTCGGTTTCCAGCTGAGATATGCATTTTCAGTGATAATCTTCGAGTTTCTTCTGTCACAAGTGTGCAGAATCACAGAAATCGCTGTTTTCGAGCTATTGAATGCGAAAAACACGTTTTCTGGTGTTTTCAGCACGCCACAGAGCGTTTGACATGCGGAAACAGCGATATCTTCGTTATCGTTGGGTTTCCAGCTGAGATATGCATTTTCAGTGATATTCTTAATGATTCTGCTGTTACAAGTGTGCAGAATCACCGAAATCGCTGCTTTCGTGCTATAGAATGCGAAAAACACGTTTTCTGGTGTTTTCAGCACCCGACAGTGCGTTTGATGTGCGGAAACAGGGATATCTTCGTTTTCGTGCGGTTGCCAGCTGAGACATGCATTTTCTACGATAATCTTCATGATTCTGCTGTTACAAGAGTGCAGAATAACCGAAATGGCTGTTTTCGTGCTATTGAATGCGAAAATCACGTTTTCTGGTGTTTTCAGCACGCCAAAGAGCGTTTGACATGCGGAAACTGCGATATCTTCAGTATCGTTGGGTGTCCAGCTGAGATATGCATTTTCAGTGATATTCTTAATGATTCTGCGGTTACAAGTGTGCAGAATCACCGCAATCGCTGTTTTCGTGCTATTGAATGCGAAAAACACGTTTTCTGGTGTTTTCAGCACTCCACAGAGCGTTTGACATGCGGAAACTGCGATATCTTCGGTATCGTTGTTGTTTCCAGCTGAGATATGCATTTTCAGTGATATTCTTAATGATTCTGCGGATACAAGTGTGCAGAATCACCGCAATCGCTGTTTTCGTGCTATTGAATGCGAAAAACACGTCTTCTGGTGTTTTCAGCACCCGACAGTGCGTTTGATGTGCGGAAACAGTGATATCTACGTTTTCGTGCGGTTGCCAGCTGAGACATGCATTTTCTACGATAATCTTCATGATTCTGCTGTTACAAGTATGCAGAATAACCGAAATCGCTGTTTTCGAGCTATTGAATGCGAAAAACACGTTTTCTGGTGTTTTCAGCACTCCACAGTGCGTATGACATGCGGAAACTGCGACATCTGCGGTATCGCTCGGTTTCCAGCTGAGATATGCATTTTCAGTGATAATCGTCATGATTCTGCTGTTACAAGTGTGCAGAATCACCGAAATCGCTGTTTTCGTGCTATAGAATGCGAAAAACACGTTTTCTGGTGTTTTCAGCACTCCACAGTGCGTATGACATGCGGAAACTGCGATATCTTCGGTATTGTTGGGTTTCCAGCTGAGATATGCATTTTCAGTGATAATCTTCGAGTTTCTTCTGTGACAAGTGTGCAGAATCACAGAAATCGCTGTTTTCGACCTATTGAATGCGAAAAACACGTTTTCTGGTGTTTTCAGCACTAAACAGAGCGTTTGACATGCGGAAACTGCGATATCTTCCGTATCGCTCGCTTTCCAGCTGAGATATGCATTTTCAGTGATAATCTTCATGATTCTGCTGTGACAAGTGTGCAGAATCACCGAAATCGCTGGTTTCGTGCTATTGAGTGCGCAAAACACGTTTCCTGGTGTTTTCAGAACTCCACAGTGCGTATGACATGCGGAAACTGCGATATCTTCGGTATCGCTCGGTTTCCAGCTGAGATGTGCATTTTCAGTGATAATCTTGATGATTCTGCTGTTACAAGTGTGCAGAATCACCGAAATCGCTGTTTTCGTGCTATTGAATGCGAAAAACACGTTTTGTGGTGTTTTCAGCACTCCACAGAGCGTTTGACATGCGGAAACTGCGATATCGTCGGTATCGTTGTTGTTTCCAGCTGAGATATGCATTTTGAGTGATAATCTTCATGATTCTGCTGTTACAAGTGTGCAGAATCACCGAAATCGCTGTTTTCGTGCCATTGAGCGCGGAAAACTCGTTTTCTGGTGTTTTCAGCACGCCAAAGAGCGTTTGACATGCGGAAACTGCGATATCTTCAGTATCGTTGGGTGTCCAGCTGAGATATGCATTTTCAGTGATATTGTTAATGATTCTGCGGTTACAAGTGTGCAGAATCACCGCAATCGCTGTTTTCGTGCTATTGAATGCGAAAAACACGTTTTCTGGTGTTTTCAGCACTCCACAGAGCGTTTGACATGCGGAAACTGCGATATCTTCGGTATCGTTGTTGTTTCCAGCTGAGATATGCATTTTCAGTGATATTCTTAATGATTCTGCGGTTACAAGTGTGCAGAATCACCGCAATCGCTGTTTTCGTGCTATTGAATGCGAAAAACACGTTTTCTGGTGTTTTCAGCACCCGACAGTGCGTTTGATGTGCGGAAACAGGGATATCTTCGTTTTCGTGCGGTTGCCAGCTGAGACATGCATTTTCTACGATAATCTTCGATTTTCTTGTGTGACAAGTGTGCAGAACCACCGAAATCGCTGTTTTCGTGCTATTGAATGCGAGAAACATGTTTTCTGGTCTTTTCAGCACTCGACAGAGCGTTTGACATGCGGAAACTGCGATATCCTCGGTATCGCTCGGTTTCCAGCTGAGATATGCATTTTCAGTGATATTCTTAATGATTCTGCTGTTACAAGTGTGCAGAATCACCGAAATCGCTGTTTTCGTGCTATTGAATGCGAAAAACACGTTTTCAGGTGTTTTCAGCACTCCACAGAGCGTTTGACATGCGGAAACTGCGATATCTTCGGTATCGCTCGGTTTCCAGCTGAGATATGCATTTTGAGTGATAATCTTCATGATTCTGCTGTTACAAGTGTGCAGAATCACCGAAATCGCTGTTTTCGTGCCATTGAGTGCGAAAAACTCGTTTTCTGGTGTTTTCAGCACGCCAAAGAGCGTTTGACATGCGGAAACTGCGATATCTTCGGTATCGCTCGGTTTCCAGCTGAGATATGCATTTTCAATGATATTCTTAATGATTCTGCGGTTACAAGTGTGCAGAATCACCGAAATCGCTGTTTTCGTGCTATTGAATGCGAGAAACACGTTTTCTGGTGTTTTCAGCACTCCACAGAGCGTTTGACATGCGGAAACTGCGATATCTTCGGTATCGCTCGGATTCCAGCTGAGATATGAATTTTCAGTGATATTCTTAATGATTCTGCTGCTACAAGTGTGCAGAATCACCGAAATCGCTGTTTTCGTGCTATTGAATACGAAAAACACGTTTTCTGGTGTTTTCAGCACTCCACAGAGCGTTTGACATGCGGAAACAGGGATATCTTCGTTTTCGTGCGGTTGCCAGCTGAGACATGCATTTTCTACGATAATCTTCGAGTTTCTTGTGTGACAAGTGTGCAGAATCACAGAAATCGCTGTTCTTCGTGCTATAGAATGCGAAAAACACGTTTTCTGGTGTTTTCAGCACTCCACAGAGCGTTTGAAATGCGGAAACAGGGATATCTTCGTTTTCGTGCGGTTGCCAGCTGAGACATGCATTATCTACGATAATCTTCGATTTTCTTGTGTGACAAGTGTGCAGAATCACAGAAATCGCTGTTCTTCGTGCTATAGAATGCGAAACATACGTTTTCTGGTGTTTTCAGCACTCCACAGTGCGTATGACATGCGGAAACTGCGACATCTGCGGTATCGCTCGGTTTCCAGCTGAGATATGCATTTTCAGTGATAATCTTCATGATTCTGCTGTTACAAGTGTGCAGAATCACCGAAATCGCTGTTTTCGTGCTATAGAATGCGAAAAACACGTTTTCTGGTGTTTTCAGCACTCCACAGAGCGTTTGACATGCGGAAACTGCGATATCTTCGGTATCGTTGTTGTTTCCAGCTGAGATATGCATTTTCAGTGATATTCTTAATGATTCTGCGGTTACAAGTGTGCAGAATCGCCGCAATCGCTGTTTTCGTGCTATTGAATGCGAGAAACACGTTTTCTGGTGTTTTCAGCACTCCACAGAGCGTTTGACATGCGGAAACTGCGATATCTTCGGTATCACTCGGTTTCCAGCTGAGATATGCATTTTCAGTGATATTCTTAATGATTCTGCTGTTACAAGTGTGCAGAATCACCGAAATCGCTGTTTTCGTGCTATTGAATGCGAAAAACACGTTTTCTGGTGTTTCAGCACTCCACAGAGCGTTTGACATGCGGAAACTGCGATATCTTCGGTATCGTTGTTGTTTCCAGCTGAGATATGCATTTTGAGTGATAATCTTCATGATTCTGCTGTTACAAGTGTGCAGAATCACCGAAATCGCTGTTTTCGTGCCATTGAGTGCGAAAAACTCGTTTTCTGGTGTTTTCAGCACGCCAAAGAGCGTTTGACATGCGGAAACTGCGATATCTTCAGAATCGTTGGGTGTCCAGCTGAGATATGCATTTTCAGTAATATTCTTAATGATTCTGCGGTTACAAGTGTGCAGAATCACCGCAATCGCTGTTTTCGTGCTATTGAATGCGAAAAACACGTTTTCTGGTGTTTTCAGCACTCCACAGAGCGTTTGACATGCGGAAACTGCGATATCTTCGGTATCGTTGTTGTTTCCAGCTGAGATATGCATTTTCAGTGATATTCTTAATGATTCTGCGGTTACAAGTGTGCAGAATCGCCGCAATCGCTGTTTTCGTGCTATTGAATGCGAAAAACACGTTTTCTGGTGTTTTCAGCACCCGACAGTGCGTTTGATGTGCGGAAACAGGGATATCTTCGTTTACGTGCGGTTGCCAGCTGAGACATGCATTTTCTACGATAATCTTCATGATTCTGCTGTTACAAGTGTGCAGAATAACCGAAATCGCTGTTTTCGAGCTATTGAATGCGAAAAACGCGTTTTCTGGTGTTTTCAGCACTCCACAGTGCGTATGACATGCGGAAACTGCGACATCTGCGGTATCGCTCGGTTTCCAGCTGACATATGCATTTTCAGTGATAATCGTCATGATTCTGCTGTTACAAGTGTGCAGAATCACCGAAATCGCTGTTTTCGTGCTATAGAATGCGAAAAACACGATTTCTGGTGATTTCAGCACTCCACAGTGCGTATGACATGCGGAAACTGCGATATCTTCGGTATTGTTGGGTTTCCAGCTGAGATATGCATTTTCAGTGATAATCTTCGAGTTTCTTCTGTGACAAGTGTGCAGAATCACAGAAATCGCTGTTTTCGAGCTATTGAATGCGAAAAACACGTTTTCTGGTGTTTTCAGCACGCCACAGAGCGTTTGACATACGGAAACTGCGATATCTTCGTTATCGTTGGGTTTCCAGCTGAGATATGCATTTTCAGTGATATTCTTAATGATTCTGCTGTTACAAGTGTGCAGAATCACCGAAATCGCTGTTTTCGTGCTATAGAATGCGAAAAACACGATTTCTGGTGTTTTCAGCACTCCACAGTGCGTATGACATGCGGAAACTGCGATATCTTCGGTATTGTTGGGTTTCCAGCTGAGAGATGCATTTTCAGTGATATTCTTAATGATTCTGCTGTTACAAGTGTGCAGAATCACCGAAATCGCTGTTTTCGTGCTATTGAATGCGAAAAACACGTTTTCTGGTGTTTTCAGCACCCGACAGTGCGTTTGATGTGCGGAAACAGGGATATCTTCGTTTTCGTGCGGTTGCCAGCTGAGACATGCATTTTCTACGATAATCTTCATGATTCTGCTGTTACAAGTGTGCAGAATCACCGAAATCGCTGTTTTCGTGCTATTGAATGCGAAAAACACGTTTTCTGGTGTTTTCAGCACCCGGCAGTGCGTTTGATGTGCGGAAACAGGGATATCTTCGGTATCGTTGGGTTTCCAGCTGAGATATGCATTTTCAGTGATAATCTTCGAGTTTCTTCTGTGACAAGTGTGCAGAATCACAGAAATCGCAGTTTTCGTGCTTTTGAATGCGAAAAACACGTTTTCTGGTGTTTTCAGAACTCCACAGAGCGTTTGACACGCGGAAACTGCGATATCTTTGGTATCGTTGGGTTTCCAGCTGAGATATGCATTTTCAGTGATAATCTTCAAGATTCTGCTGTTACAAGTGTGCAGAATCACCGAAATCGCTGTTTTCGTGCCATTGAATGCGAAAAACTCGTTTTCTGGTGTTTTCAGCACGCCAAAGAGCGTTTGACATGCGGAAACTGCGATATCTTCAGTATCGTTGGGTGTCCAGCTGAGATATGCATTTTCAGTGATATTCTTAATGATTCTGCGGTTACAAGTGTGCAGAATCACCACAATCGCTGTTTTCGTGGTATTGAATGCGAAAAACACGTTTTGTGGTGTTTTCAGCACTCCACAGAGCGTTTGACATGCGGAAACCGCGATATCTTCGGTATCGTTGTTGTTTCCAGCTGAGATATGCATTTTCAGTGATATTCTTAATGATTCTGCGGTTACAAGTGTGCAGAATCACCGCAATCGCTGTTTTCGTGCTATTGAATGCGAAAAACACGTTTTCTGGTGTTTTCAGCACACGACAGTGCGTTTGATGTGCGGAAACAGGGATATCTTCGTTTTCGTGCGGTTGCCAGCTGAGTCATGCATTTTCCACGATAATCTTCATGATTCTGCTGTTACAAGTGTGCAGAATAACCGAAATCGCTGTTTTCGAGCTATTGTATGCGAAAAACACGTTTTCTGGTGTTTTCAGCACTCCACAGTGCGTATGACATGCGGAAACTGCGACATCTGCGGTATCGCTCGGTTTCCAGCTGAGATATGCATTTTCAGTGATAATCGTCATGATTCTGCTGTTACAAGTGTGCAGAATCACCGAAATCGCTGTTTTCGTGCTATAGAATGCGAAAAACACGTTTTCTGGTGTTTTCAGCACTCCACAGTGCGTATGACATGCGGAAACTGCGATATCTTCGGTATTGTTGGGTTTCCAGCTGAGATATGCATTTTCAGTGATAATCTTCGAGTTTCTTCTGTGACAAGTGTGCAGAATCACAGAAATCGCTGTTTTCGAGCTATTGAATGCGAAAAACACGTTTTCTGGTGTTTTCAGCACGCCACAGAGCGTTTGACATGCGGAAACTGCGATATCTTCGTTATCGTTGGGTTTCCAGCAGAGATATGCATTTTCAGTGATAATCTTCATGATTCTGCTGTTACAAGTGTGCAGAATCACCGAAATCGCTGTTTTCGTGCTATAGAATGCGAAAAACACGTTTTCTGGTGTTTTCAGTACGCCACAGAGCGTTTGACATACGGAAACTGCGATATCTTCATTATCGTTGGGTTTCCAGCTGAGATATGCATTTTCAGTGATATTCTTAATGATTCTGCTGTTACAAGTGTGCAGAATCACCGAAATCGCTGTTTTCGTGCTATTGAATGCGAAAAACACGTTTTCTGGTGTTTTCAGCACCCGACAGTGCGTTTGATGTGCGGAAACAGGGATATCTTCGTTTTCGTGCGGTTGCCAGCTGAGACATGCATTTTCTACGATAATCTTCATGATTCTGCTGTTACAAGTGTGCAGAATAACCGAAATCGCTGTTTTCGAGCTATTGAATGCGAAAAACACGTTTTCTGGTGTTTTCAGCACGCCACAGAGCGTTTGACATGCGGAAACTGCGATATCTTCGTTATCGTTGGGTTTCCAGCTGAGATATGCATTTTCAGTGATATTCTTAATGATTCTGCTGTAACAAGTGTGCAGAATCACCGAAATGGCTGTTTTCGTGCTATTGAATGCGAAAAACACGATATCTGGTGTTTACAGCACTCCACAGAACGTTTGATATGCGGAAACAGGGATATCTTCCTTTTCGTGCGGTTGCCAGCTGAGACATGCATTTTCTACGATAATCTTCGAGTTTCTTGTGTGACAAGTGTGCAGAATCACCGAAATCGCTGTTCTTCGTGCTATAGAATGCGAAAAATACGTTTTCTGGTGTTTTCAGCACTCCACAGTGCGTATGACATGCGGAAACTGCGACATCTGCGGTATCGCTCGGTTTCCAGCTGAGATATGCATTTTCAGTGATAATCTTCATGATTCTGCTGTTACAAGTGTGCAGAATCACCGAAATCGCTGTTTTCGTGCTATAGAATGCGAAAAACACGTTTTCTTGTGTTTGCAGCACCCGACAGTGCGTTTGATGTACGGAAACAGGGATATCTTCGTTTTCGTGCGGTTGCCAGCTGAGACATGCATTTTCTACGATAATCTTCGAGTTTCTTGTGTGACAAGTGTGCAGAATCACAGAAATCGCTGTTTTCGTGCTATTGAATGCGAAAAACACGTTTTCTGGTGTTTTCAGCACTCCACAGAGCGTTTGACATGCGGAAACTGCGATATCTTCGGTATCGCTCGGTTTCCAGCTGAGATATGCATTTTCAGTGATAATCTCCATGATTCTGCTGTTACAAGTGTGCAGAATCACCGAAATCGCTGTTTTCGTGCTATTGAATGCGATAAACACGTTTTCTGGTGTTTTCAGCACTCCACAGAGCGTTTGACATGCGGAAACTGCGATATCTTCGGTATCGCTCGGTTTCCAGCTGAGATATGCATTTTCAGTGATAATCTTCATGATTCTGCTGTTACAAGTGTGCAGAATCACCGAAATCGCTGTTTTCGTGCAATAGAATGCGAAAAACACGTTTTCTGCTGTTTTCAGCACTCCACAGAGCGTTTGACATGCGGAAACTGCGATATCTTCGGTATCGTTGTTGTTTCCAGCTGAGATATGCATTTTCAGTGATATTCTTAATGATTCTGCGGTTACAAGTGTGCAGAATCACCGCAATCGCTGTTTTCGTGCTATTGAATGCGAAAAACACGTTTTCTGGTGTTTTCAGCACTCCACAGAGCGTTTGACATGCGGAAACTGCGATATCTTTGGTATCGTTGGGTTTCCAGCTGAGATATGCATTTTCAGTGATAATCTTCAAGATTCTGCTGTTACAAGTGTGCAGAATCACCGAAATCGCTGTTTTCGTGCCATTGAATGCGAAAAACTCGTTTTCTGGTGTTTTCAGCACGCCAAAGAGCGTTTGACATGCGGAAACTGCGATATCTTCAGTATCGTTGGGTGTCCAGCTGAGATATGCATTTTCAGTGATATTCTTAATGATTCTGCGGTTACAAGTGTGCAGAATCACCACAATCGCTGTTTTCGTGGTATTGAATGCGAAAAACACGTTTTGTGGTGTTTTCAGCACTCCACAGAGCGTTTGACATGCGGAAACCGCGATATCTTCGGTATCGTTGTTGTTTCCAGCTGAGATATGCATTTTCAGTGATATTCTTAATGATTCTGCGGTTACAAGTGTGCAGAATCACCGCAATCGCTGTTTTCGTGCTATTGAATGCGAAAAACACGTTTTCTGGTGTTTTCAGCACACGACAGTGCGTTTGATGTGCGGAAACAGGGATATCTTCGTTTTCGTGCGGTTGCCAGCTGAGTCATGCATTTTCTACGATAATCTTCATGATTCTGCTGTTACAAGTGTGCAGAATAACCGAAATCGCTGTTTTCGAGCTATTGTATGCGAAAAACACGTTTTCTGGTGTTTTCAGCACTCCACAGTGCGTATGACATGCGGAAACTGCGACATCTGCGGTATCGCTCGGTTTCCAGCTGAGATATGCATTTTCAGTGATAATCGTCATGATTCTGCTGTTACAAGTGTGCAGAATCACCGAAATCGCTGTTTTCGTGCTATAGAATGCGAAAAACACGTTTTCTGGTGTTTTCAGCACTCCACAGTGCGTATGACATGCGGAAACTGCGATATCTTCGGTATTGTTGGGTTTCCAGCTGAGATATGCATTTTCAGTGATAATCTTCGAGTTTCTTCTGTGACTAGTGTGCAGAATCACAGAAATCGCTGTTTTCGAGCTATTGAATGCGAAAAACACGTTTTCTGGTGTTTTCAGCACGCCACAGAGCGTTTGACATGCGGAAACTGCGATATCTTCGTTATCGTTGGGTTTCCAGCAGAGATATGCATTTTCAGTGATAATCTTCATGATTCTGCTGTTACAAGTGTGCAGAATCACCGAAATCGCTGTTTTCGTGCTATAGAATGCGAAAAACACGTTTTCTGGTGTTTTCAGTACGCCACAGAGCGTTTGACATACGGAAACTGCGATATCTTCATTATCGTTGGGTTTCCAGCTGAGATATGCATTTTCAGTGATATTCTTAATGATTCTGCTGTTACAAGTGTGCAGAATCACCGAAATCGCTGTTTTCGTGCTATTGAATGCGAAAAACACGTTTTCTGGTGTTTTCAGCACCCGACAGTGCGTTTGATGTGCGGAAACAGGGATATCTTCGTTTTCGTGCGGTTGCCAGCTGAGACATGCATTTTCTACGATAATCTTCATGATTCTGCTGTTACAAGTGTGCAGAATAACCGAAATCGCTGTTTTCGAGCTATTGAATGCGAAAAACACGTTTTCTGGTGTTTTCAGCACGCCACAGAGCGTTTGACATGCGGAAACTGCGATATCTTCGTTATCGTTGGGTTTCCAGCTGAGATATGCATTTTCAGTGATATTCTTAATGATTCTGCTGTAACAAGTGTGCAGAATCACCGAAATGGCTGTTTTCGTGCTATTGAATGCGAAAAACACGATATCTGGTGTTTACAGCACTCCACAGAACGTTTGATATGCGGAAACAGGGATATCTTCCTTTTCGTGCGGTTGCCAGCTGAGACATGCATTTTCTACGATAATCTTCGAGTTTCTTGTGTGACAAGTGTGCAGAATCACCGAAATCGCTGTTCTTCGTGCTATAGAATGCGAAAAATACGTTTTCTGGTGTTTTCAGCACTCCACAGTGCGTATGACATGCGGAAACTGCGACATCTGCGGTATCGCTCGGTTTCCAGCTGAGATATGCATTTTCAGTGATAATCTTCATGATTCTGCTGTTACAAGTGTGCAGAATCACCGAAATCGCTGTTTTCGTGCTATAGAATGCGAAAAACACGTTTTCTTGTGTTTGCAGCACCCGACAGTGCGTTTGATGTACGGAAACAGGGATATCTTCGTTTTCGTGCGGTTGCCAGCTGAGACATGCATTTTCTACGATAATCTTCGAGTTTCTTGTGTGACAAGTGTGCAGAATCACAGAAATCGCTGTTTTCGTGCTATTGAATGCGAAAAACACGTTTTCTGGTGTTTTCAGCACTCCACAGAGCGTTTGACATGCGGAAACTGCGATATCTTCGGTATCGCTCGGTTTCCAGCTGAGATATGCATTTTCAGTGATAATCTCCATGATTCTGCTGTTACAAGTGTGCAGAATCACCGAAATCGCTGTTTTCGTGCTATTGAATGCGATAAACACGTTTTCTGGTGTTTTCAGCACTCCACAGAGCGTTTGACATGCGGAAACTGCGATATCTTCGGTATCGCTCGGTTTCCAGCTGAGATATGCATTTTCAGTGATAATCTTCATGATTCTGCTGTTACAAGTGTGCAGAATCACCGAAATCGCTGTTTTCGTGCAATAGAATGCGAAAAACACGTTTTCTGCTGTTTTCAGCACTCCACAGAGCGTTTGACATGCGGAAACTGCGATATCTTCGGTATCGTTGTTGTTTCCAGCTGAGATATGCATTTTCAGTGATATTCTTAATGATTCTGCGGTTACAAGTGTGCAGAATCACCGCAATCGCTGTTTTCGTGCTATTGAATGCGAAAAACACGTTTTCTGGTGTTTTCAGCACTCCACAGAGCGTTTGACATGCGGAAACTGCGATATCTTCGTTATCGTTGGGTTTCCAGCTGAGATATGCATTTTCAGTGATAATCTCCATGATTCTGCTGTTACAAGTGTGCAGAATCACCGAAATCGCTGTTTTCGTGCTATTGAATGCGAAAAACACGTTTTCTGGTGTTTTCAGCACTCCACAGAGCGTTTGACATGCGGAAACTGCGATATCTTCGGTATCGTTGGGTTTCCAGCTGAGATATGCATTTTCAGTGATAATCTTCATGATTCTGCTGTTACAAGTGTGCAGAATCACCGAAATCGCAGTTTTTGTGCTTTTGAATGCGAAAAACACGTTTTCTGGTGTTTTCAGCACTCCACAGAGCGTTTGACACGCGGAAACTGCGATATCTTTGGCATCGTTGGGTTTCCAGCTGAGATATGCATTTTCTGTGATAATCTCCATGATTCTGCTGTTACAAGTGTGCAGAATCACCGAAATCGCTGTTTTCGTGCTATTGAATGCGAAAAACACGTTTTCTGGTGTTTTCAGCACTCCACAGAGCGTTTGACATGCGGAAACTGCGATATCTTCGGTATCGTTGGGTTTCCAGCTGAGATATGCATTTTCAGTGATAATCTTCTTGATTCTGCTGTTACAAGTGTGCAGAATCACCGAAAAACCTGTTTTCGTGCTATTGAATGCGAAAAACACGTTTTCTGGTGTTTTCAGCACCCGACAGTGCGTTTGATGTGCGGAAACAGGGATATCTTCGTTTTCGTGCGGTTGCCAGCTGAGACATGCATTTTCTACGATAATCTTCATGATTCTGCTGTTACAAGTGTGCAGAATAACCGAAATCGCTGTTTTCGAGCTATTGAATGCGAAAAACACGTTTTCTGGTGTTTTCAGCACGCCACAGAGCGTTTGACATTCGGAAACTGCGATATCTTCGTTATCGTTGGGTTTCCAGCTGAGATATGCATTTTCAGTGATAATCTTCATGATTCTGCTGTTACAAGTGTGCAGAATCACCGAAATCGCTGTTTTCGTGCTATAGAATGCGAAAAACACGTTTTCTGGTGTTTGCAGCACCCGACAGTGCGTTTGATGTACGGAAACAGGGATATCTTCGTTTTCGTGCGGTTGCCAGCTGAGACATGCATTTTCTACGATAATCTTCGAGTTTCTTGTGTGACAAGTGTGCAGAATCACAGAAATCGCTGTTTTCGTGCTATTGAATGCGAAAAACACGTTTTCTGGTGTGTTCAGCACTCCACAGAGCGTTTGACATGCGGAAACTGCGATATCTTCGGTATCGCTCGGTTTCCAGCTGAGATATGCATTTTCAGTGATAATCTCCATGATTCTGCTGTTACAAGTGTGCAGAATCACCGAAATCGCTGTTTTCGTGCTATTGAATGCGAAAAACACGTTTTCTGGTGTTTTCAGCACTCCACAGAGCGTTTGACATGCGGAAACTGCGATATCTTCGGTATCGCTCGGTTTCCAGCTGAGATATGCATTTTCAGTGATAATCTTCATGATTCTGCTGTTACAAGTGTGCAGAATCACCGAAATCGCTGTTTTCGTGCAATAGAATGCGAAAAACACGTTTTCTGCTGTTTTCAGCACTCCACAGAGCGTTTGACATGCGGAAACTGCGATATCTTCGGTATCGTTGTTGTTTCCAGCTGAGATATGCATTTTCAGTGATATTCTTAATGATTCTGCGGTTACAAGTGTGCAGAATCACCGCAATCGCTGTTTTCGTGCTATTGAATGCGAGAAACACGTTTTCTGGTGTTTTCAGCACTCCACAGAGCGTTTGACATGCGGAAACTGCGATATCTTCGGTATCGCTCGGTTTCCAGCTGAGATATGCATTTTCAGTGATATTCTTAATGATTCTGCTGTTACAAGTGTGCAGAATCACCGAAATCGCTGTTTTCGTGCTATTGAATGCGAAAAGCACGTTTTCTGGTGTTTTCAGCACTCCACAGAGCGTTTGACATGCGGAAACTGCGATATCTTCGTTATCGTTGGGTTTCCAGCTGAGATATGCATTTTCAGTGATAATCTCCATGATTCTGCTGTTACAAGTGTGCAGAATCACCGAAATCGCTGTTTTCGTGCTATTGAATGCGAAAAACACGTTTTCTGGTGTTTTCAGCACTCCACAGAACGTTTGACATGCGGAAACTGCGATATCTTCGGTATCGTTGGGTTTCCAGCTGAGATATGCATTTTCAGTGATAATCTTCATGATTCTGCTGTTACAAGTGTGCAGAATCACCGAAAACCCTGTTTTCGTGCTATTGAATGCGAAAAACACATTTTCTGGTGTTTTCAGCACGCCACAGAGCGTTTGACATGCGGAAACTGCGATATCTTCGGTATCGTTGGGTTTGCAGCTGAGATATGCATTTTCAGTGATAATCTTCGAGTTTCTTCTGTGAAAAGTGTGCAGAATCACAGAAATCGCAGTTTTCGTGCTTTTGAATGCGAAAAACACGTTTTCTGGTGTTTTCAGCACTCCACAGAGCGTTTGACACGCGGAAACTGCGATATCTTCGGTATCGCTCGGTTTCCTGCTGAGATGTGCATTTTCAGTGATAATCTTGATGATTCTGCTGTTACAAGTGTGCAGAATCACCGACATCGCTGTTTTCGTGCTTTTGAATGCGAAAAACACGTTTTCTGGTGTTTTCAGCACTCCACAGAGCGTTTTATATGCGGAAACAGGGATATCTTCGTTTTCGTGCGGTTGCCAGCTGAGAATGCATTTTCTACGATAATCTTCGAGTTTCTTGTGTGACAAGTGTGCAGAATCACCGAAATCGCTGTTTTCGTGCTATAGAATGCGAAAAATACGTTTTCTGGTGTTTTCAGCACTCCACAGTGCGTATGACATGCGGAAACTGCGACATCTGCGGTATCGCTCGGTTTCCAGCTGAGACATGCATTTTCAGTGATAATCTTCATGATTCTGCTGTTACAAGTGTGCAGAATCACCGAAAACCCTGTTTTCGTGCTATTGAATGCGAAAAACACATTTTCTGGTGTTTTCAGCACGCCACAGAGCGTTTGACATGCGGAAACTGCGATATCTTCGGTATCGTTGGGTTTCCAGCTGAGATATGCATTTTCAGTGATAATCTTCGAGTTTCATCTGTGACAAGTGTGCAGAATCACAGAAATCGCAGTTTTCGTGCTTTTGAATGCGAAAAACACGTTTTCTGGTGTTTTCAGCACTCCACAGAGCGTTTGACACGCGGAAACTGCGATATCTTCGGTATCGCTCGGTTTCCAGCTGAGATGTGCATTTTCAGTGATAATCTTGATGATTCTGCTGTTACAAGTGTGCAGAATCACCGACATCGCTGTTTTCGTGCTATTGAATGCGAAAAACACGTTTTCTGGTGTTTTCAGCACTCCACAGAGCGTTTGATATGCGGAAACTGGGATATCTTCGTTTTCGTGCGGTTGCCAGCTGAGAATGCATTTTCTACGATAATCTTCGAGTTTCTTGTGTGACAAGTGTGCAGAATCACCGAAATCGCTGTTTTCGTGCTATAGAATGCGAAAAATACGTTTTCTGGTGTTTTCAGCACTCCACGGTGCGTATGACATGCGGAAACTGCGATATCTTCGGTATTGTTGGGTTTCCAGCTGAGATATGCATTTTCAGTGATAATCTTCGAGTTTCGTCTGTGACAAGTGTGCAGAATCACCGAAATCGCTGTTTTCGTGCTATTGAATGCGAAAAACACGTTTTCTGGTGTTTTCAGCACTCCACAGAGCGTTTGACATGCGGAAACTGCGATATCTTCGGTATCGTTGGGTTTCCAGCTGAGATATGCATTTTCAGTGATAATCTTCATGATTCTGCTGTTACAAGTGTGCAGAATCACCGAAAACCATGTTTTCGTGCTATTGAATGCGAAAAACACGTTTTCTGGTGTTTTCAGCACTCCACAGAGCGTTTGACATGCGGAAACTGCGATATCTTCGGTATCGTTGGGTTTCCAGCTGAGATTTGCATTTTCAGTGATAATCTTCATGATTCTGCTGTTACAAGTGTGCAGAATCACCGAAAACCCTGTTTTCGTGCTATTGAATGCGAAAAACACGTTTTCTGGTGTTTTCAGCACGCCACAGAGCGTTTGACATGCGGAAACTGCGATATCTTCGGTATCGTTGGGTTTCCAGCTGAGACATGCATTTTCTACGATAATCTTCGAGTTTCTTGTGTGACAAGTGTGCAGAATCACCGAAATCGCTGTTCTTCGTGCTATAGAATGCGAAAAATACGTTTTCTGGTGTTTTCAGCACTCCACAGTGCGTATGACATGCGGAAACTGCGACATCTGCGGTATCGCTCGGTTTCCAGCTGAGATATGCATTTTCAGTGATAATCTTCATGATTCTGCTGTTACAAGTGTGCAGAATCACCGAAATCTCTGTTTTCGTGCTATAGAATGCGAAAAACACGTTTTCTGGTGTTTGCAGCACCCGACAGTGCGTTTGATGTACGGAAACAGGGATATCTTCGTTTTCGTGCGGTTGCCAGCTGAGACATGCATTTTCTACGATAATCTTCGAGTTTCTTGTGTGACAAGTGTGCAGAATCACAGAAATCGCTGTTTTCGTGCTATTGAATGCGAAAAACACGTTTTCTGGTGTTTTCAGCACTCCACAGAGCGTTTGACACGCGGAAACTGCGATATCTTCGGTATCGCTCGGTTTCCAGCTGAGATGTGCATTTTCAGTGATAATCTTCATGATTCTGCTGTTACAAGTGTGCAGAATCACCGAAATCGCTGTTTTCGTGCTATAGAATGCGAAAAATACGTTTTCTGGTGTTTTCAGCCCTCCACGGTGCGTATGACATGCGGAAACTGCGATATCTTCGGTATTGTTGGGTTTCCAGCTGAGATATGCATTTTCAGTGATAATCTTCGAGTTTCGTCAGTGACAAGTGTGCAGAATCACAGAAATCGCTGTTTTCGAGCTATTGAATGCGAAAAACACGTTTTCTGGTGTTTTGTGCACGCCACAGAGCGTTTGACATGCGGAAACTGCGATATCTTCGGTATCGTTGGGTTTCCAGCTGAGATATGCATTTTCAGTGATAATCTTCATGATTCTGCTGTTACAAGTGTGCAGAATCACCGAAATCGCTGTTTTCGTGCTATAGAATGCGAAAAACACGTTTTCTGGTGTTTGCAGCACCCGACAGTGCGTTTGATGTACGGAAACAGGGATATCTTCGTTTTCGTGCGGTTGCCAGCTGAGACATGCATTTTCTACGATAATCTTCGAGTTTCTTGTGTGACAAGTGTGCAGAATCACAGAAATCGCTGTTTTCGTGCTATTGAATGCGAAAAACACGTTTTCTGGTGTGTTCAGCACTCCACAGAGCGTTTGACATGCGGAAACTGCGATATCTTCGGTATCGCTCGGTTTCCAGCTGAGATATGCATTTTCAGTGATAATCTCCATGATTCTGCTGTTACAAGTGTGCAGAATCACCGAAATCGCTGTTTTCGTGCTATTGAATGCGAAAAACACGTTTTCTGGTGTTTTCAGCACTCCACAGAGCGTTTGACATGCGGAAACTGCGATATCTTCGGTATCGCTCGGTTTCCAGCTGAGATATGCATTTTCAGTGATAATCTTCATGATTCTGCTGTTACAAGTGTGCAGAATCACCGAAATCGCTGTTTTCGTGCAATAGAATGCGAAAAACACGTTTTCTGCTGTTTTCAGCACTCCACAGAGCGTTTGACATGCGGAAACTGCGATATCTTCGGTATCGTTGTTGTTTCCAGCTGAGATATGCATTTTCAGTGATATTCTTAATGATTCTGCGGTTACAAGTGTGCAGAATCACCGCAATCGCTGTTTTCGTGCTATTGAATGCGAGAAACACGTTTTCTGGTGTTTTCAGCACTCCACAGAGCGTTTGACATGCGGAAACTGCGATATCTTCGGTATCGCTCGGTTTCCAGCTGAGATATGCATTTTCAGTGATATTCTTAATGATTCTGCTGTTACAAGTGTGCAGAATCACCGAAATCGCTGTTTTCGTGCTATTGAATGCGAAAAGCACGTTTTCTGGTGTTTTCAGCACTCCACAGAGCGTTTGACATGCGGAAACTGCGATATCTTCGTTATCGTTGGGTTTCCAGCTGAGATATGCATTTTCAGTGATAATCTCCATGATTCTGCTGTTACAAGTGTGCAGAATCACCGAAATCGCTGTTTTCGTGCTATTGAATGCGAAAAACACGTTTTCTGGTGTTTTCAGCACTCCACAGAGCGTTTGACATGCGGAAACTGCGATATCTTCGGTATCGTTGGGTTTCCAACTGAGATATGCATTTTCAGTGATAATCTTCATGATTCTGCTGTTACAAGTGTGCAGAATCACCGAAAACCCTGTTTTCGTGCTATTGAATGCGAAAAACACATTTTCTGGTGTTTTCAGCACGCCACAGAGCGTTTGACATGCGGAAACTGCGATATCTTCGGTATCGTTGGGTTTCCAGCTGAGATATGCATTTTCAGTGATAATCTTCGAGTTTCTTCTGTGAAAAGTGTGCAGAATCACAGAAATCGCAGTTTTCGTGCTTTTGAATGCGAAAAACACGTTTTCTGGTGTTTTCAGCACTCCACAGAGCGTTTGACACGCGGAAACTGCGATATCTTCGGTATCGCTCGGTTTCCTGCTGAGATGTGCATTTTCAGTGATAATCTTGATGATTCTGCTGTTACAAGTGTGCAGAATCACCGACATCGCTGTTTTCGTGCTTTTGAATGCGAAAAACACGTTTTCTGGTGTTTTCAGCACTCCACAGAGCGTTTTATATGCGGAAACAGGGATATCTTCGTTTTCGTGCGGTTGCCAGCTGAGAATGCATTTTCTACGATAATCTTCGAGTTTCTTGTGTGAAAAGTGTGCAGAATCACCGAAATCGCTGTTTTCGTGCTATAGAATGCGAAAAATACGTTTTCTGGTGTTTTCAGCACTCCACAGTGCGTATGACATGCGGAAACTGCGACATCTGCGGTATCGCTCGGTTTCCAGCTGAGACATGCATTTTCAGTGATAATCTTCATGATTCTGCTGTTACAAGTGTGCAGAATCACCGAAAACCCTGTTTTCGTGCTATTGAATGCGAAAAACACATTTTCTGGTGTTTTCAGCACGCCACAGAGCGTTTGACATGCGGAAACTGCGATATCTTCGGTATCGTTGGGTTTCCAGCTGAGATATGCATTTTCAGTGATAATCTTCGAGTTTCATCTGTGACAAGTGTGCAGAATCACAGAAATCGCAGTTTTCGTGCTTTTGAATGCGAAAAACACGTTTTCTGGTGTTTTCAGCACTCCACAGAGCGTTTGACACGCGGAAACTGCGATATCTTTGGTATCGCTCGGTTTCCAGCTGAGATGTGCATTTTCAGTGATAATCTTGATGATTCTGCTGTTACAAGTGTGCAGAATCACCGACATCGCTGTTTTCGTGCTATTGAATGCGAAAAACACGTTTTCTGGTGTTTTCAGCACTCCACAGAGCGTTTGATATGCGGAAACTGGGATATCTTCGTTTTCGTGCGGTTGCCAGCTGAGAATGCATTTTCTACGATAATCTTCGAGTTTCTTGTGTGACAAGTGTGCAGAATCACCGAAATCGCTGTTTTCGTGCTATAGAATGCGAAAAATACGTTTTCTGGTGTTTTCAGCACTCCACGGTGCGTATGACATGCGGAAACTGCGATATCTTCGGTATTGTTGGGTTTCCAGCTGAGATATGCATTTTCAGTGATAATCTTCGAGTTTCGTCTGTGACAAGTGTGCAGAATCACAGAAATCGCTGTTTTCGAGCTATTGAATGCGAAAAACACGTTTTCTGGTGTTT
This sequence comes from Anthophora plumipes, assembly GCA_951804975.1. Taxonomy (NCBI): domain Eukaryota; kingdom Metazoa; phylum Arthropoda; class Insecta; order Hymenoptera; family Apidae; genus Anthophora; species Anthophora plumipes. The sequence continues at coordinate 1,819,830 of CATORF010000924.1, read as the reverse complement.
TCTGCACGCCACAGAGCGTTTGACATGCGGAAACTGCGATATCTTCGGTATCGCTCGCTTTCCAGCTGAGATATGCATTTTCACTGATAATCTCCATGATTCTGCTGTTACAAGTGTGCAGAATCACCGAAATCGCTGTTTTCGTGCTATTGAATGCGAAAAACACGTTTTCTGGTGTTTTCAGCACTCCACAGAGCGTTTGACATGCGGAAACTGCGATATCTTCGGTATCGTTGGGTTTCCAGCTGAGATATGCATTTTCAGTGATAATCTTCATGATTCTGCTGTTACAAGTGTGCAGAATCACCGAAAACCCTGTTTTCGTGCTATTGAATGCGAAAAACACGTTTTCTGGTGTTTTCAGCACGCCACAGAGCGTTTGACATGCGGAAACTGCGATATCTTCGGTATCGTTGGGTTTCCAGCTGAGACATGCATTTTCTACGATAATCTTCGAGTTTCTTGTGTGACAAGTGTGCAGAATCACCGAAATCGCTGTTCTTCGTGCTATAGAATGCGAAAAATACGTTTTCTGGTGTTTTCAGCACTCCACAGTGCGTATGACATGCGGAAACTGCGACATCTGCGGTATCGCTCGGTTTCCAGCTGAGATATGCATTTTCAGTGATAATCTTCATGATTCTGCTGTTACAAGTGTGCAGAATCACCGAAATCTCTGTTTTCGTGCTATAGAATGCGAAAAACACGTTTTCTGGTGTTTGCAGCACCCGACAGTGCGTTTGATGTACGGAAACAGGGATATCTTCGTTTTCGTGCGGTTGCCAGCTGAGACATGCATTTTCTACGATAATCTTCGAGTTTCTTGTGTGACAAGTGTGCAGAATCACAGAAATCGCTGTTTTCGTGCTATTGAATGCGAAAAACACGTTTTCTGGTGTTTTCAGCACTCCACAGAGCGTTTGACACGCGGAAACTGCGATATCTTCGGTATCGCTCGGTTTCCAGCTGAGATGTGCATTTTCAGTGATAATCTTCATGATTCTGCTGTTACAAGTGTGCAGAATCACCGAAATCGCTGTTTTCGTGCTATAGAATGCGAAAAATACGTTTTCTGGTGTTTTCAGCCCTCCACGGTGCGTATGACATGCGGAAACTGCGATATCTTCGGTATTGTTGGGTTTCCAGCTGAGATATGCATTTTCAGTGATAATCTTCGAGTTTCGTCAGTGACAAGTGTGCAGAATCACAGAAATCGCTGTTTTCGAGCTATTGAATGCGAAAAACACGTTTTCTGGTGTTTTGTGCACGCCACAGAGCGTTTGACATGCGGAAACTGCGATATCTTCGGTATCGCTCGCTTTCCAGCTGAGATATGCATTTTCAGTGATAATCTCCATGATTCTGCTGTTACAAGTGTGCAGAATCACCGAAATCGCTGTTTTCGTGCTATTGAATGCGAAAAACACGTTTTCTGGTGTTTTCAGCACTCCACAGAGCGTTTGACATGCGGAAACTGCGATATCTTCGGTATCGTTGGGTTTCCAGCTGAGATATGCATTTTCAGTGATAATCTTCATGATTCTGCTGTTACAAGTGTGCAGAATCACCGAAAACCATGTTTTCGTGCTATTGAATGCGAAAAACACGTTTTCTGGTGTTTTCAGCACTCCACAGAGCGTTTGACATGCGGAAACTGCGATATCTTCGGTATCGTTGGGTTTCCAGCTGAGATATGCATTTTCAGTGATAATCTTCATGATTCTGCTGTTACAAGTGTGCAGAATCACCGATAACCCTGTTTTCGTGCTATTGAATGCGAAAAACACGTTTTCTTGTGTTTTCAGCACGCCACAGAGCGTTTGACATGCGGAAACTGCGATATCTTCGGTATCGTTGGGTTTCCAGCTGAGACATGCATTTTCTACGATAATCTTCGAGTTTCTTGTGTGATAAGTGTGCAGAATCACCGAAATCGCTGTTCTTCGTGCTATAGAATGCGAAAAACACGTTTTCTGGTGTTTTGTGCACGCCACAGAGCGTTTGACATGCGGAAACTGCGATATCTTCGGTATCGCTCGCTTTCCAGCTGAGATATGCATTTTCAGTGATAATCTCCATGATTCTGCTGTTACAAGTGTGCAGAATCACCGAAATCGCTGTTTTCGTGCTATTGAATGCGAAAAACACGTTTTCTGGTGTTTTCAGCACTCCACAGAGCGTTTGACATGCGGAAACTGCGATATCTTCGGTATCGTTGGGTTTCCAGCTGAGATATGCATTTTCAGTGATAATCTTCATGATTCTGCTGTTACAAGTGTGCAGAATCACCGAAAACCATGTTTTCGTGCTATTGAATGCGAAAAACACGTTTTCTGGTGTTTTCAGCACTCCACAGAGCGTTTGACATGCGGAAACTGCGATATCTTCGGTATCGTTGGGTTTCCAGCTGAGATATGCATTTTCAGTGATAATCTTCATGATTCTGCTGTTACAAGTGTGCAGAATCACCGATAACCCTGTTTTCGTGCTATTGAATGCGAAAAACACGTTTTCTTGTGTTTTCAGCACGCCACAGAGCGTTTGACATGCGGAAACTGCGATATCTTCGGTATCGTTGGGTTTCCAGCTGAGACATGCATTTTCTACGATAATCTTCGAGTTTCTTGTGTGATAAGTGTGCAGAATCACCGAAATCGCTGTTCTTCGTGCTATAGAATGCGAAAAATACGTTTTCTGGTGTTTTCAGCACTCCACAGTGCGTATGACATGCGGAAACTGCGACATCTGCGGTATCGCTCGGTTTCCAGCTGAGATATGCATTTTCAGTGATAATCTTCATGATTCTGCTGTTACAAGTGTGCAGAATCACCGAAATCTCTGTTTTCGTGCTATAGAATGCGAAAAACACGTTTTCTGGTGTTTGCAGCACCCGACAGTGCGTTTGATGTACGGAAACAGGGATATCTTCGTTTTCGTGCGGTTGCCAGCTGAGACATGCATTTTCTACGATAATCTTCGAGTTTCTTGTGTGACAAGTGTGCAGAATCACAGAAATCGCTGTTTTCGTGCTATTGAATGCGAAAAACACGTTTTCTGGTGTTTTCAGCACTCCACAGAGCGTTTGACACGCGGAAACTGCGATATCTTCGGTATCGCTCGGTTTCCAGCTGAGATATGCATTTTCAGTGATAATCTCCATGATTCTGCTGTTACAAGTGTGCAGAATCACCGAAATCGCTGTTTTCGTGCTGTTGAATGCGAAAAACACGTTTTCTGGTGTTTTCAGCACGCCACAGAGCGTTCGACATGCGGAAACTGCGATATCTTCGGTATCGCTCGCTTTCCAGCTGAGATATGCATTTTCAGTGATAATCTCCATGATTCTGCTGTTACAAGTGTGCAGAATCACCGAAATCGCTGTTTTCGTGCTGTTGAATGCGAAAAACACGTTTTCTGGTGTTTTCAGCACTCCACAGAGCGTTTGACATGCGGAAACTGCGATATCTTCGGTATCGTTGGGTTTCCAGCTGAGATATGCATTTTCAGTGATAATCTTCATGATTCTGCTGTTACAAGTGTGCAGAATCACCGAAAACCATGTTTTCGTGCTATTGAATGCGAAAAACACGTTTTCTGGTGTTTTCAGCACTCCACAGAGCGTTTGACATGCGGAAACTGCGATATCTTCGGTATCGTTGGGTTTCCAGCTGAGATATGCATTTTCAGTGATAATCTTCGTGATTCTGCTGTGACAAGTGTGCAGAATCACCGAAATCGCTGGTTTCGTGCTATTGAGTGCGAAAAACACGATTCCTGGTGTTTTCAGAACTCCACAGTGCGTATGACATGCGGAAACTGCGATATCTTCGGTATTGTTGGGTTTCCAGCTGAGATATGCATTTTCTACGATAATCTTCATGATTCTGCTGTCACAAGTGTGCAGAATCACAGAAATCGCTGTTTTCGAGCTATTGAATGCGAAAAACACGTTTTCTGGTGTTTTCAGCACTCCACAGGGCGTTTGACATGCGGAAACTGCGATATCTTCGTTATCGCTCGGTTTCCAGCTGAGATATGCATTTTCAGTGATAATCTTCATGATTCTGCTGTTACAAGTGTGCAGACTACACCCAAATCGCTGTTTTCGTGCTATAGAATGCGAAAAACACGTTTTCTGATGTTTTCAGCACTCCACAGTGCGTTTGACATGCGGAAACTGCAATATCTTCGGTATCGCTCGCTTTCCAGCTGAGATATGCATTTTCAGTGATAATCTCCATGATTCTGCTGTTACAAGTGTGCAGAATCACCGAAATCGCTGTTTTCGTGCTATTGAATGCGAAAACCACGTTTTCTGGTGTTTTCAGCACTCCACAGAGCGTTTGACATGCGGAAACTGCGATATCTTCGTTATCGTTGGGTTTCCAGCTGGGATATGCATTTTCAGTGATAAACTTCATGATTCTGCTGTTACAAGTGTGCAGAATCACAGAAATCGCTGTTTTCCAGCTATTGAATGCGAAAAACACGTTTTCTGGTGTTTTCAGCACTCCACAGAGCGTTTGACATGCGGAAACTGCGATATCTTCGTTATCGTTGGGTTTCCAGCTGGGATATGCATTTTCAGTGATAAACTTCATGATTCTGCTGTTACAAGTGTGCAGAATCACCGAAATGGCTGTTTTCGTGCTATTGAATGCGAAAAACACGTTTTCTGGTGTTTTCAGCACTCCACAGTGCGTATCACATGCGGAAACTGCGATATCTTCGGTATCGCTCGGTTTCCAGCTGAGATATGCATTTTCAATGATAATCTTCATGATTCTGCTGTTACAAGTGTGCAGAATCACCGAAATCGCTGTTTTCGTGCTATTGAATGCGAAAAACACGTTTTCTGGTGTTTTCAGCACGCCACAGAGCGTTTGACATGCGGAAACTGCGATATCTGCGGTATCGTTGGGTTTCCAGCTGAGATATGCATTTTCAGTGATAATCTTCGAGTTTCTTCTGTGACAAGTGTGCAGAATCACAGAAATCGCAGTTTTCGTGCTTTTGAATGCGAAAAACACGTTTTCTGGTGTTTTCAGCACTCCACAGAGCGTTTGACATGCGGAAACTGCGATATCTTCGGTATCGCTCGGTTTCCAGCTGAGATATGCATTTTCAGTGATAATCTTCATGATTCTGCAGTTACAACTGTGCAGAATCACCGAAATCGCTGTTTTCGTGCTATAGAATGCGAAAAACACGTTTTCTGGTGTTTTCAGCACTCCACAGTGCGTATGACATGCGGAAACTGCGACATCTGCGGTATCGCTCGGTTTCCAGCTGAGATATGCATTTTCAGTGATAATCTTCATGATTCTGCTGGTGCAAGTGTGCAGAATCACAGAAATCGCTGTTTTCGAGCTATTGAATGCGAAAAACACGTTTTCTGGTGTTTTCAGCACGCCACAGAGCGTTTGACATGCGGAAACTGCGATATCTTCGTTATCGTTGGGTTTCCAGCTGAGATATGCATTTTCAGTGATATTCTTAATGATACAGCTGTTACAAGTTTGCAGAATCACCGAAATCGCTGTTTTCGTGCTATTGAATGCGAAAAACACGTTTTCTGGTGTTTTCAGCACGCCACAGAGCGTTTGACGTGCGGAAACTGCGATATCTTCGTTATCATTGGGTTTCCAGCTGAGATATGCATTTTCAGTGATAATCTTCGAGTTTCTTCTGTGAAAAGTGTGCAGAATCACAGAAATCGCAGTTTTCGTGCTTTTGAATGCGAAAAACACGTTTTCTGGTGTTTTCAGCACTCCACAGAGCGTTTGACACGCGGAAACTGCGATATCTTTGGTATCGTTGGGTTTCCAGCTGAGATATGCATTTTCAGTGATAATCTTCGAGTTTCTTCTGTGACAAGTGTGCAGAATCACAGAAATCGCTGTTTTCGAGCTATTGAATGCGAAAAACACGTTTTCTGGTGTTTTCAGCACGCCACAGAGCGTTTGACATGCGGAAACTGCGAAATCTTCGTTATCGTTGGGTTTCCAGCTGAGATATGCATTTTCAGTGATATTCTTATTGATTCTGCTGTTACAAGTGTGCAGAATCACCGAAATCGCTGTTTTCGTGCTATTGAATGCGAAAAACACGTTTTCTGGTGTTTTCAGCACTCCACAGAGCGTTTGACATGCGGAAACTGCGATATCTTCGTTATCGTTGGGTTTCCAGCTGAGATATGCATTTTCAGTGATAATCTTCAGGATTCTGCTGTTACAACTGTGCAGAATCACCGAAATCGCTGTTTTCGTGCTATAGAATGCGAAAAACACGTTTTCTGGTGTTTTCAGCACGCCACAGAGCGTTTGACATGCGGAAACTGCGATATCTTCGGTATCGTTGGGTTTCCAGCTGAGATATGCATTTTCAGTGATAATCTTCGAGTTTCTTCTGTGACAAGTGTGCAGAATCACAGAAATCGCAGTTTTCGTGCTATTGAATGCGAAAAACACGTTTTCTGGTGTTTTCAGCACGCCACAGAGCGTTTGACATGCGGAAACTGCGATATCTTCGGTATCGTTGGGTTTCCAGCTGAGATATGCATTTTCAGTGATAATCTTCTTGTTTCTTCTGTGACAAGTGTGCAGAATCACAGAAATCGCAGTTTTCGTGCTTTTGAATGCGAAAAACACGTTTTCTGGTGTTTTCAGCACTCCACAGAGCGTTTGACACGCGGAAACTGCGATATCTTTGGTATCGTTGGGTTTCCAGTTGAGATATGCATTTTCAGTGATAATCTTCGAGTTTCTTCTGTGACAAGTGTGCAGAATCACAGAAATCGCAGTTGTCGTGCTTTTGAATGCGAAAAACACGTTTTCTGATGTTTTCAGCACTCCACAGAGCGTTTGACATGCGGAAACTGCGATATCTTCGGTATCGCTCGGTTTCCAGCTGAGATATGCATTTTCAGTGATAATCTTCATGATTCTGCTGTTACAACTGTGCAGAATCACCGAAATCGCTGTTTTCGTGCTATAGAATGCGAAAAACACGTTTTCTGGTGTTTTCAGCACTCCACAGTGCGTATGACATGCGGAAACTGCGACATCTGCGGTATCGCTCGGTTTCCAGCTGAGATATGCATTTTCAGTGATAATCTTCATGATTCTGCTGGTACAAGTGTGCAGAATCACAGAAATCGCTGTTTTCGAGCTATTGAATGCGAAAAACACGTTTTCTGGTGTTTTCAGCACGCCACAGAGCGTTTGACATGCGGAAACTGCGATATCTTCGTTATCGTTGGGTTTCCAGCTGAGATATGCATTTTCAGTGATATTCTTAATGTTACAGCTGTTACAAGTTTGCAGACTACACCCAAATCGCTGTTTTCGTGCTATAGAATGCGAAAAACACGTTTTCTGATGTTTTCAGCACTCCACAGTGCGTTTGACATGCGGAAACTGCAATATCTTCGGTATCGCTCGCTTTCCAGCTGAGATATGCATTTTCAGTGATAATCTCCATGATTCTGCTGTTACAAGTGTGCAGAATCACCGAAATCGCTGTTTTCGTGCTATTGAATGCGAAAACCACGTTTTCTGGTGTTTTCAGCACTCCACAGAGCGTTTGACATGCGGAAACTGCGATATCTTCGTTATCGTTGGGTTTCCAGCTGGGATATGCATTTTCAGTGATAATCTTCGAGTTTCTTCTGTGACAAGTGTGCAGAATCACAGAAATCGCAGTTTTCGTGCTTTTGAATGCGAAAAACACGTTTTCTGATGTTTTCAGCACTCCACAGAGCGTTTGACATGCGGAAACTGCGATATCTTCGGTATCGCTCGGTTTCCAGCTGAGATATGCATTTTCAGTGATAATCTTCATGATTCTGCTGTTACAACTGTGCAGAATCACCGAAATCGCTGTTTTCGTGCTATAGAATGCGAAAAACACGTTTTCTGGTGTTTTCAGCACTCCACAGTGCGTATGACATGCGGAAACTGCGACATCTGCGGTATCGCTCGGTTTCCAGCTGAGATATGCATTTTCAGTGATAATCTTCATGATTCTGCTGGTACAAGTGTGCAGAATCACAGAAATCGCTGTTTTCGAGCTATTGAATGCGAAAAACACGTTTTCTGGTGTTTTCAGCACGCCACAGAGCGTTTGACATGCGGAAACTGCGATATCTTCGTTATCGTTGGGTTTCCAGCTGAGATATGCATTTTCAGTGATATTCTTAATGTTACAGCTGTTACAAGTTTGCAGAATCACCGAAATCGCTGTTTTCGTGCTATTGAATGCGAAAAACACGTTTTCTGGTGTTTTCAGCACGCCACAGAGCGTTTGACGTGCGGAAACTGCGATATCTTCGTTATCGTTGGGTTTCCAGCTGAGATATGCATTTTCAGTGATAATCTTCGAGTTTCTTCTGTGAAAAGTGAGCAGAATCACAGAAATCGCAGTTTTCGTGCTTTTGAATGCGAAAAACACGTTTTCTGGTGTTTTCAGCACTCCACAGGGCGTTTGACATGCGGAAACTGCGATATCTTCGTTATCGCTCTGGTTTCCAGCTGAGATATGCATTTTCAGTGATAATCTTCATGATTCTGCTGTTACAAGTGTGCAGACTACACCCAAATCGCTGTTTTCGTGCTATAGAATGCGAAAAACACGTTTTCTGATGTTTTCAGCACTCCACAGTGCGTTTGACATGCGGAAACTGCAATATCTTCGGTATCGCTCGCTTTCCAGCTGAGATATGCATTTTCAGTGATAATCTCCATGATTCTGCTGTTACAAGTGTGCAGAATCACCGAAATCGCTGTTTTCGTGCTATTGAATGCGAAAACCACGTTTTCTGGTGTTTTCAGCACTCCACAGAGCGTTTGACATGCGGAAACTGCGATATCTTCGTTATCGTTGGGTTTCCAGCTGGGATATGCATTTTCAGTGATAATCTTCGAGTTTCTTCTGTGACAAGTGTGCAGAATCACAGAAATCGCAGTTTTCGTGCTTTTGAATGCGAAAAACACGTTTTCTGATGTTTTCAGCACTCCACAGAGCGTTTGACATGCGGAAACTGCGATATCTTCGGTATCGCTCGGTTTCCAGCTGAGATATGCATTTTCAGTGATAATCTTCATGATTCTGCTGTTACAACTGTGCAGAATCACCGAAATCGCTGTTTTCGTGCTATAGAATGCGAAAAACACGTTTTCTGGTGTTTTCAGCACTCCACAGTGCGTATGACATGCGGAAACTGCGACATCTGCGGTATCGCTCGGTTTCCAGCTGAGATATGCATTTTCAGTGATAATCTTCATGATTCTGCTGGTACAAGTGTGCAGAATCACAGAAATCGCTGTTTTCGAGCTATTGAATGCGAAAAACACGTTTTCTGGTGTTTTCAGCACGCCACAGAGCGTTTGACGTGCGGAAACTGCGATATCTTCGTTATCGTTGGGTTTCCAGCTGAGATATGCATTTTCAGTGATAATCTTCGAGTTTCTTCTGTGAAAAGTGAGCAGAATCACAGAAATCGCAGTTTTCGTGCTTTTGAATGCGAAAAACACGTTTTCTGGTGTTTTCAGCACTCCACAGAGCGTTTGACACGCGGAAACTGCGATATCTTTGGTATCGTTGGGTTTCCAGTTGAGATATGCATTTTCAGTGATAATCTTCGAGTTTCTTCTGTGACAAGTGTGCAGAATCACAGAAATCGCTGTTTTCGAGCTATTGAATGCGAAAAACACGTTTTCTGGTGTTTTCAGCACGCCACAGAGCGTTTGACATGCGGAAACTGCGATATCTTCGGTATCGTTGGGTTTCCAGCTGAGATATGCATTTTCAGTGATATTCTTAATGTTACAGCTGTTACAAGTTTGCAGAATCACCGAAATCGCTGTTTTCGTGCTATTGAATGCGAAAAACACGTTTTCTGGTGTTTTCAGCACGCCACAGAGCGTTTGACGTGCGGAAACTGCGATATCTTCGTTATCGTTGGGTTTCCAGCTGAGATATGCATTTTCAGTGATAATCTTCGAGTTTCTTCTGTGACAAGTGTGCAGAATCACAGAAATCGCAGTTTTCGTGCTATTGAATGCGAAAAACACGTTTTCTGGTGTTTTCAGCACGCCACAGAGCGTTTGACATGCGGAAACTGCGATATCTTCGGTATCGTTGGGTTTCCAGCTGAGATATGCATTTTCAGTGATATTCTTAATGTTACAGCTGTTACAAGTTTGCAGAATCACCGAAATCGCTGTTTTCGTGCTATAGAATGCGAAAAACACGTTTTCTGGTGTTTTCAGCACTCCACAGTGCGTATGACATGCGGAAACTGCGACATCTGCGGTATCGCTCGGTTTCCAGCTGAGATATGCATTTTCAGTGATAATCTTCATGATTCTGCTGGTACAAGTGTGCAGAATCACAGAAATCGCTGTTTTCGAGCTATTGAATGCGAAAAACACGTTTTCTGGTGTTTTCAGCACGCCACAGAGCGTTTGACATGCGGAAACTGCGATATCTTCGTTATCGTTGGGTTTCCAGCTGAGATATGCATTTTCAGTGATATTCTTAATGTTACAGCTGTTACAAGTTTGCAGAATCACCGAAATCGCTGTTTTCGTGCTATTGAATGCGAAAAACACGTTTTCTGGTGTTTTCAGCACGCCACAGAGCGTTTGACGTGCGGAAACTGCGATATCTTCGTTATCGTTGGGTTTCCAGCTGAGATATGCATTTTCAGTGATAATCTTCGAGTTTCTTCTGTGAAAAGTGAGCAGAATCACAGAAATCGCAGTTTTCGTGCTTTTGAATGCGAAAAACACGTTTTCTGGTGTTTTCAGCACTCCACAGGGCGTTTGACATGCGGAAACTGCGATATCTTCGTTATCGCTCGGTTTCCAGCTGAGATATGCATTTTCAGTGATAATCTTCATGATTCTGCTGTTACAAGTGTGCAGACTACACCCAAATCGCTGTTTTCGTGCTATAGAATGCGAAAAACACGTTTTCTGATGTTTTCAGCACTCCACAGTGCGTTTGACATGCGGAAACTGCAATATCTTCGGTATCGCTCGCTTTCCAGCTGAGATATGCATTTTCAGTGATAATCTCCATGATTCTGCTGTTACAAGTGTGCAGAATCACCGAAATCGCTGTTTTCGTGCTATTGAATGCGAAAACCACGTTTTCTGGTGTTTTCAGCACTCCACAGAGCGTTTGACATGCGGAAACTGCGATATCTTCGTTATCGTTGGGTTTCCAGCTGGGATATGCATTTTCAGTGATAATCTTCGAGTTTCTTCTGTGACAAGTGTGCAGAATCACAGAAATCGCTGTTTTCGTGCTATAGAATGCGAAAAACACGTTTTCTGGTGTTTTCAGCACTCCACAGTGCGTATGACATGCGGAAACTGCGACATCTGCGGTATCGCTCGGTTTCCAGCTGAGATATGCATTTTCAGTGATAATCTTCATGATTCTGCTGGTACAAGTGTGCAGAATCACAGAAATCGCTGTTTTCGAGCTATTGAATGCGAAAAACACGTTTTCTGGTGTTTTCAGCACGCCACAGAGCGTTTGACATGCGGAAACTGCGATATCTTCGTTATCGTTGGGTTTCCAGCTGAGATATGCATTTTCAGTGATATTCTTAATGTTACAGCTGTTACAAGTTTGCAGAATCACCGAAATCGCTGTTTTCGTGCTATTGAATGCGAAAAACACGTTTTCTGGTGTTTTCAGCACGCCACAGAGCGTTTGACGTGCGGAAACTGCGATATCTTCGTTATCGTTGGGTTTCCAGCTGAGATATGCATTTTCAGTGATAATCTTCGAGTTTCTTCTGTGAAAAGTGAGCAGAATCACAGAAATCGCAGTTTTCGTGCTTTTGAATGCGAAAAACACGTTTTCTGGTGTTTTCAGCACTCCACAGAGCGTTTGACACGCGGAAACTGCGATATCTTTGGTATCGTTGGGTTTCCAGTTGAGATATGCATTTTCAGTGATAATCTTCGAGTTTCTTCTGTGACAAGTGTGCAGAATCACAGAAATCGCTGTTTTCGAGCTATTGAATGCGAAAAACACGTTTTCTGGTGTTTTCAGCACGCCACAGAGCGTTTGACATGCGGAAACTGCGATATCTTCGGTATCGTTGGGTTTCCAGCTGAGATATGCATTTTCAGAGATATTATTAATGATTCTGCTGTTACAAGTGTGCAGAATCACAGAAATCGCTGTTTTCGAGCTATTGAATGCGAAAAACACGTTTTCTGGTGTTTTCAGCACGCCACAGAGCGTTTGACATGCGGAAACTGCGATATCTTCGTTATCGTTGGGTTTCCAGCTGAGATATGCATTTTCAGTGATATTCTTAATGATTCTGCTGTTACAAGTGTGCAGAATCACCGAAATGGCTGTTTTCGTGCTATTGAATGCGAAAAACACGTTTTGTGGTGTTTTCAGCACTCCACAGTGCGTATCACATGCGGAAACTGCGATATCTTCGGTATCGCTCGGTTTCCAGCTGAGATATGCATTTTCAATGATAATCTTCATGATTCTGCTGTTACAAGTGTGCAGAATCACCGAAATCGCTGTTTTCGTGCTATTGAATGCGAAAAACACGTTTTCTGGTGTTTTCAGCACGCCACAGAGCGTTTGACATGCGGAAACTGCGATATCTTCGGTATCGTTGGGTTTCCAGCTGAGATATGCATTTTCAGTGATATTCTTAATGATTCTGCTGTTACAAGTGTGCAGAATCACAGAAATCGCTGTTTTCGAGCTATTGAATGCGAAAAACACGTTTTCTGGTGTTTTCAGCACGCCACAGAGCGTTTGACATGCGGAAACTGCGATATCTTCGGTATCGTTGTTGTTTCCAGCTGAGATATGCATTTTCAGTGATATTCTTAATGATTCTGCGGTTACAAGTGTGCAGAATCACCGCAATCGCTGTTTTCGTGCTATAGAATGCGAAAAACACGTTTTCTGGTGTTTCAGCATTCCACAGTGCGTATGACATGCGGAAACTGCGATATCTTCGGTATCGTTGTTGTTTCCAGCTGAGATATGCATTTTCAGTGATAATCTTCGAGTTTCTTCTGTGACAAGTGTGCAGAATCACAGAAATCGCTGTTTTCGAGCTATTGAATGCGAAAAACACGTTTTCTGGTGTTTTCAGCACGCCACAGAGCGTTTGACATGCGGAAACTGCGATATCTTCGGTATCGCTCGCTTTCCAGCTGAGATATGCATTTTCAGTGATAATCTCCATGATTCTGCTGTTACAAGTGTGCAGAATCACCGAAATCGCTGTTTTCGTGCTATTAAATGCGAAAAACACGTTTTCTGGTGTTTTCAGCACGCCACAGAGCGTTTGACATGCGGAAACTGCGACATCTGCGGTATCGCTCGCTTTCCAGCTGAGATATGCATTTTCAGTGATAATCTTCATGATTCTGCTGTTACAAGTGTGCAGAATCACAGAAATCGCTGTTTTCGAACTATTGAATGCGAAAAACACGTTTTCTGGTGTTTTCAGCACGCCACAGAGCGTTTGACATGCGGAAACTGCGATATCTTCGTTATTGTTGGGTTTCCAGCTGAGATATGCATTTTCAGTGATATTCTTAATGATTCTGCGGTTACAAGTGTGCAGAATCACCGCAATCGCTGTTTTCGTGCTATTAAATGCGAAAAACACGTTTTCTGGTGTTTTCAGCACGCCACAGAGCGTTTGACATGCGGAAACTGCGACATCTGCGGTATCGCTCGGTTTCCAGCTGAGATATGCATTTTCAGTGATAATCTTCATGATTCTGCTGTTACAAGTGTGCAGAATCACCGAAATCGCTATTTTCGTGCCATTGAGTGCGAAAAACTCGTTTTCTGGTGTTTTCAGCACGCCAAAGAGCGTTTGACATGCGGAAACTGCGATATCTTCAGTATCGTTGGGTTTCCAGCTGAGATATGCATTTTCAGTGATATTCTTAATAATTCTGCGGTTACAAGTGTGCAGAATCACCGCAATCGCTGTTTTCGTGCTATTGAATGCGAAAAACACGTTTTCTGGTGTTTTCAGCACTCCACAGAGCGTTTGACATGCGGAAACTGCGATATCTTCGGTATCGTTGTTGTTTCCAGCTGAGATATGCATTTTCAGTGATATTCTTAATGATTCTGCGGTTACAAGTGTGCAGAATCACCGCAATCGCTGTTTTCGTGCTATTGAATGCGAAAAACATGTTTTCTGGTGTTTTCAGCACTCCACAGAGCGTTTGACATGCGGAAACTGCGATATCTTCGGTATCGTTGTTGTTTCCAGCTGAGATATGCATTTTCAGTGATATTCTTAATGATTCTGCGGTTACAAGTGTGCAGAATCACAGAAATCGCTGTTTTCGAGCTATTGAATGCGAAAAACACGTTTTCTGGTGTTTTCAGCACGCCACAGAGCGTTTGACATGCGGAAACTGCGATATCTTCGTTATCGCTCGGTTTCCAGCTGAGATATGCATTTTCAGTGATAATCTTCATGATTCTGCTGTTACAAGTGTGCAGAATCACCGAAATCGCTGTTTTCGTGCTATAGAATGCGAAAAACACGTTTTCTGGTGTTTTCAGCACTCCACAGAGCGTTTGACATGCGGAAACTGCGATATCTTCGGTATCGCTCGGTTTCCAGCTGAGATATGCATTTTCAGTGATAATCTTCATGATTCTGCTGTTACAAGTGTGCAGAATCACCGAAATCGCTGTTTTCGTGCTATAGAATGCGAAAAACACGTTTTCTGGTGTTTTCAGCACTCCACAGTGCGTATGACATGCGGAAACTGCGATATCTTCGGTATTGTTGGGTTTCCAGCTGAGATATGCATTTTCAGTGATAATCCTCGAGTTTCTTCTGTGACAAGTGTGCAGAATAACAGAAATCGCTGTTTTCGTGCTATTGAATGCGAAAAACACGTTTTCTGGTGTTTTCAGCACTCCACAGAGCGTTTGACATGCGAAAACTGCGATATCTTCGTTATCGTTGGGTTTCCAGCTGGGATATGCATTTTCAGTGATAAACTTCATGATTCTGCTGTTACAAGTGTGCAGAATCACCGACATGGCTGTTTTCGTGCTATTGAATGCGAAAAACACGTTTTCTGGTGTTTTCAGCACTCCACAGTGCGTATGACGTGCGGAAACTGCGATATCTTCGTTATCGTTGGGTTTCCAGCTGAGATATGCATTTTCAGTAATAATCTTCGAGTTTCTTCTGTGAAAAGTGTGCAGAATCACAGAAATCGCAGTTTTCGTGCTTTTGAATGCGAAAAACACGTTTTCTGGTGTTTTCAGCACTCCACAGAGCGTTTGACACGCGGAAACTGCGATATCTTTGGTATCGTTGGGTTTCCAGCTGAGATATGCATTTTCAGTGATAATCTTCGAGTTTCTTCTGTGACAAGTGTGCAGAATCACAGAAATCGCTGTTTTCGAGCTATTGAATGCGAAAAACACGTTTTCTGGTGTCTTCAGCACGCCACAGAGCGTTTGACATGCGGAAACTGCGATATCTTCGTTATCGTTGGGTTTCCAGCTGAGATATGCATTTTCAGTGATATTCTTAATGATTCTGCTGTTACAAGTGTGCAGAATCACCGAAATGGCTGTTTTCGTGCTATTGAATGCGAAAAACACGTTTTCTGGTGTTTTCAGCTCTCCACAGAGCGTTTGATATGCGGAAACAGGGATATCTTCGTTTTCGTGCGGTTGCCAGCTGAGACATGCATTTTCTACGATAATCTTCGAGTTTCTTGTGTGACAAGTGTGCAGAATCACCGAAATCGCTGTTTTCGAGCTATAGAATGCGAAAAATACGTTTTCTGGTGTTTTCAGCACTCCACAGTGCGTATGACATGCGGAAACTGCGACATCTGCGGTATCGCTCGGTTTCCAGCTGAGATATGCATTTTCAGTGATAAACTTCATGATTCTGCTGTTACAAGTGTGCAGAATCACCGAAATCGCTGTTTCGTGCTATAGAATGCGAAAAACACGTTTTCTGGTGTTTTCAGCACTCCACAGTGCGTATGACTTGCGGAAACTGCGACATCTGCGGTATCGCTCGGTTTCCAGCTGAGATATGCATTTTCAGTGATATTCTTAATGATACAGCTGTTACAAGTGTGCAGAATCACCGAAATCGCTGTTTTCGTGCTATTGAATGCGAAAAACACGTTTTCTGGTGTTTTCAGCACTCCACAGGGCGTATGACATGCGGAAACTGCGATATCTTCGGTATCGCTCGGTTTCCAGCTGAGATATGCATTTTCAGTGATAATCTTCATGATTCTGCTGTTACAAGTGTGCAGAATCACCGAAATGGCTGTTTTCGTGCTATTGAATGCGAAAAACACGTTTTCTGGTGTTTTCAGCTCTCCACAGAGCGTTTGATATGCGGAAACAGGGATATCTTCGTTTTCGTGCGGTTGCCAGCTGAGACATGCATTTTCTACGATAATCTTCGAGTTTCTTGTGTGACAAGTGTGCAGAATCACCGAAATCGCTGTTTTCGAGCTATAGAATGCGAAAAATACGTTTTCTGGTGTTTTCAGCACGCCACAGAGCGTTTGACATGCGGAAACTGCGACATCTGCGGTATCGCTCGGTTTCCAGCTGAGATATGCATTTTCAGTGATAATCTTCATGATTCTGCTGTTACAAGTGTGCAGAATCACCGAAATCGCTATTTTCGTGCCATTGAGTGCGAAAAACTCGTTTTCTGGTGTTTTCAGCACGCCAAAGAGCGTTTGACATGCGGAAACTGCGATATCTTCAGTATCGTTGGGTTTCCAGCTGAGATATGCATTTTCAGTGATATTCTTAATAATTCTGCGGTTACAAGTGTGCAGAATCACCGCAATCGCTGTTTTCGTGCTATTGAATGCGAAAAACACGTTTTCTGGTGTTTTCAGCACTCCACAGAGCGTTTGACATGCGGAAACTGCGATATCTTCGGTATCGTTGTTGTTTCCAGCTGAGATATGCATTTTCAGTGATATTCTTAATGATTCTGCGGTTACAAGTGTGCAGAATCACCGCAATCGCTGTTTTCGTGCTATTGAATGCGAAAAACATGTTTTCTGGTGTTTTCAGCACTCCACAGAGCGTTTGACATGCGGAAACTGCGATATCTTCGGTATCGTTGTTGTTTCCAGCTGAGATATGCATTTTCAGTGATATTCTTAATGATTCTGCGGTTACAAGTGTGCAGAATCACAGAAATCGCTGTTTTCGAGCTATTGAATGCGAAAAACACGTTTTCTGGTGTTTTCAGCACGCCACAGAGCGTTTGACATGCGGAAACTGCGATATCTTCGTTATCGCTCGGTTTCCAGCTGAGATATGCATTTTCAGTGATAATCTTCATGATTCTGCTGTTACAAGTGTGCAGAATCACCGAAATCGCTGTTTTCGTGCTATAGAATGCGAAAAACACGTTTTCTGGTGTTTTCAGCACTCCACAGAGCGTTTGACATGCGGAAACTGCGATATCTTCGGTATCGCTCGGTTTCCAGCTGAGATATGCATTTTCAGTGATAATCTTCATGATTCTGCTGTTACAAGTGTGCAGAATCACCGAAATCGCTGTTTTCGTGCTATAGAATGCGAAAAACACGTTTTCTGGTGTTTTCAGCACTCCACAGTGCGTATGACATGCGGAAACTGCGATATCTTCGGTATTGTTGGGTTTCCAGCTGAGATATGCATTTTCAGTGATAATCCTCGAGTTTCTTCTGTGACAAGTGTGCAGAATAACAGAAATCGCTGTTTTCGTGCTATTGAATGCGAAAAACACGTTTTCTGGTGTTTTCAGCACTCCACAGAGCGTTTGACATGCGAAAACTGCGATATCTTCGTTATCGTTGGGTTTCCAGCTGGGATATGCATTTTCAGTGATAAACTTCATGATTCTGCTGTTACAAGTGTGCAGAATCACCGACATGGCTGTTTTCGTGCTATTGAATGCGAAAAACACGTTTTCTGGTGTTTTCAGCACTCCACAGTGCGTATGACGTGCGGAAACTGCGATATCTTCGTTATCGTTGGGTTTCCAGCTGAGATATGCATTTTCAGTAATAATCTTCGAGTTTCTTCTGTGAAAAGTGTGCAGAATCACAGAAATCGCAGTTTTCGTGCTTTTGAATGCGAAAAACACGTTTTCTGGTGTTTTCAGCACTCCACAGAGCGTTTGACACGCGGAAACTGCGATATCTTTGGTATCGTTGGGTTTCCAGCTGAGATATGCATTTTCAGTGATAATCTTCGAGTTTCTTCTGTGACAAGTGTGCAGAATCACAGAAATCGCTGTTTTCGAGCTATTGAATGCGAAAAACACGTTTTCTGGTGTCTTCAGCACGCCACAGAGCGTTTGACATGCGGAAACTGCGATATCTTCGTTATCGTTGGGTTTCCAGCTGAGATATGCATTTTCAGTGATATTCTTAATGATTCTGCTGTTACAAGTGTGCAGAATCACCGAAATGGCTGTTTTCGTGCTATTGAATGCGAAAAACACGTTTTCTGGTGTTTTCAGCTCTCCACAGAGCGTTTGATATGCGGAAACAGGGATATCTTCGTTTTCGTGCGGTTGCCAGCTGAGACATGCATTTTCTACGATAATCTTCGAGTTTCTTGTGTGACAAGTGTGCAGAATCACCGAAATCGCTGTTTTCGAGCTATAGAATGCGAAAAATACGTTTTCTGGTGTTTTCAGCACTCCACAGTGCGTATGACATGCGGAAACTGCGACATCTGCGGTATCGCTCGGTTTCCAGCTGAGATATGCATTTTCAGTGATAAACTTCATGATTCTGCTGTTACAAGTGTGCAGAATCACCGAAATCGCTGTTTCGTGCTATAGAATGCGAAAAACACGTTTTCTGGTGTTTTCAGCACTCCACAGTGCGTATGACTTGCGGAAACTGCGACATCTGCGGTATCGCTCGGTTTCCAGCTGAGATATGCATTTTCAGTGATATTCTTAATGATACAGCTGTTACAAGTGTGCAGAATCACCGAAATCGCTGTTTTCGTGCTATTGAATGCGAAAAACACGTTTTCTGGTGTTTTCAGCACTCCACAGGGCGTATGACATGCGGAAACTGCGATATCTTCGGTATCGCTCGGTTTCCAGCTGAGATATGCATTTTCAGTGATAATCTTCATGATTCTGCTGTTACAAGTGTGCAGAATCACCGAAATCGCTGTTTTCGTGCTATTGAATGCGAAAAACACGTTTTCTGGTGTTTTCAGCACTCCACAGAGCGTTTGACATGCGGAAACAGGGATATCTTCGTTTTCGTGCGGTTGCCAGCTGAGACATGCATTTTCTACGATAATCTTCGAGTTTCTTGTGTGACAAGTGTGCAGAATCACCGAAATCGCTGTTTTCGAGCTATAGAATGCGAAAAATACGTTTTCTGGTGTTTTCAGCACTCCACAGTGCGTATGACATGCGGAAACTGCGACATCTGCGGTATCGCGCGGTTTCCAGCTGAGATATGCATTTTCAGTGATAAACATCATGATTCTGCTGTTACAAGTGTGCAGAATCACCGAAATCGCTGTTTCGTGCTATAGAATGCGAAAAACACGTTTTCTGGTGTTTTCAGCACTCCACAGTGCGTATGACATGCGGAAACTGCGATATCTTCGGTATCGCTCGGTTTCCAGCTGAGATATGCATTTTCAGTGATAATCTTCATGATTCTGCTGTTACAAGTGTGCAGAATCACCGGAATCGCTGTTTTCGTGCTATTGAATGCGAAAAACACGTTTTCTGGTGTTTTCAGCACTCCACAGAGCGTTTGACATGCGGAAACTGCGCTATCTTCGGTATCGTTGGGTTTCCAGCTGAGATAAGCATTTTCAGTGATAATCTTCGAGTTTCTTCTGTGACAAGTGTGCAGAATCACAGAAATCGCAGTTTTCGTGCTTTTGAATGCGAAAAACACGTTTTCTGGTGTTTTCAGCACTCCACAGAGCGTTTGACACGCGGAAACTGCGATATCTTTGGTATCGTTGGGTTTCCAGCTGAGATATGCATTTTCAGTGATAATCTTCATGATTCTGCTGTGACAAGTGTGCAGAATCACCGAAATCGCTGTTTTCGTGCTATTGAATGCGAAAAACACGTTTTCTGGTGTTTTCAGCACTCCACAGAGCGTTTGACATGCGGAAACTGCGATATCTTCGGTATCGCTCGGTTTCCAGCTGAGATATGCATTTTCAGTGATAATCTTCATGATTCTGCTGTTACAAGTGTGCAGAATCACCGAAATCTCTGTTTTCGTGCTATAGAATGCGAAAAACGCGTTTTCTGGTGTTTTCAGCACTCCACAGTGCGTTTGACATGCGGAAACTGCGACATCTGCGGTATCGCGCGGTTTCTAGCTGAGATATGCATTTTCAGTGATAATCTTCATGATTCTGCTGTTACAAGTGTGCAGAATCACCGAAATCGCTGTTTTCGGGCTATAGAATGCGAAAAACACGTTTTCTGGTGTTTTCAGCACTCCACAGTGCGTATGACATGCGGAAACTGCGACATCTGCGGTATCGCTCGGTTTCTAGCTGAGATATGCATTTTCAGTGATAATCTTCATGATTCTGCTGTTACAAGTGTGCAGAATCACCCAAATCGCTGTTTTCGTGCTATAGAATGCGAAAAACACGTTTTCTTTTGTTTTCAGCACTCCACAGAGCGTTAGACATGCGGAAACTGCGATATCTTCCGTATCGCTCGCTTTCCAGCTGAGATATGCATTTTCAGTGATAAACTTCATGATTCTGCTGTTACAAGTGTGCAGAATCAGCGAAATCGCTGTTTTCGTGCTATAGAATGCGAAAAACACGTTTTCTGGTGTTTTCAGCACTCCACAGTGCGTATGACTTGCGGAAACTGCGACATCTGCGGTATCGCGCGGTTTCCAGCTGAGATATGCATTTTCAGTGATATTCTTAATGATACAGCTGTTACAAGTGTGCAGAATCACCGAAATCGCTGTTTTCGTGCTATTGAATGCGAAAAACACGTTTTCTGGTGTTTTCAGCACTCCACAGGGCGTTTGACATGCGGAAACTGCGATATCTTCGTTATCGCTCGGTTTCCAGCTGAGATATGCATTTTCAGTGATAATCTTCATGATTCTGCTGTTACAAGTGTGCAGAATCACCCAAATCGCTGTTTTCGTGCTAGAGAATGCGAAAAACACGTTTTCTGGAGTTTTCAGCACTCCACAGAGCGTTTGACATGCGGAAACTGCGATATCTTCGGTATCGCTCGCTTTCCAGCTGAGATATGCATTTTCAGTGATAATCTCCATGATTCTGCTGTTACAAGTGTGCAGAATCACCGAAATCGCTGTTTTCGTGCTATTGAATGCGAAAAACACGTTTTCTGGTGTTTTCAGCACTCCACAGAGCGTTTGACATGCGGAAACTGCGATATCTTCGTTATCGTTGGGTTTCCAGCTGGGATATGCATTTTCAGTGATAAACTTCATGATTCTGCTGTTACAAGTGTGCAGAATCACCGAAATGGCTGTTTTAGTGCTATTGAATGCGAAAAACACGTTTTCTGGTGTTTTCAGCACGCCACAGAGCGTTTGACATGCGGAAACTGCGATATCTTCGTTATCGTTGGGTTTCCAGCTGAGATATGCATTTTCAGTGATATTCTTATTGATTCTGCTGTTACAAGTGTGCAGAATCACCGAAATCGCTGTTTTCGTGCTATTGAATGCGAAAAACACGTTTTCTGGTGTTTTCAGCACTCCACAGAGCGTTTGACATGCGGAAACTGCGATATCTTCGGTATCGCTCGGTTTCCAGCTGAGATATGCATTTTCAGTGATAATCTTCATGATTCTGCTGTTACAAGTGTGCAGAATCACCGAAATCGCTGTTTTCGTGCTATAGAATGCGAAAAACACGTTTTCTGGTGTTTTCAGCACTCCACAGTGCGTATGACATGCGGAAACTGCGATATCTTCCTTATCGCTCGGTTTCCAGCTGAGATATGCATTTTCAGTGATAATCTTCGAGCTTCTTCTGTGACAAGTGTGCAGAATCGCAGATATCGCTGTTTTCGAGCTATTGAATGCGAAAAACACGTTTTCTGGTATTTTCAGCACGCCACAGAGCGTTTGACATGCGGAAACTGCGATATCTTCCTTATCGCTCGGTTTCCAGCTGAGATATGCATTTTCAGTGATAATCTTCATGATTCTGCTGTTACAAGTGTGCAGAATCACCCAAATCGCTGTTTTCGTGCTATAGAATGCGAAAAACACGTTTTCTTTTGTTTTCAGCACTCCACAGAGCGTTAGACATGCGGAAACTGCGATATCTTCCGTATCGCTCGCTTTCCAGCTGAGATATGCATTTTCAGTGATAAACTTCATGATTCTGCTGTTACAAGTGTGCAGAATCAGCGAAATCGCTGTTTTCGTGCTATAGAATGCGAAAAACACGTTTTCTGGTGTTTTCAGCACTCCACAGTGCGTATGACTTGCGGAAACTGCGACATCTGCGGTATCGCGCGGTTTCCAGCTGAGATATGCATTTTCAGTGATATTCTTAATGATACAGCTGTTACAAGTGTGCAGAATCACCGAAATCGCTGTTTTCGTGCTATTGAATGCGAAAAACACGTTTTCTGGTGTTTTCAGCACTCCACAGGGCGTTTGACATGCGGAAACTGCGATATCTTCGTTATCGCTCGGTTTCCAGCTGAGATATGCATTTTCAGTGATAATCTTCATGATTCTGCTGTGACAAGTGTGCAGAATCACCCAAATCGCTGTTTTCGTGCTAGAGAATGCGAAAAACACGTTTTCTGGAGTTTTCAGCACTCCACAGAGCGTTTGACATGCGGAAACTGCGATATCTTCGGTATCGCTCGCTTTCCAGCTGAGATATGCATTTTCAGTGATAATCTCCATGATTCTGCTGTTACAAGTGTGCAGAATCACCGAAATCGCTGTTTTCGTGCTATTGAATGCGAAAAACACGTTTTCTGGTGTTTTCAGCACTCCACAGAGCGTTTGACATGCGGAAACTGCGATATCTTCGTTATCGTTGGGTTTCCAGCTGGGATATGCATTTTCAGTGATAAACATCATGATTCTGCTGTTACAAGTGT
This sequence comes from Anthophora plumipes, assembly GCA_951804975.1. Taxonomy (NCBI): domain Eukaryota; kingdom Metazoa; phylum Arthropoda; class Insecta; order Hymenoptera; family Apidae; genus Anthophora; species Anthophora plumipes. The sequence goes on along the minus strand of CATORF010000924.1, from coordinate 1,796,663 downwards.
GCAGAATCACCGAAATGGCTGTTTTAGTGCTATTGAATGCGAAAAACACGTTTTCTGGTGTTTTCAGCACCTCACAGTGCGTATGACATGCGGAAACTGCAATATCTTCGATATCGTTGTTGTTTCCAGCTGAGATATGCATTTTGAGTGATAATCTTCGAGTTTCTTCTGTGACAAGTGTACAGAATAACAGAAATCGCTGTTTTCGAGCGATTGAATGCGAAAAACACGTTTTCTGGTGTTTTCAGCACGCCACAGAGCGTTTGACATGCGGAAACTGCGATATCTTCGTTATCGTTGGGTTTCCAGCTGAGATATGCATTTTCAGTGATATTCTTATTGATTCTGCTGTTACAAGTGTGCAGAATCACCGAAATCGCTGTTTTCGTGCTATTGAATGCGAAAAACACGTTTTCTGGTGTTTTCAGCACTCCACAGAGCGTTTGACATGCGGAAACTGCGATATCTTCGGTATCGCTCGGTTTCCAGCTGAGATATGCATTTTCGTGATAATCTTCACGATTCTGCTGTTACAAGTGTGCAGAATCACCGAAATCGCTGTTTTCGTGCTATAGAATGCGAAAAACACGTTTTCTGGTGTTTTCAGCACTCCACAGTGCGTATGACACGCGGAAACTGCGACATTTGCGGTATCGCTCGGTTTCCAGCTGAGATATGCATTTTCAGTGATAATCTTCATGATTCTGCTGGTACAAGTGTGCAGAATCACCGAAATCGCTGTTTTCGTGCAATAGAATGCGAAAAACACGTCTTCTGGTGTTTTCAGCACTCCACAGTGCGTATGACATGCGGAAACTGCGATATCTTCGGTATTGTTGGGTTTCCAGCTGGGATATGCATTTTCACTGATAATCTTCGAGTTTCTTCTGTGACAAGTGTGCAGAATCACAGAAATCGCTGTTTTCGAGCTATTGAATGCGAAAAACAGGTTTTCTGGTGTTTTCAGCATGCCACAGAGCGTTTGACTTGCGGAAACTGCGATATCTTCGTTATCGTTGGGTTTCCAGCTGAGATATGCATTTTCAGTGATATTCTTAATGATACAGCTGTTTCAAGTTTGCAGAATCACCGAAATCGCTGTTTTCGTGCTATTGAATGCGAAAAACACGTTTTCTGGTGTTTTCAGCACTCCACAGAGCGTTTGACATGCGGAAACTGCGATATCTTCGGTATCGTTGGGTTTCCAGCTGAGATATGCATTTTCAGTGATAATCTTCATGATTCTGCTGTTACAAGTGTGCAGAATCCCCGAAAATGCTGTTTTCGTGCTATTGAATGCGAAAAACATGTTTTCTGGTGTTTTCAGCACTCCACAGAGCGTTTGACATGCGGAAACTGCGATATCTTCGGTATTGTTGGGTTTCCAGCTGAGATATGCATTTTCAGTGATAATCTTCGAGTTTCTTCTGTGACAAGTGTGCAGAATCACCGAAATCGCTGTTTTCGTGCTATTGAATGCGAAAAACATGTTTTCTGGTGTTTTCAGCACTCCACAGAGCGTTTTACATGCGGAAACTGCGATATCTTCGTTATCGTTGGGTTTCCAGCTGAGATTTGCATTTTCAGTGATATTCTTAATGATACAGCTGTTACAAGTGTGCAGAATCACCGAAATCGCTGTTTTCGTGCTATTGAATGCGAAAAACACGTTTTCTGGTGTTTTCAGCACTCCACAGTGCGTATGACTTGCGGAAACTGCGACATCTGCGGTATCGCGCGGTTTCCAGCTGAGATATGCATTTTCAGTGATATTCTTAATGATACAGCTGTTACAAGTGTGCAGAATCACCGAAATCGCTGTTTTCGTGCTATTGAATGCGAAAAACACGTTTTCTGGTGTTTTCAGCACTCCACAGGGCGTTTGACATGCGGAAACTGCGATATCTTCGTTATCGCTCGGTTTCCAGCTGAGATATGCATTTTCAGTGATAATCTTCATGATTCTGCTGTTACAAGTGTGCAGAATCACCCAAATCGCTGTTTTCGTGCTAGAGAATGCGAAAAACACGTTTTCTGGAGTTTTCAGCACTCCACAGAGCGTTTGACATGCGGAAACTGCGATATCTTGCGTATCGCTCGCTTTCCTGCTGAGATATGCATTTTCAGTGATAATCTCCATGATTCTGCTGTTACAAGTGTGCAGAATCACCGAAATCGCTGTTTTCGTGCTATTGAATGCGAAAAACACGTTTTCTGGTGTTTTCAGCACTCCACAGAGCGTTTGACATGCGGAAACTGCGATATCTTCGTTATCGTTGGGTTTCCAGCTGGGATATGCATTTTCAGTGATAAACTTCATGATTCTGCTGTTACAAGTGTGCAGAATCACCGAAATGGCTGTTTTAGTGCTATTGAATGCGAAAAACACGTTTTCTGGTGTTTTCAGCACCTCACAGTGCGTATGACATGCGGAAACTGCAATATCTTCGGTATCGTTGTTGTTTCCAGCTGAGATATGCATTTTGAGTGATAATCTTCGAGTTTCTTCTGTGACAAGTGTACAGAATAACAGAAATCGCTGTTTTCGAGCGATTGAATGGGAAAAACACGTTTTCTGGTGTTTTCAGCACGCCACAGAGCGTTTGACATGCGGAAACTGCGATATCTTCGTTATCGTTGGGTTTCCAGCTGAGATATGCATTTTCAGTGATATTCTTATTGATTCTGCTGTTACAAGTGTGCAGAATCACCGAAATCGCTGTTTTCGTGCTATTGAATGCGAAAAACACGTTTTCTGGTGTTTTCAGCACTCCACAGAGCGTTTGACATGCGGAAACTGCGATATCTTCGGTATCGCTCGGTTTCCAGCTGAGATATGCATTTTCAGTGATAATCTTCATGATTCTGCTGTTACAAGTGTGCAGAATCACCGAAATCGCTGTTTTCGTGCTATAGAATGCGAAAAACACGTTTTCTGGTGTTTTCAGCACTCCACAGTGCGTATGACTTGCGGAAACTGCGACATCTGCGGTATCGCGCGGTTTCCAGCTGAGATATGCATTTTCAGTGATATTCTTAATGATACAGCTGTTACAAGTGTGCAGAATCACCGAAATCGCTGTTTTCGTGCTATTGAATGCGAAAAACACGTTTTCTGGTGTTTTCAGCACTCCACAGGGCGTTTGACATGCGGAAACTGCGATATCTTCGTTATCGCTCGGTTTCCAGCTGAGATATGCATTTTCAGTGATAATCTTCATGATTCTGCTGTTACAAGTGTGCAGAATCACCCAAATCGCTGTTTTCGTGCTAGAGAATGCGAAAAACACGTTTTCTGGAGTTTTCAGCACTCCACAGAGCGTTTGACATGCGGAAACTGCGATATCTTCGGTATCGCTCGCTTTCCAGCTGAGATATGCATTTTCAGTGATAATCTCCATGATTCTGCTGTTACAAGTGTGCAGAATCACCGAAATCGCTGTTTTCGTGCTATTGAATGCGAAAAACACGTTTTCTGGTGTTTTCAGCACTCCACAGAGCGTTTGACATGCGGAAACTGCGATATCTTCGTTATCGTTGGGTTTCCAGCTGGGATATGCATTTTCAGTGATAAACATCATGATTCTGCTGTTACAAGTGTGCAGAATCACCGAAATGGCTGTTTTAGTGCTATTGAATGCGAAAAACACGTTTTCTGGTGTTTTCAGCACCTCACAGTGCGTATGACATGCGGAAACTGCAATATCTTCGGTATCGTTGTTGTTTCCAGCTGAGATATGCATTTTCAGTGATAATCTTCGAGTTTCTTCTGTGACAAGTGTACAGAATAACAGAAATCGCTGTTTTCGAGCGATTGAATGCGAAAAACACGTTTTCTGGTGTTTTCAGCACGCCACAGAGCGTTTGACATGCGGAAACTGCGATATCTTCGTTATCGTTGGGTTTCCAGCTGAGATATGCATTTTCAGTGATATTCTTATTGATTCTGCTGTTACAAGTGTGCAGAATCACCGAAATCGCTGTTTTCGTGCTATTGAATGCGAAAAACACGTTTTCTGGTGTTTTCAGCACTCCACAGAGCGTTTGACATGCGGAAACTGCGATATCTTCGGTATCGCTCGGTTTCCAGCTGAGATATGCATTTTCAGTGATAATCTTCATGATTCTGCTGTTACAAGTGTGCAGAATCACCGAAATCGCTGTTTTCGTGCTATAGAATGCGAAAAACACGTTTTCTGGTGTTTTCAGCACTCCACAGTGCGTATGACATGCGGAAACTGCGACATTTGCGGTATCGCTCGGTTTCCAGCTGAGATATGCATTTTCAGTGATAATCTTCATGATTCTGCTGGTACAAGTGTGCAGAATCACCGAAATCGCTGTTTTCGTGCAATAGAATGCGAAAAACACGTCTTCTGGTGTTTTCAGCACTCCACAGTGCGTATGACATGCGGAAACTGCGATATCTTCGGTATTGTTGGGTTTCCAGCTGGGATATGCATTTTCACTGATAATCTTCGAGTTTCTTCTGTGACAAGTGTGCAGAATCACAGAAATCGCTGTTTTCGAGCTATTGAATGCGAAAAACAGGTTTTCTGGTGTTTTCAGCACGCCACAGAGCGTTTGACTTGCGGAAACTGCGATATCTTCGTTATCGTTGGGTTTCCAGCTGAGATATGCATTTTCAGTGATATTCTTAATGATACAGCTGTTTCAAGTTTGCAGAATCACCGAAATCGCTGTTTTCGTGCTATTGAATGCGAAAAACACGTTTTCTGGTGTTTTCAGCACTCCACAGAGCGTTTGACATGCGGAAACTGCGATATCTTCGGTATCGTTGGGTTTCCAGCTGAGATATGCATTTTCAGTGATAATCTTCATGATTCTGCTGGTACAAGTGTGCAGAATCACCGAAATGGCTGTTTTAGTGCTATTGAATGCGAAATACACGTTTTCTGGTGTTTTCAGCACCTCACAGTGCGTATGACATGCGGAAACTGCAATATCTTCGGTATCGTTGTTGTTTCCAGCTGAGATATGCATTTTGAGTGATAATCTTCGAGTTTCTTCTGTGACAAGTGTACAGAATAACAGAAATCGCTGTTTTCGAGCGATTGAATGCGAAAAACACGTTTTCTGGTGTTTTCAGCACGCCACAGAGCGTTTGACATGCGGAAACTGCGATATCTTCGTTATCGTTGGGTTTCCAGCTGAGATATGCATTTTCAGTGATATTCTTATTGATTCTGCTGTTACAAGTGTGCAGAATCACCGAAATCGCTGTTTTCGTGCTATTGAATGCGAAAAACACGTTTTCTGGTGTTTTCAGCACTCCACAGAGCGTTTGACATGCGGAAACTGCGATATCTTCGGTATCGCTCGGTTTCCAGCTGAGATATGCATTTTCAGTGATAATCTTCATGATTCTGCTGTTACAAGTGTGCAGAATCACCGAAATCGCTGTTTTCGTGCTATAGAATGCGAAAAACACGTTTTCTGGTGTTTTCAGCACTCCACAGTGCGTATGACATGCGGAAACTGCGACATTTGCGGTATCGCTCGGTTTCCAGCTGAGATATGCATTTTCAGTGATAATCTTCATGATTCTGCTGGTACAAGTGTGCAGAATCACCGAAATCGCTGTTTTCGTGCAATAGAATGCGAAAAACACGTCTTCTGGTGTTTTCAGCACTCCACAGTGCGTATGACATGCGGAAACTGCGATATCTTCGGTATTGTTGGGTTTCCAGCTGGGATATGCATTTTCAGTGATAATCTTCGAGTTTCTTCTGTGACAAGTGTGCAGAATCACAGAAATCGCTGTTTCCGAGCTATTGAATGCGAAAAACAGGTTTTTGTGGTGTTTTCAGCACGCCACAGAGCGTTTGACTTGCGGAAACTGCGATATCTTCGTTATCGTTGGGTTTCCAGCTGAGATATGCATTTTCAGTGATATTCTTAATGATACAGCTGTTTCAAGTTTGCAGAATCACCGAAATCGCTGTTTTCGTGCTATTGAATGCGAAAAACACGGTTTCTGGTGTTTTCAGCACTCCACAGAGCGTTTGACATGCGGAAACTGCGATATCTTCGGTATCGTTGGGTTTCCAGCTGAGATATGCATTTTCAGTGATAATCTTCATGATTCTGCTGTTACAAGTGTGCAGAATCCCCGAAAATGCTGTTTTCGTGCTATTGAATGCGAAAAACATGTTTTCTGGTGTTTTCAGCACTCCACAGAGCGTTTGACATGCGGAAACTGCGATATCTTCGGTATTGTTGGGTTTCCAGCTGAGATATGCATTTTCAGTGATAATCTTCGAGTTTCTTCTGTGACAAGTGTGCAGAATCACAGAAATCGCTGTTTTCGAGCTATTGAATGCGAAAAACACGTTTTCTGGTGTTTTCAGCGCTCCACAGAGCGTTTGACATGCGGAAACTGCGATATCTTCGGTATCGCTCGCTTTCCAGCTGAGATATGCATTTTCAGTGATAATCTCCATGATTCTGCTGTTACAAGTGTGCAGAATCACCGAAATCGCTGTTTTCGTGCTATAGAATGCGAAAAACACGTTTTCTGGTGTTTCAGCACTCCACAGTGCGTATGACATGCGGAAACTGCGATATCTTCGGTATCGTTGTTGTTTCCAGCTGAGATATGCATTTTCAGTGATAATCTTCGAGTTTCTTCTGTGACAAGTGTGCAGAATCACAGAAATCGCTGTTTTCGAGCTATTGAATGCGAAAAACACGTTTTCTGGTGTTTTCAGCACGCCACAGAGCGTTTGACATGCGGAAACTGCGATATCTTCGGTATCGCTCGCTTTCCAGCTGAGATATGCATTTTCAGTGATAATCTCCATGATTCTGCTGTTACAAGTGTGCAGAATCACCGAAATCGCTGTTTTCGTGCTATTAAATGCGAAAAACACGTTTTCTGGTGTATTCAGCACGCCACAGAGCGTTTGACATGCGGAAACTGCGACATCTGCGGTATCGCTCGCTTTCCAGCTGAGATATGCATTTTCAGTGATAATCTTCATGATTCTGCTGTTACAAGTGTGCAGCATCACAGAAATCGCTGTTTTCGAGCTATTGAATGCGAAAAATACGTTTTCTGGTGTTTTCAGCACTCCACAGTGCGTATGACATGCGGAAACTGCGACATCTGCGGTATCGCTCGGTTTCCAGCTGAGATATGCATTTTCGGTGATAATCTTCATGATTCTGCTGTTACAAGTGTGCAGAATCACCGAAATCTCTGTTTTCGTGCTATAGAATGCGAAAAACACGTTTTCTTGTGTTTGCAGCACCCGACAGTGCGTTTGATGTACGGAAACAGGGATATCTTCGTTTTCGTGCGGTTGCCAGCTGAGACATGCATTTTCTACGATAATCTTCGAGTTTCTTGTGTGACAAGTGTGCAGAATCACAGAAATCGCTGTTTTCGTGCTATTGAATGCGAAAAACACGTTTTCTGGTGTTCTCAGCACTCCACAGAGCGTTTGACACGCGGAAACTGCGATATCTTCGGTATAGCTCGGTTTCCAGCTGAGATGTGCATTTTCAGTGATAATCTTCATGATTCTGCTGTTACAAGTGTGCAGAATCACCGAAATCGCTGTTTTCGTGCTATAGAATGCGAAAAACACGTTTTCTGGTGTTTGCAGCACCCGACAGTGCGTTTGATGTACGGAAACAGGGATATCCTCGTTTTCGTGCGGTTGCCAGCTGAGACATGCATTTTCTACGATAATCTTCGAGTTTCTTGTGTGACAAGTGTGCAGAATCACCATAATCGCTGTTTTCGAGCTATAGAATGCGAAAAATACGTTTTCTGGTGTTTTCAGCACTCCACAGAGCGTATGACATGCGGAAACTGCGACATCTGCGGTATCGCTCGGTTTCCAGCTGAGATATGCATTTTCTGTGATAATCTTCGTGATTCTGCTGTTACAAGTGTGCAGAATCACCGAAATCGCTGTTTTCGTGCTATAGAATGCGAAAAACACGTTTTCTGGTGTTTTCAGCACGCCACAGAGCGTTTGACTTGCGGAAACTGCGATATCTTCGTTATCGTTGGGTTTCCAGCTGAGATATGCATTTTCAGTGATATTCTTAATGATACAGCTGTTTCAAGTTTGCAGAATCACCGAAATCGCTGTTTTCGTGCTATTGAATGCGAAAAACACGTTTTCTGGTGTTTTCAGCACTCCACAGAGCGTTTGACATGCGGAAACAGCGATATCTTCGGTATTGTTGGGTTTCCAGCTGAGATATGCATTTTCAGTGATAATCTTCGAGTTTCTTCTGTGACAAGTGTGCAGAATCACAGAAATCGCTGTTTTCGAGCGATTGAATGCGAAAAACACGTTTTCTGGTGTTTTCAGCACGCCACAGAGCGTTTGACATGCGGAAACTGCGATATCTTCGTTATCGTTGGGTTTCCAGCTGAGATATGCATTTTCAGTGATATTCTTATTGATTCTGCTGTTACAAGTGTGCAGAATCACCGAAATCGCTGTTTTCGTGCTATTGAATGCGAAAAACACGTTTTCTGGTGTTTTCAGCACTCCACAGAGCGTTTGACATGCGGAAACTGCGATATCTTCGGTATCGCTCGGATTCCAGCTGAGATATGCATTTTCAGTGATAATCTTCATGATTCTGCTGTTACAAGTGTGCAGAATCACCGAAATCGCTGTTTTCGTGCTATTGAATGCGAAAAACACGTTTTCTGGTGTTTTCAGCACTCCACAGAGCGTTTGACATGCGGAAACTGCGATATCTTCGGTATCGCTCGGATTCCAGCTGAGATATGCATTTTCAGTGATAATCTTCATGATTCTGCTGTTACAAGTGTGCAGAATCACCGAAATCGCTGTTTTCGTGCTATAGAATGCGAAAAACACGTTTTCTGGTGTTTTCAGCACTCCACAGTGCGTATGACATGCGGAAACTGCGACATTTGCGGTATCGCTCGGTTTCCAGCTGAGATATGCATTTTCAGTGATAATCTTCATGATTCTGCTGGTACAAGTGTGCAGAATCACCGAAATCGCTGTTTTCGTGCAATAGAATGCGAAAAACACGTCTTCTGTTGTTTTCAGCACTCCACAGTGCGTATGACATGCGGAAACTGCGATATCTTCGGTATTGTTGGGTTTCCAGCTGGGATATGCATTTTCAGTGATAATCTTCGAGTTTCTTCTGTGACAAGTGTGCAGAATCACAGAAATCGCTGTTTTCGAGCTATTGAATGCGAAAAACACGTTTTCTGGTGTTTTCAGCACGCCACAGAGCGTTTGACTTGCGGAAACTGCGATATCTTCGTTATCGTTGGGTTTCCAGCTGAGATATGCATTTTCAGTGATATTCTTAATGATACAGCTGTTTCAAGTTTGCAGAATCACCGAAATCGCTGTTTTCGTGCTATTGAATGCGAAAAACACGTTTTCTGGTGTTTTCAGCACTCCACAGAGCGTTTGACATGCGGAAACTGCGATATCTTCGGTATCGTTGGGTTTCCAGCTGAGATATGCATTTTCAGTGATAATCTTCATGATTCTGCTGTTACAAGTGTGCAGAATCCCCGAAAATGCTGTTTTCGTGCTATTGAATGCGAAAAACATGTTTTCTGGTGTTTTCAGCACTCCACAGAGCGTTTGACATGCGGAAACTGCGATATCTTCGGTATTGTTGGGTTTCCAGCTGAGATATGCATTTTCAGTGATAATCTTCGAGTTTCTTCTGTGACAAGTGTGCAGAATCACAGAAATCGCTGTTTTCGAGCTATTGAATGCGAAAAACACGTTTTCTGGTGTTTTCAGCGCTCCACAGAGCGTTTGACATGCGGAAACTGCGATATCTTCGGTATCGCTCGCTTTCCAGCTGAGATATGCATTTTCAGTGATAATCTCCATGATTCTGCTGTTACAAGTGTGCAGAATCACCGAAATCGCTGTTTTCGTGCTATAGAATGCGAAAAACACGTTTTCTGGTGTTGCAGCACTCCACAGTGCGTATGACATGCGGAAACTGCGATATCTTCGGTATCGTTGTTGTTTCCAGCTGAGATATGCATTTTCAGTGATAATCTTCGAGTTTCTTCTGTGACAAGTGTGCAGAATCACAGAAATCGCTGTTTTCGAGCTATTGAATGCGAAAAACACGTTTTCTGGTGTTTTCAGCACGCCACAGAGCGTTTGACATGCGGAAACTACGATATCTTCGGTATCGCTCGCTTTCCAGCTGAGATATGCATTTTCAGTGATAATCTCCATGATTCTGCTGTTACAAGTGTGCAGAATCACCGAAATCGCTGTTTTCGTGCTATTAAATGCGAAAAACACGTTTTCTGGTGTTTTCAGCACGCCACAGAGCGTTTGACATGCGGAAACTGCGACATCTGCGGTATCGCTCGCTTTCCAGCTGAGATATGCATTTTCAGTGATAATCTTCATGATTCTGCTGTTACAAGTGTGCAGCATCACAGAAATCGCTGTTTTCGAGCTATTGAATGCGAAAAATACGTTTTCTGGTGTTTTCAGCACTCCACAGTGCGTATGACATGCGGAAACTGCGACATCTGCGGTATCGCTCGGTTTCCAGCTGAGATATGCATTTTCAGTGATAATCTTCATGATTCTGCTGTTACAAGTGTGCAGAATCACCGAAATCTCTGTTTTCGTGCTATAGAATGCGAAAAACACGTTTTCTGGTGTTTGCAGCACCCGACAGTGCGTTTGATGTACGGAAACAGGGATATCTTCGTTTTCGTGCGGTTGCCAGCTGAGACATGCATTTTCTACGATAATCTTCGAGTTTCGTCTGTGACAAGTGTGCAGAATCACAGAAATCGCTGTTTTCGAGCTATTGAATGCGAAAAACACGTTTTCTGGTGTTTTCTGCACGCCACAGAGCGTTTGACATGCGGAAACTGCGATATCTTCGGTATCGCTCGCTTTCCAGCTGAGATATGCATTTTCAGTGATAATCTCCATGATTCTGCTGTTACAAGTGTGCAGAATCACCGAAATCGCTGTTTTCGTGCTATTGAATGCGAAAAACACGTTTTCTGGTGTTTTCAGCACTCCACAGAGCGTTTGACATGCGGAAACTGCGATATCTTCGGTATCGTTGGGTTTCCAGCTGAGATATGCATTTTCAGTGATAATCTTCATGATTCTGCTGTTAGAAGTGTGCAGAATCACCGAAAACCATGTTTTCGTGCTATTGAATGCGAAAAACACGTTTTCTGGTGTTTTCAGCACTCCACAGAGCGTTTGACATGCGGAAACTGCGATATCTTCGGTATCGTTGGGTTTCCAGCTGAGATATGCATTTTCAGTGATAATCTTCATGATTCTGCTGTTACAAGTGTGCAGAATACACCCAAATCGCTGTTTTCGTGCTATAGAATGCGAAAAACACGTTTTCTGATGTTTTCAGCACTCCACAGAGCGTTTGACATGCGGAAACTGCAATATCTTCGGTATCGCTCGCTTTCCAGCTGAGATATGCATTTTCAGTGATAATCTCCATGATTCTGCTGTTACAAGTGTGCAGAATCACCGAAATCGCTGTTTTCGTGCTATTGAATGCGAAAAACACGTTTTCTGGTGTTTTCAGCACTCCACAGAGCGTTTGACATGCGGAAACTGCGATATCTTCGTTATCGTTGGGTTTCCAGCTGGGATATGCATTTTCAGTGATAAACTTCATGATTCTGCTGTTACAAGTGTGCAGAATCACAGAAATCGCTGTTTTCCAGCTATTGAATGCGAAAAACACGTTTTCTGGTGATTTTAGCACTCCACAGAGCGTTTGACATGCGGAAACTGCGATATCTTCGTTATCGTTGGGTTTCCAGCTGGGATATGCATTTTCAGTGATAAACTTCATGATTCTGCTGTTACAAGTGTGCAGAATCACCGAAATGGCTGTTTTCGTGCTATTGAATGCGAAAAACACGTTTTCTGGTGTTTTCAGCACTCCACAGTGCGTATCACATGCGGAAACTGCGATATCTTCGGTATCGCTCGGTTTCCAGCTGAGATATGCATTTTCAGTGATAATCTTCATGATTCTGCTGTTACAAGTGTGCAGAATCACCGACATCGCTGTTTTCGTGCTATTGAATGCGAAAAACACGTTTTCTGGTGTTTTCAGCACTCCACAGAGCGTTTGATATGCGGAAACTGGGATATCTTCGTTTTCGTGCGGTTGCCAGCTGAGAATGCATTTTCTACGATAATCTTCGAGTTTCTTGTGTGACAAGTGTGCAGAATCACCGAAATCGCTGTTTTCGTGCTATAGAATGCGAAAAATACGTTTTCTGGTGTTTTCAGCACTCCACAGTGCGTATGACATGCGGAAACTGCGACATCTGCGGTATCACTCGGTTTCCAGCTGAGATATGCATTTTCAGTGATAATCTTCATGATTCTGCTGTTACAAGTGTGCAGAATCACCGAAAACCCTGTTTTCGTGCTATTGAATGCGAAAAACACGTTTTCTGGTGTTTTCAGCACGCCACAGAGCGTTTGACATGCGGAAACTGCGATATCTTCGGTATCGTTGGGTTTCCAGCTGAGACATGCATTTTCTACGATAATCTTCGAGTTTCTTGTGTTACAAGTGTGCAGAATCACCGAAATCGCTGTTCTTCGTGCTATAGAATGCGAAAAATACGTTTTCTGGTGTTTTCAGCACTCCACAGTGCGTATGACATGCGGAAACTGCGACATCTGCGGTATCGCTCGGTTTCCAGCTGAGATATGCATTTTCAGTGATAATCTTCATGATTCTGCTGTTACAAGTGTGCAGAATCACCGAAATCTCTGTTTTCGTGCTATAGAATGCGAAAAACACGTTTTCTGGTGTTTGCAGCACCCGACAGTGCGTTTGATGTACGGAAACAGGGATATCCTCGTTTTCGTGCGGTTGCCAGCTGAGACATGCATTTTCTACGATAATCTTCGAGTTTCTTGTGTGACAAGTGTGCAGAATCACCATAATCGCTGTTTTCGAGCTATAGAATGCGAAAAATACGTTTTCTGGTGTTTTCAGCACTCCACAGAGCGTATGACATTCGGAAACTGCGACATCTGCGGTATCGCTCGGTTTCCAGCTGAGATATGCATTTTCAGTGATAATCTTCATGATTCTGCTGTTACAAGTGTGCAGAATCACCGAAATCGCTGTTTTCGTGCTATAGAATGCGAAAAACACGTTTTCTGGTGTTTTCAGCACTCCACAGAGCGTATGACATGCGGAAACTGCGACATCTGCGGTATCGCTCGGTTTCCAGCTGAGATATGCATTTTCAGTGATAATCTTCATGATTCTGCTGTTACAAGTGTGCAGAATCACCGAGATCGCTGTTTTCGTGCTATAGAATGCGAAAAACACGTTTTCTGGTGTTTTCAGCACTCCACGGTGCGTATGACATGCGGAAACTGCGATATCTTCGGTATTGTTGGGTTTCCAGCTGAGATATGCATTTTCAGTGATAATCTTCGAGTTTCGTCTGTGACAAGTGTGCAGAATCACAGAAATCGCTGTTTTCGAGCTATTGAATGCGAAAAACACGTTTTCTGGTGTTTTCTGCACGCCACAGAGCGTTTGACATGCGGAAACTGCGATATCTTCGTTATCGCTCGCTTTCCAGCTGAGATATGCATTTTCAGTGATAATCTCCATGATTCTGCTGTTACAAGTGTGCAGAATCACCGAAATCGCTGTTTTCGTGCTATTGAATGCGAAAAACACGTTTTCTGGTGTTTTCAGCACTCCACAGAGCGTTTGACATGCGGAAACTGCGATATCTTCGGTATCGTTGGGTTTCCAGCTGAGATATGCATTTTCAGTGATAATCTTCATGATTCTGCTGTTACAAGTGTGCAGAATCACCGAAAACCATGTTTTCGTGCTATTGAATGCGAAAAACACGTTTTCTGGTTTTTCAGCACTCCACAGAGCGTTTGACATGCGGAAACTGCGATATCTTCGGTATCGTTGGGTTTCCAGCTGAGATATGCATTTTCAGTGATAATCTTCATGATTCTGCTGTTACAAGTGTGCAGAATACACCCAAATCGCGGTGTTCGTGCTATAGAATGCGAAAAACACGTTTTCTGATGTTTTCAGCACTCCACAGAGCGTTTGACATGCGGAAACTGCAATATCTTCGGTATCGCTCGCTTTCCAGCTGAGATATGCATTTTCAGTGATAATCTCCATGATTCTGCTGTTACAAGTGTGCAGAATCACCGAAATCGCTGTTTTCGTGCTATTGAATGCGAAAAACACGTTTTCTGGTGTTTTCAGCACTCCACAGAGCGTTTGACATGCGGAAACTGCGATATCTTCGTTATCGTTGGGTTTCCAGCTGGGATATGCATTTTCAGTGATAAACTTCATGATTCTGCTGTTACAAGTGTGCAGAATCACAGAAATCGCTGTTTTCCAGCTATTGAATGCGAAAAACACGTTTTCTGGTGTTTTCAGCACTCCACAGAGCGTTTGACATGCGGAAACTGCGATATCTTCGTTATCGTTGGGTTTCCAGCTGGGATATGCATTTTCAGTGATAAACTTCATGATTCTGCTGTTACAAGTGTGCAGAATCACCGAAATGGCTGTTTTCGTGCTATTGAATGCGAAAAACACGTTTTCTGGTGTTTTCAGCACTCCACAGTGCGTATCACATGCGGAAACTGCGATATCTTCGGTATCGCTCGGTTTCCAGCTGAGATATGCATTTTCAATGATAATCTTCATGATTCTGCTGTTACAAGTGTGCAGAATCACCGAAATCGCTGTTTTCGTGCTATTGAATGCGAAAAACACGTTTTCTGGTGTTTTCAGCACGCCACAGAGCGTTTGACATGCGGAAACTGCGATATCTGCGGTATCGTTGGGTTTCCAGCTGAGATATGCATTTTCAGTGATAATCTTCGAGTTTCTTCTGTGACAAGTGTGCAGAATCACAGAAATCGCAGTTTTCGTGCTTTTGAATGCGAAAAACACGTTTTCTGGTGTTTTCAGCACTCCACAGAGCGTTTGACATGCGGAAACTGCGATATCTTCGGTATCGCTCGGTTTGCAGCTGAGATATGCATTTTCAGTGATAATCTTCATGATTCTGCAGTTACAACTGTGCAGAATCACCGAAATCGCTGTTTTCGTGCTATAGAATGCGAAAAACACGTTTTCTGGTGTTTTCAGCACTCCACAGTGCGTATGACATGCGGAAACTGCGACATCTGTGGTATCGCTCGGTTTCCAGCTGAGATATGCATTTTCAGTGATAATCTTCATGATTCTGCTGGTACAAGTTTGCAGAATCACCGAAATCGCTGTTTTCGTGCTATTGAATGCGAAAAACACGTTTTCTGGTGTTTTCAGCACGCCACAGAGCGTTTGACGTGCGGAAACTGCGATATCTGCGGTATCGTTGGGTTTCCAGCTGAGATATGCATTTTCAGTGATAATCTTCGAGTTTCTTCTGTGACAAGTGTGCAGAATCACAGAAATCGCAGTTTTCGTGCTTTTGAATGCGAAAAACACGTTTTCTGGTGTTTTCAGCACTCCACAGAGCGTTTGACATGCGGAAACTGCGATATCTTCGGTATCGCTCGGTTTCCAGCTGAGATATGCATTTTCAGTGATAATCTTCATGATTCTGCAGTTACAACTGTGCAGAATCACCGAAATCGCTGTTTTCGTGCTATAGAATGCGAAAAACACGTTTTCTGGTGTTTTCAGCACTCCACAGTGCGTATGACATGCGGAAACTGCGACATCTGCAGTATCGCTCGGTTTCCAGCTGAGATATGCATTTTCAGTGATAATCTTCATGATTCTGCTGGTACAAGTGTGCAGAATCACAGAAATCGCTGTTTTCGAGCTATTGAATGCGAAAAACACGTTTTCTGGTGTTTTCAGCACGCCACAGAGCGTTTGACATGCGGAAACTGCGATATCTTCGTTATCGTCGGGTTTCCAGCTGAGATATGCATTTTCAGTGATATTCTTAATGATACAGCTGTTACAAGTTTGCAGAATCACCGAAATCGCTGTTTTCGTGCTATTGAATGCGAAAAACACGTTTTCTGGTGTTTTCAGCACGCCACAGAGCGTTTGACGTGCGGAAACTGCGATATCTTCGTTATCGTTGGGTTTCCAGCTAAGATATGCATTTTCAGTGATAATCTTCATGATTCTGCTGTTACAAGTGTGCAGAATCCCCGAAAACGCTGTTTTCGTGCTAGAGAATGCGAAAAACACGTTTTCTGGTGTTTTCAGCACTCCACAGAGCGTTTGACATGCGGAAACTGCGATATCTTCGGTATCGCTCGCTTTCCAGCTGAGATATGCATTTTCAGTGATAATCTCCATGATTCTGCTGTTACAAGTGTGCAGAATCACCGAAATCGCTGTTTTCGTGCTATTGAATGCGAAAAACACGTTTTCTGGTGTTTTCAGCACTCCACAGAGCGTTTGACATGCGGAAACTGCGATATCTTCGTTATCGTTGGGTTTCCAGCTGGGATATGCATTTTCAGTGATAATCTCCATGATTCTGCTGTTACAAGTGTGCAGAATCACCGAAATCGCTGTTTTCGTGCTATTGAATGCGAAAAACACGTTTTCTGGTGTTTTCAGCACTCCACAGAGCGTTTGATATGCGGAAACTGGGATATCTTCGTTTTCGTGCGGTTGCCAGCTGAGAATGCATTTTCTACGATAATCTTCGAGTTTCTTGTGTGACAAGTGTGCAGAATCACCGAAATCGCTGTTTTCGTGCTATAGAATGCGAAAAATACGTTTTCTGGTGTTTTCAGCACTCCACAGTGCGTATGACATGCGGAAACTGCGACATCTGCGGTATCACTCGGTTTCCAGCTGAGATATGCATTTTCAGTGATAATCTTCATGATTCTGCTGTTACAAGTGTGCAGAATCACCGAAAACCCTGTTTTCGTGCTATTGAATGCGAAAAACACGTTTTCTGGTGTTTTCAGCACGCCACAGAGCGTTTGACATGCGGAAACTGCGATATCTTCGGTATCGTTGGGTTTCCAGCTGAGACATGCATTTTCTACGATAATCTTCGAGTTTCTTGTGTTACAAGTGTGCAGAATCACCGAAATCGCTGTTCTTCGTGCTATAGAATGCGAAAAATACGTTTTCTGGTGTTTTCAGCACTCCACAGTGCGTATGACATGCGGAAACTGCGACATCTGCGGTATCGCTCGGTTTCCAGCTGAGATATGCATTTTCAGTGATAATCTTCATGATTCTGCTGTTACAAGTGTGCAGAATCACCGAAATCTCTGTTTTCGTGCTATAGAATGCGAAAAACACGTTTTCTGGTGTTTGCAGCACCCGACAGTGCGTTTGATGTACGGAAACAGGGATATCCTCGTTTTCGTGCGGTTGCCAGCTGAGACATGCATTTTCTACGATAATCTTCGAGTTTCTTGTGTGACAAGTGTGCAGAATCACCATAATCGCTGTTTTCGAGCTATAGAATGCGAAAAATACGTTTTCTGGTGTTTTCAGCACTCCACAGAGCGTATGACATTCGGAAACTGCGACATCTGCGGTATCGCTCGGTTTCCAGCTGAGATATGCATTTTCAGTGATAATCTTCATGATTCTGCTGTTACAAGTGTGCAGAATCACCGAAATCGCTGTTTTCGTGCTATAGAATGCGAAAAACACGTTTTCTGGTGTTTTCAGCACTCCACAGAGCGTATGACATGCGGAAACTGCGACATCTGCGGTATCGCTCGGTTTCCAGCTGAGATATGCATTTTCAGTGATAATCTTCATGATTCTGCTGTTACAAGTGTGCAGAATCACCGAGATCGCTGTTTTCGTGCTATAGAATGCGAAAAACACGTTTTCTGGTGTTTTCAGCACTCCACGGTGCGTATGACATGCGGAAACTGCGATATCTTCGGTATTGTTGGGTTTCCAGCTGAGATATGCATTTTCAGTGATAATCTTCGAGTTTCGTCTGTGACAAGTGTGCAGAATCACAGAAATCGCTGTTTTCGAGCTATTGAATGCGAAAAACACGTTTTCTGGTGTTTTCTGCACGCCACAGAGCGTTTGACATGCGGAAACTGCGATATCTTCGTTATCGCTCGCTTTCCAGCTGAGATATGCATTTTCAGTGATAATCTCCATGATTCTGCTGTTACAAGTGTGCAGAATCACCGAAATCGCTGTTTTCGTGCTATTGAATGCGAAAAACACGTTTTCTGGTGTTTTCAGCACTCCACAGAGCGTTTGACATGCGGAAACTGCGATATCTTCGGTATCGTTGGGTTTCCAGCTGAGATATGCATTTTCAGTGATAATCTTCATGATTCTGCTGTTACAAGTGTGCAGAATCACCGAAAACCATGTTTTCGTGCTATTGAATGCGAAAAACACGTTTTCTGGTTTTTCAGCACTCCACAGAGCGTTTGACATGCGGAAACTGCGATATCTTCGGTATCGTTGGGTTTCCAGCTGAGATATGCATTTTCAGTGATAATCTTCATGATTCTGCTGTTACAAGTGTGCAGAATACACCCAAATCGCGGTGTTCGTGCTATAGAATGCGAAAAACACGTTTTCTGATGTTTTCAGCACTCCACAGAGCGTTTGACATGCGGAAACTGCAATATCTTCGGTATCGCTCGCTTTCCAGCTGAGATATGCATTTTCAGTGATAATCTCCATGATTCTGCTGTTACAAGTGTGCAGAATCACCGAAATCGCTGTTTTCGTGCTATTGAATGCGAAAAACACGTTTTCTGGTGTTTTCAGCACTCCACAGAGCGTTTGACATGCGGAAACTGCGATATCTTCGTTATCGTTGGGTTTCCAGCTGGGATATGCATTTTCAGTGATAAACTTCATGATTCTGCTGTTACAAGTGTGCAGAATCACAGAAATCGCTGTTTTCCAGCTATTGAATGCGAAAAACACGTTTTCTGGTGTTTTCAGCACTCCACAGAGCGTTTGACATGCGGAAACTGCGATATCTTCGTTATCGTTGGGTTTCCAGCTGGGATATGCATTTTCAGTGATAAACTTCATGATTCTGCTGTTACAAGTGTGCAGAATCACCGAAATGGCTGTTTTCGTGCTATTGAATGCGAAAAACACGTTTTCTGGTGTTTTCAGCACTCCACAGTGCGTATCACATGCGGAAACTGCGATATCTTCGGTATCGCTCGGTTTCCAGCTGAGATATGCATTTTCAATGATAATCTTCATGATTCTGCTGTTACAAGTGTGCAGAATCACCGAAATCGCTGTTTTCGTGCTATTGAATGCGAAAAACACGTTTTCTGGTGTTTTCAGCACGCCACAGAGCGTTTGACATGCGGAAACTGCGATATCTGCGGTATCGTTGGGTTTCCAGCTGAGATATGCATTTTCAGTGATAATCTTCGAGTTTCTTCTGTGACAAGTGTGCAGAATCACAGAAATCGCAGTTTTCGTGCTTTTGAATGCGAAAAACACGTTTTCTGGTGTTTTCAGCACTCCACAGAGCGTTTGACATGCGGAAACTGCGATATCTTCGGTATCGCTCGGTTTGCAGCTGAGATATGCATTTTCAGTGATAATCTTCATGATTCTGCAGTTACAACTGTGCAGAATCACCGAAATCGCTGTTTTCGTGCTATAGAATGCGAAAAACACGTTTTCTGGTGTTTTCAGCACTCCACAGTGCGTATGACATGCGGAAACTGCGACATCTGTGGTATCGCTCGGTTTCCAGCTGAGATATGCATTTTCAGTGATAATCTTCATGATTCTGCTGGTACAAGTTTGCAGAATCACCGAAATCGCTGTTTTCGTGCTATTGAATGCGAAAAACACGTTTTCTGGTGTTTTCAGCACGCCACAGAGCGTTTGACGTGCGGAAACTGCGATATCTGCGGTATCGTTGGGTTTCCAGCTGAGATATGCATTTTCAGTGATAATCTTCGAGTTTCTTCTGTGACAAGTGTGCAGAATCACAGAAATCGCAGTTTTCGTGCTTTTGAATGCGAAAAACACGTTTTCTGGTGTTTTCAGCACTCCACAGAGCGTTTGACATGCGGAAACTGCGATATCTTCGGTATCGCTCGGTTTCCAGCTGAGATATGCATTTTCAGTGATAATCTTCATGATTCTGCAGTTACAACTGTGCAGAATCACCGAAATCGCTGTTTTCGTGCTATAGAATGCGAAAAACACGTTTTCTGGTGTTTTCAGCACTCCACAGTGCGTATGACATGCGGAAACTGCGACATCTGCAGTATCGCTCGGTTTCCAGCTGAGATATGCATTTTCAGTGATAATCTTCATGATTCTGCTGGTACAAGTGTGCAGAATCACAGAAATCGCTGTTTTCGAGCTATTGAATGCGAAAAACACGTTTTCTGGTGTTTTCAGCACGCCACAGAGCGTTTGACATGCGGAAACTGCGATATCTTCGTTATCGTCGGGTTTCCAGCTGAGATATGCATTTTCAGTGATATTCTTAATGATACAGCTGTTACAAGTTTGCAGAATCACCGAAATCGCTGTTTTCGTGCTATTGAATGCGAAAAACACGTTTTCTGGTGTTTTCAGCACGCCACAGAGCGTTTGACGTGCGGAAACTGCGATATCTTCGTTATCGTTGGGTTTCCAGCTAAGATATGCATTTTCAGTGATAATCTTCATGATTCTGCTGTTACAAGTGTGCAGAATCCCCGAAAACGCTGTTTTCGTGCTAGAGAATGCGAAAAACACGTTTTCTGGTGTTTTCAGCACTCCACAGAGCGTTTGACATGCGGAAACTGCGATATCTTCGGTATCGCTCGCTTTCCAGCTGAGATATGCATTTTCAGTGATAATCTCCATGATTCTGCTGTTACAAGTGTGCAGAATCACCGAAATCGCTGTTTTCGTGCTATTGAATGCGAAAAACACGTTTTCTGGTGTTTTCAGCACTCCACAGAGCGTTTGACATGCGGAAACTGCGATATCTTCGTTATCGTTGGGTTTCCAGCTGGGATATGCATTTTCAGTGATAAACTTCATGATTCTGCTGTTACAAGTGTGCAGAATCACCGAAATGGCTGTTTTAGTGCTATTGAATGCGAAAAACACGTTTTCTGGTGTTTTCAGCACCTCACAGTGCGTATGACATGCGGAAACTGCAATATCTTCGGTATCGTTGTTGTTTCCAGCTGAGATATGCATTTTCAGTGATAATCTTCGAGTTTCTTCTGTGACAAGTGTACAGAATCACAGAAATCGCTGTTTTCGAGCTATTGAATGCGAAAAACACGTTTTCTGGTGTTTTCAGCACTCCACAGTGCGTATGACATGCGGAAACTGCGACATTTGCGGTATCGCTCGGTTTCCAGCTGAGATATGCATTTTCAGTGATAATCTTCATGATTCTGCTGGTACAAGTGTGCAGAATCACCGAAATCGCTGTTTTCGTGCTATTGAATGCGAAAAACACGTTTTCTGGTGTTTTCAGCACGCCACAGAGCGTTTGACGTGCGGAAACTGCGATATCTGCGGTATCGTTGGGTTTCCAGCTGAGATATGCATTTTCAGTGATAATCTTCGAGTTTCTTCTGTGACAAGTGTGCAGAATCACAGAAATCGCAGTTTTCGTGCTTTTGAATGCGAAAAACACGTTTTCTGGTGTTTTCAGCACTCCACAGAGCGTTTGACATGCGGAAACTGCGATATCTTCGGTATCGCTCGGTTTCCAGCTGAGATATGCATTTTCAGTGATAATCTTCATGATTCTGCAGTTACAACTGTGCAGAATCACCGAAATCGCTGTTTTCGTGCTATAGAATGCGAAAAACACGTTTTCTGGTGTTTTCAGCACTCCACAGTGCGTATGACATGCGGAAACTGCGACATCTGCAGTATCGCTCGGTTTCCAGCTGAGATATGCATTTTCAGTGATAATCTTCATGATTCTGCTGGTACAAGTGTGCAGAATCACAGAAATCGCTGTTTTCGAGCTATTGAATGCGAAAAACACGTTTTCTGGTGTTTTCAGCACGCCACAGAGCGTTTGACATGCGGAAACTGCGATATCTTCGTTATCGTCGGGTTTCCAGCTGAGATATGCATTTTCAGTGATATTCTTAATGATGCAGCTGTTACAAGTTTGCAGAATCACCGAAATCGCTGTTTTCGTGCTATTGAATGCGAAAAACACGTTTTCTGGTGTTTTCAGCACGCCACAGAGCGTTTGACGTGCGGAAACTGCGATATCTTCGTTATCGTTGGGTTTCCAGCTGAGATATGCATTTTCAGTGATAATCTTCATGATTCTGCTGTTACAAGTGTGCAGAATCCCCGAAAACGCTGTTTTCGTGCTATTGAATGCGAAAAACATGATTTCTGGTGTTTTCAGCACTCCACAGAGCGTTTGACATGCGGAAACTGCAATATCCTCGGTATTGTTGGGTTTCCAGCTGAGATATGCATTTTCAGTGATAAACTTCATGATTCTGCTGTTACAAGTGTGCAGAATCAGCGAAATCGCTGTTTTCGTGCTATAGAATGCGAAAAACACGTTTTCTGGTGTTTTCAGCACTCCACAGTGCGTATGACTTGCGGAAACTGCGACATCTGCGGTATCGCTCGGTTTCCAGCTGAGATATGCATTTTCAGTGATATTCTTAATGATACAGCTGTTACAAGTGTGCAGAATCACCGAAATCGCTGTTTTCGTGCTATTGAATGCGAAAAACACGTTTTCTGGTGTTTTCAGCACTCCACAGGGCGTTTGACATGCGGAAACTGCGATATCTTCGTTATCGCTCGGTTTCCAGCTGAGATATGCATTTTCAGTGATAATCTTCATGATTCTGCTGTTACAAGTGTGCAGAATCACCCAAATCGCTGTTTTCGTGCTAGAGAATGCGAAAAACACGTTTTCTGGTGTTTTCAGCACTCCACAGAGCGTTTGACATGCGGAAACTGCGATATCTTCGGTATCGCTCGCTTTCCAGCTGAGATATGCATTTTCAGTGATAATCTCCATGATTCTGCTGTTACAAGTGTGCAGAATCACCGAAATCGCTGTTTTCGTGCTATTGAATGCGAAAAACACGTTTTCTGGTGTTTTCAGCACTCCACAGAGCGTTTGACATGCGGAAACTGCGATATCTTCGTTATCGTTGGGTTTCCAGCTGGGATATGCATTTTCAGTGATAAACTTCATGATTCTGCTGTTACAAGTGTGCAGAATCACAGAAATCGCTGTTTTCGAGCTATTGAATGCGAAAAACACGTTTTCTGGTGTTTTCAGCGCTCCACAGAGCGTTTGACATGCGGAAACTGCGATATCTTCGGTATCGCTCGCTTTCCAGCTGAGATATGCATTTTCAGTGATAATCTCCATGATTCTGCTGTTACAAGTGTGCAGAATCACCGAAATCGCTGTTTTCGTGCTATAGAATGCGAAAAACACGTTTTCTGGTGTTTCAGCACTCCACAGTGCGTATGACATGCGGAAACTGCGATATCTTCGGTATCGTTGTTGTTTCCAACTGAGATATGCATTTTCAGTGATAATCTTCGAGTTTCTTCTGTGACAAGTGTGCAGAATCACAGAAATCGCTGTTTTCGAGCTATTGAATGCGAAAAACACGTTTTCTGGTGTTTTCAGCACGCCACAGAGCGTTTGACATGCGGAAACTGCGATATCTTCGGTATCGCTCGCTTTCCAGCTGAGATATGCATTTTCAGTGATAATCTCCATGATTCTGCTGTTACAAGTGTGCAGAATCACCGAAATCGCTGTTTTCGTGCTATTAAATGCGAAAAACACGTTTTCTGGTGTTTTCAGCACGCCACAGAGCGTTTGACATGCGGAAACTGCGACATCTGCGGTATCGCTCGCTTTCCAGCTGAGATATGCATTTTCAGTGATAATCTTCATGATTCTGCTGTTACAAGTGTGCAGCATCACAGAAATCGCTGTTTTCGAGCTATTGAATGCGAAAAACACGTTTTCTGGTGTTTTCAGCACGCCACAGAGCGTTTGACATGCGGAAACTGCGATATCTTCGTTATCGTTGGGTTTCCAGCTGAAATATGCATTTTCAGTGATATTCTTAATGATTCTGCGGTTACAAGTGTGCAGAATCACCGCAATCGCTGTTTTCGTGCTATTAAATGCGAAAAACACGTTTTCTGGTGTTTTCAGCACGCCACAGAGCGTTTGACATGCGGAAACTGCGACATCTGCGGTATCGCTCGCTTTCCAGCTGAGATATGCATTTTCAGTGATAATCTTCATGATTCTGCTGTTACAAGTGTGCAGCATCACCGACATCGCTGTTTTCGTGCTATTGAATGCGAAAAACAGGTTTTCTGGTGTTTTCAGTACTCCACAGAGCGTTTGATATGCGGAAACTGGGATATCTTCGTTTTCGTGCGGTTGCCAGCTGAGAATGCATTTTCTACGATAATCTTCGAGTTTCTTGTGTGACAAGTGTGCAGAATCACCGAAATCGCTGTTTTCGTGCTATAGAATGCGAAAAATACGTTTTCTGGTGTTTTCAGCACTCCACAGTGCGTATGACATGCGGAAACTGCGTCATCTGCGGTATCGCTCGGTTTCCAGCTGAGATATGCATTTTCAGTGATAATCTTCATGATTCTGCTGTTACAAGTGTGCAGAATCACCGAAATCGCTGTTTTCGTGCTATAGAATGCGAAAAACACGTTTTCTGGTGTTTTCAGCACTCCACAGTGCGATTGACATGCGGAAACTGCGACATCTGCGGTATCGCTCGGTTTCCAGCTGAGATATGCATTTTCAGTGATAATCTTCATGATTCTGCTGTTACAAGTGTGCAGAATCACCGAGATCGCTGTTTTCGTGCTATAGAATGCGAAAAACACGTTTTCTGGTGTTTTCAGCACTCCACAGTGCGATTGACATGCGGAAACTGCGACATCTGCGGTATCGCTCGGTTTCCAGCTGAGATATGCATTTTCAGTGATAATCTTCATGATTCTGCTGTTACAAGTGTGCAGAATCACCGAGATCGCTGTTTTCGTGCTATAGAATGCGAAAAACACGTTTTCTGGTGTTTTCAGCACTCCACGGTGCGTATGACATGCGGAAACTGCGATATCTTCGGTATTGTTGGGTTTCCAGCTGAGATATGCATTTTCAGTGATAATCTTCGAGTTTCGTCTGTGACAAGTGTGCAGAATCACAGAAATCGCTGTTTTCGAGCTATTGAATGCGAAAAACACGTTTTCTGGTGTTTTCTGCACGCCACAGAGCGTTTGACATGCGGAAACTGCGATATCTTCGGTATCGCTCGCTTTCCAGCTGAGATATGCATTTTCAGTGATAATCTCCATGATTCTGCTGTTACATGTGTGCAGAATCACCGAAATCGCTGTTTTCGAGCTATTGAATGCGAAAAACACGTTTTCTGGTGTTTTCAGCACTCCACAGAGCGTTTGACATGCGGAAACTGCGATATCTTCGGTATCGTTGGGTTTCCAGCTGAGATATGCATTTTCAGTGATAATCTTCATGATTCTGCTGTTACAAGTGTGCAGAATCACCGAAAACCCTGTTTTCGTGCTATTGAATGCGAAAAACACGTTTTCTGGTGTTTTCAGCACGCCACAGAGCGTTTGACATGCGGAAACTGCGATATCTTCGGTATCGTTGGGTTTCCAGCTGAGACATGCATTTTCTACGATAATCTTCGAGTTTCTTGTGTGACAAGTGTGCAGAATCACCGAAATCGCTGTTCTTCGTGCTATAGAATGCGAAAAATACGCTTTCTGGTGTTTTCAGCACTCCAGAGTGCGTATGACATGCGGAAACTGCGACATCTGCGGTATCGCTCGGTTTCCAGCTGAGATATGCATTTTCAGTGATAATCATCATGATTCTGCTGTTACAAGTGTGCAGAATCACCGAAATCTCTGTTTTCGTGCTATAGAATGCGAAAAACACGTTTTCTGGTGTTTGCAGCACCCGACAGTGCGTTTGATGTACGGAAACAGGGATATCTTCGTTTTCGTGCGGTTGCCAGCTGAGACATGCATTTTCTACGATAATCTTCGAGTTTCTTGTGTGACAAGTGTGCAGAATCACCATAATCGCTGTTTTCGAGCTATAGAATGCGAAAAATACGTTTTCTGGTGTTTTCAGCACTCCACAGAGCGTATGACATGCGGAAACTGCGACATCTGCGGTATCGCTCGGTTTCCAGCTGAGATATGCATTTTCAGTGATAATCTTCATGATTCTGCTGTTACAAGTGTGCAGAATCACCGAAATCGCTGTTTTCGTGCTATAGAATGCGAAAAACACGTTTTCTGGTGTTTTCAGCACTCCACAGTGCGTATGACATGCGGAAACTGCGACATCTGCGGTATCGCTCGGTTTCCAGCTGAGATATGCATTTTCAGTGATAATCTTCATGATTCTGCTGTTACAAGTGTGCAGAATCACCGAGATCGCTGTTTTCGTGCTATAGAATGCGAAAAACACGTTTTCTGGTGTTTTCAGCACTCCACGGTGCGTATGACATGCGGAAACTGCGATATCTTCGGTATTGTTGGGTTTCCAGCTGAGATATGCATTTTCAGTGATAATCTTCGAGTTTCGTCTGTGACAAGTGTGCAGAATCACAGAAATCGCTGTTTTCGAGCTATTGAATGCGAAAAACACGTTTTCTGGTGTTTTCTGCACGCCACAGAGCGTTTGACATGCGGAAACTGCGATATCTTCGGTATCGCTCGCTTTCCAGCTGAGATATGCATTTTCAGTGATAATCTCCATGATTCTGCTGTTACAAGTGTGCAGAATCACCGAAATCGCTGTTTTCGTGCTATTGAATGCGAAAAACACGTTTTCTGGTGTTTTCAGCACTCCACAGAGCGTTTGACATGCGGAAACTGCGATATCTTCGGTATCGTTGGGTTTCCAGCTGAGATATGCATTTTCAGTGATAATCTTCATGATTCTGCTGTTACAAGTGTGCAGAATCACCGAAAACCATGTTTTCGTGCTATTGAATGCGAAAAACACGTTTTCTGGTGTTTTCAGCACTCCACAGAGCGTTTGACATGCGGAAACTGCGATATCTTCGGTATCGTTGGGTTTCCAGCTGAGATATGCATTTTCAGTGATAATCTTCATGATTCTGCTGTTACAAGTGTGCAGAATACACCCAAATCGCTGTTTTCGTGCTATAGAATGCGAAAAACACGTTTTCTGATGTTTTCAGCACTCCACAGAGCGTTTGACATGCGGAAACTGCAATATCTTCGGTATCGCTCGCTTTCCAGCTGAGATATGCATTTTCAGTGATAATCTCCATGATTCTGCTGTTACAAGTGTGCAGAATCACCGAAATCGCTGTTTTCGTGCTATTGAATGCGAAAAACACGTTTTCTGGTGTTTTCAGCACTCCACAGAGCGTTTGACATGCGGAAACTGCGATATCTTCGTTATCGTTGGGTTTCCAGCTGGGATATGCATTTTCAGTGATAAACTTCATGATTCTGCTGTTACAAGTGTGCAGAATCACAGAAATCGCTGTTTTCCAGCTATTGAATGCGAAAAACACGTTTTCTGGTGTTTTCAGCACTCCACAGAGCGTTTGACATGCGGAAACTGCGATATCTTCGTTATCGTTGGGTTTCCAGCTGGGATATGCATTTTCAGTGATAAACTTCATGATTCTGCTGTTACAAGTGTGCAGAATCACCGAAATGGCTGTTTTCGTGCTATTGAATGCGAAAAACACGTTTTCTGGTGTTTTCAGCACTCCACAGTGCGTATCACATGCGGAAACTGCGATATCTTCGGTATCGCTCGGTTTCCAGCTGAGATATGCATTTTCAATGATAATCTTCATGATTCTGCTGTTACAAGTGTGCAGAATCACCGAAATCGCTGTTTTCGTGCTATTGAATGCGAAAAACACGTTTTCTGGTGTTTTCAGCACGCCACAGAGCGTTTGACATGCGGAAACTGCGATATCTGCGGTATCGTTGGGTTTCCAGCTGAGATATGCATTTTCAGTGATAATCTTCGAGTTTCTTCTGTGACAAGTGTGCAGAATCACAGAAATCGCAGTTTTCGTGCTTTTGAATGCGAAAAACACGTTTTCTGGTGTTTTCAGCACTCCACAGAGCGTTTGACACGCGGAAACTGCGATATCTTTGGTATCGTTGGGTTTCCAGCTGAGATATGCATTTTCAGTGATAATCTTCGTGTTTCTTCAGTGACAAGTGTGCAGAATCACAGAAACCGCTGTTTTCGAGCTATTGAATGCGAAAAACACGTTTTCTGGTGTTTTCAGCACGCCACAGAGCGTTTGACATGCGGAAACTGCGAAATCTTCGTTATCGTTGGGTTTCCAGCTGAGATATGCATTTTCAGTGATATTCTTATTGATTCTGCTGTTACAAGTGTGCAGAATCACCGAAATCGCTGTTTTCGTGCTATTGAATGCGAAAAACACGTTTTCTGGTGTTTTCAGCACTCCACAGAGCGTTTGACATGCGGAAACTGCGATATCTTCGTTATCGTTGGGTTTCCAGCTGAGATATGCATTTTCAGTGATATTCTTAATGATACAGCTGTTACAAGTTTGCAGAATCACCGAAATCGCTGTTTTCGTGCTATTGAATGCGAAAAACACGTTTTCTGGTGTTTTCAGCACGCCACAGAGCGTTTGACGTGCGGAAACTGCGATATCTTCGTTATCGTTGGGTTTCCAGCTGAGATATGCATTTTCAGTGATAATCTTCGAGTTTCTTCTGTGAAAAGTGTGCAGAATCACAGAAATCGCAGTTTTCGTGCTTTTGAATGCGAAAAACACGTTTTCTGGTGTTTTCAGCACTCCACAGAGCGTTTGACACGCGGAAACTGCGATATCTTTGGTATCGTTGGGTTTCCAGCTGAGATATGCATTTTCAGTGATAATCTTCGAGTTTCTTCTGTGACAAGTGTGCAGAATCACAGAAATCGCTGTTTTCGAGCTATTGAATGCGAAAAACACGTTTTCTGGTGTTTTCAGCACGCCACAGAGCGTTTGACATGCGGAAACTGCGAAATCTTCGTTATCGTTGGGTTTCCAGCTGAGATATGCATTTTCAGTGATATTCTTATTGATTCTGCTGTTACAAGTGTGCAGAATCACCGAAATCGCTGTTTTCGTGCTATTGAATGCGAAAAACACGTTTTCTGGTGTTTTCAGCACTCCACAGAGCGTTTGACATGCGGAAACTGCGATATCTTCGTTATCGTTGGGTTTCCAGCTGGGATATGCATTTTCAGTGATAAACTTCATGATTCTGCTGTTACAAGTGTGCAGAATCACCGAAATGGCTGTTTTCGTGCTATTGAATGCGAAAAACACGTTTTCTGGTGTTTTCAGCACTCCACAGTGCGTATCACATGCGGAAACTGCGATATCTTCGGTATCGCTCGGTTTCCAGCTGAGATATGCATTTTCAATGATAATCTTCATGATTCTGCTGTTACAAGTGTGCAGAATCACCGAAATCGCTGTTTTCGTGCTATTGAATGCGAAAAACACGTTTTCTGGTGTTTTCAGCACGCCACAGAGCGTTTGACATGCGGAAACTGCGATATCTTCGGTATCGTTGGGTTTCCAGCTGAGATATGCATTTTCAGTGATAATCTTCGAGTTTCTTCTGTGACAAGTGTGCAGAATCACAGAAATCGCAGTTTTCGTGCTTTTGAATGCGAAAAACACGTTTTCTGGTGTTTTCAGCACTCCACAGAGCGTTTGACATGCGGAAACTGCGATATCTTCGGTATCGCTCGGTTTCCAGCTGAGATATGCATTTTCAGTGATAATCTTCATGATTCTGCTGTTACAACTGTGCAGAATCACCGAAATCGCTGTTTTCGTGCTATAGAATGCGAAAAACACGTTTTCTGGTGTTTTCAGCACTCCACAGTGCGTATGACATGCGGAAACTGCGACATCTGCGGTATCGCTCGGTTTCCAGCTGAGATATGCATTTTCAGTGATAATCTTCATGATTCTGCTGGTACAAGTGTGCAGAATCACAGAAATCGCTGTTTTCGAGCTATTGAATGCGAAAAACACGTTTTCTGGTGTTTTCAGCACGCCACAGAGCGTTTGACATGCGGAAACTGCGATATCTTCGTTATCGTTGGGTTTCTAGCTGAGATATGCATTTTCAGTGATATTCTTAATGATACAGCTGTTACAAGTTTGCAGAATCACCGAAATCGCTGTTTTCGTGCTATTGAATGCGAAAAACACGTTTTCTGGTGTTTTCAGCACGCCACAGAGCGTTTGACGTGCGGAAACTGCGATATCTTCGTTATCGTTGGGTTTCCAGCTGAGATATGCATTTTCAGTGATAATCTTCGAGTTTCTTCTGTGAAAAGTGTGCAGAATCACAG
This sequence comes from Anthophora plumipes, assembly GCA_951804975.1. NCBI lineage: Eukaryota > Metazoa > Arthropoda > Insecta > Hymenoptera > Apidae > Anthophora > Anthophora plumipes. Next base: position 1,766,224 of record CATORF010000924.1, on the reverse strand, counting down.
AAATCGCAGTTTTCGTGCTTTTGAATGCGAAAAACACGTTTTCTGGTGTTTTCAGCACTCCACAGAGCGTTTGACACGCGGAAACTGCGATATCTTTGGTATCGTTGGGTTTCCAGCTGAGATATGCATTTTCAGTGATAATCTTCGAGTTTCTTCTGTGACAAGTGTGCAGAATCACAGAAATCGCTGTTTTCGAGCTATTGAATGCGAAAAACACGTTTTCTGGTGTTTTCAGCACGCCACAGAGCGTTTGACATGCGGAAACTGCGATATCTTCGTTATCGTTGGGTTTCCAGCTGAGATATGCATTTTCAGTGATATTCTTAATGATTCTGCTGTTACAAGTGTGCAGAATCACCGAAATGGCTGTTTTCGTGCTATTGAATGCGAAAAACACGTTTTCTGGTGTTTTCAGCACTCCACAGAGCGTTTGATATGCGGAAACTGCGATATCTTCGGTATCGCTGGGTTTCCAGCTGAGATATGCATTTTCAGTGATAATCTTCGAGTTTCTTCTGTGAAAAGTGTGCAGAATCACAGAAATCGCAGTTTTCGTGCTTTTGAATGCGAAAAACACGTTTTCTGGTGTTTTCAGCACTCCACAGAGCGTTTGACACGCAGAAACTGCGATATCTTTGGTATCGTTGGGTTTCCAGCTGAGATATGCATTTTCAGTGATAATCTTCATGATTCTGCTGTGACAAGTGTGCAGAATCACCGAAATCGCTGGTTTCGTGCTATTGAGTGCGAAAAACACGATTCCTGGTGTTTTCAGAACTCCACAGTGCGTATGACATGCGGAAACTGCGATATCTTCGGTATTGTTGGGTTTCCAGCTGAGATATGCATTTTCTACGATAATCTTCATGATTCTGCTGTTACAAGTGTGCAGAATCACAGAAATCGCTGTTTTCGAGCTATTGAATGCGAAAAACACGTTTTCCGGTGTTTTCAGCACTCCACAGGGCGTTTGACATGCGGAAACTGCGATATCTTCGTTATCGCTCGGTTTCCAGCTGAGATATGCATTTTCAGTGATAATCTTCATGATTCTGCTGTTACAAGTGTGCAGAATACACCCAAATCGCTGTTTTCGTGCTATAGAATGCGAAAAACACGTTTTCTGATGTTTTCAGCACTCCACAGAGCGTTTGACATGCGGAAACTGCAATATCTTCGGTATCGCTCGCTTTCCAGCTGAGATATGCATTTTCAGTGATAATCTCCATGATTCTGCTGTTACAAGTGTGCAGAATCACCGAAATCGCTGTTTTCGTGCTATTGAATGCGAAAAACACGTTTTCTGGTGTTTTCAGCACTCCACAGAGCGTTTGACATGCGGAAACTGCGATATCTTCGTTATCGTTGGGTTTCCAGCTGGGATATGCATTTTCAGTGATAAACTTCATGATTCTGCTGTTACAAGTGTGCAGAATCACAGAAATCGCTGTTTTCCAGCTATTGAATGCGAACAACACGTTTTCTGGTGTTGTCAGCACCTCACAGTGCGTATGACATGCGGAAACTGCGATATCTTCGGTATCGTTGTTGTTTCCAGCTGAGATATGCATTTTCAGTGATAATCTTCATGATTCTGCTGTTACAAGTGTGCAGAATCACCGAAATCGCTGTTTTCGAGCTATTGAATGCGAAAAACACGTTTTCTGGTGTTTTCAGCACGCCACAGAGCGTTTGACATGCGGAAACTGCGAAATCTTCGTTATCGTTGGGTTCCCAGCTGAGATATGCATTTTCAGTGATATTCTTATTGATTCTGCTGTTACAAGTGTGCAGAATCACCGAAATCGCTGTTTTCGTGCTATTGAATGCGAAAAACACGTTTTCTGGTGTTTTCAGCACTCCACTGAGCGTTTGACATGCGGAAACTGCGATATCTTCGTTATCGTTGGGTTTCCAGCTGGGATATGCATTTTCAGTGATAAACTTCATGATTCTGCTGTTACAAGTGTGCAGAATCACCGAAATGGCTGTTTTCGTGCTATTGAATGCGAAAAACACGTTTTCTGGTGTTTTCAGCACTCCATAGTGCGTATCACATGCGGAAACTGCGATATCTTCGGTATCGCTCGGTTTCCAGCTGAGATATGCATTTTCAATGATAATCTTCATGATTCTGCTGTTACAAGTGTGCAGAATCACCGAAATCGCTGTTTTCGTGCTATTGAATGCGAAAAACACGTTTTCTGGTGTTTTCAGCACGCCACAGAGCGTTTGACATGCGGAAACTGCGATATCTTCGGTATCGTTGGGTTTCCAGCTGAGATATGCATTTTCAGTGATAATCTTCGAGTTTCTTCTGTGACAAGTGTGCAGAATCACAGAAATCGCAGTTTTCGGGCTTTTGAATGCGAAAAACACGTTTTCTGGTGTTTTCAGCACTCCACAGAGCGTTTGACATGCGGAAACTGCGATATCTTCGGTATCGCTCGGTTTCCAGCTGAGATATGCATTTTCAGTGATAATCTTCATGATTCTGCTGTTACAACTGTGCAGAATCACCGAAATCTCTGTTTTCGTGCTATAGAATGCGAAAAACACGTTTTCTGCTGTTTTCAGCACTCCACAGTGCGTATGACATGCGGAAACTGCGACATCTGCGGTATCGCTCGGTTTCCAGCTGAGATATGCATTTTCAGTGATAATCTTCATGATTCTGCTGGTACAAGTGTGCAGAATCACAGAAATCGCTGTTTTCGAGCTATTGAATTCGAAAATCACGTTTTCTGGTGTTTTCAGCACGCCACAGAGCGTTTGACATGCGGAAACTGCGATATCTTCGTTATCGTTGGGTTTCCAGCTGAGATATGCATTTTCAGTGATATTCTTAATGATACAGCTGTGACAAGTGTGCAGAATCACCGAAATCGCTGGTTTCGTGCTATTGAGTGCGAAAAACACGATTCCTGGTGTTTTCAGAACTCCACAGTACGTATGACATGCGGAAACTGCGATATCTTCGGTATTGTTGGGTTTCCAGCTGAGATATGCATTTTCTACGATAATCTTCATGATTCTGCTGTTACAAGTGTGCAGAATCACCGAAATCGCTGTTTTCGTGCTATTGAATGCGAAAAACACGTTTTCTGGTGTTTTCAGCACCAGACAGTGCGTTCAATGTGCGGAAACAGGGATATCTTCGTTTGCGTGGGGTTTCCAGTTGAGATATGCATTTTCAGTGATAATCTTCATGATTCTGCTGTTACAAGTGTGCAGAATCACCGAAATCGCTGTTTTCGTGCTATTGAATGCGAAAAACACGTTTTCTTGTGTTTTCAGATCCCGACAGTGCGTTTGATATGCGGAAACAGGGATATCTTCGTTTTCGTGGGGTTGCCAGGTGAGACGTGCATTTTCTACGATAACCTTCGAGTTTCTTCTGTGACAAGTGTGCAGAATCACCGAAATCGCTGTTTTCGTGCTATTGATTGCGAAAAACACGATTTCTGGTGTTTTCAGCACTCCACAGAGCGTTTAACATGCGGAAACTGCGATATCTACGGTGTCGTTGTTGTTTCCAGCTGAGATATGCATTTTCAGTGATAATCTTCATGATTCTGCTGTGACAAGTGTGCAGAATCACCGAAATCGCTGGTTTCGTGCTATTGAGTGCGAAAAACACGATTCCTGGTGTTTTCAGAACTCCACAGTACGTATGACATGCGGAAACTGCGATATCTTCGGTATTGTTGGGTTTCCAGCTGAGATATGCATTTTCTACGATAATCTTCATGATTCTGCTGTTACAAGTGTGCAGAATCACCGAAATCGCTGTTTTCGAGCTATTGAATGCGAAAAACACGTTTTCTGGTGTTTTCAGCACGCCACAGAGCGTTTGACATGCGGAAACTGCGAAATCTTCGTTATCGTTGGGTTTCCAGCTGAGATATGCATTTTCAGTGATATTCTTATTGATTCTGCTGTTACAAGTCTGCAGAATCACCGAAATCGCTGTTTTCGTGCTATTGAATGCGAAAAACACGTTTTCTGCTGTTTTCAGCACTCCACTGAGCGTTTGACATGCGGAAACTGCGATATCTTCGTTATCGTTGGGTTTCCAGCTGGGATATGCATTTTCAGTGATAAACTTCATGATTCTGCTGTTACAAGTGTGCAGAATCACCGAAATGGCTGTTTTCGTGCTATTGAATGCGAAAAACACGTTTTCTGGTGTTTTCAGCACTCCATAGTGCGTATCACATGCGGAAACTGCGATATCTTCGGTATCGCTCGGTTTCCAGCTGAGATATGCATTTTCAATGATAATCTTCATGATTCTGCTGTTACAAGTGTGCAGAATCACCGAAATCGCTGTTTTCGTGCTATTGAATGCGAAAAACACGTTTTTTGGTGTTTTCAGCACGCCACAGAGCGTTTGACATGCGGAAACTGCGATATCTTCGGTATCGTTGGGTTTCCAGCTGAGATATGCATTTTCAGTGATAATCTTCGAGTTTCTTCTGTGACAAGTGTGCAGAATCACAGAAATCGCAGTTTTCGGGCTTTTGAATGCGAAAAACACGTTTTCTGGTGTTTTCAGCACTCCACAGAGCGTTTGACATGCGGAAACTGCGATATCTTCGGTATCGCTCGGTTTCCAGCTGAGATATGCATTTTCAGTGATAATCTTCATGATTCTGCTGTTACAACTGTGCAGAATCACCGAAATCGCTGTTTTCGTGCTATAGAATGCGAAAAACACGTTTTCTGGTGTTTTCAGCACTCCACAGTGCGTATGACATGCGGAAACTGCGACATCTGCGGTATCGCTCGGTTTCCAGCTGAGATATGCATTTTCAGTGATAATCTTCATGATTCTGCTGGTACAAGTGTGCAGAATCACAGAAATCGCTGTTTTCGAGCTATTGAATTCGAAAATCACGTTTTCTGGTGTTTTCAGCACGCCACAGAGCGTTTGACATGCGGAAACTGCGATATCTTCGTTATCGTTGGGTTTCCAGCTGAGATATGCATTTTCAGTGATATTCTTAATGATACAGCTGTTACAAGTTTGCAGAATCACCGAAATCGCTGTTTTCGTGCTATTGAATGCGAAAAACACGTTTTCTGGTGTTTTCAGCACGCCACAGAGCGTTTGACGTGCGGAAACTGCGATATCTTCGTTATCGTTGGGTTTCCAGCTGAGATATGCATTTTCAGTGATAATCTTCGAGTTTCTTCTGTGAAAAGTGTGCAGAATCACAGAAATCGCAGTTTTCGTGCTTTTGAATGCGAAAAACACGTTTTCTGGTGTTTTCAGCACTCCACAGAGCGTTTGACACGCGGAAACTGCGATATCTTTGGTATCGTTGGGTTTCCAGCTGAGATATGCATTTTCAGTGATAATCTTCGAGTTTCTTCTGTGACAAGTGTGCAGAATCACAGAAATCGCTGTTTTCGAGCTATTGAATGCGAAAAACACGTTTTCTGGTGTTTTCAGCACGCCACAGAGCGTTTGACATGCGGAAACTGCGATATCTTCGTTATCGTTGGGTTTCCAGCTGAGATATGCATTTTCAGTGATATTCTTAATGATTCTGCTGTTACAAGTGTGCAGAATCACCGAAATGGCTGTTTTCGTGCTATTGAATGCGAAAACACGTTTTCTGGTGTTTTCAGCACTCCACAGAGCGTTTGATATGCGGAAACTGCGATATCTTCGGTATCGTTGGGTTTCCAGCTGAGATATGCATTTTCAGTGATAATCTTCATGATTCTGCTGTGACAAGTGTGCAGAATCACCGAAATCGCTGGTTTCGTGCTATTGAGTGCGAAAAACACGATTCCTGGTGTTTTCAGAACTCCACAGTACGTATGACATGCGGAAACTGCGATATCTTCGGTATTGTTGGGTTTCCAGCTGAGATATGCATTTTCTACGATAATCTTCATGATTCTGCTGTTACAAGTGTGCAGAATCACAGAAATCGCTGTTTTCGAGCTATTGAATGCGAAAAACACGTTTTCCGGTGTTTTCAGCACTCCACAGGGCGTTTGACATGCGGAAACTGCGATATCTTCGTTATCGCTCGGTTTCCAGCTGAGATATGCATTTTCAGTGATAATCTTCATGATTCTGCTGTTACAAGTGTGCAGAATACACCCAAATCGCTGTTTTCGTGCTATAGAATGCGAAAAACACGTTTTCTGATGTTTTCAGCACTCCACAGAGCGTTTGACATGCGGAAACTGCAATATCTTCGGTATCGCTCGCTTTCCAGCTGAGATATGCATTTTCAGTGATAATCTCCATGATTCTGCTGTTACAAGTGTGCAGAATCACCGAAATCGCTGTTTTCGTGCTATTGAATGCGAAAAACACGTTTTCTGGTGTTTTCAGCACTCCACAGAGCGTTTGACATGCGGAAACTGCGATATCTTCGTTATCGTTGGGTTTCCAGCTGGGATATGCATTTTCAGTGATAAACTTCATGATTCTGCTGTTACAAGTGTGCAGAATCACCGAAATGGCTGTTTTCGTGCTATTGAATGCGAAAAACACGTTTTCTGGTGTTTTCAGCACTCCACAGTGCGTATCACATGCGGAAACTGCGATATCTTCGGTATCGCTCGGTTTCCAGCTGAGATATGCATTTTCAATGATAATCTTCATGATTCTGCTGTTACAAGTGTGCAGAATCACCGAAATCGCTGTTTTCGTGCTATTGAATGCGAAAAACACGTTTTCTGGTGTTTTCAGCACGCCACAGAGCGTTTGACATGCGGAAACTGCGATATCTTCGGTATCGTTGGGTTTCCAGCTGAGATATGCATTTTCAGTGACAATCTTCGAGTTTCTTCTGTGACAAGTGTGCAGAATCACAGAAATCGCAGTTTTCGTGCTTTTGAATGCGAAAAACTCGTTTTCTGGTGTTTTCAGCACTCCACAGAGCGTTTGACATGCGGAAACTGCGATATCTTCGGTATCGCTCGGTTTCCAGCTGAGATATGCATTTTCAGTGATAATCTTCATGATTCTGCTGTTACAACTGTGCAGAATCACCGAAATCGCTGTTTTCGTGCTATAGAATGCGAAAAACACGTTTTCTGGTGTTTTCAGCACTCCACAGTGCGAATGACATGCGGAAACTGCGACATCTGCGGTATCGCTCGGTTTCCTGCTGAGATATGCATTTTCAGTGATAATCTTCATGATTCTGCTGGTACAAGTGTGCAGAATCACAGAAATCGCTGTTTTCGAGCTATTGAATGCGAAAAACTCGTTTTCTGGTGTTTTCAGCACGCCACAGAGCGTTTGACATGCGGAAACTGCGATATCTTCGTTATCGTTGGGTTTCCAGCAGAGATATGCATTTTCAGTGATATTCTTAATGATACAGCTGTTACAAGTTTGCAGAATCACCGAAATCGCTGTTTTCGTGCTATTGAATGCGAAAAACACGTTTTCTGGTGTTTTCAGCACGCCACAGAGCGTTTGACGTGCGGAAACTGCGATATCTTCGTTATCGTTGGGTTTCCAGCTGAGATATGCATTTTCAGTGATAATCTTCGAGTTTCTTCTGTGAAAAGTGTGCAGAATCACAGAAATCGCAGTTTTCGTGCTTTTGAATGCGAAAAACACGTTTTCTGGTGTTTTCAGCACTCCACAGAGCGTTTGACAGGCGGAAGCTGCGATATCTTTGGTATCGTTGGGTTTCCAGCTGAGATATGCATTTTCAGTGATAATCTTCGAGTTTCTTCTGTGACAAGTGTGCAGAATCACAGAAATCGCTGTTTTCGAAATATTGAATGCGAAAAACACGTTTTCTGGTGTTTTCAGCACGCCACAGAGCGTTTGACATGCGGAAACTGCGATATCTTCGTTATCGTTGGGTTTCCAGCAGAGATATGCATTTTCAGTGATATTCTTAATGATACAGCTGTTACAAGTTTGCAGAATCACCGAAATCGCTGTTTTCGTGCTATTGAATGCGAAAAACACGTTTTCTGGTGTTTTCAGCACGCCACAGAGCGTTTGACGTGCGGAAACTGCGATATCTTCGTTATCGTTGGGTTTCCAGCTGAGATATGCATTTTCAGTGATAATCTTCGAGTTTCTTCTGTGAAAAGTGTGCAGAATCACAGAAATCGCAGTTTTCGTGCTTTTGAATGCGAAAAACACGTTTTCTGGTGTTTTCAGCACTCCACAGAGCGTTTGACAGGCGGAAGCTGCGATATCTTTGGTATCGTTGGGTTTCCAGCTGAGATATGCATTTTCAGTGATAATCTTCGAGTTTCTTCTGTGACAAGTGTGCAGAATCACAGAAATCGCTGTTTTCGAAATATTGAATGCGAAAAACACGTTTTCTGGTGTTTTCAGCACGCCACAGAGCGTTTGACATGCGGAAACTGCGATATCTTCGTTATCGTTGGGTTTCCAGCTGAGATATGCATTTTCAGTGATATTCTTAATGATTCTGCTGTTACAAGTGTGCAGAATCACCGAAATGGCTGTTTTCGTGCTATTGAATGCGAAAAACACGTTTTCTGGTGTTTTCAGCACTCCACAGAGCGTTTGATATGCGGAAACAGGGATATCTTCGTTTTCGTGCGGTTGCCAGCTGAGACATGCATTTTCTACGATAATCTTCGAGTTTCTTGTGTGACAAGTGTGCAGAATCACCGAAATCGCTGTTTTCGAGCTATAGAATGCGAAAAATACGTTTTCTGGTGTTTTCAGCACTCCACAGTGCGTATGACATGCGGAAACTGCGACATCTGCGGTATCGCTCGGTTTCCAGCTGAGATATGCATTTTCAGTTATAAACTTCATGATTCTGCTGTTACAAGTGTGCAGAATCAGCGAAATCGCTGTTTTCGTGCTATAGAATGCGAAAAACACGTTTTCTGGTGTTTTCAGCACTCCACAGTGCGTATGACTTGCGGAAACTGCGACATCTGCGGTATCGCTCGGTTTCCAGCTGAGATATGCATTTTCAGTGATATTCTTAATGATACAGCTGTTACAATGGTGCAGAATCACCGAAATCGCTGTTTTCGTGCTATAGAATGCGAAAAACACGTTTTCTGGTGTTTTCAGCACTCCACAGTGCGTATGACTTGCGGAAACTGCGACATCTTCGGTATCGCTCGCTTTCCAGCTGAGATATGCATTTTCAGTGATAATCTCCATGATTCTGCTGTTACAAGTGTGCAGAATCACCGAAATCGCTGTTTTCGTGCTATTGAATGCGAAAAACACGTTTTCTGGTGTTTTCAGCACTCCACAGAGCGTTTGACATGCGGAAACTGCGATATCTTCGTTATCGTTGGGTTTCCAGCTGGGATATGCATTTTCAGTGATAAACTTCATGATTCTGCTGTTACAAGTGTGCAGAATCACCGAAATGGCTGTTTTAGTGCTATTGAATGCGAAAAACACGTTTTCTGGTGTTTTCAGCACCTCACAGTGCGTATGACATGCGGAAACTGCAATATCTTCGGTATCGTTGTTGTTTCCAGCTGAGATATGCATTTTCAGTGATAATCTTCGAGTTTCTTCTGTGACAAGTGTACAGAATCACAGAAATCGCTGTTTTCGAGCTATTGAATGCGAAAAACACGTTTTCTGGTGTTTTCAGCACGCCACAGAGCGTTTGACATGCGGAAACTGCGATATCTTCGTTATCGTTGGGTTTCCAGCTGAGATATGCATTTTCAGTGATATTCTTATTGATTCTGCTGTTACAAGTGTGCAGAATCATCGAAATCGCTGTTTTCGTGCTATTGAATGCGAAAAACACGTTTTCTGGTGTTTTCAGCACTCCACAGAGCGTTTGACATGCGGAAACTGCGATATCTTCGGTATCGCTCGGTTTCCAGCTGAGATATGCATTTTCAGTGATAATCTTCATGATTCTGCTGTTACAAGTGTGCAGAATCACCGAAATCGCTGTTTTCGTGCTATAGAATGCGAAAAACACGTTTTCTGGTGTTTTCAGCACTCCACAGTGCGTATGACATGCGGAAACTGCGACATTTGCGGTATCGCTTGGTTTCCAGCTGAGATATGCATTTTCAGTGATAATCTTCATGATTCTGCTGGTACAAGTGTGCAGAATCACCGAAATCGCTGTTTTCGTGCTATAGAATGCGAAAAACACGTCTTCTGGTGTTTTCAGCACTCCACAGTGCGTATGACATGCGGAAACTGCGATATCTTCGTTATCGTTGGGTTTCCAGCTGAGATATGCATTTTCAGTGATATTCTTAATGATTCTGCGGTTACAAGTGTGCAGAATCACCGCAATCGCTGTTTTCGTGCTATTAAATGCGAAAAACACGTTTTCTGGTGTTTTCAGCACGCCACAGAGCGTTTGACATGCGGAAACTGCGACATCTGCGGTACCGCTCGGTTTCCAGCTGAGATATGCATTTTCAGTGATAATCTTCATGATTCTGCTGTTACAAGTGTGCAGAATCACCGAAATCGCTGTTTTCGTGCTATTGAATGCGAAAAACACGTTTTGTGGTGTTTTCAGCACGCCACAGAGCGTTTGACATGCGGAAACTGCGATATCTTCAGTATCGTTGGGTTTCCAGCTGAGATATGCATTTTCAGTGATATTCTTAATGATTCTGCGGTTACAAGTGTGCAGAATCACCGCAATCGCTGTTTTCGTGCTATTGAATGCGAAAAACACGTTTTCTGGTGTTTTCAGCGCTCCACAGAGCGTTTGACATGCGGAAACTGCGATATCTTCGGTATCGTTGTTGTTTCCAGCTGAGATATGCATTTTCAGTGATATTCTTAATGATTCTGCGGTTACAAGTGTGCAGAATCACCGCAATCGCTGTTTTCGTGCTATAGAATGCGAAAAACACGTTTTCTGGTGTTTCAGCACTCCACAGTGCGTATGACATGCGGAAACTGCGATATCTTCGGTATCGTTGTTGTTTCCAGCTGAGATATGCATTTTCAGTGATAATCTTCGAGTTTCTTCTGTGACAAGTGTGCAGAATCACAGAAATCGCTGTTTTCGAGCAATTGAATGCGAAAAACACGTTTTCTGGTGTTTTCAGCACGCCACAGAGCGTTTGACATGCCGAAACTGCGATATCTTCGGTATCGCTCGCTTTCCAGCTGAGATATGCATTTTCAGTGATAATCTCCATGATTCTGCTGTTACAAGTGTGCAGAATCACCGAAATCGCTGTTTTCGTGCTATTAAATGCGAAAAACACGTTTTCTGGTGTTTTCAGCACGCCACAGAGCGTTTGACATGCGGAAACTGCGACATCTGCGGTATCGCTCGCTTTCCAGCTGAGATATGCATTTTCAGTGATAATCTTCATGATTCTGCTGTTACAAGTGTGCAGAATCACAGAAATCGCTGTTTTCGAGCTATTGAATGCGAAAAACACGTTTTCTGGTGTTTTCAGCACGCCACAGAGCGTTTGACATGCGGAAACTGCGATATCTTCGTTATCGTTGGGTTTCCAGCTGAGATATGCATTTTCAGTGATATTCTTAATGATTCTGCGGTTACAAGTGTGCAGAATCACCGCAATCGCTGTTTTCGTGCTATTAAATGCGAAAAACACGTTTTCTGGTGTTTTCAGCACGCCACAGAGCGTTTGACATGCGGAAACTGCGACATCTGCGGTACCGCTCGGTTTCCAGCTGAGATATGCATTTTCAGTGATAATCTTCATGATTCTGCTGTTACAAGTGTGCAGAATCACCGAAATCGCTGTTTTCGTGCTATTGAATGCGAAAAACACGTTTTGTGGTGTTTTCAGCACGCCACAGAGCGTTTGACATGCGGAATCTGCGACATCTGCGGTATCGCTCGGTTTCCAGCTGAGATATGCATTTTCAGTGATAATCTTCATGATTCTGCTGTTACAGGTGTGCAGAATCACCGAAATCGCTATTTTCGTGCCATTGAGTGCGAAAAACTCGTTTTCTGGTGTTTTCAGCACGCCAAAGAGCGTTTGACATGCGGAAACTGCGATATCTTCAGTATCGTTGGGTTTCCAGCTGAGATATGCATTTTCAGTGATATTCTTAATGATTCTGCGGTTACAAGTGTGCAGAATCACCGCAATCGCTGTTTTCGTGCTATTGAATGCGAAAAACACGTTTTCTGGTGTTTTCAGCACTCCACAGAGCGTTTGACATGCGGAAACTGCGATATCTTCGGTATCGTTGTTGTTTCCAGCTGAGATATGCATTTTCAGTGATATTCTTAATGATTCTGCGGTTACAAGTGTGCAGAATCACCGCAATCGCTGTTTTCGTGCTATTGAATGCGAAAAACATGTTTTCTGGTGTTTTCAGCACTCCACAGAGCGTTTGACATGCGGAAACTGCGATATCTTCGGTATCGTTGTTGTTTCCAGCTGAGATATGCATTTTCAGTGATATTCTTAATGATTCTGCGGTTACAAGTGTGCAGAATCACAGAAATCGCTGTTTTCGAGCTATTGAATGCGAAAAACACGTTTTCTGGTGTTTTCAGCACGCCACAGAGCGTTTGACATGCGGAAACTGCGATATCTTCGTTATCGCTCGGTTTCCAGCTGAGATATGCATTTTCAGTGATAATCTTCATGATTCTGCGGTTACAAGTGTGCAGAATCACCGAAATCGCTGTTTTCGTGCTATAGAATGCGAAAAACACGTTTTCTGGTGTTTTCAGCACTCCACAGAGCGTTTGACATGCGGAAACTGCGATATCTTCGGTATCGCTCGGTTTCCAGCTGAGATATGCATTTTCAGTTATAATCTTCATGATTCTGCTGTTACAAGTCTGCAGAATCACCGAAATCGCTGTTTTCGTGCTATAGAATGCGAAAAACACGTTTTCTGGTGTTTTCAGCACTCCACAGTGCGTATGACATGCGGAAACTGCGATATCTTCGGTATTGTTGGGTTTCCAGCTGAGATATGCATTTTCAGTGATAATCCTCGAGTTTCTTCTGTGACAAGTGTGCAGAATAACAGAAATCGCTGTTTTCGAGCTATTGAATGCGAAAAACACGTTTTCTGGTGTTTTCAGCACGCCACAGAGCGTTTGACATGCGGAAACTGCGATATCTTCGTTATCGTTGGGTTTCCAGCTGAGATATGCATTTTCAGTGATATTCTTAATGATTCTGCTGTTACAAGTGTGCAGAATCACCGAAATCGCTGTTTTCGTGCTATTGAATGCGAAAAACACGTTTTCTGGTGTTTTCAGCACTCCACAGAGCGTTTGACATGCGAAAACTGCGATATCTTCGTTATCGTTGGGTTTCCAGCTGGGATATGCATTTTCAGTGATAAACTTCATGATTCTGCTGTTACAAGTGTGCAGAATCACCAACATGGCTGTTTTCGTGCTATTGAATGCGAAAAACACGTTTTCTGGTGTTTTCAGCACTCCACAGTGCGGATGACGTGCGGAAACTGCGATATCTTCGTTATCGTTGGGTTTCCAGCTGAGATATGCATTTTCAGTGATAATCTTCGAGTTTCTTCTGTGAAAAGTGTGCAGAATCACAGAAATCGCAGTTTTCGTGCTTTTGAATGCGAAAAACACGTTTTCTGGTGTTTTCAGCACTCCACAGAGCGTTTGACACGCGGAAACTGCGATATCTTTGGTATCGTTGGGTTTCCAGCTGAGATATGCATTTTCAGTGATATTCTTAATGATTCTGCTGTTACAAGTGTGCAGAATCACCGAAATCGCTGTTTTCGTGCTGTTGAATGCGAAAAACACGTTTTCTGGTGTTTTCAGCACTCCACAGGGCGTTTGACATGCGGAAACTGCGATATCTTCGGTATCGTTGGGTTTCCAGCTGAGATATGCATTTTCAGTGATAATCTTCGAGTTTCTTCTGTGACAAGTGTGCAGAATCACAGAAATCGCTGTTTTCGAGCAATTGAATGCGAAAAACACGTTTTCTGGTGTTTTCAGCACGCCACAGAGCGTTTGACATGCGGAAACTGCGATATCTTCGGTATCGCTCGCTTTCCAGCTGAGATATGCATTTTCAGTGATAATCTCCATGATTCTGCTGTTACAAGTGTGCAGAATCACCGAAATCGCTGTTTTCGTGCTATTAAATGCGAAAAACACGTTTTCTGGTGTTTTCAGCACGCCACAGAGCGTTTGACATGCGGAAACTGCGACATCTGCGGTATCGCTCGCTTTCCAGCTGAGATATGCATTTTCAGTGATAATCTTCATGATTCTGCTGTTACAAGTGTGCAGAATCACAGAAATCGCTGTTTTCGAGCTATTGAATGCGAAAAACACGTTTTCTGGTGTTTTCAGCACGCCACAGAGCGTTTGACATGCGGAAACTGCGATATGTTCGTTATCGTTGGGTTTCCAGCTGAGATATGCATTTTCAGTGATATTCTTAATGATTCTGCGGTTACAAGTGTGCAGAATCACCGCAATCGCTATTTTCGTGCTATTAAATGCGAAAAACACGTTTTCTGGTGTTTTCAGCACGCCACAGAGCGTTTGACATGCGGAAACTGCGACATCTGCGGTACCGCTCGGTTTCCAGCTGAGATATGCATTTTCAGTGATAATCTTCATGATTCTGCTGTTACAAGTGTGCAGAATCACCGAAATCGCTGTTTTCGTGCTATTGAATGCGAAAAACACGTTTTGTGGTGTTTTCAGCACGCCACAGAGCGTTTGACATGCGGAATCTGCGACATCTGCGGTATCGCTCGGTTTCCAGCTGAGATATGCATTTTCAGTGATAATCTTCATGATTCTGCTGTTACAGGTGTGCAGAATCACCGAAATCGCTATTTTCGTGCCATTGAGTGCGAAAAACTCGTTTTCTGGTGTTTTCAGCACGCCAAAGAGCGTTTGACATGCGGAAACTGCGATATCTTCAGTATCGTTGGGTTTCCAGCTGAGATATGCATTTTCAGTGATATTCTTAATGATTCTGCGGTTACAAGTGTGCAGAATCACCGCAATCGCTGTTTTCGTGCTATTGAATGCGAAAAACACGTTTTCTGGTGTTTTCAGCACTCCACAGAGCGTTTGACATGCGGAAACTGCGATATCTTCGGTATCGTTGTTGTTTCCAGCTGAGATATGCATTTTCAGTGATATTCTTAATGATTCTGCGGTTACAAGTGTGCAGAATCACCGCAATCGCTGTTTTCGTGCTATTGAATGCGAAAAACATGTTTTCTGGTGTTTTCAGCACTCCACAGAGCGTTTGACATGCGGAAACTGCGATATCTTCGGTATCGTTGTTGTTTCCAGCTGAGATATGCATTTTCAGTGATATTCTTAATGATTCTGCGGTTACAAGTGTGCAGAATCACAGAAATCGCTGTTTTCGAGCTATTGAATGCGAAAAACACGTTTTCTGGTGTTTTCAGCACGCCACAGAGCGTTTGACATGCGGAAACTGCGATATCTTCGTTATCGCTCGGTTTCCAGCTGAGATATGCATTTTCAGTGATAATCTTCATGATTCTGCGGTTACAAGTGTGCAGAATCACCGAAATCGCTGTTTTCGTGCTATAGAATGCGAAAAACACGTTTTCTGGTGTTTTCAGCACTCCGCAGAGCGTTTGACATGCGGAAACTGCGATATCTTCGGTATCGCTCGGTTTCCAGCTGAGATATGCATTTTCAGTTATAATCTTCATGATTCTGCTGTTACAAGTGTGCAGAATCACCGAAATCGCTGTTTTCGTGCTATAGAATGCGAAAAACACGTTTTCTGGTGTTTTCAGCACTCCACAGTGCGTATGACATGCGGAAACTGCGATATCTTCGGTATTGTTGGGTTTCCAGCTGAGATATGCATTTTCAGTGATAATCCTCGAGTTTCTTCTGTGACAAGTGTGCAGAATAACAGAAATCGCTGTTTTCGAGCTATTGAATGCGAAAAACACGTTTCCTGGTGTTTTCAGCACGCCACAGAGCGTTTGACATGCGGAAACTGCGATATCTTCGTTATCGTTGGGTTTCCAGCTGAGATATGCATTTTCAGTGATATTCTTAATGATTCTGCTGTTACAAGTGTGCAGAATCACCGAAATCGCTGTTTTCGTGCTATTGAATGCGAAAAACACGTTTTCTGGTGTTTTCAGCACTCCACAGAGCGTTTGACAAGCGAAAACTGCGATATCTTCGTTATCGTTGGGTTTCCAGCTGGGATATGCATTTTCAGTGATAAACTTCATGATTCTGCTGTTACAAGTGTGCAGAATCACCAACATGGCTGTTTTCGTGCTATTGAATGCGAAAAACACGTTTTCTGGTGTTTTCAGCACTCCACAGTGCGTATGACGTGCGGAAACTGCGATATCTTCGTTATCGTTGGGTTTCCAGCTGAGATATGCATTTTCAGTGATAATCTTCGAGTTTCTTCTGTGAAAAGTGTGCAGAATCACAGAAATCGCAGTTTTCGTGCTTTTGAATGCGAAAAACACGTTTTCTGGTGTTTTCAGCACTCCACAGAGCGTTTGACACGCGGAAACTGCGATATCTTTGGTATCGTTGGGTTTCCAGCTGAGATATGCATTTTCAGTGATAATCTTCGAGTTTCTTCTGTGACAAGTGTGCAGAATCACAGAAATCGCTGTTTTCGAGCTATTGAATGCGAAAAACATGTTTTCTGGTGTTTTCAGCACGCCACAGAGCGTTTGACATGCGGAAACTGCGATATCTTCGTTATCGTTGGGTTTCCAGCTGAGATTTGCATTTTCAGTGATATTCTTAATGATACAGCTGTTACAAGTGTGCAGAATCACCGAAATCGCTGTTTTCGTGCTATTGAATGCGAAAAACACGTTTTCTGGTGTTTTCAGCACTCCACAGAGCGTTTGACATGCGGAAACTGCGATATCTTCCGTATCGCTCGCTTTCCAGCTGATATATGCATTTTCAGTGATAAACTTCATGATTCTGCTGTTACAAGTGTGCAGAATCAGCGAAATCGCTGTTTTCGTGCTATAGAATGCGAAAAACACGTTTTCTGGTGTTTTCAGCACTCCACAGTGCGTATGACTTGCGGAAACTGCGACATCTGCGGTATCGCTCGGTTTCCAGCTGAGATATGCATTTTCAGTGATATTCTTAATGATACAGCTGTTACAAGTGTGCAGAATCACCGATATCGCTGTTTTCGTGCTGTTGAATGCGAAAAACACGTTTTCTGGTGTTTTCAGCACTCCACAGGGCGTTTGACATGCGGAAACTGCGATATCTTCGGTATCGTTGGGTTTCCAGCTGAGATATGCATTTTCAGTGATAATCTTCGAGCTTCTTCTGTGACAAGTGTGCAGAATCGCAGATATCGCTGTTTTCGAGCTATTGAATGCGAAAAACACGTTTTCTGGTATTTTCAGCACGCCACAGAGCGTTTGACATGCGGAAACTGCGATATCTTCCTTATCGCTCGGTTTCCAGCTGAGATATGCATTTTCAGTGATAATCTTCATGATTCTGCTGTTACAAGTGTGCAGAATCACCCAAATCGCTGTTTTCGTGCTATAGAATGCGAAAAACACGTTTTCTTTTGTTTTCAGCACTCCACAGAGCGTTAGACATGCGGAAACTGCGATATCTTCCGTATCGCTCGCTTTCCAGCTGAGATATGCATTTTCAGTGATAAACTTCATGATTCTGCTGTTACAAGTGTGCAGAATCAGCGAAATCGCTGTTTTCGTGCTATAGAATGCGAAAAACACGTTTTCTGGTGTTTTCAGCACTCCACAGTGCGTATGACTTGCGGAAACTGCGACATCTGCGGTATCGCTCGGTTTCCAGCTGAGATATGCATTTTCAGTGATATTCTTAATGATACAGCTGTTACAAGTGTGCAGAATCACCGAAATCGCTGTTTTCGTGCTGTTGAATGCGAAAAACACGTTTTCTGGTGTTTTCAGCACTCCACAGGGCGTTTGACATGCGGAAACTGCGATATCTTCGGTATCGTTGGGTTTCCAGCTGAGATATGCATTTTCAGTGATAATCTTCGTGATTCTGCTGTGACAAGTGTGCAGAATCACCGAAATCGCTGGTTTCGTGCTATTGAGTGCGAAAAACACGATTCCTGGTGTTTTCAGAACTCCACAGTGCGTATGACATGCGGAAACTGCGATATCTTCGGTATTGTTGGGTTTCCAGCTGAGATATGCATTTTCTACGATAATCTTCATGATTCTGCTGTCACAAGTGTGCAGAATCACAGAAATCGCTGTTTTCGAGCTATTGAATGCGAAAAACACGTTTTCTGGTGTTTTCAGCACTCCACAGGGCGTTTGACATGCGGAAACTGCGATATCTTCGTTATCGCTCGGTTTCCAGCTGAGATATGCATTTTCAGTGATAATCTTCATGATTCTGCTGTTACAAGTGTGCAGACTACACCCAAATCGCTGTTTTCGTGCTATAGAATGCGAAAAACACGTTTTCTGATGTTTTCAGCACTCCACAGAGCGTTTGACATGCGGAAACTGCAATATCTTCGGTATCGCTCGCTTTCCAGCTGAGATATGCATTTTCAGTGATAATCTCCATGATTCTGCTGTTACAAGTGTGCAGAATCACCGAAATCGCTGTTTTCGTGCTATTGAATGCGAAAACCACGTTTTCTGGTGTTTTCAGCACTCCACAGAGCGTTTGACATGCGGAAACTGCGATATCTTCGTTATCGTTGGGTTTCCAGCTGGGATATGCATTTTCAGTGATAAACTTCATGATTCTGCTGTTACAAGTGTGCAGAATCACAGAAATCGCTGTTTTCCAGCTATTGAATGCGAAAAACACGTTTTCTGGTGTTTTCAGCACTCCACAGAGCGTTTGACATGCGGAAACTGCGATATCTTCGTTATCGTTGGGTTTCCAGCTGGGATATGCATTTTCAGTGATAAACTTCATGATTCTGCTGTTACAAGTGTGCAGAATCACCGAAATGGCTGTTTTCGTGCTATTGAATGCGAAAAACACGTTTTCTGGTGTTTTCAGCACTCCACAGTGCGTATCACATGCGGAAACTGCGATATCTTCGGTATCGCTCGGTTTCCAGCTGAGATATGCATTTTCAATGATAATCTTCATGATTCTGCTGTTACAAGTGTGCAGAATCACCGAAATCGCTGTTTTCGTGCTATTGAATGCGAAAAACACGTTTTCTGGTGTTTTCAGCACGCCACAGAGCGTTTGACATGCGGAAACTGCGATATCTGCGGTATCGTTGGGTTTCCAGCTGAGATATGCATTTTCAGTGATAATCTTCGAGTTTCTTCTGTGACAAGTGTGCAGAATCACAGAAATCGCAGTTTTCGTGCTTTTGAATGCGAAAAACACGTTTTCTGGTGTTTTCAGCACTCCACAGAGCGTTTGACATGCGGAAACTGCGATATCTTCGGTATCGCTCGGTTTCCAGCTGAGATATGCATTTTCAGTGATAATCTTCATGATTCTGCAGTTACAACTGTGCAGAATCACCGAAATCGCTGTTTTCGTGCTATAGAATGCGAAAAACACGTTTTCTGGTGTTTTCAGCACTCCACAGTGCGTATGACATGCGGAAACTGCGACATCTGCGGTATCGCTCGGTTTCCAGCTGAGATATGCATTTTCAGTGATAATCTTCGAGTTTCTTCTGTGAAAAGTGTGCAGAATCACAGAAATCGCAGTTTTCGTGCTTTTGAATGCGAAAAACACGTTTTCTGGTGTTTTCAGCACTCCACAGAGCGTTTGACACGCGGAAACTGCGATATCTTTGGTATCGTTGGGTTTCCAGCTGAGATATGCATTTTCAGTGATAATCTTCGAGTTTCTTCTGTGACAAGTGTGCAGAATCACAGAAATCGCTGTTTTCGAGCTATTGAATGCGAAAAACACGTTTTCTGGTGTTTTCAGCACGCCACAGAGCGTTTGACATGCGGAAACTGCGAAATCTTCGTTATCGTTGGGTTTCCAGCTGAGATATGCATTTTCAGTGATATTCTTATTGATTCTGCTGTTACAAGTGTGCAGAATCACCGAAATCGCTGTTTTCGTGCTATTGAATGCGAAAAACACGTTTTCTGGTGTTTTCAGCACTCCACAGAGCGTTTGACATGCGGAAACTGCGATATCTTCGTTATCGTTGGGTTTCCAGCTGAGATATGCATTTTCAGTGATAATCTTCAGGATTCTGCTGTTACAACTGTGCAGAATCACCGAAATCGCTGTTTTCGTGCTATAGAATGCGAAAAACACGTTTTCTGGTGTTTTCAGCACGCCACAGAGCGTTTGACATGCGGAAACTGCGATATCTTCGGTATCGTTGGGTTTCCAGCTGAGATATGCATTTTCAGTGATAATCTTCGAGTTTCTTCTGTGACAAGTGTGCAGAATCACAGAAATCGCAGTTTTCGTGCTATTGAATGCGAAAAACACGTTTTCTGGTGTTTTCAGCACGCCACAGAGCGTTTATCATGCGGAAACTGCGATATCTTCGGTATCGTTGGGTTTCCAGCTGAGATATGCATTTTCAGTGATAATCTTCGAGTTTCTTCTGTGACAAGTGTGCAGAATCACAGAAATCGCAGTTTTCGTGCTTTTGAATGCGAAAAACACGTTTTCTGGTGTTTTCAGCACTCCACAGAGCGTTTGACACGCGGAAACTGCGATATCTTTGGTATCGTTGGGTTTCCAGTTGAGATATGCATTTTCAGTGATAATCTTCGAGTTTCTTCTGTGACAAGTGTGCAGAATCACAGAAATCGCAGTTTTCGTGCTTTTGAATGCGAAAAACACGTTTTCTGATGTTTTCAGCACTCCACAGAGCGTTTGACATGCGGAAACTGCGATATCTTCGGTATCGCTCGGTTTCCAGCTGAGATATGCATTTTCAGTGATAATCTTCATGATTCTGCTGTTACAACTGTGCAGAATCACCGAAATCGCTGTTTTCGTGCTATAGAATGCGAAAAACACGTTTTCTGGTGTTTTCAGCACTCCACAGTGCGTATGACATGCGGAAACTGCGACATCTGCGGTATCGCTCGGTTTCCAGCTGAGATATGCATTTTCAGTGATAATCTTCATGATTCTGCTGGTACAAGTGTGCAGAATCACAGAAATCGCTGTTTTCGAGCTATTGAATGCGAAAAACACGTTTTCTGGTGTTTTCAGCACGCCACAGAGCGTTTGACATGCGGAAACTGCGATATCTTCGTTATCGTTGGGTTTCCAGCTGAGATATGCATTTTCAGTGATATTCTTAATGTTACAGCTGTTACAAGTTTGCAGAATCACCGAAATCGCTGTTTTCGTGCTATTGAATGCGAAAAACACGTTTTCTGGTGTTTTCAGCACGCCACAGAGCGTTTGACGTGCGGAAACTGCGATATCTTCGTTATCGTTGGGTTTCCAGCTGAGATATGCATTTTCAGTGATAATCTTCGAGTTTCTTCTGTGTAAAGTGAGCAGAATCACAGAAATCGCAGTTTTCGTGCTTTTGAATGCGAAAAACACGTTTTCTGGTGTTTTCAGCACTCCACAGAGCGTTTGACACGCGGAAACTGCGATATCTTTGGTATCGTTGGGTTTCCAGTTGAGATATGCATTTTCAGTGATAATCTTCGAGTTTCTTCTGTGACAAGTGTGCAGAATCACAGAAATCGCTGTTTTCGAGCTATTGAATGCGAAAAACACGTTTTCTGGTGTTTTCAGCACGCCACAGAGCGTTTGACATGCGGAAACTGCGATATCTTCGGTATCGTTGGGTTTCCAGCTGAGATATGCATTTTCAGTGATATTCTTAATGATTCTGCTGTTACAAGTGTGCAGAATCACAGAAATCGCTGTTTTCGAGCTATTGAATGCGAAAAACACGTTTTCTGGTGTTTTCAGCACGCCACAGAGCGTTTGACATGCGGAAACTGCGATATCTTCGTTATCGTTGGGTTTCCAGCTGAGATATGCATTTTCAGTGATATTCTTAATGATTCTGCTGTTACAAGTGTGCAGAATCACCGAAATGGCTGTTTTCGTGCTATTGAATGCGAAAAACACGTTTTGTGGTGTTTTCAGCACTCCACAGTGCGTATCACATGCGGAAACTGCGATATCTTCGGTATCGCTCGGTTTCCAGCTGAGATATGCATTTTCAATGATAATCTTCATGATTCTGCTGTTACAAGTGTGCAGAATCACCGAAATCGCTGTTTTCGTGCTATTGAATGCGAAAAACACGTTTTCTGGTGTTTTCAGCACGCCACAGAGCGTTTGACATGCGGAAACTGCGATATCTTCGGTATCGTTGGGTTTCCAGCTGAGATATTCATTTTCAGTGATATTCTTAATGATTCTGCTGTTACAAGTGTGCAGAATCACAGAAATCGCTGTTTTCGAGCTATTGAATGCGAAAAACACGTTTTCTGGTGTTTTCAGCACGCCACAGAGCGTTTGACATGCGGAAACTGCGATATCTTCGGTATCGTTGTTGTTTCCAGCTGAGATATGCATTTTCAGTGATATTCTTAATGATTCTGCGGTTACAAGTGTGCAGAATCACCGCAATCGCTGTTTTCGTGCTATAGAATGCGAAAAACACGTTTTCTGGTGTTTCAGCATTCCACAGTGCGTATGACATGCGGAAACTGCGATATCTTCGGTATCGTTGTTGTTTCCAGCTGAGATATGCATTTTCAGTGATAATCTTCGAGTTTCTTCTGTGACAAGTGTGCAGAATCACAGAAATCGCTGTTTTCGAGCTATTGAATGCGAAAAACACGTTTTCTGGTGTTTTCAGCACGCCACAGAGCGTTTGACATGCGGAAACTGCGATATCTTCGGTATCGCTCGCTTTCCAGCTGAGATATGCATTTTCAGTGATAATCTCCATGATTCTGCTGTTACAAGTGTGCAGAATCACCGAAATCGCTGTTTTCGTGCTATTAAATGCGAAAAACACGTTTTCTGGTGTTTTCAGCACGCCACAGAGCGTTTGACATGCGGAAACTGCGACATCTGCGGTATCGCTCGCTTTCCAGCTGAGATATGCATTTTCAGTGATAATCTTCATGATTCTGCTGTTACAAGTGTGCAGAATCACAGAAATCGCTGTTTTCGAACTATTGAATGCGAAAAACACGTTTTCTGGTGTTTTCAGCACGCCACAGAGCGTTTGACATGCGGAAACTGCGATATCTTCGTTATTGTTGGGTTTCCAGCTGAGATATGCATTTTCAGTGATATTCTTAATGATTCTGCGGTTACAAGTGTGCAGAATCACCGCAATCGCTGTTTTCGTGCTATTAAATGCGAAAAACACGTTTTCTGGTGTTTTCAGCACGCCACAGAGCGTTTGACATGCGGAAACTGCGACATCTGCGGTACCGCTCGGTTTCCAGCTGAGATATGCATTTTCAGTGATAATCTTCATGATTCTGCTGTTACAAGTGTGCAGAATCACCGAAATCGCTGTTTTCGTGCTATTGAATGCGAAAAACACGTTTTGTGGTGTTTTCAGCACGCCACAGAGCGTTTGACATGCGGAAACTGCGACATCTGCGGTATCGCTCGGTTTCCAGCTGAGATATGCATTTTCAGTGATAATCTTCATGATTCTGCTGTTACAAGTGTGCAGAATCACCGAAATCGCTATTTTCGTGCCATTGAGTGCGAAAAACTCGTTTTCTGGTGTTTTCAGCACGCCAAAGAGCGTTTGACATGCGGAAACTGCGATATCTTCAGTATCGTTGGGTTTCCAGCTGAGATATGCATTTTCAGTGATATTCTTAATAATTCTGCGGTTACAAGTGTGCAGAATCACCGCAATCGCTGTTTTCGTGCTATTGAATGCGAAAAACACGTTTTCTGTTGTTTTCAGCACTCCACAGAGCGATTGACATGCGGAAACTGCGATATCTTCGGTATCGTTGTTGTTTCCAGCTGAGATATGCATTTTCAGTGATATTCTTAATGATTCTGCGGTTACAAGTGTGCAGAATCACCGCAATCGCTGTTTTCGTGCTATTGAATGCGAAAAACATGTTTTCTGGTGTTTTCAGCACTCCACAGAGCGTTTGACATGCGGAAACTGCGATATCTTCGGTATCGTTGTTGTTTCCAGCTGAGATATGCATTTTCAGTGATATTCTTAATGATTCTGCGGTTACAAGTGTGCAGAATCACAGAAATCGCTGTTTTCGAGCTATTGAATGCGAAAAACACGTTTTCTGGTGTTTTCAGTACGCCACAGAGCGTTTGACATGCGGAAACTGCGATATCTTCGTTATCGCTCGGTTTCCAGCTGAGATATGCATTTTCAGTGATAATCTTCATGATTCTGCTGTTACAAGTGTGCAGAATCACCGAAATCGCTGTTTTCGTGCTATAGAATGCGAAAAACACGTTTTCTGGTGTTTTCAGCACTCCACAGTGCGTATGACATGCGGAAACTGCGATATCTTCGGTATTGTTGGGTTTCCAGCTGAGATATGCATTTTCAGTGATAATCCTCGAGTTTCTTCTGTGACAAGTGTGCAGAATAACAGAAATCGCTGTTTTCGAGCTATTGAATGCGAAAAACACGTTTTCTGGTGTTTTCAGCACGCCACAGAGCGTTTGACATGCGGAAACTGCGATATCTTCGTTATCGTTGGGTTTCCAGCTGAGATATGCATTTTCAGTGATATTCTTAATGATTCTGCTGTTACAAGTGTGCAGAATCACCGAAATCGCTGTTTTCGTGCTATTGAATGCGAAAAACACGTTTTCTGGTGTTTTCAGCACTCCACAGAGCGTTTGACATGCGAAAACTGCGATATCTTCGTTATCGTTGGGTTTCCAGCTGGGATATGCATTTTCAGTGATAAACTTCGAGTTTCTTCTGTGAAAAGTGTGCAGAATCACAGAAATCGCAGTTTTCGTGCTTTTGAATGCGAAAAACACGTTTTCTGGTGTTTTCAGCACTCCACAGAGCGTTTGACACGCGGAAACTGCGATATCTTTGGTATCGTTGGGTTTCCAGCTGAGATATGCATTTTCAGTGATAATCTTCGAGTTTCTTCTGTGACAAGTGTGCAGAATCACAGAAATCGCTGTTTTCGAGCTATTGAATGCGAAAAACACGTTTTCGGGTGTTTTCAGCACGCCACAGAGCGTTTGACATGCGGAAACTGCGATATCTTCGTTATCGTTGGGTTTCCAGCTGAGATATGCATTTTCAGTGATATTCTTAATGATTCTGCTGTTACAAGTGTGCAGAATCACCGAAATGGCTGTTTTCGTGCTATTGAATGCGAAAAACACGTTTTCTGGTGTTTTCAGCTCTCCACAGAGCGTTTGATATGCGGAAACAGGGATATCTTCGTTTTCGTGCGGTTGCCAGCTGAGACATGCATTTTCTACGATAATCTTCGAGTTTCTTGTGTGACAAGTGTGCAGAATCACCGAAATCGCTGTTTTCGAGCTATAGAATGCGAAAAATACGTTTTCTGGTGTTTTCAGCACTCCACAGTGCGTATGACATGCGGAAACTGCGACATCTGCGGTATCGCTCGGTTTCCAGCTGAGATATGCATTTTCAGTGATAAACTTCATGATTCTGCTGTTACAAGTGTGCAGAATCACCGAAATCGCTGTTTCGTGCTATAGAATGCGAAAAACACGTTTTCTGGTGTTTTCAGCACTCCACAGTGCGTATGACTTGCGGAAACTGCGACATCTGCGGTATCGCTCGGTTTCCAGCTGAGATATGCATTTTCAGTGATATTCTTAATGATACAGCTGTTACAAGTGTGCAGAATCACCGAAATCGCTGTTTTCGTGCTATTGAATGCGAAAAACACGTTTTCTGGTGTTTTCGGGCACTCCACAGGGCGTATGATATGCGGAAACTGCGATATCTTCGGTATCGCTCGGTTTCCAGCTGAGATATGCATTTTCAGTGATAATCTTCATGATTCTGCTGTTACAAGTGTGCAGAATCACCGAAATCGCTGTTTTCGTGCTATTGAATGCGAAAAACACGTTTTCT
Source organism: Anthophora plumipes (assembly GCA_951804975.1). Lineage (NCBI taxonomy): Eukaryota > Metazoa > Arthropoda > Insecta > Hymenoptera > Apidae > Anthophora > Anthophora plumipes. The sequence continues at coordinate 1,740,247 of CATORF010000924.1, read as the reverse complement.
GGTGTTTTCAGCACTCCACAGAGCGTTTGACATGCGGAAACAGGGATATCTTCGTTTTCGTGCGGTTGCCAGCTGAGACATGCATTTTCTACGATAATCTTCGAGTTTCTTGTGTGACAAGTGTGCAGAATCACCGAAATCGCTGTTTTCGAGCTATAGAATGCGAAAAATACGTTTTCTGGTGTTTTCAGCACTCCACAGTGCGTATGACATGCGGAAACTGCGACATCTGCGGTATCGCTCGGTTTCCAGCTGAGATATGCATTTTCAGTGATAAACTTCATGATTCTGCTGTTACAAGTGTGCAGAATCACCGAAATCGCTGTTTCGTGCTATAGAATGCGAAAAACACGTTTTCTGGTGTTTTCAGCACTCCACAGTGCGTATGACATGCGGAAACTGCGATATCTTCGGTATCGCTCGGTTTCCAGCTGAGATATGCATTTTCAGTGATAATCTTCATGATTCTGCTGTTACAAGTGTGCAGAATCACCGAAATCGCTGTTTTCGTGCTATTGAATGCGAAAAACACGTTTTCTGGTGTTTTCAGCACTCCACAGAGCGTTTGACATGCGGAAACTGCGCTATCTTCGGTATCGTTGGGTTTCCAGCTGAGATATGCATTTTCAGTGATAATCTTCGAGTTTCTTCTGTGACAAGTGTGCAGAATCACAGAAATCGCAGTTTTCGTGCTTTTGAATGCGAAAAACACGTTTTCTGGTGTTTTCAGCACTCCACAGAGCGTTTGACACGCGGAAACTGCGATATCTTTGGTATCGTTGGGTTTCCAGCTGAGATATGCATTTTCAGTGATAATCTTCATGATTCTGCTGTGACAAGTGTGCAGAATCACCGAAATCGCTGTTTTCGTGCTATTGAATGCGAAAAACACGTTTTCTGGTGTTTTCAGCACTCCACAGAGCGTTTGACATGCGGAAACTGCGATATCTTCGGTATCGCTCGGTTTCCAGCTGAGATATGCATTTTCAGTGATAATCTTCATGATTCTGCTGTTACAAGTGTGCAGAATCACCGAAATGTCTGTTTTCGTGCTATAGAATGCGAAAAACGCGTTTTCTGGTGTTTTCAGCACTCCACAGTGCGTTTGACATGCGGAAACTGCGACATCTGCGGTATCGCGCGGTTTCTAGCTGAGATATGCATTTTCAGTGATAATCTTCATGATTCTGCTGTTACAAGTGTGCAGAATCACCGAAATCGCTGTTTTCGGGCTATAGAATGCGAAAAACACGTTTTCTGGTGTTTTCAGCACTCCACAGTGCGTATGACATGTGGAAACTGCGACATCTGCGGTATCGCTCGGTTTCTAGCTGAGATATGCATTTTCAGTGATAATCTTCATGATTCTGCTGTTACAAGTGTGCAGAATCACCGAAATCGCTGTTTTCGTGCTACTGAATGCGAAAAACACGTTTTCTGGTGTTTTCAGCACTCCACAGAGCGTTTGACATGCGGAAACTGCGATATCTTCGTTATCGTTGGGTTTCCAGCTGGGATATGCATTTTCAGTGATAATCTTCATGATTCTGCTGTTACAAGTGTGCAGAATCACCGAAATCGCTGTTTTCGTGCTATTGAATGCGAAAAACATGTTTTCTGGTGTTTTCAGCACTCCACAGAGCGTTTTACATGCGGAAACTGCGATATCTTCGTTATCGTTGGGTTTCCAGCTGAGATTTGCATTTTCAGTGATATTCTTAATGATACAGCTGTTACAAGTGTGCAGAATCACCGAAATCGCTGTTTTCGTGCTATTGAATGCGAAAAACACGTTTTCTGGTGTTTTCAGCACTCCACAGAGCGTTTGACATGCGGAAACTGCGATATCTTCGGTATCGTTTGGTTTCCAGCTGAGATATGCATTTTCAGTGATAATCTTCATGATTCTGCTGTTACAAGTGTGCAGAATCCCCGAAAACGCTGTTTTCGTGCTATTGAATGCGAAAAACATTTTTTCTGGTGTTTTCAGCACTCCACAGAGCGTTTGACATGCGGAAACTGCAATATCTTCGGTATTGTTGGGTTTCCAGCTGAGATATGCATTTTCAGTGATAATCTTCGAGCTTCTTCTGTGACAAGTGTGCAGAATCGCAGATATCGCTGTTTTCGAGCTTTTGAATGCGAAAAACACGTTTTCTGGTATTTTCAGCACGCCACAGAGCGTTTGACATGCGGAAACTGCGATATCTTCCTTATCGCTCGGTTTCCAGCTGAGATATGCATTTTCAGTGATAATCTTCATGATTCTGCTGTTACAAGTGTGCAGAATCACCCAAATCGCTGTTTTCGTGCTATAGAATGCGAAAAACACGTTTTCTTTTGTTTTCAGCACTCCACAGAGCGTTAGACATGCGGAAACTGCGATATCTTCCGTATCGCTCGCTTTCCAGCTGAGATATGCATTTTCAGTGATAAACTTCATGATTCTGCTGTTACAAGTGTGCAGAATCAGCGAAATCGCTGTTTTCGTGCTATAGAATGCGAAAAACACGTTTTCTGGTGTTTTCAGCACTCCACAGTGCGTATGACTTGCGGAAACTGCGACATCTGCGGTATCGCGCGGTTTCCAGCTGAGATATGCATTTTCAGTGATATTCTTAATGATACAGCTGTTACAAGTGTGCAGAATCACCGAAATCGCTGTTTTCGTGCTATTGAATGCGAAAAACACGTTTTCTGGTGTTTTCAGCACTCCACAGGGCGTTTGACATGCGGAAACTGCGATATCTTCGTTATCGCTCGGTTTCCAGCTGAGATATGCATTTTCAGTGATAATCTTCATGATTCTGCTGTTACAAGTGTGCAGAATCACCCAAATCGCTGTTTTCGTGCTAGAGAATGCGAAAAACACGTTTTCTGGAGTTTTCAGCACTCCACAGAGCGTTTGACATGCGGAAACTGCGATATCTTCGGTATCGCTCGCTTTCCAGCTGAGATATGCATTTTCAGTGATAATCTCCATGATTCTGCTGTTACAAGTGTGCAGAATCACCGAAATCGCTGTTTTCGTGCTATTGAATGCGAAAAACACGTTTTCTGGTGTTTTCAGCACTCCACAGAGCGTTTGACATGCGGAAACTGCGATATCTTCGTTATCGTTGGGTTTCCAGCTGGGATATTCATTTTCAGTGATAAACTTCATGATTCTGCTGTTACAAGTGTGCAGAATCACCGAAATGGCTGTTTTAGTGCTATTGAATGCGAAAAACACGTTTTCTGGTGTTTTCAGCACCTCACAGTGCGTATGACATGCGGAAACTGCAATATCTTCGGTATCGTTGTTGTTTCCAGCTGAGATATGCATTTTCAGTGATAATCTTCGAGTTTCTTCTGTGACAAGTGTACAGAATAACAGAAATCGCTGTTTTCGAGCGATTGAATGCGAAAAACACGTTTTCTGGTGTTTTCAGCACGCCACAGAGCGTTTGACATGCGGAAACTGCGATATCTTCGTTATCGTTGGGTTTCCAGCTGAGATATGCATTTTCAGTGATATTCTTATTGATTCTGCTGTTACAAGTGTGCAGAATCACCGAAATCGCTGTTTTCGTGCTATTGAATGCGAAAAACACGTTTTCTGGTGTTTTCAGCACTCCACAGAGCGTTTGACATGCGGAAACTGCGATATCTTCGGTATCGCTCGGTTTCCAGCTGAGATATGCATTTTCAGTGATAATCTTCATGATTCTGCTGTTACAAGTGTGCAGAATCACCGAAATCGCTGTTTTCGTGCTATAGAATGCGAAAAACACGTTTTCTGGTGTTTTCAGCACTCCACAGTGCGTATGACATGCGGAAACTGCGACATTTGCGGTATCGCTCGGTTTCCAGCTGAGATATGCATTTTCAGTGATAATCTTCATGATTCTGCTGGTACAAGTGTGCAGAATCACCGAAATCGCTGTTTTCGTGCAATAGAATGCGAAAAACACGTCTTCTGGTGTTTTCAGCACTCCACAGTGCGTATGACATGCGGAAACTGCGATATCTTCGGTATTGTTGGGTTTCCAGCTGGGATATGCATTTTCAGTGATAATCTTCGAGTTTCTTCTGTGACAAGTGTGCAGAATCACAGAAATCGCTGTTTTCGAGCTATTGAATGCGAAAAACAGGTTTTCTGGTGTTTTCAGCACTCCACAGAGCGTTTGACATGCGGAAACTGCGATATCTTCGGTATCGTTTGGTTTCCAGCTGAGATATGCATTTTCAGTGATAATCTTCATGATTCTGCTGTTACAAGTGTGCAGAATCCCCGAAAACGCTGTTTTCGTGCTATTGAATGCGAAAAACATGTTTTCTGGTGTTTTCAGCACTCCACAGAGCGTTTGACATGCGGAAACTGCAATATCTTCGGTATTGTTGGGTTTCCAGCTGAGATATGCATTTTCAGTGATAATCTTCGAGCTTCTTCTGTGACAAGTGTGCAGAATCGCAGATATCGCTGTTTTCGAGCTATTGAATGCGAAAAACACGTTTTCTGGTATTTTCAGCACGCCACAGAGCGTTTGACATGCGGAAACTGCGATATCTTCCTTATCGCTCGGTTTCCAGCTGAGATATGCATTTTCAGTGATAATCTTCATGATTCTGCTGTTACAAGTGTGCAGAATCACCCAAATCGCTGTTTTCGTGCTATAGAATGCGAAAAACACGTTTTCTTTTGTTTTCAGCACTCCACAGAGCGTTAGACATGCGGAAACTGCGATATCTTCCGTATCGCTCGCTTTCCAGCTGAGATATGCATTTTCAGTGATAAACTTCATGATTCTGCTGTTACAAGTGTGCAGAATCAGCGAAATCGCTGTTTTCGTGCTATAGAATGCGAAAAACACGTTTTCTGGTGTTTTCAGCACTCCACAGTGCGTATGACTTGCGGAAACTGCGACATCTGCGGTATCGCGCGGTTTCCAGCTGAGATATGCATTTTCAGTGATATTCTTAATGATACAGCTGTTACAAGTGTGCAGAATCACCGAAATCGCTGTTTTCGTGCTATTGAATGCGAAAAACACGTTTTCTGGTGTTTTCAGCACTCCACAGGGCGTTTGACATGCGGAAACTGCGATATCTTCGGTATCGCTCGCTTTCCAGCTGAGATATGCATTTTCAGTGATAATCTCCATGATTCTGCTGTTACAAGTGTGCAGAATCACCGAAATCGCTGTTTTCGTGCTATTGAATGCGAAAAACACGTTTTCTGGTGTTTTCAGCACTCCACAGAGCGTTTGACATGCGGAAACTGCGATATCTTCGTTATCGTTGGGTTTCCAGCTGGGATATGCATTTTCAGTGATAAACTTCATGATTCTGCTGTTACAAGTGTGCAGAATCACCGAAATGGCTGTTTTAGTGCTATTGAATGCGAAAAACACGTTTTCTGGTGTTTTCAGCACCTCACAGTGCGTATGACATGCGGAAACTGCAATATCTTCGGTATCGTTGTTGTTTCCAGCTGAGATATGCATTTTCAGTGATAATCTTCGAGTTTCTTCTGTGACAAGTGTACAGAATAACAGAAATCGCTGTTTTCGAGCGATTGAATGCGAAAAACACGTTTTCTGGTGTTTTCAGCACGCCACAGAGCGTTTGACATGCGGAAACTGCGATATCTTCGTTATCGTTGGGTTTCCAGCTGAGATATGCATTTTCAGTGATATTCTTATTGATTCTGCTGTTACAAGTGTGCAGAATCACCGAAATCGCTGTTTTCGTGCTATTGAATGCGAAAAACACGTTTTCTGGTGTTTTCAGCACTCCACAGAGCGTTTGACATGCGGAAACTGCGATATCTTCGGTATCGCTCGGTTTCCAGCTGAGATATGCATTTTCAGTGATAATCTTCATGATTCTGCTGTTACAAGTGTGCAGAATCACCGAAATCGCTGTTTTCGTGCTATAGAATGCGAAAAACACGTTTTCTGGTGTTTTCAGCACTCCACAGTGCGTATGACATGCGGAAACTGCGACATTTGCGGTATCGCTCGGTTTCCAGCTGAGATATGCATTTTCAGTGATAATCTTCATGATTCTGCTGGTACAAGTGTGCAGAATCACCGAAATCGCTGTTTTCGTGCTATTGAATGCGAAAAACACGTTTTCTGGTGTTTTCAGCACTCCACAGTGCGTATGACGTGCGGAAACTGCGATATCTTCGTTATCGTTGGGTTTCCAGCTGAGATATGCATTTTCAGTAATAATCTTCGAGTTTCTTCTGTGAAAAGTGTGCAGAATCACAGAAATCGCAGTTTTCGTGCTTTTGAATGCGAAAAACACGTTTTCTGGTGTTTTCAGCACTCCACAGAGCGTTTGACACGCGGAAACTGCGATATCTTTGGTATCGTTGGGTTTCCAGCTGAGATATGCATTTTCAGTGATAATCTTCGAGTTTCTTCTGTGACAAGTGTGCAGAATCACAGAAATCGCTGTTTTCGAGCTATTGAATGCGAAAAACACGTTTTCTGGTGTTTTCAGCACGCCACAGAGCGTTTGACATGCGGAAACTGCGATATCTTCGTTATCGTTGGGTTTCCAGCTGAGATATGCATTTTCAGTGATATTCTTAATGATTCTGCTGTTACAAGTGTGCAGAATCACCGAAATGGCTGTTTTCGTGCTATTGAATGCGAAAAACACGTTTTCTGGTGTTTTCAGCTCTCCACAGAGCGTTTGATATGCGGAAACAGGGATATCTTCGTTTTCGTGCGGTTGCCAGCTGAGACATGCATTTTCTACGATAATCTTCGAGTTTCTTGTGTGACAAGTGTGCAGAATCACCGAAATCGCTGTTTTCGAGCTATAGAATGCGAAAAATACGTTTTCTGGTGTTTTCAGCACTCCACAGTGCGTATGACATGCGGAAACTGCGACATCTGCGGTATCGCTCGGTTTCCAGCTGAGATATGCATTTTCAGTGATAAACTTCATGATTCTGCTGTTACAAGTGTGCAGAATCACCGAAATCGCTGTTTCGTGCTATAGAATGCGAAAAACACGTTTTCTGGTGTTTTCAGCACTCCACAGTGCGTATGACTTGCGGAAACTGCGACATCTGCGGTATCGCTCGGTTTCCAGCTGAGATATGCATTTTCAGTGATATTCTTAATGATACAGCTGTTACAAGTGTGCAGAATCACCGAAATCCCTGTTTTCGTGCTATTGAATGCGAAAAACACGTTTTCTGGTGTTTTCAGCACTCCACAGGGCGTATGACATGCGGAAACTGCGATATCTTCGGTATCGCTCGGTTTCCAGCTGAGATATGCATTTTCAGTGATAATCTTCATGATTCTGCTGTTACAAGTGTGCAGAATCACCGAAATCGCTGTTTTCGTGCTATTGAATGCGAAAAACACGTTTTCTGGTGTTTTCAGCACTCCACAGAGCGTTTGACATGCGGAAACAGGGATATCTTCGTTTTCGTGCGGTTGCCAGCTGAGACATGCATTTTCTACGATAATCTTCGAGTTTCTTGTGTGACAAGTGTGCAGAATCACCGAAATCGCTGTTTTCGAGCTATAGAATGCGAAAAATACGTTTTCTGGTGTTTTCAGCACTCCACAGTGCGTATGACATGCGGAAACTGCGACATCTGCGGTATCGCTCGGTTTCCAGCTGAGATATGCATTTTCAGTAATAAACTTCATGATTCTGCTGTTACAAGTGTGCAGAATCACCGAAATCGCTGTTTCGTGCTATAGAATGCGAAAAACACGTTTTCTGGTGTTTTCAGCACTCCACAGTGCGTATGACATGCGGAAACTGCGATATCTTCGGTATCGCTCGGTTTCCAGCTGAGATATGCATTTTCAGTGATAATCTTCATGATTCTGCTGTTACAAGTGTGCAGAATCACCGAAATCGCTGTTTTCGTGCTATTGAATGCGAAAAACACGTTTTCTGGTGTTTTCAGCACTCCACAGAGCGTTTGACATGCGGAAACTGCGCTATCTTCGGTATCGTTGGGTTTCCAGCTGAGATATGCATTTTCAGTGATAATCTTCGAGTTTCTTCTGTAACAAGTGTGCAGAATCACAGAAATCGCAGTTTTCGTGCTTTTGAATGCGAAAAACACGTTTTCTGGTGTTTTCAGCACTCCACAGAGCGTTTGACACGCGGAAACTGCGATATCTTTGGTATCGTTGGGTTTCCAGCTGAGATATGCATTTTCAGTGATAATCTTCATGATTCTGCTGTGACAAGTGTGCAGAATCACCGAAATCGCTGTTTTCGTGCTATTGAATGCGACAAACACGTTTTCTGGTGTTTTCAGCACTCCACAGAGCGTTTGACATGCGGAAACTGCGATATCTTCGGTATCGCTCGGTTTCCAGCTGAGATATGCATTTTCAGTGATAATCTTCATGATTCTGCTGTTACAAGTGTGCAGAATCACCGAAATCTCTGTTTTCGTGCTATAGAATGCGAAAAACGCGTTTTCTGGTGTTTTCAGCACTCCACAGTGCGTTTGACATGCGGAAACTGCGACATCTGCGGTATCGCGCGGTTTCTAGCTGAGATATGCATTTTCAGTGATAATCTTCATGATTCTGCTGTTACAAGTGTGCAGAATCACCGAAATCGCTGTTTTCGGGCTATAGAATGCGAAAAACACGTTTTCTGGTGTTTTCAGCACTCCACAGTGCGTATGACATGCGGAAACTGCGACATCTGCGGTATCGCTCGGTTTCTAGCTGACATATGCATTTTCAGTGATAATCTTCATGATTCTGCTGTTACAAGTGTGCAGAATCACCGAAATCGCTGTTTTCGTGCTATTGAATGCGAAAAACACGTTTTCTGGTGTTTTCAGCACTCCACAGAGCGTTTGACATGCGGAAACTGCGATATCTTCGTTATCGTTGGGTTTCCAGCTGGGATATGCATTTTCAGTGATAATCTTCATGATTCTGCTGTTACAAGTGTGCAGAATCACCGAAATCGCTGTTTTCGTGCTATTGAATGCGAAAAACATGTTTTCTGGTGTTTTCAGCACTCCACAGAGCGTTTTACATGCGGAAACTGCGATATCTTCGTTATCGTTGGGTTTCCAGCGGAGATTTGCATTTTCAGTGATATTCTTAATGATACAGCTGTTACAAGTGTGCAGAATCACCGAAATCGCTGTTTTCGTGCTATTGAATGCGAAAAACACGTTTTCTGGTGTTTTCAGCACTCCACAGAGCGTTTGACATGCGGAAACTGCGATATCTTCGGTATCGTTTGGTTTCCAGCTGAGATATGCATTTTCAGTGATAATCTTCATGATTCTGCTGTTACAAGTGTGCAGAATCCCCGAAAACGCTGTTTTCGTGCTATTGAATGCGAAAAACATTTTTTCTGGTGTTTTCAGCACTCCACAGAGCGTTTGACATGCGGAAACTGCGATATCTTCCTTATCGCTCGGTTTCCAGCTGAGATATGCATTTTCAGTGATAATCTTCATGATTCTGCTGTTACAAGTGTGCAGAATCACCCAAATCGCTGTTTTCGTGCTATAGAATGCAAAAACACGTTTTCTTTTGTTTTCAGCACTCCACAGAGCGTTAGACATGCGGAAACTGCGATATCTTCCGTATCGCTCGCTTTCCAGCTGAGATATGCATTTTCAGTGATAAACTTCATGATTCTGCTGTTACAAGTGTGCAGAATCAGCGAAATCGCTGTTTTCGTGCTATAGAATGCGAAAAACACGTTTTCTGGTGTTTTCAGCACTCCACAGTGCGTATGACTTGCGGAAACTGCGACATCTTCGTTATCGCTCGGTTTCCAGCTGAGATATGGATTTTCAGTGATAATCTTCATGATTCTGCTGTTACAAGTGTGCAGAATCACCCAAATCGCTGTTTTCGTGCTAGAGAATGCGAAAAACACGTATTCTGGAGTTTTCAGCACTCCACAGAGCGTTTGACATGCGGAAACTGCGATATCTTCGGTATCGCTCGCTTTCCAGCTGAGATATGCATTTTCAGTGATAATCTCCATGATTCTGCTGTTACAAGTGTGCAGAATCACCGAAATCGCTGTTTTCGTGCTATTGAATGCGAAAAACACGTTTTCTGGTGTTTTCAGCACTCCACAGAGCGTTTGACATGCGGAAACTGCGATATCTTCGTTATCGTTGGGTTTCCAGCTGGGATATGCATTTTCAGTGATAAACTTCATGATTCTGCTGTTACAAGTGTGCAGAATCACCGAAATGGCTGTTTTAGTGCTATTGAATGCGAAAAACACGTTTTCTGGTGTTTTCAGCACCTCACAGTGCGTATGACATGCGGAAACTGCAATATCTTCGGTATCGTTGTTGTTTCCAGCTGAGATATGCATTTTCAGTGATAATCTTCGAGTTTCTTCTGTGACAAGTGTACAGAATAACAGAAATCGCTGTTTTCGAGCGATTGAATGCGAAAAACACGTTTTCTGGTGTTTTCAGCACGCCACAGAGCGTTTGACATGCGGAAACTGCGATATCTTCGTTATCGTTGGGTTTCCAGCTGAGATATGCATTTTCAGTGATATTCTTATTGATTCTGCTGTTACAAGTGTGCAGAATCACCGAAATCGCTGTTTTCGTGCTATTGAATGCGAAAAACACGTTTTCTGGTGTTTTCAGCACTCCACAGAGCGTTTGACATGCGGAAACTGCGATATCTTCGGTATCGCTCGGTTTCCAGCTGAGATATGCATTTTCAGTGATAATCTTCATGATTCTGCTGTTACAAGTGTGCAGAATCACCGAAATCGCTGTTTTCGTGCTATAGGATGCGAAAAACACGTTTTCTGGTGTTTTCAGCACTCCACAGTGCGTATGACATGCGGAAACTGCGACATTTGCGGTATCGCTCGGTTTCCAGCTGAGATATGCATTTTCAGTGATAATCTTCATGATTCTGCTGGTACAAGTGTGCAGAATCACCGAAATCGCTGTTTTCGTGCAATAGAATGCGAAAAACACGTCTTCTGGTGTTTTCAGCACTCCACAGTGCGTATGACATGCGGAAACTGCGATATCTTCGGTATTGTTGGGTTTCCAGCTGGGATATGCATTTTCAGTGATAATCTTCGAGTTTCTTCTGTGACAAGTGTGCAGAATCACAGAAATCGCTGTTTTCGAGCTATTGAATGCGAAAAACAGGTTTTCTGGTGTTTTCAGCACTCCACAGAGCGTTTGACATGCGGAAACTGCGATATCTTCGGTATCGTTTGGTTTCCAGCTGAGATATGCATTTTCAGTGATAATCTTCATGATTCTGCTGTTACAAGTGTGCAGAATCCCCGAAAACGCTGTTTTCGTGCTATTGAATGCGAAAAACATGTTTTCTGGTGTTTTCAGCACTCCACAGAGCGTTTGACATGCGGAAACTGCAATATCTTCGGTATTGTTGGGTTTCCAGCTGAGATATGCATTTTCAGTGATAATCTTCGAGCTTCTTCTGTGACAAGTGTGCAGAATTGCAGATATCGCTGTTTTCGAGCTATTGAATGCGAAAAACACGTTTTCTGGTATTTTCAGCACGCCACAGAGCGTTTGACATGCGGAAACTGCGATATCTTCCTTATCGCTCGGTTTCCAGCTGAGATATGCATTTTCAGTGATAATCTTCATGATTCTGCTGTTACAAGTGTGCAGAATCACCCAAATCGCTGTTTTCGTGCTATAGAATGCGAAAAACACGTTTTCTTTTGTTTTCAGCACTCCACAGAGCGTTAGACATGCGGAAACTGCGATATCTTCCGTATCGCTCGCTTTTCAGCTGAGATATGCATTTTCAGTGATAAACTTCATGATTCTGCTGTTACAAGTGTGCAGAATCAGCGAAATCGCTGTTTTCGTGCTATAGAATGCGAAAAACACGTTTTCTGGTGTTTTCAGCACTCCACAGTGCGTATGACTTGCGGAAACTGCGACATCTGCGGTATCGCGCGGTTTCCAGCTGAGATATGCATTTTCAGTGATATTCTTAATGATACAGCTGTTACAAGTGTGCAGAATCACCGAAATCGCTGTTTTCGTGCTATTGAATGCGAAAAACACGTTTTCTGGTGTTTTCAGCACTCCACAGGGCGTTTGACATGCGGAAACTGCGATATCTTCGTTATCGCTCGGTTTCCAGCTGAGATATGCATTTTCAGTGATAATCTTCATGATTCTGCTGTTACAAGTGTGCAGAATCACCCAAATCGCTGTTTTCGTGCTAGAGAATGCGAAAAACACGTTTTCTGGAGTTTTCAGCACTCCACAGAGCGTTTGACATGCGGAAACTGCGATATCTTCGGTATCGCTCGCTTTCCAGCTGAGATATGCATTTTCAGTGATAATCTCCATGATTCTGCTGTTACAAGTGTGCAGAATCACCGAAATCGCTGTTTTCGTGCTATTGAATGCGAAAAACACGTTTTCTGGTGTTTTCAGCACTCCACAGAGCGTTTGACATGCGGAAACTGCGATATCTTCGTTATCGTTGGGTTTCCAGCTGGGATATGCATTTTCAGTGATAAACTTCATGATTCTGCTGTTACAAGTGTGCAGAATCACCGAAATGGCTGTTTTAGTGCTATTGAATGCGAAAAACACGTTTTCTGGTGTTTTCAGCACCTCACAGTGCGTATGACATGCGGAAACTGCAATATCTTCGGTATCGTTGTTGTTTCCAGCTGAGATATGCATTTTCAGTGATAATCTTCGAGTTTCTTCTGTGACAAGTGTACAGAATAACAGAAATCGCTGTTTTCGAGCGATTGAATGCGAAAAACACGTTTTCTGGTGTTTTCAGCACGCCACAGAGCGTTTGACATGCGGAAACTGCGATATCTTCGTTATCGTTGGGTTTCCAGCTGAGATATGCATTTTCAGTGATATTCTTATTGATTCTGCTGTTACAAGTGTGCAGAATCACCGAAATCGCTGTTTTCGTGCTATTGAATGCGAAAAACACGTTTTCTGGTGTTTTCAGCACTCCACAGAGCGTTTGACATGCGGAAACTGCGATATCTTCGGTATCGCTCGGTTTCCAGCTGAGATATGCATTTTCAGTGATAATCTTCATGATTCTGCTGTTACAAGTGTGCAGAATCACCGAAATCGCTGTTTTCGTGCTATAGAATGCGAAAAACACGTTTTCTGGTGTTTTCAGCACTCCACAGTGCGTATGACATGCGGAAACTGCGACATTTGCGGTATCGCTCGGTTTCCAGCTGAGATATGCATTTTCAGTGATAATCTTCATGATTCTGCTGGTACAAGTGTGCAGAATCACCGAAATCGCTGTTTTCGTGCAATAGAATGCGAAAAACACGTCTTCTGGTGTTTTCAGCACTCCACAGTGCGTATGACATGCGGAAACTGCGATATCTTCGGTATTGTTGGGTTTCCAGCTGGGATATGCATTTTCAGTGATAATCTTCGAGTTTCTTCTGTGACAAGTGTGCAGAATCACAGAAATCGCTGTTTTCGAGCTATTGAATGCGAAAAACAGGTTTTCTGGTGTTTTCAGCACGCCACAGAGCGTTTGACTTGCGGAAACTGCGATATCTTCGTTATCGTTGGGTTTCCAGCTGAGATATGCATTTTCAGTGATATTCTTAATGATACAGCTGTTTCAAGTTTGCAGAATCACCGAAATCGCTGTTTTCGTGCTATTGAATGCGAAAAACACGTTTTCTGGTGTTTTCAGCACTCCACAGAGCGTTTGACATGCGGAAACTGCGATATCTTCGGTATCGTTGGGTTTCCAGCTGAGATATGCATTTTCAGTGATAATCTTCATGATTCTGCTGTTACAAGTGTGCAGAATCCCCGAAAATGCTGTTTTCGTGCTATTGAATGCGAAAAACATGTTTTCTGGTGTTTTCAGCACTCCACAGAGCGTTTGACATGCGGAAACTGCGATATCTTCGGTATTGTTGGGTTTCCAGCTGAGATATGCATTTTCAGTGATAATCTTCGAGTTTCTTCTGTGACAAGTGTGCAGAATCACCGAAATCGCTGTTTTCGTGCTATTGAATGCGAAAAACATGTTTTCTGGTGTTTTCAGCACTCCACAGACCGTTTTACATGCGGAAACTGCGATATCTTCGTTATCGTTGGGTTTCCAGCTGAGATTTGCATTTTCAGTGATATTCTTAATGATACAGCTGTTACAAGTGTGCAGAATCACCGAAATCGCTGTTTTCGTGCTATTGAATGCGAAAAACACGTTTTCTGGTGTTTTCAGCACTCCACAGAGCGTTTGACATGCGGAAACTGCGATATCTTCGGTATCGTTTGGTTTCCAGCTGAGATATGCATTTTCAGTGATAATCTTCATGATTCTGCTGTTACAAGTGTGCAGAATCCCCGAAAACACTGTTTTCGTGCTATTGAATGCGAAAAACATGTTTTCTGGTGTTTTCAGCACTCCACAGAGCGTTTGACATGCGGAAACTGCAATATCTTCGGTATTGTTGGGTTTCCAGCGGAGATATGCATTTTCAGTGATAATCTTCGAGCTTCTTCTGTGACAAGTGTGCAGAATCGCAGATATCGCTGTTTTCGAGCTATTGAATGCGAAAAACACGTTTTCTGGTATTTTCAGCACGCCACAGAGCGTTTGACATGCGGAAACTGCGATATCTTCCTTATCGCTCGGTTTCCAGCTGAGATATGCATTTTCAGTGATAATCTTCATGATTCTGCTGTTACAAGTGTGCAGAATCACCCAAATCGCGGTTTTCGTGCTATAGAATGCGAAAAACACGTTTTCTTTTGTTTTCAGCACTCCACAGAGCGTTAGACATGCGGAAACTGCGATATCTTCCGTATCGCTCGCTTTCCAGCTGAGATATGCATTTTCAGTGATAAACTTCATGATTCTGCTTTTACAAGTGTGCAGAATCAGCGAAATCGCTGTTTTCGTGCTATAGAATGCGAAAAACACGTTTTCTGGTGTTTTCAGCACTCCACAGTGCGTATGACTTGCGGAAACTGCGACATCTGCGGTATCGCGCGGTTTCCAGCTGAGATATGCATTTTCAGTGATATTCTTAATGATACAGCTGTTACAAGTGTGCAGAATCACCGAAATCGCTGTTTTCGTGCTATTGAATGCGAAAAACACGTTTTCTGGTGTTTTCAGCACTCCACAGGGCGTTTGACATGCGGAAACTGCGATATCTTCGTTATCGCTCGGTTTCCAGCTGAGATATGCATTTTCAGTGATAATCTTCATGATTCTGCTGTTACAAGTGTGCAGAATCACCCAAATCGCTGTTTTCGTGCTAGAGAATGCGAAAAACACGTTTTCTGGAGTTTTCAGCACTCCACAGAGCGTTTGACATGCGGAAACTGCGATATCTTCGGTATCGCTCGCTTTCCTGCTGAGATATGCATTTTCAGTGATAATCTCCATGATTCTGCTGTTACAAGTGTGCAGAATCACCGAAATCGCTGTTTATGTGCTATTGAATGCGAAAAACACGTTTTCTGGTGTTTTCAGCACTCCACAGAGCGTTTGACATGCGGAAACTGCGATATCTTCGTTATCGTTGGGTTTCCAGCTGGGATATGCATTTTCAGTGATAAACTTCATGATTCTGCTGTTACAAGTGTGCAGAATCACCGAAATGGCTGTTTTAGTGCTATTGAATGCGAAAAACACGTTTTCTGGTGTTTTCAGCACCTCACAGTGCGTATGACATGCGGAAACTGCAATATCTTCGGTATCGTTGTTGTTTCCAGCTGAGATATGCATTTTCAGTGATAATCTTCGAGTTTCTTCTGTGACAAGTGTACAGAATAACAGAAATCGCTGTTTTCGAGCGATTGAATGCGAAAAACACGTTTTCTGGTGTTTTCAGCACGCCACAGAGCGTTTGACATGCGGAAACTGCGATATCTTCGTTATCGTTGGGTTTCCAGCTGAGATATGCATTTTCAGTGATATTCTTATTGATTCTGCTGTTACAAGTGTGCAGAATCACCGAAATCGCTGTTTTCGTGCTATTGAATGCGAAAAACACGTTTTCTGGTGTTTTCAGCACTCCACAGAGCGTTTGACATGCGGAAACTGCGATATCTTCGGTATCGCTCGGTTTCCAGCTGAGATATGCATTTTCAGTGATAATCTTCATGATTCTGCTGTTACAAGTGTGCAGAATCACCGAAATCGCTGTTTTCGTGCAATAGAATGCGAAAAACACGTCTTCTGGTGTTCTCAGCACTCCACAGTGCGTATGACATGCGGAAACTGCGATATCTTCGGTATTGGTGGGGTTCCAGCTGGGATATGCATTTTCAGTGATAATCTTCGAGTTTCTTCTGTGACAAGTGTGCAGAATCACAGAAATCGCTGTTTTCGAGCTATTGAATGCGAAAAACAGGTTTTCTGGTGTTTTCAGCACGCCACAGAGCGTTTGACTTGCGCAAACTGCGATATCTTCGTTATCGTTGGGTTTCCAGCTGAGATATGCATTTTCAGTGATATTCTTAATGATACAGCTGTTTCAAGTTTGCAGAATCACCGAAATCGCTGTTTTCGTGCTATTGAATGCGAAAAACACGTTTTCTGGTGTTTTCAGCACTCCACAGAGCGTTTGACATGCGGAAACTGCGATATCTTCGGTATCGTTGGGTTTCCAGCTGAGATATGCATTTTCAGTGATAATCTTCATGATTCTGCTGTTACAAGTGTGCAGAATCCCCGAAAATGCTGTTTTCGTGCTATTGAATGCGAAAAACATGTTTTCTGGTGTTTTCAGCACTCCACAGAGCGTTTGACATGCGGAAACTGCGATATCTTCGGTATTGTTGGGTTTCCAGCTGAGATATGCATTTTCAGTGATAATCTTCGAGTTTCTTCTGTGACAAGTGTGCAGAATCACAGAAATCGCTGTTTTCGAGCTATTGAATGCGAAAAACACGTTTTCTGGTGTTTTCAGCGCTCCACAGAGCGTTTGACATGCGGAAACTGCGATATCTTCGGTATCGCTCGCTTTCCAGCTGAGATATGCATTTTCAGTGATAATCTCCATGATTCTGCTGTTACAAGTGTGCAGAATCACCGAAATCGCTGTTTTCGTGCTATTAAATGCGAAAAACACGTTTTCTGGTGTTTTCAGCACGCCACAGAGCGTTTGACATGCGGAAACTGCGACATCTGCGGTATCGCTCGCTTTCCAGCTGAGATATGCATTTTCAGTGATAATCTTCATGATTCTGCTGTTACAAGTGTGCAGCATCACAGAAATCGCTGTTTTCGAGCTATTGAATGCGAAAAATACGTTTTCTGGTGTTTTCAGCACTCCACAGTGCGTATGACATGCGGAAACTGCGACATCTGCGGTATCGCTCGGTTTCCAGCTGAGATATGCATTTTCGGTGATAATCTTCATGATTCTGCTGTTACAAGTGTGCAGAATCACCGAAATCTCTGTTTTCGTGCTATAGAATGCGAAAAACACGTTTTCTGGTGTTTGCAGCACCCGACAGTGCGTTTGATGTACGGAAACAGGGATATCTTCGTTTTCGTGCGGTTGCCAGCTGAGACATGCATTTTCTACGATAATCTTCGAGTTTCTTGTGTGACAAGTGTGCAGAATCACAGAAATCGCTGTTTTCGTGCTATTGAATGCGAAAAACACGTTTTCTGGTGTTCTCAGCACTCCACAGAGCGTTTGACACGCGGAAACTGCGATATCTTCGGTATCGCTCGGTTTCCAGCTGAGATGTGCATTTTCAGTGATAATCTTCATGATTCTGCTGTTACAAGTGTGCAGAATCACCGAAATCGCTGTTTTCGTGCTATAGAATGCGAAAAACACGTTTTCTGGTGTTTGCAGCACCCGACAGTGCGTTTGATGTACGGAAACAGGGATATCCTCGTTTTCGTGCGGTTGCCAGCTGAGACATGCATTTTCTACGATAATCTTCGAGTTTCTTGTGTGACAAGTGTGCAGAATCACCATAATCGCTGTTTTCGAGCTATAGAATGCGAAAAATACGTTTTCTGGTGTTTTCAGCACTCCACAGAGCGTATGACATACGGAAACTGCGACATCTGCGGTATCGCTCGGTTTCCAGCTGAGATATGCATTTTCTGTGATAATCTTCATGATTCTGCTGTTACAAGTGTGCAGAATCACCGAAATCGCTGTTTTCGTGCTATAGAATGCGAAAAACACGTTTTCTGGTGTTTTCAGCACGCCACAGAGCGTTTGACTTGCGGAAACTGCGATATCTTCGTTATCGTTGGGTTTCCAGCTGAGATATGCATTTTCAGTGATATTCTTAATGATACAGCTGTTTCAAGTTTGCAGAATCACCGAAATCGCTGTTTTCGTGCTATTGAATGCGAAAAACACGTTTTCTGGTGTTTTCAGCACTCCACAGAGCGTTTGACATGCGGAAACTGCGATATCTTCGGTATCGTTGGGTTTCCAGCTGAGATATGCATTTTCAGTGATATTCTTATTGATTCTGCTGTTACAAGTGTGCAGAATCACCGAAATCGCTGTTTTCGTGCTATTGAATGCGAAAAACACGTTTTCTGGTGTTTTCAGCACTCCACAGAGCGTTTGACATGCGGAAACTGCGATATCTTCGGTATCGCTCGGTTTCCAGCTGAGATATGCATTTTCAGTGATAATCTTCATGATTCTGCTGTTACAAGTGTGCAGAATCACCGAAATCGCTGTTTTCGTGCTATAGAATGCGAAAAACACGTTTTCTGGTGTTTTCAGCACTCCACAGTGCGTATGACATGCGGAAACTGCGACATTTGCGGTATCGCTCGGTTTCCAGCTGAGATATGCATTTTCAGTGATAATCTTCATGATTCTGCTGGTACAAGTGTGCAGAATCACCGAAATCGCTGTTTTCGTGCAATAGAATGCGAAAAACACGTCTTCTGTTGTTTTCAGCACTCCACAGTGCGTATGACATGCGGAAACTGCGATATCTTCGGTATTGTTGGGTTTCCAGCTGGGATATGCATTTTCAGTGATAATCTTCGAGTTTCTTCTGTGACAAGTGTGCAGAATCACAGAAATCGCTGTTTTCGAGCTATTGAATGCGAAAAACACGTTTTCTGGTGTTTTCAGCACGCCACAGAGCGTTTGACTTGCGGAAACTGCGATATCTTCGTTATCGTTGGGTTTCCAGCTGAGATATGCATTTTCAGTGATAATCTTCGAGTTTCTTCTGTGACAAGTGTGCAGAATCACAGAAATCGCTGTTTTCGAGCTATTGAATGCGAAAAACACGTTTTCTGGTGTTTTCAGCGCTCCACAGAGCGTTTGACATGCGGAAACTGCGATATCTTCGGTATCGCTCGCTTTCCAGCTGAGATATGCATTTTCAGTGATAATCTCCATGATTCTGCTGTTACAAGTGTGCAGAATCACCGAAATCGCTGTTTTCGTGCTATAGAATGCGAAAAACACGTTTTCTGGTGTTTCAGCACTCCACAGTGCGTATGACATGCGGAAACTGCGATATCTTCGGTATCGTTGTTGTTTCCAGCTGAGATATGCATTTTCAGTGATAATCTTCGAGTTTCTTCTGTGACAAGTGTGCAGAATCACAGAAATCGCTGTTTTCGAGCTATTGAATGCGAAAAACACGTTTTCTGGTGTTTTCAGCACGCCACAGAGCGTTTGACATGCGGAAACTGCGATATCTTCGGTATCGCTCGCTTTCCAGCTGAGATATGCATTTTCAGTGATAATCTCCATGATTCTGCTGTTACAAGTGTGCAGAATCACCGAAATCGCTGTTTTCGTGCTATTAAATGCAAAAAACACGTTTTCTGGTGTTTTCAGCACGCCACAGAGCGTTTGACATGCGGAAACTGCGACATCTGCGGTATCGCTCGCTTTCCAGCTGAGATATGCATTTTCAGTGATAATCTTCATGATTCTGCTGTTACAAGTGTGCAGCATCACAGAAATCGCTGTTTTCGAGCTATTGAATGCGAAAAATACGTTTTCTGGTGTTTTCAGCACTCCACAGTGCGTATGACATGCGGAAACTGCGACATCTGCGGTATCGCTCGGTTTCCAGCTGAGATATGCATTTTCAGTGATAATCTTCATGATTCTGCTGTTACAAGTGTGCAGAATCACCGAAATCTCTGTTTTCGTGCTATAGAATGCGAAAAACACGTTTTCTGGTGTTTGCAGCACCCGACAGTGCGTTTGATGTACGGAAACAGGGATATCTTCGTTTTCGTGCGGTTGCCAGCTGAGACATGCATTTTCTACGATAATCTTCGAGTTTCTTGTGTGACAAGTGTGCAGAATCACAGAAATCGCTGTTTTCGTGCTATTGAATGCGAAAAACACGTTTTCTGGTGTTTTCAGCACGCCACAGAGCGTTTGACATGCGGAAACTGCGACATCTGCGGTATCGCTCGCTTTCCAGCTGAGATATGCATTTTCAGTGATAATCTTCATGATTCTGCTGTTACAAGTGTGCAGCATCACAGAAATCGCTGTTTTCGAGCTATTGAATGCGAAAAATACGTTTTCTGGTGTTTTCAGCACTCCACAGTGCGTATGACATGCGGAAACTGCGACATCTGCGGTATCGCTCGGTTTCCAGCTGAGATATGCATTTTCAGTGATAATCTTCATGATTCTGCTGTTACAAGTGTGCAGAATCACCGAAATCTCTGTTTTCGTGCTATAGAATGCGAAAAACACGTTTTCTGGTGTTTGCAGCACCCGACAGTGCGTTTGATGTACGGAAACAGGGATATCTTCGTTTTCGTGCGGTTGCCAGCTGAGACATGCATTTTCTACGATAATCTTCGAGTTTCTTGTGTGACAAGTGTGCAGAATCACAGAAATCGCTGTTTTCGTGCTATTGAATGCGAAAAACACGTTTTCTGGTGTTCTCAGCACTCCACAGAGCGTTTGACACGCGGAAATTGCGATATCTTCGGTATCGCTCGGTTTCCAGCTGAGATGTGCATTTTCAGTGATAATCTTCATCATTCTGCTGTTACAAGTGTGCAGAATCACCGAAATCGCTGTTTTCGTGCTATAGAATGCGAAAAACACGTTTTCTGGTGTTTGCAGCACCCGACAGTGCGTTTGATGTACGGAAACAGGGATATCCTCGTTTTCGTGCGGTTGCCAGCTGAGACATGCATTTTCTACGATAATCTTCGAGTTTCTTGTGTGACAAGTGTGCAGAATCACCATAATCGCTGTTTTCGAGCTATAGAATGCGAAAAATACGTTTTCTGGTGTTTTCAGCACTCCACAGAGCGTATAACATGCGGAAACTGCGACATCTGCGGTATCGCTCGGTTTCCAGCTGAGATATGCATTTTCTGTGATAATCTTCATGATTCTGCTGTTACAAGTGTGCAGAATCACCGAAATCGCTGTTTTCGTGCTATAGAATGCGAAAAACACGTTTTCTGGTGTTTTCAGCACTCCACAGTGCGTATGACATGCGGAAACTGCGACATCTGCGGTATCGCTCGGTTTCCAGCTGAGATATGCATTTTCAGTGATAATCTTCATGATTCTGCTGTTACAAGTGTGCAGAATCACCGAGATCGCTGTTTTCGTGCTATAGAATGCGAAAAACACGTTTTCTGGTGTTTTCAGCACTCCACGGTGCGTATGACATGCGGAAACTGCGATATCTTCGGTATTGTTGGGTTTCCAGCTGAGATATGCATTTTCAGTGATAATCTTCGAGTTTCGTCTGTGACAAGTGTGCAGAATCACAGAAATCGCTGTTTTCGAGCTATTGAATGCGAAAAACACGTTTTCTGGTGTTTTCTGCACGCCACAGAGCGTTTGACATGCGGAAACTGCGATATCTTCGGTATCGCTCGCTTTCCAGCTGAGATATGCATTTTCAGTGATAATCTCCATGATTCTGCTGTTACAAGTGTGCAGAATCACCGAAATCGCTGTTTTCGTGCTATTGAATGCGAAAAACACGTTTTCTGGTGTTTTCAGCACTCCACAGAGCGTTTGACATGCGGAAACTGCGATATCTTCGGTATCGTTGGGTTTCCAGCTGAGATATGCATTTTCAGTGATAATCTTCATGATTCTGCTGTTACAAGTGTGCAGAATCACCGAAAACCATGTTTTCGTGCTATTGAATGCGAAAAACACGTTTTCTGGTGTTTTCAGCACTCCACAGAGCGTTTGACATGCGGAAACTGCGATATCTTCGGTATCGTTGGGTTTCCAGCTGAGATATGCATTTTCAGTGATAATCTTCATGATTCTGCTGTTACAAGTGTGCAGAATACACCCAAATCGCTGTTTTCGTGCTATAGAATGCGAAAAACACGTTTTCTGATGTTTTCAGCACTCCACAGAGCGTTTGACATGCGGAAACTGCAATATCTTCGGTATCGCTCGCTTTCCAGCTGAGATATGCATTTTCAGTGGTAATCTCCATGATTCTGCTGTTACAAGTGTGCAGAATCACCGAAATCGCTGTTTTCGTGCTATTGAATGCGAAAAACACGTCTTCTGGTGTTTTCAGCACTCCACAGAGCGTTTGACATGCGGAAACTGCGATATCTTCGTTATCGTTGGGTTTCCAGCTGGGATATGCATTTTCAGTGATAAACTTCATGATTCTGCTGTTACAAGTGTGCAGAATCACAGAAATCGCTGTTTTCCAGCTATTGAATGCGAAAAACACGTTTTCTGGTGATTTTAGCACTCCACAGAGCGTTTGACATGCGGAAACTGCGATATCTTCGTTATCGTTGGGTTTCCAGCTGGGATATGCATTTTCAGTGATAAACTTCATGATTCTGCTGTTACAAGTGTGCAGAATCACCGAAATGGCTGTTTTCGTGCTATTGAATGCGAAAAACACGTTTTCTGGTGTTTTCAGCACTCCACAGTGCGTATCACATGCGGAAACTGCGATATCTTCGGTATCGCTCGGTTTCCAGCTGAGATATGCATTTTCAGTGATAATCTTCATGATTCTGCTGTTACAAGTGTGCAGAATCACCGACATCGCTGTTTTCGTGCTATTGAATGCGAAAAACACGTTTTCTGGTGTTTTCAGCACTCCACAGAGCGTTTGATATGCGGAAACTGGGATATCTTCGTTTTCGTGCGGTTGCCAGCTGAGAATGCATTTTCTACGATAATCTTCGAGTTTCTTGTGTGACAAGTGTGCAGAATCACCGAAATCGCTGTTTTCGTGCTATAGAATGCGAAAAATACGTTTTCTGGTGTTTTCAGCACTCCACAGTGCGTATGACATGCGGAAACTGCGACATCTGCGGTATCACTCGGTTTCCAGCTGAGATATGCATTTTCAGTGATAATCTTCATGATTCTGCTGTTACAAGTGTGCAGAATCACCGAAAACCCTGTTTTCGTGCTATTGAATGCGAAAAACACGTTTTCTGGTGTTTTCAGCACGCCACAGAGCGTTTGACATGCGGAAACTGCGATATCTTCGGTATCGTTGGGTTTCCAGCTGAGACATGCATTTTCTACGATAATCTTCGAGTTTCTTGTGTGACAAGTGTGCAGAATCACCGAAATCGCTGTTCTTCGTGCTATAGAATGCGAAAAATACGTTTTCTGGTGTTTTCAGCACTCCACAGTGCGTATGACATGCGGAAACTGCGACATCTGCGGTATCGCTCGGTTTCCAGCTGAGATATGCATTTTCAGTGATAATCTTCATGATTCTACTGTTACAAGTGTGCAGAATCACCGAAATCTCTGTTTTCGTGCTATAGAATGCGAAAAACACGTTTTCTGGTGTTTGCAGCACCCGACAGTGCGTTTGATGTACGGAAACAGGGATATCCTCGTTTTCGTGCGGTTGCCAGCTGAGACATGCATTTTCTACGATAATCTTCGAGTTTCTTGTGTGACAAGTGTGCAGAATCACCATAATCGCTGTTTTCGAGCTATAGAATGCGAAAAATACGTTTTCTGGTGTTTTCAGCACTCCACAGAGCGTATGACATTCGGAAACTGCGACATCTGCGGTATCGCTCGGTTTCCAGCTGAGATATGCATTTTCAGTGATAATCTTCATGATTCTGCTGTTACAAGTGTGCAGAATCACCGAAATCGCTGTTTTCGTGCTATAGAATGCGAAAAACACGTTTTCTGGTGTTTTCAGCACTCCACAGTGCGTATGACATGCGGAAACTGCGACATCTGCGGTATCGCTCGGTTTCCAGCTGAGATATGCATTTTCAGTGATAATCTTCATGATTCTGCTGTTACAAGTGTGCAGAATCACCGAGATCGCTGTTTTCGTGCTATAGAATGCGAAAAACACGTTTTCTGGTGTTTTCAGCACTCCACGGTGCGTATGACATGCGGAAACTGCGATATCTTCGGTATTGTTGGGTTTCCAGCTGAGATATGCATTTTCAGTGATAATCTTCGAGTTTCGTCTGTGACAAGTGTGCAGAATCACAGAAATCGCTGTTTTCGAGCTATTGAATGCGAAAAACACGTTTTCTGGTGTTTTCTGCACGCCACAGAGCGTTTGACATGCGGAAACTGCGATATCTTCGGTATCGCTCGCTTTCCAGCTGAGATATGCATTTTCAGTGATAATCTCCATGATTCTGCTGTTACAAGTGTGCAGAATCACCGAAATCGCTGTTTTCGTGCTATTGAATGCGAAAAACACGTTTTCTGGTGTTTTCAGCACTCCACAGAGCGTTTGACATGCGGAAACTGCGATATCTTCGGTATCGTTGGGTTTCCAGCTGAGATATGCATTTTCAGTGATAATCTTCATGATTCTGCTGTTACAAGTGTGCAGAATCACCGAAAACCATGTTTTCGTGCTATTGAATGCGAAAAACACGTTTTCTGGTGTTTTCAGCACTCCACAGAGCGTTTGACATGCGGAAACTGCGATATCTTCGGTATCGTTGGGTTTCCAGCTGAGATATGCATTTTCAGTGATAATCTTCATGATTCTGCTGTTACAAGTGTGCAGAATACACCCAAATCGCTGTTTTCGTGCTATAGAATGCGAAAAACACGTTTTCTGATGTTTTCAGCACTCCACAGAGCGTTTGACATGCGGAAACTGCAATATCTTCGGTATCGCTCGCTTTCCAGCTGAGATATGCATTTTCAGTGATAATCTCCATGATTCTGCTGTTACAAGTGTGCAGAATCACCGAAATCGCTGTTTTCGTGCTATTGAATGCGAAAAACACGTTTTCTGGTGTTTTCAGCACTCCACAGAGCGTTTGACATGCGGAAACTGCGATATCTTCGTTATCGTTGGGTTTCCAGCTGGGATATGCATTTTCAGTGATAAACTTCATGATTCTGCTGTTACAAGTGTGCAGAATCACAGAAATCGCTGTTTTCCAGCTATTGAATGCGAAAAACACGTTTTCTGGTGTTTTCAGCACTCCACAGAGCGTTTGACATGCGGAAACTGCGATATCTTCGTTATCGTTGGGTTTCCAGCTGGGATATGCATTTTCAGTGATAAACTTCATGATTCTGCTGTTACAAGTGTGCAGAATCACCGAAATGGCTGTTTTCGTGCTATTGAATGCGAAAAACACGTTTTCTGGTGTTTTCAGCACTCCACAGTGCGTATCACATGCGGAAACTGCGATATCTTCGGTATCGCTCGGTTTCCAGCTGAGATATGCATTTTCAATGATAATCTTCATGATTCTGCTGTTACAAGTGTGTAGAATCACCGAAATCGCTGTTTTCGTGCTATTGAATGCGAAAAACACGTTTTCTGGTGTTTTCAGCACGCCACAGAGCGTTTGACATGCGGAAACTGCGATATCTGCGGTATCGTTGGGTTTCCAGCTGAGATATGCATTTTCAGTGATAATCTTCGAGTTTCTTCTGTGACAAGTGTGCAGAATCACAGAAATCGCAGTTTTCGTGCTTTTGAATGCGAAAAACACGTTTTCTGGTGTTTTCAGCACTCCACAGAGCGTTTGACATGCGGAAACTGCGATATCTTCGGTATCGCTCGGTTTCCAGCTGAGATATGCATTTTCAGTGATAATCTTCATGATTCTGCAGTTACAACTGTGCAGAATCCCCGAAATCGCTGTTTTCGTGCTATAGAATGCGAAAAACACGTTTTCTGGTGTTTTCAGCACTCCACTGTGCGTATGACATGCGGAAACTGCGACATCTGTGGTATCGCTCGGTTTCCAGCTGAGATATGCATTTTCAGTGATAATCTTCATGATTCTGCTGGTACAAGTTTGCAGAATCACCGAAATCGCTGTTTTCGTGCTATTGAATGCGAAAAACACGTTTTCTGGTGTTTTCAGCACGCCACAGAGCGTTTGACGTGCGGAAACTGCGATATCTGCGGTATCGTTGGGTTTCCAGCTGAGATATGCATTTTCAGTGATAATCTTCGAGTTTCTTCTGTGACAAGTGTGCAGAATCACCGAGATCGCTGTTTTCGTGCTATAGAATGCGAAAAACACGTTTTCTGGTGTTTTCAGCACTCCACAGTGCGTATGACATGCGGAAACTGCGACATCTGCAGTATCGCTCGGTTTCCAGCTGAGATATGCATTTTCAGTGATAATCTTCATGATTCTGCTGGTACAAGTGTGCAGAATCACAGAAATCGCTGTTTTCGAGCTATTGAATGCGAAAAACACGTTTTCTGGTGTTTTCAGCACGCCACAGAGCGTTTGACATGCGGAAACTGCGATATCTTCGTTATCGTCGGGTTTCCAGCTGAGATATGCATTTTCAGTGATATTCTTAATGATACAGCTGTTACAAGTTTGCAGAATCACCGAAATCGCTGTTTTCGTGCTATTGAATGCGAAAAACACGTTTTCTGGTGTTTTCAGCACGCCACAGAGCGTTTGACGTGCGGAAACTGCGATATCTTCGTTATCGTTGGGTTTCCAGCTGAGATATGCATTTTCAGTGATAATCTTCATGATTCTGCTGTTACAAGTGTGCAGAATCCCCGAAAACGCTGTTTTCGTGCTATTGAATGCGAAAAACATGATTTCTGGTGTTTTCAGCACTCCACAGAGCGTTTGACATGCGGAAACTGCAATATCCTCGGTATTGTTGGGTTTCCAGCTGAGATATGCATTTTCAGTGATAAACTTCATGATTCTGCTGTTACAAGTGTGCAGAATCAGCGAAATCGCTGTTTTCGTGCTATAGAATGCGAAAAACACGTTTTCTGGTGTTTTCAGCACTCCACAGTGCGTATGACTTGCGGAAACTGCGACATCTGCGGTATCGCTCGGTTTCCAGCTGAGATATGCATTTTCAGTGATATTCTTAATGATACAGCTGTTACAAGTGTGCAGAATCACCGAAATCGCTGTTTTCGTGCTATTGAATGCGAAAAACACGTTTTCTGGTGTTTTCAGCACTCCACAGGGCGTTTGACATGCGGAAACTGCGATATCTTCGTTATCGCTCGGTTTCCAGCTGAGATATGCATTTTCAGTGATAATCTTCATGATTCTGCTGTTACAAGTGTGCAGAATCACCCAAATCGCTGTTTTCGTGCTAGAGAATGCGAAAAACACGTTTTCTGGTGTTTTCAGCACTCCACAGAGCGTTTGACATGCGGAAACTGCGATATCTTCGGTATCGCTCGCTTTCCAGCTGAGATATGCATTTTCAGTGATAATCTCCATGATTCTGCTGTTACAAGTGTGCAGAATCACCGAAATCGCTGTTTTCGTGCTATTGAATGCGAAAAACACGTTTTCTGGTGTTTTCAGCACTCCACAGAGCGTTTGACATGCGGAAACTGCGAAATCTTCGTTATCGTTGGGTTTCCAGCTGGGATATGCATTTTCAGTGATAAACTTCATGATTCTGCTGTTACAAGTGTGCAGAATCACCGAAATGGCTGTTTTAGTGCTATTGAATGCGAAAAACACGTTTTCTGGTGTTTTCAGCACCTCACAGTGCGTATGACATGCGGAAACTGCAATATCTTCGGTATCGTTGTTGTTTCCAGCTGAGATATGCATTTTCAGTGATAATCTTCGAGTTTCTTCTGTGACAAGTGTACAGAATCACAGAAATCGCTGTTTTCGAGCTATTGAATGCGAAAAACACGTTTTCTGGTGTTTTCAGCACGCCACAGAGCGTTTGACTTGCGGAAACTGCGATATCTTCGTTATCGTTGGGTTTCCAGCTGAGATATGCATTTTCAGTGATATTCTTAATGATACAGCTGTTTCAAGTTTGCAGAATCACCGAAATCGCTGTTTTCGTGCTATTGAATGCGAAAAACACGTTTTCTGGTGTTTTCAGCACTCCACAGAGCGTTTGACATGCGGAAACTGCGATATCTTCGGTATCGTTGGGTTTCCAGCTGAGATATGCATTTTCAGTGATAATCTTCATGATTCTGCTGTTACAAGTGTGCAGAATCACAGAAATCGCTGTTTTCGAGCTATTGAATGCGAAAAACACGTTTTCTGGTGTTTTCAGCGCTCCACAGAGCGTTTGACATGCGGAAACTGCGATATCTTCGGTATCGCTCGCTTTCCAGCTGAGATATGCATTTTCAGTGATAATCTCCATGATTCTGCTGTTACAAGTGTGCAGAATCACCGAAATCGCTGTTTTCGTGCTATAGAATGCGAAAAACACGTTTTCTGGTGTTTCAGCACTCCACAGTGCGTATGACATGCGGAAACTGCGATATCTTCGGTATCGTTGTTGTTTCCAGCTGAGATATGCATTTTCAGTGATAATCTTCGAGTTTCTTCTGTGACAAGTGTGCAGAATCACAGAAATCGCTGTTTTCGAGCTATTGAATGCGAAAAACACGTTTTCTGGTGTTTTCAGCACTCCACAGTGCGTATGACATGCGGAAACTGCGATATCTTCGGTATTGTTTGGTTTCCAGCTGGGATATGCATTTTCAGTGATAATCTTCGAGTTTCTTCTGTGACAAGTGTGCAGAATCACAGAAATCGCTGTTTTCGAGCTATTGAATGCGAAAAACACGTTTTCTGGTGTTTTCAGCACGCCACAGAGCGTTTGACTTGCGGAAACTGCGATATCTTCGTTATCGTTGGGTTTCCAGCTGAGATATGCATTTTCAGTGATATTCTTAATGATACAGCTGTTTCAAGTTTGCAGAATCACCGAAATCGCTGTTTTCGTGCTATTGAATGCGAAAAACACGTTTTCTGGTGTTTTCAGCACTCCACAGAGCGTTTGACATGCGGAAACTGCGATATCTTCGGTATCGTTGGGTTTCCAGCTGAGATATGCATTTTCAGTGATAATCTTCATGATTCTGCTGTTACAAGTGTGCAGAATCACAGAAATCGCTGTTTTCGAGCTATTGAATGCGAAAAACACGTTTTCTGGTGTTTTCAGCGCTCCACAGAGCGTTTGACATGCGGAAACTGCGATATCTTCGGTATCGCTCGCTTTCCAGCTGAGATATGCATTTTCAGTGATAATCTCCATGATTCTGCTGTTACAAGTGTGCAGAATCACCGAAATCGCTGTTTTCGTGCTATAGAATGCGAAAAACACGTTTTCTGGTGTTTCAGCACTCCACAGTGCGTATGACATGCGGAAACTGCGATATCTTCGGTATCGTTGTTGTTTCCAGCTGAGATATGCATTTTCAGTGATAATCTTCGAGTTTCTTCTGTGACAAGTGTGCAGAATCACAGAAATCGCTGTTTTCGAGCTATTGAATGCGAAAAACACGTTTTCTGGTGTTTTCAGCACGCCACAGAGCGTTTGACATGCGGAAACTGCGATATCTTCGTTATCGTTGGGTTTCCAGCTGAGATATGCATTTTCAGTAATAATCTCCATGATTCTGATGTTACAAGTGTGCAGAATCACCGAAATCGCTGTTTTCGTGCTATTAAATGCGAAAAACACGTTTTCTGGTGTTTTCAGCACGCCACAGAGCGTTTGACATGCGGAAACTGCGACATCTGCGGTATCGCTCGCTTTCCAGCTGAGATATGCATTTTCAGTGATAATCTTCATGATTCTGCTGTTACAAGTGTGCAGCATCACAGAAATCGCTGTTTTCGAGCTATTGAATGCGAAAAACACGTTTTCTGGTGTTTTCAGCACGCCACAGAGCGTTTGACATGCGGAAACTGCGATATCTTCGTTATCGTTGGGTTTCCAGCTGAAATATGCATTTTCAGTGATATTCTTAATGATTCTGCGGTTACAAGTGTGCAGAATCACCGCAATCGCTGTTTTCGTGCTATTAAATGCGAAAAACACGTTTTCTGGTGTTTTCAGCACGCCACAGAGCGTTTGACATGCGGAAACTGCGACATCTGCGGTATCGCTCGCTTTCCAGCTGAGATATGCATTTTCAGTGATAATCTTCATGATTCTGCTGTTACAAGTGTGCAGCATCACAGAAATCGCTGTTTTCGAGCTATTGAATGCGAAAAACACGTTTTCTGGTGTTTTCAGCACGCCACAGAGCGTTTGACATGCGGAAACTGCGATATCTTCGTTATCGTTGGGTTTCCAGCTGAGATATGCATTTTCAGTGATATTCTTAATGATTCAGCGGTTACAAGAGTGCAGAATCACCGCAATCGCTGTTTTCGTGCTATTAAATGCGAAAAACACGTTTTCTGGTGTTTTCAGCACGCCACAGAGCGTTTGACATGCGGAAACTGCGACATCTGCGGTACCGCTCGGTTTCCAGCTGAGATATGCATTTTCAGTGATAATCTTCATGATTCTGCTGTTACAAGTGTGCAGAATCACCGACATCGCTGTTTTCGTGCTATTGAATGCGAAAAACACGTTTTCTGGTGTTTTCAGCACTCCACAGAGCGTTTGATATGCGGAAACTGGGATATCTTCGTTTTCGTGCGGTTGCCAGCTGAGAATGCATTTTCTACGATAATCTTCGAGTTTCTTGTGTGACAAGTGTGCAGAATCACCGAAATCGCTGTTTTCGTGCTATAGAATGCGAAAAATACGTTTTCTGGTGTTTTCAGCACTCCACAGTGCGTATGACATGCGGAAACTGCGTCATCTGCGGTATCGCTCGGTTTCCAGCTGAGATATGCATTTTCAGTGATAATCTTCATGATTCTGCTGTTACAAGTGTGCAGAATCACCGAAATCGCTGTTTTCGTGCTATAGAATGCGAAAAACACGTTTTCTGGTGTTTTCAGCACTCCACAGTGCGATTGACATGCGGAAACTGCGACATCTGCGGTATCGCTCGGTTTCCAGCTGAGATATGCATTTTCAGTGATAATCTTCATGATTCTGCTGTTACAAGTGTGCAGAATCACCGAGATCGCTGTTTTCGTGCTATAGAATGCGAAAAACACGTTTTCTGGTGTTTTCAGCACTCCACGGTGCGTATGACATGCGGAAACTGCGATATCTTCGGTATTGTTGGGTTTCCAGCTGAGATATGCATTTTCAGTGATAATCTTCGAGTTTCGTCTGTGACAAGTGTGCAGAATCACAGAAATCGCTGTTTTCGAGCTATTGAATGCGAAAAACACGTTTTCTGGTGTTTTCTGCACGCCACAGAGCGTTTGACATGCGGAAACTGCGATATCTTCGGTATCGCTCGCTTTCCAGCTGAGATATGCATTTTCAGTGATAATCTCCATGATTCTGCTGTTACAAGTGTGCAGAATCACCGAAATCGCTGTTTTCGAGCTATTGAATGCGAAAAACACGTTTTCTGGTGTTTTCAGCACTCCACAGAGCGTTTGACATGCGGAAACTGCGATATCTTCGGTATCGTTGGGTTTCCAGCTGAGATATGCATTTTCAGTGATAATCTTCTTGATTCTGCTGTTACAAGTGTGCAGAATCACCGAAAACCATGTTTTCGTGCTATTGAATGCGAAAAACACGTTTTCTGGTGTTTTCAGCACTCCACAGAGCGTTTGACATGCGGAAACTGCGATATCTTCGGTATCGTTGGGTTTCCAGCTGAGATATGCATTTTCAGTGATAATCTTCATGATTCTGCTGTTACAAGTGTGCAGAATCACCGAAAACCCTGTTTTCGTGCTATTGAATGCGAAAAACACGTTTTCTGGTGTTTTCAGCACGCCACAGAGCGTTTGACATGCGGAAACTGCGATATCTTCGGTATCGTTGGGTTTCCAGCTGAGACATGCATTTTCTACGATAATCTTCGAGTTTCTTGTGTGACAAGTGTGCAGAATCACCGAAATCGCTGTTCTTCGTGCTATAGAATGCGAAAAATACGTTTTCTGGTGTTTTCAGCACTCCAGAGTGCGTATGACATGCGGAAACTGCGACATCTGCGGTATCGCTCGGTTTCCAGCTGAGATATGCATTTTCAGTGATAATCTTCATGATTCTGCTGTTACAAGTGTGCAGAATCACCGAAATCTCTGTTTTCGTGCTATAGAATGCGAAAAACACGTTTTCTGGTGTTTGCAGCACCCGACAGTGCGTTTGATGTACGGAAACAGGGATATCTTCGTTTTCGTGCGGTTGCCAGCTGAGACATGCATTTTCTACGATAATCTTCGAGTTTCTTGTGTGACAAGTGTGCAGAATCACCATAATCGCTGTTTTCGAGCTATAGAATGCGAAAAATACGTTTTCTGGTGTTTTCAGCACTCCACAGAGCGTATGACATGCGGAAACTGCGACATCTGCGGTATCGCTCGGTTTCCAGCTGAGATATGCATTTTCAGTGATAATCTTCATGATTCTGCTGTTACAAGTGTGCAGAATCACCGAAATCGCTGTTTTCGTGCTATAGAATGCGAAAAACACGTTTTCTGGTGTTTTCAGCACTCCACAGTGCGTATGACATGCGGAAACTGCGACATCTGCGGTATCGCTCGGTTTCCAGCTGAGATATGCATTTTCAGTGATAATCTTCATGATTCTGCTGTTACAAGTGTGCAGAATCACCGAGATCGCTGTTTTCGTGCTATAGAATGCGAAAAACACGTTTTCTGGTGTTTTCAGCACTCCACGGTGCGTATGACATGCGGAAACTGCGATATCTTCGGTATTGTTGGGTTTCCAGCTGAGATATGCATTTTCAGTGATAATCTTCGAGTTTCGTCTGTGACAAGTGTGCAGAATCACAGAAATCGCTGTTTTCGAGCTATTGAATGCGAAAAACACGTTTTCTGGTGTTTTCTGCACGCCACAGAGCGTTTGACATGCGGAAACTGCGATATCTTCGGTATCGCTCGCTTTCCAGCTGAGATATGCATTTTCAGTGATAATCTCCATGATTCTGCTGTTACAAGTGTGCAGAATCACCGAAATCGCTGTTTTCGTGCTATTGAATGCGAAAAACACGTTTTCTGGTGTTTTCAGCACTCCACAGAGCGTTTGACATGCGGAAACTGCGATATCTTCGGTATCGTTGGGTTTCCAGCTGAGATATGCATTTTCAGTGATAATCTTCATGATTCTGCTGTTACAAGTGTGCAGAATCACCGAAAACCATGTTTTCGTGCTATTGAATGCGAAAAACACGTTTTCTGGTGTTTTCAGCACTCCACAGAGCGTTTGACATGCGGAAACTGCGATATCTTCGGTATCGTTGGGTTTCCAGCTGAGATATGCATTTTCAGTGATAATCTTCATGATTCTGCTGTTACAAGTGTGCAGAATACACCCAAATCGCTGTTTTCGTGCTATAGAATGCGAAAAACACGTTTTCTGATGTTTTCAGCACTCCACAGAGCGTTTGACATGCGGAAACTGCAATATCTTCGGTATCGCTCGCTTTCCAGCTGAGATATGCATTTTCAGTGATAATCTCCATGATTCTGCTGTTACAAGTGTGCAGA
This sequence comes from Anthophora plumipes, assembly GCA_951804975.1. NCBI lineage: Eukaryota > Metazoa > Arthropoda > Insecta > Hymenoptera > Apidae > Anthophora > Anthophora plumipes. The sequence continues at coordinate 1,706,453 of CATORF010000924.1, read as the reverse complement.
ATCACCGAAATCGCTGTTTTCGTGCTATTGAATGCGAAAAACACGTTTTCTGGTGTTTTCAGCACTCCACAGAGCGTTTGACATGCGGAAACTGCGATATCTTCGTTATCGTTGGGTTTCCAGCTGGGATATGCATTTTCAGTGATAAACTTCATGATTCTGCTGTTACAAGTGTGCAGAATCACAGAAATCGCTGTTTTCCAGCTATTGAATGCGAAAAACACGTTTTCTGGTGTTTTCAGCACTCCACAGAGCGTTTGACATGCGGAAACTGCGATATCTTCGTTATCGTTGGGTTTCCAGCTGGGATATGCATTTTCAGTGATAAACTTCATGATTCTGCTGTTACAAGTGTGCAGAATCACCGAAATGGCTGTTTTCGTGCTATTGAATGCGAAAAACACGTTTTCTGGTGTTTTCAGCACTCCACAGAGCGTTTGACATGCGGAAACTGCGATATCTTCGTTATCGTTGGGTTTCCAGCTGGGATATGCATTTTCAGTGATAAACTTCATGATTCTGCTGTTACAAGTGTGCAGAATCACCGAAATGGCTGTTTTCGTGCTATTGAATGCGAAAAACACGTTTTCTGGTGTTTTCAGCACTCCACAGTGCGTATCACATGCGGAAACTGCGATATCTTCGGTATCGCTCGGTTTCCAGCTGAGATATGCATTTTCAATGATAATCTTCATGATTCTGCTGTTACAAGTGTGCAGAATCACCGAAATCGCTGTTTTCGTGCTATTGAATGCGAAAAACACGTTTTCTGGAGTTTTCAGCACGCCACAGAGCGTTTGACATGCGGAAACTGCGATATCTGCGGTATCGTTGGGTTTCCAGCTGAGATATGCATTTTCAGTGATAATCTTCGAGTTTCTTCTGTGACAAGTGTGCAGAATCACAGAAATCGCAGTTTTCGTGCTTTTGAATGCGAAAAACACGTTTTGTGGTGTTTTCAGCACTCCACAGAGCGTTTGACACGCGGAAACTGCGATATCTTTGGTATCGTTGGGTTTCCAGCTGAGATATGCATTTTCAGTGATAATCTTCGTGTTTCTTCTGTGACAAGTGTGCAGAATCACAGAAACCGCTGTTTTCGAGCTATTGAATGCGAAAAACACGTTTTCTGGTGTTTTCAGCACGCCACAGAGCGTTTGACATGCGGAAACTGCGAAATCTTCGTTATCGTTGGGTTTCCAGCTGAGATATGCATTTTCAGTGATATTCTTATTGATTCTGCTGTTACAAGTGTGCAGAATCACCGAAATCGCTGTTTTCGTGCTATTGAATGCGAAAAACACGTTTTCTGGTGTTTTCAGCACTCCACAGAGCGTTTGACATGCGGAAACTGCGATATCTTCGTTATCGTTGGGTTTCCAGCTGGGATATGCATTTTCAGTGATAAACTTCATGATTCTGCTGTTACAAGTGTGCAGAATCACCGAAATGGCTGTTTTCGTGCTATTGAATGCGAAAAACACGTTTTCTGGTGTTTTCAGCACTCCACAGTGCGTATCACATGCGGAAACTGCGATATCTTCGGTATCGCTCGGTTTCCAGCTGAGATATGCATTTTCAATGATAATCTTCATGATTCTGCTGTTACAAGTGTGCAGAATCACCGAAATCGCTGTTTTCGTGCTATTGAATGCGAAAAACACGTTTTCTGGTGTTTTCAGCACGCCACAGAGCGTTTGACATGCGGAAACTGCGATATCTTCGGTATCGTTGGGTTTCCAGCTGAGATATGCATTTTCAGTGATAATCTTCGAGTTTCTTCTGTGACAAGTGTGCAGAATCACAGAAATCGCAGTTTTCGTGCTTTTGAATGCGAAAAACACGTTTTCTGGTGTTTTCAGCACTCCACAGAGCGTTTGACATGCGGAAACTGCGATATCTTCGGTATCGCTCGGTTTCCAGCTGAGATATGCATTTTCAGTGATAATCTTCATGATTCTGCTGTTACAACTGTGCAGAATCACCGAAATCGCTGTTTTCGTGCTATAGAATGCGAAAAACACGTTTTCTGGTGTTTTCAGCACTCCACAGTGCGTATGACATGCGGAAACTGCGACATCTGCGGTATCGCTCGGTTTCCAGCTGAGATATGCATTTTCAGTGATAATCTTCATGATTCTGCTGGTACAAGTGTGCAGAATCACAGAAATCGCTGTTTTCGAGCTATTGAATGCGAAAAACACGTTTTCTGGTGTTTTCAGCACGCCACAGAGCGTTTGACATGCGGAAACTGCGATATCTTCGTTATCGTTGGGTTTCCAGCTGAGATATGCATTTTCAGTGATATTCTTAATGATACAGCTGTTACAAGTTTGCAGAATCACCGAAATCGCTGTTTTCGTGCTATTGAATGCGAAAAACACGTTTTCTGGTGTTTTCAGCACTCCACAGAGCGTTTGACACGCGGAAACTGCGATATCTTTGGTATCGTTGGGTTTCCAGCTGAGATATGCATTTTCAGTGATAATCTTCGAGTTTCTTCTGTGACAAGTGTGCAGAATCACAGAAATCGCTGTTTTCGAGCTATTGAATGCGAAAAACACGTTTTCTGGTGTTTTCAGCACGCCACAGAGCGTTTGACATGCGGAAACTGCGATATCTTCGTTATCGTTGGGTTTCCAGCTGAGATATGCATTTTCAGTGATATTCTTAATGATTCTGCTGTTACAAGTGTGCAGAATCACCGAAATGGCTGTTTTCGTGCTATTGAATGCGAAAAACACGTTTTCTGGTGTTTTCAGCACTCCACAGAGCGTTTGATATGCGGAAACTGCGATATCTTCGGTATCGCTGGGTTTCCAGCTGAGATATGCATTTTCAGTGATAATCTTCGAGTTTCTTCTGTGAAAAGTGTGCAGAATCACAGAAATCGCAGTTTTCGTGCTTTTGAATGCGAAAAACACGTTTTCTGGTGTTTTCAGCACTCCACAGAGCGTTTGACACGCAGAAACTGCGATATCTTTGGTATCGTTGGGTTTCCAGCTGAGATATGCATTTTCAGTGATAATCTTCATGATTCTGCTGTGACAAGTGTGCAGAATCACCGAAATCGCTGGTTTCGTGCTATTGAGTGCGAAAAACACGATTCCTGGTGTTTTCAGAACTCCACAGTGCGTATGACATGCGGAAACTGCGATATCTTCGGTATTGTTGGGTTTCCAGCTGAGATATGCATTTTCTACGATAATCTTCATGATTCTGCTGTTACAAGTGTGCAGAATCACAGAAATCGCTGTTTTCGAGCTATTCAATGCGAAAAACACGTTTTCCGGTGTTTTCAGCACTCCACAGGGCGTTTGACATGCGGAAACTGCGATATCTTCGTTATCGCTCGGTTTCCAGCTGAGATATGCATTTTCAGTGATAATCTTCATGATTCTGCTGTTACAAGTGTGCAGAATACACCCAAATCGCTGTTTTCGTGCTATAGAATGCGAAAAACACGTTTTCTGATGTTTTCAGCACTCCACAGAGCGTTTGACATGCGGAAACTGCAATATCTTCGGTATCGCTCGCTTTCCAGCTGAGATATGCATTTTCAGTGATAATCTCCATGATTCTGCTGTTACAAGTGTGCAGAATCACCGAAATCGCTGTTTTCGTGCTATTGAATGCGAAAAACACGTTTTCTGGTGTTTTCAGCACTCCACAGAGCGTTTGACATGCGGAAACTGCGATATCTTCGTTATCGTTGGGTTTCCAGCTGGGATATGCATTTTCAGTGATAAACTTCATGATTCTGCTGTTACAAGTGTGCAGAATCACAGAAATCGCTGTTTTCCAGCTATTGAATGCGAACAACACGTTTTCTGGTGTTGTCAGCACCTCACAGTGCGTATGACATGCGGAAACTGCGATATCTTCGGTATCGTTGTTGTTTCCAGCTGAGATATGCATTTTCAGTGATAATCTTCATGATTCTGCTGTTACAAGTGTGCAGAATCACCGAAATCGCTGTTTTCGAGCTATTGAATGCGAAAAACACGTTTTCTGGTGTTTTCAGCACGCCACAGAGCGTTTGACATGCGGAAACTGCGAAATCTTCGTTATCGTTGGGTTTCCAGCTGAGATATACATTTTCAGTGATATTCTTATTGATTCTGCTGTTACAAGTGTGCAGAATCACCGAAATCGCTGTTTTCGTGCTATTGAATGCGAAAAACACGTTTTCTGGTGTTTTCAGCACTCCACTGAGCGTTTGACATGCGGAAACTGCGATATCTTCGTTATCGTTGGGTTTCCAGCTGGGATATGCATTTTCAGTGATAAACTTCATGATTCTGCTGTTACAAGTGTGCAGAATCACCGAAATGGCTGTTTTCGTGCTATTGAATGCGAAAAACACGTTTTCTGGTGTTTTCAGCACTCCATAGTGCGTATCACATGCGGAAACTGCGATATCTTCGGTATCGCTCGGTTTCCAGCTGAGATATGCATTTTCAATGATAATCTTCATGATTCTGCTGTTACAAGTGTGCAGAATCACCGAAATCGCTGTTTTCGTGCTATTGAATGCGAAAAACACGTTTTCTGGTGTTTTCAGCACGCCACAGAGCGTTTGACATGCGGAAACTGCGATATCTTCGGTATCGTTGGGTTTCCAGCTGAGATATGCATTTTCAGTGATAATCTTCGAGTTTCTTCTGTGACAAGTGTGCAGAATCACAGAAATCGCAGTTTTCGGGCTTTTGAATGCGAAAAACACGTTTTCTGGTGTTTTCAGCACTCCACAGAGCGTTTGACATGCGGAAACTGCGATATCTTCGGTATCGCTCGGTTTCCAGCTGAGATATGCATTTTCAGTGATAATCTTCATGATTCTGCTGTTACAACTGTGCAGAATCACCGAAATCTCTGTTTTCGTGCTATAGAATGCGAAAAACACGTTTTCTGGTGTTTTCAGCACTCCACAGTGCGTATGACATGCGGAAACTGCGACATCTGCGGTATCGCTCGGTTTCCAGCTGAGATATGCATTTTCAGTGATAATCTTCATGATTCTGCTGGTACAAGTGTGCAGAATCACAGAAATCGCTGTTTTCGAGCTATTGAATTCGAAAATCACGTTTTCTGGTGTTTTCAGCACGCCACAGAGCGTTTGCCATGCGGAAACTGCGATATCTTCGTTATCGTTGGGTTTCCAGCTGAGATATGCATTTTCAGTGATATTCTTAATGATACAGCTGTGACAAGTGTGCAGAATCACCGAAATCGCTGGTTTCGTGCTATTGAGTGCGAAAAACACGATTCCTGGTGTTTTCAGAACTCCACAGTACGTATGACATGCGGAAACTGCGATATCTTCGGTATTGTTGGGTTTCCAGCTGAGATATGCATTTTCTACGATAATCTTCATGATTCTGCTGTTACAAGTGTGCAGAATCACCGAAATCGCTGTTTTCGTGCTATTGAATGCGAAAAACACGTTTTCTGGTGTTTTCAGCACGCCACAGAGCGTTTGACGTGCGGAAACTGCGATATCTTCGTTATCGTTGGGTTTCCAGCTGAGATATGCATTTTCAGTGATAATCTTCGAGTTTCTTCTGTGAAAAGTGTGCAGAATCACAGAAATCGCAGTTTTCGTGCTTTTGAATGCGAAAAACACGTTTTCTGGTGTTTTCAGCACTCCACAGAGCGTTTGACACGCGGAAACTGCGATATCTTTGGTATCGTTGGGTTTCCAGCTGAGATATGCATTTTCAGTGATAATCTTCGAGTTTCTTCTGTGACAAGTGTGCAGAATCACAGAAATCGCTGTTTTCGAGCTATTGAATGCGAAAAACACGTTTTCTGGTGTTTTCAGCACGCCACAGAGCGTTTGACATGCGGAAACTGCGATATCTTCGTTATCGTTGGGTTTCCAGCTGAGATATGCATTTTCAGTGATATTCTTAATGATTCTGCTGTTACAAGTGTGCAGAATCACCGAAATGGCTGTTTTCGTGCTATTGAATGCGAAAAACACGTTTTCTGGTGTTTTCAGCACTCCACAGAGCGTTTGATATGCGGAAACTGCGATATCTTCGGTATCGTTGGGTTTCCAGCTGAGATATGCATTTTCAGTGATAATCTTCGAGTTTCTTCTGTGAAAAGTGTGCAGAATCACAGAAATCGCAGTTTTCGTGCTTTTGAATGCGAAAAACACGTTTTCTGGTGTTTTCAGCACTCCACAGAGCGTTTGACACGCGGAAACTGCGATATCTTTGGTATCGTTGGGTTTCCAGCTGAGATATGCATTTTCAGTGATAATCTTCATGATTCTGCTGTGACAAGTGTGCAGAATCACCGAAATCGCTGGTTTCGTGCTATTGAGTGCGAAAAACACGATTCCTGGTGTTTTCAGAACTCCACAGTACGTATGACATGCGGAAACTGCGATATCTTCGGTATTGTTGGGTTTCCAGCTGAGATATGCATTTTCTACGATAATCTTCATGATTCTGCTGTTACAAGTGTGCAGAATCACAGAAATCGCTGTTTTCGAGCTATTGAATGCGAAAAACACGTTTTCCGGTGTTTTCAGCACTCCACAGGGCGTTTGACATGCGGAAACTGCGATATCTTCGTTATCGCTCGGTTTCCAGCTGAGATATGCATTTTCAGTGATAATCTTCATGATTCTGCTGTTACAAGTGTGCAGAATACACCCAAATCGCTGTTTTCGTGCTATAGAATGCGAAAAACACGTTTTCTGATGTTTTCAGCACTCCACAGAGCGTTTGACATGCGGAAACTGCAATATCTTCGGTATCGCTCGCTTTCCAGCTGAGATATGCATTTTCAGTGATAATCTCCATGATTCTGCTGTTACAAGTGTGCAGAATCACCGAAATCGCTGTTTTCGTGCTATTGAATGCGAAAAACACGTTTTCTGGTGTTTTCAGCACTCCACAGAGCGTTTGACACGCGGAAACTGCGATATCTTTGGTATCGTTGGGTTTCCAGCTGAGATATGCATTTTCAGTGATAATCTTCGAGTTTCTTCTGTGACAAGTGTGCAGAATCACAGAAATCGCTGTTTTCGAGCTATTGAATGCGAAAAACACGTTTTCTGGTGTTTTCAGCACGCCACAGAGCGTTTGACATGCGGAAACTGCGATATCTTCGTTATCGTTGGGTTTCCAGCTGAGATATGCATTTTCAGTGATATTCTTAATGATTCTGCTGTTACAAGTGTGCAGAATCACCGAAATGGCTGTTTTCGTGCTATTGAATGCGAAAAACACGTTTTCTGGTGTTTTCAGCACTCCACAGAGCGTTTGATATGCGGAAACTGCGATATCTTCGGTATCGTTGGGTTTCCAGCTGAGATATGCATTTTCAGTGATAATCTTCGAGTTTCTTCTGTGAAAAGTGTGCAGAATCACAGAAATCGCAGTTTTCGTGCTTTTGAATGCGAAAAACACGTTTTCTGGTGTTTTCAGCACTCCACAGAGCGTTTGACACGCGGAAACTGCGATATCTTTGGTATCGTTGGGTTTCCAGCTGAGATATGCATTTTCAGTGATAATCTTCATGATTCTGCTGTGACAAGTGTGCAGAATCACCGAAATCGCTGGTTTCGTGCTATTGAGTGCGAAAAACACGATTCCTGGTGTTTTCAGAACTCCACAGTACGTATGACATGCGGAAACTGCGATATCTTCGGTATTGTTGGGTTTCCAGCTGAGATATGCATTTTCTACGATAATCTTCATGATTCTGCTGTTACAAGTGTGCAGAATACACCCAAATCGCTGTTTTCGTGCTATAGAATGCGAAAAACACGTTTTCTGATGTTTTCAGCACTCCACAGAGCGTTTGACATGCGGAAACTGCAATATCTTCGGTATCGCTCGCTTTCCAGCTGAGATATGCATTTTCAGTGATAATCTCCATGATTCTGCTGTTACAAGTGTGCAGAATCACCGAAATCGCTGTTTTCGTGCTATTGAATGCGAAAAACACGTTTTCTGGTGTTTTCAGCACTCCACAGAGCGTTTGACATGCGGAAACTGCGATATCTTCGTTATCGTTGGGTTTCCAGCTGGAATATGCATTTTCAGTGATAAACTTCATGATTCTGCTGTTACAAGTGTGCAGAATCACAGAAATCGCTGTTTTCGTGCTATTGAATGCGAAAAACACGTTTTCTGGTGTTGTCAGCACCTCACAGTGCGTATGACATGCGGAAACTGCGATATCTTCGGTATCGTTGTTGTTTCCAGCTGAGATATGCATTTTCAGTGATATTCTTAATGATTCTGCTGTTACAAGTGTGCAGAATCACCGAAATGGCTGTTTTCGTGCTATTGAATGCGAAAAACACGTTTTCTGGTGTTTTCAGCACTCCACAGAGCGTTTGATATGCGGAAACTGCGATATCTTCGGTATCGTTGGGTTTCCAGCTGAGATATGCATTTTCAGTGATAATCTTCGAGTTTCTTCTGTGAAAAGTGTGCAGAATCACAGAAATCGCAGTTTTCGTGCTTTTGAATGCGAAAAACACGTTTTCTGGTGTTTTCAGCACTCCACAGAGCGTTTGACACGCGGAAACTGCGATATCTTTGGTATCGTTGGGTTTCCAGCTGAGATTTGCATTTTCAGTGATAATCTTCATGATTCTGCTGTGACAAGTGTGCAGAATCACCGAAATCGCTGGTTTCGTGCTATTGAGTGCGAAAAACACGATTCCTGGTGTTTTCAGAACTCCACAGTACGTATGACATGCGGAAACTGCGATATCTTCGGTATTGTTGGGTTTCCAGCTGAGATATGCATTTTCTACGATAATCTTCATGATTCTGCTGTTACAAGTGTGCAGAATCACAGAAATCGCTGTTTTCGAGCTATTGAATGCGAAAAACACGTTTTCCGGTGTTTTCAGCACTCCACAGGGCGTTTGACATGCGGAAACTGCGATATCTTCGTTATCGCTCGGTTTCCAGCTGAGATATGCATTTTCAGTGATAATCTTCATGATTCTGCTGTTACAAGTGTGCAGAATACACCCAAATCGCTGTTTTCGTGCTATAGAATGCGAAAAACACGTTTTCTGATGTTTTCAGCACTCCACAGAGCGTTTGACATGCGGAAACTGCAATATCTTCGGTATCGCTCGCTTTCCAGCTGAGATATGCATTTTCAGTGATAATCTCCATGATTCTGCTGTTACAAGTGTGCAGAATCACCGAAATCGCTGTTTTCGTGCTATTGAATGCGAAAAACACGTTTTCTGGTGTTTTCAGCACTCCACAGAGCGTTTGACATGCGGAAACTGCGATATCTTCGTTATCGTTGGGTTTCCAGCTGGGATATGCATTTTCAGTGATAAACTTCATGATTCTGCTGTTACAAGTGTGCAGAATCACAGAAATCGCTGTTTTCGTGCTATTGAATGCGAAAAACACGTTTTCTGGTGTTGTCAGCACCTCACAGTGCGTATGACATGCGGAAACTGCGATATCTTCGGTATCGTTGTTGTTTCCAGCTGAGATATGCATTTTCAGTGATAATCTTCATGATTCTGCTGTTACAAGTGTGCAGAATCACCGAAATCGCTGTTTTCGAGCTATTGAATGCGAAAAACACGTTTTCTGGTGTTTTCAGCACGCCACAGAGCATTTGACATGCGGAAACTGCGAAATCTTCGTTATCGTTGGGTTTCCAGCTGAGATATGCATTTTCAGTGATATTCTTATTGATTCTGCTGTTACAAGTGTGCAGAATCACCGAAATCGCTGTTTTCGTGCTATTGAATGCGAAAAACACGTTTTCTGCTGTTTTCAGCACTCCACTGAGCGTTTGACATGCGGAAACTGCGATATCTTCGTTATCGTTGGGTTTCCAGCTGGGATATGCATTTTCAGTGATAAACTTCATGATTCTGCTGTTACAAGTGTGCAGAATCACCGAAATGGCTGTTTTCGTGCTATTGAATGCGAAAAACACGTTTTCTGGTGTTTTCAGCACTCCATAGTGCGTATCACATGCGGAAACTGCGATATCTTCGGTATCGCTCGGTTTCCAGCTGAGATATGCATTTTCAATGATAATCTTCATGATTCTGCTGTTACAAGTGTGCAGAATCACCGAAATCGCTGTTTTCGTGCTATTGAATGCGAAAAACACGTTTTCTGGTGTTTTCAGCACGCCACAGAGCGTTTGACATGCGGAAACTGCGATATCTTCGGTATCGTTGGGTTTCCAGCTGAGATATGCATTTTCAGTGATAATCTTCGAGTTTCTTCTGTGACAAGTGTGCAGAATCACAGAAATCGCAGTTTTCGTGCTATAGAATGCGAAAAACACGTTTTCTGGTGTTTTCAGCACTCCACAGTGCGTATGACATGCGGAAACTGCGACATCTGCGGTATCGCTCGGTTTCCAGCTGAGATATGCATTTTCAGTGATAATCTTCATGATTCTGCTGTTACAAGTGTGCAGAATACACCCAAATCGCTGTTTTCGTGCTATAGAATGCGAAAAACACGTTTTCTGATGTTTTCAGCACTCCACAGAGCGTTTGACATGCGGAAACTGCAATATCTTCGGTATCGCTCGCTTTCCAGCTGAGATATGCATTTTCAGTGATAATCTCCATGATTCTGCTGTTACAAGTGTGCAGAATCACCGAAATCGCTGTTTTCGTGCTATTGAATGCGAAAAACACGTTTTCTGGTGTTTTCAGCACTCCACAGAGCGTTTGACACGCGGAAACTGCGATATCTTTGGTATCGTTGGGTTTCCAGCTGAGATATGCATTTTCAGTGATAATCTTCGAGTTTCTTCTGTGACAAGTGTGCAGAATCACAGAAATCGCTGTTTTCGAGCTATTGAATGCGAAAAACACGTTTTCTGGTGTTTTCAGCACGCCACAGAGCGTTTGACATGCGGAAACTGCGATATCTTCGTTATCGTTGGGTTTCCAGCTGAGATATGCATTTTCAGTGATATTCTTAATGATTCTGCTGTTACAAGTGTGCAGAATCACCGAAATGGCTGTTTTCGTGCTATTGAATGCGAAAAACACGTTTTCTGGTGTTTTCAGCACTCCACAGAGCGTTTGATATGCGGAAACTGCGATATCTTCGGTATCGTTGGGTTTCCAGCTGAGATATGCATTTTCAGTGATAATCTTCGAGTTTCTTCTGTGAAAAGTGTGCAGAATCACAGAAATCGCAGTTTTCGTGCTTTTGAATGCGAAAAACACGTTTTCTGGTGTTTTCAGCACTCCACAGAGCGTTTGACACGCGGAAACTGCGATATCTTTGGTATCGTTGGGTTTCCAGCTGAGATATGCATTTTCAGTGATAATCTTCATGATTCTGCTGTGACAAGTGTGCAGAATCACCGAAATCGCTGGTTTCGTGCTATTGAGTGCGAAAAACACGATTCCTGGTGTTTTCAGAACTCCACAGTACGTATGACATGCGGAAACTGCGATATCTTCGGTATTGTTGGGTTTCCAGCTGAGATATGCATTTTCTACGATAATCTTCATGATTCTGCTGTTACAAGTGTGCAGAATCACAGAAATCGCTGTTTTCGAGCTATTGAATGCGAAAAACACGTTTTCCGGTGTTTTCAGCACTCCACAGGGCGTTTGACATGCGGAAACTGCGATATCTTCGTTATCGCTCGGTTTCCAGCTGAGATATGCATTTTCAGTGATAATCTTCATGATTCTGCTGTTACAAGTGTGCAGAATACACCCAAATCGCTGTTTTCGTGCTATAGAATGCGAAAAACACGTTTTCTGATGTTTTCAGCACTCCACAGAGCGTTTGACATGCGGAAACTGCAATATCTTCGGTATCGCTCGCTTTCCAGCTGAGATATGCATTTTCAGTGATAATCTCCATGATTCTGCTGTTACAAGTGTGCAGAATCACCGAAATCGCTGTTTTCGTGCTATTGAATGCGAAAAACACGTTTTCTGGTGTTTTCAGCACTCCACAGAGCGTTTGACATGCGGAAACTGCGATATCTTCGTTATCGTTGGGTTTCCAGCTGGGATATGCATTTTCAGTGATAAACTTCATGATTCTGCTGTTACAAGTGTGCAGAATCACAGAAATCGCTGTTTTCGTGCTATTGAATGCGAAAAACACGTTTTCTGGTGTTGTCAGCACCTCACAGTGCGTATGACATGCGGAAACTGCGATATCTTCGGTATCGTTGTTGTTTCCAGCTGAGATATGCATTTTCAGTGATATTCTTAATGATTCTGCTGTTACAAGTGTGCAGAATCACCGAAATGGCTGTTTTCGTGCTATTGAATGCGAAAAACACGTTTTCTGGTGTTTTCAGCACTCCACAGAGCGTTTGATATGCGGAAACTGCGATATCTTCGGTATCGTTGGGTTTCCAGCTGAGATATGCATTTTCAGTGATAATCTTCGAGTTTCTTCTGTGAAAAGTGTGCAGAATCACAGAAATCGCAGTTTTCGTGCTTTTGAATGCGAAAAACACGTTTTCTGGTGTTTTCAGCACTCCACAGAGCGTTTGACACGCGGAAACTGCGATATCTTTGGTATCGTTGGGTTTCCAGCTGAGATTTGCATTTTCAGTGATAATCTTCATGATTCTGCTGTGACAAGTGTGCAGAATCACCGAAATCGCTGGTTTCGTGCTATTGAGTGCGAAAAACACGATTCCTGGTGTTTTCAGAACTCCACAGTACGTATGACATGCGGAAACTGCGATATCTTCGGTATTGTTGGGTTTCCAGCTGAGATATGCATTTTCTACGATAATCTTCATGATTCTGCTGTTACAAGTGTGCAGAATCACAGAAATCGCTGTTTTCGAGCTATTGAATGCGAAAAACACGTTTTCCGGTGTTTTCAGCACTCCACAGGGCGTTTGACATGCGGAAACTGCGATATCTTCGTTATCGCTCGGTTTCCAGCTGAGATATGCATTTTCAGTGATAATCTTCATGATTCTGCTGTTACAAGTGTGCAGAATACACCCAAATCGCTGTTTTCGTGCTATAGAATGCGAAAAACACGTTTTCTGATGTTTTCAGCACTCCACAGAGCGTTTGACATGCGGAAACTGCAATATCTTCGGTATCGCTCGCTTTCCAGCTGAGATATGCATTTTCAGTGATAATCTCCATGATTCTGCTGTTACAAGTGTGCAGAATCACCGAAATCGCTGTTTTCGTGCTATTGAATGCGAAAAACACGTTTTCTGGTGTTTTCAGCACTCCACAGAGCGTTTGACATGCGGAAACTGCGATATCTTCGTTATCGTTGGGTTTCCAGCTGGGATATGCATTTTCAGTGATAAACTTCATGATTCTGCTGTTACAAGTGTGCAGAATCACAGAAATCGCTGTTTTCGTGCTATTGAATGCGAAAAACACGTTTTCTGGTGTTGTCAGCACCTCACAGTGCGTATGACATGCGGAAACTGCGATATCTTCGGTATCGTTGTTGTTTCCAGCTGAGATATGCATTTTCAGTGATAATCTTCATGATTCTGCTGTTACAAGTGTGCAGAATCACCGAAATCGCTGTTTTCGAGCTATTGAATGCGAAAAACACGTTTTCTGGTGTTTTCAGCACGCCACAGAGCATTTGACATGCGGAAACTGCGAAATCTTCGTTATCGTTGGGTTTCCAGCTGAGATATGCATTTTCAGTGATATTCTTATTGATTCTGCTGTTACAAGTGTGCAGAATCACCGAAATCGCTGTTTTCGTGCTATTGAATGCGAAAAACACGTTTTCTGCTGTTTTCAGCACTCCACTGAGCGTTTGACATGCGGAAACTGCGATATCTTCGTTATCGTTGGGTTTCCAGCTGGGATATGCATTTTCAGTGATAAACTTCATGATTCTGCTGTTACAAGTGTGCAGAATCACCGAAATGGCTGTTTTCGTGCTATTGAATGCGAAAAACACGTTTTCTGGTGTTTTCAGCACTCCATAGTGCGTATCACATGCGGAAACTGCGATATCTTCGGTATCGCTCGGTTTCCAGCTGAGATATGCATTTTCAATGATAATCTTCATGATTCTGCTGTTACAAGTGTGCAGAATCACCGAAATCGCTGTTTTCGTGCTATTGAATGCGAAAAACACGTTTTCTGGTGTTTTCAGCACGCCACAGAGCGTTTGACATGCGGAAACTGCGATATCTTCGGTATCGTTGGGTTTCCAGCTGAGATATGCATTTTCAGTGATAATCTTCGAGTTTCTTCTGTGACAAGTGTGCAGAATCACAGAAATCGCAGTTTTCGTGCTATAGAATGCGAAAAACACGTTTTCTGGTGTTTTCAGCACTCCACAGTGCGTATGACATGCGGAAACTGCGACATCTGCGGTATCGCTCGGTTTCCAGCTGAGATATGCATTTTCAGTGATAATCTTCATGATTCTGCTGGTACAAGTGTGCAGAATCACAGAAATCGCTGTTTTCGAGCTATTGAATTCGAAAATCACGTTTTCTGGTGTTTTCAGCACGCCACAGAGCGTTTGACATGCGGAAACTGCGATATCTTCGTTATCGTTGGGTTTCCAGCTGAGATATGCATTTTCAGTGATATTCTTAATGATACAGCTGTTACAAGTTTGCAGAATCACCGAAATCGCTGTTTTCGTGCTATTGAATGCGAAAAACACGTTTTCTGGTGTTTTCAGCACGCCACAGAGCGTTTGACGTGCGGAAACTGCGATATCTTCGTTATCGTTGGGTTTCCAGCTGAGATATGCATTTTCAGTGATAATCTTCGAGTTTCTTCTGTGAAAAGTGTGCAGAATCACAGAAATCGCAGTTTTCGTGCTTTTGAATGCGAAAAACACGTTTTCTGGTGTTTTCAGCACTCCACAGAGCGTTTGACACGCGGAAACTGCGATATCTTTGGTATCGTTGGGTTTCCAGCTGAGATATGCATTTTCAGTGATAATCTTCGAGTTTCTTCTGTGACAAGTGTGCAGAATCACAGAAATCGCTGTTTTCGAGCTATTGAATGCGAAAAACACGTTTTCTGGTGTTTTCAGCACGCCACAGAGCGTTTGACATGCGGAAACTGCGATATCGTCGTTATCGTTGGGTTTCCAGCTGAGATATGCATTTTCAGTGATATTCTTAATGATTCTGCTGTTACAAGTGTGCAGAATCACCGAAATGGCTGTTTTCGTGCTATTGAATGCGAAAAACACGTTTTCTGGTGTTTTCAGCACTCCACAGAGCGTTTGATATGCGGAAACTGCGATATCTTCGATATCGTTGGGTTTCCAGCTGAGATATGCATTTTCAGTGATAATCTTCGAGTTTCTTCTGTGACAAGTGTGCAGAATCACAGAAATCGCAGTTTTCGTGCTTTTGAATGCGAAAAACACGTTTTCTGGTGTTTTCAGCACTCCACAGAGCGTTTTACACGCGGAAACTGCGATATCTTTGGTATCGTTGGGTTTCCAGCTGAGATATGCATTTTCAGTGATAATCTTCATGATTCTGCTGTGACAAGTGTGCAGAATCACCGAAATCGCTGGTTTCGTGCTATTGAGTGCGAAAAACACGATTCCTGGTGTTTTCAGAACTCCACAGTACGTATGACATGCGGAAACTGCGATATCTTCGGTATTGTTGGGTTTCCAGCTGAGATATGCATTTTCTACGATAATCTTCATGATTCTGCTGTTACAAGTGTGCAGAATCACAGAAATCGCTGTTTTCGAGCTATTGAATGCGAAAAACACGTTTTCCGGTGTTTTCAGCACTCCACAGGGCGTTTGACATGCGGAAACTGCGATATCTTCGTTATCGCTCGGTTTCCAGCTGAGATATGCATTTTCAGTAATAATCTTCATGATTCTGCTGTTACAAGTGTGCAGAATACACCCAAATCGCTGTTTTCGTGCTATAGAATGCGAAAAACACGTTTTCTTATGTTTTCAGCACTCCACAGAGCGTTTGACATGCGGAAACTGCAATATCTTCGGTATCGCTCGCTTTCCAGCTGTGATATGCATTTTCAGTGATAATCTCCATGATTCTGCTGTTACAAGTGTGCAGAATCACCGAAATCGCTGTTTTCGTGCTATTGAATGCGAAAAACACGTTTTCTGGTGTTTTCAGCACTCCACAGAGCGTTTGACATGCGGAAACTGCGATATCTTCGTTATCGTTGGGTTTCCAGCTGGGATATGCATTTTCAGTGATAAACTTCATGATTCTGCTGTTACAAGTGTGCAGAATCACCGAAATGGCTGTTTTCGTGCTATTGAATGCGAAAAACACGTTTTCTGGTGTTTTCAGCACTCCACAGTGCGTATCACATGCGGAAACTGCGATATCTTCGGTATCGCTCGGTTTCCAGCTGAGATATGCATTTTCAATGATAATCTTCATGATTCTGCTGTTACAAGTGTGCAGAATCACCGAAATCGCTGGTTTCGTGCTATTGAGTGCGAAAAACACGATTCCTGGTGTTTTCAGAACTCCACAGTACGTATGACATGCGGAAACTGCGATATCTTCGGTATTGTTGGGTTTCCAGCTGAGATATGCATTTTCTACGATAATCTTCATGATTCTGCTGTTACAAGTGTGCAGAATCACAGAAATCGCTGTTTTCGAGCTATTGAATGCGAAAAACACGTTTTCCGGTGTTTTCAGCACTCCACAGGGCGTTTGACATGCGGAAACTGCGATATCTTCGTTATCGCTCGGTTTCCAGCTGAGATATGCATTTTCAGTGATAATCTTCATGATTCTGCTGTTACAAGTGTGCAGAATACACCCAAATCGCTGTTTTCGTGCTATAGAATGCGAAAAACACGTTTTCTGATGTTTTCAGCACTCCACAGAGCGTTTGACATGCGGAAACTGCAATATCTTCGGTATCGCTCGCTTTCCAGCTGAGATATGCATTTTCAGTGATAATCTCCATGATTCTGCTGTTACAAGTGTGCAGAATCACCGAAATGGCTGTTTTCGTGCTATTGAATGCGAAAAACACGTTTTCTGGTGTTTTCAGCACTCCACAGAGCGTTTGACATGCGGAAACTGCGATATCTTCGTTATCGTTGGGTTTCCAGCTGGGATATGCATTTTCAGTGATAAACTTCATGATTCTGCTGTTACAAGTGTGCAGAATCACCGAAATCGCTGTTTTCGTGCTATTGAATGCGAAAAACACGTTTTCTGGTGTTTTCAGCACGCCACAGAGCGTTTGACATGCGGAAACTGCGATATCTTCGGTATCGTTGGGTTTCCAGCTGAGATATGCATTTTCAGTGACAATCTTCGAGTTTCTTCTGTGACAAGTGTGCAGAATCACAGAAATCGCAGTTTTCGTGCTATAGAATGCGAAAAACACGTTTTCTGGTGTTTTCAGCACTCCACAGTGCGTATGACATGCGGAAACTGCGACATCTGCGGTATCGCTCGGTTTCCAGCTGAGATATGCATTTTCAGTGATAATCTTCATGATTCTGCTGGTACAAGTGTGCAGAATCACAGAAATCGCTGTTTTCGAGCTATTGAATGCGAAAAACTCGTTTTCTGGTGTTTTCAGCACGCCACAGAGCGTTTGACATGCGGAAACTGCGATATCTTCGTTATCGTTGGGTTTCCAGCAGAGATATGCATTTTCAGTGATATTCTTAATGATACAGCTGTTACAAGTTTGCAGAATCACCGAAATCGCTGTTTTCGTGCTATTGAATGCGAAAAACACGTTTTCTGGTGTTTTCAGCACGCCACAGAGCGTTTGACGTGCGGAAACTGCGATATCTTCGTTATCGTTGGGTTTCCAGCTGAGATATGCATTTTCAGTGATAATCTTCGAGTTTCTTCTGTGAAAAGTGTGCAGAATCACAGAAATCGCAGTTTTCGTGCTTTTGAATGCGAAAAACACGTTTTCTGGTGTTTTCAGCACTCCACAGAGCGTTTGACAGGCGGAAACTGCGATATCTTTGGTATCGTTGGGTTTCCAGCTGAGATATGCATTTTCAGTGATAATCTTCGAGTTTCTTCTGTGACAAGTGTGCAGAATCACAGAAATCGCTGTTTTCGAAATATTGAATGCGAAAAACACGTTTTCTGGTGTTTTCAGCACGCCACAGAGCGTTTGACATGCGGAAACTGCGATATCTTCGTTATCGTTGGGTTTCCAGCTGAGATATGCATTTTCAGTGATATTCTTAATGATTCTGCTGTTACAAGTGTGCAGAATCACCGAAATGGCTGTTTTCGTGCTATTGAATGCGAAAAACACGTTTTCTGGTGTTTTCAGCACTCCACAGAGCGTTTGATATGCGGAAACAGGGATATCTTCGTTTTCGTGCGGTTGCCAGCTGAGACATGCATTTTCTACGATAATCTTCGAGTTTCTTGTGTGACAAGTGTGCAGAATCACCGAAATCGCTGTTTTCGAGCTATAGAATGCGAAAAATACGTTTTCTGGTGTTTTCAGCACTCCACAGTGCGTATGACATGCGGAAACTGCGACATCTGCGGTATCGCTCGGTTTCCACCTGAGATATGCATTTTCAGTGATAAACTTCATGATTCTGCTGTTACAAGTGTGCAGAATCAGCGAAATCGCTGTTTTCGTGCTATAGAATGCGAAAAACACGTTTTCTGGTGTTTTCAGCACTCCACAGTGCGTATGACTTGCGGAAACTGCGACATCTGCGGTATCGCTCGGTTTCCAGCTGAGATATGCATTTTCAGTGATATTCGTAATGATACAGCTGTTACAAGGGTGCAGAATCACCGAAATCGCTGTTTTCGTGCTATAGAATGCGAAAAACACGTTTTCTGGTGTTTTCAGCACTCCACAGTGCGTATGACTTGCGGAAACTGCGACATCTTCGGTATCGCTCGCTTTCCAGCTGAGATATGCATTTTCAGTGATAATCTCCATGATTCTGCTGTTACAAGTGTGCAGAATCACCGAAATCGCTGTTTTCGTGCTATTGAATGCGAAAAACACGTTTTCTGGTGTTTTCAGCACTCCACAGAGCGTTTGACATGCGGAAACTGCGATATCTTCGTTATCGTTGGGTTTCCAGCTGGGATATGCATTTTCAGTGATAAACTTCATGATTCTGCTGTTACAAGTGTGCAGAATCACCGAAATGGCTGTTTTAGTGCTATTGAATGCGAAAAACACGTTTTCTGGTGTTTTCAGCACCTCACAGTGCGTATGACATGCGGAAACTGCAATATCTTCGGTATCGTTGTTGTTTCCAGCTGAGATATGCATTTTCAGTGATAATCTTCGAGTTTCTTCTGTGACAAGTGTACAGAATCACAGAAATCGCTGTTTTCGAGCTATTGAATGCGAAAAACACGTTTTCTGGTGTTTTCAGCACGCCACAGAGCGTTTGACATGCGGAAACTGCGATATCTTCGTTATCGTTGGGTTTCCAGCTGAGATATGCATTTTCAGTGATATTCTTATTGATTCTGCTGTTACAAGTGTGCAGAATCATCGAAATCGCTGTTTTCGTGCTATTGAATGCGAAAAACACGTTTTCTGGTGTTTTCAGCACTCCACAGAGCGTTTGACATGCGGAAACTGCGATATCTTCGGTATCGCTCGGTTTCCAGCTGAGATATGCATTTTCAGTGATAATCTTCATGATTCTGCTGTTACAAGTGTGCAGAATCACCGAAATCGCTGTTTTCGTGCTATAGAATGCGAAAAACACGTTTTCTGGTGTTTTCAGCACTCCACAGTGCGTATGACATGCGGAAACTGCGACATTTGCGGTATCGCTTGGTTTCCAGCTGAGATATGCATTTTCAGTGATAATCTTCATGATTCTGCTGGTACAAGTGTGCAGAATCACCGAAATCGCTGTTTTCGTGCTATAGAATGCGAAAAACACGTCTTCTGGTGTTTTCAGCACTCCACAGTGCGTATGACATGCGGAAACTGCGATATCTTCGTTATCGTTGGGTTTCCAGCTGAGATATGCATTTTCAGTGATATTCTTAATGATTCTGCGGTTACAAGTGTGCAGAATCACCGCAATCGCTGTTTTCGTGCTATTAAATGCGAAAAACACGTTTTCTGGTGTTTTCAGCACGCCACAGAGCGTTTGACATGCGGAAACTGCGACATCTGCGGTACCGCTCGGTTTCCAGCTGAGATATGCATTTTCAGTGATAATCTTCATGATTCTGCTGTTACAAGTGTGCAGAATCACCGAAATCGCTGTTTTCGTGCTATTGAATGCGAAAAACACGTCTTGTGGTGTTTTCAGCACGCCACAGAGCGTTTGACATGCGGAAACTGCGATATCTTCAGTATCGTTGGGTTTCCAGCTGAGATATGCATTTTCAGTGATATTCTTAATGATTCTGCGGTTACAAGTGTGCAGAATCACCGAAATCACTGTTTTCGTGCTATTGAATGCGAAAAACACGTTTTCTGGTGTTTTCAGCACTCCACAGAGCGTTTGACATGCGGAATCTGCGATATCTTCGGTATCGCTCGGTTTCCAGCTGAGATATGCATTTTCAGTGATAATCTTCATGATTCTGCTGTTACAAGTGTGCAGAATCACCGCAATCGCTGTTTTCGTGCTATTGAATGCGAAAAACACGTTTTCTGGTGTTTTCAGCGCTCCACAGAGCGTTTGACATGCGGAAACTGCGATATCTTCAGTATCGTTGGGTTTCCAGCTGAGATATGCATTTTCAGTGATATTCTTAATGATTCTGCGGTTACAAGTGTGCAGAATCACCGCAATCGCTGTTTTCGTGCTATTGAATGCGAAAAACACGTTTTCTGGTGTTTTCAGCGCTCCACAGAGCGTTTGACATGCGGAAACTGCGATATCTTCGGTATCGTTGTTGTTTCCAGCTGAGATATGCATTTTCAGTGATATTCTTAATGATTCTGCGGTTACAAGTGTGCAGAATCACCGCAATCGCTGTTTTCGTGCTATTAAATGCGAAAAACACGTTTTCTGGTGTTTTCAGCACGCCACAGAGCGTTTGACATGCGGAAACTGCGACATCTGCGGTACCGCTCGGTTTCCAGCTGAGATATGCATTTTCAGTGATAATCTTCATGATTCTGCTGTTACAAGTGTGCAGAATCACCGAAATCGCTGTTTTCGTGCTATTGAATGCGAAAAACACGTTTTGTGGTGTTTTCAGCACGCCACAGAGCGTTTGACATGCGGAAACTGCGACATCTGCGGTATCGCTCGGTTTCCAGCTGAGATATGCATTTTCAGTGATAATCTTCATGATTCTGCTGTTACAGGTGTGCAGAATCACCGAAATCGCTATTTTCGTGCCATTGAGTGCGAAAAACTCGTTTTCTGGTGTTTTCAGCACGCCAAAGAGCGTTTGACATGCGGAAACTGCGATATCTTCAGTATCGTTGGGTTTCCAGCTGAGATATGCATTTTCAGTGATATTCTTAATGATTCTGCGGTTACAAGTGTGCAGAATCACCGCAATCGCTGTTTTCGTGCTATTGAATGCGAAAAACACGTTTTCTGGTGTTTTCAGCACTCCACAGAGCGTTTGACATGCGGAAACTGCGATATCTTCGGTATGGTTGTTGTTTCCAGCTGAGATATGCATTTTCAGTGATATTCTTAATGATTCTGCGGTTACAAGTGTGCAGAATCACAGAAATCGCTGTTTTCGAGCTATTGAATGCGAAAAACACGTTTTCTGGTGTTTTCAGCACGCCAAAGAGCGTTTGACATGCGGAAACTGCGATATCTTCAGTATCGTTGGGTTTCCAGCTGAGATATGCATTTTCAGTGATATTCTTAATGATTCTGCGGTTACAAGTGTGCAGAATCACCGCAATCGCTGTTTTCGTGCTATTGAATGCGAAAAACACGTTTTCTGGTGTTTTCAGCACTCCACAGAGCGTTTGACATGCGGAAACTGCGATATCTTCGGTATCGTTGTTGTTTCCAGCTGAGATATGCATTTTCAGTGATATTCTTAATGATTCTGCGGTTACAAGTGTGCAGAATCACCGCAATCGCTGTTTTCGTGCTATTGAATGCGAAAAACATGTTTTCTGGTGTTTTCAGCACTCCACAGAGCGTTTGACATGCGGAAACTGCGATATCTTCGGTATCGCTCGGTTTCCAGCTGAGATATGCATTTTCAGTGATAATCTCCATGATTCTGCTGTTACAAGTGTGCAGAATCACCGAAATCGCTGTTTTCGTGCTATTGAATGCGAAAAACACGTTTTCTGGTGTTTTCAGCACTCCACAGAGCGTTTGACATGCGGAAACTGCGATATCTTCGTTATCGTTGGGTTTCCAGCTGGGATATGCATTTTCAGTGATAAACTTCATGATTCTGCTGTTACAAGTGTGCAGAATCACCGAAATGGCTGTTTTAGTGCTATTGAATGCGAAAAACACGTTTTCTGGTGTTTTCAGCACCTCACAGTGCGTATGACATGCGGAAACTGCAATATCTTCGGTATCGTTGTTGTTTCCAGCTGAGATATGCATTTTCAGTGATAATCTTCGAGTTTCTTCTGTGACAAGTGTACAGAATCACAGAAATCGCTGTTTTCGAGCTATTGAATGCGAAAAACACGTTTTCTGGTGTTTTCAGCACGCCACAGAGCGTTTGACATGCGGAAACTGCGATATCTTCGTTATCGTTGGGTTTCCAGCTGAGATATGCATTTTCAGTGATATTCTTATTGATTCTGCTGTTACAAGTGTGCAGAATCATCGAAATCGCTGTTTTCGTGCTATTGAATGCGAAAAACACGTTTTCTGGTGTTTTCAGCACTCCACAGAGCGTTTGACATGCGGAAACTGCGATATCTTCGGTATCGCTCGGTTTCCAGCTGAGATATGCATTTTCAGTGATAATCTTCATGATTCTGCTGTTACAAGTGTGCAGAATCACCGAAATCGCTGTTTTCGTGCTATAGAATGCGAAAAACACGTTTTCTGGTGTTTTCAGCACTCCACAGTGCGTATGACATGCGGAAACTGCGACATTTGCGGTATCGCTTGGTTTCCAGCTGAGATATGCATTTTCAGTGATAATCTTCATGATTCTGCTGGTACAAGTGTGCAGAATCACCGAAATCGCTGTTTTCGTGCTATAGAATGCGAAAAACACGTCTTCTGGTGTTTTCAGCACTCCACAGTGCGTATGACATGCGGAAACTGCGATATCTTCGTTATCGTTGGGTTTCCAGCTGAGATATGCATTTTCAGTGATATTCTTAATGATTCTGCGGTTACAAGTGTGCAGAATCACCGCAATCGCTGTTTTCGTGCTATTAAATGCGAAAAACACGTTTTCTGGTGTTTTCAGCACGCCACAGAGCGTTTGACATGCGGAAACTGCGACATCTGCGGTACCGCTCGGTTTCCAGCTGAGATATGCATTTTCAGTGATAATCTTCATGATTCTGCTGTTACAAGTGTGCAGAATCACCGAAATCGCTGTTTTCGTGCTATTGAATGCGAAAAACACGTTTTGTGGTGTTTTCAGCACGCCACAGAGCGTTTGACATGCGGAAACTGCGATATCTTCAGTATCGTTGGTTTTCCAGCTGAGATATGCATTTTCAGTGATATTCTTAATGATTCTGCGGTTACAAGTGTGCAGAATCACCGCAATCGCTGTTTTCGTGCTATTGAATGGAAAAACACGTTTTCTGGTGTTTTCAGCGCTCCACAGAGCGTTTGACATGCGGAAACTGCGATATCTTCAGTATCGTTGGGTTTCCAGCTGAGATATGCATTTTCAGTGATATTCTTAATGTTTCTGCGGTTACAAGTGTGCAGAATCACCGCAATCGCTGTTTTCGTGCTATTGAATGCGAAAAACACGTTTTCTGGTGTTTTCAGCGCTCCACAGAGCGTTTGACATGCGGAAACTGCGATATCTTCGGTATCGTTGTTGTTTCCAGCTGAGATATGCATTTTCAGTGATATTCTTAATGATTCTGCGGTTACAAGTGTGCAGAATCACCGCAATCGCTGTTTTCGTGCTGTTGAATGCGAAAAACACGTTTTCTGGTGTTTTCAGCACTCCACAGAGCGTTTGACATGCGGAAACTGCGATATCTTCGGTATCGTAGTTGTTTCCAGCTGAGATATGCATTTTCAGTGATATTCTTAATGATTCTGCGGTTACAAGTGTGCAGAATCACCGCAATCGCTGTTTTCGTGCTATTGAATGCGAAAAACATGTTTTCTGGTGTTTTCAGCACTCCACAGAGCGTTTGACATGCGGAAACTGCGATATCTTCGGTATCGTTGTTGTTTCCAGCTGAGATATGCATTTTCAGTGATATTCTTAATGATTCTGCGGTTACAAGTGTGCAGAATCACAGAAATCGCTGTTTTCGAGCTATTGAATGCGAAAAACACGTTTTCTGGTGTTTTCAGCACGCCACAGAGCGTTTGACATGCGGAAACTGCGATATCTTCGTTATCGCTCGGTTTCCAGCTGAGATATGCATTTTCAGTGATAATCTTCATGATTCTGCTGTTACAAGTGTGCAGAATCACCGAAATCGCTGTTTTCGTGCTATAGAATGCGAAAAACACGTTTTCTGGTGTTTTCAGCACTCCACAGAGCGTTTGACATGCGGAAACTGCGATATCTTCGGTATCGCTCGGTTTCCAGCTGAGATATGCATTTTCAGTTATAATCTTCATGATTCTGCTGTTACAAGTGTGCAGAATCACCGAAATCGCTGTTTTCGTGCTATAGAATGCGAAAAACACGTTTTCTGGTGTTTTCAGCACTCCACAGAGCGTATGACATTCGGAAACTGCGATATCTTCGGTATTGTTGGGTTTCCAGCTGAGATATGCATTTTCAGTGATAATCCTCGAGTTTCTTCTGTGACAAGTGTGCAGAATAACAGAAATCGCTGTTTTCGAGCTATTGAATGCGAAAAACACGTTTTGTGGTGTTTTCAGCACGCCACAGAGCGTTTGACATGCGGAAACTGCGACATCTGCGGTATCGCTCGGTTTCCAGCTGAGATATGCATTTTCAGTGATAATCTTCATGATTCTGCTGTTACAGGTGTGCAGAATCACCGAAATCGCTATTTTCGTGCCATTGAGTGCGAAAAACTCGTTTTCTGGTGTTTTCAGCACGCCAAAGAGCGATTGACATGCGGAAACTGCGATATCTTCAGTATCGTTGGGTTTCCAGCTGAGATATGCATTTTCAGTGATATTCTTAATGATTCTGCGGTTACAAGTGTGCAGAATCACCGCAATCGCTGTTTTCGTGCTGTTGAATGCGAAAAACACGTTTTCTGGTGTTTTCAGCACACCACAGAGCGTTTGACATGCGGAAACTGCGATATCTTCGGTATCGTTGTTGTTTCCAGCTGAGATATGCATTTTCAGTGATATTCTTAATGATTCTGCGGTTACAAGTGTGCAGAATCACCGCAATCGCTGTTTTCGTGCTATTGAATGCGAAAAACATGTTTTCTGGTGTTTTCAGCACTCCACAGAGCGTTTGACATGCGGAAACTGCGATATCTTCGGTATCGTTGTTGTTTCCAGCTGAGATATGCATTTTCAGTGATATTCTTAATGATTCTGCGGTTACAAGTGTGCAGAATCACAGAAATCGCTGTTTTCGAGCTATTGAATGCGAAAAACACGTTTTCTGGTGTTTTCAGCACGCCACAGAGCGTTTGACATGCGGAAACTGCGATATCTTCGTTATCGCTCGGTTTCCAGCTGAGATATGCATTTTCAGTGATAATCTTCATGATTCTGCTGTTACAAGTGTGCAGAATCACCGAAATCGCTGTTTTCGTGCTATAGAATGCGAAAAACACGTTTTCTGGTGTTTTCAGCACTCCACAGAGCGTTTGACATGCGGAAACTGCGATATCTTCGGTATCGCTCGGTTTCCAGCTGAGATATGCATTTTCAGTGATAATCTTCATGATTCTGCTGTTACAGGTGTGCAGAATCACCGAAATCGCTATTTTCGTGCCATTGAGTGCGAAAAACTCGTTTTCTGGTGTTTTCAGCACGCCAAAGAGCGTTTGACATGCGGAAACTGCGATATCTTCGTTATCGTTGGGTTTCCAGCTGAGATATGCATTTTCAGTGATATTCTTAATGATTCTGCTGTTACAAGTGTGCAGAATCACCGAAATCGCTGTTTTCGTGCTATTGAATGCGAAAAACACGTTTTCTGGTGTTTTCAGCACTCCACAGAGCGTTTGACATGCGGAAACTGCGATATCTTCGTTATCGTTGGGTTTCCAGCTGGGATATGCATTTTCAGTGATAAACTTCATGATTCTGCTGTTACAAGTGTGCAGAATCACCAACATGGCTGTTTTCGTGCTATTGAATGCGAAAAACACGTTTTCTGGTGTTTTCAGCACTCCACAGTGCGTATGACGTGCGGAAACTGCGATATCTTCGTTATCGTTGGGTTTCCAGCTGAGATATGCATTTTCAGTGATAATCTTCGAGTTTCTTCTGTGAAAAGTGTGCAGAATCACAGAAATCGCAGTTTTCGTGCTTTTGAATGCGAAAAACACGTTTTCTGGTGTTTTCAGCACTCCACAGAGCGTTTGACACGCGGAAACTGCGATATCTTCGGTATCGCTCGGTTTCCAGCTGAGATATGCATTTTCAGTTATAATCTTCATGATTCTGCTGTTACAAGTGTGCAGAATCACCGAAATCGCTGTTTTCGTGCTATAGAATGCGAAAAACACGTTTTCTGGTGTTTTCAGCACTCCACAGAGCGTATGACATGCGGAAACTGCGATATCTTCGGTATTGTTGGGTTTCCAGCTGAGATATGCATTTTCAGTGATAATCCTCGAGTTTCTTCTGTGACAAGTGTGCAGAATAACAGAAATCGCTGTTTTCGAGCTATTGAATGCGAAAAACACGTTTTGTGGTGTTTTCAGCACGCCACAGAGCGTTTGACATGCGGAAACTGCGACATCTGCGGTATCGCTCGGTTTCCAGCTGAGATATGCATTTTCAGTGATAATCTTCATGATTCTGCTGCTACAGGTGTGCAGAATCACCGAAATCGCTATTTTCGTGCCATTGAGTGCGAAAAACTCGTTTTCTGGTGTTTTCAGCACGCCAAAGAGCGATTGACATGCGGAAACTGCGATATCTTCAGTATCGTTGGGTTTCCAGCTGAGATATGCATTTTCAGTGATATTCTTAATGATTCTGCGGTTACAAGTGTGCAGAATCACCGCAATCGCTGTTTTCGTGCTGTTGAATGCGAAAAACACGTTTTCTGGTGTTTTCAGCACACCACAGAGCGTTTGACATGCGGAAACTGCGATATCTTCGGTATCGTTGTTGTTTCCAGCTGAGATATGCATTTTCAGTGATATTCTTAATGATTCTGCGGTTACAAGTGTGCAGAATCACCGCAATCGCTGTTTTCGTGCTATTGAATGCGAAAAACATGTTTTCTGGTGTTTTCAGCACTCCACAGAGCGTTTGACATGCGGAAACTGCGATATCTTCGGTATCGTTGTTGTTTCCAGCTGAGATATGCATTTTCAGTGATATTCTTAATGATTCTGCGGTTACAAGTGTGCAGAATCACAGAAATCGCTGTTTTCGAGCTATTGAATGCGAAAAACACGTTTTCTGGTGTTTTCAGCACGCCACAGAGCGTTTGACATGCGGAAACTGCGATATCTTCGTTATCGCTCGGTTTCCAGCTGAGATATGCATTTTCAGTGATAATCTTCATGATTCTGCTGTTACAAGTGTGCAGAATCACCGAAATCGCTGTTTTCGTGCTATAGAATGCGAAAAACACGTTTTCTGGTGTTTTCAGCACTCCACAGAGCGTTTGACATGCGGAAACTGCGATATCTTCGGTATCGCTCGGTTTCCAGCTGAGATATGCATTTTCAGTGATAATCTTCATGATTCTGCTGTTACAGGTGTGCAGAATCACCGAAATCGCTATTTTCGTGCCATTGAGTGCGAAAAACTCGTTTTCTGGTGTTTTCAGCACGCCAAAGAGCGTTTGACATGCGGAAACTGCGATATCTTCGTTATCGTTGGGTTTCCAGCTGAGATATGCATTTTCAGTGATATTCTTAATGATTCTGCTGTTACAAGTGTGCAGAATCACCGAAATCGCTGTTTTCGTGCTATTGAATGCGAAAAACACGTTTTCTGGTGTTTTCAGCACTCCACAGAGCGTTTGACATGCGGAAACTGCGATATCTTCGTTATCGTTGGGTTTCCAGCTGGGATATGCATTTTCAGTGATAAACTTCATGATTCTGCTGTTACAAGTGTGCAGAATCACCAACATGGCTGTTTTCGAGCTATTGAATGCGAAAAACACGTTTTCTGGTGTTTTCAGCACTCCACAGTGCGTATGACGTGCGGAAACTGCGATATCTTCGTTATCGTTGGGTTTCCAGCTGAGATATGCATTTTCAGTGATAATCTTCGAGTTTCTTCTGTGAAAAGTGTGCAGAATCACAGAAATCGCAGTTTTCGTGCTTTTGAATGCGAAAAACACGTTTTCTGGTGTTTTCAGCACTCCACAGAGCGTTTGACACGCGGAAACTGCGATATCTTTGGTATCGTTGGGTTTCCAGCTGAGATATGCATTTTCAGTGATAATCTTCGAGTTTCTTCTGTGACAAGTGTGCAGAATCACAGAAATCGCTGTTTTCGAGCTATTGAATGCGAAAAACATGTTTTCTGGTGTTTTCAGCACGCCACAGAGCATTTGACATGCGGAAACTTCGATATCTTCGTTATCGTTGGGTTTCCAGCTGAGATTTGCATTTTCAGTGATATTCTTAATGATACAGCTGTTACAAGTGTGCAGAATCACCGAAATCGCTGTTTTCGTGCTATTGAATGCGAAAAACACGTTTTCTGGTGTTTTCAGCACTCCACAGAGCGTTTGACATGCGGAAACTGCGATATCTTCGGTATCGTTTGGTTTCCAGCTGAGATATGCATTTTCAGTGATAATCTTCATGATTCTGCTGTTACAAGTGTGCAGAATCCCCGAAAACGCTGTTTTCGTGCTATTGAATGCGAAAAACATGTTTTCTGGTGTTTTCAGCACTCCACAGAGCGTTTGACATGCGGAAACTGCAATATCTTCGGTATTGTTGGGTTTCCAGCTGAGATATGCATTTTCAGTGATAATCTTCGAGCTTCTTCTGTGACAAGTGTGCAGAATCGCAGATATCGCTGTTTTCGAGCTATTGAATGCGAAAAACACGTTTTCTGGTATTTTCAGCACGCCACAGAGCGTTTGACATGCGGAAACTGCGATATCTTCCTTATCGCTCGGTTTCCAGCTGAGATATGCATTTTCAGTGATAATCTTCATGATTCTGCTGTTACAAGTGTGCAGAATCACCCAAATCGCTGTTTTCGTGCTATAGAATGCGAAAAACACGTTTTCTTTTGTTTTCAGCACTCCACAGAGCGTTAGACATGCGGAAACTGCGATATCTTCCGTATCGCTCGCTTTCCAGCTGAGATATGCATTTTCAGTGATAAACTTCATGATTCTGCTGTTACAAGTGTGCAGAATCAGCGAAATCGCTGTTTTCGTGCTATAGAATGCGAAAAACACGTTTTCTGGTGTTTTCAGCACTCCACAGTGCGTATGACTTGCGGAAACTGCGACATCTGCGGTATCGCTCGGTTTCCAGCTGAGATATGCATTTTCAGTGATATTCTTAATGATACAGCTGTTACAAGTGTGCAGAATCACCGAAATCGCTGTTTTCGTGCTATTGAATGCGAAAAACACGTTTTCTGGTGTTTTCAGCACTCCACAGGGCGTTTGACATGCGGAAACTGCGATATCTTCGTTATCGCTCGGTTTCCAGCTGAGATATGCATTTTCAGTGATAATCTTCATGATTCTGCTGTTACAAGTGTGCAGAATCACCCAAATCGCTGTTTTCGTGCTAGAGAATGCGAAAAACACGTTTTCTGGTGTTTTCAGCACTCCACAGAGCGTTTGACATGCGGAAACTGCGATATCTTCGGTATCGCTCGCTTTCCAGCTGAGATATGCATTTTCAGTGATAATCTCCATGATTCTGCTGTTACAAGTGTGCAGAATCACCGAGATCGCTGTTTTCGTGCTATTGAATGCGAAAAACACGTTTTCTGGTGTTTTCAGCACTCCACAGATCGTTTGACATGCGGAAACTGCGATATCTTCGTTATCGTTGGGTTTCCAGCTGGGATATGCATTTTCAGTGATAAACTTCATGATTCTGCTGTTACAAGTGTGCAGAATCACCCAAATCGCTGTTTTCGTGCTATAGAATGCGAAAAACACGTTTTCTTTTGTTTTCAGCACTCCACAGAGCGTTAGACATGCGGAAACTGCGATATCTTCCGTATCGCTCGCTTTCCAGCTGAGATATGCATTTTCAGTGATAAACTTCATGATTCTGCTGTTACAAGTGTGCAGAATCAGCGAAATCGCTGTTTTCGTGCTATAGAATGCGAAAAACACGTTTTCTGGTGTTTTCAGCACTCCACAGTGCGTATGACTTGCGGAAACTGCGACATCTGCGGTATCGCCCGGTTTCCAGCTGAGATATGCATTTTCAGTGATATTCTTAATGATACAGCTGTTACAAGTGTGCAGAATCACCCAAATCGCTGTTTTCGTGCTAGAGAATGCGAAAAACACGTTTTCTGGTGTTTTCAGCACTCCACAGAGCGTTTGACATGCGGAAACTGCGATATCTTCGGTATCGCTCGCTGTACAGCTGAGATATGCATTTTCAGTGATAATCTCCATGATTCTGCTGTTACAAGTGTGCAGAATCACCGAGATCGCTGTTTTCGTGCTATTGAATGCGAAAAACACGTTTTCTGGTGTTTTCAGCACTTCACAGAGCGTTTGACATGCGGAAACTGCGATATCTTCGTTATCGTTGGGTTTCCAGCTGGGATATGCATTTTCAGTGATAAACTTCATGATTCTGCTGTTACAAGTGTGCAGAATCACCGAAATGGCTGTTTTAGTGCTATTGAATGCGAAAAACACGTTTTCTGGTGTTTTCAGCACCTCACAGTGCGTATGACATGCGGAAACTGCAATATCTTCGGTATCGTTGTTGTTTCCAGCTGAGATATGCATTTTCAGTGATAATCTTCGAGTTTCTTCTGTGACAAGTGTACAGAATCACAGAAATCGCTGTTTTCGAGCTATTGAATGCGAAAAACACGTTTTCTGGTGTTTTCAGCACGCCACAGAGCGTTTGACATGCGGAAACTGCGATATCTTCGTTATCGTTGGGTTTCCAGCTGAGATATGCATTTTCAGTGATATTCTTATTGATTCTGCTGTTACAAGTGTGCAGAATCACCGAAATCGCTGTTTTCGTGCTATTGAATGCGAAAAACACGTTTTCTGGTGTTTTCAGCACTCCACAGAGCGTTTGACATGCGGAAACTGCGATATCTTCGGTATCGCTCGGTTTCCAGCTGAGATATGCATTTTCAGTGATAATCTTCATGATTCTGCTGTGACAAGTGTGCAGAATCACCGAAATCGCTGTTTTCGTGCTATAGAATGCGAAAAACACGTTTTCTGGTGTTTTCAGCACTCCACAGTGCGTATGACATGCGGAAACTGCGACATTTGCGGTATCGCTCGGTTTCCAGCTGAGATATGCATTTTCAGTGATAATCTTCATGATTCTGCTGGTACAAGTGTGCAGAATCACCGAAATCGCTGTTTTCGTGCTATAGAATGCGAAAAACACGTCTTCTGGTGTTTTCAGCACTCCACAGTGCGTATGACATGCGGAAACTGCGTCATCTGCGGTATCGCGCGGTTTCTAGCTGAGATATGCATTTTCAGTGATAATCTTCATGATTCTGCTGTTACAAGTGTGCAGAATCACCGAAATCGCTGTTTTCGGGCTACAGAATGCGAAAAACACGTTTTCTGGTGTTTTCAGCACTCCACAGTGCGTATGACATGCGGAAACTGCGACATCTGCGGTATCGCTCGGTTTCTAGCTGAGATATGCATTTTCAGTGATAATCTTCATGATTCTGCTGTTACAAGTGTGCAGAATCACCGAAATCGCTGTTTTCGTGCTATTGAATGCGAAAAACACGTTTTCTGGTGTTTTCAGCACTCCACAGAGCGTTTGACATGCGGAAACTGCGATATCTTCGTTATCGTTGGGTTTCCAGCTGGGATATGCATTTTCAGTGATAATCTTCATGATTCTGCTGTTACAAGTGTGCAGAATCACCGAAATCGCTGTTTTCGTGCTATTGAATGCGAAAAACATGTTTTCTGGTGTTTTCAGCACTCCACAGAGCGTTTTACATGCGGAAACTGCGATATCTTCGTTATCGTTGGGTTTCCAGCTGAGATTTGCATTTTCAGTGACATTCTTAATGATACAGCTGTTACAAGTGTGCAGAATCACCGAAATCGCTGTTTTCGTGCTATTGAATGCGAAAAACACGTTTTCTGGTGTTTTCAGCACTCCACAGAGCGTTTGACATGCGGAAACTGCGATATCTTCGGTATCGTTTGGTTTCCAGCTGACATATGCATTTTCAGTGATAATCTTCATGATTCTGCTGTTACAAGTGTGCAGAATAACAGAAATCGCTGTTTTCGAGCTATAGAATGCGAAAAACACGTTTTCTGGTGTTTTCAGCACTCCACAGAGCGTTTGACATGCGGAAACTGCGATATCTTCGGTATCGCTCGGTTTCCAGCTGAGATATGCATTTTCAGTGATAATCTTCATGATTCTGCTGTTACAGGTGTGCAGAATCACCGAAATCGCTATTTTCGTGCCATTGAGTGCGAAAAACTCGTTTTCTGGTGTTTTCAGCACGCCAAAGAGCGTTTGACATGCGGAAACTGCGATATCTTCGTTATCGTTGGGTTTCCAGCTGAGATATGCATTTTCAGTGATATTCTTAATGATTCTGCTGTTACAAGTGTGCAGAATCACCGAAATCGCTGTTTTCGTGCTATTGAATGCGAAAAACACGTTTTCTGGTGTTTTCAGCACTCCACAGAGCGTTTGACATGCGGAAACTGCGATATCTTCGTTATCGTTGGGTTTCCAGCTGGGATATGCATTTTCAGTGATAAACTTCATGATTCTGCTGTTACAAGTGTGCAGAATCACCAACATGGCTGTTTTCGAGCTATTGAATGCGAAAAACACGTTTTCTGGTGTTTTCAGCACTCCACAGTGCGTATGACGTGCGGAAACTGCGATATCTTCGTTATCGTTGGGTTTCCAGCTGAGATATGCATTTTCAGTGATAATCTTCGAGTTTCTTCTGTGAAAAGTGTGCAGAATCACAGAAATCGCAGTTTTCGTGCTTTTGAATGCGAAAAACACGTTTTCTGGTGTTTTCAGCACTCCACAGAGCGTTTGACACGCGGAAACTGCGATATCTTTGGTATCGTTGGGTTTCCAGCTGAGATATGCATTTTCAGTGATAATCTTCGAGTTTCTTCTGTGACAAGTGTGCAGAATCACAGAAATCGCTGTTTTCGAGCTATTGAATGCGAAAAACATGTTTTCTGGTGTTTTCAGCACGCCACAGAGCGTTTGACATGCGGAAACTTCGATATCTTCGTTATCGTTGGGTTTCCAGCTGAGATTTGCATTTTCAGTGATATTCTTAATGATACAGCTGTTACAAGTGTGCAGAATCACCGAAATCGCTGTTTTCGTGCTATTGAATGCGAAAAACACGTTTTCTGGTGTTTTCAGCACTCCACAGAGCGTTTGACATGCGGAAACTGCGATATCTTCGGTATCGTTTGGTTTCCAGCTGAGATATGCATTTTCAGTGATAATCTTCATGATTCTGCTGTTACAAGTGTGCAGAATCCCCGAAAACGCTGTTTTCGTGCTATTGAATGCGAAAAACATGTTTTCTGGTGTTTTCAGCACTCCACAGAGCGTTTGACATGCGGAAACTGCAATATCTTCGGTATTGTTGGGTTTCCAGCTGAGATATGCATTTTCAGTGATAATCTTCGAGCTTCTTCTGTGACAAGTGTGCAGAATCGCAGATATCGCTGTTTTCGAGCTATTGAATGCGAAAAACACGTTTTCTGGTATTTTCAGCACGCCACAGAGCGTTTGACATGCGGAAACTGCGATATCTTCCTTATCGCTCGGTTTCCAGCTGAGATATGCATTTTCAGTGATAATCTTCATGATTCTGCTGTTACAAGTGTGCAGAATCACCCAAATCGCTGTTTTCGTGCTATAGAATGCGAAAAACACGTTTTCTTTTGTTTTCAGCACTCCACAGAGCGTTAGACATGCGGAAACTGCGATATCTTCCGTATCGCTCGCTTTCCAGCTGAGATATGCATTTTCAGTGATAAACTTCATGATTCTGCTGTTACAAGTGTGCAGAATCAGCGAAATCGCTGTTTTCGTGCTATAGAATGCGAAAAACACGTTTTCTGGTGTTTTCAGCACTCCACAGTGCGTATGACTTGCGGAAACTGCGACATCTGCGGTATCGCTCGGTTTCCAGCTGAGATATGCATTTTCAGTGATATTCTTAATGATACAGCTGTTACAAGTGTGCAGAATCACCGAAATCGCTGTTTTCGTGCTATTGAATGCGAAAAACACGTTTTCTGGTGTTTTCAGCACTCCACAGGGCGTTTGACATGCGGAAACTGCGATATCTTCGTTATCGCTCGGTTTCCAGCTGAGATATGCATTTTCAGTGATAATCTTCATGATTCTGCTGTTACAAGTGTGCAGAATCACCCAAATCGCTGTTTTCGTGCTAGAGAATGCGAAAAACACGTTTTCTGGTGTTTTCAGCACTCCACAGAGCGTTTGACATGCGGAAACTGCGATATCTTCGGTATCGCTCGCTTTCCAGCTGAGATATGCATTTTCAGTGATAATCTCCATGATTCTGCTGTTACAAGTGTGCAGAATCACCGAGATCGCTGTTTTCGTGCTATTGAATGCGAAAAACACGTTTTCTGGTGTTTTCAGCACTCCACAGATCGTTTGACATGCGGAAACTGCGATATCTTCGTTATCGTTGGGTTTCCAGCTGGGATATGCATTTTCAGTGATAAACTTCATGATTCTGCTGTTACAAGTGTGCAGAATCACCCAAATCGCTGTTTTCGTGCTATAGAATGCGAAAAACACGTTTTCTTTTGTTTTCAGCACTCCACAGAGCGTTAGACATGCGGAAACTGCGATATCTTCCGTATCGCTCGCTTTCCAGCTGAGATATGCATTTTCAGTGATAAACTTCATGATTCTGCTGTTACAAGTGTGCAGAATCAGCGAAATCGCTGTTTTCGTGCTATAGAATGCGAAAAACACGTTTTCTGGTGTTTTCAGCACTCCACAGTGCGTATGACTTGCGGAAACTGCGACATCTGCGGTATCGCCCGGTTTCCAGCTGAGATATGCATTTTCAGTGATATTCTTAATGATACAGCTGTTACAAGTGTGCAGAATCACCCAAATCGCTGTTTTCGTGCTAGAGAATGCGAAAAACACGTTTTCTGGTGTTTTCAGCACTCCACAGAGCGTTTGACATGCGGAAACTGCGATATCTTCGGTATCGCTCGCTGTACAGCTGAGATATGCATTTTCAGTGATAATCTCCATGATTCTGCTGTTACAAGTGTGCAGAATCACCGAGATCGCTGTTTTCGTGCTATTGAATGCGAAAAACACGTTTTCTGGTGTTTTCAGCACTTCACAGAGCGTTTGACATGCGGAAACTGCGATATCTTCGTTATCGTTGGGTTTCCAGCTGGGATATGCATTTTCAGTGATAAACTTCATGATTCTGCTGTTACAAGTGTGCAGAATCACCGAAATGGCTGTTTTAGTGCTATTGAATGCGAAAAACACGTTTTCTGGTGTTTTCAGCACCTCACAGTGCGTATGACATGCGGAAACTGCAATATCTTCGGTATCGTTGTTGTTTCCAGCTGAGATATGCATTTTCAGTGATAATCTTCGAGTTTCTTCTGTGACAAGTGTACAGAATCACAGAAATCGCTGTTTTCGAGCTATTGAATGCGAAAAACACGTTTTCTGGTGTTTTCAGCACGCCACAGAGCGTTTGACATGCGGAAACTGCGATATCTTCGTTATCGTTGGGTTTCCAGCTGAGATATGCATTTTCAGTGATATTCTTATTGATTCTGCTGTTACAAGTGTGCAGAATCACCGAAATCGCTGTTTTCGTGCTATTGAATGCGAAAAACACGTTTTCTGGTGTTTTCAGCACTCCACAGAGCGTTTGACATGCGGAAACTGCGATATCTTCGGTATCGCTCGGTTTCCAGCTGAGATATGCATTTTCAGTGATAATCTTCATGATTCTGCTGTGACAAGTGTGCAGAATCACCGAAATCGCTGTTTTCGTGCTATAGAATGCGAAAAACACGTTTTCTGGTGTTTTCAGCACTCCACAGTGCGTATGACATGCGGAAACTGCGACATTTGCGGTATCGCTCGGTTTCCAGCTGAGATATGCATTTTCAGTGATAATCTTCATGATTCTGCTGGTACAAGTGTGCAGAATCACCGAAATCGCTGTTTTCGTGCTATAGAATGCGAAAAACACGTCTTCTGGTGTTTTCAGCACTCCACAGTGCGTATGACATGCGGAAACTGCGTCATCTGCGGTATCGCGCGGTTTCTAGCTGAGATATGCATTTTCAGTGATAATCTTCATGATTCTGCTGTTACAAGTGTGCAGAATCACCGAAATCGCTGTTTTCGGGCTACAGAATGCGAAAAACACGTTTTCTGGTGTTTTCAGCACTCCACAGTGCGTATGACATGCGGAAACTGCGACATCTGCGGTATCGCTCGGTTTCTAGCTGAGATATGCATTTTCAGTGATAATCTTCATGATTCTGCTGTTACAAGTGTGCAGAATCACCGAAATCGCTGTTTTCGTGCTATTGAATGCGAAAAACACGTTTTCTGGTGTTTTCAGCACTCCACAGAGCGTTTGACATGCGGAAACTGCGATATCTTCGTTATCGTTGGGTTTCCAGCTGGGATATGCATTTTCAGTGATAATCTTCATGATTCTGCTGTTACAAGTGTGCAGAATCACCGAAATCGCTGTTTTCGTGCTATTGAATGCGAAAAACATGTTTTCTGGTGTTTTCAGCACTCCACAGAGCGTTTTACATGCGGAAACTGCGATATCTTCGTTATCGTTGGGTTTCCAGCTGAGATTTGCATTTTCAGTGACATTCTTAATGATACAGCTGTTACAAGTGTGCAGAATCACCGAAATCGCTGTTTTCGTGCTATTGAATGCGAAAAACACGTTTTCTGGTGTTTTCAGCACTCCACAGAGCGTTTGACATGCGGAAACTGCGATATCTTCGGTATCGTTTGGTTTCCAGCTGACATATGCATTTTCAGTGATAATCTTCATGATTCTGCTGTTACAAGTGTGCAGAATCCCCGAAAACTCTGTTTTCGTGCTATTGAATGCGAAAAACATGTTTTCTGGTGTTTTCAGCACTCCACAGAGCGTTTGACATGCGGAAACTGCAATATCTTCGGTATTGTTGGGTTTCCAGCTGAGATATGCATTTTCAGTGATAATCTTCGAGCTTCTTCTGTGACAAGGGTGCAGAATCGCAGATATCGCTGTTTTCGAGCTATTGAATGCGAAAAACACGTTTTCTGGTATTTTCAGCACGCCACAGAGCGTTTGACATGCGGAAACTGCGATATCTTCCTTATCGCTCGGTTTCCAGCTGAGATATGCATTTTCAGTGATAATCTTCATGATTCTGCTGTTACAAGTGTGCAGAATCACCCAAATCGCTGTTTTCGTGCTATAGAATGCGAAAAACACGTTTTCTTTGTTTTCAGCACTCCACAGAGCGTTAGACATGCGAAAACTGCGATATCTTCCGTATCGCTCGCTTTCCAGCTGAGATATGCATTTTCAGTGATAAACTTCATGATTCTGCTGTTACAAGTGTGCAGAATCAGCGAAATCGCTGTTTTCGTGCTATAGAATGCGAAAAACACGTTTTCTGGTGTTTTCAGCACTCCACAGTGCGTATGACTTGCGGAAACTGCGACATCTGCGGTATCGCTCGGTTTCCAGCTGAGATATGCATTTTCAGTGATATTCTTAATGATACAGCTGTTACAAGTGTGCAGAATCACCGAAATCGCTGTTTTCGTGCTATTGAATGCGAAAAACACGTTTTCTGGTGTTTTCAGCACTCCACAGGGCGTTTGACATTCGGAAACTGCGATATCTTCGTTATCGCTCGGTTTCCAGCTGAGATATGCATTTTCAGTGATAATCTTCATGATTCTGCTGTTACAAGTGTGCAGAATCACCCAAATCGCTGTTTTCGTGCTAGAGAATGCGAAAAACACGTTTTCTGGTGTTTTCAGCACTCCACAGAGCGTTTGACATGCGGAAACTGCGATATCTTCGGTATCGCTCGCTTTCCAGCTGAGATATGCATTTTCAGTGATAATCTCCATGATTCTGCTGTTACAAGTGTGCAGAATCACCGAAATCGCTGTTTTCGTGCTATTGAATGCGAAAAACACGTTTTCTGGTGTTTTCAGCACTCCACAGAGCGTTTGACATGCGGAAACTGCGATATCTTCGTTATCGTTGGGTTTCCAGCTGGGATATGCATTTTCAGTGATAAACTTCATGATTCTGCTGTTACAAGTGTGCAGAATCACCGAAATCGCTGTTTTCGTGCTATAGAATGCGAAAAACACGTTTTCTGGTGTTTTCAGCACTCCACAGTGCGTATGACATGCGGAAACTGCGACATTTGCGGTATCGCTCGGTTTCCAGCTGAGATATGCATTTTCAGTGATAATCTTCATGATTCTGCTGGTACAAGTGTGCAGAATCACCGAAATCGCTGTTTTCGTGCTATAGAATGCGAAAAACACGTCTTCTGGTGTTTTCAGCACTCCACAGTGCGTATGACATGCGGAAACTGCGATATCTTCGGTATTGTTGGGTTTCCAGCTGAGATATGCATTTTCAGTGATAATCTTCGAGTTTCTTCTGTGACAAGTGTGCAGAATCACAGAAATCGCTGTTTTCGAGCTATTGAATGCGAAAAACACGTTTTCTGGTGTTTTCAGCACGCCGCAGAGCGTTTGACTTGCGGAAACTGCGATATCTTCGTTATCGTTGGGTTTCCAGCTGAGATATGCATTTTCAGTGATATTCTTAATGATACAGCTGTTTCAAGTTTGCAGAATCACCGAAATCGCTGTTTTCGTGCTATTGAATGCGAAAAACACGTTTTCTGGTGTTTTCAGCACTCCACAGAGCGTTTGACATGCGGAAACTGCGATATCTTCGGTATCGTTGGGTTTCCAGCTGAGATATGCATTTTCAGTGATAATCTTCATGATTCTGCTGTTACAAGTGTGCAGAATCCCCGAAAATGCTGTTTTCGTGCTATTGAATGCGAAAAACATGTTTTCTGGTGTTTTCAGCACTCCACAGAGCGTTTGACATGCGGAAACAGCGATATCTTCGGTATTGTTGGGTTTCCAGCTGAGATATGCATTTTCAGTGATAATCTTCGAGTTTCTTCTGTGACATGTGTGCAGAATCACAGAAATCGCTGTTTTCGAGCTATTGAATGCGAAAAACACGTTTTCTGGTGTTTTCAGCGCTCCACAGAGCGTTTGACATGCGGAAACTGCGATATCTTCGGTATCGCTCGCTTTCCAGCTGAGATATGCATTTTCAGTGATAATCTCCATGATTCTGCTGTTACAAGTGTGCAGAATCACCGAAATCGCTGTTTTCGTGCTATTGAATGCGAAAAACATGTTTTCTGGTGTTTTCAGCACTCCACAGGGCGTTTGACATTCGGAAACTGCGATATCTTCGTTATCGCTCGGTTTCCAGCTGAGATATGCATTTTCAGTGATAATCTTCATGATTCTGCTGTTACAAGTGTGCAGAATCACCCAAATCGCTGTTTTCGTGCTAGAGAATGCGAAAAACACGTTTTCTGGTGTTTTCAGCACTCCACAGAGCGTTTGACATGCGGAAACTGCGATATCTTCGGTATCGCTCGCTTTCCAGCTGAGATATGCATTTTCAGTGATAATCTCCATGATTCTGCTGTTACAAGTGTGCAGAATCACCGAAAGCGCTGTTTTCGTGCTATTGAATGCGAAAAACACGTTTGCTGGTGTTTTCAGCACTCCACAGAGCGTTTGACATGCGGAAACTGCGATATCTTCGTTATCGTTGGGTTTCCAGCTGGGATATGCATTTTCAGTGATAATCTTCATGATTCTGCTGTTACAAGTGTGCAGAATCACCGAAATCGCTGTTTTCGTGCTATTGAATGCGAAAAACACGTTTTCTGGTGTTTTCAGCACTCCACAGAGCGTTTGACATGCGGAAACTGCGATATCTTCGGTATCGCTCGCTTTCCAGCTGAGATATGCATTTTCAGTGATAATCTCCATGATTCTGCTGTTACAAGTGTGCAGAATCACCGAAAGCGCTGTTTTCGTGCTATTGAATGCGAAAAACACGTTTGCTGGTGTTTTCAGCACTCCACAGAGCGTTTTACATGCGGAAACTGCGATATCTTCGTTATCGTTGGGTTTCCAGCTGAGATTTGCATTTTCAGTGATATTCTTAATGATACAGCTGTTTCAAGTTTGCAGAATCACCGAAATCGCTGTTTTCGTGCTATTGAATGCGAAAAACACGTTTTCTGGTGTTTTCAGCACTCCACAGAGCGTTTGACATGCGGAAACTGCGATATCTTCGGTATCGTTGGGTTTCCAGCTGAGATATGCATTTTCAGTGATAATCTTCATGATTCTGCTGTTACAAGTGTGCAGAATCCCCGAAAATGCTGTTTTCGTGCTATTGAATGCGAAAAACATGTTTTCTGGTGTTTTCAGCACTCCACAGAGCGTTTGACATGCGGAAACTGCGATATCTTCGGTATTGTTGGGTTTCCAGCTGAGATATGCATTTTCAGTGATAATCTTCGAGTTTCTTCTGTGACAAGTGTGCAGAATCACAGAAATCGCTGTTTTCGAGCTATTGAATGCGAAAAAAACGTTTTCTGGTGTTTTCAGCGCTCCACAGAGCGTTTGACATGCGGAAACTGCGATATCTTCGGTATCGCTCGCTTTCCAGCTGAGATATGCATTTTCAGTGATAATCTCCATGATTCTGCTGTTACAAGTGTGCAGAATCACAGAAATCGCTGTTTTCGTGCTATAGAATGCGAAAAACACGTTTTCTGGTGTTTCAGCACTCCACAGTGCGTATGACATGCGGAAACTGCGATATCTTCGGTATCGTTGTTGTTTCCAGCTGAGATATGCATTTTCAGTGATAATCTTCGAGTTTCTTCTGTGACAAGTGTGCAGAATCACAGAAATCGCTGTTTTCGAGCTATTGAATGCGAAAAACACGTTTTCTGGTGTTTTCAGCACGCCACAGAGCGTTTGACATGCGGAAACTGCGATATCTTCGGTATCGCTCGCTTTCCAGCTGAGATATGCATTTTCAGTGATAATCTCCATGATTCTGCTGTTACAAGTGTGCAGAATCACCGAAATCGCTGTTTTCGTGCTATTAAATGCGAAAAACACGTTTTCTGGTGTTTTCAGCACGCCACAGAGCGTTTGACATGCGGAAACTGCGACATCTGCGGTATCGCTCGCTTTCCAGCTGAGATATGCATTTTCAGTGATAATCTTCATGATTCTGCTGTTACAAGTGTGCAGCATCACAGAAATCGCTGTTTTCGAGCTATTGAATGCGAAAAACACGTTTTCTGGTGTTTTCAGCACGCCACAGAGCGTTTGACATGCGGAAACTGCGATATCTTCGGTATCGTTGGGTTTCCAGCTGAGATATGCATTTTCAGTGATAATCTCCATGATTCTGCTGTTACAAGTGTGCAGAATCACCGAAATCGCTGTTGTCGTGCTATTGAATGCGAAAAACACGTTTTCTGGTGTTTTCAGCACTCCACAGAGCGTTTGACATGCGGAAACTGCGATATCTTCGGTATCGCTCGGTTTCCAGCTGAGATATGCATTTTGAGTGATAATCTTCATGATTCTGCTATTACAAGTGTGCAGAATCACCGAAATCGCTGTTTTCGTGCTATTGAATGCGAAAAACACGTTTTCTGGTGTTTTCAGCACTCCACAGAGCGTTTGACATGCGGAAACTGCGATATCTTCGGTATCGCTCGGTTTCCAGCTGAGATATGCATTTTCAGTGATAATCTTCATGATTCTGCTGTTACAAGTGTGCAGAATCACCGAAATCTCTATTTTCGTGCTATAGAATGCGAAAAACGCGTTTTCTGGTGTTTTCAGCACTCCACAGTGCGTATGACATGCGGAAACTGCGACATCTGCGGTATCGCTCGGTTTCTAGCTGAGATATGCATTTTCAGTGATAATCTTCATGATTCTGCTGTTACACGTGTGCAGAATCACCGAAATCGCTGTTTTCGTGCTATAGAATGCGAAAAACACGTTTTCTGGTGTTTTCAGCACTCCACAGTGCGTATGACATGCGGAAACTGCGACATCTGCGGTATCGCTCGGTTTCTAGCTGAGATATGCATTTTCAGTGATAATCTTCATGATTCTGCTGTTACAAGTGTGCAGAATCACCGAAATCGCAGTTTTCGTGCTATTGAATGCGAAACACACGTTTTCTGGTGTTTTCAGCACTCCACAGAGCGTTTGACATGCGGAAACTGCGATATCTTCGTTATCGTTGGGTTTCCAGCTGGGATATGCATTTTCAGTGATAATCTTCATGATCCTGCTGTTACAAGTGTGCAGAATCACCGAAATCGCTGTTTTCGTGCTATTGATTGCGAAAAACACGTTTTCTGGTGTTTTCAGCACTCCACAGAGCGTTTGACATGCGGAAACTGCGATATCTTCGTTATCGTTGGGTTTCCAGCTGGGATATGCATTTTCAGTGATAAACTTCATGATTCTGCTGTTACAAGTGTGCAGAATCACCGACATGGCTGTTTTCGTGCTATTGAATGCGAAAAACACGTTTTCTGGTGTTTTCAGCACTCCACAGTGCGTATGACGTGCGGAAACTGCGATATCTTCGTTATCGTTGGGTTTCCAGCTGAGATATGCAT
The DNA here is from genome assembly GCA_951804975.1 of Anthophora plumipes. Lineage (NCBI taxonomy): Eukaryota > Metazoa > Arthropoda > Insecta > Hymenoptera > Apidae > Anthophora > Anthophora plumipes. The sequence continues at coordinate 1,663,271 of CATORF010000924.1, read as the reverse complement.
TTTCAGTGATAATCTTTGAGTTTCTTCTGTGAAAAGTGTGCAGAATCACAGAAATCGCAGTTTTCGTGCTTTTGAATTCGAAAAACACGTTTTCTGGTGTTTTCAGCACTCCACAGAGCGTTTGACACGCGGAAACTGCGATATCTTTGGTATCGTTGGGTTTCCAGCTGAGATATGCATTTTCAGTGATAATCTTCGAGTTTCTTCTGTGACAAGTGTGCAGAATCACAGAAATCGCTGTTTTCGAGCTATTGAATGCGAAAAACACGTTTTCTGGTGTTTTCAGCACGCCACAGAGCGTTTGACATGCGGAAACTGCGATATCTTCGTTATCGTTGGGTTTCCAGCTGAGATATGCATTTTCAGTGATATTCTTAATGATTCTGCTGTTACAAGTGTGCAGAATCACCGAAATGGCTGTTTTCGTGCTATTGAATGCGAAAAACACGTTTTCTGGTGTTTTCAGCACTCCACAGAGCGTTTGATATGCGGAAACAGGGATATCTTCGTTTTCGTGCGGTTGCCAGCTGAGACAGGCATTTTCTACGATAATCTTCGAGTTTCTTGTGTGACAAGTGTGCAGAATCACCGAAATCGCTGTTTTCGAGCTATAGAATGCGAAAAATACGTTTTCTGGTGTTTTCAGCACTCCACAGTGCGTATGACATGTGGAAACTGCGACATCTGCGGTATCGCTCGGTTTCCAGCTGAGATATGCATTTTCAGTGATAAACTTCATGATTCTGCTGTTACAAGTGTGCAGAATCACCGAAATCGCTGTTTTCGTGCTATAGAATGCGAAAAACACGTTTTCTGGTGTTTTCAGCACTCCACAGTGCGTATGACTTGCGGAAACTGCGACATCTGCTGTATCGCTCGGTTTCCAGCTGAGATATGCATTTTCAGTGATATTCTTAATGATACAGCTGTTACAAGTGTGCAGAATCACCGAAATCGCTGTTTTCGTGCTATTGAATGCGAAAAACACGTTTTCTGGTGTTTTCAGCACTCCACAGGGCGTATGACATGCGGAAACTGCGATATCTTCGGTATCGCTCGGTTTCCAGTTGAGATATGCATTTTCAGTGATAATCGTCATGATTCAGCTGTTACAAGTGTGCAGAATCACCGAAATCGCTGTTTTCGTGCTATTGAATGCGAAAAACACGTTTTCTGGTGTTTTCAGCACTCCACAGAGCGTTTGACATGCGGAAACTGCGATATCTTCGGTATCGTTGGGTTTCCAGCTGAGATATTCATTTTCAGTGATAATCTTCGAGTTTCTTCTGTGACAAGTGTGCAGAATCACAGAAATCGCAGTTTTCGTGCTTTTGAATGCGAAAAACACGTTTTCTGGTGTTTTCAGCACTCCACAGAGCGTATGACACGCGGAAACTGCGATATCTTTGGTATCGTTGGGTTTCCAGCTGAGATATGCATTTTCAGTGATAATCTTCATGATTCTGCTGTGACAAGTGTGCAGAATCACCGAAATCGCTGTTTTCGTGCTATTGAATGCGAAAAACACGTTTTCTGGTGTTTTCAGCACTCCACAGAGCGTTTGACATGCGGAAACTGCGATATCTTCGGTATCGCTCGGTTTCCAGCTGAGATATGCATTTTCAGTGATAATCTTCATGATTCTGCTGTTACAAGTGTGCAGAATCACCGAAATCTCTGTTTTCGTGCTATAGAATGCGAAAAACGCGTTTTCTGGTGTTTTCAGCACTCCACAGTGCGTATGACATGCGGAAACTGCGACATCTGCGGTATCGCTCGGTTTCTAGCTGAGATATGCATTTTCAGTGATAATCTTCATGATTCTGCTGTTACAAGTGTGCAGAATCACCGAAATCGCTGTTTTCGTGCTATAGAATGCGAAAAACACGTTTTCTGGTGTTTTCAGCACTCCACAGTGCGTATGACATGCGGAAACTGCGACATCTGCGGTATCGCTCGGTTTCTAGCTGAGATATGCATTTTCAGTGATAATCTTCATGATTCTGCTGTTACAAGTGTGCAGAATCACCGAAATCGCAGTTTTCGTGCTATTGAATGCGAAACACAAGTTTTCTGGTGTTTTCGGCACTCCACAGAGCGTTTGACATGCGGAAACTGCGATATCTTCGTTATCGTTGGGTTTCCAGCTGGGATATGCATTTTCAGTGATAATCTTCATGATTCTGCTGTTACAAGTGTGCAGAATCACCGAAATCGCTGTTTTCGAGCTATTGAATGCGAAAAACACGTTTTCTGGTGTTTTCAGCACGCCACAGAGCGTTTGACATGCGGAAACTGCGATATCTTCGTTATCGTTGGGTTTCCAGCTGAGATATGCATTTTCAGTGATATTCTTAATGATTCTGCTGTTACAAGTGTGCAGAATCACCGAAATCGCTGTTTTCGTGCTATTGAATGCGAAAAACACGTTTTCTGGTGTTTTCAGCACTCCACAGAGCTTTTGACATGCGGAAACTGCGATATCTTCGTTATCGTAGGGTTTCCAGCTGGGATATGCATTTTCAGTGATAAACTTCATGATTCTGCTGTTACAAGTGTGCAGAATCACCGAAATGGCTGTTTTCGTGCTATTGAATGCGAAAAACACGTTTTCTGGTGTTTTCAGCACTCCACAGTGCGTATGATATGCGGAAACTGCGATAACTTCGGTATCGCTCGGTTTCCAGCTGAGATATACATTTTCAGTGATAATCTTCATGATTCTGCTGTTACAAGAGTGCAGAATCACCGAAATCGCTGTTTTCTTGCTATTGAATGCGAAAAACACGTTTTGTGGTGTTTTCAGCACTCCACAGAGCGTTTGACATGCGGAAACTGCGATATCTTCGGTATCGTTGGGTTTCCAGCTGAGATATGCATTTTCAGTGATAATCTCCATGATTCTGCTGTTACAAGTGTGCAGAATCACCGAAATCGCTGTTGTCGTGCTATTGAATGCGAAAAACACGTTTTCTGGTGTTTTCAGCACTCCACAGAGCGTTTGACATGCGGAAACTGCGATATCTTCGGTATCGCTCGGTTTCCAGCTGAGATATGCATTTTCAGTGATAATCTTCATGATTCTGCTATTACAAGTGTGCAGAATCACCGAAATCGCTGTTTTCGTGCTATTGAATGCGAAAAACACGTTTTCTGGTGTTTTCAGCACTCCACAGAGCGTTTGACATGCGGAAACTGCGATATCTTCGGTATCGCTCGGTTTCCAGCTGAGATATGCATTTTCAGTGATAATCTTCATGATTCTGCTGTTACAAGTGTGCAGAATCACCGAAATCTCTATTTTCGTGCTATAGAATGCGAAAAACGCGTTTTCTGGTGCTTTCAGCACTCCACAGTGCGTATGACATGCGGAAACTGCGACATCTGCGGTATCGCTCGGTTTCTAGCTGAGATATGCATTTTCAGTGATAATCTTCATGATTCTGCTGTTACAAGTGTGCAGAATCACCGAAATCGCTGTTTTCGTGCTATAGAATGCGAAAAACACGTTTTCTGGTGTTTTCAGCACTCCACAGTGCGTATGACATGCGGAAACTGCGACATCTGCGGTATCGCTCGGTTTCTAGCTGAGATATGCATTTTCAGTGATAATCTTCATGATTCTGCTGTTACAAGTGTGCAGAATCACCGAAATCGCTGTTTTCGTGCTATTGAATGCGAAAAACATGGTTTCTGGTGTTTTCAGCACTCCACAGAGCGTTTTACATGCGGAAACTGCGATATCTTCGTTATCGTTGGGTTTCCAGCTGAGATTTGCATTTTCAGTGATATTCTTAATGATACAGCTGTTACAAGTGTGCAGAATCACCGAAATCGCTGTTTTCGTGCTATTGAATGCGAAAAACACGTTTTCTGGTGTTTTCAGCACTCCACAGAGCGTTTGACATGCGGAAACTGCGATATCTTCGGTATCGTTTGGTTTCCAGCTGAGATATGCATTTTCAGTGATAATCTTCATGATTCTGCTGTTACAAGTGTGCAGAATCCCCGAAAACGCTGTTTTCGTGCTATTGAATGCGACAAACATGTTTTCTGGTGTTTTCAGCACTCCACAGAGCGTTTGACATGCGGAAACTGCAATATCTTCGGTATGGTTGGGTTTCCAGCTGAGATATGCATTTTCAGTGATAATCTTCGAGCTTCTTCTGTGACAAGTGTGCAGAATCGCAGATATCGCTGTTTTCGAGCTATTGAATGCGAAAAACACGTTTTCTGGTATTTTCAGCACGCCACAGAGCGTTTGACATGCGGAAACTGCGATATCTTCCTTATCGCTCGGTTTCCAGCTGAGATATGCATTTTCAGTGATAATCTTCATGATTCTGCTGTTACAAGTGTGCAGAATCACCCAAATCGCTGTTTTCGTGCTATAGAATGCGAAAAACACGTTTTCTTTTGTTTTCAGCACACCACAGAGCGTTAGACATGCGGAAACTGCGATATCTTCCGTATCGCTCGCTTTCCAGCTGAGATATGCATTTTCAGTGATAATCTCCATGATTCTGCTGTTACAAGTGTGCAGAATCACCGAAATCGCTGTTGTCGTGCTATTGAATGCGAAAAACAAGTTTTCTGGTGTTTTCAGCACTCCACAGAGCGTTTGACATGCGGAAACTGCGATATCTTCCGTATCGCTCGCTTTCCAGCTGTGATATGCATTTTCAGTGATAATCTCCATGATTCTGCCGTTACAAGTGTGCAGAATCACCGAAATCGCTGTTGTCGTGCTATTGAATGCGAAAAACACGTTTTCTGGTGTTTTCAGCACTCCACAGAGCGTTTGACATGCGGAAACTGCGATATCTTCGGTATCGCTCGGTTTCCAGCTGAGATATGCATTTTCAGTGATAATCTTCTTGATTCTGCTGTTACAAGTGTGCAGAATCACCGAAATCGCTGTTTTCGTGCTATAGAATGCGAAAAACACGTTTTCTGGTGTTTTCTGCACTCCACAGTGCGTATGACATGCGGAAACTGCGATATCTTCGGTATTGTTGGGTTTCCAGCTGAGATATGCATTTTCAGTGATAATCTTCGAGTTTCTTCTGTGACAAGTGTGCAGAATCACAGAAATCGCTGTTTTCGAGCTATTGAATGCGAAAAACACGTTTTCTGGTGTTTTCAGCACGCCACAGAGCGTTTGACATGCGGAAACTGCGATATCTTCGTTATCGTTGGGTTTCCAGCTGAGATATGCATTTTCAGTGATATTCTTAATGATTGTGCTGTTACAAGTGTGCAGAATCACCGAAATCGCTGTTTTCGTGCTATTGAATGCGAAAAACACGTTTTCTGGTGTTTTCAGAACTCCACAGAGCTTTTGACATGCGGAAACTGCGATATCTTCGTTATCGTAGGGTTTCCAGCTGGGATATGCATTTTCAGTGATAAACTTCATGAATCTGCTGTTACAAGTGTGCAGAATCACCGAAATGGCTGTTTTCGTGCTATTGAATGCGAAAAACACGTTTTCTGGTGTTTTCAGCACTCCACAGTGCGTATGATATGCGGAAACTGCGATAACTTCGGTATCGCTCGGTTTCCAGCTGAGATATACATTTTCAGTGATAATCTTCATGATTCTGCTGTTACAAGTGTGCAGAATCACCGAAATCGCTGTTTTCTTGCTATTGAATGCGAAAAACACGTTTTCTGCTGTTTTCAGCACTCCACAGAGCGTTTGACATGCGGAAACTGCGATATCTTCGGTATCGTTGGGTTTCCAGCTGAGATATGCATTTTCAGTGATAATCTCCATGATTCTGCTGTTACAAGTGTGCAGAATCACCGAAATCGCTGTTGTCGTGCTATTGAATGCGAAAAACAAGTTTTCTGGTGTTTTCAGCACTCCACAGAGCGTTTGACATGCGGAAACTGCGATATCTTCGGTATCGCTCGGTTTCCAGCTGAGATATGCATTTTCAGTGATAATCTTCATGATTCTGCTGTTACAAGTGTGCAGAATCACCAAAAACCCTGTTTTCGTGCTATTGAGTGCGAAAAACACGTTTCCTGGTGTTTTCAGCACGCCACAGAGCGTTTGACATGCGGAAACTGGGATATCTTCGGTATCGTTGGGTTTCCAGCTGAGATATGCATTTTCAGTGATAATCTTCGAGTTTCTTCTGTGACAAGTGTGCAGAATCATAGAAATCGCAGTTTTCGTGCTTTTGAGTGCGAAAAACACGTTTTCTGGTGTTTTCAGCACTCCACAGAGCGTTTGACACGCGGAAACTGCGATATCTTTGGTATCGTTGGGTTTCCAGCTGAGATATGCAGTTTCAGTGATAATCTTCATGATTCTGCTGTGACAAGTGTGCAGAATCACCGAAATCGCTGGTTTCGTGCTATTGAGTGCGAAAAACACGTTTCCTGGTGTTTTCAGAACTCCACAGTGCGTATGACATGCGGAAACTGCGATATCTTCGGTATCGCTCGGTTTCCAGCTGAGATATGCATTTTCAGTGATAATCTTGATGATTCTGCTGTTACAAGTGTGCAGATTCACCGAAATCGCTGTTTTCGTGCTATTGAATGCGAAAAACACGTTTTCTGGTGTTTTCAGCACTCCACAGAGCGTTTGACATGCGGAAACTGCGATATCTTCGTTATCGTTGGGTTTCCAGCTGGGATATGCATTTTCAGTGATAAACTTCATGATTCTGCTGTTACAAGTGTGCAGAATCACCGAAATCGCTGTTGTCGTGCTATTGAATGCGAAAAACACGTTTTCTGGTGTTTTCAGCACTCCACAGAGCGTTTGACATGCGGAAACTGCGATATCTTCGGTATCGCTCGGTTTCCAGCTGAGATATGCATTTTCAGTGATAATCTTCATGATTCTGCTGTTACAAGTGTGCAGAATCACCGAAATCGCTGTTTTCGTGCTATAGAATGCGAAAAACACGTTTTCTGGTGTTTTCAGCACTCCACAGTGCGTATGACATGCGGAAACTGCGATATCTTCGGTATTGTTGGGTTTCCAGCTGAGATATGCATTTTCAGTGATAATCTTCGAGTTTCTTCTGTGACAAGTGTGCAGAATCACAGAAATCGCTGTTTTCGAGCTATTGAATGCGAAAAACAGGTTTTCTGGTGTTTTCAGCACGCCACAGAGCGTTTGACATGCGGAAACTGCGATATCTTCGTTATCGTTGGGTTTCCAGCTGGTATATGCATTTTCAGTGATAAACTTCATGATTCTGCTGTTACAAGTGTGCAGAATCACCGAAATGGCTGTTTTCGTGCTATAGAATGCGAAAAACACGTTTTCTGGTATTTTCAGCACGCCACAGAGCGTTTGACATGCGGAAACTGCGATATCTTCCTTATCGCTCGGTTTCCAGCTGAGATATGCATTTTCAGTGATAATCTTCATGATTCCGCTGTTACAAGTGTGCAGAATCACCCAAATCACTGTTTTCGTGCTATAGAATGCGAAAAACACGTTTTCTGGTATTTTCAGCACTCCACAGAGCGTTTGACATGCGGAAACTGCGATATCTTCCGTATCGCTCGCTTTCCAGCTGAGATATGCATTTTCAGTGATAATCTCCATGATTCTGCTGTTACAAGTGTGCAGAATCACCGAAATCGCTGTTGTCGTGCTATTGAATGCGAAAAACAAGTTTTCTGGTGTTTTCAGCACTCCACAGAGCGTTTGACATGCGGAAACTGCGATATCTTCCGTATCGCTCGCTTTCCAGCTGAGATATGCATTTTCAGTGATAATCTCCATGATTCTGCTGTTACAAGTGTGCAGAATCACCGAAATCGCTGTTGTCGTGCTATTGAATGCGAAAAACACGTTTTCTGGTGTTTTCAGCACTCCACAGAGCGTTTGACATGCGGAAACTGCGATATCTTCGGTATCGCTCGGATTCCAGCTGAGATATGCATTTTCAGTGATAATCTTCATGATTCTGCTGTTACAAGTGTGCAGAATCACCGAAATCGCTGTTTTCGTGCTATAGAATGCGAAAAACACGTTTTCTGGTGTTTTCTGCACTCCACAGTGCGTATGACATGCGTTAACTGCGATATCTTCGGTATTGTTGGGTTTCCAGCTGAGATATGCATTTTCAGTGATAATCTTCGAGTTTCTTCTGTGACAAGTGTGCAGAATCACAGAAATCGCTGTTTTCGAGCTATTGAATGCGAAAAACACGTTTTCTGGTGTTTTCAGCACGCCACAGAGCGTTTGACATGCGGAAACTGCGATATCTTCGTTATCGTTGGGTTTCCAGCTGAGATATGCATTTTCAGTGATATTCTTCATGATTCTGCTGTTACAAGTGTGCAGAATCACCGAAATCGCTGTTTTCGTGCTATTGAATGCGAAAAACACGTTTTCTGGTGTTTTCAGCACTCCGCAGAGCGTTTGACATGCGGAAACTGCGATATCTTCGTTAGCGTAGGGTTTCCAGCTGGGATACGCATTTTCAGTGATAAACTTCATGATTCTGCTGTTACAAGTGTGCAGAATCACCGAAATGGCTGTTTTCGTGCTATTGAATGCGAAAAACACGTTTTCTGGTGTTTTCAGCACTCCACAGTGCGTATGATATGCGGAAACTGCGATAACTTCGGTATCGCTCGGTTTCCAGTTGAGATATGCATTTTCAGTGATAATCTTCATGATTCTGCTGTTACAAGTGTGCAGAATCACCGAAATCGCTGTTTTCGTGCTATTGAATGCGAAAAACACGTTTTCTGGTGTTTTCAGCACTCCACAGAGCGTTTGACATGCGGAAACTGCGATAACTTCGGTATCGCTCGGTTTCCAGCTGAGATATGCATTTTCAGTGATAATCTTCATGATTCCGCTGTTACAAGTGTGCAGAATCACCCAAATCACTGTTTTCGTGCTATATAATGCGAAAAACACGTTTTCTGGTATTTTCAGCACTCCACAGAGCGTTTGACATGCGGAAACTGCGATATCTTCCGTATCGCTCGCTTTCCAGCTGAGATATGCATTTTCAGTGATAATCTCCATGATTCTGCTGTTACAAGTGTGCAGAATCACCGAAATCGCTGTTGTCGTGCTATTGAATGCGAAAAACAAGTTTTCTGGTGTTTTCAGCACTCCACAGAGCGTTTGACATGCGGAAACTGCGATATCTTCCGTATCGCTCGCTTTCCAGCTGAGATATGCATTTTCAGTGATAATCTCCATGATTCTGCTGTTACAAGTGTGCAGAATCACCGAAATCGCTGTTGTCGTGCTATTGAATGCGAAAAACACGTTTTCTGGTGTTTTCAGCACTCCACAGAGCGTTTGACATGCGGAAACTGCGATATCTTCGGTATCGCTCGGATTCCAGCTGAGATATGCATTTTCAGTGATAATCTTCATGATTCTGCTGTTACAAGTGTGCAGAATCACCGAAATCGCTGTTTTCGTGCTATAGAATGCGAAAAACACGTTTTCTGGTGTTTTCTGCACTCCACAGTGCGTATGACATGCGTTAACTGCGATATCTTCGGTATTGTTGGGTTTCCAGCTGAGATATGCATTTTCAGTGATAATCTTCGAGTTTCTTCTGTGACAAGTGTGCAGAATCACAGAAATCGCTGTTTTCGAGCTATTGAATGCGAAAAACACGTTTTCTGGTGTTTTCAGCACGCCACAGAGCGTTTGACATGCGGAAACTGCGATATCTTCGTTATCGTTGGGTTTCCAGCTGAGATATGCATTTTCAGTGATATTCTTAATGATTCTGCTGTTACAAGTGTGCAGAATCACCGAAATCGCTGTTTTCGTGCTATTGAATGCGAAAAACACGTTTTCTGGTGTTTTCAGCACTCCGCAGAGCGTTTGACATGCGGAAACTGCGATATCTTCGTTAGCGTAGGGTTTCCAGCTGGGATACGCATTTTCAGTGATAAACTTCATGATTCTGCTGTTACAAGTGTGCAGAATCACCGAAATGGCTGTTTTCGTGCTATTGAATGCGAAAAACACGTTTTCTGGTGTTTTCAGCACTCCACAGTGCGTATGATATGCGGAAACTGCGATAACTTCGGTATCGCTCGGTTTCCAGTTGAGATATGCATTTTCAGTGATAATCTTCATGATTCTGCTGTTACAAGTGTGCAGAATCACCGAAATCGCTGTTTTCGTGCTATTGAATGCGAAAAACACGTTTTCTGGTGTTTTCAGCACTCCACAGAGCGTTTGACATGCGGAAACTGCGATATCTTCGGTATCGTTGGGTTTCCAGCTGAGATATGCATTTTCAGTGATAATCTTCATGATTCTGCTGTTACAAGTGTGCAGAATCACCAAAAACCCTGTTTTCGTGCTATTGAATGCGAAAAACACGTTTGCTCGTGTTTTCAGCACGCCACAGAGCGTTTGACATGCGGAAACTGGGATATCTTCGGTATCGTTGGGTTTCCAGCTGAGATATGCATTTTCAGTGATAATCCTCGAGTTTCTTCTGTGACAAGTGTGCAGAATCATAGAAATCGCAGTTTTCGTGCTTTTGAGTGCGAAAAACCCGTTTTCTGGTGTATTCAGCACTCCACAGAGCGTTTGACACGCGGAAACTGCGATATCTTTGGTATCGTTGGGTTTCCAGCTGAGATATGCAGTTTCAGTGATAATCTTCATGATTCTGCTGTGACAAGTGTGCAGAATCACCGAAATCGCTGGTTTCGTGCTATTGAGTGCGAAAAAAACGTTTCCTGGTGTTTTCAGAACTCCACAGTGCGTATGACATGCGGAAACAGCGATATCTTCGGTATCGCTCGGTTTCCAGCTGAGATATGCATTTTCAGTGATAATCTTGATGATTCTGCTGTTACAAGTGTGCAGAATCACCGAAATCGCTGTTTTCGTGCTATTGAATGCGAAAAACACGTTTTGTGGTGTTTTCAGCACTCCACAGAGCGTTTGACATGCGGAAACTGCGATATCTTCGGTATCGTTGTTGTTTCCAGCTGAGATATGCATTTTGAGTGATAATCTTCATGATTCTGCTGTTACAAGTGTGCAGAATCACGGAAATCGCTGTTTTCGTGCCATTGAGTGCGAAAAACACGTTTTCTGGTGTGTTCAGCACGCCAAAGAGCGTTTGACATGCGGAAACTGCGATATCTTCAGTATCGTTGGGTTTCCAGCTGAGATATCGCATTTTCGGTGATATTCTTAATGATTCTGCAGTTACAAGTGTGCAGAATCACCGCAATCGCTGTTTTCGTGCTATTGAATGCGAAAAACACGTTTTCTGGTGTTTTCAGCAATCCACAGAGCGTTTGACATGCGGAAACTGCGATATCTTCGGTATCGTTGTTGTTTCCAGCTGAGATATGCATTTTCAGTGATAATCTTCGAGTTTCTTCTGTGACAAGTGTGCAGAATCACAGAAATCGCTGTTTTCGAGCTATTGAATGCGAAAAACACGTTTTCTGGTGTTTTCAGCACGCCACAGATCGTTTGACATGCGGAAACTGCGATATCTTCGTTATCGTTGGGTTTCCAGCTGAGATATGCATTTTCAGTGATATTCTTAATGATTCTGCTGTTACAAGTGTGCAGAATCACCGAAATCGCTGTTTTCGTGCTATTGAATGCGAAAAACACGTTTTCTGGTGTTTTCAGCACTCCACAGAGCGTTTGACATGCGGAAACTGCGATATCTTCGTTATCGTTGGGTTTCCAGCTGGGATATGCATTTTCAGTGATAAACTTCATGATTCTGCTGTTACAAGTGTGCAGAATCACCGAAATCGCTGTTGTCGTGCTATTGAATGCGAAAAACACGTTTTCTGGTGTTTTCAGCACTCCACAGAGCGTTTGACATGCGGAAACTGCGATATCTTCGGTATCGCTCGGTTTCCAGCTGAGATATGCATTTTCAGTGATAATCTTCATGATTCTGCTGTTACAAGTGTTCAGAATCACCGAAATCGCTGTTTTCGTGCTATAGGATGCGTAAAACACGTTTTCTGGTGTTTTCAGCACTCCACAGTGCGTATGACATGCGGAAACTGCGATATCTTCGGTATTGTTGGGTTTCCAGCTGAGATATGCATTTTCAGTGATAATCTTCGAGTTTCTTCTGTGACAAGTGTGCAGAATCACAGAAATCGCTGTTTTCGAGCTATTGAATGCGAAAAACAGGTTTTCTGGTGTTTTCAGCACGCCACAGAGCGTTTGACATGCGGAAACTGCGATATCTTCGTTATCGTTGGGTTTCCAGCTGGTATATGCATTTTCAGTGATAAACTTCATGATTCTGCTGTTACAAGTGTGCAGAATCACCGAAATGGCTGTTTTCGTGCTATTGAATGCGAAAAACACGTTTTCTGGTGTTTTCAGCTCTCCACAGTGCGTATGACATGCGGAAACTGCGATATCTTCGTTATCGTTGGGTTTCCAGCTGGGATATGCATTTTCAGTGATAAACTTCATGATTCTGCTGTTACAAGTGTGCAGAATCACCGAAATCGCTGTTTTCGAGCTATTGAATGCGAAAAACACGTTTTCTGGTGTTTTCAGCACGCCACAGAGCGTTTGACATGCGGAAACTGCGATATCTTCGTTATCGTTGGGTTTCCAGCTGAGATATGCATTTTCAGTGATATTCTTAATGATTCTGCTGTTACAAGTGTGCAGAATCACCGAAATCGCTGTTTTCGTGCTATTGAATGCGAAAAACACGTTTTCTGGTGTTTTCAGCACTCCACAAAGCGTTTGACATGCGGAAACTGCGATATCTTCGTTATCGTTGGGTTTCCAGCTGGGATATGCATTTTCAGTGATAGACTTCATGATTCTGCTGTTACAAGTGTGCAGAATCACCGACATGGCTGTTTTCGTGCTATTGAATGCGAAAAACACGTTTTCTGGTGTTTTCAGCACTCCACAGTGCGTATGACATGCGGAAACTGCGATATCTTCGGTATCGCTCGGTTTCCAGCTGAGATATGCATTTTCAGTGATAATCTTCATGATTCTGCTGTTACAAGTGTGCAGAATCACCGAAATTGCTGTTTTCGTGCTATTGAATGCGAAAAACACGTTTTCTGGTGTTTTCAGCACTCCACAGAGCGTTTGACATGCGGAAACTGCGATATCTTCGGTATCGTTGGGTTTCCAGCTGAGATATGCATTTTCAGTGATAATCTTCGAGTTTCTTCTGTGACAAGTGTGCAGAATCACAGAAATCGCAGTTTTCGTGCTTTTGAATGCGAAAAACACGTTTTCTGGTGTTTTCAGCACTCCACAGTGCGTATGACATGCGGAAACTGCGATATCTTCGGTATCGCTCGGTTTCCAGCTGAGATATGCATTTTCAGTGATAATCTTCGAGTTTCTTCTGTGACAAGTGTGCAGAATCACCGAAATCGCTGTTTTCGTGCTATTGAATGCGAAAAACACGTTTGCTCGTGTTTTCAGCACGCCACAGAGCGTTTGACATGCGGAAACTGGGATATCTTCGGTATCGTTGGGTTTCCAGCTGAGATATGCATTTTCAGTGATAATCTTCGAGTTTCTTCTGTGACAAGTGTGCAGAATCATAGAAATCGCAGTTTTCGTGCTTTTGAGTGCGAAAAACACGTTTTCTGGTGTTTTCAGCACTCCACAGAGCGTTTGACACGCGGAAACTGCGATATCTTTGGTATCGTTGGGTTTCCAGCTGAGATATGCATTTTCAGTGATAATCTTCATGATTCTGCTGTTACAAGTGTGCAGAATCACCAAAAACCCTGTTTTCGTGCTATTGAATGCGAAAAACACGTTCGCTCGTGTTTTCAGCACGCCACAGAGCGTTTGACATGCGGAAACTGGGATATCTTCGGTATCGTTGGGTTTCCAGCTGAGATATGCATTTTCAGTGATAATCCTCGAGTTTCTTCTGCGACAAGTGTGCAGAATCATAGAAATCGCAGTTTTCGTGCTTTTGAGTGCGAAAAACCCGTTTTCTGGTGTATTCAGCACTCCACAGAGCGTTTGACACGCGGAAACTGCGATATCTTTGGTATCGTTGGGTTTCCAGCTGAGATATGCAGTTTCAGTGCTAATCTTCATGATTCTGCTGTGACAAGTGTGCAGAATCACCGAAATCGCTGGTTTCGTGCTATTGAGTGCGAAAAAAACGTTTCCTGGTGTTTTCAGAACTCCACAGTGCGTATGACATGCGGAAACAGCGATATCTTCGGTATCGCTCGGTTTCCAGCTGAGATATGCATTTTCAGTGATAATCTTCATGATTCTGCTGTTACAAGTGTGCAGAATCACCGAAATTGCTGTTTTCGTGCTATTGAATGCGAAAAACACGTTTTCTGGTGTTTTCAGCACTCCACAGAGCGTTTGACATGCGGAAACTGCGATATCTTCGGTATCGTTGTTGTTTCCAGCTGAGATATGCATTTTGAGTGGTAATCTTCATGATTCTGCTGTTACAAGTGTGCAGAATCACCGAAATCGCTGTTTTCGTGCCATTGAGTGCGAAAAACACGTTTTCTGGTGTGTTCAGCACGCCAAAGAGCGTTTGACATGCGGAAACTGCGATATCTTCAGTATCGTTGGGTTTCCAGCTGAGATATCGCATTTTCGGTGATAGTCTTAATGATTCTGCAGTTACAAGTGTGCAGAATCACCGCAATCGCTGTTTTCGTGCTATTGAATGCGAAAAACACGTTTTCTGGTGTTTTCAGCACTCCACAGAGCGTTTGACATGCGGAAACTGCGATATCTTCGGTATCGTTGTTGTTTCCAGCTGAGATATGCATTTTCAGTGATAATCTTCGAGTTTCTTCTGTGACAAGTGTGCAGAATCACAGAAATCGCTGTTTTCGAGCTATTGAATGCGAAAAACACGTTTTCTGGTGTTTTCAGCACGCCACAGATCGTTTGACATGCGGAAACTGCGATATCTTCGTTATCGTTGGGTTTCCAGCTGAGATATGCATTTTCAGTGATATTCTTAATGATTCTGCTGTTACAAGTGTGCAGAATCACCGAAATCGCTGTTTTCGTGCTATTGAATGCGAAAAACACGTTTTCTGGTGTTTTCAGCACTCCACAGAGCGTTTGACATGCGGAAACTGCGATATCTTCGTTATCGTTGGGTTTCCAGCTGGGATATGCATTTTCAGTGATAAACTTCATGATTCTGCTGTTACAAGTGTGCAGAATCACCGAAATCGCTGTTGTCGTGCTATTGAATGCGAAAAACACGTTTTCTGGTGTTTTCAGCACTGCACAGAGCGTTTGACATGCGGAAACTGCGATATCTTCGGTATCGCTCGGTTTCCAGCTGAGATATGCATTTTCAGTGATAATCTTCATGATTCTGCTGTTACAAGTGTGCAGAATCACCGAAATCGCTGTTTTCGTGCTATAGAATGCGTAAAACACGTTTTCTGGTGTTTTCAGCACTCCACAGTGCGTATGACATGCGGAAACTGCGATATCTTCGGTATTGTTGGGTTTCCAGCTGAGATATGCATTTTCAGTGATAATCTTCGAGTTTCTTCTGTGACAAGTGTGCAGAATCACAGAAATCGCTGTTTTCGAGCTATTGAATGCGAAAAACAGGTTTTCTGGTGTTTTCAGCACGCCACAGAGCGTTTGACATGCGGAAACTGCGATATCTTCGTTATCGTTGGGTTTCCAGCTGGTATATGCATTTTCAGTGATAAACTTCATGATTCTGCTGTTACAAGTGTGCAGAATCACCGAAATGGCTGTTTTCGTGCTATTGAATGCGAAAAACACGTTTTCTGGTGTTTTCAGCACTCCACAGTGCGTATGACATGCGGAAACTGCGATATCTTCGTTATCGTTGGGTTTCCAGCTGAGATATGCATTTTCAGTGATAAACTTCATGATTCTGCTGTTACAAGTGTGCAGAATCACCGAAATCGCTGTTTTCGAGCTATTGAATGCGAAAAACACGTTTTCTGGTGTTTTCAGCACGCCACAGAGCGTTTGACATGCGGAAACTGCGATATCTTCGTTATCGTTGGGTTTCCAGCTGAGATATGCATTTTCAGTGATATTCTTAATGATTCTGCTGTTACAAGTGTGCAGAATCACCGAAATCGCTGTTTTCGTGCTATTGAATGCGAAAAACACGTTTTCTGGTGTTTTCAGCACTCCACAAAGCGTTTGACATGCGGAAACTGCGATATCTTCGTTATCGTTGGGTTTCCAGCTGGGATATGCATTTTCAGTGATAAACTTCATGATTCTGCTGTTACAAGTGTGCAGAATCACCGACATGGCTGTTTTCGTGCTATTGAATGCGAAAAACACGTTTTCTGGTGTTTTCAGCACTCCACAGTGCGTATGACATGCGGAAACTGCGATATCTTCGGTATCGCTCGGTTTCCAGCTGAGATATGCATTTTCAGTGATAATCTTCATGATTCTGCTGTTACAAGTGTGCAGAATCACCGAAATCGCTGTTTTCGTGCTATTGAATGCGAAAAACACGTTTTCTGGTGTTTTCAGCACTCCACAGAGCGTTTGACATGCGGAAACTGCGATATCTTCGGTATCGTTGGGTTTCCAGCTGAGATATGCATTTTCAGTGATAATCTTCGAGTTTCTTCTGTGACAAGTGTGCAGAATCACAGAAATCGCAGTTTTCGTGCTTTTGAATGCGAAAAACACGTTTTCTGGTGTTTTCAGCACTCCACAGTGCGTATGACATGCGGAAACTGCGATATCTTCGGTATCGCTCGGTTTCCAGCTGAGATATGCATTTTCAGTGATAATCTTCGAGTTTCTTCTGTGACAAGTGTGCAGAATCATAGAAATCGCAGTTTTCGTGCTTTTGAGTGCGAAAAACCCGTTTTCTGGTGTATTCAGCACTCCACAGAGCGTTTGACACGCGGAAACTGCGATATCTTTGGTATCGTTGGGTTTCCAGCTGAGATATGCAGTTTCAGTGATAATCTTCATGATTCTGCTGTGACAAGTGTGCAGAATCACCGAAATCGCTGGTTTCGTGCTATTGAGTGCGAAAAAAACGTTTCCTGGTGTTTTCAGAACTCCACAGTGCGTATGACATGCGGAAACAGCGATATCTTCGGTATCGCTCGGTTTCCAGCTGAGATATGCATTTGCAGTGATAATCTTGATGATTCTGCTGTTACAAGTGTGCAGAATCACCGAAATCGCTGTTTTCGTGCTATTGAATGCGAAAAACACGTTTTGTGGTGTTTTCAGCACTCCACAGAGCGTTTGACATGCGGAAACTGCGATATCTTCGGTATCGTTGTTGTTTCCAGCTGAGATATGCATTTTGAGTGATAATCTTCATGATTCTGCTGTTACAAGTGTGCAGAATCACCGAAATCGCTGTTTTCGTGCCATTGAGTGCGAAAAACACGTTTTCTGGTGTGTTCAGCACGCCAAAGAGCGTTTGACATGCGGAAACTGCGATATCTTCAGTATCGTTGGGTTTCCAGCTGAGATATCGCATTTTCAGTGATATTCTTAATGATTCTGCAGCTACAAGTGTGCAGAATCACCGCAATCGCTGTTTTCGTGCTATTGAATGCGAAAAACACGTTTTCTGGTGTTTTCAGCACTCCACAGAGCGTTTGACATGCGGAAACTGCGATATCTTCGGTATCGTTGTTGTTTCCAGCTGAGATATGCATTTTCAGTGATAATCTTCGAGTTTCTTCTGTGACAAGTGTGCAGAATCACAGAAATCGCTGTTTTCGAGCTATTGAATGCGAAAAACACGTTTTCTGGTGTTTTCAGCACGCCACAGAGCGTTTGACATGCGGAAACTGCGATATCTTCGTTATCGTTGGGTTTCCAGCTGAGATATGCATTTTCAGTGATATTCTTAATGATTCAGCTGTTACAAGTGTGCAGAATCACCGAAATCGCTGTTGTCGTGCTATTGAATGCGAAAAAAACGTTTTCTGGTGTTTTCAGCACTCCACAGAGCGTTTGACATGCGCAAACTGCGATATCTTCGTTATCGTTGGGTTTCCAGCTGGGATATGCATTTTCATTGATAAACTTCATGATTCTGCTGTTACAAGTGTGCAGAATCACCGAAATGGCTGTTTTCGTGCTATTGAATGCGAAAAACACGTTTTCTGGTGTTTTCAGCACTCCACAGTGCGTATGATATGCGGAAACTGCGATAACTTCGGTATCGCTCGGTTTCCAGCTGAGATATGCATTTTCAGTGATAATCTTCATGATTCTGCTGTTACAAGTGTGCAGAATCACCGAAATCGCTGTTTTCGTGCTATAGAATGCGAAAAACACGTTTTCTGGTGTTTTCAGCACTCCACAGTGCGTATGACATGCGGAAACTGCGATATCTTCGGTATTGTTGGGTTTCCAGCTGAGATATGCATTTTCAGTGATAATCCTCGAGTTTCTTCTGTGACAAGTGTGCAGAATCACAGAAATCGCTGTATTCGAGCTATTGAGTGCGAAAAACACGTTTCCCGGTGTTTTCAGAACTCCACAGTGCGTATGATATGCGGAAACTGCGATAACTTCGGTATCGCTCGGTTTCCAGTTGAGATATGCATTTTCAGTGATAATCTTCATGATTCTGCTGTTACAAGTGTGCAGAATCACCGAAATCGCTGTTTTCGTGCTATTGAATGCGAAAAACACGTTTGCTCGTGTTTTCAGCACGCCACAGAGCGTTTGACATGCGGAAACTGCGATATCTTCGGTATCGTTGTTGTTTCCAGCTGAGATATGCATTTTGAGTGATAATCTTCATGATTCTGCTGTTACAAGTGTGCAGAATCACCGAAATCGCTGTTTTCGTGCCATTGAGTGCGAAAAACACGTTTTCTGGTGTGTTCAGCACGCCAAAGAGCGTTTGACATGCGGAAACTGCGATATCTTCGTTATCGTTGGGTTTCCAGCTGAGATATGCATTTTCAGTGATGTTCTTAATGATTCTGCTGTTACAAGTGTGCAGAATCACCGAAATCGCTGTTTTCGTGCTATTGAATGCGAAAAACACGTTTTCTGGTGTTTTCAGCACTCCACAGTGCGTATGATATGCGGAAACTGCGATAACTTCGGTATCGCTCGGTTTCCAGTTGAGATATGCATTTTCAGTGATAATCTTCATGATTCTGCTGTTACAAGTGTGCAGAATCACCGAAATCGCTGTTTTCGTGCTATTGAATGCGAAAAACACGTTCGCTCGTGTTTTCAGCACGCCACAGAGCGTTTGACATGCGGAAACTGGGATATCTTCGGTATCGTTGGGTTTCCAGCTGAGATATGCATTTTCAGTGATAATCTTCGAGTTTCTTCTGTGACAAGTGTGCAGAATCATAGAAATCGCAGTTTTCGTGCTTTTGAGTGCGAAAAACACGTTTTCTGGTGTTTTCAGCACTCCACAGAGCGTTTGACACGCGGAAACTGCGATATCTTTGGTATCGTTGGGTTTCCAGCTGAGATATGCAGTTTCAGTGATAATCTTCATGATTCTGCTGTGACAAGTGTGCAGAATCACCGAAATCGCTGTTTTCGTGCTATTGAGTGCGAAAAACACGTTTCCCGGTGTTTTCAGAACTCCACAGTGCGTATGACATGCGGAAACAGCGATATCTTCGGTATCGCTCGGTTTCCAGCTGAGATATGCATTTTCAGTGATAATCTTGATGATTCTGCTGTTACAAGTGTGCAGAATCACCGAAATCGCTGTTTTCGTGCTATTGAATGCGAAAAACACGTTTTGTGGTGTTTACAGCACTCCACAGAGCGTTTGACATGCGGAAACTGCGATATCTTCGGTATCGTTGTTGTTTCCAGCTGAGATATGCATTTTGAGTGATAATCTTCATGATTCTGCTGTTACAAGTGTGCAGAATCACCGAAATCGCTGTTTTCGTGCCATTGAGTGCGAAAAACACGTTTTCTGGTGTGTTCAGCACGCCAAAGAGCGTTTGACATGCGGAAACTGCGATATCTTCAGTATCGTTGGGTTTCCAGCTGAGATATCGCATTTTCAGTGATATTCTTAATGATTCTGCAGTTACAAGTGTGCAGAATCACCGCAATCGCTGTTTTCGTGCTATTGAATGCGAAAAACACGTTTTCTGGTGTTTTCAGCACTCCACAGAGCGTTTGACATGCGGAAACTGCGATATCTTCGGTATCGTTGTTGTTTCCAGCTGAGATATGCATTTTCAGTGATAATCTTCGAGTTTCTTCTGTGACAAGTGTGCAGAATCACCGAAATCGCTGTTGTCGTGCTATTGAATGCGAAAAAAACGTTTTCTGGTGTTTTCAGCACTCCACAGAGCGTTTGACATGCGCAAACTGCGATATCTTCGTTATCGTTGGGTTTCCAGCTGGGATATGCATTTTCAGTGATAAACTTCATGATTCTGCTGTTACAAGTGTGCAGAATCACCGAAATGGCTGTTTTCGTGCTATTGAATGCGAAAAACACGTTTTCTGGTGTTTTCAGCACTCCACAGTGCGTATGATATGCGGAAACTGCGATAACTTCGGTATCGCTCGGTTTCCAGCTGAGATATGCATTTTCAGTGATAATCTTCATGATTCTGCTGTTACAAGTGTGCAGAATCACCGATATCGCTCTTTTCGTGCTATAGAATGCGAAAAACACGTTTTCTGGTGTTTTCAGCACTCCACAGTGCGTATGACATGCGGAAACTGCGATATCTTCGGTATTGTTGGGTTTCCAGCTGAGATATGCATTTTCAGTGATAATCCTCGAGTTTCTTCTGTGACAAGTGTGCAGAATCACAGAAATCGCTGTTTTCGAGCTATTGAATGCGAAAAACACGTTTTCTGGTGTTTTCAGCACTCCGCAGAGCGTTTGACATGCGGAAACTGCGATATCTTCGTTAGCGTAGGGTTTCCAGCTGGGTTACGCATTTTCAGTGATAAACTTCATGATTCTGCTGTTACAAGTGTGCAGAATCACCGAAATGGCTGTTTTCGTGCTATTGAATGCGAAAAACACGTTTTCTGGTGTTTTCAGCACTCCACAGTGCGTATGATATGCGGAAACTGCGATAACTTCGGTATCGTTGGGTTTCCAGCTGAGATATGCATTTTCAGTGATAATCTTCATGATTCTGCAGTTACAAGTGTGCAGAATCACCAAAAACCCTGTTTTCGTGCTATTGAATGCGAAAAACACGTTTGCTCGTGTTTTCAGCACGCCACAGAGCGTTTGACATGCGGAAACTGGGATATCTTCGGTATCGTTGGGTTTCCAGCTGAGATATGCATTTTCAGTGATAATCTTCGAGTTTCTTCTGTGACAAGTGTGCAGAATCACAGAAATCGCTGTTTTCGAGCTATTGAATGCGAAAAACACGTTTTCTGGTGTTTTCAGCACGCCACAGAGCGTTTGACATGCGGAAACTGCGATATCTTCGTTATCGTTGGGTTTCCAGCTGAGATATGCATTTTCAGTGATATTCTTAATGATTCTGCTGTTACAAGTGTGCAGAATCACCGAAATCGCTGTTTTCGTGCTATTGAATGCGAAAAACACGTTTTCTGGTGTTTTCAGCACTCCGCAGAGCGTTTGACATGCGGAAACTGCGATATCTTCGTTAGCGTAGGGTTTCCAGCTGGGATACGCATTTTCAGTGATAAACTTCATGATTCTGCTGTTACAAGTGTGCAGAATCACCGAAATGGCTGTTTTCGTGCTATTGAATGCGAAAAACACGTTTTCTGGTGTTTTCAGCACTCCACAGTGCGTATGATATGCGGAAACTGCGATAACTTCGGTATCGCTCGGTTTCCAGTTGAGATATGCATTTTCAGTGATAATCTTCATGATTCTGCTGTTACAAGTGTGCAGAATCACCGAAATCGCTGTTTTCGTGCTATTGAATGCGAAAAACACGTTTTCTGGTGTTTTCAGCACTCCACAGAGCGTTTGACATGCGGAAACTGCGATAACTTCGGTATCGCTCGGTTTCCAGCTGAGATATGCATTTTCAGTGATAATCTTCATGATTCCGCTGTTACAAGTGTGCAGAATCACCCAAATCACTGTTTTCGTGCTATAGAATGCGAAAAACACGTTTTCTGGTATTTTCAGCACTCCACAGAGCGTTTGACATGCGGAAACTGCGATATCTTCGGTATCGCTCGGATTCCAGCTGAGATATGCATTTTCAGTGATAATCTTCATGATTCTGCTGTTACAAGTGTGCAGAATCACCGAAATCGCTGTTTTCGTGCTATAGAATGCGAAAAACACGTTTTCTGGTGTTTTCTGCACTCCACAGTGCGTATGACATGCGTTAACTGCGATATCTTCGGTATTGTTGGGTTTCCAGCTGAGATATGCATTTTCAGTGATAATCTTCGAGTTTCTTCTGTGACAAGTGTGCAGAATCACAGAAATCGCTGTTTTCGAGCTATTGAATGCGAAAAACACGTTTTCTGGTGTTTTCAGCACGCCACAGAGCGTTTGACATGCGGAAACTGCGATATCTTCGTTATCGTTGGGTTTCCAGCTGAGATATGCATTTTCAGTGATATTCTTAATGATTCTGCTGTTACAAGTGTGCAGAATCACCGAAATCGCTGTTTTCGTGCTATTGAATGCGAAAAACACGTTTTCTGGTGTTTTCAGCACTCCGCAGAGCGTTTGACATGCGGAAACTGCGATATCTTCGTTAGCGTAGGGTTTCCAGCTGGGATACGCATTTTCAGTGATAAACTTCATGATTCTGCTGTTACAAGTGTGCAGAATCACCGAAATGGCTGTTTTCGTGCTATTGAATGCGAAAAACACGTTTTCTGGTGTTTTCAGCACTCCACAGTGCGTATGATATGCGGAAACTGCGATAACTTCGGTATCGCTCGGTTTCCAGTTGAGATATGCATTTTCAGTGATAATCTTCATGATTCTGCTGTTACAAGTGTGCAGAATCACCGAAATCGCTGTTTTCGTGCTATTGAATGCGAAAAACACGTTTTCTGGTGTTTTCAGCACTCCACAGAGCGTTTGACATGCGGAAACTGCGATATCTTCGGTATCGTTGGGTTTCCAGCTGAGATATGCATTTTCAGTGATAATCTTCATGATTCTGCTGTTACAAGTGTGCAGAATCACCAAAAACCCTGTTTTCGTGCTATTGAATGCGAAAAACACGTTTGCTCGTGTTTTCAGCACGCCACAGAGCGTTTGACATGCGGAAACTGGGATATCTTCGGTATCGTTGGGTTTCCAGCTGAGATATGCATTTTCAGTGATAATCCTCGAGTTTCTTCTGTGACAAGTGTGCAGAATCATAGAAATCGCAGTTTTCGTGCTTTTGAGTGCGAAAAACCCGTTTTCTGGTGTATTCAGCACTCCACAGAGCGTTTGACACGCGGAAACTGCGATATCTTTGGTATCGTTGGGTTTCCAGCTGAGATATGCAGTTTCAGTGATAATCTTCATGATTCTGCTGTGACAAGTGTGCAGAATCACCGAAATCGCTGGTTTCGTGCTATTGAGTGCGAAAAAAACGTTTCCTGGTGTTTTCAGAACTCCACAGTGCGTATGACATGCGGAAACAGCGATATCTTCGGTATCGCTCGGTTTCCAGCTGAGATATGCATTTTCAGTGATAATCTTGATGATTCTGCTGTTACAAGTGTGCAGAATCACCGAAATCGCTGTTTTCGTGCTATTGAATGCGAAAAACACGTTTTGTGGTGTTTTCAGCACTCCACAGAGCGTTTGACATGCGGAAACTGCGATATCTTCGGTATCGTTGTTGTTTCCAGCTGAGATATGCATTTTGAGTGATAATCTTCATGATTCTGCTGTTACAAGTGTGCAGAATCACGGAAATCGCTGTTTTCGTGCCATTGAGTGCGAAAAACACGTTTTCTGGTGTGTTCAGCACGCCAAAGAGCGTTTGACATGCGGAAACTGCGATATCTTCAGTATCGTTGGGTTTCCAGCTGAGATATCGCATTTTCGGTGATATTCTTAATGATTCTGCAGTTACAAGTGTGCAGAATCACCGCAATCGCTGTTTTCGTGCTATTGAATGCGAAAAACACGTTTTCTGGTGTTTTCAGCAATCCACAGAGCGTTTGACATGCGGAAACTGCGATATCTTCGGTATCGTTGTTGTTTCCAGCTGAGATATGCATTTTCAGTGATAATCTTCGAGTTTCTTCTGTGACAAGTGTGCAGAATCACAGAAATCGCTGTTTTCGAGCTATTGAATGCGAAAAACACGTTTTCTGGTGTTTTCAGCACGCCACAGATCGTTTGACATGCGGAAACTGCGATATCTTCGTTATCGTTGGGTTTCCAGCTGAGATATGCATTTTCAGTGATATTCTTAATGATTCTGCTGTTACAAGTGTGCAGAATCACCGAAATCGCTGTTTTCGTGCTATTGAATGCGAAAAACACGTTTTCTGGTGTTTTCAGCACTCCACAGAGCGTTTGACATGCGGAAACTGCGATATCTTCGTTATCGTTGGGTTTCCAGCTGGGATATGCATTTTCAGTGATAAACTTCATGATTCTGCTGTTACAAGTGTGCAGAATCACCGAAATCGCTGTTGTCGTGCTATTGAATGCGAAAAACACGTTTTCTGGTGTTTTCAGCACTCCACAGAGCGTTTGACATGCGGAAACTGCGATATCTTCGGTATCGCTCGGTTTCCAGCTGAGATATGCATTTTCAGTGATAATCTTCATGATTCTGCTGTTACAAGTGTTCAGAATCACCGAAATCGCTGTTTTCGTGCTATAGAATGCGTAAAACACGTTTTCTGGTGTTTTCAGCACTCCACAGTGCGTATGACATGCGGAAACTGCGATATCTTCGGTATTGTTGGGTTTCCAGCTGAGATATGCATTTTCAGTGATAATCTTCGAGTTTCTTCTGTGACAAGTGTGCAGAATCACAGAAATCGCTGTTTTCGAGCTATTGAATGCGAAAAACAGGTTTTCTGGTGTTTTCAGCACGCCACAGAGCGTTTGACATGCGGAAACTGCGATATCTTCGTTATCGTTGGGTTTCCAGCTGGTATATGCATTTTCAGTGATAAACTTCATGATTCTGCTGTTACAAGTGTGCAGAATCACCGAAATGGCTGTTTTCGTGCTATTGAATGCGAAAAACACGTTTTCTGGTGTTTTCAGCTCTCCACAGTGCGTATGACATGCGGAAACTGCGATATCTTCGTTATCGTTGGGTTTCCAGCTGGGATATGCATTTTCAGTGATAAACTTCATGATTCTGCTGTTACAAGTGTGCAGAATCACCGAAATCGCTGTTTTCGAGCTATTGAATGCGAAAAACACGTTTTCTGGTGTTTTCAGCACGCCACAGAGCGTTTGACATGCGGAAACTGCGATATCTTCGTTATCGTTGGGTTTCCAGCTGAGATATGCATTTTCAGTGATATTCTTAATGATTCTGCTGTTACAAGTGTGCAGAATCACCGAAATCGCTGTTTTCGTGCTATTGAATGCGAAAAACACGTTTTCTGGTGTTTTCAGCACTCCACAAAGCGTTTGACATGCGGAAACTGCGATATCTTCGTTATCGTTGGGTTTCCAGCTGGGATATGCATTTTCAGTGATAAACTTCATGATTCTGCTGTTACAAGTGTGCAGAATCACCGACATGGCTGTTTTCGTGCTATTGAATGCGAAAAACACGTTTTCTGGTGTTTTCAGCACTCCACAGTGCGTATGACATGCGGAAACTGCGATATCTTCGGTATCGCTCGGTTTCCAGCTGAGATATGCATTTTCAGTGATAATCTTCATGATTCTGCTGTTACAAGTGTGCAGAATCACCGAAATTGCTGTTTTCGTGCTATTGAATGCGAAAAACACGTTTTCTGGTGTTTTCAGCACTCCACAGAGCGTTTGACATGCGGAAACTGCGATATCTTCGGTATCGTTGGGTTTCCAGCTGAGATATGCATTTTCAGTGATAATCTTCGAGTTTCTTCTGTGACAAGTGTGCAGAATCACAGAAATCGCAGTTTTCGTGCTTTTGAATGCGAAAAACACGTTTTCTGGTGTTTTCAGCACTCCACAGTGCGTATGACATGCGGAAACTGCGATATCTTCGGTATCGCTCGGTTTCCAGCTGAGATATGCATTTTCAGTGATAATCTTCGAGTTTCTTCTGTGACAAGTGTGCAGAATCACCGAAATCGCTGTTTTCGTGCTATTGAATGCGAAAAACACGTTTGCTCGTGTTTTCAGCACGCCACAGAGCGTTTGACATGCGGAAACTGGGATATCTTCGGTATCGTTGGGTTTCCAGCTGAGATATGCATTTTCAGTGATAATCTTCGAGTTTCTTCTGTGACAAGTGTGCAGAATCATAGAAATCGCAGTTTTCGTGCTTTTGAGTGCGAAAAACACGTTTTCTGGTGTTTACAGCACTCCACAGAGCGTTTGACACGCGGAAACTGCGATATCTTTGGTATCGTTGGGTTTCCAGCTGAGATATGCATTTTCAGTGATAATCTTCATGATTCTGCTGTTACAAGTGTGCAGAATCACCAAAAACCCTGTTTTCGTGCTATTGAATGCGAAAAACACGTTCGCTCGTGTTTTCAGCACGCCACAGAGCGTTTGACATGCGGAAACTGGGATATCTTCGGTATCGTTGGGTTTCCAGCTGAGATATGCATTTTCAGTGATAATCCTCGAGTTTCTTCTGTGACAAGTGTGCAGAATCATAGAAATCGCAGTTTTCGTGCTTTTGAGTGCGAAAAACCCGTTTTCTGGTGTATTCAGCACTCCACAGAGCGTTTGACACGCGGAAACTGCGATATCTTTGGTATCGTTGGGTTTCCAGCTGAGATATGCAGTTTCAGTGCTAATCTTCATGATTCTGCTGTGACAAGTGTGCAGAATCACCGAAATCGCTGGTTTCGTGCTATTGAGTGCGAAAAAAACGTTTCCTGGTGTTTTCAGAACTCCACAGTGCGTATGACATGCGGAAACAGCGATATCTTCGGTATCGCTCGGTTTCCAGCTGAGATATGCATTTTCAGTGATAATCTTCATGATTCTGCTGTTACAAGTGTGCAGAATCACCGAAATTGCTGTTTTCGTGCTATTGAATGCGAAAAACACGTTTTCTGGTGTTTTCAGCACTCCACAGAGCGTTTGACATGCGGAAACTGCGATATCTTCGGTATCGTTGTTGTTTCCAGCTGAGATATGCATTTTGAGTGGTAATCTTCATGATTCTGCTGTTACAAGTGTGCAGAATCACCGAAATCGCTGTTTTCGTGCCATTGAGTGCGAAAAACACGTTTTCTGGTGTGTTCAGCACGCCAAAGAGCGTTTGACATGCGGAAACTGCGATATCTTCAGTATCGTTGGGTTTCCAGCTGAGATATCGCATTTTCGGTGATAGTCTTAATGATTCTGCAGTTACAAGTGTGCAGAATCACCGCAATCGCTGTTTTCGTGCTATTGAATGCGAAAAACACGTTTTCTGGTGTTTTCAGCACTCCACAGAGCGTTTGACATGCGGAAACTGCGATATCTTCGGTATCGTTGTTGTTTCCAGCTGAGATATGCATTTTCAGTGATAATCTTCGAGTTTCTTCTGTGACAAGTGTGCAGAATCACAGAAATCGCTGTTTTCGAGCTATTGAATGCGAAAAACACGTTTTCTGGTGTTTTCAGCACGCCACAGATCGTTTGACATGCGGAAACTGCGATATCTTCGTTATCGTTGGGTTTCCAGCTGAGATATGCATTTTCAGTGATATTCTTAATGATTCTGCTGTTACAAGTGTGCAGAATCACCGAAATCGCTGTTTTCGTGCTATTGAATGCGAAAAACACGTTTTCTGGTGTTTTCAGCACTCCACAGAGCGTTTGACATGCGGAAACTGCGATATCTTCGTTATCGTTGGGTTTCCAGCTGGGATATGCATTTTCAGTGATAAACTTCATGATTCTGCTGTTACAAGTGTGCAGAATCACCGAAATCGCTGTTGTCGTGCTATTGAATGCGAAAAACACGTTTTCTGGTGTTTTCAGCACTGCACAGAGCGTTTGACATGCGGAAACTGCGATATCTTCGGTATCGCTCGGTTTCCAGCTGAGATATGCATTTTCAGTGATAATCTTCATGATTCTGCTGTTACAAGTGTGCAGAATCACCGAAATCGCTGTTTTCGTGCTATAGAATGCGTAAAACACGTTTTCTGGTGTTTTCAGCACTCCACAGTGCGTATGACATGCGGAAACTGCGATATCTTCGGTATTGTTGGGTTTCCAGCTGAGATATGCATTTTCAGTGATAATCTTCGAGTTTCTTCTGTGACAAGTGTGCAGAATCACAGAAATCGCTGTTTTCGAGCTATTGAATGCGAAAAACAGGTTTTCTGGTGTTTTCAGCACGCCACAGAGCGTTTGACATGCGGAAACTGCGATATCTTCGTTATCGTTGGGTTTCCAGCTGGTATATGCATTTTCAGTGATAAACTTCATGATTCTGCTGTTACAAGTGTGCAGAATCACCGAAATGGCTGTTTTCGTGCTATTGAATGCGAAAAACACGTTTTCTGGTGTTTTCAGCACTCCACAGTGCGTATGACATGCGGAAACTGCGATATCTTCGTTATCGTTGGGTTTCCAGCTGAGATATGCATTTTCAGTGATAAACTTCATGATTCTGCTGTTACAAGTGTGCAGAATCACCGAAATCGCTGTTTTCGAGCTATTGAATGCGAAAAACACGTTTTCTGGTGTTTTCAGCACGCCACAGAGCGTTTGACATGCGGAAACTGCGATATCTTCGTTATCGTTGGGTTTCCAGCTGAGATATGCATTTTCAGTGATATTCTTAATGATTCTGCTGTTACAAGTGTGCAGAATCACCGAAATCGCTGTTTTCGTGCTATTGAATGCGAAAAACACGTTTTCTGGTGTTTTCAGCACTCCACAAAGCGTTTGACATGCGGAAACTGCGATATCTTCGTTATCGTTGGGTTTCCAGCTGGGATATGCATTTTCAGTGATAAACTTCATGATTCTGCTGTTACAAGTGTGCAGAATCACCGACATGGCTGTTTTCGTGCTATTGAATGCGAAAAACACGTTTTCTGGTGTTTTCAGCACTCCACAGTGCGTATGACATGCGGAAACTGCGATATCTTCGGTATCGCTCGGTTTCCAGCTGAGATATGCATTTTCAGTGATAATCTTCATGATTCTGCTGTTACAAGTGTGCAGAATCACCGAAATCGCTGTTTTCGTGCTATTGAATGCGAAAAACACGTTTTCTGGTGTTTTCAGCACTCCACAGAGCGTTTGACATGCGGAAACTGCGATATCTTCGGTATCGTTGGGTTTCCAGCTGAGATATGCATTTTCAGTGATAATCTTCGAGTTTCTTCTGTGACAAGTGTGCAGAATCACAGAAATCGCAGTTTTCGTGCTTTTGAATGCGAAAAACACGTTTTCTGGTGTTTTCAGCACTCCACAGTGCGTATGACATGCGGAAACTGCGATATCTTCGGTATCGCTCGGTTTCCAGCTGAGATATGCATTTTCAGTGATAATCTTCGAGTTTCTTCTGTGACAAGTGTGCAGAATCATAGAAATCGCAGTTTTCGTGCTTTTGAGTGCGAAAAACCCGTTTTCTGGTGTATTCAGCACTCCACAGAGCGTTTGACACGCGGAAACTGCGATATCTTTGGTATCGTTGGGTTTCCAGCTGAGATATGCAGTTTCAGTGATAATCTTCATGATTCTGCTGTGACAAGTGTGCAGAATCACCGAAATCGCTGGTTTCGTGCTATTGAGTGCGAAAAAAACGTTTCCTGGTGTTTTCAGAACTCCACAGTGCGTATGACATGCGGAAACAGCGATATCTTCGGTATCGCTCGGTTTCCAGCTGAGATATGCATTTGCAGTGATAATCTTGATGATTCTGCTGTTACAAGTGTGCAGAATCACCGAAATCGCTGTTTTCGTGCTATTGAATGCGAAAAACACGTTTTGTGGTGTTTTCAGCACTCCACAGAGCGTTTGACATGCGGAAACTGCGATATCTTCGGTATCGTTGTTGTTTCCAGCTGAGATATGCATTTTGAGTGATAATCTTCATGATTCTGCTGTTACAAGTGTGCAGAATCACCGAAATCGCTGTTTTCGTGCCATTGAGTGCGAAAAACACGTTTTCTGGTGTGTTCAGCACGCCAAAGAGCGTTTGACATGCGGAAACTGCGATATCTTCAGTATCGTTGGGTTTCCAGCTGAGATATCGCATTTTCAGTGATATTCTTAATGATTCTGCAGCTACAAGTGTGCAGAATCACCGCAATCGCTGTTTTCGTGCTATTGAATGCGAAAAACACGTTTTCTGGTGTTTTCAGCACTCCACAGAGCGTTTGACATGCGGAAACTGCGATATCTTCGGTATCGTTGTTGTTTCCAGCTGAGATATGCATTTTCAGTGATAATCTTCGAGTTTCTTCTGTGACAAGTGTGCAGAATCACAGAAATCGCTGTTTTCGAGCTATTGAATGCGAAAAACACGTTTTCTGGTGTTTTCAGCACGCCACAGAGCGTTTGACATGCGGAAACTGCGATATCTTCGTTATCGTTGGGTTTCCAGCTGAGATATGCATTTTCAGTGATATTCTTAATGATTCAGCTGTTACAAGTGTGCAGAATCACCGAAATCGCTGTTTTCGTGCTATTGAATGCGAAAAACACGTTTTCTGGTGTTTTCAGCACTCCACAGAGCGTTTGACATGCGGAAACTGCGATATCTTCGTTATCGTTGGGTTTCCAGCTGGGATATGCATTTTCAGTGATAAACTTCACGATTCTGCTGTTACAAGTGTGCAGAATCACCGAAATCGCTGTTGTCGTGCTATTGAATGCGAAAAAAACGTTTTCTGGTGTTTTCAGCACTCCACAGAGCGTTTGACATGCGCAAACTGCGATATCTTCGTTATCGTTGGGTTTCCAGCTGGGATATGCATTTTCATTGATAAACTTCATGATTCTGCTGTTACAAGTGTGCAGAATCACCGAAATGGCTGTTTTCGTGCTATTGAATGCGAAAAACACGTTTTCTGGTGTTTTCAGCACTCCACAGTGCGTATGATATGCGGAAACTGCGATAACTTCGGTATCGCTCGGTTTCCAGCTGAGATATGCATTTTCAGTGATAATCTTCATGATTCTGCTGTTACAAGTGTGCAGAATCACCGAAATCGCTGTTTTCGTGCTATAGAATGCGAAAAACACGTTTTCTGGTGTTTTCAGCACTCCACAGTGCGTATGACATGCGGAAACTGCGATATCTTCGGTATTGTTGGGTTTCCAGCTGAGATATGCATTTTCAGTGATAATCCTCGAGTTTCTTCTGTGACAAGTGTGCAGAATCACAGAAATCGCTGTATTCGAGCTATTGAATGCGAAAAACACGTTTTCTGGTGTTTTCAGCACGCCACAGAGCGTTTGACATGCGGAAACTGCGATATCTTCGTTATCGTTGGGTTTCCAGCTGAGATATGCATTTTCAGTGATGTTCTTAATGATTCTGCTGTTACAAGTGTGCAGAATCACCGAAATCGCTGTTTTCGTGCTATTGAATGCGAAAAACACGTTTTCTGGTGTTTTCAGCACTCCACAGTGCGTATGATATGCGGAAACTGCGATAACTTCGGTATCGCTCGGTTTCCAGTTGAGATATGCATTTTCAGTGATAATCTTCATGATTCTGCTGTTACAAGTGTGCAGAATCACCGAAATCGCTGTTTTCGTGCTATTGAATGCGAAAAACACGTTTGCTCGTGTTTTCAGCACGCCACAGAGCGTTTGACATGCGGAAACTGCGATATCTTCGGTATCGTTGTTGTTTCCAGCTGAGATATGCATTTTGAGTGATAATCTTCATGATTCTGCTGTTACAAGTGTGCAGAATCACCGAAATCGCTGTTTTCGTGCCATTGAGTGCGAAAAACACGTTTTCTGGTGTGTTCAGCACGCCAAAGAGCGTTTGACATGCGGAAACTGCGATATCTTCGTTATCGTTGGGTTTCCAGCTGAGATATGCATTTTCAGTGATGTTCTTAATGATTCTGCTGTTACAAGTGTGCAGAATCACCGAAATCGCTGTTTTCGTGCTATTGAATGCGAAAAACACGTTTTCTGGTGTTTTCAGCACTCCACAGTGCGTATGATATGCGGAAACTGCGATAACTTCGGTATCGCTCGGTTTCCAGTTGAGATATGCATTTTCAGTGATAATCTTCATGATTCTGCTGTTACAAGTGTGCAGAATCACCGAAATCGCTGTTTTCGTGCTATTGAATGCGAAAAACACGTTCGCTCGTGTTTTCAGCACGCCACAGAGCGTTTGACATGCGGAAACTGGGATATCTTCGGTATCGTTGGGTTTCCAGCTGAGATATGCATTTTCAGTGATAATCTTCGAGTTTCTTCTGTGACAAGTGTGCAGAATCATAGAAATCGCAGTTTTCGTGCTTTTGAGTGCGAAAAACACGTTTTCTGGTGTTTTCAGCACTCCACAGAGCGTTTGACACGCGGAAACTGCGATATCTTTGGTATCGTTGGGTTTCCAGCTGAGATATGCAGTTTCAGTGATAATCTTCATGATTCTGCTGTGACAAGTGTGCAGAATCACCGAAATCGCTGTTTTCGTGCTATTGAGTGCGAAAAACACGTTTCCCGGTGTTTTCAGAACTCCACAGTGCGTATGACATGCGGAAACAGCGATATCTTCGGTATCGCTCGGTTTCCAGCTGAGATATGCATTTTCAGTGATAATCTTGATGATTCTGCTGTTACAAGTGTGCAGAATCACCGAAATCGCTGTTTTCGTGCTATTGAATGCGAAAAACACGTTTTGTGGTGTTTACAGCACTCCACAGAGCGTTTGACATGCGGAAACTGCGATATCTTCGGTATCGTTGTTGTTTCCAGCTGAGATATGCATTTTGAGTGATAATCTTCATGATTCTGCTGTTACAAGTGTGCAGAATCACCGAAATCGCTGTTTTCGTGCCATTGAGTGCGAAAAACACGTTTTCTGGTGTGTTCAGCACGCCAAAGAGCGTTTGACATGCGGAAACTGCGATATCTTCAGTATCGTTGGGTTTCCAGCTGAGATATCGCATTTTCAGTGATATTCTTAATGATTCTGCAGTTACAAGTGTGCAGAATCACCGCAATCGCTGTTTTCGTGCTATTGAATGCGAAAAACACGTTTTCTGGTGTTTTCAGCACTCCACAGAGCGTTTGACATGCGGAAACTGCGATATCTTCGGTATCGTTGTTGTTTCCAGCTGAGATATGCATTTTCAGTGATAATCTTCGAGTTTCTTCTGTGACAAGTGTGCAGAATCACCGAAATCGCTGTTGTCGTGCTATTGAATGCGAAAAAAACGTTTTCTGGTGTTTTCAGCACTCCACAGAGCGTTTGACATGCGCAAACTGCGATATCTTCGTTATCGTTGGGTTTCCAGCTGGGATATGCATTTTCAGTGATAAACTTCATGATTCTGCTGTTACAAGTGTGCAGAATCACCGAAATGGCTGTTTTCGTGCTATTGAATGCGAAAAACACGTTTTCTGGTGTTTTCAGCACTCCACAGTGCGTATGATATGCGGAAACTGCGATAACTTCGGTATCGCTCGGTTTCCAGCTGAGATATGCATTTTCAGTGATAATCTTCATGATTCTGCTGTTACAAGTGTGCAGAATCACCGATATCGCTCTTTTCGTGCTATAGAATGCGAAAAACACGTTTTCTGGTGTTTTCAGCACTCCACAGTGCGTATGACATGCGGAAACTGCGATATCTTCGGTATTGTTGGGTTTCCAGCTGAGATATGCATTTTCAGTGATAATCCTCGAGTTTCTTCTGTGACAAGTGTGCAGAATCACAGAAATCGCTGTTTTCGAGCTATTGAATGCGAAAAACACGTTTTCTGGTGTTTTCAGCACTCCGCAGAGCGTTTGACATGCGGAAACTGCGATATCTTCGTTAGCGTAGGGTTTCCAGCTGGGTTACGCATTTTCAGTGATAAACTTCATGATTCTGCTGTTACAAGTGTGCAGAATCACCGAAATGGCTGTTTTCGTGCTATTGAATGCGAAAAACACGTTTTCTGGTGTTTTCAGCACTCCACAGTGCGTATGATATGCGGAAACTGCGATAACTTCGGTATCGTTGGGTTTCCAGCTGAGATATGCATTTTCAGTGATAATCTTCATGATTCTGCAGTTACAAGTGTGCAGAATCACCAAAAACCCTGTTTTCGTGCTATTGAATGCGAAAAACACGTTTGCTCGTGTTTTCAGCACGCCACAGAGCGTTTGACATGCGGAAACTGGGATATCTTCGGTATCGTTGGGTTTCCAGCTGAGATATGCATTTTCAGTGATAATCTTCGAGTTTCTTCTGTGACAAGTGTGCAGAATCATAGAAATCGCAGTTTTCGTGCTTTTGAGTGCGAAAAACCCGTTTTCTGGTGTTTTCAGCACTCCACAGAGCGTTTGACACGCGGAAACTGCGATATCTTTGGTAGCGTTGGGTTTCCAGCTGAGATGTGCAGTTTCAGTGATAATCTTCATGATTCTGCTGTGACAAGTGTGCAGAATCACCGAAATCGCCGGTTTCGTGCTATTGAGTGCGAAAAACACGTTTCCTGGTGTTTTCAGAACTCCACAATGCGTATGACATGCGGAAACAGCGATATCTTCGGTATCGCTCGGTTTCCAGCTGAGATATGCATTTTCAGTGATAATCTTGATGATTCTGCTGTTACAAGTGTGCAGAATCACCGAAATCGCTGTTTTCGTGCTATTGAATGCGAAAAACACGTTTTGTGGTGTTTTCAGCACTCCACAGAGCGTTTGACATGCGGAAACTGCGATATCTTCGGTATCGTTGTTGTTTCCAGCTGAGATATGCATTTTGAGTGATAATCTTCATGATTCTGCTGTTACAAGTGTGCAGAATCACCGAAATCGCTGTTTTCGTGCCATTGAGTGCGAAAAACACGTTTTCTGGTGTGTTCAGCACGCCAAAGAGCGTTTGACATGCGGAAACTGCGATATCTTCAGTATCGTTGGGTTTCCAGCTGAGATATCGCATTTTCAGTGATATTCTTAATGATTCTGCAGTTACAAGTGTGCAGAATCACCGCAATCGCTGTTTTCGTGCTATTGAATGCGAAAAACACGTTTTCTGGTGTTTTCAGCACTCCACAGAGCGTTTGACATGCGGAAACTGCGATATCTTCGGTATCGTTGTTGTTTCCAGCTGAGATATGCATTTTCAGTGATAATCTTCGAGTTTCTTCTGTGACAAGTGTGCAGAATCACAGAAATCGCTGTTTTCGAGCTATTGAATGCGAAAAACACGTTTTCTGGTGTTTTCAGCACGCCACAGAGCGTTTGACATGCGGAAACTGCGATATCTTCGTTATCGTTGGGTTTCCAGCTAAGATATGCATTTTCAGTGATATTCTTAATGATTCTGCTGTTACAAGTGTGCAGAATCACCGAAATCGCTGTTTTCGTGCTATTGAATGCGAAAAACACGTTTTCTGGTGTTTTCAGCACTCCACAGAGCGTTTGACATGCGGAAACTGCGATATCTTCGTTATCGTTGGGTTTCCAGCTGGGATATGCATTTTCAGTGATAAACTTCATGATTCTGCTGTTACAAGTGTGCAGAATCACCGAAATCGCTGTTGTCGTGCTATTGAATGCGAAAAAAACGTTTTCTGGTGTTTTCAGCACTCCACAGAGCGTTTGACATGCGCAAACTGCGATATCTTCGTTATCGTTGGGTTTCCAGCTGGGATACGCATTTTCAGTGATAAACTTCATGATTCTGCTGTTACAAGTGTGCAGAATCACCGAAATGGCTGTTTTCGTGCTATTGAATGCGAAAAACACGTTTTCTGGTGTTTTCAGCACTCCACAGTGCGTATGATATGCGGAAACTGCGATAACTTCGGTATCGCTCGGTTTCCAGCTGAGATATGCATTTTCAGTGATAATCTTCATGATTCTGCTGTTACAAGTGTGCAGAATCACCGAAATCGCTGTTTTCGTGCTATAGAATGCGAAAAACACGTTTTCTGGTGTTTTCAGCACTCCACAGTGCGTATGACATGCGGAAACTGCGATATCTTCGGTATTGTTGGGTTTCCAGCTGAGATATGCATTTTCAGTGATAATCTTCGAGTTTCTTCTGTGACAGGTGTGCAGAATCATAGAAATCGCAGTTTTCGTGCTTTTGAGTGCGAAAAACACGTTTTCTGGTGTTTTCAGCACTCCACAGAGCGTTTGACACGCGGAAACTGCGATATCTTTGGTATCGTTGGGTTTCCAGCTGAGATATGCAGTTTCAGTGATAATCTTCATGATTCTGCTGTGACAAGTGTGCAGAATCACCGAAATCGCTGTTTTCGTGCTATTGAGTGCGAAAAACACGTTTCCTGGTGTTTACAGAACTCCACAGTGCGTATGACATGCGGAAACAGCGATATCTTCGGTATCGCACGGTTTCCAGCTGAGATATGCATTTTCAGTGATAATCTTGATGATTCTGCTGTTACAAGTGTGCAGAATCACCGAAATCGCTGTTTTCGTGCTATTGAATGCGAAAAACACGTTTTGTGGTGTTTTCAGCACTCCACAGAGCGTTTGACATGCGGAAACTGCGATATCTTCGGTATCGTTGTTGTTTCCAGCTGAGATATGCATTTTGAGTGATAATCTTCATGATTCTGCTGTTACAAGTGTGCAGAATCACCGAAATCGCTGTTTTCGTGCCATTGAGTGCGAAAAACACGTTTTCTGGTGTGTTCAGCACGCCAAAGAGCGTTTGACATGCGGAAACTGCGATATCTTCAGTATCGTTGGGTTTCCAGCTGAGATATCGCATTTTCAGTGATATTCTTAATGATTCTGCAGTTACAAGTGTGCAGAATCACCGCAATCGCTGTGTTCGTGCTATTGAATGCGAAAAACACGTTTTCTGGTGTTTTCAGCACTCCACAGAGCGTTTGACATGCGGAAACTGCGATATCTTCGGTATCGTTGGGTTTCCAGCTGAGATATGCATTTTCAGTGATAATCTTCGAGTTTCTTCTGTGACAAGTGTGCAGAATCACAGAAATCGCAGTTTTTGTGCTTTTGAATGCGAAAAACACGTTTTCTGGTGTTTTCAGCACTCCACAGAGCGTTTGACATGCGCAAACTGCGATATCTTCGTTATCGTTGGGTTTCCAGCTGGGATATGCATTTTCAGTGATAAACTTCATGATTCTGCTGTTACAAGTGTGCAGAATCACCGAAATGGCTGTTTTCGTGCTATTGAATGCGAAAAACACGTTTTCTGGTGTTTTCAGCACTCCGCAGTGCGTATGACATGCGGAAACTGCGATATCTTCGGTATCGTTGGGTTTCCAGCTGAGATATGCATTTTCAGTGATAATCTTCGAGTTTCTTCTGTGACAAGTGTGCAGAATCACAGAAATCGCAGTTTTTGTGCTTTTGAATGCGAAAAACACGTTTTCTGGTGTTTTCAGCACTCCACAGAGCGTTTGACATGCGGAAACTGCGATATCTTCGGTATCGCTCGGTTTCCAGCTGAGATATGCATTTTCAGTGATAATCTTCATGATTCTGCTGTTACAAGTGTGCAGAATCACCGACATCGCTGTTTTCGTGCTATAGAATGCGAAAAACACGTTTTCTGGTGTTTTCAGCACTCCACAGTGCGTATGACTTGCGGAAACTGCGACATCTGCGGTATCGCTCGGTTTCTAGCTGAGATATGCATTTTCAGTGATAATCTTCATGATTCTGCTGTTACAAGTGTGCAGAATCACCGAAATCGCTGTTTTCGTGCTATAGAATGCGAAAAACACGTTTTCTGGTGTTTTCAGCACTCCACAGTGCGTATGACATGCGGAAACTGCGATATCTTCGGTATCGCTCGGTTTCCAGCTGAGATATGCATTTTCAGTGATAATCTTCGAGTTTCTTCTGTGACAAGTGTGCAGAATCACCGAAATCGCTGTTTTCGTGCTATTGAATGCGAAAAACACGTTTTCTGGTGTTTTCAGCACTCCACAGAGCGTTTGACATGCGGAAACTGCGATATCTTCGGTATCGTTGGGTTTCCAGCTGAGTTATGCATTTTCAGTGATAATCTTCATGATCCTGCTGTTACAAGTGTGCAGAATCCCCGAAAACGCTGTTTTCGTGCTACTGAATGCGAAAAACATGTTTTGTGGTGTTTTCAGCACTCCACAGAGCGTTTGACATGCGGAAACTGCAATATCTTCGGTATTGTTGGGTTTCCAGCTGAGATATGCATTTTCAGTGATAATCTTCGAGTTTCTTCTGTGACAAGTGTGCAGAATCGCAGAAATCGCTGTTTTCGAGCTATTGAATGCGAAAAACACGTTTTCTGGTATTTTCAGCACGCCACAGAGCGTTTGACATGCGGAAACTGCGATATCTTCCTTATCGCTCGGTTTCCAGCTGGGATATGCATTTTCAGTGATAATCTTCATGGTTCTGCTGTTACAAGTGTGCAGAATCACCGATATCACTGTTTTCGAGCTATTGAATGCGAAAAACACGTTTTCTGGTATTTTCAGCCCGCCA
The DNA here is from genome assembly GCA_951804975.1 of Anthophora plumipes. Lineage (NCBI taxonomy): Eukaryota > Metazoa > Arthropoda > Insecta > Hymenoptera > Apidae > Anthophora > Anthophora plumipes. The sequence goes on along the minus strand of CATORF010000924.1, from coordinate 1,624,607 downwards.
CAGAGCGTTTGACATGCGGAAACTGCGATATCTTCCTTATCGCTCGGTTTCCAGCTGAGATATGCATTTTCAGTGATAATCTTCATGATTCTGCTGTTACAAGTGTGCGGAATCACCCAAATCGCTGTTTTCGTGCTATAGAATGCGAAAAACACGTTTTCTGGTGTTATCAGCACTCCACAGAGCGTTTGACATGCGGAAACTGCGATATCTTCCGTATCGCTCGCTTTCCGGCTGAGATATGCATTTTCAGTGATAATCTCCATGATTCTGCTGTTACAAGTGTGCAGAATCACCGAAATCGCTGTTGTCGTGCTATTGAATGCGAAAAACACGTTTTCTGGTGTTTTCAGCACTCCACAGAGCGTTTGACATGCGGAAACTGCGATATCTTCGGTATCGTTGGGTTTCCAGCTGAGATATGCATTTTCAGTGATAATCTTCGAGTTTCTTCTGTGACAAGTGTGCAGAATCACAGAAATCGCTGTTTTCGTGCTATTGAATGCGAAAAACACGTTTTCTGGTGTTTTCAGCACTCCACAGAGCGTTTGACATGCGGAAACTGCGATATCTTCGGTATCGTTGGGTTTCCAGCTGAGATATGCATTTTCAGTGATAATCTTCGAGTTTCTTCTGTGACAAGTGTGCAGAATCACAGAAATCGCTGTTTTCGTGCTATTGAATGCGAAAAACACGTTTTCTGGTGTTTTCAGCACTCCACAGAGCGTTTGACATGCGGAAACTGCGATATCTTCGTTATCGTTGGGTTTCCAGCTGGGATATGCATTTTCAGTGATAAACTTCATGATTCTGCTGTGACAAGTGTGCAGAATCACCGAAATCACTGTTTTCGTGCTATTGAATGCGAAAAACACGTTTTCTGGTGTTTTCAGCACTCCACAGAGCGTTTGACATGCGGAATCTGCGATATCTTCGGTATCGCTCGGTTTCCAGCTGAGATATGCATTTTCAGTGATAATCTTCATGATTCTGCTGTTACAAGTGTGCAGAATCACCGAAATCGCTGTTTTCGTGCTATAGAATGCGAAAAACACGTTTTCTGGTGTTTTCAGCACTCCACAGAGCGTTTGACATGCGGAATCTGCGATATCTTCGGTATCGCTCGGTTTCCAGCTGAGATATGCATTTTCAGTGATAATCTTCATGATTCTGCTGTTACAAGTGTGCAGAATCACAGAATTCGCTGTTTTCGAGCTATTGAATGCGAAAAGCACGTTTTCTGGTGTTTTCAGCACGCCACAGAGCGTTTTACATGCGGAAACTGCGATATCTTCGTTATCGTTGGGTTTCCAGCTGAGATTTGCATTTTCAGTGATATTCTTAATGATACAGCTGTTACAAGTGTGCAGAATCACCGAAATCGCTGTTTTCGTGCTATTGAATGCGAAAAACACGTTTTCTGGTGTTTTCAGCACTCCACAGAGCGTTTGACATGCGGAAACTGCGATATCTTCGGTATCGTTGGGTTTCCAGCTGAGATATGCATTTTCAGTGATAATCTTCGAGTTTCTTCTGTGACAAGTGTGCAGAATCATAGAAATCGCAGTTTTCGTGCTTTTGAGTGCGAATAACACGTTTCCTGGTGTTTTCAGAACTCCACAGTGCGTATGACATGCGGAAACTGCGATATCTTCGGTATCGCTCGGTTTCCAGCTGAGATATGCATTTACAGTGATAATCTTGATGATTCTGCTGTAACAAGTGTGCAGAATCATCGAAATCGCTGTTTTCGTGCTATTGAATGCGAAAAACACGTTTTGTGGTGTGTTCAGCACGCCAAAGAGCGTTTGACATGCGGAAACTGCGATATCTTCAGTATCGTTGGGTTTCCAGCTGAGATATCGCATTTTCAGTGATATTCTTAATGATTCTGCAGTTACAAGTGTGCAGAATCACCGCAATCGCTGTTTTCGTGCTATTGAATGCGAAAAACACGTTTTCTGGTGTTTTCAGCACTCCACAGAGCGTTTGACATGCGGAAACTGCGATATCTTCGGTATCGTTGTTGTTTCCAGCTGAGATATGCATTTTCAGTGATAATCTTCGAGTTTCTTCTGTGACAAGTGTGCAGAATCACAGAAATCGCTGTTTTCGAGCCATTGAATGCGAAATACACGTTTTCTGGTGTTTTCAGCACGCCACAGAGCGTTTGACATGCGGAAACTGCGATATCTTCGTTATCGTTGGGTTTCCAGCTGAGATATGCATTTTCAGTGATATTCTTAATGATTCTGCTGTTACAAGTGTGCAGAATCACCGAAATCGCTGTTTTCGTGCTATTGAATGCGAAAAACACGTTTTCTGGTGTTTTCAGCACTCCACAGAGCGTTTGACATGCGCAAACTGCGATATCTTCGTTATCGTTGGGTTTCCAGCTGGGATATGCATTTTCAGTGATAAACTTCATGATTCTGCTGTTACAAGTGTGCAGAATCACCGAAATGGCTGTTTTCGTGCTATTGAATGCGAAAAACACGTTTTCTGGTGTTTTCAGCACTCCACAGAGCGTTTGACATGCGCAAACTGCGATATCTTCGTTATCGTTGGGTTTCCAGCTGGGATATGCATTTTCAGTGATAATCTTCGAGTTTCTTCTGTGACAAGTGTGCAGAATCACCGAAATGGCTGTTTTCGTGCTATTGAATGCGAAAAACACGTTTTCTGGTGTTTTCAGCACTCCACAGAGCGTTTGACATGCGGAAACTGCGATATCTTCCGTATCGCTCGCTTTCCAGCTGAGATATGCATTTTCAGTGATAATCTCCATGATTCTGCTGTTACAAGTGTGCAGAATCACCGAAATCGCTGTTGTCGTGCTATTGAATGCGAAAAACACGATTTCTGGTGTTTTCAGCACTCCACAGTGCGTATGACATGCGGAAACTGCGATATCTTCGGTATCGCTCGGTTTCCAGCTGAGATATGCATTTTCAGTGATAATCTTCATGATTCTGCTGTTACAAGTGTGCAGAATCACCGAAATCGCTGTTTTCGTGCTATTGAATGCGAAAAACACGTTTTCTGGTGTTTTCAGCACTCCACAGAGCGTTTGACATGCGGAAACTGCGATATCTTCGGTATCGTTGGGTTTCCAGCTGAGATATGCATTTTCAGTGATAATCTTCGAGTTTCTTCTGTGACAAGTGTGCAGAATCACAGAAATCGCTGTTTTCGTGCTATTGAATGCGAAAAACACGTTTTCTGGTGTTTTCAGCACTCCACAGAGCGTTTGACATGCGGAAACTGCGATATCTTCGGTATCGCTCGGTTTCCAGCTGAGATATGCATTTTCAGTGATAATCTTCATGATTCTGCTGTTACAAGTGTGCAGAATCACCGAAATCGCTGTTTTCGTGCTATAGAATGCGAAAAACACGTTTTCTGGTGTTTTCAGCACTCCACAGTGCGTATGACATGCGGAAACTGCGATATCTTCGGTATTGTTGGGTTTCCAGCTGAGATATGCATTTTCAGTGATTATCTTCGAGTTTCTTCTGTGACAAGTGTGCAGAATCACAGAAATCGCTGTTTTCGAGCTATTGAATGCGAAAAGCACGTTTTCTGGTGTTTTCAGCACGCCACAGAGCGTTTTACATGCGGAAACTGCGATATCTTCGTTATCGTTGGGTTTCCAGCTGAGATTTGCGTTTTCAGTGATATTCTTAATGATACAGCTGTTACAAGTGTGCAGAATCACCGAAATCGCTGTTTTTGTGCTATTGAATGCGAAAAACACGTTTTCTGGTGTTTTCAGCACTCCACAGAGCGTTTGACATGCGGAAACTGCGATATCTTCGGTATCGTTGGGTTTCCAGCTGAGATATGCATTTTCAGTGATAATCTTCATGATTCTGCTGTTACAAGTGTGCAGAATCCCCGAAAACGCTGTTTTCGTGCTATTGAATGCGAAAAACATGTTTTCTGGTGTTTTCAGCACTCCACAGAGCGTTTGACATGCGGAAACTGCAATATCTTCGGTATTGTCGGGTTTCCAGCTGAGATATGCATTTTCAGTGATAATCTTCGAGTTTCTTCTGTGACAAGTGTGCAGAATCGCAGAAATCGCTGTTTTCGAGCTATTGAATGCGAAAAACACGTTTTCTGGTATTTTCAGCACGCCACAGAGCGTTTGACATGCGGAAACTGCGATATCTTCCGTATCGCTCGCTTTCCAGCTGAGATATGCATTTCCAGTGATAATCTCCATGATTCTGCTGTTACAAGTGTGCAGAATCACCGAAATCGCTGTTTTCGTGCTATAGAATGCGAAAAACACGTTTTCTGGTGTTTTCAGCACTCCACAGTGCGTATGACATGCGGAAACTGCGATATCTTCGGTATTGTTGGGTTTCCAGCTGAGATATGCATTTTCAGTGATAATCTTCGAGTTTCTTCTGTGACAAGTGTGCAGAATCACAGAAATCGCTGTTTTCGAGCTATTGAATGCGAAAAACACGTTTTCTGGTGTTTTCAGCACTCCACAGAGCGTTTGACATGCGGAAACTGCGATATCTTCGTTATCGTTGGGTTTCCAGCTGAGATATGCATTTTCAGTGATAATCTTCATGATTCTGCTGTTACAAATGTGCAGAATCACTGAAATCGCTGTTTTCGAGCTATTGAATGCGAAAAACACGTTTTCTGGTATTTTCAGCACGCCACAGAGCGTTTGACATGCGGAAACTGCGATATCTTCCTTATCGCTCGGTTTCCAGCTGAGATATGCATTTTCAGTGATAATCTTCATGATTCTGCTGTTACAAGTGTGCAGAATCACCCAAATCGCTGTTTTCATGCTATAGAATGCGAAAAACACGTTTTCTGGTATTTTCAGCACGCCACAGAGCGTTTGACATGCGGAAACTGCGATATCTTCCTAATCGCTCGGTTTCCAGCTGAGATATGCATTTTCAGTGATAATCTTCATGATTCTGCTGTTACAAGTGTGCAGAATCACCCAAATCGCTGTTTTCGTGCTATAGAATGCGAAAAACACGTTTTCTGGTGTTTTCAGCACTCCACAGAGCGTTTGACATGCGGAAACTGTGATATCTTCCGTATCGCTCGCTTTCCAGCTGAGATATGCATTTTCAGTGATAATCTCCATGATTCTGCGGTTACAAGTGTGCAGAATCACCGAAATCGCTGTTGTCGTGCTATTGAGTGCGAAAAACACGTTTTCTGGTGTTTTCAGCACTCCACAGTGCGTATGACATGCGGAAACTGCGATATCTTCGGTATCGCTCGGTTTCCAGCTGAGATATGCATTTTCAGTGATAATCTTCATGATTCTGCTGTTACAAGTGTGCAGAATCACCGAAATCGCTGTCTTCGTGCTATTGAATGCGAAAAACACGTTTTCTGGTGTTTTCAGCACTCCACAGAGCGTTTGACATGCGGAAACTGCGATATCTTCGGTATCGTTGGGTTTCCAGCTGAGATATGCATTTTCAGTGATTATCTTCGAGTTTCTTCTGTGACAAGTGTGGAGAATCACAGAAATCGCAGGTTTCGTGCTTTTGAATGCGAAAAACACGTTTTCTGGTGTTTTCAGCACTCCACAGAGCGTTTGACACGCGGAAACTGCGATATCTTTGGTATCGATGGGTGTCCAGCTGAGATATGCATTTTCAGTGATAATCTTCATGATTCTGCTGTGACAAGTGTGCAGAATCACCGAAATCGCTGTTTTCGTGCTTTTGAATGTGAAAAACACGTTTTCTGGTGTTTTCAGCACTCCACAGAGCGTTTGACATGCGGAAACTGCGACATCTGCGGTATCGCTCGGTTTCTAGCTGAGATATGCATTTTCAGTGATAATCTTCATGATTCTGCTATTACAAGTGTGCAGAATCACCGAAATCGCTGTTTTCGTGCTATAGAATGCGAAAAACGCGTTTTCTGGTGTTTTCAGCACTCCACAGTGCGTATGACATGCGGAAACTGCGATATCTTCGGTATTGTTGGGTTTCCAGCTGAGATATGCATTTTCAGTGATAATCTTCGAGTTTCTTCTGTGACAAGTGTGCAGAATCACAGAAATCGCTGTTTTCGAGCTATTGAATGCGAAAAGCACGTTTTCTGGTGTTTTCAGCACGCCTCAGAGCGTTTTACATGCGGAAACTGCGATATCTTCGTTATCGTTGGGTTTCCAGCTGAGATTTGCATTTTCAGTGATATTCTTAATGATACAGCTGTTACAAGTCTGCAGAATCACCGAAATCGCTGTTTTCGTGCTATTGAATGCGAAAAACACGTTTTCTGGTGTTTTCAGCACTCCACAGAGCGGTGGACATGCGGAAACTGCGATATCTTCGGTATCGTTGGGTTTCCAGCTGAGATATGCATTTTCAGTGATAATCTTCATGATTCTGCTGTTACAAGTGTGCAGAATCCCCGAAAACGCTGTTTTCGTGCTATAGAATGCGAAAAACACGTTTTCTGGTGTTTTCAGCACCCGACAGTGCGTTTGATGTGCGGAAACAGGGATATCTTCGTTTTCGTGCGGTTGCCAGCTGAGACATGCATTTTCTACGATAATCTTCATGATTCCGCTGTTACAAGTGTGCAGAATAACCGAAATCGCTGTTTTCGAGCTATTGAATGCGAAAAACACGTTTTCTGGTGTTTTCAGCACTCCACAGTGCGTATGACATGCGGAAACTGCGACATCTGCGGTATCGCTCGGTTTCCAGCTGAGATATGCATTTTCAGTGATAATCTTCATGATTCTGCTGTTACAAGTGTGCAGAATCACCGAAATCGCTGTTTTCGTGCTATTGAATGCGAAAAACACGTTTTCTGGTGTTTTCAGCACCCGACAGTGCGTTTGATGTGCGGAAACTGGGATATCTTCGTTTTCGTGCGGTTGCCAGCTGAGACATGCATTTTCTACGATAATCTTCATGATTCTGCTGTTACAAGTGTGCAGAATAACCGAAATCGCTGTTTTCGAGCTATTGAATGCGAAAAACACGTTTTCTGGTGTTTTCAGCACGCCACAGAGCGTTTGACATGCGGAATCTGCGATATCTTCGTTATCGTTGGGTTTCCAGCTGAGATATGCATTTTCAGTGATATTCTTAATGATTCTGCTGTTACAAGTGTGCAGAATCACCGAAATCGCTGTTTTCGTGCTATAGAATGCGAAAAACACGTTTTCTGGTGTTTTCAGCACGCCACAGAGCGTTTGACATGCGGAAACTGCGACATCTGCGGTATCGTTGGGTTTCCAGCTGAGATATGCATTTTCAGTGATAATCTTCATGATTCTGCTGTTACAAGTGTGCAGAATCCCCGAAAACGCTGTTTTCGTGCTATAGAATGCGAAAAACACGTTTTCTGGTGTTTTCAGCACCCGACAGTGCGTTTGATGTGCGGAAACAGGGATATCTTCGTTTTCGTGCGGTTGCCAGCTGAGACATGCATTTTCTACGATAATCTTCATGATTCCGCTGTTACAAGTGTGCAGAATAACCGAAATCGCTGTTTTCGAGCTATTGAATGCGAAAAACACGTTTTCTGGTGTTTTCAGCACTCCACAGTGCGTATGACATGCGGAAACTGCGACATCTGCGGTATCGCTCGGTTTCCAGCTGAGATATGCATTTTCAGTGATAATCTTCATGATTCTGCTGTTACAAGTGTGCAGAATCACCGAAATCGCTGTTTTCGTGCTATTGAATGCGAAAAACACGTTTTCTGGTGTTTTCAGCACCCGACAGTGCGTTTGATGTGCGGAAACTGGGATATCTTCGTTTTCGTGCGGTTGCCAGCTGAGACATGCATTTTCTACGATAATCTTCATGATTCTGCTGTTACAAGTGTGCAGAATAACCGAAATCGCTGTTTTCGAGCTATTGAATGCGAAAAACACGTTTTCTGGTGTTTTCAGCACGCCACAGAGCGTTTGACATGCGGAATCTGCGATATCTTCGTTATCGTTGGGTTTCCAGCTGAGATATGCATTTTCAGTGATATTCTTAATGATTCTGCTGTTACAAGTGTGCAGAATCACCGAAATCGCTGTTTTCGTGCTATAGAATGCGAAAAACACGTTTTCTGGTGTTTTCAGCACGCCACAGAGCGTTTGACATGCGGAAACTGCGACATCTGCGGTATCGCTCGGTTTCCAGCTGAGACATGCATTTTCAGTGATAATCTTCATGATTCTGCTGTTACAAGTGTGCAGAATCACCGAAATCGCTGTTTTCGTGCTATAGAATGCGAAAAACACGTTTTCTGGTGTTTTCAGCACTCCACAGTGCGTATGACATGCGGAAACTGCGATATCTTCGGTACTGTTGGGTTTCCAGCTGAGATATGCATTTTCAGTGATATTCTTAATGATTCTGCTGTTACAAGTGTACAGAATCACCGAAATCGCTGTTTTCGTGCTATTGAATGCGAAAAACACGTTTTCTGGTGTTTTCAGCACGCCACAGAGCGTTTGACATGCGGAAACTGCGACATCTGCGGTATCGATTGGTTTCCAGCTGAGATATGCATTTTCAGTGATATTCTTAATGATTCTGCTGTTACAAGTGTGCAGAATCACCGAAATCGCTGTTTTCGTGCTATTGAATGCGAAAAACACGTTTTCTGGTGTTTTCAGCACCCGACAGTGCGTTTGATGTGCGGAAACAGGGATATCTTCGTTTTCGTGCAGTTGCCAGCTGAGACATGCATTTTCTACGATAATCTTCATGATTCTGCTGTTACAAGTGTGCAGAATAACCGAAATCGCTGTTTTTGAGCTATTGAATGCGAAAAACACGTTTTCTGGTGTTTTCAGCACGCCACAGAGCGTTTGACATGCGGAATCTGCGATATCTTCGTTATCGTTGGGTTTCCAGCTGAGATAGGCATTTTCAGTGATATTCTTAATGATTCTGCTGTTACAAGTGTGCAGAATCACCGAAATGGCTGTTTTCGTGCTATTGAATGCGAAAAACACGTTTTCTGGTGTTTTCAGCACTCCACAGAGCGTTTGATATGCGGAAACAGGGATATCTTCGTTTTCGTGCGGTTGCCAGCTGAGACAGGCATTTTCTACGATAATCTTCGAGTTTCTTGTGTGACAAGTGTGCAGAATCACCGGAATCGCTGTTTTCGTGCTATAGAATGCGAAAAATACGTTTTCTGATGTTTTCAGCACTCCACAGTGCGTATGACATGCGGAAACTGCGACATCTGCGGTATCGCTCGGTTTCCAGCTGAGATATGCATTTTCAGTGATAATCTCCATGATTCTGCTTTTACAAGTGTGCAGAATCACCGAAATGGCTGTTTTCGTGCTATTGAATGCGAAAAACACGTTTTCTGGTGTTTTCAGCACTCCACAGAGCGTTTGATATGCGGAAACAGGGATATCTTCGTTTTCGTGCGGTTGCCAGCTGAGACAGGCATTTTCTACGATAATCTTCGAGTTTCTTGTGTGACAAGTGTGCAGAATCACCGGAATCGCTGTTTTCGTGCTATAGAATGCGAAAAACACGTTTTCTGGTGTTTTCAGCACTCCACAGTGCGTATGACATGCGGAAACTGCGATATCTTCGGTACTGTTGGGTTTCCAGCTGAAATATGCATTTTCAGTGATAATCTCCATGATTCTGCTGTTACAAGTGTGCCGAATCACCGAAATCGCTGTTTTCGTGCTATTGAATGCGAAAAACACGTTTTCTGGTGTTTTCAGCACGCCACAGAGCGTTTGACATGCGGAAACTGCGACATCTGCGGTATCGATTGGTTTCCAGCTGAGATATGCATTTTCAGTGATATTCTTAATGATTCTGCTGTTACAAGTGTGCAGAATCACCGAAATCGCTGTTTTCGTGCTATTGAATGCGAAAAACACGTTTTCTGGTGTTTTCAGCACCCGACAGTGCGTTTGATGTGCGGAAACAGGGATATCTTCGTTTTCGTGCAGTTGCCAGCTGAGACATGCATTTTCTACGATAATCTTCATGATTCTGCTGTTACAAGTGTGCAGAATAACCGAAATCGCTGTTTTCGAGCTATTGAATGCGAAAAACACGTTTTCTGGTGTTTTCAGCACGCCACAGAGCGTTTGACATGCGGAATCTGCGATATCTTCGTTATCGTTGGGTTTCCAGCTGAGATATGCATTTTCAGTGATATTCTTAATGATTCTGCTGTTACAAGTGTGCAGAATCACCGAAATGGCTGTTTTCGTGCTATTGAATGCGAAAAACACGTTTTCTGGTGTTTTCAGCACTCCACAGAGCGTTTGATATGCGGAAACAGGGATATCTTCGTTTTCGTGCGGTTGCCAGCTGAGACAGGCATTTTCTACGATAATCTTCGAGTTTCTTGTGTGACAAGTGTGCAGAATCACCGGAATCGCTGTTTTCGTGCTATAGAATGCGAAAAATACGTTTTCTGGTGTTTTCAGCACTCCACAGTGCGTATGACATGCGGAAACTGCGACATCTGCGGTATCGCTCGGTTTCCAGCTGAGATATGCATTTTCAGTGATAATCTCCATGATTCTGCTTTTACAAGTGTGCAGAATCACCGAAATCGCTGTTTTCGTGCTATTGAATGCGAAAAACACGTTTTCTGGTGTTTTCAGCACGCCACAGAGCGTTTGACATGCGGAAACTGCGACATCTGCGGTATCGCTCGGTTTCCAGCTGAGATATGCATTTTCAGTGATAATCTTCATGATTCTGCTGTTACAAGTGTGCAGAATCACCGAAATCGCTGTTTTCGTGCTATAGAATGCGAAAAACTCGTTTTCTGGTGTTTTCAGCACTCCACAGTGCGTATGACATGCGGAAACTGCGATATCTTCGGTATTGTTGGGTTTCCAGCTGAGATATGCATTTTCAGTGATAATCTTCGAGTTTCTTCTGTGACAAGTGTGCAGAATCACAGAAATCGCTGTTTTCGAGCTATTGAATGCGAAAAACACGTTTTCTGGTGTTTTCAGCACGCCACAGAGCGTTTGACAAGCGGAAACTGCGATATCTTCGTTATCGTTGGGTTTCCAGCTGAGATATGCATTTTCAGTGATGTTCTTAATGATTCTGCTGTTACAAGTGTGCAGAATCACCGAAATCGCTGTTTTCGTGCTATAGAATGCGAAAAACACGTTTTCTGGTGTTTTCTGCACTCCACAGAGCGTTTGACATGCGGAAACTGCGATATCTTCCGTATCGCTCGCTTTCCAGCTGAGATATGCATTTTCAGTGATAATCTCCATGATTCTGCTGTTACAAGTGTGCAGAATCCCCGAAAACGCTGTTTTCGTGCTATAGAATGCGAAAAACACGTTTTCTGGTGTTTTCAGCACCCGACAGTGCGTTTGATGTGCGGAAGCAGGGATATCTTCGTTTTCGTGCGGTTGCCAGCTGAGACATGCATTTTCTACGATAATCTTCATGATTCCGCTGTTACAAGTGTGCAGAATCACTAAAATCGCTGTTTTCGAGCTATTGAATGCGAAAAACACGTTTTCTGGTATTTTCAGCACGCCACAGAGCGTTTGACATGCGGAAACAGCGATATCTTATTTATCGCTCGGTTTCCAGCTGAGATATGCATTTTCAGTGATAATCTTCATGATTCTGCTGTTACAAGTGTGCAGAATCACAGAAATCGCTGTTTTCGTGCTATTGAATGCGAAAAACACGTTTTCTGGTGTTTTCAGCACTCCACAGAGCGTTTGACATGCGGAAACTGTGATATCTTCGGTATCGCTCGCATTCCAGCTGAGATATGCATTTTCAGTGATAATCTCCATGATTCTGCTGTTACAAGTGTGCAGAATCACCGAAATTGCTGTTTTCGTGCTTTTGAATGCGAAAAACACGTTTTCTGGTGTTTTCAGCACTCCACAGAGCGTTTGACACGCGGAAACTGCGATATCTTTGGTATCGTTGGGTTTCCAGCTGAGATATGCATTTTCAGTGATAATCTTCATGATTCTGCTGTGACAAGTGTGCAGAATCACCGAAATCGCTGTTTTCGTGCTATTGAATGCGAAAAACACGTTTTCTGGTGTTTTCAGCACTCCACAGAGCGTTTGACATGCGGAAACTGCGATATCTTCGGTATCGCTCGGTTTCCAGCTGAGATATGCATTTTCAGTGATAATCTTCATGATTCTGCTGTTACAAGTGTGCAGAATCACCGAAATCGCTGTTTTCGTGCTATAGAATGCGAAAAACACGTTTTTTGGTGTTTTCAGCACTCCACAGTGCGTATGACATGCGGAAACTGCGATATCTTCGGTATTGTTGGGTTTCCAGCTGAGATATGCATTTTCAGTGATTATCTTCGAGTTTCTTCTGTGACAAGTGTGCAGAATCACAGAAATCGCTGTTTTCGAGCTATTGAATGCGAAAAGCACGTTTTCTGGTGTTTTCAGCACGCCACAGAGCGTTTTACATGCGGAAACTGCGATATCTTCGTTATCGTTGGGTTTCCAGCTGAGATTTGCGTTTTCAGTGATATTCTTAATGATACAGCTGTTACAAGTGTGCAGAATCACCGAAATCGCTGTTTTCGTGCTATTGAATGCGAAAAACACTTTTTCTGGTGTTTTCAGCACTCCACAGAGCGTTTGACATGCGGAAACTGCGATATCTTCGGTATCGTTGGGTTTCCAGCTGAGATATGCATTTTCAGTGATAATCTTCATGATTCTGCTGTTACAAGTGTGCAGAATCCCCGAAAACACTGTTTTCGTGCTATTGAATGCGAAAAACATGTTTTCTGGTGTTTTCAGCACTCCACAGAGCGTTTGACATGCGGAAACTGCAATATCTTCGGTATTGTCGGGTTTCCAGCTGAGATATGCATTTTCAGTGATAATCTTCGAGTTTCTTCTGTGACAAGTGTGCAGAATCGCAGAAATCGCTGTTTTCGAGCTATTGAATGCGAAAAACACGTTTTCTGGTATTTTCAGCACGCCACAGAGCGTTTGACATGCGGAAACTGCGATATCTTCCGTATCGCTCGCTTTCCAGCTGAGATATGCATTTTCAGTGATAATCTCCATGATTCTGCTGTTACAAGTGTGCAGAATCACCGAAATCGCTGTTTTCGTGCTATAGAATGCGAAAAACACGTTTTCTGGTGTTTTCAGCACTCCACAGTGCGTATGACATGCGGAAACTGCGATATCTTCGGTATTGTTGGGTTTCCAGCTGAGATATGCATTTTCAGTGATAATCTTCGAGTTTCTTCTGTGACAAGTGTGCAGAATCACAGAAATCGCTGTTTTCGAGCTATTGAATGCGAAAAACACGTTTTCTGGTGTTTTCAGCACTCCACAGAGCGTTTGACATGCGGAAACTGCGATATCTTCGTTATCGTTGGGTTTCCAGCTGAGATATGCATTTTCAGTGATAATCTTCATGATTCTGCTGTTACAAATGTGCAGAATCACTGAAATCGCTGTTTTCGAGCTATTGAATGCGTAAAACACGTTTTCTGGTATTTTCAGCACGCCACAGAGCGTTTGACATGCGGAAACTGCGATATCTTCCTTATCGCTCGGTTTCCAGCTGAGATATGCATTTTCAGTGATAATCTTCATGATTCTGCTGTTACAAGTGTGCAGAATCACCCAAATCGCTGTTTTCATGCTATAGAATGCGAAAAACACGTTTTCTGGTATTTTCAGCACGCCACAGAGCGTTTGACATGCGGAAACTGCGATATCTTCCTAATCGCTCGGTTTCCAGCTGAGATATGCATTTTCAGTGATAATCTTCATGATTCTGCTGTTACAAGTGTGCAGAATCACCCAAATCGCTGTTTTCGTGCTATAGAATGCGAAAAACACGTTTTCTGGTGTTTTCAGCACTCCACAGAGCGTTTGACATGCGGAAACTGTGATATCTTCCGTATCGCTCGCTTTCCAGCTGAGATATGCATTTTCAGTGATAATCTCCATGATTCTGCGGTTACAAGTGTGCAGAATCACCGAAATCGCTGTTGTCGTGCTATTGAGTGCGAAAAACACGTTTTCTGGTGTTTTCAGCACTCCACAGTGCGTATGACATGCGGAAACTGCGATATCTTCGGTATCGCTCGGTTTCCAGCTGAGATATGCATTTTCAGTGATAATCTTCATGATTCTGCTGTTACAAGTGTGCAGAATCACCGAAATCGCTGTCTTCGTGCTATTGAATGCGAAAAACACGTTTTCTGGTGTTTTCAGCACTCCACAGAGCGTTTGACATGCGGAAACTGCGATATCTTCGGTATCGTTGGGTTTCCAGCTGAGATATGCATTTTCAGTGATTATCTTCGAGTTTCTTCTGTGACAAGTGTGGAGAATCACAGAAATCGCAGGTTTCGTGCTTTTGAATGCGAAAAACACGTTTTCTGGTGTTTTCAGCACTCCACAGAGCGTTTGACACGCGGAAACTGCGATATCTTTGGTATCGATGGGTGTCCAGCTGAGATATGCATTTTCAGTGATAATCTTCATGATTCTGCTGTGACAAGTGTGCAGAATCACCGAAATCGCTGTTTTCGTGCTTTTGAATGTGAAAAACACGTTTTCTGGTGTTTTCAGCACTCCACAGAGCGTTTGACATGCGGAAACTGCGACATCTGCGGTATCGCTCGGTTTCTAGCTGAGATATGCATTTTCAGTGATAATCTTCATGATTCTGCTATTACAAGTGTGCAGAATCACCGAAATCGCTGTTTTCGTGCTATAGAATGCGAAAAACGCGTTTTCTGGTGTTTTCAGCACTCCACAGTGCGTATGACATGCGGAAACTGCGATATCTTCGGTATTGTTGGGTTTCCAGCTGAGATATGCATTTTCAGTGATAATCTTCGAGTTTCTTCTGTGACAAGTGTGCAGAATCACAGAAATCGCTGTTTTCGAGCTATTGAATGCGAAAAGCACGTTTTCTGGTGTTTTCAGCACGCCTCAGAGCGTTTTACATGCGGAAACTGCGATGTCTTCGTTATCGTTGGGTTTCCAGCTGAGATTTGCATTTTCAGTGATATTCTTAATGATACAGCTGTTACAAGTCTGCAGAATCACCGAAATCGCTGTTTTCGTGCTATTGAATGCGAAAAACACGTTTTCTGGTGTTTTCAGCACTCCACAGAGCGGTGGACATGCGGAAACTGCGATATCTTCGGTATCGTTGGGTTTCCAGCTGAGATATGCATTTTCAGTGATAATCTTCATGATTCTGCTGTTACAAGTGTGCAGAATCCCCGAAAACGCTGTTTTCGTGCTATAGAATGCGAAAAACACGTTTTCTGGTGTTTTCAGCACCCGACAGTGCGTTTGATGTGCGGAAACAGGGATATCTTCGTTTTCGTGCGGTTGCCAGCTGAGACATGCATTTTCTACGATAATCTTCATGATTCCGCTGTTACAAGTGTGCAGAATAACCGAAATCGCTGTTTTCGAGCTATTGAATGCGAAAAACACGTTTTCTGGTGTTTTCAGCACGCCACAGTGCGTATGACATGCGGAAACTGCGACATCTGCGGTATCGCTCGGTTTCCAGCTGAGATATGCATTTTCAGTGATAATCTTCATGATTCTGCTGTTACAAGTGTGCAGAATCACCGAAATCGCTGTTTTCGTGCTATTGAATGCGAAAAACACGTTTTCTGGTGTTTTCAGCACCCGAGAGTGCGTTTGATGTGCGGAAACTGGGATATCTTCGTTTTCGTGCGGTTGCCAGCTGAGACATGCATTTTCTACGATAATCTTCATGATTCTGCTGTTACAAGTGTGCAGAATAACCGAAATCGCTGTTTTCGAGCTATTGAATGCGAAAAACACGTTTTCTGGTGTTTTCAGCACGCCACAGAGCGTTTGACATGCGGAATCTGCGATATCTTCGTTATCGTTGGGTTTCCAGCTGAGATATGCATTTTCAGTGATATTCTTAATGATTCTGCTGTTACAAGTGTGCAGAATCACCGAAATCGCTGTTTTCGTGCTATAGAATGCGAAAAACACGTTTTCTGGTGTTTTCAGCACGCCACAGAGCGTTTGACATGCGGAAACTGCGACATCTGCGGTATCGCTCGGTTTCCAGCTGAGACATGCATTTTCAGTGATAATCTTCATGATTCTGCTGTTACAAGTGTGCAGAATCACCGAAATCGCTGTTTTCGTGCTATAGAATGCGAAAAACACGTTTTCTGGTGTTTTCAGCACTCCACAGTGCGTATGACATGCGGAAACTGCGATATCTTCGGTACTGTTGGGTTTCCAGCTGAGATATGCATTTTCAGTGATATTCTTAATGATTCTGCTGTTACAAGTGTACAGAATCACCGAAATCGCTGTTTTCGTGCTATTGAATGCGAAAAACACGTTTTCTGGTGTTTTCAGCACGCCACAGAGCGTTTGACATGCGGAAACTGCGACATCTGCGGTATCGATTGGTTTCCAGCTGAGATATGCATTTTCAGTGATATTCTTAATGATTCTGCTGTTACAAGTGTGCAGAATCACCGAAATCGCTGTTTTCGTGCTATTGAATGCGAAAAACACGTTTTCTGGTGTTTTCAGCACCCGACAGTGCGTTTGATGTGCGGAAACAGGGATATCTTCGTTTTCGTGCAGTTGCCAGCTGAGACATGCATTTTCTACGATAATCTTCATGATTCTGCTGTTACAAGTGTGCAGAATAACCGAAATCGCTGTTTTTGAGCTATTGAATGCGAAAAACACGTTTTCTGGTGTTTTCAGCACGCCACAGAGCGTTTGACATGCGGAATCTGCGATATCTTCGTTATCGTTGGGTTTCCAGCTGAGATATGCATTTTCAGTGATATTCTTAATGATTCTGCTGTTACAAGTGTGCAGAATCACCGAAATGGCTGTTTTCGTGCTATTGAATGCGAAAAACACGTTTTCTGGTGTTTTCAGCACTCCCCAGAGCGTTTGACATGCGGAAACTGCGACATCTGCGGTATCGCTCGGTTTCTAGCTGAGATATGCATTTTCAGTGATAATCTTCATGATTCTGCTATTACAAGTGTGCAGAATCACCGAAATCGCTGTTTTCGTGCTATAGAATGCGAAAAACGCGTTTTCTGGTGTTTTCAGCACTCCACAGTGCGTATGACATGCGGAAACTGCGATATCTTCGGTATTGTTGGGTTTCCAGCTGAGATATGCATTTTCAGTGATAATCTTCGAGTTTCTTCTGTGACAAGTGTGCAGAATCACAGAAATCGCTGTTTTCGAGCTATTGAATGCGAAAAGCACGTTTTCTGGTGTTTTCAGCACGCCTCAGAGCGTTTTACATGCGGAAACTGCGATATCTTCGTTATCGTTGGGTTTCCAGCTGAGATTTGCATTTTCAGTGATATTCTTAATGATACAGCTGTTACAAGTCTGCAGAACCACCGAAATCGCTGTTTTCGTGCTATTGAATGCGAAAAACACGTTTTCTGGTGTTTTCAGCACTCCACAGAGCGGTGGACATGCGGAAACTGCGATATCTTCGGTATCGTTGGGTTTCCAGCTGAGATATGCATTTTCAGTGATAATCTTCATGATTCTGCTGTTACAAGTGAGCAGAATCCCCGAAAACGCTGTTTTCGTGCTATAGAATGCGAAAAACACGTTTTCTGGTGTTTTCAGCACCCGACAGTGCGTTTGATGTGCGGAAACAGGGATATCTTCGTTTTCGTGCGGTTGCCAGCTGAGACATGCATTTTCTACGATAATCTTCATGATTCCGCTGTTACAAGTGTGCAGAATAACCGAAATCGCTGTTTTCGAGCTATTGAATGCGAAAAACACGTTTTCTGGTGTTTTCAGCACTCCACAGTGCGTATGACATGCGGAAACTGCGACATCTGCGGTATCGCTCGGTTTCCAGCTGAGATATGCATTTTCAGTGATAATCTTCATGATTCTGCTGTTACAAGTGTGCAGAATCACCGAAATCGCTGTTTTCGTGCTATTGAATGCGAAAAACACGTTTTCTGGTGTTTTCAGCACCCGACAGTGCGTTTGATGTGCGGAAACTGGGATATCTTCGTTTTCGTGCGGTTGCCAGCTGAGACATGCATTTTCTACGATAATCTTCATGATTCTGCTGTTACAAGTGTGCAGAATAACCGAAATCGCTGTTTTCGAGCTATTGAATGCGAAAAACACGTTTTCTGGTGTTTTCAGCACGCCACAGAGCGTTTGACATGCGGAATCTGCGATATCTTCGTTATCGTTGGGTTTCCAGCTGAGATATGCATTTTCAGTGATATTCTTAATGATTCTGCTGTTACAAGTGTGCAGAATCACTGAAATCGCTGTTTTCGTGCTATAGAATGCGAAAAACACGTTTTCTGGTGTTTTCAGCACGCCACAGAGCGTTTGACATGCGGAAACTGCGACATCTGCGGTATCGCTCGGTTTCCAGCTGAGACATGCATTTTCAGTGATAATCTTCATGATTCTGCTGTTACAAGTGTGCAGAAACACCGAAATCGCTGTTTTCGTGCTATAGAATGCGAAAAACACGTTTTCTGGTGTTTTCAGCACTCCACAGTGCGTATGACATGCGGAAACTGCGATATCTTCGGTACTGTTGGGTTTCCAGCTGAGATATGCATTTTCAGTGATATTCTTAATGATTCTGCTGTTACAAGTGTACAGAATCACCGAAATCGCTGTTTTCGTGCTATTGAATGCGAAAAACACGTTTTCTGGTGTTTTCAGCACGCCACAGAGCGTTTGACATGCGGAAACTGCGACATCTGCGGTATCGATTGGTTTCCAGCTGAGATATGCATTTTCAGTGATATTCTTAATGATTCTGCTGTTACAAGTGTGCAGAATCACCGAAATCGCTGTTTTCGTGCTATTGAATGCGAAAAACACGTTTTCTGGTGTTTTCAGCACCCGACAGTGCGTTTGATGTGCGGAAACAGGGATATCTTCGTTTTCGTGCAGTTGCCAGCTGAGACATGCATTTTCTACGATAATCTTCATGATTCTGCTGTTACAAGTGTGCAGAATAACCGAAATCGCTGTTTTTGAGCTATTGAATGCGAAAAACACGTTTTCTGGTGTTTTCAGCACGCCACAGAGCGTTTGACATGCGGAATCTGCGATATCTTCGTTATCGTTGGGTTTCCAGCTGAGATATGCATTTTCAGTGATATTCTTAATGATTCTGCTGTTACAAGTGTGCAGAATCACCGAAATGGCTGTTTTCGTGCTATTGAATGCGAAAAACACGTTTTCTGGTGTTTTCAGCACTCCACAGAGCGTTTGATATGCGGAAACAGGGATATCTTCGTTTTCGTGCGGTTGCCAGCTGAGACAGGCATTTTCTACGATAATCTTCGAGTTTCTTGTGTGACAAGTGTGCAGAATCACCGGAATCGCTGTTTTCGTGCTATAGAATGCGAAAAATACGTTTTCTGGTGTTTTCAGCACTCCACAGTGCGTATGACATGCGGAAACTGCGACATCTGCGGTATCGCTCGGTTTCCAGCTGAGATATGCATTTTCAGTGATAATCTCCATGATTCTGCTTTAACAAGTGTGCAGAATCACCGAAATGGCTGTTTTCGTGCTATTGAATGCGAAAAACACGTTTTCTGGTGTTTTCAGCACTCCACAGAGCGTTTGATATGCGGAAACAGGGATATCTTCGTTTTCGTGCGGTTGCCAGCTGAGACAGGCATTTTCTACGATAATCTTCGAGTTTCTTGTGTGACAAGTGTGCAGAATCACCGGAATCGCTGTTTTCGTGCTATAGAATGCGAAAAACACGTTTTCTGGTGTTTTCAGCACTCCACAGTGCGTATGACATGCGGAAACTGCGATATCTTCGGTACTGTTGGGTTTCCAGCTGAAATATGCATTTTCAGTGATAATCTCCATGATTCTGCTGTTACAAGTGTGCCGAATCACCGAAATCGCTGTTTTCGTGCTATTGAATGCGAAAAACACGTTTTCTGGTGTTTTCAGCACGCCACAGAGCGTTTGACATGCGGAAACTGCGACATCTGCGGTATCGATTGGTTTCCAGCTGAGATATGCATTTTCAGTGATATTCTTAATGATTCTGCTGTTACAAGTGTGCAGAATCACCGAAATCGCTGTTTTCGTGCTATTGAATGCGAAAAACACGTTTTCTGGTGTTTTCAGCACCCGACAGTGCGTTTGATGTGCGGAAACAGGGATATCTTCGTTTTCGTGCAGTTGCCAGCTGAGACATGCATTTTCTACGATAATCTTCATGATTCTGCTGTTACAAGTGTGCAGAATAACCGAAATCGCTGTTTTTGAGCTATTGAATGCGAAAAACACGTTTTCTGGTGTTTTCAGCACGCCACAGAGCGTTTGACATGCGGAATCTGCGATATCTTCGTTATCGTTGGGTTTCCAGCTGAGATATGCATTTTCAGTGATATTCTTAATGATTCTGCTGTTACAAGTGTGCAGAATCACCGAAATGGCTGTTTTCGTGCTATTGAATGCGAAAAACACGTTTTCTGGTGTTTTCAGCACTCCACAGTGCGTATGACATGCGGAAACTGCGATATCTTCGGTATTGTTGGGTTTCCAGCTGAGATATGCATTTTCAGTGATAATCTTCGAGTTTCTTCTGTGACAAGTGTGCAGAATCACAGAAATCGCTGTTTTCGAGCTATTGAATGCGAAAAACACGTTTTCTGGTGTTTTCAGCACGCCACAGAGCGTTTGACAAGCGGAAACTGCGATATCTTCGTTATCGTTGGGTTTCCAGCTGAGATATGCATTTTCAGTGATGTTCTTAATGATTCTGCTGTTACAAGTGTGCAGAATCACCGAAATCGCTGTTTTCGTGCTATTGAATGCGAAAAACACGTTTTCTGGTGTTTTCAGCACTCCACAGAGCGTTTGACATGCGGAAACTGCGATATCTTCGGTATCGTTGGGTTTCCAGCTGAGATATGCATTTTCAGTGATAATCTTCATGATTCTGCTGTTACAAGTGTGCAGAATCCCCGAAAACGCTGTTTTCGTGCTATTGAATGCGAAAAACATGTTTTCTGGTGTTTTCAGCACTCCACAGAGCGTTTGACATGCGGAAACTGCGATATCTTCGGTATCGCCCGCTTTCCAGCTGAGATATGCATTTTCAGTGATAATCTTCGAGTTTCTTCTGTGACAAGTGTGCAGAATCACAGAAATCGCTGTTTTCGAGCTATTGAATGCGAAAAACACGTTTTCTGGTGTTTTCAGCACGCCTCAGAGCGTTTGACAAGCGGAAACTGCGATATCTTCGTTATCGTTGGGTTTCCAGCTGAGATATGCATTTTCAGTGATGTTCTTAATGATTCTGCTGTTACAAGTGTGCAGAATCACCGAAATCGCTGTTTTCGTGCTATTGAATGCGAAAAACACGTTTTCTGGTGTTTTCAGCACTCCACAGAGCGTTTGACATGCGGAAACTGCGATATCTTCGGTATCGTTGGGTTTCCAGCTGAGATATGCATTTTCAGTGATAATCTTCATGATTCTGCTGTTACAAGTGTGCAGAATCCCCGAAAACGCTGTTTTCGTGATATTGAATGCGAAAAACATGTTTTCTGGTGTTTTCAGCACTCCACAGAGCGTTTGACATGCGGAAACTGCGATATCTTCGGTATCGCTCGCTTTCCAGCTGAGATATGCATTTTCAGTGATAATCTCCATGATTCTGCTGTTACTAGTGTGTAGAATCACCGAAATCGCTGTTTTCGTGTTATTGAATGCGAATACCACGTTTTCTGGCGTTTTCAGCACTCCACAGAGCGTTTGACATGCGGAAACTGCGATATCTTCGGTATCGCTCGGTTTCCAGCTGAGATATGCATTTTCAGTGATAATCTTCATGATTCTGCTGTTACAAGTGTGCAGAATCACCCAAATCGCTGTTCTCGTGCTATAGAATGCGAAAAACACGTTATCTGGTGTTTTCAGCACTCCACAGAGCGTTTGACATGCGGAAACTGCGATATCTTCGGTATCGCTCGCTTTCCAGCTGAGATATGCATTTTCAGTGATAATCTCCATGATTCTGCTGTTACAAGTGTGCAGAATCACCGAAATCGCTGTTTTCGTGCTATTGAATGCGAAAAACACGTTTTCTGGTGTTTTCAGCACTCCACAGAGCGTTTGACATGCGGAAACTGCGATATCTTCGGTATCGCTCGCTTTCCAGCTGAGATATGCATTTTCAGTGATAATCTTCATGATTCTGCTGTTACAAGTGTGCAGAATCACCGAAATCGCTGTTTTCGTGATATAGATTGCGAAAAACACGTTTTCTGGTGTTTTCAGCACTCCACAGTGCGTATGACATGCGGAAACTGCGATATCTTCGGTATCGCTCGGTTTCCAGCTGAGATATGCATTTTCAGTGATAATCTTCTTGATTCTGCTGTTACAAGTGTGCAGAATCACCCAAATCGCTGTTCTCGTGCTATAGAATGCGAAAAACACGTTATCTGGTGTTTTCAGCACTCCACAGAGCGTTTGACATGCGGAAACTGCGATATCTTCGGTATCGTTGGGTTTCCAGCTGGGATATGCATTTTCAGTGATAAACTTCATGATTCTGCTGTTACAAGTGTGCAGAATCACCGAAATGGCTGTTTTCTTGCTATTGAATGCGAAAAACACGTTTTCTGGTGTTTTCAGCACCCGACAGTGCGTTTGATGTGCGGAAACATGGATATCTTCGTTTTCATGCGGTTGCCAGCTGAGACATGCATTTTCTACGATAATCTTCATGATTCTGCAGTTACAAGTGTGCAGAATCACCGAAATCGCTGTTTGCGTGCTATTGAATGCGAAAAACACGTTTTCTGGTGTTTTCAGCACTCCACAGAGCGTTTGACATGCGGAAACTGCGATATCTTCGGTATCGTTGGGTTTCCAGCTGAGATATGCATTTTCAGTGATAATCTTCATGATTCTGCTGTTACAAGTGTGCAGAATCCCCGAAAACGCTGTTTTCGTGCTATTGAATGCGAAAAACATGTTTTCTGGTGTTTTCAGCACTCCACAGAGCGTTTGACATGCGGAAACTGCGATATCTTCGGTATCGCTCGCTTTCCAGCTGAGATATGCATTTTCAGTGATAATCTCCATGATTCTGCTGTTACTAGTGTGTAGAATCACCGAAATCGCTGTTTTCGTGTTATTGAATGCGAAAACCACGTTTTCTGGCGTTTTCAGCACTCCACAGAGCGTTTGACATGCGGAAACTGCGATATCTTCGGTATCGCTCGGTTTCCAGCTGAGATATGCATTTCCAGTGATAATCTTCATGATTCTGCTGTTACAAGTGTGCAGAATCACCCAAATCGCTGTTCTCGTGCTATTGAATGCGAAAAACACGTTATCTGGTGTTTTCAGCACTCCACAGAGCGTTTGACATGCGGAAACTGCGATATCTTCGGTATCGCTCGCTTTCCAGCTGAGATATGCATTTTCAGTGATAATCTCCATGATTCTGCTGTTACCAGGGTGCAGAATCACCGAAATCGCTGTTTTCGTGCTATTGAATGCGAAAAACACGTATGCTGGTGTTTTCAGCACTCCACAGTGCGTATGACATGCGGAAACTGCGATATCTTCGGTATTGTTGGGTTTCCAGCTGAGATATGCATTTTCAGTGATAATCTTCGAGTTTCATCTGTGACAAGTGTGCAGAATCACAGAATTCGCTGTTTTCGAGCTCTTGAATGCGAAAAACACGTTTTCTGGTATTTTCAGCACGCCACAGAGCGTTTGACATGCGGAAACTGCGATATCTTCGTTATCGTTGGGTTTCCAGCTGAGATATTTGCATTTTCAGTGATATTCTTAATAATTCTGCTGTTACAAGTGTGCAGAATCACCGAAATCGCTGTTTTCGTGCTATTGAATGCGAAAAACACGTTATCTGGTGTATTCAGCACTCCACAGAGCGTTTGACATGCGGAAACTGCGATATCTTCGTTATCGTTGGGTTTCCAGCTGGGATATGCATTTTCAGTGATAAACTTCATGAATCTGCTGTTACAAGTGTGCAGAATCACCGAAATGGCTGTTTTCGTGCTATTGAATGCGAAAAACACGTTTTCTGGTGTTTTCAGCACTCCACAGTGCGTATGACATGCGGAAACTGCGATATCTTCGGTATCGCTCGGTTTCCAGCTGAGATATGCATTTTCAGTGATAATCTTCATGATTCTGCTGTTACAAGTGTGCAGAATCACCCAAATCGCTGTTCTCGTGCTATTGAATGCGAAAAACACGTTATCTGGTGTTTTCAGCACTCCACAGAGCGTTTGACATGCGGAAACTGCGATATCTTCGGTATCGCTCGCTTTCCAGCTGAGATATGCATTTTCAGTGATAATCTCCATGATTCTGCTGTTACCAGGGTGCAGAATCACCGAAATCGCTGTTTTCGTGCTATTGAATGCGAAAAACACGTATGCTGGTGTTTTCAGCACTCCACAGTGCGTATGACATGCGGAAACTGCGATATCTTCGGTATTGTTGGGTTTCCAGCTGAGATATGCATTTTCAGTGATAATCTTCGAGTTTCATCTGTGACAAGTGTGCAGAATCACAGAATTCGCTGTTTTCGAGCTCTTGAATGCGAAAAACACGTTTTCTGGTATTTTCAGCACGCCACAGTGCGTTTGACATGCGGAAACTGCGATATCTTCGTTATCGTTGGGTTTCCAGCTGAGATATTTGCATTTTCAGTGATATTCTTAATGATTCTGCTGTTACAAGTGTGCAGAATCACCGAAATGGCTGTTTTCTTGCTATTGAATGCGAAAAACACGTTTTCTGGTGTTTTCAGCACCCGACAGTGCGTTTGATGTGCGGAAACATGGATATCTTCGTTTTCATGCGGTTGCCAGCTGAGACATGCATTTTCTACGATAATCTTCATGATTCTGCAGTTACAAGTGTGCAGAATCACCGAAATCGCTGTTTGCGTGCTATTGAATGCGAAAAACACGTTTTCTGGTGTTTTCAGCACTCCACAGAGCGTTTGACATGCGGAAACTGCGATATCTTCGGTATCGTTGGGTTTCCAGCTGAGATATGCATTTTCAGTGATAATCTTCATGATTCTGCTGTTACAAGTGTGCAGAATCCCCGAAAACGCTGTTTTCGTGCTATTGAATGCGAAAAACATGTTTTCTGGTGTTTTCAGCACTCCACAGAGCGTTTGACATGCGGAAACTGCGATATCTTCGGTATCGCTCGCTTTCCAGCTGAGATATGCATTTTCAGTGATAATCTCCATGATTCTGCTGTTACTAGTGTGTAGAATCACCGAAATCGCTGTTTTCGTGTTATTGAATGCGAAAACCACGTTTTCTGGCGTTTTCAGCACTCCACAGAGCGTTTGACATGCGGAAACTGCGATATCTTCGGTATCGCTCGGTTTCCAGCTGAGATATGCATTTCCAGTGATAATCTTCATGATTCTGCTGTTACAAGTGTGCAGAATCACCCAAATCGCTGTTCTCGTGCTATTGAATGCGAAAAACACGTTATCTGGTGTTTTCAGCACTCCACAGAGCGTTTGACATGCGGAAACTGCGATATCTTCGGTATCGCTCGCTTTCCAGCTGAGATATGCATTTTCAGTGATAATCTCCATGATTCTGCTGTTACCAGGGTGCAGAATCACCGAAATCGCTGTTTTCGTGCTATTGAATGCGAAAAACACGTATGCTGGTGTTTTCAGCACTCCACAGTGCGTATGACATGCGGAAACTGCGATATCTTCGGTATTGTTGGGTTTCCAGCTGAGATATGCATTTTCAGTGATAATCTTCGAGTTTCATCTGTGACAAGTGTGCAGAATCACAGAATTCGCTGTTTTCGAGCTCTTGAATGCGAAAAACACGTTTTCTGGTATTTTCAGCACGCCACAGAGCGTTTGACATGCGGAAACTGCGATATCTTCGTTATCGTTGGGTTTCCAGCTGAGATATTTGCATTTTCAGTGATATTCTTAATGATTCTGCTGTTACAAGTGTGCAGAATCACCGAAATCGCTGTTTTCGTGCTATTGAATGCGAAAAACACGTATGCTGGTGTTTTCAGCACTCCACAGTGCGTATGACATGCGGAAACTGCGATATCTTCGGTATTGTTGGGTTTCCAGCTGAGATATGCATTTTCAGTGATAATCTTCGAGTTTCATCTGTGACAAGTGTGCAGAATCACAGAATTCGCTGTTTTCGAGCTCTTGAATGCGAAAAACACGTTTTCTGGTATTTTCAGCACGCCACAGTGCGTTTGACATGCGGAAACTGCGATATCTTCGTTATCGTTGGGTTTCCAGCTGAGATATTTGCATTTTCAGTGATATTCTTAATGATTCTGCTGTTACAAGTGTGCAGAATCACCGAAATCGCTGTTTTCGTGCTATTGAATGCGAAAAACACGTTATCTGGTGTATTCAGCACTCCACAGAGCGTTTGACATGCGGAAACTGCGATATCTTCGTTATCGTTGGGTTTCCAGCTGGGATATGCATTTTCAGTGATAAACTTCATGAATCTGCTGTTACAAGTGTGCAAAATCACCGAAATGGCTGTTTTCGTGCTATTGAATGCGAAAAACACGTTTTCTGGTGTTTTCAGCACTCCACAGTGCGTATGACATGCGGAAACTGCGATATCTTCGGTATCGCTAGGTTTCCAGCTGAGAAATGCATTTTCAGTGATAATCTTCATGATTCTGCAGTTACAAGTGTGCAGAATCACCGAAATCGCTGTTTTCGTGCTATTGAATGCGAAAAACACGTTTTCTGTTGTTTTCAGCACTCCACATGAGCGTTTGACATGCGGAAACTGCGATATCTTCGGTATCGTTGTTGTTTCCAGCTGAGATATGCATTTTCAGTGATATTCTTAATGATTCTGCGGTTACAGGTGTGCAGAATCACCGCAATCGCTGTTTTCGTGCTATTGAATGCGAAAAACACGTTTTCTGGTGTTTTCAGCACCCGACAGTGCGTTTGATGTGCGGAAACATGGATATCTTCGTTTTCATGCGGTTGCCAGCTGAGACATGCATTTTCTACGATAATCTTCATGATTCTGCTGTTACAAGTGTGCAGAATAACCGAAATCGCTGTTTTCGAGCTATTGAATGCGAAAAACACGTTTTCTGGTGTTTTCAGCACTCCACAGTGCGTATGACATGCGGAAACTGCGACATCTGCGGTATCGCTCGGTTTCCAGCTGAGATATGCATTTTCAGTGATAATCTTCATGATTCTGCTGTTACAAGTGTGCAGAATCACCGAAATCGCTGTTTTCTTGCTATTGAATGCGAAAAACACGTTTTCTGGTGTTTTCAGCACCCGACAGTGCGTTTGATGTGCGGAAACTGGGATATCTTCGTTTTCGTGCGGTTGCCAGCTGAGACATGCATTTTCTACGATAACCTTCATGATTCGGCTGTTACAAGTGTGCAGAATAACCGAAACCGCTGTTTTCGAGCTATTGAATGCGAATAACACGTTTTCTGGTGTTTTCAGCACTCCACAGAGCGTTTGACATGCGGAAACTGCGATATCTTCGGTATCGCTCGGTTTCCAGCTGAGATATGCATTTTCAGTGATAATCTTCATGATTCTGCTGTTACAAGTGTGCAGAATCACCGAAATCGCTGTTTTCGTGCCATTGAGTGCGAAAAACTCGTTTTCTGGTATTTCAGCACGCCAAAGAGCGTTTGACATGCGGAAACTGCGATATCTTCAGTATCGTTGGGTTTCCAGCTGAGATATGCATTTTCAGTGATAATATTCATGATTCTGCTGTTACAGGGGTGCAGAATCACCGAAATCGCTGTTTTCGTGCTATTGAATGCGAAAAACACGTTTTCTGGTGCTTTCAGCACGCCACAGAGCGTTTGACATGCGGAAACTGCGATATCTTCTGTATCGTTGGGTTTCCAGCTGAGATATGCATTTTCAGTGATAATCTTGATGATTCTGCTGTTACAAGTGTGCAGAATCACCGAAATCGCTGTTTTTGTGCTTTTGAATGCGAAAAACACGTTTTGTGGTGTTTTCAGCACTCCACAGAGCGTTTGACATGCGGAAACTGCGATATCTTCGGTATCGCTCGCTTTCCAGCTGAGATATGCATTTTCAGTGATAATCTCCATGATTCTGCTGTTACTAGTGTGTAGAATCACCGAAATCGCTGTTCTCGTGCTATAGAATGCGAAAAACACGTTATCTGGTGTTTTCAGCACTCCACAGAGCGTTTGACATGCGGAAACTGCGATATCTTCGGTATCGCTCGCTTTCCAGCTGAGATATGCATTTTCAGTGATAATCTCCATGATTCTGCTGTTACAAGTGTGCAGAATCACCGAAATCGCTGTTTTCGTGCTATTGAATGCGAAAAACACGTTTTCTGGTGTTTTCAGCACTCCACAGAGCGTTTGACATGCGGAAACTGCGATATCTTCGGTATCGCTCGCTTTCCAGCTGAGATATGCATTTTCAGTGATAATCTTCATGATTCTGCTGTTACAAGTGTGCAGAATCACCGAAATCGCTGTTTTCGTGATATAGATTGCGAAAAACACGTTTTCTGGTGTTTTCAGCACTCCACAGTGCGTATGACATGCGGAAACTGCGATATCTTCGGTATCGCTCGGTTTCCAGCTGAGATATGCATTTTCAGTGATAATCTTCTTGATTCTGCTGTTACAAGTGTGCAGAATCACCCAAATCGCTGTTCTCGTGCTATAGAATGCGAAAAACACGTTATCTGGTGTTTTCAGCACTCCACAGAGCGTTTGACATGCGGAAACTGCGATATCTTCGGTATCGTTGGGTTTCCAGCTGGGATATGCATTTTCAGTGATAAACTTCATGATTCTGCTGTTACAAGTGTGCAGAATCACCGAAATGGCTGTTTTCTTGCTATTGAATGCGAAAAACACGTTTTCTGGTGTTTTCAGCACCCGACAGTGCGTTTGATGTGCGGAAACATGGATATCTTCGTTTTCATGCGGTTGCCAGCTGAGACATGCATTTTCTACGATAATCTTCATGATTCTGCAGTTACAAGTGTGCAGAATCACCGAAATCGCTGTTTGCGTGCTATTGAATGCGAAAAACACGTTTTCTGGTGTTTTCAGCACTCCACAGAGCGTTTGACATGCGGAAACTGCGATATCTTCGGTATCGTTGGGTTTCCAGCTGAGATATGCATTTTCAGTGATAATCTTCATGATTCTGCTGTTACAAGTGTGCAGAATCCCCGAAAACGCTGTTTTCGTGCTATTGAATGCGAAAAACATGTTTTCTGGTGTTTTCAGCACTCCACAGAGCGTTTGACATGCGGAAACTGCGATATCTTCGGTATCGCTCGCTTTCCAGCTGAGATATGCATTTTCAGTGATAATCTCCATGATTCTGCTGTTACTAGTGTGTAGAATCACCGAAATCGCTGTTTTCGTGTTATTGAATGCGAAAACCACGTTTTCTGGCGTTTTCAGCACTCCACAGAGCGTTTGACATGCGGAAACTGCGATATCTTCGGTATCGCTCGGTTTCCAGCTGAGATATGCATTTCCAGTGATAATCTTCATGATTCTGCTGTTACAAGTGTGCAGAATCACCCAAATCGCTGTTCTCGTGCTATTGAATGCGAAAAACACGTTATCTGGTGTTTTCAGCACTCCACAGAGCGTTTGACATGCGGAAACTGCGATATCTTCGGTATCGCTCGCTTTCCAGCTGAGATATGCATTTTCAGTGATAATCTCCATGATTCTGCTGTTACCAGGGTGCAGAATCACCGAAATCGCTGTTTTCGTGCTATTGAATGCGAAAAACACGTATGCTGGTGTTTTCAGCACTCCACAGTGCGTATGACATGCGGAAACTGCGATATCTTCGGTATTGTTGGGTTTCCAGCTGAGATATGCATTTTCAGTGATAATCTTCGAGTTTCATCTGTGACAAGTGTGCAGAATCACAGAATTCGCTGTTTTCGAGCTCTTGAATGCGAAAAACACGTTTTCTGGTATTTTCAGCACGCCACAGAGCGTTTGACATGCGGAAACTGCGATATCTTCGTTATCGTTGGGTTTCCAGCTGAGATATTTGCATTTTCAGTGATATTCTTAATGATTCTGCTGTTACAAGTGTGCAGAATCACCGAAATCGCTGTTTTCGTGCTATTGAATGCGAAAAACACGTATGCTGGTGTTTTCAGCACTCCACAGTGCGTATGACATGCGGAAACTGCGATATCTTCGGTATTGTTGGGTTTCCAGCTGAGATATGCATTTTCAGTGATAATCTTCGAGTTTCATCTGTGACAAGTGTGCAGAATCACAGAATTCGCTGTTTTCGAGCTCTTGAATGCGAAAAACACGTTTTCTGGTATTTTCAGCACGCCACAGTGCGTTTGACATGCGGAAACTGCGATATCTTCGTTATCGTTGGGTTTCCAGCTGAGATATTTGCATTTTCAGTGATATTCTTAATGATTCTGCTGTTACAAGTGTGCAGAATCACCGAAATCGCTGTTTTCGTGCTATTGAATGCGAAAAACACGTTATCTGGTGTATTCAGCACTCCACAGAGCGTTTGACATGCGGAAACTGCGATATCTTCGTTATCGTTGGGTTTCCAGCTGGGATATGCATTTTCAGTGATAAACTTCATGAATCTGCTGTTACAAGTGTGCAAAATCACCGAAATGGCTGTTTTCGTGCTATTGAATGCGAAAAACACGTTTTCTGGTGTTTTCAGCACTCCACAGTGCGTATGACATGCGGAAACTGCGATATCTTCGGTATCGCTAGGTTTCCAGCTGAGAAATGCATTTTCAGTGATAATCTTCATGATTCTGCAGTTACAAGTGTGCAGAATCACCGAAATCGCTGTTTTCGTGCTATTGAATGCGAAAAACACGTTTTCTGTTGTTTTCAGCACTCCACATGAGCGTTTGACATGCGGAAACTGCGATATCTTCGGTATCGTTGTTGTTTCCAGCTGAGATATGCATTTTCAGTGATATTCTTAATGATTCTGCGGTTACAGGTGTGCAGAATCACCGCAATCGCTGTTTTCGTGCTATTGAATGCGAAAAACACGTTTTCTGGTGTTTTCAGCACCCGACAGTGCGTTTGATGTGCGGAAACATGGATATCTTCGTTTTCATGCGGTTGCCAGCTGAGACATGCATTTTCTACGATAATCTTCATGATTCTGCTGTTACAAGTGTGCAGAATAACCGAAATCGCTGTTTTCGAGCTATTGAATGCGAAAAACACGTTTTCTGGTGTTTTCAGCACTCCACAGTGCGTATGACATGCGGAAACTGCGACATCTGCGGTATCGCTCGGTTTCCAGCTGAGATATGCATTTTCAGTGATAATCTTCATGATTCTGCTGTTACAAGTGTGCAGAATCACCGAAATCGCTGTTTTCTTGCTATTGAATGCGAAAAACACGTTTTCTGGTGTTTTCAGCACCCGACAGTGCGTTTGATGTGCGGAAACTGGGATATCTTCGTTTTCGTGCGGTTGCCAGCTGAGACATGCATTTTCTACGATAACCTTCATGATTCGGCTGTTACAAGTGTGCAGAATAACCGAAACCGCTGTTTTCGAGCTATTGAATGCGAATAACACGTTTTCTGGTGTTTTCAGCACTCCACAGAGCGTTTGACATGCGGAAACTGCGATATCTTCGGTATCGCTCGGTTTCCAGCTGAGATATGCATTTTCAGTGATAATCTTCATGATTCTGCTGTTACAAGTGTGCAGAATCACCGAAATCGCTGTTTTCGTGCCATTGAGTGCGAAAAACTCGTTTTCTGGTATTTCAGCACGCCAAAGAGCGTTTGACATGCGGAAACTGCGATATCTTCAGTATCGTTGGGTTTCCAGCTGAGATATGCATTTTCAGTGATAATATTCATGATTCTGCTGTTACAGGGGTGCAGAATCACCGAAATCGCTGTTTTCGTGCTATTGAATGCGAAAAACACGTTTTCTGGTGCTTTCAGCACGCCACAGAGCGTTTGACATGCGGAAACTGCGATATCTTCTGTATCGTTGGGTTTCCAGCTGAGATATGCATTTTCAGTGATAATCTTGATGATTCTGCTGTTACAAGTGTGCAGAATCACCGAAATCGCTGTTTTTGTGCTTTTGAATGCGAAAAACACGTTTTGTGGTGTTTTCAGCACTCCACAGAGCGTTTGACATGCGGAAACTGCGATATCTTCGGTATCGCTCGGTTTCCAGCTGAGATATGCATTTTCAGTGATAATCTTCATGATTCTGCTGTTACAAGTGTGCAGAATCACCGAAATCGCTGTTTTCGTGCCATTGAGTGCGAAAAACTCGTTTTCTGGTATTTCAGCACGCCAAAGAGCGTTTGACATGCGGAAACTGCGATATCTTCAGTATCGTTGGGTTTCCAGCTGAGATATGCATTTTCAGTGATATTCTTAATGATTCTGCGGTTACAAGTGTGCAGAATCACCGCAATCGCTGTTTTCGTGTTATTGAATGCGAAAAACACGTTTTCTGGTGTTTTCAGCACTCCACAGTGCGTTTGACATGCGGAAACTGCGATATCTTCGGTATCGTTGTTGTTTCCAGCTGAGATATGCATTTACAGTGATATTCTTAATGGTTCTGCGGTTACAAGTGTGCAGAATCACCGCAATCTCTGTTTTCGTGCTATTGAATGCGAAAAACACGTTTTCTGGTGTTTTCAGCACCCGACAGTGCGTTTGATGTGCGGAAACAGGGATATCTTCGTTTTCGTGCGGTTGCCAGCTGAGACATGCATTTTCTACGATAATCTTCATGATTCTGCTGTTACAAGTGTGCAGAATAACCGAAATCGCTGTTTTCGAGCTATTGAATGCGAAAAACAGGTTTTCTGGTGTTTTCAGCACTCCACAGTCCGTATGACATGCAGAAACTGCGATATCTTCGGTATCGCTCGGTTTCCAGCTGAGATATGCATTTTCAGTGATAATCTTCGAGTTTCTTCTGTGACAAGTTTGCAGAATCACCGAAATCGCTGTTTTCGTGCTTTTGAATGCGAAAAACACGTTTTCTGGTGTTTTCAGCACTCCACAGAGCGTTTGACATGCGGAAACTGCGATATCTTCGGTATCGCTCGCTATCCAGCTGAGATATGCATTTTCAGTGATAATCTCCATGATTCTGGTGTTACAAGTGTGCAGAATCACCGAAATCGCTGTTTTCGTGCTATTGAATGCGAAAAACACGTTTTCTGGTGTTTTCAGCACGCCACAGAGCGTTTGACATGCGGAAACTGCGACATCTGCGGTATCGCTCGGTTTCCAGCTGAGATATGCATTTTCAGTGATAATCTTCGAGTTTCTTCTGTGACAAGTTTGCAGAATCACAGAAATCGCTGTTTTCGAGCTATTGAATGCGAAAAACACGTTTTCTGGTGTTTTCAGCACGCCACAGAGCGTTTGACAAGCGGAAACTGCGATATCTTCGTTATCGTTGGTTTTCCAGCTGAGATATGCATTTTCAGTGATATTCTTAATGATTCTGCTGTTACAAGTGTGCAGAATCACCGAAATCGCTGTTTTCGTGCTATTGAATGCGAAAAACACGTTTTCTGGTGTTTTCAGCACTCCACAGAGCGTTTGACATGCGGAAACTGCGATATCTTCGTTTTCGTGCGGTTGCCAGCTGAGACATGCATTTTCTACGATAATCTTCATGATTCTTCTGTTACAAGTGTGCAGAATAACCGAAATCGCTGTTTTCGTGCTATAGAATGTGAAAAACATGTTTTCTGGTGTTTGCAGCACCCGACAGTGCGTTTGATGTACGGAAACAGGGAAATCTTCGTTTTCGTGCGGTTGCCAGCTGAGACATGCATTTTCTACGATAATCTTCGAGTTTCTTCCCTGACAAGTGTGCAGAATCACAGAAATCGCAGTTTTCGTGCTATTGAATGCGAAAAACACGTTTTCTGGTGTTTTCAGCACTCCACAGAGCGTTTGACATGCGGAAACTGCGATATCTTCGGTATCGCTCGGTTTCCAGCTGAGATATGCATTTTCAGTGATAATCTTCGAGTTTCTTCTGTGACAAGTTTGCAGAATCACCGAAATCGCTGTTTTCGTGCTTTTGAATGCGAAAAACACGTTTTCTGGTGTTTTCAGCACTCCACAGAGCGTTTGACATGCGGAAACTGCGATATCTTCGGTATCGCTCGCTATCCAGCTGAGATATGCATTTTCAGTGATAATCTCCATGATTCTGGTGTTACAAGTGTGCAGAATCACCGAAATCGCTGTTTTCGTGATATTGAATGCGAAAAACACGTTTTCTGGTGTCTTCAGCACGCCACAGAGCGTTTGACATGCGGAAACTGCGACATCTGCGGTATCGCTCGGTTTCCAGCTGAGATATGCATTTTCTGTGATAATCTTCGAGTTTCTTCTGTGACAAGTTTGCAGAATCACCGAAATCGCTGTTTTCGTGCTTTTGAATGCGAAAAACACGTTTTCTGGTGTTTTCAGCACTCCACAGAGCGTTTGACATGCGGAAACTGCGATATCTTCGGTATCGCTCGCTATCCAGCTGAGATATGCATTTTCAGTGATAATCTCCATGATTCTGGTGTTACAAGTGTGCAGAATCACCGAAATCGCTGTTTTCGTGATATTGAATGCGAAAAACACGTTTTCTGGTGTTTTCAGCACGCCACAGAGCGTTTGACATGCGGAAACTGCGACATCTGCGGTATCGCTCGGTTTCCAGCTGAGATATGCATTTTCTGTGATAATCTTCATGATTCTACTGTTACAAGTGTGCAGAATCACCCAAATCGCTGTTTTCGTGATATTGAATGCGAAAAACACGTTTTCTGGTGTTTTCAGCACGCCACAGAGCGTTTGACATGCGGAAACTGCGACATCTGCGGTATCGCTCGGTTTCCAGCTGAGATATGCATTTTCTGTGATAATCTTCATGATTCTACTGTTACAAGTGTGCAGAATCACCGAAATCGCTGTTTTCGTGCTATAGAATGCGAAAAACACGTTTTCTGGTGTTTGCAGCACCCGACAGTGCGTTTGATGTACGGAAACAGGGAAATCTTCGTTTTCGTGCGGTGGCCAGCTGAGACATGCATTTTCTACGATAATCTTCGAGTTTCTTCCCTGACAAGTGTGCAGAATCACAGAAATCGCTGTTTTCGTGCTATTGAATGCGAAAAACACGTTTTCTGGTGTTTTCAGCACTCCACAGAGCGTTTGACATGCGGAAACTGCGATATCTTCGGTATCGATGGGTTTCCAGCTGAGATATGCATTTTCAGTGATAATCTTCATGATTCTGCTGTTACAAGTGTGCAGAATCACCGAAATCGCTGTTTTCGTGCTTTTGAATGCGAAAAACACGTTTTCTGGTGTTTTCAGCACTCCACAGAGCGTTTGACATGCGGAAACTGCGATATCTTCGGTATCGCTCGCTATCCAGCTGAGATATGCATTTTCAGTGATAATCTCCATGATTCTGGTGTTACAAGTGTGCAGAATCACCGAAATCGCTGTTTTCGTGATATTGAATGCGAAAAACACGTTTTCTGGTATTTTCAGCACGCCACAGAGCGTTTGACATGCGGAAACTGCGACATCTGCGGTATCGCTCGGTTTCCAGCTGAGATATGCATTTTCTGTGATAATCTTCATGATTCTACTGTTACAAGTGTGCAGAATCACAGAAATCGCTGTTTTCGAGCTATTGAATGCGAAAAACACGTTTTCTGGTGTTTTCAGCACTCCACAGTGCGTATGACATGCGGAAACTGCGATATCTTCGGTATTGTTGGGTTTCCAGCTGCGATATGCATTTTCAGTGATAATCTTCATGATTCTACTGTTACAAGTGTGCAGAATCACAGAAATCGCTGTTTTCGAGCTATTGAATGCGAAAAACACGTTTTCTGGTGTTTTCAGCACTCCACAGAGCGTTTGACATGCGGAAACTGCGATATCTTCGGTATCGCTCGCTATCCAGCTGAGATATGCATTTTCAGTGATAATCTCCATGATTCTGGTGTTACAAGTGTGCAGAATCACCGAAATCGCTGTTTGCGTGCTATTGAATGCGAGGAACACGTTTTCTGGTGTTTTCAGCACTCCACAGTGCGTATGACATGCGGAAACTGCGATATCTTCGGTATTGTTGGGTTTCCAGCTGAGATATGCATTTTCAGTGATAATCTTCGAGTTTCTTCTGTGACAAGGGTGCAGAATCACAGAAATCGTTGTTTTCGAGCTATTGAATGCGAAAAACACGTTTTCTGGTGTTTTCAGCACGCCACAGAGCGTTTGACATGCGGAAACTGCGATATCTTCGTTATCGTTGGGTTTCCAGCTGAGATATGCATTTTCAGTGATATTCTTAATGATTCTGCTGTTACAAGTGTGCAGAATCACCGAAATCGCTGTTTTCGTGCTATTGAATGCGAAAAACACGTTTTCTGGTGTTTTCAGCACTCCACAGAGCGTTTGACATGCGGAAACTGCGATATCTTCGTTATCGTTGGGTTTCCAGCTGGGATATGCATTTTCAGTGATAAACTTCATGATTCTGCTGTTACAAGTGTGCAGAATCACCGAAATGGCTGTTTTCGTGCTATTGAATGCGAAAAACACGTTTTCTGGTGTTTTCAGCACTCCACAGTGCGTATGACATGCGGAAACTGCGATATCTTCGGTATCGCTCGGTTTCCAGCTGAGATATGCATTTTCAGTGATAATCTTCATGATTCTGCTGTTACAAGTGTGCAGAATCACCGAAATCGCTGTTTTCGTGCTATAGAATGCGAAAAACACGTTTTCTGGTGTTTTCAGCACTCCACAGTGCGTATGACATGCGGAAACTGCGACATCTTCGGTATCGCTCGGTTTCCAGCTGAGATATGCATTTTCAGTGATAATCTTCATGATTCTGCTGTTACAAGTGTGCAGAATCACCGAAATCGCTGTTTTCGTGCTATAGAATGCGAAAAACACGTTTTCTGGTGTTTTCAGCACTCCACAGTGCGTATGACATGCGGAAACTGCGATATCTTCGATATTACTGGGTTTCCAGCTGAGATATGCATTTTCAGTGATAATCTCCATGATTCTGGTGTTACAAGTGTGCAGAGTCACCGTAATCGCTGTTTTCGTGCTATTGAATGCGAAAAACTCGTTTTCTGGTGTTTTCAGCACCCGACAGTGCGATTGATGTGCGGAAACAGGGATATCTTCGTTTTCGTGCGGTTGGCAGCTGAGACATGCATTTTCTACGATAATCTTCATGATTCTGCTGTTGCAAGTGTGCAGAATAACCGAAATCGCTGTTTTCGTGCTATACAATGTGAAAAACATGTTTTCTGGTGTTTGCAGCACCCGACAGTGCGTTTGATGTACGGAAACAGGGAAATCTTCGTTTTCGTGCGGTTGCCAGCTGAGACATGCATTTTCTACGATAATCTTCGAGTTTCTTCTCTGACAAGTGTGCAGAATCACAGAAATCGCTGATTTCGAGCTATTGAATGCGAAAAACACGTTTTCTGGTGTTTTCAGCACTCCACAGAGCGTTTGACATGCGGAAACTGCGATATCTTCGGTATCGTTGGGTTTCCAGCTGAGATATGCATTTTCAGTGATAATCTTCATGATTCTGCTGTTACAAGTGTGCAGAATCCCCGAAAACGCTGTTTTCGTGCTATTGAATGCGAAAAACATGTTTTCTGGTGTTTTCAGCACACCACAGAGCGTTTGACATGCGGAAACTGCGATATCTTCGGTATCGCTCGCTTTCCAGCTGAGATATGCATTTTCAGTGATAATCTCCATGATTCTGGTGTTACAAGTGTGCAGAATCACCGAAATCGCTGTTTTCGTGCTATAGAATGCGAAAAACACTTTTTCTGGTGTTTTCAGCACGCCACAGAGCGTTTGACATGCGGAAACTGCGACATCTGCGGTATCGCTCGGTTTCCAGCTGAGATATGCATTTTCTGTGATAATCATCATGATTCTACTGTTACAAGTGTGCACAATCACAGAAATCGCTGTTTTCGAGCTATTGAATGCGAAAAACACGGTTTCTGGTGTTTTCAGCACGCCACAGAGCGTTTGACAAGCGGAAACTGCGATATCTTCGTTATCGTTGGTTTTCCAGCTGAGATATGCATTTTCAGTGAAATTCTTAATGATTCTGCTGTTACAAGTGTGCAGAATCACCGAAATCGCTGTTTTCGTGCTATTGAATGCGAAAAACACGTTTTCTGGTGTTTTCAGCACTCCACAGAGCGTTTGACATGCGGAAACTGCGATATCTTCGGTATCGTTGGGTTTCCAGCTGAGATATGCATTTTCAGTGATAATCTTCATGATTCTGCTGTTACAAGTGTGCAGAATCCCCGAAAACGCTGTTTTCGTGCTATTGAATGCGAAAAACTTGTTTACTGGTGTTTTCAGCACTCCACAGAGCGTTTGACATGCGGAAACTGCGATATCTTCGGTATCGCTCGCTTTCCAGCTGAGATATGCATTTTCAGTGATAATCTCCATGATTCTGCTGTTACAAGTGTGCAGAATCACCGAAATCGCTGTTTTCGTGCTATTGAATGCGAAAAACACGTTTTCTGGTGTTTTCAGCACTCCACAGAGCGTTTTACATGCGGAAACTGCGATACCTTTGGTATCGCTCGGTTTCCAGCTGAGATATGCATTTTCAGTGATAATCTTCATGATTCTGCTGTTACAAGTGTGCAGAATCACCGAAATCGCTGTTTTCGTGCTATAGAATGCGAAAAACACGTGTTCTGGTGTTTTCAGCACTCCACAGAGCGTTTGACATGCGGAAACTGCGATATCTTCGGTATTGTTGGGTTTCCAGCTGGGATATGCATTTTCAGTGATAATCTTCGAGTTTCTTCTGTGACAAGTGTGCAGAATCACAGAAATCGCTGTTTTCGAGCTATTGAATGCGAAAAACACGTTTTCTGGTGTTTTCAGCACGCCACAGAGCGTTTGACAAGCGGAAACTGCGATATCTTCGTTATCGTTGGTTTTCCAGCTGAGATATGCATTTTCAGTGATATTCTTAATGATTCTGCTGTTACAAGTGTGCAGAATCATCGAAATCGCTCTTTTGGAGCTATTTAATGCGAGGAACACGTTTTCTGGTGTTTTCAGCACTCCACAGTGCGTATGACATGCGGAAACTGCGATATCTTCGGTATTATTGGGTTTCCAGCTGAGATATGCATTTTCAGTGATAATCTTCGAGTTTCTTCTGTGACAAGGGTGCAGAATCACAGAAATCGTTGTTTTCGAGCTATTGAATGCGAAAAACACGTTTTCTGGTGTTTTCAGCACGCCACAGAGCGTTTGACAAGCGGAAACTGCGATATCTTCGGTATCGCTCGCTATCCAGCTGAGATATGCATTTTCAGTGATAATCTCCATGATTCTGGTGTTACAAGTGTGCAGAATCACAGAAATCGCTGTTTTCGAGCTATTGAATGCGAAAAACACGTTTTCTGGTGTTTTCAGCACTCCACAGAGCGTTTGACATGCGGAAACTGCGATATCTTCGGTATCGCTCGCTATCCAGCTGAGATATGCATTTTCAGTGATAATCTCCATGACTCTGGTGTTACAAGTGTGCAGAATCACCGAAATCGCTGTTTTCGTGCTTTTGAATGCGAAAAACACGTTTTCTGGTGTTTTCAGCACTCCACAGAGCGTTTGACATGCGGAAACTGCGATATCTTCGGTATCGCTCGCTATCCAGCTGAGATATGCATTTTCAGTGATAATCTCCATGATTCTGGTGTTACAAGTGTGCAGAATCACCGAAATCGCTGTTTTCGTGATATTGAATGCGAAAAACACGTTTTCTGGTGTCTTCAGCACGCCACAGAGCGTTTGACATGCGGAAACTGCGACATCTGCGGTATCGCTCGGTTTCCAGCTGAGATACGCATTTTCTGTGATAATCTTCGAGTTTCTTCTGTGACAAGTTTGCAGAATCACCGAAATCGCTGTTTTCGTGCTTTTGAATGCGAAAAACACGTTTTCTGGTGTTTTCAGCACTCCACAGAGCGTTTGACATGCGGAAACTGCGATATCTTCGGTATCGCTCGCTATCCAGCTGAGATATGCATTTTCAGTGATAATCTCCATGATTCTGGTGTTACAAGTGTGCAGAATCACCGAAATCGCTGTTTTCGTGATATTGAATGCGAAAAACACGTTTTCTGGTGTTTTCAGCACGCCACAGAGCGTTTGACATGCGGAAACTGCGACATCTGCGGTATCGCTCGGTTTCCAGCTGAGATATGCATTTTCTGTGATAATCTTCATGATTCTACTGTTACAAGTGTGCAGAATCACCCAAATCGCTGTTTTCGTGATATTGAATGCGAAAAACACGTTTTCTGGTGTTTTCAGCACGCCACAGAGCGTTTGACATGCGGAAACTGCGACATCTGCGGCATCGCTCGGTTTCCAGCTGAGATATGCATTTTCTGTGATAATCTTCATGATTCTACTGTTACAAGTGTGCAGAATCACCGAAATCGCTGTTTTCGTGCTATAGAATGCGAAAAACACGTTTTCTGGTGTTTGCAGCACCCGACAGTGCGTTTGATGTACGGAAACAGGGAAATCTTCGTTTTCGTGCGGTGGCCAGCTGAGACATGCATTTTCTACGATAATCTTCGAGTTTCTTCCCTGACAAGTGTGCAGAATCACAGAAATCGCTGTTTTCGTGCTATTGAATGCGAAAAACACGTTTTCTGGTGTTTTCAGCACTCCACAGAGCGTTTGACATGCGGAAACTGCGATATCTTCGGTATCGTTGGGTTTCCAGCTGAGATATGCATTTTCAGTGATAATCTTCATGATTCTGCTGTTACAAGTGTGCAGAATCACCGAAATCGCTGTTTTCGTGCTTTTGAATGCGAAAAACACGTTTTCTGGTGTTTTCAGCACTCCACAGAGCGTTTGACATGCGGAAACTGCGATATCTTCGGTATCGCTCGCTATCCAGCTGAGATATGCATTTTCAGTGATAATCTCCATGATTCTGGTGTTACAAGTGTGCAGAATCACCGAAATCGCTGTTTTCGTGATATTGAATGCGAAAAACACGTTTTCTGGTATTTTCAGCACGCCACAGAGCGTTTGACATGCGGAAACTGCGACATCTGCGGTATCGCTCGGTTTCCAGCTGAGATATGCATTTTCTGTGATAATCTTCATGATTCTACTGTTACAAGTGTGCAGAATCACAGAAATCGCTGTTTTCGAGCTATTGAATGCGAAAAACACGTTTTCTGGTGTTTTCAGCACTCCACAGTGCGTATGACATGCGGAAACTGCGATATCTTCGGTATTGTTGGGTTTCCAGCTGCGATATGCATTTTCAGTGATAATCTTCATGATTCTACTGTTACAAGTGTGCAGAATCACAGAAATCGCTGTTTTCGAGCTATTGAATGCGAAAAACACGTTTTCTGGTGTTTTCAGCACTCCACAGAGCGTTTGACATGCGGAAACTGCGATATCTTCGGTATCGCTCGCTATCCAGCTGAGATATGCATTTTCAGTGATAATCTCCATGATTCTGGTGTTACAAGTGTGCAGAATCACCGAAATCGCTGTTTGCGTGCTATTGAATGCGAGGAACACGTTTTCTGGTGTTTTCAGCACTCCACAGTGCGTATGACATGCGGAAACTGCGATATCTTCGGTATTGTTGGGTTTCCAGCTGAGATATGCATTTTCAGTGATAATCTTCGAGTTTCTTCTGTGACAAGGGTGCAGAATCACAGAAATCGTTGTTTTCGAGCTATTGAATGCGAAAAACACGTTTTCTGGTGTTTTCAGCACGCCACAGAGCGTTTGACATGCGGAAACTGCGATATCTTCGTTATCGTTGGGTTTCCAGCTGAGATATGCATTTTCAGTGATATTCTTAATGATTCTGCTGTTACAAGTGTGCAGAATCACCGAAATCACTGTTTTCGTGCTATTGAA
This sequence comes from Anthophora plumipes, assembly GCA_951804975.1. Taxonomy (NCBI): domain Eukaryota; kingdom Metazoa; phylum Arthropoda; class Insecta; order Hymenoptera; family Apidae; genus Anthophora; species Anthophora plumipes. The sequence goes on along the minus strand of CATORF010000924.1, from coordinate 1,582,508 downwards.
TGCGAAAAACACGTTTTCTGGTGTTTTCAGCACTCCACAGAGCGTTTGACATGCGGAAACTGCGATATCTTCGTTATCGTTGGGTTTCCAGCTGGGATATGCATTTTCAGTGATAAACTTCATGATTCTGCTGTTACAAGTGTGCAGAATCACCGAAATGGCTGTTTTCGTGCTATTGAATGCGAAAAACACGTTTTCTGGTGTTTTCAGCACTCCACAGTGCGTATGACATGCGGAAACTGCGATATCTTCGGTATCGCTCGGTTTCCAGCTGAGATATGCATTTTCAGTGATAATCTTCATGATTCTGCTGTTACAAGTGTGCAGAATCACCGAAATCGCTGTTTTCGTGCTATAGAATGCGAAAAACACGTTTTCTGGTGTTTTCAGCACTCCACAGTGCGTATGACATGCGGAAACTGCGACATCTTCGGTATCGCTCGGTTTCCAGCTGAGATATGCATTTTCAGTGATAATCTTCATGATTCTGCTGTTACAAGTGTGCAGAATCACCGAAATCGCTGTTTTCGTGCTATAGAATGCGAAAAACACGTTTTCTGGTGTTTTCAGCACTCCACAGTGCGTATGACATGCGGAAACTGCGATATCTTCGATATTACTGGGTTTCCAGCTGAGATATGCATTTTCAGTGATAATCTCCATGATTCTGGTGTTACAAGTGTGCAGAGTCACCGTAATCGCTGTTTTCGTGCTATTGAATGCGAAAAACTCGTTTTCTGGTGTTTTCAGCACCCGACAGTGCGATTGATGTGCGGAAACAGGGATATCTTCGTTTTCGTGCGGTTGGCAGCTGAGACATGCATTTTCTACGATAATCTTCATGATTCTGCTGTTGCAAGTGTGCAGAATAACCGAAATCGCTGTTTTCGTGCTATACAATGTGAAAAACATGTTTTCTGGTGTTTGCAGCACCCGACAGTGCGTTTGATGTACGGAAACAGGGAAATCTTCGTTTTCGTGCGGTTGCCAGCTGAGACATGCATTTTCTACGATAATCTTCGAGTTTCTTCTCTGACAAGTGTGCAGAATCACAGAAATCGCTGATTTCGAGCTATTGAATGCGAAAAACACGTTTTCTGGTGTTTTCAGCACTCCACAGAGCGTTTGACATGCGGAAACTGCGATATCTTCGGTATCGTTGGGTTTCCAGCTGAGATATGCATTTTCAGTGATAATCTTCATGATTCTGCTGTTACAAGTGTGCAGAATCCCCGAAAACGCTGTTTTCGTGCTATTGAATGCGAAAAACATGTTTTCTGGTGTTTTCAGCACACCACAGAGCGTTTGACATGCGGAAACTGCGATATCTTCGGTATCGCTCGCTTTCCAGCTGAGATATGCATTTTCAGTGATAATCTCCATGATTCTGGTGTTACAAGTGTGCAGAATCACCGAAATCGCTGTTTTCGTGCTATAGAATGCGAAAAACACGTTTTCTGGTGTTTTCAGCACGCCACAGAGCGTTTGACATGCGGAAACTGCGACATCTGCGGTATCGCTCGGTTTCCAGCTGAGATATGCATTTTCTGTGATAATCATCATGATTCTACTGTTACAAGTGTGCACAATCACAGAAATCGCTGTTTTCGAGCTATTGAATGCGAAAAACACGGTTTCTGGTGTTTTCAGCACGCCACAGAGCGTTTGACAAGCGGAAACTGCGATATCTTCGTTATCGTTGGTTTTCCAGCTGAGATATGCATTTTCAGTGAAATTCTTAATGATTCTGCTGTTACAAGTGTGCAGAATCACCGAAATCGCTGTTTTCGTGCTATTGAATGCGAAAAACACGTTTTCTGGTGTTTTCAGCACTCCACAGAGCGTTTGACATGCGGAAACTGCGATATCTTCGGTATCGTTGGGTTTCCAGCTGAGATATGCATTTTCAGTGATAATCTTCATGATTCTGCTGTTACAAGTGTGCAGAATCCCCGAAAACGCTGTTTTCGTGCTATTGAATGCGAAAAACTTGTTTACTGGTGTTTTCAGCACTCCACAGAGCGTTTGACATGCGGAAACTGCGATATCTTCGGTATCGCTCGCTTTCCAGCTGAGATATGCATTTTCAGTGATAATCTCCATGATTCTGCTGTTACAAGTGTGCAGAATCACCGAAATCGCTGTTTTCGTGCTATTGAATGCGAAAAACACGTTTTCTGGTGTTTTCAGCACTCCACAGAGCGTTTTACATGCGGAAACTGCGATACCTTTGGTATCGCTCGGTTTCCAGCTGAGATATGCATTTTCAGTGATAATCTTCATGATTCTGCTGTTACAAGTGTGCAGAATCACCGAAATCGCTGTTTTCGTGCTATAGAATGCGAAAAACACGTGTTCTGGTGTTTTCAGCACTCCACAGAGCGTTTGACATGCGGAAACTGCGATATCTTCGGTATTGTTGGGTTTCCAGCTGGGATATGCATTTTCAGTGATAATCTTCGAGTTTCTTCTGTGACAAGTGTGCAGAATCACAGAAATCGCTGTTTTCGAGCTATTGAATGCGAAAAACACGTTTTCTGGTGTTTTCAGCACGCCACAGAGCGTTTGACAAGCGGAAACTGCGATATCTTCGTTATCGTTGGTTTTCCAGCTGAGATATGCATTTTCAGTGATATTCTTAATGATTCTGCTGTTACAAGTGTGCAGAATCATCGAAATCGCTCTTTTGGAGCTATTTAATGCGAGGAACACGTTTTCTGGTGTTTTCAGCACTCCACAGTGCGTATGACATGCGGAAACTGCGATATCTTCGGTATTATTGGGTTTCCAGCTGAGATATGCATTTTCAGTGATAATCTTCGAGTTTCTTCTGTGACAAGGGTGCAGAATCACAGAAATCGTTGTTTTCGAGCTATTGAATGCGAAAAACACGTTTTCTGGTGTTTTCAGCACGCCACAGAGCGTTTGACATGCGGAAACTGCGATATCTTCGTTATCGTTGGGTTTCCAGCTGAGATATGCATTTTCAGTGATATTCTTAATGATTCTGCTGTTACAAGTGTGCAGAATCACCGAAATCGCTGTTTTCGTGCTATAGAATGCGAAAAACACGTTTTCTGGTGTTTTCAGCACTCCACAGTGCGTATGACATGCGGAAACTGCGATATCTTCGGTATTGTTGGGTTTCCAGCTGAGATATGCATTTTCAGTGATAATCTCCATGATTCTGGTGTTACAAGTGTGCAGAGTCACCGCAATCGCTGTTTTCGTGCTATTGAATGCGAAAAACTCGTTTTCTGGTGTTTTCAGCACCCGACAGTGCGATTGATGTCCGGAAACAGGGATATCTTCGTTTTCGTGCGGTTGCCAGCTGAGACATGCATTTTCTACAATAATCTTCATGATTCTGCTGTTGCAAGTGTGCAGAATAACCTAAATCGCTGTTTTCGTGCTATACAATGTGAAAAACATGTTTTCTGGTGTTTGCAGCACCCGACAGTGCGTTTGATGTACGGAAACAGGGAAATCTTCGTTTTCGTGCGGTTGCCAGCTGAGACATGCATTTTCTACGATAATCTTCGAGTTTCTTCTCTGACAAGTGTGCAGAATCACAGAAATCGTTGTTTTCGTGCTATTGAATGCGAAAAACACGTTTTCTGGTGTTTTCAGCACTCCACAGAGCGAATGACATGCGGAAACTGCGATATCTTCGGTATCGTTGGGTTTCCAGCTGAGATATGCATTTTCATTGATAATCGTCATGATTCTGCTGTTACAAGTGTGCAGAATCCCCGAAAACGCTGTTTTCGTGCTATTGAATGCGAAAAACATGTTTTCTGGTGTTTTCAGCACACCACAGAGCGTTTGACATGCGGAAACTGCGATATCTTCGGTATCGCTCGCTTTCCAGCTGAGATATGCATTTTCAGTGATATTCTCCATGATTCTAGTGTTACAAGTGTGCAGAATCACCGAAATCGCTGTTTTCGTGCTATTGAATGCGAAAAACACGTTTTCTGGTGTTTTCAGCACGCCACAGAGCGTTTGACATGCGGAAACTGCGACATCTGCGGTATCGCTCGGTTTCCAGCTGAGATATGCATTTGCAGTGATAATCTTTATGATTCTACTGTTACAAGTGTGCAGAATCACCGAAATCGCTGTTTTCGTGCTATAGAATGCGAAAAACACGTTTTCTGGTGTTTTCAGCACTCCACAGTGCGTATGACATGCGGAAACTGCGATATCTTCGGTATTGTTGGGTTTCCAGCTGAGATATGCATTTTCAGTGATAATCTTCGAGTTTCTTCTGTGACAAGTGTGCAGAATCACAGAAATCGCTGTTTTCGAGCTATTGAATGCGAAAAACACGTTTTCTGGTGTTTTCAGCACGCCACAGAGCGTTTGACAAGCGGAAACTGCGATATCTTCGTTATCGTTGGGTTTCCAGCTGAGATATGCATTTTCAGTGATATTCTTAATGATTCTGCTGTTACAAGTGTGCAGAATCACCGAAATCGCTGTTTTCGTGCTATTGAATGCGAAAAACACGTTTTCTGGTGTTTTCAGCACTCCACAGAGCGTTTTACATGCGGAAACTGCGATACCTTTGGTATCGCTCGGTTTCCAGCTGAGATATGCATTTTCAGTGATAATCTTCATGATTCTGCTGTTACAAGTGTGCAGAATCACCGAAATCGCTGTTTTCGTGCTATAGAATGCGAAAAACACGTGTTCTGGTGTTTTCAGCACTCCACAGAGCGTTTGACATGCGGAAACTGCGATATCTTCGGTATTGTTGGGTTTCCAGCTGGGATATGCATTTTCAGTGATAATCTTCGAGTTTCTTCTGTGACAAGTGTGCAGAATCACAGAAATCGCTGTTTTCGAGCTATTGAATGCGAAAAACACGTTTTCTGGTGTTTTCAGCACGCCACAGAGCGTTTGACAAGCGGAAACTGCGATATCTTCGTTATCGTTGGTTTTCCAGCTGAGATATGCATTTTCAGTGATATTCTTAATGATTCTGCTGTTACAAGTGTGCAGAATCATCGAAATCGCTCTTTTGGAGCTATTTAATGCGAGGAACACGTTTTCTGGTGTTTTCAGCACTCCACAGTGCGTATGACATGCGGAAACTGCGATATCTTCGGTATTATTGGGTTTCCAGCTGAGATATGCATTTTCAGTGATAATCTTCGAGTTTCTTCTGTGACAAGGGTGCAGAATCACAGAAATCGTTGTTTTCGAGCTATTGAATGCGAAAAACACGTTTTCTGGTGTTTTCAGCACGCCACAGAGCGTTTGACATGCGGAAACTGCGATATCTTCGTTATCGTTGGGTTTCCAGCTGAGATATGCATTTTCAGTGATATTCTTAATGATTCTGCTGTTACAAGTGTGCAGAATCACCGAAATCGCTGTTTTCGTGCTATAGAATGCGAAAAACACGTTTTCTGGTGTTTTCAGCACTCCACAGTGCGTATGACATGCGGAAACTGCGATATCTTCGGTATTGTTGGGTTTCCAGCTGAGATATGCATTTTCAGTGATAATCTCCATGATTCTGGTGTTACAAGTGTGCAGAGTCACCGCAATCGCTGTTTTCGTGCTATTGAATGCGAAAAACTCGTTTTCTGGTGTTTTCAGCACCCGACAGTGCGATTGATGTCCGGAAACAGGGATATCTTCGTTTTCGTGCGGTTGCCAGCTGAGACATGCATTTTCTACAATAATCTTCATGATTCTGCTGTTGCAAGTGTGCAGAATAACCTAAATCGCTGTTTTCGTGCTATACAATGTGAAAAACATGTTTTCTGGTGTTTGCAGCACCCGACAGTGCGTTTGATGTACGGAAACAGGGAAATCTTCGTTTTCGTGCGGTTGCCAGCTGAGACATGCATTTTCTACGATAATCTTCGAGTTTCTTCTCTGACAAGTGTGCAGAATCACAGAAATCGTTGTTTTCGTGCTATTGAATGCGAAAAACACGTTTTCTGGTGTTTTCAGCACTCCACAGAGCGAATGACATGCGGAAACTGCGATATCTTCGGTATCGTTGGGTTTCCAGCTGAGATATGCATTTTCATTGATAATCGTCATGATTCTGCTGTTACAAGTGTGCAGAATCCCCGAAAACGCTGTTTTCGTGCTATTGAATGCGAAAAACATGTTTTCTGGTGTTTTCAGCACACCACAGAGCGTTTGACATGCGGAAACTGCGATATCTTCGGTATCGCTCGCTTTCCAGCTGAGATATGCATTTTCAGTGATATTCTCCATGATTCTAGTGTTACAAGTGTGCAGAATCACCGAAATCGCTGTTTTCGTGCTATTGAATGCGAAAAACACGTTTTCTGGTGTTTTCAGCACGCCACAGAGCGTTTGACATGCGGAAACTGCGACATCTGCGGTATCGCTCGGTTTCCAGCTGAGATATGCATTTGCAGTGATAATCTTTATGATTCTACTGTTACAAGTGTGCAGAATCACCGAAATCGCTGTTTTCGTGCTATAGAATGCGAAAAACACGTTTTCTGGTGTTTTCAGCACTCCACAGTGCGTATGACATGCGGAAACTGCGATATCTTCGGTATTGTTGGGTTTCCAGCTGAGATATGCATTTTCAGTGATAATCTTCGAGTTTCTTCTGTGACAAGTGTGCAGAATCACAGAAATCGCTGTTTTCGAGCTATTGAATGCGAAAAACACGTTTTCTGGTGTTTTCAGCACGCCACAGAGCGTTTGACAAGCGGAAACTGCGATATCTTCGTTATCGTTGGGTTTCCAGCTGAGATATGCATTTTCAGTGATATTCTTAATGATTCTGCTGTTACAAGTGTGCAGAATCACCGAAATCGCTGTTTTCGTGCTATTGAATGCGAAAAACACGTTTTCTGGTGTTTTCAGCACTCCACAGAGCGTTTGACATGCGGAAACTGCGATATCTTCGGTATCGTTGGGTTTCCAGCTGAGATATGCATTTTCAGTGATAATCTTCATGATTCTGCTGTTACAAGTGTGCAGAATCCCCGAAAACGCTGTTTTCGTGCTATTGAATGCGAAAAACATGTTTTCTGGTGTTTTCAGCACTCCACAGAGCGTTTGACATGCGGAAACTGTGATATCTTCGGTATCGCTCGCATTCCAGCTGAGATATGCATTTTCAGTGATAATCTCCATGATTCTGCTGTTACAAGTGTGCAGAATCACCGAAATTGCTGTTTTCGTGCTATTGAATGCGAAAAACACGTTTTCTGGTGTTTTCAGCACTCCACAGAGCGTTTTACATGCGGAAACTGCGATATCTTCGGTATCGCTCGGTTTCCAGCTGAGATATGCATTTTCAGTGATAATCTTCATGATTCTGCTGTTACAAGTGTGCAGAATCACCGAAATCGCTGTTTTCGTGCTATAGAATGCGAGAAACACGTTTTCTGGTGTTTTCACCACTCCACAGTGCGTTTGATATGCAGAACCGGGGATATCTTGGTTTTCGTGGGGCTTCAAGCTGAGATATGCATTTTCTGCGATAATCTTGGTGACGCTTCTGTGAGAAATATGCAGAATCATCGATATCGCTCTTTTAGAGCTATTTAATGCGAGGAACACGTTTTCTGGTGTTTTCAGCACTCCACAGTGCGTATGACATGCGGAAACTGCGATATCTTCGGTATTGTTGGGTTTCCAGCTGAGATATGCATTTTCAGTGATAATCTTCGAGTTTCTTCTGTGACAAGGGTGCAGAATCACAGAAATCGTTGTTTTCGAGCTATTGAATGCGAAAAACACGTTTTCTGGTGTTTTCAGCACGCCACAGAGCGTTTGACATGCGGAAACTGCGATATCTTCGTTATCGTTGGGTTTCCAGCTGAGATATGCATTTTCAGTGATATTCTTAATGATTCTGCTGTTACAAGTGTGCAGAATCACCGAAATCGCTGTTTTCGTGCTATTGAATGCGAAAAACACGTTTTCTGGTGTTTTCAGCACTCCACAGAGCGTTTGACATGCGGAAACTGCGATATCTTCGTTATCGTTGGGTTTCCAGCTGGGATATGCATTTTCAGTGATAAACTTCATGATTCTGCTGTTACAAGTGTGCAGAATCACCGAAATGGCTGTTTTCGTGCTATTGAATGCGAAAAACAAGTTTTCTGGTGTTTTCAGCACTCCACAGTGCGTATGACATGCGGAAACTGCGATATCTTCGGTATCGCTCGGTTTCCAGCTGAGATATGCATTTTCAGTGATAATCTTCATGATTCTGCTGCTACAAGCGTGCAGAATCACCGAAATCGCTGTTTTCGTGCTGTTGAATGCGAAAAACACGTTTTCTGGTGTTTTCAGCACTCCACAGAGCGTTTGACATGCGGAAACTGCGATATCTTCGGTATCGTTGGCTTTCCAGCTGAGATATGCATTTTCAGTGATAATCTTCATGATTCTGCTGTTACAAGTGTGCAGAATCAACGAAAACCCGGTTTTCGTGCTATTGAATGCGAACAACACGTTTTCTGGTGCTTTCAGCACGCCACAGCGCGTTTGACATGCGGAAACTGCGATATCTTCGGTATCGTTGGCTTTCCAGCTGAGATATGCATTTTCAGTGATAATCTTCATGATTCTGCTGTTACAAGTGTGCAGAATCAACGAAAACCCGGTTTTCGTGCTATTGAATGCGAAAAACACGTTTTCTGGTGCTTTCAGCACGCCACAGAGCGTTTGACATGCGGAAACTGCGATATCTTCGGTATCGTTGGGTTTCCTGCTGAGATATGCATTTTCAGTGATAATCTTCGAGTTTCTTCTGTGACAAGTGTGCAGAATCACAGAAATCGCAGTTTTCGTGCTTTTGAATGCGAAAAACACGTTTTCTGGTGTTTTCAGCACGCCACAGAGCGTTTGACATGCGGAAACTGCGATATCTTCGTTATCGTTGGGTTTCCAGCTGAGATATGCATTTTCAGTGATATTCTTAATGATTCTGCTGCTACAAGTGTGCAGAATCACCGAAATCGCTGTTTTCGTGCTATTGAATGCGAAAAACACGTTTTCTGGTGTTTTCAGCACTCCACAGAGCGTTTGACATGCGGAAACTGCGATATCTTCGTTATCGTTGGGTTTCCAGCTGGGATATGCATTTTCAGTGATAAACTTCATGATTCTGCAGTTACAAGTGTGCAGAATCACCGAAATGGCTGTTTTCGTGCTATTGAATGCGAAAAACAAGTTTTCTGGTGTTTTCAGCACTCCACAGTGCGTATGACATGCGGAAACTGCGATATCTTCGGTATCGCTCGGTTTCCAGCTGAGATATGCATTTTCAGTGATAATCTTCATGATTCTGCTGCTACAAGTGTGCAGAATCACCGAAATCGCTGTTTTCGTGCTATTGAATGCGAAAAACAAGTTTTCTGGTGTTTTCAGCACTCCACAGTGCGTATGACATGCGGAAACTGCGATATCTTCGGTATCGCTCGGTTTCCAGCTGAGATATGCATTTTCAGTGATAATCTTCATGATTCTGCTGCTACAAGTGTGCAGAATCACCGAAATCGCTGTTTTCGTGCTATTGAATGCGAAAAACACGTTTTCTGGTGTTTTCAGCACTCCACAGAGCGATTGACATGCGGAAACTGCGATATCTTCGGTATCGTTGGCTTTCCAGCTGAGATATGCATTTTCAGTGATAATCTTCATGATTCTGCTGTTACAAGTGTGCAGAATGAACGAAAACCCGGTTTTCGTGCTATTGAATGCGAAAAACACGTTTTCTGGTGCTTTCAGCACGGCACAGAGCGTTTGACATGCGGAAACTGCGATATCTTCGGAATCGTTGGGTTTCCTGCTGAGATATGCATTTTCAGTGATAATCTTCGAGTTTCTTCTGTGACAAGTGTGCAGAATCACAGAAATCGCAGTTTTCGTGCTTTTGAATGCGAAAAACACGTTTTCTGGTGTTTTCAGCACTCCACAGTGCGTTTGACACGCGGAAAATGCGATATCTTTGGTATCGTTGGGTTTCCAGCTGAGATATGCATTTTCAGTGATAATCTTCATGATTCTGCTGTTACATGTGTGCAGAATCAACGAAAACCCGGTTTTCGTGCTATTGAATGCGAAAAACACGTTTTCTGGTGCTTTCAGCACGCCACAGAGCGTTTGACATGCGGAAACTGCGATATCTTCGGTATCGTTGGGTTTCCAGCTGAGATATGCATTTTCAGTGATAATCTTCGAGTTTCTTCTGTGACAAGTGTGCAGAATCACAGAAATCGCAGTTTTCGTGCTTTTGAATGCGAAAAACACGTTTTCTGGTGCTTTCAGCACGCCACAGAGCGTTTGACATGCGGAAACTGCGATATCTTCGGTATCGTTGGGTTTCCTGCTGAGATATGCATTTTCAGTGATAATCTTCGAGTTTCTTCTGTGACAAGTGTGCAGAATCACAGAAATCGCAGTTTTCGTGCTTTTGAATGCGAAAAACACGTTTTCTGGTGTTTTCAGCACGCCACAGAGCGTTTGACATGCGGAAACTGCGATATCTTCGTTATCGTTGGGTTTCCAGCTGAGATATGCATTTTCAGTGATAATCTTGATGATTCTGCTGTTACAAGTGTGCAGAATCACTGAAATCGCTGTTTTCGTGCTATTGATTGCGAAAAACACGTTTTGTGGTGTTTTCAGCACTCCACAGAGCGTTTGACATGCGGAAACTGCGATATCTTCGGTATCGCTCGGTTTCCAGCTGAGATATGCATTTTCGGTGATAATCTTGATGATTCTGCTGTTACAAGTGTGCAGAATCACTGAAATCGCTGTTTTCGTGCTATTGAATGCGAAAAACACGTTTTGTGGTGTTTTCAGCACTCCACAGAGCGTTTGAAATGCGGAAACTGCGATATCTTCGGTATCGCTCGGTTTCCAGCTGAGATATGCATTTTCAGTGATAATCTTCATGATTCTGCTGTTACAAGTGTGCAGAATCACCGAAATCGCTGTTTTCGTGCCATTGAGTGCGAAAAACTCGTTTTCTGGTGTTTTCAGCACGCTAAAGAGCGTTTGACATGCGGAAACTGCGATATCTTCAGTATCGTTGGGTTTCCAGCTGAGATATGCATTTTCAGTGATATTCTTAATGATTCTGCGGTTACAAGTGTGCAGAATCAACGAAAACCCGGTTTTCGTGCTATTGAATGCGAAAAACACGTTTTCTGGTGCTTTCAGCACGCCACAGAGCGTTTGAAATGCGGAAACTGCGATATCTTCGGTATCGCTCGGTTTCCAGCTGAGATATGCATTTTCAGTGATAATCTTCATGATTCTGCTGTTACAAGTGTGCAGAATCACCGCAATCGCTGTTTTCGTGCTATAGAATGCGAAAAAAACGTTTTCTGGTGATTGCAGCACCCGGCAGTGCGTTTGATGTACGGAAACAGGGATATCTTCGTTTTCGTGCTGTTGCCAGCTGAGACATGCATTTTCTACGATAATCTTCGAGTTTCTTGTGTGACAAGTGTGCAGAATCACAGAAATCGCTGTTTTCGTGCTATTGAATGCGAAAAACACGTTTTCTGGTGTTTTCAGCAATCCACAGATCGTTTGACTTGCGGAAACTGCGATATCTTCGGTATCGCTCGGTTTCCAGCTGAGATATGCATTTTCAGTGATAATCTTCATGATTCTGCTGTTACAAGTGTGCAGAATCACCGAAATCGCTGTTTTCGTGCTATTGAATGCGAAAAACACGTTTTCTGGTGTTTTCAGCACTCCACAGAGCGTTTGACATGCGGAAACTGCGATATCTTCGGTATCGTTGGGTTTCCAGCTGAGATATGCATTTTCAGTGATAATCTTCATGATTCTGCTGTTACAAGTGTGCAGAATCCCCGAAAACGCTGTTTTCGTGCTATTGAATGCGAAAAACACGTTTTCTGGTGTTTTCAGCACCCGACAGAGCGTTTGATGTGCGGAAACAGGGATATCTTCGTTTTCGTGCGGTAGCCAGCTGAGACATGCATTTTCTACGATAATCTTCGAGTTTCATCTGTGACAAATGTACAGAAACACAGAAATCGCTGTTTTCGTGCTATTGAATGTGAAAAACACGTTTTCTGGTGTTTTCAGCACCCGACAGTGAGTTTGATGTGCGGAAACAGGGATATCTTCGTTTTCGTGCGGTTGCCAGCTGAGACATGCATTTTCTTTGATAATCTTCGTGTTTCTTCTGTGACAAGTGTGCAGAATCACAGAAATCGCTGTTTTCGTGCTATTGAATGCGAAAAACACGTTCTCTGGTGTTTTCAGCACTCCACAGAGCGTTTGACATGCGGAAACTGCGATATCTTCTGTATCGTTGGGTTTCCAGCTGAGATATGCATTTTCAGTGATAATCTTCGTGTTTCTTCTGTGACAAGTGTGCAGAATCACAGAAATCGCTGTTTTCGAGCTATTGAATGCGAAAAACACGTTTTCAGGTGTTTTCAGCACTCCACAGTGCGTATGACATGCGGAAACTGCGATATCTTCGGTATCGTTGGGTTTCCAGCTGAGATATGCATTTTCAGTGGTAATCTTCGTGTTTCTTCTGTGACAAGTGTGCAGAATCACAGAAATCGCTGTTTTCGAGCTATTGAATGCGAAAAACACGTTTTCAGGTGTTTTCAGCACTCCACAGAGCGTTTGACATGCGGAAACTGCGATATCTTCGGTATCGTTGGGTTTCCAGCTGAGATATGCATTTTCAGTGATAATCTTCGTGTTTCTTCTGTGACAAGTGTGCAGAATCACAGAAATCGCTGTTTTCGAGCTATTGAATGCGAAAAACACGTTTTCAGGTGTTTTCAGCACGCCACAGAGCGTTTGACATGCGGAAACTGCGATATCTTCGGTATCGTTGGGTTTCCAGCTGAGATATGCAATTTCAGTGATAATCTTCATGATTCTGCTGTTACAAGTGTGCAGAATCCCCGAAAACGCTGTTTTCGTGCTATTGAATGCGAAAAACACGTTTTCTGGTGTTTTCAGCACTCCACAGTGCGTATGACATGCGGAAACTGCGATATCTTCGGTATCGTTGGGTTTCCAGCTGAGATATGCATTTTCAGTGATAATCTTCGAGTTTCTTCTGTGACAAGTGTGCAGAATCACAGGAATCGCTGTTTGCGTGCTATTGAATGAGAAAAACACGGTTTCTGGTGTTTTCAGCACTCCACAGAGCGTTTGACATGCGGAAACTGCGATATCATTGGTATCGTTGGGTTTCCAGCTGAGATATGCATTTTCAGTGATAATCTTCATGATTCTCCTGTTACAAGTGTGCAGAATCACCTAAATCGCTGTTTTCGTGCTATTGAATGCGAAAAACACGTTCTCTGGTGTTTTCAGCACTCCACAGAGCGTTTGACAGGCGTAAACTGCGATATCTTCGTTATCGTTGGGTTTCCAGCTGAGACATGCATTTTCTACGATAATCTTCGAGTTTCATCTGTGACAAATGTACAGAAACACAGAAATCGCTGTTTTCGTGCTATTGAATGTGAAAAACACGTTTTCTGGTGTTTTCAGCACCCGACAGTGAGTTTGATGTGCGGAAACAGGGATATCTTCGTTTTCGTGCGGTTGCCAGCTGAGACATGCATTTTCTTTGATAATCTTCGTGTTTCTTCTGTGACAAGTGTGCAGAATCACAGAAATCGCTGTTTTCGTGCTATTGAATGCGAAAAACACGTTCTCTGGTGTTTTCAGCACTCCACAGAGCGTTTGACATGCGGAAACTGCGATATCTTCTGTATCGTTGGGTTTCCAGCTGAGATATGCATTTTCAGTGATAATCTTCGTGTTTCTTCTGTGACAAGTGTGCAGAATCACAGAAATCGCTGTTTTCGAGCTGTTGAATGCGAAAAACACGTTTTCAGGTGTTTTCAGCACTCCACAGTGCGTATGACATGCGGAAACTGCGATATCTTCGGTATCGTTGGGTTTCCAGCTGAGATATGCATTTTCAGTTATAATCTTCGTGTTTCTTCTGTGACAAGTGTGCAGAATCACAGAAATCGCTGTTTTCGAGCTATTGAATGCGAAAAACACGTTTTCAGGTGTTTTCAGCACTCCACAGAGCGTTTGACATGCGGAAACTGCGATATCTTCGGTATCGTTGGGTTTCCAGCTGAGATATGCATTTTCAGTGATAATCTTCGTGTTTCTTCTGTGACAAGTATGCAGAATCACAGAAATCGCTGTTTTCGAGCTATTGAATGCGAAAAACACGTTTTCAGGTGTTTTCAGCACGCCACAGAGCGTTTGACATGCGGAAACTGCGATATCTTCGGTATCGTTGGGTTTCCAGCTGAGATATGCAATTTCAGTGATAATCTTCATGATTCTGCTGTTACAAGTGTGCAGAATCCCCGAAAACGCTGTTTTCGTGCTATTGAATGCGAAAAACACGTTTTCTGGTGTTTTCAGCACTCCACAGTGCGTATGACATGCGGAAACTGCGATATCTTCGGTATCGTTGGGTTTCCAGCTGAGATATGCATTTTCAGTGATAATCTTCGAGTTTCTTCTGTGACAAGTGTGCAGAATCACAGGAATCGCTGTTTGCGTGCTATTGAATGAGAAAAACACGGTTTCTGGTGTTTTCAGCACTCCACAGAGCGTTTGACATGCGGAAACTGCGATATCATTGGTATCGTTGGGTTTCCAGCTGAGATATGCATTTTCAGTGATAATCTTCATGATTCTCCTGTTACAAGTGTGCAGAATCACCTAAATCGCTGTTTTCGTGCTATTGAATGCGAAAAACACGTTTTCTGGTGTTTTCAGCACTCCACAGTGCGTATGACATGCGGAAACTGCGATATCTTCGGTATCGTTGGGTTTCCAGCTGAGATATGCATTTTCAGTGATAATCTTCGAGTTTCTTCTGTGACAAGTGTGCAGAATCACAGGAATCGCTGTTTGCGTGCTATTGAATGAGAAAAACACGGTTTCTGGTGTTTTCAGCACTCCACAGAGCGTTTGACATGCGGAAACTGCGATATCATTGGTATCGTTGGGTTTCCAGCTGAGATATGCATTTTCAGTGATAATCTTCATGATTCTCCTGTTACAAGTGTGCAGAATCACCTAAATCGCTGTTTTCGTGCTATTGAATGCGAAAAACACGTTCTCTGGTGTTTTCAGCACTCCACAGAGCGTTTGACAGGCGTAAACTGCGATATCTTCGTTATCGTTGGGTTTCCAGCTGAGACATGCATTTTCTACGATAATCTTCGAGTTTCATCTGTGACAAATGTACAGAAACACAGAAATCGCTGTTTTCGTGCTATTGAATGTGAAAAACACGTTTTCTGGTGTTTTCAGCACCCGACAGTGAGTTTGATGTGCGGAAACAGGGATATCTTCGTTTTCGTGCGGTTGCCAGCTGAGACATGCATTTTCTTTGATAATCTTCGTGTTTCTTCTGTGACAAGTGTGCAGAATCACAGAAATCGCTGTTTTCGTGCTATTGAATGCGAAAAACACGTTCTCTGGTGTTTTCAGCACTCCACAGAGCGTTTGACATGCGGAAACTGCGATATCTTCTGTATCGTTGGGTTTCCAGCTGAGATATGCATTTTCAGTGATAATCTTCGTGTTTCTTCTGTGACAAGTGTGCAGAATCACAGAAATCGCTGTTTTCGAGCTATTGAATGCGAAAAACACGTTTTCAGGTGTTTTCAGCACTCCACAGTGCGTATGACATGCGGAAACTGCGATATCTTCGGTATCGTTGGGTTTCCAGCTGAGATATGCATTTTCAGTTATAATCTTCGTGTTTCTTCTGTGACAAGTGTGCAGAATCACAGAAATCGCTGTTTTCGAGCTATTGAATGCGAAAAACACGTTTTCAGGTGTTTTCAGCACTCCACAGAGCGTTTGACATGCGGAAACTGCGATATCTTCGGTATCGTTGGGTTTCCAGCTGAGATATGCATTTTCAGTGATAATCTTCGTGTTTCTTCTGTGACAAGTATGCAGAATCACAGAAATCGCTGTTTTCGAGCTATTGAATGCGAAAAACACGTTTTCAGGTGTTTTCAGCACGCCACAGAGCGTTTGACATGCGGAAACTGCGATATCTTCGGTATCGTTGGGTTTCCAGCTGAGATATGCAATTTCAGTGATAATCTTCATGATTCTGCTGTTACAAGTGTGCAGAATCCCCGAAAACGCTGTTTTCGTGCTATTGAATGCGAAAAACACGTTTTCTGGTGTTTTCAGCACTCCACAGTGCGTATGACATGCGGAAACTGCGATATCTTCGGTATCGTTGGGTTTCCAGCTGAGATATGCATTTTCAGTGATAATCTTCGAGTTTCTTCTGTGACAAGTGTGCAGAATCACAGGAATCGCTGTTTGCGTGCTATTGAATGAGAAAAACACGGTTTCTGGTGTTTTCAGCACTCCACAGAGCGTTTGACATGCGGAAACTGCGATATCATTGGTATCGTTGGGTTTCCAGCTGAGATATGCATTTTCAGTGATAATCTTCATGATTCTCCTGTTACAAGTGTGCAGAATCACCTAAATCGCTGTTTTCGTGCTATTGAATGCGAAAAACACGTTCTCTGGTGTTTTCAGCACTCCACAGAGCGTTTGACAGGCGTAAACTGCGATATCTTCGTTATCGTTGGGTTTCCAGCTGGGATATGCATTTTCTGGGATAATATTGGTGTGTCTTCTCAGAGAATTATGCAGATTCATCGAAATCGCTCTTTGGAAGCTATTTAAGGCGAGAAACACGTTATCTGTTGTTTGCACAACTCGACAGTGCGTTTGATATGCAGAACCGGCAATATCATGTTTTTCATTGTGTTTCAAGCTGAGATATGCATTTTCTACGATAATCTTGGTGGTTCTTCCGTGAGAAGTATGCAGAATCATCGAAATCGCTCTTTTGGATCTATTTGAAGCGAGAAACACGTTATCTGGTGTTTTCATTACTCCACAGTACGTTCGATTTGCAGAACCGGCGATATCATGGTTTTCATAGTGTTTCAAGCTGAGATATGCATTTTCTACGATATTCTTGGTGGTTCTTCTGTGAGAAATATGCAGAATCATCGAAATCGATCCTTTGGAGCTATTTAATGCGAACAATCGCGTTATCTGTTGTTTGCACAACTCGACAGTGCGTTTGATATGCAGAACCGGCAATATCATGTTTTTCATTGTGTTTCAAGCTGAGATATGCATTTTCTACGATAATCTTGGTGGTTCTTCCGTGAGAAGTATGCAGAATCATCGAAATCGCTCTTTTGGATCTATTTGAAGCGAGAAACACGTTATCTGGTGTTTTCATTACTCCACAGTACGTTCGATTTGCAGAACCGGCGATATCATGGTTTTCATAGTGTTTCAAGCTGAGATATGCATTTTCTACGACAGTCTTGGTGGTTCTACTGTGAGAAGTATGCAGAATCATCGAAATCGCTCTTTTGGAGCTATTTAATGCGAAAAATGTCTTTTTCTGTTGTTTTCAGCACCGCGCAGTGCGTTTGATATGCAGAACAGGAGATATCTTGGTTTTCGTGGGGCTTCAAGCTGAGATATGCATTTTCTGCGATCATCTTGGTGAGACTTCTGTGAGAAGTATGCAGAATCATCGAATTCGCTCTTTTGGAGCTATTTAATGCGAGAAATCGCGTTTTCTGGTGTTTTCAGCACTGCACAGTGCGTTTGATATGCAGAACCCGAGATATCTTGGTTTTCGTGCGGTTTCAAGCTGAGATATGCATTTTCTGGGATAGTATTGGTGTGTCTTCTCAGAGAATTATGCAGATCCATCGAAATCGCTCTTTGGAAGCTATTTAAGGCGAGAAACACGTTATCTGTTGTTTTCACAACTCGACAGTGCGTTTGATATGCAGAACCGGCGATATCATGTTTTTCATTGTGTTTCATGCTGAGATATGCATTTTCTACGATAATCTTGGTGGTTCTTCTGTGAGAAGTATGCAGAATCATCGAAATCGCTCTTTTGGAGCTATTTAATGCGAGAAACACGTTATCTGGTGTTTTCACCACACCACAGTGCGTTTGATATGCAGAACCGGAGATATCGTGGTTTTCGTGGGGCTTCAAGCTGAGATATGCATTTTCTGGTATAATCTTGGTGGTTCTACTGTGAGAAGTATGCAGAATCATCGAAATCGCTCTTTTGGAGCTATTTAATGCGAGAAACACGTTATCTGGTGTTTTCACCACACCACAGTGCGTTTGATATGCAGAACAGGAGATATCTTGGTTGTCGTGGGGCTTCAAGCTGAGATATGCATTTTCTGCGATCATCTTGGTGAGACTTCTGTGAGAAGTATGCAGAATCATCGAATTCGCTCTTTTGGAGCTATTTAATGCGAGAAATCGCGTTTTCTGGTGTTTTCAGCACTGCACAGTGCGTTTGATATGCAGAACCGGAGATATCTTGGTTTTCGTGGGGCTTCAAGCTGAGATATGCATTTTCTGGTATAATCTTGGTGGTTCTACTGTGAGAAGTATGCAGAATCATCGAAATCGCTCTTTTGGAGCTATTTAATGCTAGAAACACGTTATCTGTTGTTTTCACCACTCCAGAGTGCGTTTGATATGCAGAACCGGCGATATCTTGGTTTTCGTGGGGTTTCAAGCTGAGATATGCATTTTCTGCGATAATCTTGGTGAGGCTTCTGTGAGAAGTATCCAGAATCATCGAAATCGCTCTTCGGAAGCTATTAGAGCGAGAAACATGGTATCTGTTGTTTTCACCACTCCACAGTGCGTTTGATATGCAGAACAGGCGATATCTAGTTTTTCGTACTGTTTCATGCTGAGATATGCATTTTCTGCGATCATCTTGGTGGTTCTTCTCAGAGAAGTATGCAGATTCATCGAAATCGCTCTTTTGGAGCTATTTAATGCGAAAAACCGCGTTTTCTGGTGTTTTCAGCACTGCACAGTGCGTTTGATATGCAGAACCGGAGATATCTTGGTTTTCGTGGGTCTTCAAGCTGAGATATGCATTTTCTGCGACCATCTTGGAGAGGCTTCTGTGAGAAGTATGCAGAATCATCGAAATCGCTCTTTTGGAGCTATTTAATGCGAAAAATCGCGTTTTCTGGTGTTTTCACAACTCGACAGTGCGTTCGATATTCAGAACCGGCGATATCATGGTTTTCATAGTGTTTCAAGCTGAGATATGCATTTTCTACGACAGTCTTGGTGGTTCTTCTGTGGGAAGTATGCAGAATCATCGAAATCGCTCTTTTGAAGCTATTTAAGGCGAGGAACACGTTATCTGGTGTTTTCACCACTCCACAGTGCGTTTGAAATGCAGAACCGCAGATATCTTGGTGTTCGTGGGGCTTCCAGCTGAGATATGCATTTTCTACGATAATCTTGGTGGTTCCTCTGTGAGAAGTATGCAGAATAATCGAAATCGTTCTTTTGAAGCTATGTACTGCGAGAAACTCGTTATCGGTTGTTTTCACCACTCCAGAGTGCGCTTGATACGCAGAACCGGAGTTATACCTGTTTTCGTGGGGATTCATGCTGAGACATGCATTTTCTGCGATAATCTTGGTGAGGCTGCTGTGAGAAGTAAGCAGAATCATCGAAATCGCTCTTTTGGAGCTATTTAATGCGAGACACACGTTATCTGGTGTTTTCACCACTCCACAGTGCGTTTGAAATGCAGAACCGCAGATATCTTGGTGTTCGTGGGGCTTCCAGCTGAGATATGCATTTTCTACGATAATCTTGGTGGTTCCTCTGTGAGAAGTATGCAGAATAATCGAAATCGTTCTTTTGAAGCTATGTAATGCGAGAAACTCGTTATCGGTTGTTTTCACCACTCCAGAGTGCGTTTGATATGCAGAACCGGCGATATCTTGGTTTTCGTGGTGTTTCAAGCTGAGATATGCATTTTCTACGACAGTCTTGGTGGTTCTTCTGTGGGAAGTATGCAGAATCATCGAAATCGCTCTTTTGAAGCTATTTAAGGCGAGGAACACGTAATCTGGTGTTGTCACCACTCCACAGTGCATTTGATATGCAGAACCGGAGATATCTTGGTTTTCGTGGGGCTTCAAGCTGAGATATGCATTTTCTGGTATAATCTTGGTGGTTCTACTGTGAGAAGTATGCAGAATCATCGAATTCGCTCTTTTGGAGCTATTTAATGCGAGAAATCGCGTTTTCTGGTGTTTTCAGCACTGCACAGTGCGTTTGATATGCAGAACCGGAGATATCTTGGTTTTCGTGGGGCTTCAAGCTGAGATATGCATTTTCTGGTATAATCTTGGTGGTTCTACTGTGAGAAGTATGCAGAATCATAGAAATCGCTCTTTTGGAGCTATTTAATGCTAGAAACACGTTATCTGTTGTTTTCACCACTCCAGAGTGCGTTTGATATGCAGAACCGGCGATATCTTGGTTTTCGTGGGGTTTCAAGCTGAGATATGCATTTTCTACGACAGTCTTGGTGGTTCTTCTGTGGGAAGTATGCAGAATCATCGAAATCGCTCTTTTGAAGCTATTTAAGGCGAGGAACACGTAATCTGGTGTTGTCACCACTCCACAGTGCATTTGATATGCAGAACCGGAGATATCCTGGTTTTCGTGGGGTTTCAAACTGAGATATGCATCTTCTGGGATAATCTTAGTGGTTCTTCTGTGAAAAGTATGGAGAATCATCGAAATCGCTCTTTGGAAGCTATTTAAAGGGAGAAACACGTTGTCTGGTGTTTTGACAACTCCACAGTGCGTTTGAAATGCAGAACCGCAGATATCTTGGTGTTCGTGGGGCTTCCAGCTGAGATATGCATTTTCTACGATAATCTTGGTGGTTCTTCTGTGAGAAGTATGCAGAATAATCGAAATCGTTCTTTTGAAGCTATGTAATACGAAAAATCGCGTTTTCTGGTGTTTTCAGCACTGTACAGTGCGTTTGATATGCAGAACCGGAGATATCTTGGTTTTCGTGGGTCTTCAAGCTGAGATATGCATTTTCTGCGACCATCTTGGTGAGGCTTCTGTGAGAAGTATGCAGAATCATCGAAATCGCTCTTTTGGAGCTATTTAATGCGAAAAATCGCGTTTTCTGGTCTTTTCACAACTCGACAGTACGTTCGATATTCAGAACCGGCGATATCATGGTTTTCATAGTGTTTCAAGCTGAGATATGCATTTTCTACGACAGTCTTGGTGGTTCTTCTGTGGGAAGTATGCAGAATCATCGAAATCGCCCTTTTGAAGCTATTTAAGGCGAGGAACACGTTATCTGGTGTTGTCACCACTCCACAGTGCGTTTGATATGCAGAACCAGAGATATCCTGGTTTTCGTGGGGTTTCAAGCTGAGATATGCATCTTCTGGGATAATCTTGGTGGTTCTTCTGTGGGAAGTATGCAGAATCATCGAAATCGCTCTGTTGAAGCTATTTAAGGCGAGAAACACGTTATCTGGTGTTTTGACAACTCCACAGTGCGTTTGAAATGCAGAACCGCAGATATCTTGGTGTTCGTGGGGCTTCCAGCTGAGATATGCATTTTCTACGACAGTCTTGGTGGTTCTTCTGTGGGAAGTATGCAGAATCATCGAAATCGCTTTTTTGAAGCTATTTAAGGCGAGGCACACGTAATCTGGTGTTGTCACCACTCCACAGTGCGTTTGATATGCAGAACCGGAGATATCCTGGTTTTCGTGGGGTTTCAAGCTGAGATATGCATCTTCTGGGATAATCTTAGTGGTTCTTCTGTGGGAAGTATGCAGAATCATCGAAATCGCTCTTTTGAAGCTATTTAAGGCGAGAAACACGTTATCTGTTGTTTTCACCACTCCAGAGTGCGTTTGATATGCAGAACCGGCGATATCTTGGTTTTCGTGGGGTTTCAAGCTGAGATATGCATCTTCTGGGATAATCTTGGTGGTTCTTCTGTGGGAAGTATGCAGAATCATCGAAATCGCTTTTTTGAAGCTATTTAAGGCGAGGCACACGTAATCTGGTGTTTTGACAACTCCACAGTGCGTTTGAAATGCAGAACCGCAGATATCTTGGTGTTCGTGGGGCTTCCAGCTGAGATATGCATTTTCTACGATAATCTTGGTGGTTCTTCTGTGAGAAGTATGCAGAATAATCGAAATCGTTCTTTTGAAGTTATGTAATGCGAGAAACGCGTTATCTGTTGTTTTCACCACTCCAGAGTGCGTTTGATATGCAGAACCGGCGATATCTTGGTTTTCGTGGGGTTTCAAGCTGAGATATGCATTTTCTGCGATAATCTTGGTGAGGCTTCTGTGAGAAGTATGCAGAATAATCGAAATCGCTCTTTTGAAGCTATTTAAGGCGAGAAACACGTTATCTGGTGTTTTCACCACTCCACAGTGCGTTTGATATGCAGAACCGGAGATATCTTGTTTTCGTGGGGTTTCAAGCTTAGAGATGCATCTTCTGGGATAATCTTAGTGGTTCTTCTGTGAAAAGTATGGAGAATCATCGACATCGCTCTTTGGAAGCTATTTAAGGGGAGAAACACGTTATCTGGTGTTGTCACCACTCCACAGTGCGTTTGATATGCAGAACCGGAGATATCCTGGTTTTCGTGTGGTTTCAAGCTTAGATATGCATCTTCTGGGATAATCTTAGTGGTTCTTCTGTGAAAAGTATGGAGAATCATCGAAATCGCTCTTTGGTAGCTATTTAAGGGGAGAAACACATTATCTGGTGTTTTGACCACTCCACAGTGCGTTTGAAATGCAGAATCGCAGATATCTTCGTGTTCGTGGGGCTACCAGCTGAGATATGCATTTTCCACGATAATCTTGGTGGTTCTTCTGTGAGAAGTATGCAGAATAATCGAAATCGCTTTTTTGAAGCTATTTAAGGCGAGAAACACGCTATCTGGTGTTTTCACCACACCACAGTGCGTTTGATATGCAGAACCGGAGATATCTTGGTTTTCGTGGGGCTTCAAGCTGAGATATGCATTTTCTGCGATAATCTTGGTGAGGCTTCTGTGAGAAGTATGCAGAATAATCGAAATCGCTCTTTTGAAGCTATTTAAGGCGAGAAACACGTTATCTGGTGTTGTCACCACTCCACAGTGCGTTTGATATGCAGAACCGGAGATATCCTGGTTTTCGTGTGGTTTCAAGCTTAGATATGCATCTTCTGGGATAATCTTAGTGGTTCTTCTGTGAAAAGTATGGAGAATCATCGAAATCGCTCTTTGGTAGCTATTTAAGGCGAGAAACACGCTATCTGGTGTTTTCACCACACCACAGTGCGTTTGATATGCAGAACCGGAGATATCTTGGTTTTCGTGGGGCTTCAAGCTGAGATATTCATTTTCTGCGATCATCATGGTGAGGCTTCTCTGAGAAGTATGCAGAATCATCGAAGCCGCTCTTTTGGAGCTATTGAATGCGAGAAACACGTTATCTGGCGTTTTCACCACTCGACAGTGCGGTTGGTATGCAGAACCGGAGATATCTTGGTTTTCGTGGGGCTTCAAGCTGAGATATTCATTTTCTGCGATCATCTTGGTGAGGCTTCTGTGAGACGTATGCAGAATCATCGAATTCGCTCTTTTGGAGCTTGTTAATGCGAAAAATCGCGTTTTCTGGTGTTTTCAGCACTCCACAGTGCGTTTGATATGCAGAACCGGAGATATCTTGGTTTTCGTTGGGCTTCGAGCTGAGATATGCGTTTTCTGGGATAATCTTGGTGGTCCTACTGTGAGAAGTATGCAGAATCATCGACATCGCTCTTTTGGAGCTATTTAATGAAAAAATCGCGTTTTCTGCTGTTTTCAGCACTGCAAAGTGCGTTTGATATGCAGAACCCGAGATATCTTGGTTTTCGTGAGGTTTCAAGCTGAGATATGCATTTTCTGTGATAATCTTGGTGGTTCTTCTGTGAGAAGTATGCAGAATAATCGAAATCGCACTTTTGAAGCTATTTAAGGCGAGAAACACGTTATCTGGTGTTTTCACCACTCCACAGTGCGTTTGATATGCAGAACCGGAGATATCTTGGTTTTCGTGGGGCTTCAAGCTGAGATATGCATTTTCTGCGATAATCTTGGTGAGGCTTCTGTGAGAAGTATGCAGAATCATCGAAATCGCTCTTTGGAAGCTATTAGAGCGAGAAACATGGGATCTGTTGTTTTCACCACTCCACAGTGCGTTTGATATGCAGAACAGGCGATATCTAGTTTTTCGTACTGTTTCATGCTGAGATATGCATTTTCTCCGATAATCTTGATGGTTCTTCTCAGAGAAGTATGCAGATTCATCGCAATCGCTCTTTTGGAGCTATTTAATGCGAAAAATCGCGTTTTCTGGTGTTTTCACAACTCCACAGTGCGTTTGATATTCAGAACCGGAGATATCTTCGTTTTCGTGGGTCTTCAAGCTGAGATATGCATTTTCTGCGATAATCTTGGTGAGGCTTCTGTGAGAAGTATGCAGAATAATCGAAATCGCTCTTTTGAAGCTATTTAAGGCGAGAAACACGTTATCTGGTGTTGTCACCACTCCACAGTGCGTTTGATATGCAGAACCGGAGATATCCTGGTTTTCGTGTGGTTTCAAGCTTAGATATGCATCTTCTGGGATAATCTTAGTGGTTCTTCTGTGAAATGTATGGAGAATCATCGAAATCGCTCTTTGGTAGCTATTTAAGGCGAGAAACACGCTATCTGGTGTTTTCACCACACCACAGTGCGTTTGATATGCAGAACCGGAGATATCTTGGTTTTCGTGGGGCTTCAAGCTGAGATATTCATTTTCTGCGATCATCATGGTGAGGCTTCTCTGAGAAGTATGCAGAATCATCGAAGCCGCTCTTTTGGAGCTATTGAATGCGAGAAACACGTTATCTGGCGTTTTCACCACTCGACAGTGCGGTTGGTATGCAGAACCGGAGATATCTTGGTTTTCGTGGGGCTTCAAGCTGAGATATTCATTTTCTGCGATCATCTTGGTGAGGCTTCTGTGAGACGTATGCAGAATCATCGAATTCGCTCTTTTGGAGCTTGTTAATGCGAAAAATCGCGTTTTCTGGTGTTTTCAGCACTCCACAGTGCGTTTGATATGCAGAACCGGAGATATCTTGGTTTTCGTTGGGCTTCGAGCTGAGATATGCGTTTTCTGGGATAATCTTGGTGGTCCTACTGTGAGAAGTATGCAGAATCATCGACATCGCTCTTTTGGAGCTATTTAATGAAAAAATCGCGTTTTCTGCTGTTTTCAGCACTGCAAAGTGCGTTTGATATGCAGAACCCGAGATATCTTGGTTTTCGTGAGGTTTCAAGCTGAGATATGCATTTTCTGTGATAATCTTGGTGGTTCTTCTGTGAGAAGTATGCAGAATAATCGAAATCGCACTTTTGAAGCTATTTAAGGCGAGAAACACGTTATCTGGTGTTTTCACCACTCCACAGTGCGTTTGATATGCAGAACCGGAGATATCTTGGTTTTCGTGGGGCTTCAAGCTGAGATATGCATTTTCTGCGATAATCTTGGTGAGGCTTCTGTGAGAAGTATGCAGAATCATCGAAATCGCTCTTTGGAAGCTATTAGAGCGAGAAACATGGGATCTGTTGTTTTCACCACTCCACAGTGCGTTTGATATGCAGAACAGGCGATATCTAGTTTTTCGTACTGTTTCATGCTGAGATATGCATTTTCTCCGATAATCTTGATGGTTCTTCTCAGAGAAGTATGCAGATTCATCGCAATCGCTCTTTTGGAGCTATTTAATGCGAAAAATCGCGTTTTCTGGTGTTTTCAGCACTGCACAGTGCGTTTGATATGCAGAACCGGAGATATCTTGGTTTTCGTGGGGCTTCAAGCTGAGATATGCATTTTCTGCGATCATCTTGGTGAGGCTTCTGTGAGAAGTATGCAGAATCATCGAATTCGCTCTTTTGGAGCTTGTTAATGCGAAAAATCGCGTTTTCTGGTGTTTTCACAACTCCACAGTGCGTTTGATATTCAGAACCGGCGATATCTTGGTTTTCGAGGGGCTTCAAGCTGAGATATGCATTTTCTGGGACAATCACAGTGGTTCTTCTGTGAGAAGTATGCAGAATAATCGAAATGGCTCTTTTGGAGCTATTTAATGCGACAAACACGTTATCTGGTGTTTTCACCACTCCATAGTGCGTCTGATATGCAGAACCGCAGATATCTTGGTTTTCGTGGGGTTTCAAGCTGAGATATGCATTTTCTGTGATAATCTTGGTGGTTCTTCTGTGAGAAGTATGCAGAATCATCGAAATCGCTCTTTTGAAGCTATTTAAGGCGAGAAACACGTTATCTGGTGTTTTCACCACTCCACAGTGCGTTAGATATGCAGAACCGGCGATACCTTGGTTTTCGTGGGGTTTCAAGCTGAGATATGCATTTTCTGCGATAATCCTGGTGAGGCTTCTGTGAGAAGTATGCAGAATCATCGAAATCGCTCTGTTGGAGCTATTTTATGCGAGAAACGCGTTATCTGGTGTTTTCACCACTCCACAGTACGTTTGATATGCAGAACCGCAGATATCTTGGTTTTCGTGGGGCTTCCAGCTGAGATATGCATTTTCTACGATAATCTTGGTGGTTCTTCTGTGAGAAGGATGGAGAATCATCGAAATCGCTCTTTTGGAGCTATTTAATGCGAAAAATCGCGTTTTCTGGTGTTTTCACAACTCCACAGTGCGTTTGATATTCAGAACCGGCGATATCTTGGTTTTCGAGGGGCTTCAAGCTGAGATATGCATTTTCTGGGACAATCACAGTGGTTCTTCTGTGAGAAGTATGCAGAATAATCGAAATGGCTCTTTTGGAGCTATTTAATGCGACAAACACGTTATCTGGTGTTTTCACCACTCCATAGTGCGTCTGATATGCAGAACCTCAGATATCTTGGTTTTCGTGGGGTTTCAAGCTGAGATATGCATTTTCTGTGATAATCTTGGTGGTTTCTTCTGTGAGAAGTATGCAGAATCATCGAAATCGCTCTTTTGGAGCTATTTAAGGCGGGAAACTCGTTATCTGTTGTTTTCACCACTCCAGAGTGCGTTTGATATGCACAACCGGAGATATCCTGGTTTTCGTGGGGTTTCAAGCCGAGATATGCATTTTCTGGGATAAACTTGGTGGTTCTTCTGTAAGAAGTATGCAGAATCATCGAAATCGCTCTTTTGGAGCTATTTTTGGCCAGACACACGTTATCTGGTGTTTTCACCACTCCACAGTGCGTTTGATATGCTGAACCGGAGATATCTTTGTTTTCGTGGGGCTTCAAGCTGAGATATGCATTTTCTGCGATAATCTTGGTGACGCTTCTGTGAGAAGTATGCAGAATCATCGAAATCGCTCTTTTGGAGATATTTAATGCGAGGGACACGTTATCTGGTGTTTTCACCACTCTACACTGCGTTTGATATGCAGAACTGGAGATATCCTGGTTTTCGAGGGGCTTCAAGCTGAGATATGAATTTTCTGGGATACTCTTGGTGGTTCTTCTGTGAGGAGTATGCAGTGTCATCGAAACCGCTCTTTTGGAGCTATTTTACGCGAGAAACGCGTTATCTGGTGTTTTCACCACTCCACAGTGCGTTTGATATGCTGAACCGGAGATATCTTTGTTTTCGTGGGGCTTCAATCTGAGATATGCATTTTCTGGGATAATCTTGGCGGTTCTTCAGTGAGAAGTATGCAGAATCATCGAAATCGCTCTTTTGGAGCTATTTAATGCGAGACACACGTTATCTGGTGTTTTCACCACTCCACAGTGCGTTTGATATGCAGAACCGGAGATATCTTGGTTTTCGTGGGGTTTCAAGCTGAAATATGCATTTTCTGGGTTAATCTTGGTGGTTCTTCGGTGAGAAGTATGCAGAACCATCGAAATCGCTCTTTTGGAGCTATTTAATGCGAGAAACGCGTTATCTGGTGTTTTCACCACTCCACAGTGCGTTTGATATGCTGAACCGGAGATATCTTTGTTTTCGTGGGGCTTCAATCTGAGATATGCATTTTCTGCGATAATCTTGGTGGTTCTTCTGTGAGGAGTATGCAGTGTCATCGAAACCGCTCTTTTGGAGCTATTTTACGCGAGAAACTCGTTATCTGTTGTTTTCACCACTCCAGAGTGCGTTTGATACGCAGAACCTGCGATATCTTGGTTTTCGAGGGGCTTCAAGCTGAGATATGCATTTTCTGGGACAATCACAGTGGTTCTTCTGTGAGAAGTATGCAGAATAATCGAAATCGCTCTTTTGAAGCTATTTAAGGCGAGAAACACGTTATCTGGTGTTTTCACCACTCCAGAGTGCGTTTGATATGCAGAACCGGCGATATCTTGGTTTTCGTGGGGCTTCAAGCTCAGATATGCATTTTCTGGGATAATCTTGGTGGTTCTTCTCAGAGAAGTATGCGGATTCATCGAAATCGCTCTTCGGAAGCTATTTAAGGTGAGAAACACGTTATCTGGTGTTTTCACCACTCCAGAGTGCGTTTGATATGCAGAACCGGAGATATCTTGGTTTTCGTGGGGTTTCAAGCTGAGATATGCATTTTCTGGGATAATCTTGGTGGTTCTTCTGTGAGAAGTATGCAGAACCATCGAAATCGCTCTTTTGGAGCTATTTAATGCGAGAAACGCGTTATCTGGTGTTTTCACCACTCCACAGTGCGTTTGATATGCAGAACCGGAGATATCTTGGTTTTCGTGGGGCTTCAAGCTGAGATATGCATCTTCTGCGATCATCTTGGTGAGGCTTCTGTGAGAAGTATGCAGAATCATCGAAATCGCTCTTTTGGAGCTATGTAATGCGAGAAACACATTATCTGGTGTTTTCACCACTCCACAGTGCGTTTGATATGCAGAACCGGAGATATCTTGGTTTTCGTGGGGCTTCAAGCTGAGATATGCATTTTCTGCAATAATCTTGGTGAGGCTTCTGTGAGACGTATGCAGAATCGTCGAAATCGCTCTTTTGAGCTATTTAATGCGAAAACTCGCGTTTTCTGGTGTTTTCAGCACTGCACAGTGCGTTTGATATGCAGAACCGGAGATATCTTGGTTTTCGTGGGTCTTCAAGCTGAGATATACATTTTCTGCAATGATCTTGGTGAGGCTTCTGTGAGACGTATGCAGAATCGTCGAAATCTCAATTTTGGAACTATTTAATGCGAAAAATCGCGTTTTCTGGTGTTTTCAGCACTGCATAGTGCGTTTGATATGCAGAACCGGAGATGTCTTGGTTTTCGTGGGGCTTCAAGCTGAGATATGCATTTTCTGGGATAAGCTTGGTGGTTCTACTGTGAGAAGTATGCAGAATCATCGACATCGCTCTTTTGGAGCTATTTAATGCAAAAAATCGCGTTTTCTGGAGTTTTCAGCACTGCACAGTGCGTTTGATATGCAGAACCGGAGATGTCTTGGTTTTCGTGGGGCTTCAAGCTGAGATATGCATTTTCTGGGATAAGCTTGGTGGTTCTACTGTGAGAAGTATGCAGAATCATCGGAATCGCTCTTTTGGAGCTATGTAATGCGAGAAACACATTATCTGGTGTTTTCACCACTCCACAGTGCGTTTGATATGCAGAACCGGAGATATCTTGGTTTTCGTGGGTCTTCAAGCTGAGATATGCATTTTCTGCGATCATCTTGGTGGTTCTACTGTGAGAAGTATGCAGAATCATCGAAATCGACCTGTGGAAGCTATTTAATGTGAAAAATAGCGTTTTCTGGTGTTTTCAGCACTGCACAGAGCGTTTGATATGCAGAACCGGAGATATCTTGGTTTTCGAGGTGCTTCAAACTGAGATATGCATTTTCTGGGATACTCTTGGTGGTTCTTCTGTGAGGAGTATGCAGAATCATCGAAACCGCTCTTCTGGAGCTATTTTATGCGAGAAACACGTTATCTGGTGTTTTCACCATTCCACATTGCGTTTGATATGCAGAACCGGAGATATCTTTGTTTTCGTGGGGCTTCAAGCTGAGATATGCATTTTCTGCGATAATCCTGGTGAGGCTTCTGTGAGAAGTATGCAGAATCATTGAAATCGCTCTTTTGGAGATCTTTAATGCGAGGGACACGTTATCTGGTGTTTTCACCACTCTGCAGTGCGTTTGATATGCAGAACTGGAGATATCTTGGTTTTCGAGGGGCTTCAAGCTGAGATATGCATTTTCTGGGACAATCACAGTGGTTCTTCTGTGAGAAGTATGCAGAATAATCGAAATCGCTCTTTTGAAGCTATTTAAGGCAAGAAACACGTTATCTGGTGTTTTCACCACTCCAGAGTGCGTTTGATATGCAGAACCTGCGATATCTTGGTTTTCGTGGGGCTTCACGCTCAGATATGCATTTTCTGGGATAATCTTGGTGGTTCTTCTCAGAGAAGTATGCAGATTCATCGAAATCGCTCTTTGGAAGCTATTTAAGGCGAGAAACACGTTATCTGGTGTTTTCACTACTCCACAGTGCGTTTGATATGCAGAACCGGAGATATCTTGGTTTTCGTTGTGTTTCAAGCTGAGATATGCATTTTCTGGGATAATCTTGGTGGTTCTTCTGTGAGAAGTATGCAGAACCATCGAAATCGCTCTTTTGGAGCCATTTAATGCGAGAAACGCGTTATCTGGTGTTTTCACAACTCCACAGTGCGATTGATATGCAGAACCGGAGATATCTTTGTTTTCGTGGGGCTTCAAGCTGAGATATGCATTTTCTGCGATAATCTTGGTGACGCTTCTGTGAGAAGTATGCAGAATCATCGCAATCGCTCTTTTGGAGCTATTTAATGTGAAAAATAGCGTTTTCTGGTGTTTTCAGCACTGCACAGAGCGTTTGATATGCAGAACCGGAGATATCTTGGTTTTCGTGGGGCTTCAAGCTGAGATATGCATTTTCTGCGAGAATCTTGGTGAGGCTTCCGTGAGAAGTATGCAGAATCATCTGAATCGCTCTTTTGGAGCTATGTAATGCGACAAACACGTTATCTGGAGTTTCCACCACTCCACAGTGCGTTTGATATGCAGAACCGGAGATATCTTGGTTTTCGAGGGGCTTCAAACTGAGATATGCGTTTTCTGGGATACTCTTGGTGGTTCTTCTGTGAGGAGTATGCAGAATCATCGAAACCGCTGTTTTGGAGCTATTTTATGCGAGAATATCGTTATCTGGAATTTTCACCACTCCAGAGTGCGTTTGATACGCAGAACCTGCGATATCTTGGTTTTCGTGGGGTTTCAAGCTGAGATATGCATTTTCTGGGATAATATTGGCGGTTCTTCTGTGAGAAGTATGCAGAATCATCGAAATCGCTCTTTTGGAGCTATTTAATGCGAGACACACGTTATCTGGTGTTTTCACCACTCCACAGTGCGTTTGATATGCAGAACCGGAGATATCTTTGTTTTCGTGGGGCTTCAAGCTGAGATATGCATTTTCTGCGATAATCTTGGTGACGCTTCTGTGAGAAGTATGCAGTATCATCGAAATCGCTCTTTTGGAGATATTTAATGCGAGGGACACGTTATCTGGTGTTTTCACCACTCTACAGTGCGTTTGATATGCAGAACTGGAGATATCTTGGTTTTCGAGGGGCTTCAAGCTGAGATATTCATTTTCCGGGACAATCACAGTGGTTCTTCTGTGAGAAGTATGCAGAATGATCGAAATCGCTCTTTGGAAGCTATTTAAGGCGAGAAACACGTTATCTGGTGTTTTCACCACTCCACAGTGCGTTTGATATGCAGAACCGGAGATATCTTGGTTTTCGTGGGGTTTCAAGCTGAGATATGCATTTTCTGGGATAATCTAGGTGGTTCTTCTGTGAGAAGTATGCAGAACCATCGAAATCGCTCTTTTGGAGCTATTTAATGCGAGAAACGCGTTATCTGGTGTTTTCACCACTCCACAGTGCGTTTGATATGCAGAACCGGAGATATCTTGGTTTTCGTGGGGCTTCAAGCTGAGATATGCATCTTCTGCGATCATCTTGGTGAGGCTTCTGTGAGAAGTATGCAGAATCATCGGAATCGCTCTTTTGGAGCTATGTAATGCGAGAAACGCGTTATCTGGTGTTTTCACCACTCCACAGTGCGTTTGATATGCAGAACCGGAGATATCTTGGTTTTCGTGGGGCTTCAAGCTGAGATATGCATTTTCTGCAATAATCTTGGTGAGGCTTCTGTGAGACGTATGCAGAATCGTCGAAATCGCTCTTTTGAGCTATTTAATGCGAAAACTCGCGTTTTCTGGTGTTTTCACCACTCCACAGTGCGTTTGATATGCAGAACCGGAGATATCTTGGTTTTCGTGGGGCTTCAAGCTGAGATATGCATTTTCTGCAAAAATCTTGGTGAGGCTTCTGTGAGACGTATGCAGAATCGTCGAAATCGCTCTTTTGAGCTATTTAATGCGAAAACTCGCGTTTTCTGGTGTTTTCACCACTCCACAGTGCGTTTGATATGCAGAACCGGAGATATCTTGGTTTTCGTGGGGTTTCAAGCTGAGATATGCATTTTCTGGGATAATCTTGGTGGTTCTACTGTGAGAAGTATGCAGAACCATCGAAATCGCTCTTTTGGAGTTATTTAATGCGAGAAACGCGTTATCTGGTGTTTTCACCACTCCACAGTGCGTTTGATATGCAGAACCGGAGATATCTTGGTTTTCGTGGGGCTTCAAGCTGAGATATGCATTTTCTGCAATAATCTTGGTGAGGCTTCTGTGAGACGTATGCAGAATCGTCGAAATCGCTCTTTTGAGCTATTTAATGCGAAATCTCGCGTTTTCTGGTGTTTTCACCACTCCACAGTGCGTTTGATATGCAGAACCGGAGATATCTTGGTTTTCGTGGGGCTTCAAGCTGAGATATGCATTTTCTGCAATAATCTTGGTGAGGCTTCTGTGAGACGTATGCAGAATCGTCGAAATCGCTCTTTTGAGCTATTTAATGCAAAAAATCGGGTTTTCTGGAGTTTTCAGCACTGCACAGTGCGTTTGATATGCAGAACCCGAGATATCCTGGTTTTCGTGGGGTTTCAAGCTGAAATATGCATTTTCTGGGACAAACTTGGTGGTTCTTCTGTGAGAAGTATGCAGAATCATCGAAATCGCTCTTTTGGAGCTATTTAATGTGCAAAATAGCGTTTTCTGGTGTTTTCAGCACTGCACAGAGCGTTGGATATGCAGAACCGGAGATATCTTGGTTTTCGTGGGGCTTCAAGCTGAGATATGCATTTTCTGCGAGTATCTTGGTGAGGCTTCTGTGAGAAGTATGCAGAATCATCTGAATCGCTCTTTTGGAGCTATGTAATGCGACAAACACGTTATCTGGAGTTTCCACCACTCCACAGTGCGTTTGATCTGCAGAACCGGAGATATCTTGGTTTTCGAGGGGCTTCAAACTGAGATATGCATTTTCTGGGATACTCTTGGTGGTTCTTCTGTGAGGAGTATGCAGAATCATCGAAACCGCTGTTTTGGAGCTATTTTATGCGAGAATCTCGTTATCTGGAATTTTCACCACTCCAGAGTGCGTTTGATACGCAGAACCTGCGATATCTTGGTTTTCGTGGGGTTTCAAGCTGAGATATGCATTTTCTGGGATAATATTGGCGGTTCTTCTGTGAGAAGTATGCAGAATCATCGAAATCGCTCTTTTGGAGCTATTTAATGCGAGATACACGTTATCTGGTGTTTTCACCACTCCACAGTGCGTTTGATATGCAGAACCGGAGATATCTTTGTTTTCGTGGGGCTTCAAGCTGAGATATGCATTTTCTGCGATAATCTTGGTGACGCTTCTGTGAGAAGTATGCAGTATCATCGAAATCGCTCTTTTGGAGATATTTTATGCGAGGGACACGTTATCTGGTGTTTTCACCACTCTACAGTGCGTCTGATATGCAGAACTGGAGATATCTTGGTTTTCGAGGGGCTTCAAGCTGAGATATTCATTTTCCGGGACAATCACAGTGGTTCTTCTGTGAGAAGTATGCAGAATAATCGAAATCGCTCTTTTGAAGCTATTTAAGGCGAGAAACACGTTATCTGGTGTTTTCACCACTCCAGAGTGCGTTTGATATGCAGAACCGGCGATATCTTGGTTTTCGTGGGGCTTCAAGCTCAGATATGCATTTTCTGGGATAATCTTGGTGGTTCTTCTCAGAGAAGTATGCGGATTCATCGAAATCGCTCTTTGGAAGCTATTTAAGGCGAGAAACACGTTATCTGGTGTTTTCACCACTCCACAGTGCGTTTGATATGCAGAACCGGAGATATCTTGGTTTTCGTGGGGTTTCAAGCTGAGATATGCATTTTCTGGGATAATCTTGGTGGTTCTTCTGTGAGAAGTATGCAGAACCATCGAAATCGCTCATTTGGAGCTATTTAATGCGAGAAACGCGTTATCTGGTGTTTTCACCACTCCACAGTGCGTTTGATATGCAGAACCGGAGATATCTTGGTTTTCGTGGGGCTTCAAGCTGAGATGTGCATCTTCTGCGATCATCTTGGTGAGGCTTCTGTGAGAAGTATGCAGAATCGTCGAAATCGCTCGTTTGAGCTATTTAATGCGAAAACCCGCGTTTTCTGGTGTTTTCACCACTCCACAGTGCGTTTGATATGCAGAACCGGAGATATCTTGATTTTCGTGGGGTTTCAAGCTGAGATATGCATTTTCTGGGATAATCTTGGTGGTTCTACTGTGAGAAGTATGCAGAACCATCGAAATCGCTCTTTTGAGCTATTTAATGCGAAAACTCGCGTTTTCTGGTGTTTTCAGCACTGCACAGTGCGTTTGATATGCAGAACCGGAGATATCTTGGTTTTCGTGGGGCTTCAAGCTGAGATATGCATTTTCTGCAATAATCTTGGTGAGGCTTCTGTGAGACGTACGCAGAATCGTCGAAATCGCTCTTTTGAGCTATTTAATGCGAAAACTCGCGTTTTCTGGTGTTTTCACCACTCCACAGTGCGTTTGATATGCAGAACCGGAGATATCTTGGTTTTCGTGGGGCTTCAAGCTGAGATATGCATTTTCTGCAATAATCTTGGTGAGGCTTCTGTGAGACGTACGCAGAATCGTCGAAATCGCTCTTTTGAGCTATTTAATGCGAAATATCGCGTTTTCTGGTGTTTTCACCACTCCACAGTGCGTTTGATATGCAGAACCGGAGATATCTTGGTTTTCGTGGGGCTTCAAGCTGAGATATGCATTTTCTGCAATAATCTTGGTGAGGCTTCTGTGAGACGTATGCAGAATCGTCGAAATCGCTCTTTTGAGCTATTTAATGCAAAAAATCGCGTTTTCTGGAGTTTTCAGCACTGCACAGTGCGTTTGATATGCAGAACCCGAGATATCTTGGTTTTCGTGGGTCTTCAAGCTGAGATATGCATTTTCTGCGATCATCTTGGTGAGGCTTCTGTGAGAAGTATGCAGAATCATCGCAATCGCTCTTTTGGAGCTATTTAATGCGAAAAATCGCGTTTTCTGGTGTTTTCACAACTCCACAGTGCGTTTGATATGCAGAACCGGAGATATCTTTGTTTTCGTGGGGCTTCAAGCTGAGATATGCATTTTCTGTGATAATCTTGGTGACGCTTCTGTGAGAAGTATGCAGAATCATCGAAATCGCTCTTTTGGAGATATTTAATGCGAGCGACACGTTATCTGGAGTTTCCACCACTCCACAGTGCGTTTGATATGCAGAACCGGAGATATCTTGGTTTTCGAGGGGCTTCAAACTGAGATATGCATTTTCTGGGATACTCTTGGTGGTTCTTCTGTGAGAAGGATGCAGAACCATCGAAATCGCTCTTTTGGAGATATTTTATGCGAGGGACACGTTATCTGGTGTTTTCACCACTCTACAGTGCGTTTGATATGCAGAACTGGAGATATCTTGGTTTCCGAGAGGCTTCAAGCTGAGATATGCATTTTCTTGGACAATCACAGTGGTTCTTCTGTGAGAAGTATGCAGAATAATCGAAATCGCTCTTGTGAAGCTATTTAAGGCGAGAAACAAGTTATCTGGTGTTTTCACCACTCCAGAGTGCGTTTGATATGCAGAACCGGCGATATCTTGGTTTTCGTGGGGCTTCAAGCTCAGATATGCATTTTCTGGGATAATCTTTGTGGTTCTTCTCAGAGAAGTATGCAGATTCATCGAAATCGCTCTTTGGAAGCTATTTAAGGCGAGAAACACGTTATCTGGTGTTTTCACCACTCCACAGTGCGTTTGATATGCAGAACCGGAGACATCTTGGTTTTCGTGGGGTTTCAAGCTGAGATATGCATTTTCTGGGATAATCTTGGTGGTTCTTCTGTGAGAAGTATGCAGAACCATCGAAATCGCACTTTTGGAGCTATTTAATGCGAGAAACGCGTTATCTGGTGTTTTCACAACTCCACAGTGCGTTTGATATGCAGAACCGGAGATATCTTGGTTTTCGTGGGGCTTCAAGCTGAGATATGCATCTTCTGCGATCATCTTGGTGAGGCTTCTGTGAGAAGTATGCAGAATCATCGGAATCGCTCTTTTGGAGCTATGTAATGCGAGAAACACATTATCTGGTGTTTTCACCACTCCACAGTGCGTTTGATATGCTGAACCGGAGATATCTTTGTTTTCGTGGGGCTTCAAGCTGAGATATGCATTTTCTGCGATAATCTTGGTGACGCTTCTGTGAGAAGGATGCAGAATCATCGAAATCGCTCTTTTGGAGATATTTAATGCGAGCGACACGTTATCTGGAGTTTCCACCACTCCACAGTGCGTTTGATATGCAGAACCGGAGATATCTTGGTTTTCGAGGGGCTTCAAACTGAGATATGCATTTTCTGGGATACTCTTGGTGGTTCTTCTGTGAGGAGTATGCAGAATCATCGAAACCGCTCTTTTGGAGCTATTTTATGCGAGAAACACGTTATCTGGTGTTTTCACCACTCCACAGCGCGTTTGATATGCAGAACCGGCGATATCTTGGTTTTCGTGGGGCTTCAAGCTGAGATATGCATTTTCTGCGATAATCTTGGTGACGCTTCTGTGAGAAGGATGCAGAATCATCGAAATCGCTCTTTTGGAGATATTTAATGCGAGCGACACGTTATCTGGAGTTTCCACCACTCCACAGTGCGTTTGATATGCAGAACCGGAGATATCTTGGTTTCCGAGGGGCTTCAAGCTGAGATATGCATTTTCCGGGACAATCACAGTGGTTCTTCTGTGAGAAGTATGCAGAATAATCGAAATCGCCCTTTTGAAGCTATTTAAGGCGAGAAACACGTTATCTGGTGTTTTCACCACTCCACAGTGCGTTTGATATGCTGAACCGGAGATATCTTTGTTTTCGTGGGGCTTCAAGCTGAGATATGCATTTTCTGCGATAATCTTGGTGACGCTTCTGTGAGAAGGATGCAGAATCATCGAAATCGCTCTTTTGGAGATATTTAATGCGAGCGACACGTTATCTGGAGTTACCACCACTCCACAGTGCGTTTGATATGCAGAACCGGAGATATCTTGGTTTTCGAGGGGCTTCAAACTGAGATATGCATTTTCTGGGATACTCTTGGTGGTTCTTCTGTGAGGAGTATGCAGAATCATCGAAACCGCTCTTTTGGAGCTATTTTATGCGAGAAACACGTTATCTGGTGTTTTCACCACTCCACAGCGCGTTTGATATGCAGAACCGGCGATATCTTGGTTTTCGTGGGGCTTCAAGCTCAGATATGCATTTTCTGGGATAATCTTGGTGGTTCTTCCCAGAGAAGTATGCGGATTCATCGAAATCGCTCTTTGGAAGCTATTTAAGGCGAGAAACACGTTATCTGGTGTTTTCACCACTCCACAGTGCGTTTGATATGCAGAACCGGAGATATCTTGGTTTTCGTGGGGTTTCAAGCTGAGATATGCATTTTCTGGGATAATCTTGGTGGTTTTTCTGTGAGAAGTATGCAGAACCATCGAAATCGCTCTTTTGGAGCTATTTAATGCGAGAAACGCGTTATCTGGTGTTTTCACCACTCCACAGTGCGTTTGATATGCAGAACCGGAGATATCTTTGTTTTCGTGGGGCTTCAAGCTGAGATATGCATTTTCTGCGATAATCTTGGTGACGCTTCTGTGAGAAGTATGCAGTATCATCGAAATCGCTCTTTTGGAGATATTTAATGCGAGGGACACGTTATCTGGTGTTTTCACCACTCTACAGTGCGTTTGATATGCAGAACTGGAGATATCTTGGTTTTCGAGGGGCTTCAAGCTGAGATATGCATTTTCCGGGACAATCACAGTGGTTCTTCTGTGAGAAGTATGCAGAATAATCGAAATCGCCCTTTTGAAGCTATTTAAGGCGAGAAACACGTTATCTGGTGTTTTCACCACTCCAGAGTGCGTTTGATATGCAGAACCGGCGATATCTTGGTTTTCGTTGGGCTTCAAGCTCAGATATGCATTTTCTGGGATAAGCTTGGTGGTTCTTCTCAGAGAAGTATGCGGATTCATCGAAATCGCTCTTTGGAAGCTATTTAAGGCGAGAAACACGTTATCTGGTGTTTTCACCACTCCACAGTGCGTTTGATATGCAGAACCGGAGATATCTTGGTTTTCGTGGGGTTTCAAGCTGAGATATGCATTTTCTGCAATAATCTTGGTGAGGCCTCTGTGAGACGTATGCAGAATCGTCGAAATCGCTCTTTTGAGCTATTTAATGCGAAAACTCGCGTTTTCTGGTGTTTTCAGCACTGCACAGTGCGTTTGATATGCAGAACCGGAGATATCTTGGTTTTCGTGGGGCTTCAAGCTCAGATATGCATTTTCTGGGATAATCTTGGTGGTTCTTCTCAGAGAAGTATGCGGATTCATCGAAATCGCTCTTTTGGAGCTATTTAATGCGAGAAACGCGTTATCTGGTGTTTTCACCACTCCACAGTGCGTTTGATATGCAGAACCGGAGATATCTTTGTTTTCGTGGTGCTTCAAGCTGAGATATGCATTTTCTGCGATAATCTTGGAGACGCTTCTGTGAGAAGTATGCAGTATCATCGAAATCGCTCTTTTGGAGATATTTAATGCGAGGGACACGCTATCTGGTGTTTTCACCACTCTACAGTGCGTTTGATATGCAGAACTGGAGATATCTTGGTTTTCGAGGGGCTTCAAGCTGAGATATGCATTTTCCGGGACAATCACAGTGGTTCTTCTGTGAGAAGTATGCAGAATAATCGAAATCGCCCTTTTGAAGCTATTTAAGGCGAGAAACACGTTATCTGGTGTTTTCACCACTCCAGAGTGCGTTTGATATGCAGAACCGGCGATATCTTGGTTTTCGTGGGGCTTCAAGCTCAGATATGCATTTTCTGGGATAATCTTGGTGGTTCTTCTCAGAGAAGTATGCGGATTCATCGAAATCGCTCTTTGGAAGCTATTTAAGGCGAGAAACACGTTATCTGGTGTTTTCACCACTCCACAGTGCGTTTGATATGCAGAACCGGAGATATCTTGGTTTTCGTGGGGTTTCAAGCTGAGATATGCATTTTCTGCAATAATCTTGGTGAGGCTTCTGTGAGACGTATGCAGAATCGTCGAAATCGCTCTTTTGAGCTATTTAATGCGAAAACTCGCGTTTTCTGGTGTTTTCAGCACTGCACAGTGCGTTTGATATGCAGAACCGGAGATGTCTTGGTTTTCGTGGGGTTTCAAGCTGAGATATGCATTTTCTGCATTAATCTTGGTGAGGCTTCTGTAAGAAGTATGCAGAATCATCGAAATCGCTTTTTTGGAGCTATTTAATGCGACAAACACGTTATCTGGAGTTTCCACCACTCCACAGTGCGTTTGATATGCAGAACCGGAGATATCTTGGTTTTCGAGGGGCTTCAAGCTCAGATATGCATTTTCTGGGATAATCTTGGTGGTTCTTCTGTGAGAAGTATGCAGAACCATCGAAATCGCTCTTTTGGAGCTATTTAATGCGAGAAACGCGTTATCTGGTGTTTTTACAACTCCACAGTGCGTTTGATATGCAGAACCGGAGATATCTTTGTTTTCGTGGGGCTTCAAGCTGAGATATGCATTTTCTGCGATAATCTTGGTGACGCTTATGTGAGAAGTATGCAGAATCATCGAAATCGCTCTTTTGGATATATTTAATGCGAGGGACACGTTATCTGGAGTTTCCACCACTCCACAGTGCGTTTGATATGCAGAACCGGAGATATCTTGGTTTTCGAGGGGCTTCAAACTGAGATATGCATTTTCTGGGATACTCTTGGTGGTTCTTCTGTGAGGAGTATGCAGAATCATCGATACCGCTCTTTTGGAGCTATTTTATGCCAGAAACACGTTATCTGGTGTTTTCACCACTCCACATTGCGTTTGATATGCAGAACCGGAGATATCTTGGTTTTCGAGGGGCTTCAAACTGAGATATGCATTTTCTGGGATACTCTTGGTGGTTCTTCTGTGAGGAGTATGCAGAATCATCGAAACCGCTCTTTTGGAGCTATTTAAGGCGAGAAACGCGTTATCTGGTGTTTTCACCACTCCACAGTGCGTTTGATATGCAGAACCGGAGATATCTTTGTTTTCGTGGGGCTTCAAGCTGAGATATGCATTTTCTGCGGTAATCTTGGTGACGCTTCTGTGAGAAGTATGCAGAATCATCGAAATCGCTCTTTTCGAGATATTTAATGCGAGAAACGCGTTATCTGGTGTTTTTACAACTCCACAGTGCGTTTGATATGCAGAACCGGAGATATCTTTGTTTTCGTGGGGCTTCAAGCTGAGATATGCATTTTCTGCGATAATCTTGGTGACGCTTATGTGAGAAGTATGCAGAATCATCGAAATCGCTCTTTTGGATATATTTAATGCGAGGGACACGTTATCTGGAGTTTCCACCACTCCACAGTGCGTTTGATATGCAGAACCGGAGATATCTTGGTTTTCGAGGGGCTTCAAACTGACATATGCATTTTCTGGGATACTCTTGGTGGTTCTTCTGTGAAGAGTATGCAGAATCATCGAAACCGCTCTTTTGGAGCTATTTTATGCGAGAAACTCGTTATCTGGAATTTTCACCACTCCAGAGTGCGTTTGATACGCAGAACCAGCGATATCTTGGTTTTCGTGGGGTTTCAAGCTGAGATATGCATTTTCTGGGATAATCTTGGCGGTTCTTCTGTGACAAGTATGCAGAATCATCGAAATCGCTCTTTTGGAGCTATTTAATGCGAGACACACGTTATCTGGTGTTTTCACCACTCCACAGCGCGTTTGATATGCAGAACCGGAGATATCTTGGTTTTCGTGGGGATTCAAGCTGAGATATGCATTTTCTGGGATAATCTTGGTGGTTCTTCTGTGAGAAGTATGCAGAACCATCGAAATCGCTCTTTTGGAGCTATTTTATGCGAGAAACGCGTTATCTGGTGTTTTCACCACTCCACAGTGCGTTTGATATGCAGAACCGGAGATATCTTTGTTTTCGTGGGGCTTCAAGCTGAGATATGCATTTTCTGCGATAATCTTGGTGACGCTTCTGTGAGAAGTATGCAGTATCATCGAAATCGCTCTTTTGGAGATATTTAATGCGAGGGACACGTTATCTGGTGTTTTCACCACTCTACAGTGCGTTTGATATGCAGAACTGGAGATATCTTGGTTTTCGAGGGGCTTCAAACTGAGATATGCATTTTCCGGGACAATCACAGTGGTTCTTCTGTGAGAAGTATGCAGAATAATCGAAATCGCTCTTTTGAAGCTATTTAAGGCGAGAAACACGTTATCTGGTGTTTTCACCACTCCAGAGTGCGTTTGATATGCAGAACCGGCGATATCTTGGTTTTCGTGGGGCTTCAAGCTCAGATATGCATTTTCTGGGATAATCTTGGTGGTTCTTCTCAGAGAAGTATGCGGATTCATCGAAATCGCTCTTTGGAAGCTATTTAAGGCGAGACACACGTTATCTGGTGTTTTCACCACTCCACAGCGCGTTTGATATGCAGAACCGGCGATATCTTGGTTTTCGTGGGGTTTCAAGCTGAGATATGCATTTTCTGGGATAATCTTGGTGGTTCTTCTGTGAGAAGTATGCAGAATCATCGGAATCGCTCTTCTGGAGCTATGTAATGCGAGAAACACATTATCTGGTGTTTTCACCACTCCACAGTGCGTTTGATATGCAGAACCGGAGATATCTTGGTTTTCGTGGGGCTTCAAGCTGAGATATGCATTTTCTGCAATAATCTTGGTGAGGCTTCTGTGAGACGTATGCAGAATCGTCGAAATCTCAATTTTGGAACAAGTTAATGCGAAAAATCGCGTTTTCTGGTGTTTTCAGCACTGCACAGTGCGTTTGATATGCAGAACCGGAGATGTCTTGGTTTTCGTGGGGCTTCAAGCTGAGATATGCATTTTCTGGGATAAGCTTGGTGGTTCTACTGTGAGAAGTATGCAGAATCATCGACATCGCTCTTTTGGAGCTATTTAATGCAAAAAATCGCGTTTTCTGGAGTTTTCAGCACTGCACAGAGCGTTTGATATGCAGAACCGGAGATATCTTGGTTTTCGTGGGTCTTCAAGCTGAGATATGCATTTTCTGCGATCATCTTGGTGAGGCTTCTGTGAGAAGTATGCAGAATCATCGAAATCGCTCTTTTGGAGCTATTTAATGCGAAAAATCGCGTTTTCTGGTGTTTTCAGCACTGCACAGTGCGTTTGATATGCAGAACCGGAGATGTCTTGGTTTTCGTGGGGCTTCAAGCTGAGATATGCATTTTCTGGGATAAGCTTGGTGGTTCTACTGTGAGAAGTATGCAGAATCATCGACATCGCTCTTTTGGAGCCATTTAATGCAAAAAATCGCGTTTTCTGGAGTTTTCAGCACTGCACAGAGCGTTTGATATGCAGAACCGGAGATATCTTCGTTTTCGTGGGTCTTCAAGCTGAGATATGCATATTCTACGATAATCTTGGTGGTTCTTCTGTGGGAAGTATGCAGAATCATCGAAATCGCACTGTGGAAGCTATTTAATGTGAAAACTAGCGTTTTCTGGTGTTTTCAGCACTGCACAGTGCGTTTGATATGCAGAACCGGAGATATCTTGGTTTTCGTGGGGCTTCAAGCTGAGATATGCATTTTCTGCGAGAAACTTGGAGAGGCTTCTGTGAGAAGTATGCAGAATCATCTGAATCGCTGTTTTGGAGCTATGTAATGCGACAAACACGTTATCTGGAGTTTCCACCACTCCACAGTGCGTTTGATATGCAGAACCGGAGATATCTTGGTTTTCGTGGGGCTTCAAACTGAGATATGCATTTTCTGGGATACTCTTGGTGGTTCTTCTGTGAGGAGTATGCAGAATCATCGAAACCGCTCTTTTGGAGCTATTTTATGCGAGAAACACGTTATCTGGTGTTTTCACCACTCCACATTGCGTTTGATATGCAGAACCGGAGATATCTTGGTTTTCGAGGGGCTTCAAGCTGAGATATGCATTTTCTGGGACAATCACAGTGGTTCTTCTGTGAGAAGTATGCAGAATAATCGAAATCGCTCTTTTGAAGCTATTTAAGGCGAGAAACACGTTATCTGGTGTTTTCACCACTCCAGAGTGCGTTTGATATGCAGAACCGGCGATATCTTGGTTTTCGTGGGGCTTCAAGCTCAGATATGCATTTTCTGGGATAATCTTGGTGGTTCTTATCAGAGAAGTATGCAGATTCATCGAAATCGCTCTTTGGAAGCTATTTAAGGCGATAAACACGTTATCTGGTGTTTTCACCACTCCACAGTGCGTTTGATATGCAGAACCGGAGATATCTTGGTTTTCGTGGGGCTTCAAGCTGAGATATGCATTTTCTGCGATAATCTTGGTGACGCTTCTGTGAGAAGTATGCAGAATCATCGAAATCGCTCTTTTGGAGATATTTAATGCGAGGGACACGTTATCTGGTGTTTTCACCACTCTACACTGCGTTTGATATGCAGAACTGGAGATATCTTGGATTTCGAGGGGCTTCAAGCTGAGATATGCATTTTCTGGGACAATCACAGTGGTTCTTCTGTGAGAAGTATGCAGAATAATCGAAATGGCTCTTTTGGAGCTATTTAATGCGACAAACACGTTATCCGGTGTTTTCACCACTCCATAGTGCGTCTGATATGCAGAACCGCAGATATCTTGGTTTTCGTGGGGTT
The DNA here is from genome assembly GCA_951804975.1 of Anthophora plumipes. Classification (NCBI taxonomy): domain Eukaryota; kingdom Metazoa; phylum Arthropoda; class Insecta; order Hymenoptera; family Apidae; genus Anthophora; species Anthophora plumipes. The sequence goes on along the minus strand of CATORF010000924.1, from coordinate 1,538,299 downwards.
TCAAGCTGAGATATGCATTTTCTGTGATAATCTTGGTGGTTTCTTCTGTGAGAAGTATGCAGAATCATCGAAATCGCTCTTTTGGAGCTATTTATGGCGGGAAACTCGTTATCTGTTGTTTTCACCACTCCAGAGTGCGTTTGATATGCACAACCGGAGATATCCTGGTTTTCGTGGGGTTTCAAGCTGAAATATGCATTTTCTGGGATAAAGTTGGTGGTTCTTCTGTGAGAAGTATGCAGAATCATCGAAATCGCTCTTTTGGAGCTATTTAATGCGACAAACACGTTATCTGGAGTTTCCACCACTCCACAGTGCGTTTGATATGCAGAACCGGAGATATCTTGGTTTTCGATTGGCTTCAAACTGAGATATGCATTTTCTGGGATACTCTTGGTGGTTCTTCTGTGAGGAGTATGCAGAATCATCGAAACCGCTCTTTTGGAGCTATTTTATGCGAGAAACACGTTATCTGGTGTTTTCACCACTCCACAGTGCGTTTGATATGCAGAACCGGAGATATCTTGGTTTTCGTGGGGTTTCAAGCTGAGATATGCATTTTCTGGGATAATCTTGGTGGTTCTTCTGTGAGAAGTATGCAGAACCATCGAAATCGCTCTTTTGGATCTATTTAATGCGAGAAACGCGTTATCTGGTGTTTTCACCACTCCACAGTGCGTTTGATATGCAGAACCGGAGATATCTTTGTTTTCGTGGGGCTTCAAGCTGAGATATGCATCTTCTGCGATCATCTTGGTGAGGCTTCTGTGAGAAGTATGCAGAATCATCGGAATCGCTCTTCTGGAGCTATGTAATGCGAGAAACACATTATCTGGTGTTTTCACCACTCCACAGTGCGTTTGATATGCAGAACCGGAGATATCTTGGTTTTCGTGGGGCTTCAAACTGAGATATGCATTTTCTGGGATACTCTTGGTGGTTCTTCTGTGAGGAGTATGCAGAATCATCGAAACCGCTCTTTTGGAGCTATTTAAGGCGAGAAACACGTTATCTGGTGTTTCCACCACTCCACAGTGCGTTTGATATGCACAACCGGAGATATCTTGGTTTTCGTGGGGCTTCAAGCTGAGATATGCATCTTCTGCGATCATCTTGGTGAGGCTTCTGTGAGAAGTATGCAGAATCATCGGAACCGCTCTTTTGGAGCTATGTAATGCGAGAAACACATTATCTGGTGTCTTCACCACTCCACAGTGCGTTTGATATGCAGAACCGGAGATAGCTTGGTTTTCGTGGGGCTTCAAGCTGAGATATGCCTTTTCTGCAATAATCTTGGTGAGGCTTCTGTGAGACGTATGCAGAATCGTCGAAATCGCTCTTTTGAGCTATTTAATGCGAAAACTCGCGTTTTCTGGTGTTTTCAGCACTGCACAGTGCGTTTGATATGCAGAAACGGAGATATCTTGGTTTTCGTGGGTCTTCAAGCTGAGATATGCATTTTCTGCAATAATCTTGGTGAGGCTTCTGTAAGACGTATGCAGAATCGTCGAAATCTCAATTTTGGAACTGTTTAATGCGAAAAATCGCGTTTTCTGGAGTTTTCAGCACTGCACAGAGCGTTTGATATGCAGAACCGGAGATATCTTGGTTTTCGTGGGTCTTGAAGCTGAGATATGCATATTCTACGATAATCTTGGTGGTTCTTCTGTGGGAAGTATGCAGAATCATCGAAATCGCACTGTGGAAGCTATTTAATGTGAAAAATAGCGTTTTCTGGTGTTTTCAGCACTGCACAGAGCGTTTGATATGCAGAACCGGAGATATCTTGGTTTTCGTGGGGCTTCAAGCTGAGATATGCATTTTCTGCGAGAATCTTGGAGAGGCTTCTGTGAGAAGTATGCAGAATCATCTGAATCGCTCTTTTGGAGCTATGTAATGCGACAAACACGTTATCTGGAGTTTCCACCACTCCACAGTGCGTTTGATATGCAGAACCGGAGATATCTTGGTTTTCGTGGGGCTTCAAACTGAGATATGCATTTTCTGGGATACTCTTGGTGGTTCTTCTGTGAGGAGTATGCAGAATCATCGAAACCGCTCTTTTGGAGCTATTTTATGCGAGAAACACGTTATCTGGTGTTTTCACCACTCCACATTGCGTTTGATATGCAGAACCGGAGATATCTTGGTTTTCGAGGGGCTTCAAACTGAGATATGCATTTTCTGGGATACTCTTGGTGGTTCTTCTGTGAGGAGTATGCAGAATCATCGAAACCGCTCTTTTGGAGCTATGTAATGCGAGAAACACATTATCTGGTGTTTTCACCACTCCACAGTGCGTTTGATATGCAGAACCGGAGATGTCTTGGTTTTCGTGGGGCTTCAAACTGAGATATGCATTTTCTGGGATACTCTTGGTGGTTCTTCTGTGAGGAGTATGCAGAATCATCGAAACCGCTCTTTTGGAGCTATTTTATGCGAGAAACACGTTATCTGGTGTTTTCACCACTCCACATTGCGTTTGATATGCAGAACCGGAGATATCTTGGTTTTCGAGGGGCTTCAAACTGAGATATGCATTTTCTGGGATACTCTTGGTGGTTCTTCTGTGAGGAGTATGCAGAATCATCGAAACCGCTCTTTTGGAGCTATGTAATGCGAGAAACACATTATCTGGTGTTTTCACCACTCCACAGTGCGTTTGATATGCAGAACCGGAGATGTCTTGGTTTTCGTGGGGCTTCAAGCTGAGATATGCATTTTCTGCGAGAATCTTGGAGAGGCTTCTGTGAGAAGTATGCAGAATCATCGGAATCGCTCTTCTGGAGCTATGTAATGCGAGAAACACATTATCTGGTGTTTTCACCACTCCACAGTGCGTTTGATATGCAGAACCGGAGATATCTTGGTTTTCGTGGGGCTTCAAGCTGAGATATGCATTTTCTGCAATAATCTTGGTGAGGCTTCTGTGAGACGTATGCAGAATCGTCGAAATGTCAATTTTGGAACAATTTAATGCGAAAAATTGCGTTTTCTGGTGTTTTCAGCACTGCACAGTGCGTTTGATATGCAGAACCGGAGATGTCTTGGTTTTCGTGGGGCTTCAAGCTGAGATATGCATTTTCTGGGATAAGCTTGGTGGTTCTACTGTGAGAAGTATGCAGAATCATCGACATCGCTCTTTTGGAGCTATTTAATGCAAAAAATCGCGTTTTCTGGAGTTTTCAGCACTGCACAGAGCGTTTGATATGCAGAACCGGAGATATCTTGGTTTTCGTGGGTCTTCAAGCTGACATATGCATTTTCTGCGATCATCTTGGTGAGGCTTCTGTGAGAAGTATGCAGAATCATCGAAATCGCTCTTTTGGAGCTATTTAATGCGAAAAATCGCGTTTTCTGGTGTTTTCAGCACTGCACAGTGCGTTTGATATGCAGAACCGGAGATGTCTTGGTTTTCGTGGGGCTTCAAGCTGAGATATGCATTATCTGGGATAAGCTTGGTGGTTCTACTGTGAGAAGTATGCAGAATCATCGACATCGCTCTTTTGGAGCTATTTAATGGAAAAAATCGCGTTTTCTGGAGTTTTCAGCACTACACAGAGCGTTTGATATGCAGAACCGGAGATATCTTGGTTTTCGTGGGTCTTCAAGCTGAGATATGCATTTTCTGCGAGAATCTTGGAGAGGCTTCTGTGAGAAGTATGCAGAATCATCTGAATCGCACTGTGGAAGCTATTTAATGTGAAAAATAGCGTTTTCTGGTGTTTTCAGCACTGCACAGAGCGTTTGATATGCAGATCCGGAGATATCTTGGTTTTCGAGGTGCTTCAAACTGAGATATGCATTTTCTGGGATACTCTTGGTGGTTCTTCTGTGAGGAGTATGCAGAATCATCGAAACCGCTCTTTTGGAGCTATGTAATGCGAGAAACACATTATCTGGTGTTTTCACCACTCCACAGTGCGTTTGATATGCAGAACCGGAGATGTCTTGGTTTTCGTGGGGCTTCAAGCTGAGATATGCATTTTCTGCGAGAATCTTGGAGAGGCTTCTGTGAGAAGTATGCAGAATCATCTGAATCGCTCTTTTGGAGCTATGTAATGCGACAAACACGTTATCTGGAGTTTCCACCACTCCACAGTGCGTTTGATATGCAGAACCGGGGATATCTTGGTTTTCGAGGGGCTTCAAGCTGAGATATGCATTTTCTGGGACAATCACAGTGCTTCTTCTGTGAGAAGTATGCAGAATAATCGAAATCGCTCTTTTGAAGCTATTTAAGGCGAGAAACACGTTATCTGGTGTTTTCACCACTCCACAGTGCGTTTGATATGCAGAACCGGAGATGTCTTGGTTTTCGTGGGGCTTCAAGCTGAGATATGCATTTTCTGCGAGAATCTTGGAGAGGCTTCTGTGAGAAGTATGCAGAATCATCTGAATCGCTCTTTTGGAGCTATGTAATGCGACAAACACGTTATCTGGAGTTTCCACCACTCCACAGTGCGTTTGATATGCAGAACCGGCGATATCTTGGTTTTCGTGGGGCTTCAAGCTCAGATATGCATTTTCTGGGATAATCTTGGTGGTTCTTATCAGAGAAGTATGCAGATTCATCGAAATCGCTCTTTGGAAGCTATTTAAGGCGATAAACACGTTATCTGGTGTTTTCACCACTCCACAGTGCGTTTGATATGCAGAACCGGAGATATCTTGGTTTTCGTGGGGCTTCAAGCTGAGATATGCATTTTCTGCGATAATCTTGGTGACGCTTCTGTGAGAAGTATGCAGAATCATCGAAATCGCTCTTTTGGAGATATTTAATGCGAGGGACACGTTATCTGGTGTTTTCACCACTCTACACTGCGTTTGATATGCAGAACTGGAGATATCTTGGATTTCGAGGGGCTTCAAGCTGAGATATGCATTTTCTGGGACAATCACAGTGGTTCTTCTGTGAGAAGTATGCAGAATAACCGAAATGGCTCTTTTGGAGCTATTTAATGCGACAAACACGTTATCCGGTGTTTTCACCACTCCATAGTGCGTCTGATATGCAGAACCGCAGATATCTTGGTTTTCGTGGGGTTTCAAGCTGAGATATGCATTTTCTGTGATAATCTTGGTGGTTTCTTCTGTGAGAAGTATGCAGAATCATCGAAATCGCTCTTTTGGAGCTATTTATGGCGGGAAACTCGTTATCTGTTGTTTTCACCACTCCAGAGTGCGTTTGATATGCACAACCGGAGATATCCTGGTTTTCGTGGGGGTTCAAGCTGAAATATGCATTTTCTGGGATAAAGTTGGTGGTTCTTCTGTGAGAAGTATGCAGAATCATCGAAATCGCTCTTTTGGAGCTATTTAATGCGGCAAACACGTTATCTGGAGTTTCCACCACTCCACAGTGCGTTTGATATGCAGAACCGGAGATATCTTGGTTTTCGATTGGCTTCAAACTGAGATATGCATTTTCTGGGATACTCTTGGTGGTTCTTCTGTGAGGAGTATGCAGAATCATCGAAACCGCTCTTTTGGAGCTATTTTATGCGAGAAACACGTTATCTGGTGTTTTCACCACTCCACATTGCGTTTGATATGCTGAACCCGAGATATCTTGGTTTTCGAGGGGCTTCAAAATGAGATATGCATTTTCTGGGATACTTTTGGTGGTTCTTCTGTGCTAGGAGTATGCAGAATCATCGAAACCGCTCTTTTGGAGCTATTTTATGCGAGAAACTCGTTATCTGGAATTTTCACCACTCCAGAGTGCGTTTGATACGCAGAACCTGCGATATCTTGGTTTTCGTGGGGTTTCAAGCTGAGATATGCATTTTCTGGGATAATCTTGGCGGTTCTTCTGTGAGAAGTATGCAGAATCATCGAAATCGCTCTTTTGGAGCTATTTAATGCGAGACACACGTTATCTGGTGTTTTCACCACTCCACAGTGCGTTTGATATGCAGAACCGGCGATATCTTGGTTTTCGTGGGGCTTCAAGCTCCGATATGCATTTTCTGGGATAATCTTGGTGGTTCTTCTCAGAGAAGTATGCAGAATCGTCGAAATCGCTCTTTTGAGCTATTTAATGCGAAAACTCGCGTTTTCTGGTGTTTTCAGCACTGCACAGTGCGTTTGATATGCAGAACCGGAGATATCTTGGTTTTCGTGGGTCTTCAAGCTGAGATATGCATTTTCTGCAATAATCTTGGTGAGGCTTCTGTAAGACGTATGCAGAATCGTCGAAATCTCAGTTTTGGAACTATTTAATGCGAAAAATCGCGTTTTCTGGAGTTTTCAGCACTGCACAGTGCGTTTGATATGCAGAACCCGAGATATCTTGGTTTTCGTGGGTCTTCAAGCTGAGATATGCATTTTCTGCGATCATCTTGGTGAGGCTTCTGTGAGAAGTATGCAGAATCATCGAAATCGCTCTTTTGGAGCTATTTAATGCGAAAAATCGCGTTTTCTGGTGTTTTCACAACTCGGCAGTGCGTTTGATATTCAGAACCGGCGATATCATGGTTTTCATAGTGTTTCAAGCTGAGATATGCATATTCTACGATAATCTTGGTGGTTCTTCAGTGGGAAGTATGCAGAATCATCGAAATCGCCCTGTGGAAGCTATTTAATGTGAAAAATAGCGTTTTCTGGTGTTTTCAGCACTGCACAGAGCGTTTGATATGCAGAACCGGAGATATCTTGGTTTTCGTGGGGCTTCAAGCTGAGATATGCATTTTCTGGGAGAATCTTGGTGAGGCTTCTGTGAGAAGTATGCAGAATCATCTGAACCGCTCTTTTGGAGCTATGTAATGCGACAAACACGTTATCTGGAGTTTCCACCACTCCACAGTGCGTTTGATATGCAGAACCGGAGATATCTTGGTTTTCGAGGGGCTTCAAACTGAGATATGCATTTTCTGGGATACTCTTGGTGGTTCTTCTGTGAGGGGTATGCAGAATCATCGAAACCGCTCTTTTGGAGCTATTTAAGGCGAGAAACACGTTATCTGGTGTTTCCACCACTCCACAGTGCGTTTGATATGCACAACCGGAGATATCTTGGTTTTCGTGGGGCTTCAAGCTCAGATATGCATCTTCTGCGATCATCTTGGTGAGGCTTCTGTGAGAAGTATGCAGAATCATCGGAACCGCTCTTTTGGAGCTATGTAATGCGAGAAACACATTATCTGGTGTCTTCACCACTCCACAGTGCGTTTGATATGCAGAACCGGAGATAGCTTGGTTTTCGTGGGGCTTCAAGCTGAGATATGCCTTTTCTGCAATAATCTTGGTGAGGCTTCTGTGAGACGTATGCAGAATCGTCGAAATCGCTCTTTTGAGCTATTTAATGCGAAAACTCGCGTTTTCTGGTGTTTTCAGCACTGCACAGTGCGTTTGATATGCAGAAACGGAGATATCTTGGTTTTCGTGGGTCTTCAAGCTGAGATATGCATTTTCTGCAATAATCTTGGTGAGGCTTCTGTAAGACGTATGCAGAATCGTCGAAATCTCAATTTTGGAACTGTTTAATGCGAAAAATCGCGTTTTCTGGAGTTTTCAGCGCTGCACAGAGCGTTTGATATGCAGAACCGGAGATATCTTGGTTTTCGTGGGTCTTGAAGCTGAGATATGCATATTCTACGATAATCTTGGTGGTTCTTCTGTGGGAAGTATGCAGAATCATCGAAATCGCACTGTGGAAGCTATTTAATGTGAAAAATAGCGTTTTCTGGTGTTTTCAGCACTGCACAGAGCGTTTGATATGCAGAACCGGAGATATCTTGGTTTTCCTGGGGCTTCAAACTGAGATATGCATTTTCTGGGATACTCTTGGTGGTTCTTCTGTGAGGAGTATGCAGAATCATCGAAACCGCTCTTTTGGAGCTATTTTATGCGAGAAACACGTTATCTGGTGTTTTCACCACTCCACATTGCGTTTGATATGCAGAACCGGAGATATCTTGGTTTTCGAGGGGCTTCAAACTGAGATATGCATTTTCTGGGATACTCTTGGTGGTTCTTCTGTGAGGAGTATGCAGAATCATCGAAACCGCTCTTTTGGAGCTATGTAATGCGAGAAACACATTATCTGGTGTTTTCACCACTCCACAGTGCGTTTGATATGCAGAACCGGAGATGTCTTGGTTTTCGTGGGGCTTCAAGCTGAGATATGCATTTTCTGCGAGAATCTTGGAGAGGCTTCTGTGAGAAGTATGCAGAATCATCTGAATCGCTCTTTTGGAGCTATTTAATGCAAAAAATCGCGTTTTCTGGAGTTTTCAGCACTGCACAGAGCGTTTGATATGCAGAACCGGAGATATCTTGGTTTTCGTGGGTCTTCAAGCTGACATATGCATATTCTACGATAATCTTGGTGGTTCTTCTGTGAGGAGTATGCAGAATCATCGAAACCGCTCTTTTGGAGCTATGTAATGCGAGAAACACATTATCTGGTGTTTTCACCACTCCACAGTGCGTTTGATATGCAGAACCGGAGATGTCTTGGTTTTCGTGGGGCTTCAAGCTGAGATATGCATTTTCTGCGAGAATCTTGGAGAGGCTTCTGTGAGAAGTATGCAGAATCATCTGAATCGCTCTTTTGGAGCTATTTAATGCAAAAAATCGCGTTTTCTGGAGTTTTCAGCACTGCACAGAGCGTTTGATATGCAGAACCGGAGATATCTTGGTTTTCGTGGGTCTTCAAGCTGAGATATGCATATTCTACGATAATCTTGGTGGTTCTTCTGTGGGAAGTATGCAGAATCATCGAAATCGCACTGTGGAAGCTATTTAATGTGAAAAATAGCGTTTTCTGGTGTTTTCAGCACTGCACAGAGCGTTTGATATGCAGAACCGGAGATATCTTGGTTTTCGAGGGGCTTCAAACTGAGATATGCATTTTCTGGGATACTCTTGGTGGTTCTTCTGTGAGGAGTATGCAGAATCATCGATACCGCTCTTTTGGAGCTATTTTATGCCAGAAACACGTTATCTGGTGTTTTCACCACTCCACATTGCGTTTGATATGCAGAACCGGAGATATCTTGGTTTTCGAGGGGCTTTAAACTGAGATATGCATTTTCTGGGATACTCTTGGTGGTTCTTCTGTGAGGAGTATGCAGAATCATCGAAACCGCTCTTTTGGAGCTATTTAAGGCGAGAAACGCGTTATCTGGTGTTTTCACCACTCCACAGTGCGTTTGATATGCAGAACCGGAGATATCTTTGTTTTCGTGGGGCTTCAAGCTGAGATATGCATTTTCTGCGATAATCTTGGTGACGCTTCTGTGAGAAGTATGCAGAATCATCGAAATCGCTCTTTTCGAGATATTTAATGCGAGGGACACGTTATCTGGTGTTTTCACCACTCTACAGTGCGTTTGATATGCAGAACTGGAGATATCTTGGTTTCCGAGGGGCTTCAAGCTGAGATATGCATTTTCTGGGACAATCACAGTGGTTCTTCTGTGAGAAGTATGCAGAATAATCGAAATCGCTCTTTTGAAGCTATTTAAGGCGAGAAACACGTTATCTGGTGTTTTCACCACTCCAGAGTGCGTTTGATATGCAGAACCGGCGATATCTTGGTTTTCGTGGGGCTTCAAGCTCAGATATGCATTTTCTGGGATAATCTTGGTGGTTCTTCTCAGAGAAGTATGCAGATTCATCGAAATCGCTCTTTGGAAGCTATTTAAGGCGAGAAACACGTTATCTGGTGTTTTCACCACTCCACAGTGCGTTTGATATGCAGAACCCGAGATATCTTTGTTTTCGTGGGGCTTCAAGCTGAGATATGCATTTTCTGCGATAATCTTGGTGACGCTTATGTGAGAAGTATGCAGAATCATCGAAATCGCTCTTTTGGATATATTTAATGCGAGGGACACGTTATCTGGAGTTTCCACCACTCCACAGTGCGTTTGATATGCAGAACCGGAGATATCTTGGTTTTCGAGGGGCTTCAAACTGACATATGCATTTTCTGGGATACTCTTGGTGGTTCTTCTGTGAAGAGTATGCAGAATCATCGAAACCGCTCTTTTGGAGCTATTTTATGCGAGAAACTCGTTATCTGGAATTTTCACCACTCCAGAGTGCGTTTGATACACAGAACCTGCGATATCTTGGTTTTCGTGGGGTTTCAAGCTGAGATATGCATTTTCTGGGATAATCTTGGCGGTTCTTCTGTGACAAGTATGCAGAATCATCGAAATCGCTCTTTTGGAGCTATTTAATGCGAGACACACGTTATCTGGTGTTTTCACCACTCCACAGCCCGTTTGATATGCAGAACCGGAGATATCTTGGTTTTCGTGGGGATTCAAGCTGAGATATGCATTTTCTGGGATAATCTTGGTGGTTCTTCTCAGAGAAGTATGCGGATTCATCGAAATCGCTCTTTGGAAGCTATTTAAGGCGAGACACACGTTATCTGGTGTTTTCACCACTCCACAGCGCGTTTGATATGCAGAACCGGCGATATCTTGGTTTTCGTGGGGTTTCAAGCTGAGATATGCATTTTCTGGGATAATCTTGGTGGTTCTTCTGTGAGAAGTATGCAGAATCATCGGAATCGCTCTTCTGGAGCTATGTAATGCGAGAAACACATTATCTGGTGTTTTCACCACTCCACAGTGCGTTTGATATGCAGAACCGGAGATATCTTGGTTTTCGTGGGGCTTCAAGCTGAGATATGCATTTTCTGCAATAATCTTGGTGAGGCTTCTGTGAGACGTATGCAGAATCGTCGAAATCTCAATTTTGGAACAATTTAATGCGAAAAATCGCGTTTTCTGGTGTTTTCAGCACTGCACAGTGCGTTTGATATGCAGAACCGGAGATGTCTTGGTTTTCGTGGGGCTTCAAGCTGAGATATGCATTTTATGGGATAAGCTTGTTGGTTCTACTGTGAGAAGTATGCAGAATCATCGACATCGCTCTTTTGGAGCTATTTAATGCAAAAAATCGCGTTTTCTGGAGTTTTCAGCACTGCACAGAGCGTTTGATATGCAGAACCGGAGATATCTTGGTTTTCGTGGGTCTTCAAGCTGAGATATGCATATTCTACGATAATCTTGGTGGTTCTTCTGTGGGAAGTATGCAGAATCATCGAAATTGCACTGTGGAAGCTATTTAATGTGAAAACTAGCGTTTTCTGGTGTTTTCAGCACTGCACAGTGCGTTTGATATGCAGAACCGGAGATATCTTGGTTTTCGTGGGGCTTCAAGCTGAGATATGCATTTTCTGCGAGAATCTTGGAGAGGCTTCTGTGAGAAGTATGCAGAATCATCTGAATCGCTCTTTTGGAGCTATGTAATGCGACAAACACGTTATCTGGAGTTTCCACCACTCCACAGTGCGTTTGATATGCAGAACCGGAGATATCTTGGTTTTCGTGGGGCTTCAAACTGAGATATGCATTTTCTGGGATACTCTTGGTGGTTCTTCTGTGAGGAGTATGCAGAATCATCGATACCGCTCTTTTGGAGCTATTTTATGCGAGAAACACGTTATCTGGTGTTTTCACCACTCCACATTGCGTTTGATATGCAGAACCGGAGATATCTTGGTTTTCGAGGGGCTTCAAGCTGAGATATGCATTTTCTGGGACAATCACAGTGGTTCTTCTGTGAGAAGTATGCAGAATAATCGAAATCGCTCTTTTGAAGCTATTTAAGGCGAGAAACACGTTATCTGGTGTTTTCACCACTCCAGAGTGCGTTTGATATGCAGAACCGGCGATATCTTGGTTTTCGTGGGGCTTCAAGCTCAGATATGCATTTTCTGGGATAATCTTGGTGGTTCTTATCAGAGAAGTATGCAGATTCATCGAAATCGCTCTTTGGAAGCTATTTAAGGCGATAAACACGTTATCTGGTGTTTTCACCACTCCACAGTGCGTTTGATATGCAGAACCGAAGATATCTTGGTTTTCGTGGGGCTTCAAGCTGAGATATGCATTTTCTGCGATAATCTTGGTGACGCTTCTGTGAGAAGTATGCAGAATCATCGAAATCGCTCTTTTGGAGATATTTAATGCGAGGGACACGTTATCTGGTGTTTTCACCACTCTACACTGCGTTTGATATGCAGAACTGGAGATATCTTGGATTTCGAGGGGCTTCAAGCTGAGATATGCATTTTCTGGGACAATCACAGTGGTTCTTCTGTGAGAAGTATGCAGAATAATCGAAATGGCTCTTTTGGAGCTATTTAATGCGACAAACACGTTATCCGGTGGTTTCACCACTCCATAGTGCGTCTGATATGCAGAACCGCAGATATCTTGGTTTTCGTGGGGTTTCAAGCTGAAATATGCATTTTCTGGGATAAAGTTGGTGGTTCTTCTGTGAGAAGTATGCAGAATCATCGAAATCGCTCTTTTGGAGCTATTTAATGCGACAAACACGTTATCTGGAGTTTCCACCACTCCACAGTGCGTTTGATATGCAGAACCGGAGATATCTTGGTTTTCGATTTGCTTCAAACTGAGATATGCATTTTCTGGGATACTCTTGGTGGTTCTTCTGTGAGGAGTATGCAGAATCATCGAAACCGCTCTTTTGGAGCTATTTTATGCGAGAAACACGTTATCTGGTGTTTTCACCACTCCACAGTGCGTTTGATATGCAGAACCGGAGATATCTTGGTTTTCGTGGGGTTTCAAGCTGAGATATGCATTTTTTGGGATAATCTTGGTGGTTCTTCTGTGAGAAGTATGCAGAACCATCGAAATCGCTCTTTTGGATCTATTTAATGCGAGAAACGCGTTATCTGGTGTTTTCACCACTCCACAGTGCGTTTGATATGCAGAACCGGAGATATCTTGGTTTTCGTGGGGCTTCAAGCTGAGATATGCATCTTCTGCGATCATCTTGGTGAGGCTTCTGTGAGAAGTATGCAGAATCATCGGAATCGCTCTTCTGGAGCTATGTAATGCGAGAAACACATTATCTGGTGTTTTCACCACTCCACAGTGCGTTTGATATGCAGAACCGGAGATGTCTTGGTTTTCGCGGGGCTTCAAGCTGAGATATGCATTTTCTGCGAGAATCTTGGAGAGGCTTCTGTGAGAAGTATGCAGAATCATCTGAATCGCTCTTTTGGAGCTATGTAATGCGACAAACACGTTATCTGGAGTTTCCACCACTCCACAGTGCGTTTGATATGCAGAACCGGAGATATCTTGGTTTTCGAGGGGCTTCAAGCTGAGATATGCATTTTCTGGGATAAGCTTGGTGGTTCTACTGTGAGAAGTATGCAGAATCATCGACATCGCTCTTTTGGAGCTATTTAATGCAAAAAATCGCGTTTTCTGGAGTTTTCAGCACTGCACAGAGCGTTTGATATGCAGAACCGGAGATATCTTGGTTTTCGTGGGTCTTCAAGCTGACATATGCATTTTCTGCGATCATCTTGGTGAGGCTTCTGTGAGAAGTATGCAGAATCATCGAAATCGATCTTTTGGAGCTATTTAATGCGAAAAATCGCGTTTTCTGGTGTTTTCAGCACTGCACAGTGCGTTTGATATGCAGAACCGGAGATGTCTTGGTTTTCGTGGGGCTTCAAGCTGAGATATGCATTTTCTGGGATAAGCTTGGTGGTTCTACTGTGAGAAGTATGCAGAATCATCGACATCGCTCTTTTGGAGCTATTTAATGCAAAAAATCGCGTTTTCTGGAGTTTTCAGCACTGCACAGAGCGTTTGATATGCAGAACCGGAGATATCTTGGTTTTCGAGGGGCTTCAAACTGAGATATGCATTTTCTGCAATAATCTTGGTGAGGCTTCTGTGAGACGTATGCAGAATCGTCGAAATCTCAATTTTGGAACAATTTAATGCGAAAAATCGCGTTTTCTGGTGTTTTCAGCACTGCACAGTGCGTTTGATATGCAGAACCGGAGATGTCTTGGTTTTCGTGGGGCTTCAAGCTGAGATATGCATTTTCTGGGATAAGCTTGGTGGTTCTACTGTGAGAAGTATGCAGAATCATCGACATCGCTCTTTTGGAGCTATTTAATGCGAAAAATCGCGTTTTCTGGTGTTTTCAGCACTGCACAGTGCGTTTGATATGCAGAACCGGAGATGTCTTGGTTTTCGTGGGGCTTCAAGCTGAGATATGCCTTTTCTGCAATAATCTTGGTGAGGCTTCTGTGAGACGTATGCAGAATCGTCGTAATCGCTCTTTTGAGCTATTTAATGCGAAAACTCGCGTTTTCTGGTGTTTTCAGCACTGCACAGTGCGGTTGATATGCAGAACCGGAGATATCTTGGTTTTCGTGGGTCTCCAAGCTGAGATATGCATTTTCTGCAATAATCTTGGTGAGGCTTCTGTGAGACGTATGCAGAATCGTCGAAATCTCAATTTTGGAACTATTTAATGCGAAAACTCGCGTTTTCTGGTATTTTCAGCACTGCACAGTGCGTTTGATATGCAGAACCGGAGATGTCTTGGTTTTCGTGGGGCTTCAAGCTGAGATATGCATTTTCTGGGATCAGCTTGGTGGTTCTACTGTGAGAAGTATGCAGAATCATCGACATCGCTCTTTTGGAGCTATTTAATGCAAAAAATCGCGTTTTCTGGAGTTTTCAGCACTGCACAGTGCGTTTGATATGCAGAACTGGAGATATCTTGGTTTTCGTGGGTTTTCAAGCTGAGATATGCATTTTCTGCGATAAGCTTGGTGAGGCTTGTGTGAGAAGTATGCAGAATAATCGAAATCGCTCTTTGGAAGCTATTAGAGCGAGAAACATGGTATCTGTTGTTTTCACCACTCCACAGTGCGTTTGATATGCAGAACCGCAGATATCTTGGTTTTCGTGGGTTTTCAAGCTGAGATATGCATTTTCTGCGATAAGCTTGGTGAGGCTTGTGTGAGAAGTATGCAGAATAATCGAAATCGCTCTTTGGAAGCTATTAGAGCGAGAAACATGGTATCTGTTGTTTTCACCACTCCACAGTGCGTTTGATATGCAGAAGCGCAGATATCTTGGTTTTCGTGGGGCTTCCAGCTGAGATATGCATTTTCTACGATAATCTTGGTGGTACTTCTGTGAGAAGTATGCAGAATAATCGAAATCGCTCTTTGGAAGCTATTAGAGGGAGAAACATGGTATCTGTTGTTTTCACCACTCCACAGTGCGTTTGATATGCAGAACCGCTGATATCTTGGTTTTCGTGGGGTTTCATGCTGAGATATGCATTTTCTGAGATAATCTTGGTGAGGCTTCTGTGAGAAGTACGCAGAATAATCGAAATCGCTCTTTTGAAGCTATTTAAGGCGAGAAACACGTTATCTGGTGTTTTCACCACTCCAGAGTGCGTTTGATATGCAGAACCGGCGATATCTTGGTTTTCGTGGGGCTTCAAGCTCAGATATGCATTTTCTGGGATAATCTTGGTGGTTCTTCTCAGAGAAGTATGCAGATTCATCGAAATCGCTCTTTGGAAGCTATTTAAGGCGAGAAACACGTTATCTGGTGTTTTCACCACTCCAGAGTGCGTTTGATATGCAGAACCGGAGATATCTTGGTTTTCGTGGGGCTTCAAGCTGAGATATGCATTTTCTGGGATACTCTTGGTGGGTCTTCTGTGAGGAGTATGCAGAATCATCGAAACCGCTCTTTTGGAGCTATTTTATGCGAGAAACACGTTATCTGGTGTTTTCACCACTCCACATTGCGTTTGATATGCAGAACCTGCGATATCTTGGTTTTCGAGGGGCTTCAAGCTGAGATATGCATTTTCTGGGATAATCTTGGCGGTTCTTCTGTGAGAAGTATGCAGAATCATCGAAATCGCTCTTTTGGAGCTATTTAATGCGAGACACACGTTATCTGGTGTTTTCACCACTCCACAGTGCGTTTGATATGCAGAACCGGCGATATCTTGGTTTTCGTGGGGCTTCAAGCTCAAATATGCATTTTCTGGGATAATCTTGGTGGTTCTTCTCAGAGAAGTATGCAGAATCGTCGAAATCGCTCTTTTGAGCTATTTAATGCGAAAACTCGCGTTTTCTGGTGTTTTCAGCACTGCACAGTGCGTTTGATATGCAGAACCGGAGATATCTTGGTTTTCGTGGGTCTTCAAGCTGAGATATGCATTTTCTGCAATAATCTTGGTGAGGCTTCTGTAAGACGTATGCAGAATCGTCGAAATCTCATTTTTGGAACTATTTAATGCGAAAAATGGCGTTTTCTGGAGTTTTCAGCACTGCACAGAGCGTTTGATATGCAGAACCGGAGATATCTTGGTTTTCGTGGGGCTTCAAGCTGAGATATGCATTTTCTGCGAGAATCTTGGTGGTTCTTCTGTGAGAAGTATGCAGAATCATCGGAACCGCTCTTTTGGAGCTATGTAATGCGACAAACACGTTATCTGGAGTTTCCACCACTCCACAGTGCGTTTGATATGCAGAACCGGAGATATCTTGGTTTTCGAGGGGCTTCAAACTGAGATATGCATTTTCTGGGATACTCTTGGTGGTTCTTCTGTGAGGAGTATGCAGAATCATCGAAACCGCTCTTTTGGAGCTATTTAAGGCGAGAAACACGTTATCTGGTGTTTTCACCACTCCACAGTGCGTTTGATATGCAGAACCGGAGATATCTTGGTTTTCGTGGGGTTTCAAGCTGAGATATGCATTTTCTGGGATAATCTTGGTGGTTCTTCTGTGAGAAGTATGCAGAACCATCGAAATCGCTCTTTTGGAGCTATTTAATGCGAGAAACGCGTTATCTGGAGTTTTCAGCACTGCACAGTGCGTTTGATATGCAGAACCGGAGATATCTTGGTTTTCGTGGGGCTTCAAGCTGAGATATGCATCTTCTGCGATCATCTTGGTGAGGCTTCTGTGAGAAGTATGCAGAATCATCGGAATCGCTCTTTTGGAGCTATGTAATGCGAGAAACACATTATCTGGTGTCTTCACCACTCCACAGTGCGTTTCATATGCAGAACCGGAGATAGCTTGGTTTTCGTGGGGCTTCAAGCTGAGATATGCATTTTCTGCAATAATCTTGGTGAGGCTTCTGTGAGACGTATGCAGAATCGTCGAAATCGCTCTTTTGAGCTATTTAATGCGAAAACTCGCGTTTTCTGGTTTTTTCAGCACTGCACAGTGCGGTTGATATGCAGAACCGGAGATATCTTGGTTTTCGTGGGTCTTCAAGCTGAGATATGCATTTTCTGCAATAATCTTGGTGAGGCTTCTGTGAGACGTATGCAGAATGGTCGAAATCTCAATTTTGGAACAATTTAATGCGAAAAATCGCGTTTTCTGGTGTTTTCAGCACTGCACAGTGCGTTTGATATGCAGAACCGGAGATATCTTGGTTTTCGTGGGGCTTCAAGCTGAGATATGCATTTTCTGGGATCAGCTTGGTGAGGCTTGTGTGAGAAGTATGCAGAATAATCGAAATCGCTCTTTGGAAGCTATTAGAGCGAGAAACATGGTATCTGTTGTTTTCACCACTCCACAGTGCGTTTGATATGCAGAACCGCAGATATCTAGGTTTTCGTGGGGCTTCCAGCCGAGATATGCATTTTCTACGATAATCTTGGTGGTTCTTCTGTGGGAAGTATGCAGAATCATCGACATCGCTCTTTTGGAGCTATTTAATGCAAAATATCGCGTTTTCTGGAGTTTTCAGCACTGCACAGTGCGTTTGATATGCAGAACTGGAGATATCTTGGTTTTCGTGGGTTTTCAAGCTGAGATATGCATTTTCTGCGATAAGCTTGGTGAGGCTTGTGTGAGAAGTATGCAGAATAATCGAAATCGCTCTTTGGAAGCTATTAGAGCGAGAAACATGGTATCTGTGGTTTTCACCACTCCACAGTGCGTTTGATATGCAGAACCGCAGATATCTTGGTTTTCGTGGGTTTTCAAGCTGAGATATGCATTTTCTGCGATAAGCTTGGTGAGGCTTGTGTGAGAAGTATGCAGAATAATCGAAATCGCTCTTTGGAAGCTATTAGAGCGAGAAACATGGTATCTGTTGTTTTCACCACTCCACAGTGCGTTTGATATGCAGAACCGCAGGTATCTAGGTTTTCGTGGGGCTTCCAGCCGAGATATGCATTTTCTACGATAATCTTGGTGGTTCTTCTGTGAGAAGTACGCAGAATAATCGAAATCGCTCTTTGGAAGCTATTAGAGCGAGATACATGGTATCTGTTGTTTTCACCACTCCACAGTGCGTGTGATATGCAGAACCGCAGATATCTTGGTTTTCGTGGGGTTTCAAGCTGAGATATGCATTTTCTCAGATAATCTTGGTGAGGCTTCTGTGAGAAGTACGCAGAATAATCGAAATCGCTCTTTTGAAGCTATTTAAGGCGAGAAACACGTTATCTGGTGTTTTCACCACTCCACAGTGCGTTTGATATGCAGAACCGGAGATATCTTGGTTTTCGTGGGTCTTCAAGTTGAGATATGCATTTTCTGCAATAATCTTGGTGAGGCTTCTGTAAGACGTATGCAGAATCGTCGAAATCTCAATTTTGGAACTATTTAATGCGAAAAATCGCGTATTCTGGAGTTTTCAGCACTGCACAGAGCGTTTGATATGCAGAACCGGAGATATATTGGTTTTCGTCGGTCTTCAAGCTGAGATATGCATATTCTACGATAATCTTGGTGGTTCTTCTGTGGGAAGTATGCAGAATCATCGAAATCGCACTGTGGAAGCTATTTAATGTGAAAAATAGCGTTTTCTGGTGTTTTCAGCACTGCACAGAGCGTTTGATATGCAGAACCGGAGATATCTTGGTTTTCGTGGGGCTTCAAGCTGAGATATGCATTTTCTGCGAGAATCTTGGAGAGGCTTCTGTGAGAAGTATGCAGAATCATCTGAATCGCTCTTTTGGAGCTATGTAATGCGACAAACACGTTATCTGGAGTTTCCACCACTCCACAGTGCGTTTGATTTGCAGAACCGGAGATATCTTGGTTTTCGTGGGGCTTCAAACTGAGATATGCATTTTCTGGGATACTCTTGGTGGTTCTTCTGTGAGGAGTATGCAGAATCATCGAAACCGCTCTTTTGGAGCTATTTTATGCGAGAAACACGTTATCTGGTGTTTTCACCACTCCACATTGCGTTTGATATGCAGAACCGGAGATATCTTGGTTTTCGAGGGGCTTCAAACTGAGATATGCATTTTCTGGGATACTCTTGGTGGTTCTTCTGTGAGGAGTATGCAGAATCATCGAAACCGCTCTTTTGGAGCTATGTAATGCGAGAAACACATTATCTGGTGTTTTCACCACTCCACAGTGCGTTTGATATGCAGA
This sequence comes from Anthophora plumipes, assembly GCA_951804975.1. Lineage (NCBI taxonomy): Eukaryota > Metazoa > Arthropoda > Insecta > Hymenoptera > Apidae > Anthophora > Anthophora plumipes. The sequence continues at coordinate 1,519,041 of CATORF010000924.1, read as the reverse complement.
ACCGGAGATGTCTTGGTTTTCGTGGGGCTTCAAGCTGAGATATGCATTTTCTGCGAGAATCTTGGAGAGGCTTCTGTGAGAAGTATGCAGAATCATCTGAATCGCTCTTTTGGAGCTATGTAATGCGACAAACACGTTATCTGCAGTTTCCACCACTCCACAGTGCGTTTGATATGCAGAACCGGAGATATCTTGGTTTTCGAGGGGCTTCAAGCTGAGATATGCATTTTCTGGGACAATCACAGTGGTTCTTCTGTGAGAAGTATGCAGAATAATCGAAATCGCTCTTTTGAAGCTATTTAAGGCGAGAAACACGTTATCTGGTGTTTTCACCACTCCAGAGTGCGTTTGATATGCAGAACCGGCGATATCTTGGTTTTCGTGGGGCTTCAAGCTCAGATATGCATTTTCTGGGATAATCTTGGTGGTTCTTATCAGAGAAGTATGCAGATTCATCGAAATCGCTCTTTGGAAGCTATTTAAGTCGATAAACACGTTATCTGGTGTTTTCACCACTCCACAGTGCGTTTGATATGCAGAACCGGAGATATCTTGGTTTTCGTGGGGCTTCAAGCTGAGATATGCATTTTCTGCGATAATCTTGGTGACGCTTCTGTGAGAAGTATGCAGAATCATCGAAATCGCTCTTTTGGAGATATTTAATGCGAGGGACACGTTATCTGGTGTTTTCACCACTCTACACTGCGTTTGATATGCAGAACTGGAGATATCTTGGATTTCGAGGGGCTTCAAGCTGAGATATGCATTTTCTGGGACAATCACAGTGGTTCTTCTGTGAGAAGTATGCAGAATCATCGAAATCGCTCTTTTGGAGCTATTTATGGCGGGAAACTCGTTATCAGTTGTTTTCACCACTCCAGAGTGCGTTTGATATGCACAACCGGAGATATCCTGGTTTTCGTGGGGTTTCAAGCTGAAATATGCATTTTCTGGGATAAACTTGGTGGTTCTTCTGTGAGAAGTATGCAGAATCATCGAAATCGCTCTTTTGGAGCTATGTAATGCGACAAACACGTTATCTGGAGTTTCCACCACTCCACAGTGCGTTTGATTTGCAGAACCGGAGATATCTTGGTTTTCGTGGGGCTTCAAACTGAGATATGCATTTTCTGCAATAATCTTGGTGAGGCTTCTGTGAGACGTATGCAGAATCGTCGAAATCGCTCTTTTGAGCTATTTAATGCGAAAACTCGCGTTTTCTGGTTTTTTCAGCACTGCACAGTGCGGTTGATATGCAGAACCGGAGATATCTTGGTTTTCGTGGGTCTTCAAGCTGAGATATGCATTTTCTGCAATAATCTTGGTGAGGCTTCTGTGAGACGTATGCAGAATGGTCGAAATCTCAATTTTGGAACTATTTAATGCGAAAAATCGCGTTTTCTGGTGTTTTCAGCACTGCACAGTGCGTTTGATATGCAGAACCGGAGATATCTTGGTTTTCGTGGGGCTTCAAGCTGAGATATGCATTTTCTGGGATCAGCTTGGTGAGGCTTGTGTGAGAAGTATGCAGAATAATCGAAATCGCTCTTTGGAAGCTATTAGAGCGAGAAACATGGTATCTGTTGTTTTCACCACTCCACAGTGCGTTTGATATGCAGAACCGCAGATATCTTGGTTTTCGTGGGTTTTCAAGCTGAGATATGCATTTTCTGCGATAAGCTTGGTGAGGCTTGTGTGAGAAGTATGCAGAATAATCGAAATCGCTCTTTGGAAGCTATTAGAGCGAGAAACATGGTATCTGTTGTTTTCACCACTCCACAGTGCGTTTGATATGCAGAACCGCAGATATCTAGGTTTTCGTGGGGCTTCCAGCCGAGATATGCATTTTCTACGATAATCTTGGTGGTTCTTCTGTGGGAAGTATGCAGAATCATCGACATCGCTCTTTTGGAGCTATTTAATGCAAAATATCGCGTTTTCTGGAGTTTTCAGCACTGCACAGTGCGTTTGATATGCAGAACTGGAGATATCTTGGTTTTCGTGGGTTTTCAAGCTGAGATATGCATTTTCTGCGATAAGCTTGGTGAGGCTTGTGTGAGAAGTATGCAGAATAATCGAAATCGCTCTTTGGAAGCTATTAGAGCGAGAAACATGGTATCTGTTGTTTTCACCACTCCACAGTGCGTTTGATATGCAGAACCGCAGATATCTTGGTTTTCGTGGGTTTTCAAGCTGAGATATGCATTTTCTGCGATAAGCTTGGTGAGGCTTGTGTGAGAAGTATGCAGAATAATCGAAATCGCTCTTTGGATGCTATTAGAGCGAGAAACATGGTATCTGTTGTTTTCACCACTCCACAGTGCGTTTGATATGCAGAACCGCAGGTATCTAGGTTTTCGTGGGGCTTCCAGCCGAGATATGCATTTTCTACGATAATCTTGGTGGTTCTTCTGTGAGAAGTACGCAGAATAATCGAAATCGCTCTTTGGAAGCTATTAGAGCGAGATACATGGTATCTGTTGTTTTCACCACTCCACAGTGCGTGTGATATGCAGAACCGCAGATATCTTGGTTTTCGTGGGGTTTCAAGCTGAGATATGCATTTTCTCAGATAATCTTGGTGAGGCTTCTGTGAGAAGTACGCAGAATAATCGAAATCGCTCTTTTGAAGCTATTTAAGGCGAGAAACACGTTATCTGGTGTTTTCACCACTCCACAGTGCGTTTGATATGCAGAACCGGAGATATCTTGGTTTTCGTGGGTCTTCAAGTTGAGATATGCATTTTCTGCAATAATCTTGGTGAGGCTTCTGTAAGACGTATGCAGAATCGTCGAAATCTCAATTTTGGAACTATTTAATGCGAAAAATCGCGTATTCTGGAGTTTTCAGCACTGCACAGAGCGTTTGATATGCAGAACCGGAGATATATTGGTTTTCGTCGGTCTTCAAGCTGAGATATGCATATTCTACGATAATCTTGGTGGTTCTTCTGTGGGAAGTATGCAGAATCATCGAAATCGCACTGTGGAAGCTATTTAATGTGAAAAATAGCGTTTTCTGGTGTTTTCAGCACTGCACAGAGCGTTTGATATGCAGAACCGGAGATATCTTGGTTTTCGTGGGGCTTCAAGCTGAGATATGCATTTTCTGCGAGAATCTTGGAGAGGCTTCTGTGAGAAGTATGCAGAATCATCTGAATCGCTCTTTTGGAGCTATGTAATGCGACAAACACGTTATCTGGAGTTTCCACCACTCCACAGTGCGTTTGATTTGCAGAACCGGAGATATCTTGGTTTTCGTGGGGCTTCAAACTGAGATATGCATTTTCTGGGATACTCTTGGTGGTTCTTCTGTGAGGAGTATGCAGAATCATCGAAACCGCTCTTTTGGAGCTATTTTATGCGAGAAACACGTTATCTGGTGTTTTCACCACTCCACATTGCGTTTGATATGCAGAACCGGAGATATCTTGGTTTTCGAGGGGCTTCAAACTGAGATATGCATTTTCTGGGATACTCTTGGTGGTTCTTCTGTGAGGAGTATGCAGAATCATCGAAACCGCTCTTTTGGAGCTATGTAATGCGAGAAACACATTATCTGGTGTTTTCACCACTCCACAGTGCGTTTGATATGCAGAACCGGAGATGTCTTGGTTTTCGTGGGGCTTCAAGCTGAGATATGCATTTTCTGCGAGAATCTTGGAGAGGCTTCTGTGAGAAGTATGCAGAATCATCTGAATCGCTCTTTTGGAGCTATGTAATGCGACAAACACGTTATCTGCAGTTTCCACCACTCCACAGTGCGTTTGATATGCAGAACCGGAGATATCTTGGTTTTCGAGGGGCTTCAAGCTGAGATATGCATTTTCTGGGACAATCACAGTGGTTCTTCTGTGAGAAGTATGCAGAATAATCGAAATCGCTCTTTTGAAGCTATTTAAGGCGAGAAACACGTTATCTGGTGTTTTCACCACTCCAGAGTGCGTTTGATATGCAGAACCGGCGATATCTTGGTTTTCGTGGGGCTTCAAGCTCAGATATGCATTTTCTGGGATAATCTTGGTGGTTCTTATCAGAGAAGTATGCAGATTCATCGAAATCGCTCTTTGGAAGCTATTTAAGTCGATAAACACGTTATCTGGTGTTTTCACCACTCCACAGTGCGTTTGATATGCAGAACCGGAGATATCTTGGTTTTCGTGGGGCTTCAAGCTGAGATATGCATTTTCTGCGATAATCTTGGTGACGCTTCTGTGAGAAGTATGCAGAATCATCGAAATCGCTCTTTTGGAGATATTTAATGCGAGGGACACGTTATCTGGTGTTTTCACCACTCTACACTGCGTTTGATATGCAGAACTGGAGATATCTTGGATTTCGAGGGGCTTCAAGCTGAGATATGCATTTTCTGGGACAATCACAGTGGTTCTTCTGTGAGAAGTATGCAGAATCATCGAAATCGCTCTTTTGGAGCTATTTATGGCGGGAAACTCGTTATCAGTTGTTTTCACCACTCCAGAGTGCGTTTGATATGCACAACCGGAGATATCCTGGTTTTCGTGGGGTTTCAAGCTGAAATATGCATTTTCTGGGATAAACTTGGTGGTTCTTCTGTGAGAAGTATGCAGAATCATCGAAATCGCTCTTTTGGAGCTATTTAATGCGACAAACACGTTATCTGGAGTTTCCACCACTCCACAGTGCGTTTGATATGCAGAACCGGAGATATCTTGGTTTTCGATTGGCTTCAAACTGAGATATGCATTTTCTGGGATACTCTTGGTGGTTCTTCTGTGAGGAGTATGCAGAATCATCGAAACCGCTCTTTTGGAGCTATTTTATGCGAGAAACACGTTATCTGGTGTTTTCACCACTCCACATTGCGTTTGATATGCTGAACCCGAGATATCTTGGTTTTCGAGGGGCTTCAAAATGAGATATGCATTTTCTGGGATACTTTTGGTGGTTCTTCTGTGCTAGGAGTATGCAGAATAATCGAAATGGCTCTTTTGGAGCTATTTAATGCGACAAACACGTTATCCGGTGTTTTCACCACTCCATAGTGCGTCTGATATGCAGAACCGCAGATATCTTGGTTTTCGTGGGGTTTCAAGCTGAGATATGCATTTTCTGTGATAATCTTGGTGGTTTCTTCTGTGAGAAGTATGCAGAATCATCGAAATCGCTCTTTTGGAGCTATTTATGGCGGGAAACTCGTTATCAGTTGTTTTCACCACTCCACAGTGCGTTTGATATGCAGAACCGGCGATATCTTGGTTTTCGTGGGGCTTCAAGCTCAGATATGCATTTTCTGGGATAATCTTGGTGGTTCTTCTCAGAGAAGTATGCAGAATCGTCGAAATCGCTCTTTTGAGCTATTTAATGCGAAAACTCGCGTTTTCTGGTGTTTTCAGCACTGCACAGTGCGTTTGATATGCAGAACCGGAGATATCTTGGTTTTCGTGGGTCTTCAAGCTGAGATATGCATTTTCTGCAATAATCTTGGTGAGGCTTCTGTAAGACGTATGCAGAATCGTCGAAATCGCAATTTTGGAACTATTTAATGCGAGAAATCGCGTTTTCTGGAGTTTTCAGCACTGCACAGTGCGTTTGATATGCAGAACCCGAGATATCTTGGTTTTCGTGGGTCTTCAAGCTGAGATATGCATTTTCTGCGATCATCTTGGTGAGGCTTCTGTGAGAAGTATGCAGAATCATCGAAATCGCTCTTTTGGAGCTATTTAATACGAAAAATCGCGTTTTCTGGTGTTTTCACAACTCGGCAGTGCGTTTGATATTCAGAACCGGCGATATCATGGTTTTCATAGTGTTTCAAGCTGAGATATGCATATTCTACGATAATCTTGGTGGTTCTTCTGTGGGAAGTATGCAGAATCATCGAAATCGCCCTGTGGAAGCTATTTAATGTGAAAAATAGCGTTTTCTGGTGTTTTCAGCACTGCACAGAGCGTTTGATATGCAGAACCGGAGATATCCTGGTTTTCGTGGGGTTTCAAGCTGAAATATGCATTTTCTGGGATAAACTTGGTGGTTCTTCTGTGAGAAGTATGCAGAATCATCGAAATCGCTCTTTTGGAGCTATGTAATGCGACAAACACGTTATCTGGAGTTTCCACCACTCCACAGTGCGTTTGATTTGCAGAACCGGAGATATCTTGGTTTTCGTGGGGCTTCAAACTGAGATATGCATTTTCTGCAATAATCTTGGTGAGGCTTCTGTGAGACGTATGCAGAATCGTCGAAATCGCTCTTTTGAGCTATTTAATGCGAAAACTCGCGTTTTCTGGTTTTTTCAGCACTGCACAGTGCGGTTGATATGCAGAACCGGAGATATCTTGGTTTTCGTGGGTCTTCAAGCTGAGATATGCATTTTCTGCAATAATCTTGGTGAGGCTTCTGTGAGACGTATGCAGAATGGTCGAAATCTCAATTTTGGAACTATTTAATGCGAAAAATCGCGTTTTCTGGTGTTTTCAGCACTGCACAGTGCGTTTGATATGCAGAACCGGAGATATCTTGGTTTTCGTGGGGCTTCAAGCTGAGATATGCATTTTCTGGGATCAGCTTGGTGAGGCTTGTGTGAGAAGTATGCAGAATAATCGAAATCGCTCTTTGGAAGCTATTAGAGCGAGAAACATGGTATCTGTTGTTTTCACCACTCCACAGTGCGTTTGATATGCAGAACCGCAGATATCTTGGTTTTCGTGGGTTTTCAAGCTGAGATATGCATTTTCTGCGATAAGCTTGGTGAGGCTTGTGTGAGAAGTATGCAGAATAATCGAAATCGCTCTTTGGAAGCTATTAGAGCGAGAAACATGGTATCTGTTGTTTTCACCACTCCACAGTGCGTTTGATATGCAGAACCGCAGATATCTAGGTTTTCGTGGGGCTTCCAGCCGAGATATGCATTTTCTACGATAATCTTGGTGGTTCTTCTGTGGGAAGTATGCAGAATCATCGACATCGCTCTTTTGGAGCTATTTAATGCAAAATATCGCGTTTTCTGGAGTTTTCAGCACTGCACAGTGCGTTTGATATGCAGAACTGGAGATATCTTGGTTTTCGTGGGTTTTCAAGCTGAGATATGCATTTTCTGCGATAAGCTTGGTGAGGCTTGTGTGAGAAGTATGCAGAATAATCGAAATCGCTCTTTGGAAGCTATTAGAGCGAGAAACATGGTATCTGTTGTTTTCACCACTCCACAGTGCGTTTGATATGCAGAACCGCAGATATCTTGGTTTTCGTGGGTTTTCAAGCTGAGATATGCATTTTCTGCGATAAGCTTGGTGAGGCTTGTGTGAGAAGTATGCAGAATAATCGAAATCGCTCTTTGGATGCTATTAGAGCGAGAAACATGGTATCTGTTGTTTTCACCACTCCACAGTGCGTTTGATATGCAGAACCGCAGGTATCTAGGTTTTCGTGGGGCTTCCAGCCGAGATATGCATTTTCTACGATAATCTTGGTGGTTCTTCTGTGAGAAGTACGCAGAATAATCGAAATCGCTCTTTGGAAGCTATTAGAGCGAGATACATGGTATCTGTTGTTTTCACCACTCCACAGTGCGTGTGATATGCAGAACCGCAGATATCTTGGTTTTCGTGGGGTTTCAAGCTGAGATATGCATTTTCTCAGATAATCTTGGTGAGGCTTCTGTGAGAAGTACGCAGAATAATCGAAATCGCTCTTTTGAAGCTATTTAAGGCGAGAAACACGTTATCTGGTGTTTTCACCACTCCACAGTGCGTTTGATATGCAGAACCGGAGATATCTTGGTTTTCGTGGGTCTTCAAGTTGAGATATGCATTTTCTGCAATAATCTTGGTGAGGCTTCTGTAAGACGTATGCAGAATCGTCGAAATCTCAATTTTGGAACTATTTAATGCGAAAAATCGCGTATTCTGGAGTTTTCAGCACTGCACAGAGCGTTTGATATGCAGAACCGGAGATATATTGGTTTTCGTCGGTCTTCAAGCTGAGATATGCATATTCTACGATAATCTTGGTGGTTCTTCTGTGGGAAGTATGCAGAATCATCGAAATCGCACTGTGGAAGCTATTTAATGTGAAAAATAGCGTTTTCTGGTGTTTTCAGCACTGCACAGAGCGTTTGATATGCAGAACCGGAGATATCTTGGTTTTCGTGGGGCTTCAAGCTGAGATATGCATTTTCTGCGAGAATCTTGGAGAGGCTTCTGTGAGAAGTATGCAGAATCATCTGAATCGCTCTTTTGGAGCTATGTAATGCGACAAACACGTTATCTGGAGTTTCCACCACTCCACAGTGCGTTTGATTTGCAGAACCGGAGATATCTTGGTTTTCGTGGGGCTTCAAACTGAGATATGCATTTTCTGGGATACTCTTGGTGGTTCTTCTGTGAGGAGTATGCAGAATCATCGAAACCGCTCTTTTGGAGCTATTTTATGCGAGAAACACGTTATCTGGTGTTTTCACCACTCCACATTGCGTTTGATATGCAGAACCGGAGATATCTTGGTTTTCGAGGGGCTTCAAACTGAGATATGCATTTTCTGGGATACTCTTGGTGGTTCTTCTGTGAGGAGTATGCAGAATCATCGAAACCGCTCTTTTGGAGCTATGTAATGCGAGAAACACATTATCTGGTGTTTTCACCACTCCACAGTGCGTTTGATATGCAGAACCGGAGATGTCTTGGTTTTCGTGGGGCTTCAAGCTGAGATATGCATTTTCTGCGAGAATCTTGGAGAGGCTTCTGTGAGAAGTATGCAGAATCATCTGAATCGCTCTTTTGGAGCTATGTAATGCGACAAACACGTTATCTGCAGTTTCCACCACTCCACAGTGCGTTTGATATGCAGAACCGGAGATATCTTGGTTTTCGAGGGGCTTCAAGCTGAGATATGCATTTTCTGGGACAATCACAGTGGTTCTTCTGTGAGAAGTATGCAGAATAATCGAAATCGCTCTTTTGAAGCTATTTAAGGCGAGAAACACGTTATCTGGTGTTTTCACCACTCCAGAGTGCGTTTGATATGCAGAACCGGCGATATCTTGGTTTTCGTGGGGCTTCAAGCTCAGATATGCATTTTCTGGGATAATCTTGGTGGTTCTTATCAGAGAAGTATGCAGATTCATCGAAATCGCTCTTTGGAAGCTATTTAAGTCGATAAACACGTTATCTGGTGTTTTCACCACTCCACAGTGCGTTTGATATGCAGAACCGGAGATATCTTGGTTTTCGTGGGGCTTCAAGCTGAGATATGCATTTTCTGCGATAATCTTGGTGACGCTTCTGTGAGAAGTATGCAGAATCATCGAAATCGCTCTTTTGGAGATATTTAATGCGAGGGACACGTTATCTGGTGTTTTCACCACTCTACACTGCGTTTGATATGCAGAACTGGAGATATCTTGGATTTCGAGGGGCTTCAAGCTGAGATATGCATTTTCTGGGACAATCACAGTGGTTCTTCTGTGAGAAGTATGCAGAATCATCGAAATCGCTCTTTTGGAGCTATTTATGGCGGGAAACTCGTTATCAGTTGTTTTCACCACTCCAGAGTGCGTTTGATATGCACAACCGGAGATATCCTGGTTTTCGTGGGGTTTCAAGCTGAAATATGCATTTTCTGGGATAAACTTGGTGGTTCTTCTGTGAGAAGTATGCAGAATCATCGAAATCGCTCTTTTGGAGCTATTTAATGCGACAAACACGTTATCTGGAGTTTCCACCACTCCACAGTGCGTTTGATATGCAGAACCGGAGATATCTTGGTTTTCGATTGGCTTCAAACTGAGATATGCATTTTCTGGGATACTCTTGGTGGTTCTTCTGTGAGGAGTATGCAGAATCATCGAAACCGCTCTTTTGGAGCTATTTTATGCGAGAAACACGTTATCTGGTGTTTTCACCACTCCACATTGCGTTTGATATGCTGAACCCGAGATATCTTGGTTTTCGAGGGGCTTCAAAATGAGATATGCATTTTCTGGGATACTTTTGGTGGTTCTTCTGTGCTAGGAGTATGCAGAATAATCGAAATGGCTCTTTTGGAGCTATTTAATGCGACAAACACGTTATCCGGTGTTTTCACCACTCCATAGTGCGTCTGATATGCAGAACCGCAGATATCTTGGTTTTCGTGGGGTTTCAAGCTGAGATATGCATTTTCTGTGATAATCTTGGTGGTTTCTTCTGTGAGAAGTATGCAGAATCATCGAAATCGCTCTTTTGGAGCTATTTATGGCGGGAAACTCGTTATCAGTTGTTTTCACCACTCCACAGTGCGTTTGATATGCAGAACCGGCGATATCTTGGTTTTCGTGGGGCTTCAAGCTCAGATATGCATTTTCTGGGATAATCTTGGTGGTTCTTCTCAGAGAAGTATGCAGAATCGTCGAAATCGCTCTTTTGAGCTATTTAATGCGAAAACTCGCGTTTTCTGGTGTTTTCAGCACTGCACAGTGCGTTTGATATGCAGAACCGGAGATATCTTGGTTTTCGTGGGTCTTCAAGCTGAGATATGCATTTTCTGCAATAATCTTGGTGAGGCTTCTGTAAGACGTATGCAGAATCGTCGAAATCGCAATTTTGGAACTATTTAATGCGAGAAATCGCGTTTTCTGGAGTTTTCAGCACTGCACAGTGCGTTTGATATGCAGAACCCGAGATATCTTGGTTTTCGTGGGTCTTCAAGCTGAGATATGCATTTTCTGCGATCATCTTGGTGAGGCTTCTGTGAGAAGTATGCAGAATCATCGAAATCGCTCTTTTGGAGCTATTTAATACGAAAAATCGCGTTTTCTGGTGTTTTCACAACTCGGCAGTGCGTTTGATATTCAGAACCGGCGATATCATGGTTTTCATAGTGTTTCAAGCTGAGATATGCATATTCTACGATAATCTTGGTGGTTCTTCTGTGGGAAGTATGCAGAATCATCGAAATCGCCCTGTGGAAGCTATTTAATGTGAAAAATAGCGTTTTCTGGTGTTTTCAGCACTGCACAGAGCGTTTGATATGCAGAACCGGAGATATCTTGGTTTTCGTGGGGCTTCAAGCTGAGATATGCATTTTCTGGGAGAATCTTGGTGAGGCTTCTGTGAGAAGTATGCAGAATCATCTGAACCGCTCTTTTGGAGCTATGTAATGCGACAAACACGTTATCTGGAGTTTCCACCACTCCACAGTGCGTTTGATATGCAGAACCGGAGATATCTTGGTTTTCGAGGGGCTTCAAACTGAGATATGCATTTTCTGGGATACTCTTGGTGGTTCTTCTGTGAGGAGTATGCAGAATCATCGAAACCGCTCTTTTGGAGCTATTTTATGCGAGAAACACGTTATCTGGTGTTTTCACCACTCCACATTGCGTTTGATATGCAGAACCGGAGATATCTTGGTTTTCGTGGGGCTTCAAGCTGAGATATGCATCTTCTGCGATCATCTTGGTGAGGCTTCTGTGAGAAGTATGCAGAATCATCGGAATCGCTCTTTTGGAGCTATGTAATGCGAGAAACACATTATCTGGTGTCTTCACCACTCCACAGTGCGTTTGATATGCAGAACCGGAGATAGCTTGGTTTTCGTGGGGCTTCAAGCTGAGATATGCCTTTTCTGCAATAATCTTGGTGAGGCTTCTGTGAGACGTATGCAGAATCGTCGAAATCGCTCTTTTGAGCTATTTAATGCGAAAACTCGCTTTTTCTGGTGTTTTCAGCACTGCACAGTGCGTTTGATATGCAGAACCGGAGATATCTTGGTTTTCGTGGGTCTTCAAGCTGAGATGTGCATTTTCTGCAATAATCTTGGTGAGGCTTCTGTAAGACGTATGCAGAACCGTCGAAATCTCAATTTTGGAACTATTTAATGCGAAAAATCGCGTTTTCTGGAGTTTTCAGCACTGCACAGTGCGTTTGATATGCAGAACCAGAGATATCTTGGTTTTCGTGGGTCTTCAAGCTGAGATATGCATTTTCTGCGATCATCTTGGTGAGGCTTCTGTGAGAAGTATGCAGAATCATCGAAATCGCTCTTTTGGAGCTATTTAATGCGAAAAATAGCGTTTTCTGGTGTTTTCACAACTCGGCAGTGCGTTTGATATTCAGAACCGGCGATATCATGGTTTTCATAGTGTTTCAAGCTGAGATATGCATATTCTACGATAATCTTGGTGGTTCTTCTGTGGGAAGTATGCAGAATCATCGAAATCGCCCTGTGGAAGCTATTTAATGTGAAAAATAGCGTTTTCTGGTGTTTTCAGCACTGCACAGAGCGTTTGATATGCAGAACCGGAGATATCTTGGTTTTCGTGGGGCTTCAAGCTGAGATATGCATTTTCTGGGAGAATCTTGGTGAGGCTTCTGTGAGAAGTATGCAGAATCATCTGAACCGCTCTTTTGGAGCTATGTAATGCGACAAACACGTTATCTGGAGTTTCCACCACTCCACAGTGCGTTTGATATGCAGAACCGGAGATATCTTGGTTTTCGAGGGGCTTCAAACTGAGATATGCATTTTCTGGGATACTCTTGGTGGTTCTTCTGTGAGGAGTATGCAGAATCATCGAAACCGCTCTTTTGGAGCTATTTTATGCGAGAAACACGTTATCTGGTGTTTTCACCACTCCACATTGCGTTTGATATGCAGAACCGGAGATATCTTGGTTTTCGAGGGGCTTCAAACTGAGATATGCATTTTCTGGGATACTCTTGGTGGTTCTTCTGTGAGGAGTATGCAGAATCATCGAAACCGCTCTTTTGGAGCTATTTAAGGCGAGAAACACGTTATCTGGTGTTTCCACCACTCCACAGTGCGTTTGATATGCAGAACCGGAGATATCTTGGTTTTCGTGGGGCTTCAAGCTGAGATATGCATCTTCTGCGATCATCTTGGTGAGGCTTCTGTGAGAAGTATGCAGAATCATCGGAATCGCTCTTTTGGAGCTATGTAATGCGAGAAACACATTATCTGGTGTCTTCACCACTCCAGAGTGCGTTTGATATGCAGAACCGGCGATATCTTGGTTTTCGTGGGGCTTCAAGCTGAGATATGCATTTTCTGGCATAATCTTGGTGGTTCTTCTCAGAGAATTATGCAGATTCATCGAAATCGCTCTTTGGAAGCTATTTAAGGCGAGAAACACGTTATCTGGTGGTTTCACCACTCCACAGTTCGTTTGATATGCAGAACCGCAGATATCTTGGTTTTCGTGGTGTTTCAAGCTGAGCTATGCATTTTCTGAGATAATCTTGGTGAGGCTTCTGTGAGAAGTACGCAGAATAATCGAAATCGCACTTTTGAAGCTATTTAAGGCGAGAAACGCGTTATCTAGTGTTTTCACCACTCCACAGTGCGTTTGATATGCAGAACCGGAGATATCTTGGTTTTCGTGGGTTTTCAAGCTGAGATATGCATTTTCTGCGATAATCTTGGTGGGGCTCGTGTGAGAAGTATGCAGAATCATCGAAATCGCTCTTTGGAAGCTATTAGAGGGAGAAACATGGTATCTGTTGTTTTCACCACTCCACAGTGCGTTTGATATGCAGAACCGCAGATATCTTGGTTTTCGTGGGGTTTCATGCTGAGATATGCATTTTCTGAGATAATCTTGGTGAGGCTTCTGTGAGAAGTACGCAGAATAATCGAAATCGCTCTTTTGAAGCTATTTAAGGCGAGAAACACGTTATCTGGTGTTTTCACCACTCCAGAGTGCGTTTGATATGCAGAACCGGCGATATCTTGGTTTTCGTGGGGCTTCAAGCTCAGATATGCATTTTCTGGGATAATCTTGGTGGTTCTTCTCAGAGAAGTATGCAGATTCATCGAAATCGCTCTTTGGAAGCTATTTAAGGCGAGAAACACGTTATCTGGTGTTTTCACCACTCCAGAGTGCGTTTGATATGCAGAACCGGCGATATCTTGGTTTTCGTGTGGCTTCAAGCTCAGATCTGCATTTTCTGGGATAATCTTGGTGGTTCTTCTCAGAGAAGTATGCAGATTCATCGAAATCGCTCTTTGGAAGCTATTTAAGGCGAGAAACACGTTATCTGGTGTTTTCAGCACTCCACAGTGCGTTTGATATGCAGAACCGGAGATATCTTGGTTTTCGTGGGGCTTCAAGCTGAGATATGCATTTTCTGGGAGAATCTTGGTGAGGCTTCTGTGAGAAGTATGCAGAATCATCTGAACCGCTCTTTTGGAGCTATGTAATGCGACAAACACGTTATCTGGAGTTTCCACCACTCCACAGTGCGTTTGATATGCAGAACCGGAGATATCTTGGTTTTCGAGGGGCTTCAAACTGAGATATGCATTTTCTGGGATACTCTTGGTGGTTCTTCTGTGAGGAGTATGCAGAATCATCGAAACCGCTCTTTTGGAGCTATTTTATGCGAGAAACACGTTATCTGGTGTTTTCACCACTCCACATTGCGTTTGATATGCAGAACCGGAGATATCTTGGTTTTCGTGGGGCTTCAAGCTGAGATATGCATCTTCTGCGATCATCTTGGTGAGGCTTCTGTGAGAAGTATGCAGAATCATCGGAATCGCTCTTTTGGAGCTATGTAATGCGAGAAACACATTATCTGGTGTCTTCACCACTCCACAGTGCGTTTGATATGCAGAACCGGAGATAGCTTGGTTTTCGTGGGGCTTCAAGCTGAGATATGCCTTTTCTGCAATAATCTTGGTGAGGCTTCTGTGAGACGTATGCAGAATCGTCGAAATCGCTCTTTTGAGCTATTTAATGCGAAAACTCGCTTTTTCTGGTGTTTTCAGCACTGCACAGTGCGTTTGATATGCTGAACCGGAGATATCTTGGTTTTCGTGGGTCTTCAAGCTGAGATGTGCATTTTCTGCAATAATCTTGGTGAGGCTTCTGTAAGACGTATGCAGAACCGTCGAAATCTCAATTTTGGAACTATTTAATGCGAAAAATCGCGTTTTCTGGAGTTTTCAGCACTGCACAGTGCGTTTGATATGCAGAACCAGAGATATCTTGGTTTTCGTGGGTCTTCAAGCTGAGATATGCATTTTCTGCGATCATCTTGGTGAGGCTTCTGTGAGAAGTATGCAGAATCATCGAAATCGCTCTTTTGGAGCTATTTAATGCGAAAAATAGCGTTTTCTGGTGTTTTCACAACTCGGCAGTGCGTTTGATATTCAGAACCGGCGATATCATGGTTTTCATAGTGTTTCAAGCTGAGATATGCATATTCTACGATAATCTTGGTGGTTCTTCTGTGGGAAGTATGCAGAATCATCGAAATCGCCCTGTGGAAGCTATTTAATGTGAAAAATAGCGTTTTCTGGTGTTTTCAGCACTGCACAGAGCGTTTGATATGCAGAACCGGAGATATCTTGGTTTTCGTGGGGCTTCAAGCTGAGATATGCATTTTCTGGGAGAATCTTGGTGAGGCTTCTGTGAGAAGTATGCAGAATCATCTGAACCGCTCTTTTGGAGCTATGTAATGCGACAAACACGTTATCTGGAGTTTCCACCACTCCACAGTGCGTTTGATATGCAGAACCGGAGATATCTTGGTTTTCGAGGGGCTTCAAACTGAGATATGCATTTTCTGGGATACTCTTGGTGGTTCTTCTGTGAGGAGTATGCAGAATCATCGAAACCGCTCTTTTGGAGCTATTTTATGCGAGAAACACGTTATCTGGTGTTTTCACCACTCCACATTGCGTTTGATATGCAGAACCGGAGATATCTTGGTTTTCGTGGGGCTTCAAGCTGAGATATGCATCTTCTGCGATCATCTTGGTGAGGCTTCTGTGAGAAGTATGCAGAATCATCGGAATCGCTCTTTTGGAGCTATGTAATGCGAGAAACACATTATCTGGTGTCTTCACCACTCCACAGTGCGTTTGATATGCAGAACCGGAGATAGCTTGGTTTTCGTGGGGCTTCAAGCTGAGATATGCCTTTTCTGCAATAATCTTGGTGAGGCTTCTGTGAGACGTATGCAGAATCGTCGAAATCGCTCTTTTGAGCTATTTAATGCGAAAACTCGCTTTTTCTGGTGTTTTCAGCACTGCACAGTGCGTTTGATATGCAGAACCGGAGATATCTTGGTTTTCGTGGGTCTTCAAGCTGAGATGTGCATTTTCTGCAATAATCTTGGTGAGGCTTCTGTAAGACGTATGCAGAACCGTCGAAATCTCAATTTTGGAACTATTTAATGCGAAAAATCGCGTTTTCTGGAGTTTTCAGCACTGCACAGTGCGTTTGATATGCAGAACCAGAGATATCTTGGTTTTCGTGGGTCTTCAAGCTGAGATATGCATTTTCTGCGATCATCTTGGTGAGGCTTCTGTGAGAAGTATGCAGAATCATCGAAATCGCTCTTTTGGAGCTATTTAATGCGAAAAATAGCGTTTTCTGGTGTTTTCACAACTCGGCAGTGCGTTTGATATTCAGAACCGGCGATATCATGGTTTTCATAGTGTTTCAAGCTGAGATATGCATATTCTACGATAATCTTGGTGGTTCTTCTGTGGGAAGTATGCAGAATCATCGAAATCGCCCTGTGGAAGCTATTTAATGTGAAAAATAGCGTTTTCTGGTGTTTTCAGCACTGCACAGAGCGTTTGATATGCAGAACCGGAGATATCTTGGTTTTCGTGGGGCTTCAAGCTGAGATATGCATTTTCTGGGAGAATCTTGGTGAGGCTTCTGTGAGAAGTATGCAGAATCATCTGAACCGCTCTTTTGGAGCTATGTAATGCGACAAACACGTTATCTGGAGTTTCCACCACTCCACAGTGCGTTTGATATGCAGAACCGGAGATATCTTGGTTTTCGAGGGGCTTCAAACTGAGATATGCATTTTCTGGGATACTCTTGGTGGTTCTTCTGTGAGGAGTATGCAGAATCATCGAAACCGCTCTTTTGGAGCTATTTTATGCGAGAAACACGTTATCTGGTGTTTTCACCACTCCACATTGCGTTTGATATGCAGAACCGGAGATATCTTGGTTTTCGAGGGGCTTCAAACTGAGATATGCATTTTCTGGGATACTCTTGGTGGTTCTTCTGTGAGGAGTATGCAGAATCATCGAAACCGCTCTTTTGGAGCTATTTAAGGCGAGAAACACGTTATCTGGTGTTTCCACCACTCCACAGTGCGTTTGATATGCAGAACCGGAGATATCTTGGTTTTCGTGGGGCTTCAAGCTGAGATATGCATCTTCTGCGATCATCTTGGTGAGGCTTCTGTGAGAAGTATGCAGAATCATCGGAATCGCTCTTTTGGAGCTATGTAATGCGAGAAACACATTATCTGGTGTCTTCACCACTCCAGAGTGCGTTTGATATGCAGAACCGGCGATATCTTGGTTTTCGTGGGGCTTCAAGCTGAGATATGCATTATCTGGCATAATCTTGGTGGTTCTTCTCAGAGAATTATGCAGATTCATCGAAATCGCTCTTTGGAAGCTATTTAAGGCGAGAAACACGTTATCTGGTGTTTTCACCACTCCACAGTTCGTTTGATATGCAGAACCGCAGATATCTTGGTTTTCGTGGTGTTTCAAGCTGAGCTATGCATTTTCTGAGATAATCTTGGTGAGGCTTCTGTGAGAAGTACGCAGAATAATCGAAATCGCACTTTTGAAGCTATTTAAGGCGAGAAACGCGTTATCTAGTGTTTTCACCACTCCACAGTGCGTTTGATATGCAGAACCGGAGATATCTTGGTTTTCGTGGGTTTTCAAGCTGAGATATGCATTTTCTGCGATAATCTTGGTGGGGCTCGTGTGAGAAGTATGCAGAATCATCGAAATCGCTCTTTGGAAGCTATTAGAGGGAGAAACATGGTATCTGTTGTTTTCACCACTCCACAGTGCGTTTGATATGCAGAACCGCAGATATCTTGGTTTTCGTGGGGTTTCATGCTGAGATATGCATTTTCTGAGATAATCTTGGTGAGGCTTCTGTGAGAAGTACGCAGAATAATCGAAATCGCTCTTTTGAAGCTATTTAAGGCGAGAAACACGTTATCTGGTGTTTTCACCACTCCAGAGTGCGTTTGATATGCAGAACCGGCGATATCTTGGTTTTCGTGGGGCTTCAAGCTCAGATATGCATTTTCTGGGATAATCTTGGTGGTTCTTCTCAGAGAAGTATGCAGATTCATCGAAATCGCTCTTTGGAAGCTATTTAAGGCGAGAAACACGTTATCTGGTGTTTTCACCACTCCAGAGTGCGTTTGATATGCAGAACCGGCGATATCTTGGTTTTCGTGTGGCTTCAAGCTCAGATCTGCATTTTCTGGGATAATCTTGTTGGTTCTTCTCAGAGAAGTATGCAGATTCATCGAAATCGCTCTTTGGAAGCTATTTAAGGCGAGAAACACGTTATCTGGTGTTTTCAGCACTCCACAGTGCGTTTGATATGCAGAACCGGAGATATCTTGGTTTTCGTGGGGCTTCAAGCTGAGATATGCATTTTCTGGGAGAATCTTGGTGAGGCTTCTGTGAGAAGTATGCAGAATCATCTGAACCGCTCTTTTGGAGCTATGTAATGCGACAAACACGTTATCTGGAGTTTCCACCACTCCACAGTGCGTTTGATATGCAGAACCGGAGATATCTTGGTTTTCGAGGGGCTTCAAACTGAGATATGCATTTTCTGGGATACTCTTGGTGGTTCTTCTGTGAGGAGTATGCAGAATCATCGAAACCGCTCTTTTGGAGCTATTTTATGCGAGAAACACGTTATCTGGTGTTTTCACCACTCCACATTGCGTTTGATATGCAGAACCGGAGATATCTTGGTTTTCGTGGGGCTTCAAGCTGAGATATGCATCTTCTGCGATCATCTTGGTGAGGCTTCTGTGAGAAGTATGCAGAATCATCGGAATCGCTCTTTTGGAGCTATGTAATGCGAGAAACACATTATCTGGTGTCTTCACCACTCCACAGTGCGTTTGATATGCAGAACCGGAGATAGCTTGGTTTTCGTGGGGCTTCAAGCTGAGATATGCCTTTTCTGCAATAATCTTGGTGAGGCTTCTGTGAGACGTATGCAGAATCGTCGAAATCGCTCTTTTGAGCTATTTAATGCGAAAACTCGCTTTTTCTGGTGTTTTCAGCACTGCACAGTGCGTTTGATATGCAGAACCGGAGATATCTTGGTTTTCGTGGGTCTTCAAGCTGAGATGTGCATTTTCTGCAATAATCTTGGTGAGGCTTCTGTAAGACGTATGCAGAACCGTCGAAATCTCAATTTTGGAACTATTTAATGCGAAAAATCGCGTTTTCTGGAGTTTTCAGCACTGCACAGTGCGTTTGATATGCAGAACCAGAGATATCTTGGTTTTCGTGGGTCTTCAAGCTGAGATATGCATTTTCTGCGATCATCTTGGTGAGGCTTCTGTGAGAAGTATGCAGAATCATCGAAATCGCTCTTTTGGAGCTATTTAATGCGAAAAATAGCGTTTTCTGGTGTTTTCACAACTCGGCAGTGCGTTTGATATTCAGAACCGGCGATATCATGGTTTTCATAGTGTTTCAAGCTGAGATATGCATATTCTACGATAATCTTGGTGGTTCTTCTGTGGGAAGTATGCAGAATCATCGAAATCGCCCTGTGGAAGCTATTTAATGTGAAAAATAGCGTTTTCTGGTGTTTTCAGCACTGCACAGAGCGTTTGATATGCAGAACCGGAGATATCTTGGTTTTCGTGGGGCTTCAAGCTGAGATATGCATTTTCTGGGAGAATCTTGGTGAGGCTTCTGTGAGAAGTATGCAGAATCATCTGAACCGCTCTTTTGGAGCTATGTAATGCGACAAACACGTTATCTGGAGTTTCCACCACTCCACAGTGCGTTTGATATGCAGAACCGGAGATATCTTGGTTTTCGAGGGGCTTCAAACTGAGATATGCATTTTCTGGGATACTCTTGGTGGTTCTTCTGTGAGGAGTATGCAGAATCATCGAAACCGCTCTTTTGGAGCTATTTTATGCGAGAAACACGTTATCTGGTGTTTTCACCACTCCACATTGCGTTTGATATGCAGAACCGGAGATATCTTGGTTTTCGAGGGGCTTCAAACTGAGATATGCATTTTCTGGGATACTCTTGGTGGTTCTTCTGTGAGGAGTATGCAGAATCATCGAAACCGCTCTTTTGGAGCTATTTAAGGCGAGAAACACGTTATCTGGTGTTTCCACCACTCCACAGTGCGTTTGATATGCAGAACCGGAGATATCTTGGTTTTCGTGGGGCTTCAAGCTGAGATATGCATCTTCTGCGATCATCTTGGTGAGGCTTCTGTGAGAAGTATGCAGAATCATCGGAATCGCTCTTTTGGAGCTATGTAATGCGAGAAACACATTATCTGGTGTCTTCACCACTCCAGAGTGCGTTTGATATGCAGAACCGGCGATATCTTGGTTTTCGTGGGGCTTCAAGCTGAGATATGCATTTTCTGGCATAATCTTGGTGGTTCTTCTCAGAGAATTATGCAGATTCATCGAAATCGCTCTTTGGAAGCTATTTAAGGCGAGAAACACGTTATCTGGTGTTTTCACCACTCCACAGTTCGTTTGATATGCAGAACCGCAGATATCTTGGTTTTCGTGGTGTTTCAAGCTGAGCTATGCATTTTCTGAGATAATCTTGGTGAGGCTTCTGTGAGAAGTACGCAGAATAATCGAAATCGCACTTTTGAAGCTATTTAAGGCGAGAAACGCGTTATCTAGTGTTTTCACCACTCCACAGTGCGTTTGATATGCAGAACCGGAGATATCTTGGTTTTCGTGGGTTTTCAAGCTGAGATATGCATTTTCTGCGATAATCTTGGTGGGGCTCGTGTGAGAAGTATGCAGAATCATCGAAATCGCTCTTTGGAAGCTATTAGAGGGAGAAACATGGTATCTGTTGTTTTCACCACTCCACAGTGCGTTTGATATGCAGAACCGCAGATATCTTGGTTTTCGTGGGGTTTCATGCTGAGATATGCATTTTCTGAGATAATCTTGGTGAGGCTTCTGTGAGAAGTACGCAGAATAATCGAAATCGCTCTTTTGAAGCTATTTAAGGCGAGAAACACGTTATCTGGTGTTTTCACCACTCCAGAGTGCGTTTGATATGCAGAACCGGCGATATCTTGGTTTTCGTGGGGCTTCAAGCTCAGATATGCATTTTCTGGGATAATCTTGGTGGTTCTTCTCAGAGAAGTATGCAGATTCATCGAAATCGCTCTTTGGAAGCTATTTAAGGCGAGAAACACGTTATCTGGTGTTTTCACCACTCCAGAGTGCGTTTGATATGCAGAACCGGCGATATCTTGGTTTTCGTGTGGCTTCAAGCTCAGATCTGCATTTTCTGGGATAATCTTGGTGGTTCTTCTCAGAGAAGTATGCAGATTCATCGAAATCGCTCTTTGGAAGCTATTTAAGGCGAGAAACACGTTATCTGGTGTTTTCAGCACTCCACAGTGCGTTAGATATGCAGAACCGGAGATTTCCTGGTTTTCGTGGGGTTTCAAGCTGAAATATGCATTTTCTGGGATAAACTTGGTGGTTCTTCTGTGAGAAGTATGCAGAATCATCGAAATCGCTCTTTTGGAGCTATTTAATGCGACAAACACGTTATCTGGAGTTTCCACCACTCCACAGTGCGTTTGATATGCAGAACCGGAGATATCTTGGTTTTCGATTGGCTTCAAACTGAGATATGCATTGTCTGGGATACTCTTGGTGGTTCTTCTGTGAGGAGTATGCAGAATCATCGAAACCGCTCTTTTGGAGCTATTTTATGCGAGAAACACGTTATCTGGTGTTTTCACCACTCCACATTGCGTTTGATATGCAGAACCCGAGATATCTAGGTTTTCGAGGGGCTTCAAAATGAGATATGCATTTTCTGGGATACTCTTGGTGGTTCTTCTGTGCTAGGAGTATGCAGAATCATCGAAACCGCTCTTTTGGAGCTATTTTATGCGAGAAACTCGTTATCTGGAATTTTCACCACTCCAGAGTGCGTTTGATACGCAGAACCTGCGATATCTTGGTTTTCGTGGGGTTTCAAGCTGAGATATGCATTTTCTGGGATAATCTTGGCGGTTCTTCTGTGAGAAGTATGCAGAATCATCGAAATCGCTCTTTTGGAGCTATTTAATGCGAGACACACGTTATCTGGTGTTTTCACCACTCCACAGTGCGTTTGATATGCAGAACCGGCGATATCTTGGTTTTCGTGGGGCTTCAAGCTCAGATATGCATTTTCTGGGATAATCTTGGTGGTTCTTCTCAGAGAAGTATGCAGAATCGTCGAAATCGCTCTTTTGAGCTATTTAATGCGAAAACTCGCGTTTTCTGGTGTTTTCAGCACTGCACAGTGCGTTTGATATGCAGAACCGGAGATATCTTGGTTTTCGTGGGTCTTCAAGCTGAGATATGCATTTTCTGCAATGATCTTGGTGAGGCTTCTGTAAGACGTATGCAGAATCGTCGAAATCTCATTTTTGGAACTATTTAATGCGAAAAATGGCGTTTTCTGGAGTTTTCAGCACTGCACAGAGCGTTTGATATGCAGAACCGGAGATATCTTGGTTTTCGTGGGGCTTCAAGCTGAGATATGCATTTTCTGCGAGAATCTTGGCGGTTCTTCTGTGAGAAGTATGCAGAATCATCGAAATCGCTCTTTTGGAGCTATTTAATGCGAGACACACGTTATCTGGTGTTTTCACCACTCCACAGTGCGTTTGATATGCAGAACCGGCGATATCTTGGTTTTCGTGGGGCTTCAAGCTCAGATATGCATTTTCTGGGATAATCTTGGTGAGGCTTCTGTGAGAAGTATGCAGAATCATCGGAATCGCTCTTTTGGAGCTATGTAATGCGAGAAACACATTATCTGGTGTCTTCACCACTCCACAGTGCGTTTCATATGCAGAACCGGAGATAGCTTGGTTTTCGTGGGGCTTCAAGCTGAGATATGCATTTTCTGCAATAATCTTGGTGAGGCTTCTGTGAGACGTATCCAGAATCGTCGAAATCGCTCTTTTGAGCTATTTAATGCGAAAACTCGCGTTTTCTGGTGTTTTCAGCACTGCACAGTGCGGTTGATATGCAGAACCGGAGATATCTTGGTTTTCGTGGGTCTTCAAGCTGAGATATGCATTTTCTGCAATAATCTTGGTGAGGCTTCTGTGAGACGTATGCAGAATCGTCGAAATCTCAATTTTGGAACTATTTAATGCGAAAAATCGCGTTTTCTGGTGTTTTCAGCACTGCACAGTGCGTTTGATATGCAGAACCGGAGATGTCTTGGTTTTCGTGGGGCTTCAAGCTGAGACATGCATTTTCTGGGATCAGCTTGGTGGTTCTACTGTGAGAAGTATGCAGAATCATCGACATCGCTCTTTTGGAGCTATTTAATGCAAAAAATCGCGTTTTCTGGAGTTTTCAGCACTGCACAGTGCGTTTGATATGCAGAACTGGAGATATCTTGGTTTTCGTGGGTTTTCAAGCTGAGATATGCATTTTCTGCGATAAGCTTGGTGAGGCTTGTGTGAAAAGTATGCAGAATAATCGAAATCGCTCTTTGGAAGCTATTAGAGCGAGAAACATGGTATCTGTTGTTTTCACCACTCCACAGTGCGTTTGATATGCAGAACCGCAGATATCTTGGTTTTCGTGGGGCTTCAAGCTCAGATATGCATTTTCTGGGATAATCTTGGTGAGGCTTCTGTGAGAAGTATGCAGAATCATCGGAATCGCTCTTTTGGAGCTATGTAATGCGAGAAACACATTATCTGGTGTCTTCACCACTCCACAGTGCGTTTCATATGCAGAACCGGAGATAGCTTGGTTTTCGTGGGGCTTCAAGCTGAGATATGCATTTTCTGCAATAATCTTGGTGAGGCTTCTGTGAGACGTATGCAGAATCGTCGAAATCGCTCTTTTGAGCTATTTAATGCGAAAACTCGCGTTTTCTGGTGTTTTCAGCACTGCACAGTGCGGTTGATATGCAGAACCGGAGATATCTTGGTTTTCGTGGGTCTTCAAGCTGAGATATGCATTTTCTGCAATAATCTTGGTGAGGCTTCTGTGAGACGTATGCAGAATCGTCGAAATCTCAATTTTGGAACTATTTAATGCGAAAAATCGCGTTTTCTGGTGTTTTCAGCACTGCACAGTGCGTTTGATATGCAGAACCGGAGATGTCTTGGTTTTCGTGGGGCTTCAAGCTGAGACATGCATTTTCTGGGATCAGCTTGGTGGTTCTACTGTGAGAAGTATGCAGAATCATCGACATCGCTCTTTTGGAGCTATTTAATGCAAAAAATCGCGTTTTCTGGAGTTTTCAGCACTGCACAGTGCGTTTGATATGCAGAACTGGAGATATCTTGGTTTTCGTGGGTTTTCAAGCTGAGATATGCATTTTCTGCGATAAGCTTGGTGAGGCTTGTGTGAGAAGTATGCAGAATAATCGAAATCGCTCTTTGGAAGCTATTAGAGCGAGAAACATGGTATCTGTTGTTTTCACCACTCCACAGTGCGTTTGATATGCAGAACCGCAGATATCTTGGTTTTCGTGGGTTTTCAAGCTGAGATATGCATTTTCTGCGATAAGCTTGGTGAGGCTTGTGTGAGAAGTATGCAGAATAATCGAAATCGCTCTTTGGAAGCTATTAGAGCGAGAAACATGGTATCTGTTGTTTTCACCACTCCACAGTGCGTTTGATATGCAGAACCGCAGATATCTAGGTTTTCGTGGGGCTTCCAGACGAGATATGCATTTTCTACGATAATCTTGGTGGTTCTTCTGTGAGAAGTATGCAGAATCATCGTCATCGCTCTTTTGGAGCTATTTAATGCAAAATATCGCGTTTTCTGGAGTTTTCAGCACTGCACAGTGCGTTTGATATGCAGAACTGGAGATATCTTGGTTTTCGTGGGTTTTCAAGCTGAGATATGCATTTTCTGCGATAAGCTTGGTGAGGCTTGTGTGAGAAGTATGCAGAATAATCGAAATCGCTCTTTGGAAGCTATTAGAGCGAGAAACATGGTATCTGTTGTTTTCACCACTCCACAGTGCGTTTGATATGCAGAACCGCAGATATCTTGGTTTTCGTGGGTTTTCAAGCTGAGATATGCATTTTCTGCGATAAGCTTGGTGAGGCTTGTGTGAGAAGTATGCAGAATAATCGAAATCGCTCTTTGGAAGCTATTAGAGCGAGAAACATGGTATCTGTTGTTTTCACCACTCCACAGTGCGTTTGATATGCAGAACCGCAGATATCTTGGTTTTCGTGGGGCTTCCAGCTGAGATATGCATTTTCTACGATAATCTTGGTGGTTCTTCTGTGAGAAGTATGCAGAATAATCGAAATCGCTCTTTGGAAGCTATTAGAGCGAGAAACATGGTATCTGTTGTTTTCACCACTCCACAGTGCGTTTGATATGCAGAACCGCAGATATCTTGGTTTTCGTGGGTTTTCAAGCTGAGATATGCATTTTCTGCGATAAGCTTGGTGAGGCTTGTGTGAGAAGTACGCAGAATAATCGAAATCGCTCTTTTGAAGCTATTTAAGGCGAGAAACACGTTATCTGGTGTTTTCACCACTCCACAGTGCGTTTGATATGCAGAACCGGCGATATCATGGTTTTCATAGTGTTTCAAGCTGAGATATGCATATTCTACGATAATCTTGGTGGTTCTTCTGTGGGAAGTATGCAGAATCATCGAAATCGCCCTGTGGAAGCTATTTAATGTGAAAAATAGCGTTTTCTGGTGTTTTCAGCACTGCACAGAGCGTTTGATATGCAGAACCGGAGATATCTTGGTTTTCGTGGGGCTTCAAGCTGAGATATGCATTTTCTGCGAGAATCTTGGTGAGGCTTCTGTGAGAAGTATGCAGAATCATCTGAACCGCTCTTTTGGAGCTATGTAATGCGACAAACACGTTATCTGGTGTTTTCACCACTCCACAGTGCGTTTGATATGCAGACCCGGCGATATCTTGGTTTTCGTGGGGCTTCAAGCTCAGATATGCATTTTCTGGGATAATCTTGGTGGTTCTTCTCAGAGAAGTATGCAGATTCATCGAAATCGCTCTTTGGAAGCTGTTTAAGGCGAGAAACACGTTATCTGGTGTTTTCACCACTCCACAGTGCGTTTGATATGCAGAACCGGAGATATCTTGGTTTTCGTGGGTTTTCAAGCTGAGATATGCATTTTCTGCGATAATCTTGGTGAGGCTCGTGTGAGAAGTATGCAGAATCATCGAAATCGCTCTTTGGAAGCTATTAGAGGGAGAAACATGGTATCTGTTGTTTTCACCACTCCAGAGTGCGTTTGATATGCAGAACCGGAGATATCTTGGTTTTCGTGGGTTGTCAAGCTGAGATATGCATTTTCTGCGATAATCTTGGTGAGGCTCGTGTGAGAAGTATGCAGAATAATCGAAATCGCTCTTTGGAAGCTATTAGAGCGAGAAACATGGTATCTGTTGTTTTCACCACTCCACAGTGCGTTTGATATGCAGAACCGCAGATATCTTGGTTTTCGTGGGTTTTCAAGCTGAGATATGCATTTTCTGCGATAAGCTTGGTGAGGCTTGTGTGAGAAGTATGCAGAATAATCGAAATCGCTCTTTGGAAGCTATTAGAGCGAGAAACATGGTATCTGTTGTTTTCACCACTCCACAGTGCGTTTGATATGCAGAACCGCAGATATCTAGGTTTTCGTGGGGCTTCCAGCCGAGATATGCATTTTCTACGATAATCTTGGTGGTTCTTCTGTGAGAAGTATGCAGAATCATCGACATCGCTCTTTTGGAGCTATTTAATGCAAAATATCGCGTTTTCTGGAGTTTTCAGCACTGCACAGTGCGTTTGATATGCAGAACTGGAGATATCTTGGTTTTCGTGGGTTTTCAAGCTGAGATATGCATTTTCTGCGATAAGCTTGGTGAGGCTTGTGTGAGAAGTATGCAGAATAATCGAAATCGCTCTTTGGAAGCTATTAGAGCGAGAAACATGGTATCTGTTGTTTTCACCACTCCACAGTGCGTTTGATATGCAGAACCGCAGATATCTTGGTTTTCGTGGGGCTTCCAGCTGAGATATGCATTTTCTACGATAATCTTGGTGGTTCTTCTGTGAGAAGTATGCAGAATAATCGAAATCGCTCTTTGGAAGCTATTAGAGCGAGAAACATGGTATCTGTTGTTTTCACCACTCCACAGTGCGTTTGATATGCAGAACCGCAGATATCTTGGTTTTCGTGGGTTTTCAAGCTGAGATATGCATTTTCTGCGATAAGCTTGGTGAGGCTTGTGTGAGAAGTACGCAGAATAATCGAAATCGCTCTTTTGAAGCTATTTAAGGCGAGAAACACGTTATCTGGTGTTTTCACCACTCCACAGTGCGTTTGATATGCAGAACCGGCGATATCATGGTTTTCATAGTGTTTCAAGCTGAGATATGCATATTCTACGATAATCTTGGTGGTTCTTCTGTGGGAAGTATGCAGAATCATCGAAATCGCCCTGTGGAAGCTATTTAATGTGAAAAATAGCGTTTTCTGGTGTTTTCAGCACTGCACAGAGCGTTTGATATGCAGAACCGGAGATATCTTGGTTTTCGTGGGGCTTCAAGCTGAGATATGCATTTTCTGCGAGAATCTTGGTGAGGCTTCTGTGAGAAGTATGCAGAATCATCTGAACCGCTCTTTTGGAGCTATGTAATGCGACAAACACGTTATCTGGAGTTTCCACCACTCCACAGTGCGTTTGATATGCAGAACCGGAGAAATCTTGGTTTTCGTGGGGCTTCAAGCTGAGATATGCATCTTCTGCGATCATTTTGGTGAGGCTTCTGTGAGAAGTATGCAGAGTCATCGGAATCGCTCTTTTGGAGCTATGTAATGCGAGAAACACATTATCTGGTGTCTTCACCACTCCACAGTGCGTTTGATATGCAGAACCGGAGATAGCTTGGTTTTCGTGGGGCTTCAAGCTGAGATATGCATTTTCTGCAATAATCTTGGTGAGGCTTCTGTGAGACGAATGCAGAATCGTCGAAATCGCTCTTTTGAGCTATTTAATGCGAAAACTCGCGTTTTCTGGTGTTTTCAGCACTGCACAGTGCGGTTGATATGCAGAACCGGAGATATCTTGGTTTTCGTGGGTCTTCAAGCTGAGATATGCATTCTTTGCAATAATCTTGGTGAGGCTTCTGTGAGACGTATGCAGAATCGTCGAAATCTCAATTTTGGAACTATTTAATGCGAAAAATCGCGTTTTCTGGTGTTTTCAGCACTGCACAGTGCGTTTGATATGCAGAACCGGAGATGTCTTGGTTTTCGTGGGGCTTCAAGCTGAGATATGCATTTTCTGGGATCAGCTTGGTGGTTCTACTGTGAGAAGTATGCAGAATCATCGACATCGCTCTTTTGGAGCTATTTAATGCAAAAAATCGCGTTTTCTGGAGTTTTCAGCACTGCACAGTGCGTTTGATATGCAGAACTGGAGATATCTTGGTTTTCGTGGGTTTTCAAGCTGAGATATGCATTTTCTGCGATAAGCTTGGTGAGGCTTGTGTGAGAAGTATGCAGAATAATCGAAATCGCTCTTTGGAAGCTATTAGAGCGAGAAACATGGTATCTGTTGTTTTCACCACTCCACAGTGCGTTTGATATGCAGAACCGCAGATATCTTGGTTTTCGTGGTGTTTCAAGCTGAGCTATGCATTTTCTGAGATAATCTTGGTGAGGCTTCTGTGAGAAGTACGCAGAATAATCGAAATCGCACTTTTGAAGCTATTTAAGGCGAGAAACGCGTTATCTGGTGTTTTCACCACTCCACAGTGCGTTTGATATGCAGACCCAGCGATATCTTGGTTTTCGTGGGGCTTCAAGCTCAGATATGCATTTTCTGGGATAATCTTGGTGGTTCTTCTCAGAGAAGTATGCAGATTCATCGAAATCGCTCTTTGGAAGCTGTTTAAGGCGAGAAACACGTTATCTGGTGTTTTCACCACTCCACAGTGCGTTTGATATGCAGAACCGGAGATATCTTGGTTTTCGTGGGTTTTCAAGCTGAGATATGCATTTTCTGCGATAATCTTGGTGAGGCTCGTGTGAGAAGTATGCAGAATCATCGAAATCGCTCTTTGGAAGCTATTAGAGGGAGAAACATGGTATCTGTTGTTTTCACCACTCCAGAGTGCGTTTGATATGCAGAACCGGAGATATCTTGGTTTTCGTGGGTTGTCAAGCTGAGATATGCATTTTCTGCGATAATCTTGGTGAGGCTTGTGTGAGAAGTATGCAGAATCATCGAAATCGCTCTTTGGAAGCTATTAGAGCGAGAAACATGGTATCTGTTGTTTTCACCACTCCACAGGGCGTTTGATATGCAGAACCGCAGATATCTTGGTTTTCGTGGGGTTTCAAGCTGAGCTATGCATTTCCTGAGATAATCTTGGTGAGGCTTCTGTGAGAAGTACGCAGAATAATCGAAATCACTCTTTTGAAGCTATTTAAGGCGAGAAACACGTTATCTGGTGTTTTCACCACTCCAGAGTGCGTTTGATATGCAGACCCCGCGATATCTTGGTTTTCGTGGGGCTTCAAGCTCAGATATGCATTTTCTGGGATAATCTTGGTGGTTCTTCTCAGAGAAGTATGCAGATTCATTGAAATCGCTCTTTGGAAGCTGTTTAAGGCGAGAAACACGTTATCTGGTGTTTTCACCACTCCACAGTGCGTTTGATATGCAGAACCGGAGATATCTTGGTTTTCGTGGGTTTTCAAGCTGAGATATGCATTTTCTGCGATAATCTTGGTGAGGCTCGTGTGAGAAGTATGCAGAATCATCGAAATCGCTCTTTGGAAGCTATTAGAGGGAGAAACATGGTATCTGTTGTTTTCACCACTCCAGAGTGCGTTTGATATGCAGAACCGGATATATCCAGGTTTTCGTGGGGTTTCAAGCTGAGATATGCATCTTCTGGGATAATCTTGGTGATGCTTCTGTGAGAAGTATGCAGAATCATCGAAATCGCTCTTTTGGAGCTATTTTTGGCCAGAAACAAGTTATCTGGTGTTTTCACCACTCCACAGTGCGTTTGATATGCAGAACCGGAGATGTCTTGGTTTTCGTGGGGCTTCAAGCTGAGATTTGCATTTTCTGCGATAATCTTGGTGACGCTTCTGTGAGAAGTATGCAGAATCATCGAAATCGCTCTTTTGGTGCTATTTTTGGCCAGAAACACGTTATCTGGTGTTTTCACCACTCCACAGTCCGTTTGATATGCAGAACCGGAGATATCTTGGTTTTCGTGGGTTGTCAAGCTGAGATATGCATTTCCTGCGATAATCTTGGTGAGGCTTGTGTGAGAAGTATGCAGAATC
This sequence comes from Anthophora plumipes, assembly GCA_951804975.1. Taxonomy (NCBI): domain Eukaryota; kingdom Metazoa; phylum Arthropoda; class Insecta; order Hymenoptera; family Apidae; genus Anthophora; species Anthophora plumipes. The sequence continues at coordinate 1,488,690 of CATORF010000924.1, read as the reverse complement.
ATCGAAATCGCTCTTTGGAAGCTATTAGAGCGAGAAACATGGTATCTGTTGTTTTCACCACTCCACAGTGCGTTTGATATGCAGAACCGCAGATATCTTGGTTTTCGTGGGGTTTCAAGCTGAGCTATGCATTTCCTGAGATAATCTTGGTGAGGCTTCTGTGAGAAGTACGCAGAATAATCGAAATCGCTCTTTTGAAGCTATTTAAGGCGAGAAACACGTTATCTGGTGTTTTCACCACTCCAGAGTGCGTTTGATATGCAGACCCGGCGATATCTTGGTTTTCGTGGGGCTTCAAGCTCAGATATGCATTTTCTGGGATAATCTTGGTGGTTCTTCTCAGAGAAGTATGCAGATTCATCGAAATCGCTCGTTGGAAGCTATTTAAGGCGAGAAACACGTTATCTGGTGTTTTCACCACTCCAGAGTGCGTTTGATATGCAGAACCGGCGATATCTTGGTTTTCGTGGGGCTTCAAGCTCAGATATGCATTTTCTGGGATAATCTTGGTGATTCTTGTCAGAGAAGTATGCAGATTCATCGAAATCGCTCTTTGGAAGCTATTTAAGGCGAGAAACACGTTATCTGGTGTTTTCACCACTCCACAGTGCGTTTGATATGCAGCACCGCAGATATCTTGGTTTTCGTGGTGTTTCAAGCTGAGATATGCATTTTCTGCGATAATCTTGGTGAGGCTTGTGTGAGGAGTATGCAGAATCATCGAAATCGCTCTTTGGAAGCTATTAGAGCGAGAAACATGGTATCAGTTGTTTTCACCACTCCACAGTGCGTTTGATATGCAGAACCGCAGATATCTTGGTTTTCGTGGGGTTTCAAGCTGAGATATGCATTTTCTGAGATAATCTTGGTGAGGCTTCTGTGAGAAGTACGCAGAATAATCGAAATCGATCTTTTGAAGCTATTTAATGCGAGGAACACGTTATCTGGTGTTTTCAGCACTGCACAGTGCGTTTGATATGCAGAACCGCTGATATCTTAGTTTTCGAGGGGTTTCAAGCTGAGATATGCATTTTCTGGGATAATCTTGGTGGTTCTTCGGTGAGGAGGATGCAGAATCATCGAAACCGCACTTTTGGAGCCATTTTGTGCGAGAAACTCGTTATCTGTTGTTTTCACCACTCCACAGTGCGTTTGATATGCAGAACCGCAGATATCTTGGTTTTCGTGGGGTTTCATTCTGAGATATGCATTTGCTGAGATAATCTTGGTGAGGCTTCTGTGAGAAGTACGCAGAATAATCGAAATCGCTCTTTTGAAGCTATTTAAGGCGAGAAACACGTTATCTGGTGTTTTCACCACTCCAGAGTGCGTTTGATATGCAGAACCGGCGATATCTTGGTTTTCGTGGGGCTTCAAGCTCAGATATGCATTTTCTGGGATAATCTTGGTGAGGCTTCTGTGAGAAGTATGCAGTATCATCGAAATCGCTCTTTTGGAGCTATTTAATGCGAGAAACACGTTATCTGGTGTTTTCACCACTCCACAGTGCGTTTGATATGCAGAACCGGCGATACCTTGGTTTTCGTGGGGTTTCAAGCTGAGATATGCATTTTCTGCGATAATCTTGGTGAGGCTTCTGTGAGAAGTATGCAGAATCATCGAAATTGCTCAGTTGGAGCTATTTAATGCGAGAAACGCGTTATCTGGTGTTTTCACCACTCCACAGTACGTTTGATATGCAGAACCGCAGATATCTTGGTTTTCGTGGGGCTTCCAGCTGAGATATGCATTTTCTACGATAATCTTGGTGGTTCTTCTGTGAGAAGGATGGAGAATCATCGAAATCGCTCTTTGGAAGCTATTTAAGGCGAGAAACTCGTTATCTATTGTTTTCACCACTCCAGAGTGCGTTTGATATGCAGAACCGGATATATCCAGGTTTTCGTGGGGTTTCAAGCTGAGATATGCATCTTCTGGGATAATCTTGGTGACGCTTCTGTGAGAAGTACGCAGAATCATCGAAATCGCTCTTTTGGAGCTATTTTTGGCCAGAAACAAGTTATCTGGTGTTTTCACCACTCCACAGTGCGTTTGATATGCAGAACCGGAGATATCTTCGTTTTCGTGGGGCTTCAAGCTGAGATTTGCATTTTCTGCGATAATCTTGGTGACGCTTCTGTGAGAAGTATGCAGAATCATCGAAATCGCTCTTTGGAAGCTATTAGAGGGAGAAACATGGTATCTGTTGTTTTCACCACTCCAGAGTGCGTTTGATATGCAGAACCGGAGATATCTTGGTTTTCGTGGGTTTTCAAGCTGAGATATGCATTTTCTGCGATAATCTTGGTGAGGCTCGTGTGAGAAGTATGCAGAATCATCGAAATCGCTCTTTGGAAGCTATTAGAGGGAGAAACATGGTATCTGTTGTTTTCACCACTCCAGAGTGCGTTTGATATGCAGAACCGGAGATATCTTGGTTTTCGTGGGTTGTCAAGCTGAGATATGCATTTTCTGCGATAATCTTGGTGAGGCTTGTGTGAGAAGTATGCAGAATCATCGAAATCGCTCTTTGGAAGCTATTAGAGCGAGAAACATGGTATCTGTTGTTTTCACCACTCCACAGTGCGTTTGATATGCAGAACCGCAGATATCTTGGTTTTCGTGGGGTTTCAAGCTGAGCTATGCATTTTCTGAGATAATCTTGGTGAGGCTTCTGTGAGAAGTACGCAGAATAATCGAAATCGCTCTTTTGAAGCTATTTAAGGCGAGAAACACGTTATCTGGTGTTTTCACCACTCCAGAGTGCGTTTGATATGCAGACCCGGCGATATCTTGGTTTTCGTGGGGCTTCAAGCTCAGATATGCATTTTCTGGTATAATCTTGGTGGTTCTTCTCAGAGAAGTATGCAGATTCATCGAAATCGCTCTTTGGAAGCTGTTTAAGGCGAGAAACACGTTATCTGGTGTTTTCACCACTCCACAGTGCGTTTGATATGCAGAACCGGAGATATCTTGGTTTTCGTGGGTTTTCAAGCTGAGATATGCATTTTCTGCGATAATCTGGGTGAGGCTTGTGTGAGAAGTATGCAGAATCATCGAAATCGCTCTTTGGAAGCTATTAGAGCGAGAAACATGGTATCTGTTGTTTTCACCACTCCACAGTGCGTTTGATATGCAGAACCGCAGATATCTTGGTTTTCGTGGGGTTTCAAGCTGAGCTATGCATTTCCTGAGATAATCTTGGTGAGGCTTCTGTGAGAAGTACGCAGAATAATCGAAATCGCTCTTTTGAAGCTATTTAAGGCGAGAAACACGTTATCTGGTGTTTTCACCACTCCAGAGTGCGTTTGATATGCAGACCCGGCGATATCTTGGTTTTCGTGGGGCTTCAAGCTCAGATATGCATTTTCTGGGATAATCTTGGTGGTTCTTCTCAGAGAAGTATGCAGATTCATCGAAATCGCTCGTTGGAAGCTATTTAAGGCGAGAAACACGTTATCTGGAGTTTTCACCACTCCAGAGTGCGTTTGATATGCAGAACCGGCGATATCTTGGTTTTCGTGGGGCTTCAAGCTCAGATATGCATTTTCTGGGATAATCTTGGTGGTTCTTCTCAGAGAAGTATGCAGATTCATCGAAATCGCTCGTTGGAAGCTATTTAAGGCGAGAAACACGTTATCTGTTGTTTTCACCACTCCAGAGTGCGTTTGATATGCAGAACCGGCGATATCTTGGTTTTCGTGGGGTTTCAAGCTGAGATATGCATTTTCTGCGATAATCTTGGTGAGGCTTCTGTGAGAACTATGCAGAATAATCGAAATCGCTCTTTTGAAGCTATTTAAGGCGAGGAACACGTTATCTGGTGTTTTCAGCACTGCACAGTGCGTTTGATATGCAGAATCGGAGATATCTTGGTTTTCGTGGGGCTTCAAGCTCAGAGATGCATTTTCTGGGATAATCTTGGTGGTTCTTCTCAGAGAAGTATGCAGATTCATCGAAATCGCTCTTTGGAAGCTATTTAAGGCGAGAAACACGTTATCTGGTGTTTTCACCACTCCACAGTTCGTTTGATATGCAGAACCGCAGATATCTTGGTTTTCGTGGTGTTTCAAGCTGAGATATGCATTTTCTGAGATCATCTTGGTGAGGCTTCTGTGAGAAGTACGCAGAATAATCGAAATCGCACTTTTGAACCTATTTAAGGCGAGAAACGCGTTATCTGGTGTTTTCACCACTCCACAGTGCGTTTGATATGCAGAACCGGAGATATCTTGGTTTTCGTGGGTTTTCAAGCTGAGATATGCATTTTCTGCGATAATCTTGGTGAGGCTCGTGTGAGAAGTATGCAGAATCATCGAAATCGCTCTTTGGAAGCTATTAGAGGGAGAAACATGGTATCTGTTGTTTTCACCACTCCACAGTGCGTTTGATATGCAGAACCGCAGATATCTTGGTTTTCGTGGGGTTTCATTCTGAGATATGCATTTGCTGAGATAATCTTGGTGAGGCTTCTGTGAGAAGTACGCAGAATAATCGAAATCGCTCTTTTGAAGCTATTTAAGGCGAGAAACACGTTATCTGGTGTTTTCACCACTCCAGAGTGCGTTTGATATGCAGAACCGGCGATATCTTGGTTTTCGTGGGGCTTCAAGCTCAGATATGCATTTTCTGGGATAATCTTGGTGGTTCTTCTCAGAGAAGTATGCAGATTCATCGAAATCGCTCTTTGGAAGCTATTTAAGGCGAGAAACACGTTATCTGGTGTTTTCACCACTCCACAGTGCGTTAGATATGCAGAACCGCAGATATCTTGGTTTTCGAGGGGTTTCAAGCTGAGATATGCATTTTCTGGGATAATCTTGGTGGTTCTTCTGTGAGAAGTATGCAGAATCATGGAAATCGATCTTTTGGAGCTAGTTAATGCGAGAAACACGTTATCTGGTGTTTTCACCACTCCACAGTGGGTTTGATATGCAGAACCGCAGATATCTTGGTTTTCGTGGGGTTTCAATCTGAGATATGCATTTTCTGCGATAATCTTGGTGAGGCTTCTGTGAGTAGTATGCAGTATCATCGAAATCGCTCTTTTGGAGCTATTTAATGCGAGAAACACGTTATCTGGTGTTTTCACCACTCCACAGTGCGTTTGATATGCAGAACCGGCGATACCTTGGTTTTCGTGGGGTTTCAAGCTGAGATATGCATTTTCTGCGATAATCTTGGTGAGGCTTCTGTGAGAAGTATGCAGAATCATCGAAATTGCTCAGTTGGAGCTATTTAATGCGCGAAACGCGTTATCTGGTGTTTTCACCACTCCACAGTACGTTTGATATGCAGAACCGCAGATATCTTGGTTTTCGTGGGGCTTCCAGCTGAGATATGCATTTTCTACGATAATCTTGGTGGTTCTTCTGTGAGAAGGATGGAGAATCATCGAAATCGCTCTTTGGAAGCTATTTAAGGCGAGAAACTCGTTATCTATTGTTTTCACCACTCCAGAGTGCGTTTGATATGCAGAACCGGATATATCCAGGTTTTCGTGGGGTTTCAAGCTGAGATATGCATCTTCTGGGATAATCTTGGTGGCGCTTCTGTGAGAAGTACGCAGAATCATCGAAATCGCTCTTTTGGAGCTATTTTTGGCCAGAAACAAGTTATCTGGTGTTTTCACCACTCCACAGTGCGTTTGATATGCAGAACCGGAGATATCTTGGTTTTCGTGGGGCTTCAAGCTGAGATTTGCATTTTCTGCGATAATTTTGGTGACGCTTCTGTGAGAAGTATGCAGAATCATCGAAATCGCTCTTTTGGTGCTATTTTTGGCCAGAAACACGTTATCTGGTGTTTACACCACTCCACAGTGCGTTTGATATGCAGAACCGGAGATATCTTGGTTTTCAAGGGGCTTCAAACTGAGATATGCATTTTCTGGGATACTCTTGGTGGTTCTTCTGTGAGGAGTATGCAGAGTCATCAAAACCGCTCTTTTGGTGCTATTTTTGGCCAGAAACAGGTTATCTGGTGTTTTCACCACTCCACAGTGCGTTAGATATGCAGAACCGCAGATATCTTGGTTTTCGTGGGGTTTCAAGCTGAGATATGCATTTTCTGCGATAATCTTGGTGAGGCTTCTGTGAGAAGTATGCAGAATCATGGAAATCGATCTTTTGGAGCTATTTAATGCGAGAAACACGTTATCTGGTGTTTTCACCACTCCACAGTGGGTTTGATATGCAGAACCGGAGATATCTTGGTTTTCGTGGGTTTTCAAGCTGAGATATGCATTTTCTGCGATAATCTTGGTGAGGCTCGTGTGAGAAGTATGCAGAATCATCGAAATCGCTCTTTGGAAGCTATTAGAGGGAGAAACATGGTATCTGTTGTTTTCACCACTCCACAGTGCGTTTGATATGCAGAACCGCAGATATCTTGGTTTTCGTGGGGTTTCATGCTGAGATATGCATTTTCTGGGATTCTCTTGGTGGTTCTTCTGTGAGAAGTATGCAGAGTCATCGAAACCGCTCTTTTGGAGCTATTTTACGCGAGAAACTCGTTATCTGGTGTTTTCACCACTCCTCAGTGCGTTTGATATGCAGAACCGGCGATACCTTGGTTTTCGTGGGGTTTCAAGCTGAGATATGCATTTTCTGAGATCATCTTGGTGAGGCTTCTGTGAGAAGTACGCAGAATAATCGAAATCGCACTTTTGAACCTATTTAAGGCGAGAAACGCGTTATCTGGTGTTTTCACCACTCCACAGTGCGTTTGATATGCAGAACCGGAGATATCTTGGTTTTCGTGGGTTTTCAAGCTGAGATATGCATTTTCTGCGATAATCTTGGTGAGGCTCGTGTGAGAAGTATGCAGAATCATCGAAATCGCTCTTTGGAAGCTATTAGAGGGAGAAACATGGTATCTGTTGTTTTCACCACTCCATAGTGCGTTTGATATGCAGAACCGCAGATATCTTGGTTTTCGTGGGGTTTCATGCTGAGATATGCATTTTCTGAGATAATCTTGGTGAGGCTTCTGTGAGAAGTACGCAGAATAATCGAAATCGCTCTTTTGAAGCTATTTAAGGCGAGAAACACGTTATCTGGTGTTTTCACCACTCCAGAGTGCGTTTGATATGCAGAACCGGCGATATCTTGGTTTTCGTGGGGCTTCAAGCTCAGATATGCATTTTCTGGGATAATCTTGGTGGTTCTTCTCAGAGAAGTATGCAGATTCATCGAAATCGATCTTTTGGAGCTATTTAATGCGAGAAACACGTTATCTGGTGTTTTCACCATTCCACAGTGGGTTTGATATGCAGAACCGCAGATATCTTGGTTTTCGTGGGGTTTCAATCTGAGATATGCATTTTCTGCGATAATCTTGGTGAGGCTTCTGTGAGAAGTATGCAGTATCATCGAAATCGCTCTTTTGGAGCTATTTAATGCGAGAAACACGTTATCTGGTGTTTTCACCACTCCACAGTGCGTTTGATATGCAGAACCGGCGATACCTTGGTTTTCGTGGGGTTTCAAGCTGAGATATGCATTTTCTGCGATAATCTTGGTGAGGCTTCTGTGAGAAGTATGCAGAATCATCGAAATTGCTCAGTTGGAGCTATTTAATGCGAGAAACGCGTTATCTGGTGTTTTCACCACTCCACAGTACGTTTGATATGCAGAACAGCAGATATCTTGGTTTTCGTGGGGCTTCCAGCTGAGATATGCATTTTCTACGTTAATCTTGGTGGTTCTTCTGTGAGAAGGATGGAGAATCATCGCAATCGCTCTTTGAAAGCTATTTAAGGCGAGAAACTCGTTATCTATTGTTTTCACCACTCCAGAGTGCGTTTGATATGCAGAACCGGATATATCCAGGTTTTCGTGGGGTTTCAAGCTGAGATATGCATCTTCTGGGATAATCTTGGTGACGCTTCTGTGAGAAGTATGCAGAATCATCGAAATCGCTCTTTTGGAGCTATTTTTGGCCAGAAACAAGTTATCTGGTGTTTTCACCACTCCGCAGTGCGTTTGATATGCAGAACCGGAGATATCTTGGTTTTCGAGGGGCTTCAAACTGAGATATGCATTTTCTGGGATTCTCTTGGTGGTTCTTCTGTGAGAAGTATGCAGAGTCATCGAAACCGCTCTTTTGAAGCTATTTTACGCGAGAAACTCGTTATCTGTTGTTGTCACCACTCCACAGTGCGTATTGATATGCAGAACCGGAGATATCCTGGTTTTCGTGGGGTTTCAAGCTGAGATTTGCATTTTCTGCGATAATCTTGGTGACGCTTCTGTGAGAAGCATGCAGAATCATCGAAATCGCTCTTTTGGTGCTATTTTTGGCCAGAAACACGTTATCTGGTGTTTTCACCACTCCACAGTGCGTTTGATATGCAGAACCGGAGATATCTTGGTTTTCGTGGGGCTTCAAGCTGAGATTTGCATTTTCTGCGATAATCTTGGTGACGCTTCTGTGAGAAGTATGCAGAATCATCGAAATCGCTCTTTTGGTGCTATTTTTGGCCAGAAACACGTTATCTGGTGTTTTCACCACTCCACAGTGCGTTAGATATGCAGAACCGCAGATATCTTGATTTTCGTGGGGTTTCAAGCTGAGATATGCATTTTCTGGGATAATGTTGGTGGTTCTTCTGTGAGAAGTATGCAGAATCATGGAAATCGATCTTTTGGAGCTATTTAATGCGAGAAACACGTTATCTGGTGTTTTCACCACTCCTCCGTGCGTTTGATATGCAGAACCGGCGATACCTTGGTTTTCGTGGGGTTTCAAGCTGAGATATGCTTTTTCTGCGATAATCTTGGTGAGGCTTCTGTGAGAAGTATGCAGTATCATCGAAATCGATCTTTTGGAGCTATTTAATGCGAGGCACACGTTATGTGGTGTTTTCACCACTCCACAGTGCGTTTGATATGCAGAACCGGAGATACCTTGGTTTTCGTGGGGCTTCAAGCTGAGATATGCATTTTCTGCGATAATCTTGGTGACGCTTCTGTGAGAAGTATGCAGAATCATCGAAATCGCTCTTTTGGTGCTATTTTTGGCCAGAAACACGTTATCTGGTGTTTTCACCACTCCACAGTGCGTTTGATATGCAGAACCGGAGATATCTTGGTTTTCGAGGGGCTTCAAACTGAGATATGCATTTTCTGGGATACTCTTGGTGGTTCTTCTGTGAGGAGTATGCAGAGACATCGAAACCGCTCTTTTGGAACTATTTTTGGCCAGAAACACGTTATCTGGTGTTTTCACCACTCCACAGTGCGTTTGATATGCAGAACCGCAGATATCTTGGTTTTCGAGGGGCTTCAAACTGAGATATGCATTTTCTGGGATACTCTTGGTGGTTCTTCTGTGAGGAGTATGCAGTGTCATCGAAACCGCTCTTGTGGAGCTATTTTACGCGAGAAACTCGTTATCTGTTGTTGTCACCACTCCACAGTGGGTTTGATATGCAGAACCGCAGATATCTTGGTTTTCGTGGGGTTTCAAGCTGAGATATGCATTTTCTGCGATAATCTTGGTGAGGCTTCTGTGAGAAGTATGCAGTATCATCGAAATCGCTCTTTTGGAGCTATTTAATGCGAGACACACGTTATCTGGTGTTTTCACCACTCCACAGTGCGTTTGATATGCAGAACCGGCGATACCTTGGTTTTCGTGGGGTTTCAAGCTGAGATATGCATTTTCTGCGATAATCTTGGTGAGGCTTCTGTGAGAAGTATGCAGTATCATCGAAATCGCTCTTTTGGAGCTATTTAATGCGAGACACACGTTATCTGGTGTTTTCACCACTCCACAGTGCGTTTGATATGCAGAACCGGCGATACCTTGGTTTTCGTGGGGTTTCAAGCTGAGATATGCATTTTCTGCGATAATCTTGGTGAGGCTTCTGTGAGAAGTATGCAGAATCATCGAAATTGCTCTGTTGGAGCTATATAATGCGAGAAACGCGTTATCTGGTGTTTTCACCACTCCACAGTACGTTTGATATGTAGAACCGCAGATATCTTGGTTTTCGTGGGGCTTCGAGCTGAGATATGCATTTTCTACGATAATCTTGGTGGTTCTTCTGTGAGAAGGATGGAGAATCATCGAAATCGCTCTTTTTGAGCTATTTGATGCGAGACACACGTTATCTGGCGTTTTCACCACTCCACAGTGCGTTAGATATGCAGAACCGCAGATATCTTGGTATTGGAGGGGTTTCAAGCTGAGATATGCATTTTCTGGGATAATCTTGGTGGTTCTTCGTTGAGAAGTGTGCAGAATCATCGAAATCGCTCTGTTGGAGCTTTTTAATGCAAGAAACGCGTTATCTGGTGTTTTCACCACTCCACAGTGTGTTTGATATGCAGAACCGGAGATATCTTGGTTTTCGTGGGGCTTCAAGCTGAGATTTGCATTTTCTGCGATAATCTTGGTGACGCTTCTGTGAGAAGGATGCAGAATCATCGAAATCGCTCTTTTGGTGCTATTTTTGGCCAGAAACACGTTATCTGGTTTTTTCACCACTCCACAGTGCGTTTGATATGCAGAACCGGAGATATCTTGGTTTTCGAGGGGCTTCAAACTGAGATATGCATTTTCTGGGATACTCTTTGTGGTTCTTCTGTGAGGAGTATGCAGAGTCATCGAAACCGCTCTTGTGGAGCTATTTTACGCGAGAAACTCGTTATCTGTTGTTGTCACCACTCCACAGTGCGTCTGATATGCAGAACCGCAGATATCTTGGTTTTCGAGGGGCTTCAAGCTGAGATATGCATTTTCTGGGACAATCACAGTGGTTCTTCTGTGAGAAGTATGCAGAATAATCGAAATGGCTCTTTTGGAGGTATTTAATGCGACAAACACGTTATCTGGTGCTTTCACCACTCCATAGTGCGTCTGATATGCAGAACCGGCGATACCTTGGTTTTCGTGGGGTTTCAAGCTGAGATGTGCATTCTCTGCGATAATCTTGGTGAGGCTTCTGTGAGAAGTATGCAGAATCATCGAAATTGCTCTATTGGAGCTATTTAATGCGAGAAACTCGTTATCTGTTGTTGTCACCACTCCACAGTGGGTTTGATATGCAGAACCGCAGATATCTTGGTTTTCGTGGGGTTTCAAGCTGAGATATGCATTTTCTGCGATAATCTTGGTGAGGCTTCTGTGAGAAGTATGCAGTATCATCGAAATCGCTCTTTTGGAGCTATTTAATGCGAGACACACGTTATCTGGTGTTTTCACCACTCCACAGTGCGTTTGATATGCAGAACCGGCGATACCTTGGTTTTCGTGGGGTTTCAAGCTGAGATATGCATTTTCTGCGATAATCTTGGTGAGGCTTCTGTGAGAAGTATGCAGAATCATCGAAATTGCTCTGTTGGAGCTATATAATGCGAGAAACGCGTTATCTGGTGTTTTCACCACTCCACAGTACGTTTGATATGCAGAACCGCAGATATCTTGGTTTTCGTGGGGCTTCGATCTGAGATATGCATTTTCTACGATAATCTTGGTGGTTCTTCTGTGAGAAGGATGGAGAATCATCGAAATCGCTCTTTTTGAGCTATTTGATGCGAGACACACGTTATCTGGTGTTTTCACCACTCCACAGTGCGTTAGATATGCAGAACCGCAGATATCTTGGTATTGGAGGGGTTTCAAGCTGAGATATGCATTTTCTGGGATAATCTTGGTGGTTCTTCGTTGAGAAGTGTGCAGAATCATCGAAATCGCTCTGTTGGAGCTTTTTAATGCAAGAAACGCGTTATCTGGTGTTTTCACCACTCCACAGTGTGTTTGATATGCAGAACCGGAGATATCTTGGTTTTCGTGGGTCTTCAAGCTGAGATTTGCATTTTCTGCGATAATCTTGGTGACGCTTCTGTGAGAAGGATGCAGAATCATCGAAATCGCTCTTTTGGTGCTATTTTTGGCCAGAAACACGTTATCTGGTGTTTTCACCACTCCACAGTGCGTATTGATATGCAGAACCGGAGATATCTTGGTTTTCGAGGGGCTTCAAACTGAGATATGCATTTTCTGGGATACTCTTTGTGGTTCTTCTGTGAGGAGTATGCAGAGTCATCGAAACCGCTCTTTTGGAGCTATTTAAGGCGAGAAACTCGTTATCTGTTGTTTTCACCACTCCAGAGTGCGTTTGATATGCAGAACCGGAGATATCCTGGTTTTCGTGGGGTTTCAAGCTGAGATATGCATTTTCTGGGATAAACTTGGTGGTTCTTCGGTGAGAAGTATGCAGAATCATCGAAATCGCTCTTTTGGAGCTATTTTATGCGAGAAAAACGTTATCTGGTGTTTTCACCACTCCACAGTGCGTTTGATATGCAGAACCGCAGATATCTTGGTTTTCGTGGGGCTTCAAGCTGAGATATGCATTTTCTGCGATAATCTTGGTGAGGCTTCTGTGAGAAGTATGCAGAATCATCGAAATTGCTCTGTTGGAGCTATATAATGCGAGAAACGCGTTATCTGGTATTTCACCACTCCACAGTACGTTTGATATGCAGAACCGCAGATATCTTGGTTTTCGTGGGGCTTCAAGCTGAGATATGCATTTTCTGCAATAATCTTGGTGAGGCTTCTGTGAGACGTATGCAGAATCGTCGAAATCGCTCTTTTGAGCTATTTAATGCAAAAAATCGCGTTTTCTGGAGTTTTCAGCACTGCAAAGAGCGTTTGATATGCAGAACCGGAGATATCTTGGTTTTCGTGGGGCTTCAAGCTGAGATATGCATTTTCTGCGAGAATCTTGGAGAGGCTTCTGTGAGAAGTATGCAGAATCATCTGAATCGCTCTTTTGGAGCTATTTAATGTGAAAAATAGCGTTTTCTGGTGTTTTCAGCACTGCACAGAGCGTTTGATATGCAGAACCGGAGATATCTTGGTTTTCGTGGGGCTTCAAGCTGAGATATGCATTTTCTGCGAGAATCTTGGAGAGGCTTCTGTGAGAAGTATGCAGAATCATCTGAATCGCTCTTTTGGAGCTATTTAATGAGAGACACACGTTATCTGGTGTTTTCACCACTCCACAGTGCGTTTGATATGCAGAACCGGCGATACCTTGGTTTTCGTGGGGTTTCAAGCTGAGATATGCATTTTCTGCAATAATCTTGGTGAGGCTTCTGTGAGACGTATGCAGAATCGTCGAAATCGCTCTTTTGAGCTATTTAATGCAAAAAATCGCGTTTTCTGGAGTTTTCAGCACTGCACAGTGCGTTTGATATGCAGAACCCGAGATATCTTGGTTTTCGTGGGTCTTCAAGCTGAGATATGCATTTTCTGCGATCATCTTGGTGAGGCTTCTGTGAGAAGTATGCAGAATCATCGAAATCGCTCTTTTGGAGCTATTTAATGTGAAAAATAGCGTTTTCTGGTGTTTTCAGCACTGCACAGAGCGTTTGATATGCAGAACCGGAGATATCTTGGTTTTCGTGGGGCTTCAAGCTGAGATATGCATTTTCTGCGAGAATCTTGGAGAGGCTTCTGTGAGAAGTATGCAGAATCATCTGAATCGCTCTTTTGGAGCTATGTAATGCGACAAACACGTTAACTGGAGTTTCCACCACTCCACAGTGCGTTTGATATGCAGAACCGCAGATATCTTGGTTTTCGTGGGGCTTCCAGCTGAGATATGCATTTTCTGGGATAATCTTGGTGGTTCTTCTCAGAGAAGTATGCAGATTCATCGAAATCGCTCTTTGGAAGCTATTTAAGGCGAGAAACACGTTATCTGGTGTTTTCACCACTCCACAGTGCGTTTGATATGCAGAACCGGCGATACCTTGGTTTTCGAGGGGCTTCAAACTGAGATATGCATTTTCTGGGATACTCTTGGTGGTTCTTCTGTGAGGAGTATGCAGAGTCATCGAAACCGCTCTTTTGGAGCTATTTTACGCGAGAAACTCGTTATCTGTTGTTGTCACCACTCCACAGTGCGTTTGATATGCAGAACCGGAGATATCCTGGTTTTCGTGGGGTTTCAAGCTGAGATATGCATTTTCTGCGATAATCTTTTTGCGAGGCTTCTGTGAGAAGTATGCAGAATAATCGAAATCGCTCTTTTGAAGCTATTTGTGGCGAGAAACACGATATCTGGTGTTTTCACCACTCCACAGTGCGTTTGATATGCAGAACCGGAGATATCTTGGTTTTCGAGGGGCTTCAAACTGAGATATGCATTTTCTGGGATAATCTTGGTGGTTCTTCGTTGAGAAGTATGCAGAATCATCGAAATCGCTCTGTTGGAGCTTTTTAATGCAAGAAACGCGTTATCTGGTGTTTTCACCACTCCACAGTGCGTTTGATATGCAGAACCGGAGATATCTTGGTTTTCGAGGGGCTTCAAACTGAGATATGCATTTTCTGGGATACTCTTGGTGGTTCCTCTGTGAAGAGTATGCAGAATCATCGAAACCATTCTTTTGGAGTTATTTTATGCGAGAAACTCGTTATCTGGAATTTTCACCACTCCAGAGTGCGTTTGATACGCAGAACCTGCGATATCTTGGTTTTCGTGGGGTTTCAAGCTGAGATATGCATTTTCTGGGATAATCTTGGCGGTTCTTCTGTGAGAAGTATGCAGAATCATCGAAATCGCTCTTTTGGAGCTATTTAATGCGAGACACACGTTATCTGGTGTTTTCACCACTCCACAGCGCGTTTGATATGCAGAACCGGAGATATCTTGGTTTTCGTGGGGTTTCAAGCTGAGATATGCATTTTCTGGGATAATCTTGGTGGTTCTTCTGTGAGAAGTATGCAGAACCATCGAAATCGCTCTTTTGGAGCTATTTAATGCGAGAAACGCGTTATCTGGTGTTTTCACCACTCCACAGTGCGTTTGATATGCAGAACCGGAGATATCTTTGTTTTCGTGGGGCTTCAAGCTGAGATATGCATTTTCTGCGATAATCTTGGTGACGCTTCTGTGAGAAGTATGCAGTATCATCGAAATCGCTCTTTTGGAGATATTTAATGCGAGGGACACGTTATCTGGTGTTTTCACCACTCTACAGTGCGTTTGATATGCAGAACTGGAGATATCTTGGTTTTCGAGGGGCTTCAAGCTGAGATATGCATTTTCCGGGACAATCACAGTGGTTCTTCTGTGAGAAGTATGCAGAATAATCGAAATCGCTCTTTTGAAGCTATTTAAGGCGAGAAACACGTTATCTGGTGTTTTCACCACTCCAGAGAGCGTTTGATATGTAGAACCGGCGATATCTTGGTTTTCGTGGGGCTTCAAGCTGAGATATGCATCTTCTGCGATCATCTTGGTGAGGCTTCTGTGAGAAGTATGCAGAATAATCGAAATCGCTCTTTTGAAGCTATTTAAGGCGAGAAACACGTTATCTGGTGTTTTCACCACTCCAGAGAGCGTTTGATATGCAGAACCGGCGATATCTTGGTTTTCGTGGGGTTTCAAGCTGAGATATGCATTTTCTGCAATAATCTTGGTGAGGCTTCTGTGAGACGTATGCAGAATCGTCGAAATCGCTCTTTTGAGCTATTTAATGCGAAAACTCGCGTTTTCTGGTGTTTTCAGCACTGCACAGTGCGTTTGATATGCAGAACCGGAGATATCTTGGTTTTCGTGGGTCTTCAAGCTGAGATATGCATTTTCTGCAATAATCTTGGTGAGGCTTCTGTGAGACGTATGCAGAATCGTCTAAATCTCAATTTTGGAACTATTTAATGCGAAAAATCGCGTTTTCTGTTGTTTTCAGCACTGCACAGTGCGTTTGATATGCAGAACCGGAGATGTCTTGGTTTTCGTGGGGCTTCAAGCTGAGATATGCATTTTCTGGGATAAGCTTGGTGGTTCTACTGTGAGAAGTATGCAGAATCATCGACATCGCTCTTTTGGAGGTATTTAATGCAAAAAATCGCGTTTTCTGGAGTTTTCAGCACTGCACAGTGCGTTTGATACGCAGAACCCGAGATATCTTGGTTTTCGTGGGTATTCAAGCTGAGATATGCATTTTCTGCGATCATCTTGGTGAGGCTTCTGTGAGAAGTATGCAGAATCATCGAAATCGCTCTTTTGGAGCTATTTAATGCGAAAAATCGCGTTTTCTGGTGTTTTCACAACTCGGCAGTGCGTTTGATATTCAGAACCGGCGATGTCATGGTTTTCATAGTGTTTCAAGCTGAGATATGCATATTCTACGATAATCTTGGTGGTTCTTCTGTGGGAAGTATGCAGAATCATCGTAATCGCCCTGTGGAAGCTATTTAATGTGAAATATAGCGTTTTCTGGTGTTTTCAGCACTGCACAGAGCGTTTGATATGCAGAACCGGAGATATCTTGGTTTTCGTGGGGCTTCAAGCTGAGATATGCATTTTCTGCGATAATCTTGGTGACGCTTATGTGAGAAGTATGCAGAATCATCGAAATCGCTCTTCTGGATATATTTAATGCGAGGGACACGTTATCTGGAGTTTCCACCACTCCACAGTGTGTTTGATACGCAGAACCTGCGATATCTTGGTTTTCGTGGGGTTTCAAGCTGAGATATGCATTTTCTGGGATAATCTTGGCGGTTCTTCTGTGAGAAGTATGCAGAATCATCGAAATCGCTCTGTTGGAGCTATTTAATATGAGACACACGGTATCTGGTGTTTTCACCACTCCACAGCGCGTTTGATATGCTGAACAGGAGATATCTTTGTTTTCGTGGGGCTTCAAGCTGAGATATGCATTTTCTGCGATAATCTTGGTGACGCTTATGTGAGAAGTATGCAGAATCATCGAAATCGCTCTTCTGGATATATTTAATGCGAGGGACACGTTATCTGGAGTTTCCACCACTCCACAGTGTGTTTGATACGCAGAACCTGCGATATCTTGGTTTTCGTGGAGTTTCAAGCTGAGATATGCATTTTCTGGGATAATCTTGGCGGTTCTTCTGTGAGAAGTATGCAGAATCATCGAAATCGCTCTGTTGGAGCTATTTAATATGAGACACACGTTATCTGGTGTTTTCACCACTCCACAGCGCGTTTGATATGCTGAACAGGAGATATCTTTGTTTTCCGAGGGGCTTCAAACTGAGATATGCATTTTCTGGGATACTCTTGGTGGTTCTTCTGTGAAGAGTATGCAGAATCATCGAAACCGCTCTTTTGGAGCTATTTTATGCGAGAAACTCGTTATCTGGTGTTTTCACCGCTCCACATTGCGTTTGATATGCAGAACCGGATATATCTTGGTTTCCGAGGGGCTTCAAACTGAGATATGCATTTTCTGGGATACTCTTGGTGGTTCTTCTGTGAAGAGTATGCAGAATCATCGAAACCGCTCTTTTGGAGCTATTTTATGCGAGAAACTCGTTATCTGGAATTTTCACCACTCCAGAGTGCGTTTGATACGCAGAACCTGCGATATCTTGGTTTTCGTGGGGTTTCAAGCTGAGATATGCATTTTCTGGGATAATCTTGGCGGTTCTTCTGTGAGAAGTATGCAGAATCATCGAAATCGCTCTGTTGGAGCTATTTAATATGAGACACACGTTATCTGGTGTTTTCACCACTCCACAGCGCGTTTGATATGCAGAACCGGAGATATCTTGGTTTTCGTGGGGTTTCAAGCTGAGATATGCATTTTCTGGGATAATCTTGGTGGTTCTTCTGTGAGAAGTATGCAGAACCATCGAAATCGCTCTTTTGGAGCTATTTTATGCGAGAAACGCGTTATCTGGTGTTTTCACCACTCCACAGTGCGTTTGATATGCAGAACCGGAGATATCTTTGTTTTCGTGGGGCTTCAAGCTGAGATATGCATTTTCTGCGATAATCTTGGTGACGCTTCTGTGAGAAGTATGCAGTATCATCGAAATCGCTCTTTTGGAGATATTTAATGCGAGGGACACGTTATCTGGTGTTTTCACCACTCTACAGTGCGTTCGATATGCAGAACTGGAGATATCTTGGTTTTCGAGGGGCTTCAAACTGAGATATGCATTTTCCGGGACAATCACAGTGGTTCTTCTGTGAGAAGTATGCAGAATAATCGAAATCGCTCTTTTGAAGCTATTTAAGGCTAGAAACACGTTATCTGGTGTTTTCACCACTCCAGAGTGCGTTTGATATGCAGAACCGGCGATATCTTGGTTTTCGTGGGGCTTCAAGCTGAGATATGCATTTTCTGCCAGAATCTTGGAGAGGCTTCTGTGAGAAGTATGCAGAATCATCGGAATCGCTCTTTTGGAGCTATGTAATGCGAGAAACACATTATCTGGTGTTTTCACCACTCCACAGTGCGTTTGATATGCTGAACAGGAGATATCTTTGTTTTCGTGGGGCTTCAAGCTGAGATATGCATTTTCTGCGATAATCTTGGTGACGCTAATGTGAGAAGTATGCAGAATCATCGAAATCGCTCTTCTGGATATATTTAATGCGAGGGACTCGTTATCTGGAGTTTCCACCACTCCACAGTGTGTTTGATATGCAGAACCGGAGATATCTTGGTTTTCGAGGGGCTTCAAACTGAGATATGCATTTTCTGGGATACTCTTGGTGGTTCTTCTGTGAGGAGTATGCAGAACCATCGAAACCGCTCTTTTGGAGCTATTTTATGCGAAAAACACGTTATCTGGTGTTTTCACCGCTCCACATTGCGTTTGATATGCAGAACCGGATATATCTTGGTTTTCGAGGGGCTTCAAACTGAGATATGCATTTTCTGGGATACTCTTGGTGGTTCTTCTGTGAAGAGTATGCAGAATCATCGAAACCGCTCTTTTGGAGCTATTTTATGCGAGAAACTCGTTATCTGGAATTTTCACCACTCCAGAGTGCGTTTGATATGCAGAACCTGCGATATCTTGGTTTTCGTGGGGTTTCAAGCTGAGATATGCATTTTCTGGGATAATCTTGGCGGTTCTTCTGTGAGAAGTATGCAGAATCATCGAAATCGCTCTTTTGGAGCTATTTAATATGAGACACACGTTATCTGGTGTTTTCACCACTCCACAGCGCGTTTGATATGCAGAACCGGAGATATCTTGGTTTTCGTGGGGTTTCAAGCTGAGATATGCATTTTCTGGGATAATCTTGGTGGTTCTTCTGTGAGAAGTATGCAGAACCATCGAAATCGCTCTTTTGGAGCTATTTTATGCGAGAATCGCGTTATCTGGTGTTGTCACCACTCCACAGTGCGTTTGATATGCAGAACCGGAGATATCTTTGTTTTCGTGGGGTTTCAAGCTGAGATATGCATTTTCTGCGATAATCTTGGTGAGGCTTCTGTGAGAAGTATGCAGTATCATCGAAATCGCTCTTTTGGAGCTATTTAATGCGAGACACACGTTATCTGGTGTTTTCACCACTCCACAGTGCGTTTGATATGCAGAACCGGCGATACCTTGGTTTTCGTGGGGTTTCAAGCTGAGATATGCATTTTCTGCGATAATCTTGGTGAGGCTTCTGTGAGAAGTATGCAGAATCATCGAAATTGCTCTGTTGGAGCTATATAATGCGAGAAACGCGTTATCTGGTGTTTTCACCACTCCACAGTACGTTTGATATGCAGAACCGCAGATATCTTGGTTTTCGTGGGGCTTCGAGCTGAGATATGCATTTTCTACGATAATCTTGGTGGTTCTTCTGTGAGAAGGATGGAGAATCATCGAAATCGCTCTTTTTGAGCTATTTGATGCGAGACACACGTTATCTGGTGTTTTCACCACTCCACAGTGCGTTAGATATGCAGAACCGCAGATATCTTGGTATTGGAGGGGTTTCAAGCTGAGATATGCATTTTCTGGGATAATCTTGGTGGTTCTTCTGTGAGAAGTATGCAGAACCATCGAAATCGCTCTTTTGGAGCTATTTAATGCGAGAAACGCGTTATCTGGTGTTTTCACCACTCCACAGTGCGTTTGATATGCAGAACCGGAGATATCTTTGTTTTCGTGGGGCTTCAAGCTGAGATATGCATTTTCTGCGATAATCTTGGTGACGCTTCTGTGAGAAGTATGCAGTATCATCGAAATCGCTCTTTTGGAGATATTTAATGCGAGGGACACGTTATCTGGTGTTTTCACCACTCTACAGTGCGTTTGATATGCAGAGCTGGAGATATCTTTGTTTTCGAGGGGCTTCAAGCTGAGATATGCATTTTCCGGGACAATCACAGTGGTTCTTCTGTGAGAAGTATGCAGAATAATCGAAATCGCTCTTTTGAAGCTATTTAAGGCGAGAAACACGTTATCTGGTGTTTTCACCACTCCAGAGAGCGTTTGATATGCAGAACCGGCGATATCTTGGTTTTCGTGGGGCTTCAAGCTCAGATATGCATTTTCTGGGATAATCTTGGTGGTTCTTCTCAGAGAAGTATGCAGATTCATCGAAATCGCTCTTTGGAAGCTATTTAAGGCGAGAAACACGTTATCTGGTGTTTTCACCACTCCACAGTGCGTTTGATATGCAGAACCGGAGATATCTTGGTTTTCGTGGGGTTTCAAGCTGAGATATGCATTTTCTGGGATAATCTTGGTGGTTCTTCTGTGAGAAGTATGCAGAACCATCGAAATCGCTCTTTTGGAGCTATTTAATGCGAGAAACGCGTTATCTGGTGTTTTTACAACTCCACAGTGCGTTTGATATGCAGAACCGGAGATATCTTGGTTTTCGTGGGGCTTCAAGCTGAGATATGCATCTTCTGCGATCATCTTGGTGAGGCTTCTGTGAGAAGTATGCAGAATAATCGAAATCGCTCTTTTGAAGCTATTTAAGGCGAGAAACACGTTATCTGGTGTTTTCACCACTCCAGAGAGCGTTTGATATGCAGAACCGGCGATATCTTGGTTTTCGTGGGGTTTCAAGCTGAGATATGCATTTTCTGCAATAATCTTGGTGAGGCTTCTGTGAGACGTATGCAGAATCGTCGAAATCGCTCTTTTGAGCTATTTAATGCGAAAACTCGCGTTTTCTGGTGTTTTCAGCACTGCACAGTGCGTTTGATATGCAGAACCGGAGATATCTTGGTTTTCGTGGGTCTTCAAGCTGAGATATGCATTTTCTGCAATAATCTTGGTGAGGCTTCTGTGAGACGTATGCAGAATCGTCTAAATCTCAATTTTGGAACTATTTAATGCGAAAAATCGCGTTTTCTGTTGTTTTCAGCACTGCACAGTGCGTTTGATATGCAGAACCGGAGATGTCTTGGTTTTCGTGGGGCTTCAAGCTGAAATATGCATTTTCTGGGAAAAGCTTGGTGGTTCTACTGTGAGAAGTATGCAGAATCATCGACATCGCTCTTTTGGAGCTATTTAATGCAAAAAATCGCGTTTTCTGGAGTTTTCAGCACTCTACAGTGCGTTTGATACGCAGAACCCGAGATATCTTGGTTTTCGTGGGTCTTCAAGGTGAGATATGCATTTTCTGCGATCATCTTGGTGAGGCTTCTGTGAGAAGTATGCAGAATCATCGAAATCGCTCTTTTGGAGCTATTTAATGCGAAAAATCGCGTTTTCTGGTGTTTTCACAACTCGGCAGTGCGTTTGATATTCAGAACCGGCGATGTCATGGTTTTCATAGTGTTTCAAGATGAGATATGCATATTCTACGATAATCTTGGTGGTTCTTCTGTGGGAAGTATGCAGAATCATCGAAATCGCCCTGTGGAAGCTATTTAATGTGAAATATAGCGTTTTCTGGTGTTTTCAGCACTGCACAGAGCGTTTGATATGCAGAACCGGAGATATCTTGGTTTTCGTGGGGCTTCAAGCTGAGATATGCATTCTCTGCCAGAATCTTGGAGAGGCTTCTGTGAGAAGTATGCAGAATCATCGGAATCGCTCTTTTGGAGCTATGTAATGCGAGAAACACATTATCTGGTGTTTTCACCACTCCACAGTGCGTTTGATATGCTGAACAGGAGATATCTTTGTTTTCGTGGGGCTTCAAGCTGAGATATGCATTTTCTGCGATAATCTTGGTGACGCTTATGTGAGAAGTATGCAGAATCATCGAAATCGCTCTTCTGGATATATTTAATGCGAGGGACACGTTATCTGGAGTTTCCACCACTCCACAGTGTGTTTGATATGCAGAACCGGAGATATCTTGGTTTTCGAGGGGCTTCAAACTGAGATATGCATTTTCTGGGATACTCTTGGTGGTTCTTCTGTGAGGAGTATGCAGAACCATCGAAACCGCTCTATTGGAGCTATTTTATGCGAAAAACACGTTATCTGGTGTTTTCACCGCTCCACATTGCGTTTGATATGCAGAACCGGATATATCTTGGTTTTCGAGGGGCTTCAAACTGAGATATGCATTTTCTGGGATACTCTTGGTGGTTCTTCTGTGAAGAGTATGCAGAATCATCGAAACCGCTCTTTTGGAGCTATTTTATGCGAGAAACTCGTTATCTGGAATTTTCACCACTCCAGAGTGCGTTTGATACGCAGAACCTGCGATATCTTGGTTTTCGTGGGGTTTCAAGCTGAGATATGCATTTTCTGGGATAATCTTGGCGGTTCTTCTGTGAGAAGTATGCAGAATCATCGAAATCGCTCTTTTGGAGCTATTTAATATGAGACACACGTTATCTGGTGTTTTCACCACTCCACAGCGCGTTTGATATGCAGAACCGGAGATATCTTGGTTTTCGAGGGGCTTCAAACTGAGATATGCATTTTCCGGGACAATCACAGTGGTTCTTCTGTGAGAAGTATGCAGAATAATCGAAATCGCTCTTTTGAAGCTATTTAAGGCTAGAAACACGTTATCTGGTGTTTTCACCACTCCAGAGTGCGTTTGATATGCAGAACCGGCGATATCTTGGTTTTCGTGGGGCTTCAAGCTGAGATATGCATTTTCTGCCAGAATCTTGGAGAGGCTTCTGTGAGAAGTATGCAGAATCATCGGAATCGCTCTTTTGGAGCTATGTAATGCGAGAAACACATTATCTGGTGTTTTCACCACTCCACAGTGCGTTTGATATGCTGAACAGGAGATATCTTTGTTTTCGTGGGGCTTCAAGCTGAGATATGCATTTTCTGGGATAATCTTGGTGGTTCTTCTGTGAGAAGTATGCAGAACCATCGAAATCGCTCTTTTGGAGCTATATAATGCGAGAAACGCGTTATCTGGTGTTTTCACCACTCCACAGTGCGTTTGATATGCAGAACCGGAGATATCTTGGTTTTCGTGGGGCTTCCAGCTGAGATATGCATTTTCTGCGATCATCTTGGTGAGGCTTCTGTGAGAAGTATGCAGAATCATCGAAATCGCTCTTTTGGAGCTATTTAATGCGAAAAATCGCGTTTTCTGGTGCTTTCACAACTCGGCAGTGCGTTTGATATTCAGAACCGGCGATATCATGGTTTTCGTAGTGTTTCAAGCTGAGATATGCATATTCTACGATAATCTTGGTGGTTCTTCTGTGGGAAGTATGCAGAATCATCGAAATCGCACTGTGGAAGCTATTTAATATGAAAAATAGCGTTTTCTGGTGTTTTCAGCACTGCACAGTGCGTTTGATATGCAGAACCGGAGATATCTTGGTTTTCGTGGGGCTTCAAGCTGAGATATGCATCTTCTGCGATCATCTTGGTGAGGCTTCTGTGAGAAGTATGCAGAATCATCGAAATCGCTCTTTTGGAGCTATTTAATGCGAAAAATCGCGTTTTCTGGTGTTTTCACAACTCGGCAGTGCGTTTGATATTCAGAACCGGCGATATCATGGTTTTCATAGTGTTTCAAGCTGAGATATGCATATTCTACGATAATCTTGGTGGTTCTTCTGTGGGAAGTATGCAGAATCATCGAAATCGCACTGTGGAAGCTATTTAATGTGAAAAATAGCGTTTTCTGGTGTTTTCAGCACTGCACAGAGCGTTTGATATGCAGAACCGGAGATATCTTGGTTTTCGTGGGGCTTCAAGCTGAGATATGCATTTTCTGCGAGAATCTTGGAGAGGCTTCTGTGAGAAGTATGCAGAATCATCTGAATCGCTCTTTTGGAGCTATGTAATGCGACAAACACGTTATCTGGAGTTTCCACCACTCCACAGTGCGTTTGATATGCAGAACCGGAGATATCTTGGTTTTCGAGGGGCTTCAAGCTGAGATATGCATTTTCTGGGACAATCACAGTGGTTCTTCTGTGAGAAGTATGCAGAATAATCGAAATCGCTCTTTTGAAGCTATTTAAGGCGAGAAACACGTTATCTGGTGTTTTCACCACTCCAGAGTGCGTTTGATATGCAGAACCGGCGATATCTTGGTTTTCGTGGGGCTTCAAGCTCAGATATGCATTTTCTGGGATAATCTTGGTGGTTCTTAGCAGAGAAGTATGCAGATTCATCGAAATCGCTCTTTGGAAGCTATTTAAGGCGATAAACACGTTATCTGGTGTTTTCACCACTCCACAGTGCGATTGATATGCAGTACCGGAGATATCTTGGTTTTCGTGGGGTTTCAAGCTGAGATATGCATTTTCTGGGATAATCTTGGTGGTTCTTCTGTGAGAAGTATGCAGAACCATCGAAATCGCTCTTTTGGAGCTATTTAATGCGAGAAACGCGTTATCTGGTGTTTTCACAACTCCACAGTGCGTTTGATATGCAGAACCGGAGATATCTTGGTTTTCGTGGGGCTTCAAGCTGAGATATGCATCTTCTGCGATCATCTTGGTGAGGCTTCTGTGAGAAGTATGCAGAATCATCGGAATCGCTCTTTTGGAGCTATGTAATGCGAGAAACACATTATCTGGTGTTTTCACCACTCCACAGTGCGTTTGATATGCTGAACCGGAGATATCTTGGTTTTCGAGGGGCTTCAAGCTGAGATATGCATTTTCTGGGACAATCACAGTGGTTCTTCTGCGAGAAGTATGCAGAATAATCGAAATGGCTCTTTTGGAGCTATTTAATGCGACAAACACGTTATCTGGTGTTTTCACCACTCCATAGTGCGTCTGATATGCAGAACCGCAGATATCTTGGTTTTCGTGGGGTTTCAAGCTGAGATATGCATTTTCTGCGATCATCTTGGTGAGGCTTCTGTGAGAAGTATGCAGAATCATCGAAATCGCTCTTTTGGAGCTATTTAATGCGAAAAATCGCGTTTTCTGGTGCTTTCACAACTCGGCAGTGCGTTTGATATTCAGAACCGGCGATATCATGGTTTTCATAGTGTTTCAAGCTGAGATATGCATATTCTACGATAATCTTGGTGGTTCTTCTGTGGGAAGTATGCAGAATCATCGAAATCGCACTGTGGAAGCTATTTAATGTGAAAAATAGCGTTTTCTGGTGTTTTCAGCACTGCACAGAGCGTTTGATATGCAGAACCGGAGATATCTTGGTTTTCGTGGGGCTTCAAGCTGAGATATGCATCTTCTGCGATCATCTTGGTGAGGCCTCTGTGAGAAGTATGCAGAATCATCTGAACCGCTCTTTTGGAGCTATGTAATGCGACAAACACGTTATCTGGAGTTTCCACCACTCCACAGTGCGTTTGATATGCAGAACCGGAGATATCTTGGTTTTCGAGGGGCTTCAAACTGAGATATGCATTTTCTGGGATACTCTTGGTGGTTCTTCTGTGAGGAGTATGCAGAATCATCGAAACCGCTCTTTTGGAGCTATTTTATGCGAGAAACACGTTATCTGGTGTTTTCACCACTCCACATTGCGTTTGATATGCAGAACCGGAGATATCTTGGTTTTCGAGGGGCTTCAAACTGAGATATGCATTTTCTGGGATACTCTTGGTGGTTCTTCTGTGAGGAGTATGCAGAATCATCGAAACCGCTCTTTTGGAGCTATTTAATGCGCGAAACGCGTTATCTGGTGTTTTCACCACTCCACAGTGCGTTTGATATGCAGAACCGGAGATATCTTGGTTTTCGTGGGGCTTCAAGCTGAGATATGCATCTTCTGCGATCATCTTGGTGAGGCCTCTGTGAGAAGTATGCAGAATCATCGGAATCGCTCTTTTGGAGCTATGTAATGCGAGAAACACATTATCTGGTGTTTTCACCACTCCACAGTGCGTTTGATATGCAGAACCGGAGATGTCTTGGTTTTCGTGGGGCTTCAAGCTGAGATATGCATTTTCTGGGATCAGCTTGGTGGTTCTACTGTGAGAAGTATGCAGAATCATCGACATCGCTCTTTTGGAGCTATTTAATGCAAAAAATCGCGTTTTCTGGAGTTTTCAGCACTGCACAGTGCGTTTGATATGCAGAACTGGAGATATCTTGGTTTTCGTGGGTTTTCAAGCTGAGATATGCATTTTCTGCGATAAGCTTGGTGAGGCTTGTGTGAGAAGTATGCAGAATAATCGAAATCGCTCTTTGGAAGCTATTAGAGCGAGAAACATGGTATCTGTTGTTTTCACCACTCCACAGTGCGTTTGATATGCAGAACCGCAGATATCTTGGTTTTCGTGGGGCTTCCAGCTGAGATATGCATTTTCTACGATAATCTTGGTGGTTCTTCTGTGAGAAGTATGCAGAATAATCGAAATCGCTCTTTGGAAGCTATTAGAGCGAGAAACATGGTATCTGTTGTTTTCACCACTCCACAGTGCGTTTGATATGCAGAACCGCAGATATCTTGGTTTTCGTGGGGCTTCCAGCTGAGATATGCATTTTCTACGATAATCTTGGTGGTACTTCTGTGAGAAGTATGCAGAATAATCGAAATCGCACTTTTGAAGCTATTTAAGGCGAGAAACACGTTATCTGGTGTTTTCACCACTCCACAGTGCGTTTGATATGCAGAACCGGAGATATCTTGGTTTTCGATTGGCTTCAAACTGAGATATGCATTTTCTGGGATACTCTTGGTGGTTCTTCTGTGAGGAGTATGCAGAATCATCGAAACCGCTCTTTTGGAGCTATTTTATGCAAGAAACACGTTATCTGGTGTTTTCACCACTCCACATTGCGTTTGATATGCAGAACCCGAGATATCTTGGTTTTCGAGGGGCTTCAAAATGAGATATGCATTTTCTGGGATACTCTTGGTGGTTCTTCTGTGCTAGGAGTATGCAGAATCATCGAAACCGCTCTTTTGGAGCTATTTTAT
This sequence comes from Anthophora plumipes, assembly GCA_951804975.1. Lineage (NCBI taxonomy): Eukaryota > Metazoa > Arthropoda > Insecta > Hymenoptera > Apidae > Anthophora > Anthophora plumipes. The sequence continues at coordinate 1,461,648 of CATORF010000924.1, read as the reverse complement.
GCGAGAAACTCGTTATCTGGAATTTTCACCACTCCAGAGTGCGTTTGATACGCAGAAACTGCGATATCTTGGTTTTCGTGGGGTTTCAAGCTGAGATATGCATTTTCTGGGATAATCTTGGCGGTTCTTCTGTGAGAAGTATGCAGAATCATCGAAATCGCTCTTTTCGAGCTATTTAAGGCGAGAAACACGTTATCTGGTGTTTTCACCACTCCAGAGTGCGTTTGATATGCAGAACCGGCGATATCTTGGTATTCGTGGGGCTTCAAGCTCAGATATGCATTTTCTGGGATAATCTTGGTGGTTCTTCTCAGAGAAGTATGCGGATTCATCGAAATCGCTCTTTGGAAGCTATTTAAGGCGAGAAACACGTTATCTGGTGCTTTCACAACTCGGCAGTGCGTTTGATATTCAGAACCGGCGATATCATGGTTTTCATAGTGTTTCAAGCTGAGATATGCATATTCTACGATAATCTTGGTGGTTCTTCTGTGGGAAGTATGCAGAATCATCGAAATCGCCCTGTGGAAGCTATTTAATGTGAAAAATAGCGTTTTCTGGTGTTTTCAGCACTGCACAGAGCGTTTGATATGCAGAACCGGAGATATCTTGGTTTTCGTGGGGCTTCAAGCTGAGATATGCATCTTCTGCGATCATCTTGGTGAGGCCTCTGTGAGAAGTATGCAGAATCATCTGAACCGCTCTTTTGGAGCTATGTAATGCGACAAACACGTTATCTGGAGTTTCCACCACTCCACAGTGCGTTTGATATGCAGAACCGGATATATCTTGGTTTTCGAGGGGCTTCAAACTGAGATATGCATTTTCTGGGATACTCTTGGTGGTTCTTCTGTGAGGAGTATGCAGAATCATCGAAACCGCTCTTTTGGAGCTATTTTATGCGAGAAACACGTTATCTGGTGTTTTCACCACTCCACATTGCGTTTGATATGCAGAACCGGAGATATCTTGGTTTTCGAGGGGCTTCAAACTGAGATATGCATTTTCTGGGATACTCTTGGTGGTTCTTCTGTGAGGAGTATGCAGAATCATCGAAACCGCTCTTTTGGAGCTATTTAATGCGAGAAACGCGTTATCTGGTGTTTTCACCTCTCCACAGTGCGTTTGATATGCAGAACCGCAGATATCTTGGTTTTCGTGGGGCTTCCAGCTGAGATATGCATTTTTTACGATAATCTTGGTGGTACTTCTGTGAGAAGTATGCAGAATAATCGAAATCGCACTTTTGAAGCTATTTAAGGCGAGAAACACGTTATCTGGTGTTTTCACCACTCCACAGTGCGTTTGATATGCAGAACCGGAGATATCTTGGTTTTCGATTGGCTTCAAACTGAGATATGCATTTTCTGGGATACTCTTGGTGGTTCTTCTGTGAGGAGTATGCAGAATCATCGAAACCGCTCTTTTGGAGCTATTTTATGCGAGAAACACGTTATCTGGTGTTTTCACCACTGCACAGTGCGTTTGATATGCAGAACTGGAGATATCTTGGTTTTCGTGGGTTTTCAAGCTGAGATATGCATTTTCTGCGATAAGCTTGGTGAGGCTTGTGTGAGAAGTATGCAGAATAATCGAAATCGCTCTTTGGAAGCTATTAGAGCGAGAAACATGGTATCTGTTGTTTTCACCACTCCACAGTGCGTTTGATATGCAGAACCGCAGATATCTTGGTTTTCGTGGGGCTTCCAGCTGAGATATGCATTTTCTACGATAATCTTGGTGGTACTTCTGTGAGAAGTATGCAGAATAATCGAAATCGCACTTTTGAAGCTATTTAAGGCGAGAAACACGTTATCTGGTGTTTTCACCACTCCACAGTGCGTTTGATATGCAGAACCGGAGATATCTTGGTTTTCGATTGGCTTCAAACTGAGATATGCATTTTCTGGGATCAGCTTGGTGGTTCTACTGTGAGAAGTATGCAGAATCATCGACATCGCTCTTTTGGAGCTATTTAATGCAAAAAATCGCGTTTTCTGGAGTTTTCAGAACTGCACAGTGCGTTTGATATGCAGAACTGGAGATATCTTGGTTTTCGTGGGTTTTCAAGCTGAGATATGCATTTTCTGCGATAAGCTTGGTGAGGCTTGTGTGAGAAGTATGCAGAATAATCGAAATCGCTCTTTGGAAGCTATTAGAGCGAGAAACATGGTATCTGTTGTTTTCACCACTCCACAGTGCGTTTGATATGCAGAACCGCAGGTATCTTGGTTTTCGTGGGGCTTCCAGCTGAGATATGCATTTTCTACGATAATCTTGGTGGTTCTTCTGTGAGAAGTATGCAGAATAATTGAAATCGCTCTTTGGAAGCTATTAGAGCGAGAAACATGGTATCTGTTGTTTTCACCACTCCACAGTGCGTTTGATATGCAGAACCGCAGATATCTTGGTTTTCGTGGGGCTTCCATCTGAGATATGCATTTTCTACGATAATCTTGGTGGTACTTCTGTGAGAAGTATGCAGAATAATCGAAATCGCACTTTTGAAGCTATTTAAGGCGAGAAACACGTTACCTGGTGTTTTCACCACTCCACAGTGCGTTTGATATGCAGAACCGGAGATATCTTGGTTTTCGATTGGCTTCAAACTGAGATATGCATTTTCTGGGATACTCTTGGTGGTTCTTCTGTGAGGAGTATGCAGAATCATCGAAACCGCTCTTTTGGAGCTATTTTATGCGAGAAACTCGTTATCTGGAATTTTCACCACTCCAGAGTGCGTTTGATACGCAGAACCTGCGATATCTTGGTTTTCGTGGGGTTTCAAGCTGAGATATGCATTTTCTGGGATAATCTTGGCGGTTCTTCTGTGAGAAGTATGCAGAATCATCGAAATCGCTCTTTTGGAGCTATTTAAGGCGAGAAACACGTTATCTGGTGTTTTCACCACTCCAGAGTGCGTTTGATATGCAGAACCGGCGATATCTTGGTATTCGTGGGGCTTCAAGCTCAGATATGCATTTTCTGGGATAATCTTGGTGGTTCTTCTCAGAGAAGTATGCGGATTCATCGAAATCGCTCTTTGGAAGCTATTTAAGGCGAGAAACACGTTATCTGGTGTTTTCACCACTCCACAGTGCGTTTGATATGCAGAACCGGAGATATCTTGGTTTTCGTGGGGCTTCAAGCTGAGATATGCATTTTCTGCGAGAATCTTGGAGAGGCTTCTGTGAGAAGTATGCAGAATCATCTGAATCGCTCTTTTGGAGCTATGTAATGCGACAAACACGTTATCTGGAGTTTCCACCACTCCACAGTGCGTTTGATATGCAGAACCGGAGATATCTTGGTTTTCGAGGGGCTTCAAACTGAGATATGCATTTTCTGGGATACTCTTGGTGGTTCTTCTGTGAGGAGTATGCAGAATCATCGAAACCGCTCTTTTGGAGCTATTTAATGCAAAAAATCGCGTTTTCTGGAGTTTTCAGCACTGCACAGAGCGTTTGATATGCAGAACCGGAGATATCTTGGTTTTCGTGGGTCTTCAAGCTGACATATGCATTTTCTGCGATCATCTTGGTGAGGCTTCTGTGAGAAGTATGCAGAATCATCGAAATCGCTCTTTTGGAGCTATTTAATGCGAAAAATAGCGTTTTCTGGTGTTTTCACAACTCGGCAGTTCGTTTGATATTCAGAACCGGCGATATCAAGGTTTTCATAGTGTTTCAAGCTGAGATATGCATATTCTACGATAATCTTGGTGGTACTTCTGTGAGAAGTATGCAGAATAATCGAAATCGCACTTTTGAAGCTATTTAAGGCGAGAAACACGTTACCTGGTGTTTTCACCACTCCACAGTGCGTTTGATATGCAGAACCGGAGATATCTTGGTTTTCGATTGGCTTCAAACTGAGATATGCATTTTCTGGGATACTCTTGGTGGTTCTTCTGTGAGGAGTATGCAGAATCATCGAAACCGCTCTTTTGGAGCTATTTTATGCGAGAAACTCGTTATCTGGAATTTTCACCACTCCAGAGTGCGTTTGATACGCAGAACCTGCGATATCTTGGTTTTCGTGGGGTTTCAAGCTGAGATATGCATTTTCTGGGATAATCTTGGCGGTTCTTCTGTGAGAAGTATGCAGAATCATCGAAATCGCTCTTTTGGAGCTATTTAAGGCGAGAAACACGTTATCTGGTGTTTTCACCACTCCAGAGTGCGTTTGATATGCAGAACCGGCGATATCTTGGTATTCGTGGGGCTTCAAGCTCAGATATGCATTTTCTGGGATAATCTTGGTGGTTCTTCTCAGAGAAGTATGCGGATTCATCGAAATCGCTCTTTGGAAGCTATTTAAGGCGAGAAACACGTTATCTGGTGTTTTCACCACTCCACAGTGCGTTTGATATGCAGAACCGGAGATATCTTGGTTTTCGTGGGGCTTCAAGCTGAGATATGCATTTTCTGCGAGAATCTTGGAGAGGCTTCTGTGAGAAGTATGCAGAATCATCTGAATCGCTCTTTTGGAGCTATGTAATGCGACAAACACGTTATCTGGAGTTTCCACCACTCCACAGTGCGTTTGATATGCAGAACCGGAGATATCCTGGTTTTCGAGGGGCTTCAAACTGAGATATGCATTTTCTGGGATACTCTTGGTGGTTCTTCTGTGAGGAGTATGCAGAATCATCGAAACCGCTCTTTTGGAGCTATTTAATGCAAAAAATCGCGTTTTCTGGAGTTTTCAGCACTGCACAGAGCGTTTGATATGCAGAACCGGAGATATCTTGGTTTTCGTGGGTCTTCAAGCTGACATATGCATTTTCTGCGATAATCTTGGTGGTTCTTCTCAGAGAAGTATGCGGATTCATCGAAATCGCTCTTTGGAAGCTATTTAAGGCGAGAAACACGTTATCTGGTGTTTTCACCACTCCACAGTGCGTTTGATATGCAGAACCGGAGATATCTTGGTTTTCGTGGGGCTTCAAGCTGAGATATGCATTTTCTGCGAGAATCTTGGAGAGGCTTCTGTGAGAAGTATGCAGAATCATCTGAATCGCTCTTTTGGAGCTATGTAATGCGACAAACACGTTATCTGGAGTTTCCACCACTCCACAGTGCGTTTGATATGCAGAACCGGAGATATCTTGGTTTTCGAGGGGCTTCAAACTGAGATATGCATTTTCTGGGATACTCTTGGTGGTTCTTCTGTGAGGAGTATGCAGAATCATCGAAACCGCTCTTTTGGAGCTATTTAATGCAAAAAATCGCGTTTTCTGGAGTTTTCAGCACTGCACAGAGCGTTTGATATGCAGAACCGGAGATATCTTGGTTTTCGTGGGTCTTCAAGCTGACATATGCATTTTCTGGGATAATCTTGGTGGTTCTTCTCAGAGAAGTATGCGGATTCATCGAAATCGCTCTTTGGAAGCTATTTAAGGCGAGAAACACGTTATCTGGTGTTTTCACCACTCCACAGTGCGTTTGATATTCAGAACCGGCGATATCAAGGTTTTCATAGTGTTTCAAGCTGAGATATGCATATTCTACGATAATCTTGGTGGTTCTTCTGTGGGAAGTATGCAGAATCATCGAAATCGCACTGTGGAAGCTATTTAATGTGAAAAATAGCGTTTTCTGGTGTTTTCAGCACTGCACAGAGCGTTTGATATGCAGAACCGGAGATATCTTGGTTTTCGTGGGGCTTCAAGCTGAGATATGCATTTTCTGCGAGAATCTTGGAGAGGCTTCTGTGAGAAGTATGCAGAATCATCTGAATCGCTCTTTTGGAGCTATGTAATGCGACAAACACGTTATCTGGAGTTTCCACCACTCCACAGTGCGTTTGATATGCAGAACCGGAGATATCTTGGTTTTCGAGGGGCTTCAAACTGAGATATGCATTTTCTGGGATACTCTTGGTGGTTCTTCTGTGAGGAGTATGCAGAATCATCGAAACCGCTCTTTTGGAGCTATTTTATGCGAGAAACACGTTATCTGGTGTTTTCACCACTCCACATTGCGTTTGATATGCAGAACCGGAGATATCTTGGTTTTCGAGGGGCTTCAAACTGAGATATGCTTTCCTGGGATACTCTTGGTGGTTCTTCTGTGAGGAGTATGCAGAATCGTCGAAACCGCTCTTTTGGAGCTATGTAATGCGAGAAACACATTATCTGGTGTTTTCACCACTCCACAGTGCGTTTGATATGCAGAACCGGAGATGTCTTGGTTTTCGTGGGGCTTCAAGCTGAGATATGCATTTTCTGCGAGAATCTTGGAGAGGCTTCTGTGAGAAGTATGCAGAATCATCTGAATCGCTCTTTTGGAGCTATGTAATGCGACAAACACGTTATCTGGAGTTTCCACCACTCCACAGTGCGTTTGATATGCAGAACCGGAGATATCTTGGTTTTCGAGGGGCTTCAAGCTGAGATATGCATTTTCTGGGACAATCACAGTGGTTCTTCTGTGAGAAGTATGCAGAATAATCGAAATCGCTCTTTTGAAGCTATTTAAGGCGAGAAACACGTTATCTGGTGTTTTCACCACTCCAGAGTGCGTTTGATATGCAGAACCGGCGATATCTTGGTTTTCGTGGGGCTTCAAGCTCAGATATGCATTTTCTGGGATAATCTTGGTGGTTCTTCTGTGAGAAGTATGCAGAACCATCGAAATCGCTCTTTTGGAGCTATTTAATGCGAGAAACGCGTTATCTGGTGTTTTCACATCTCCACAGTGCGTTTGATATGCAGAACCGGAGATATCTTGGTTTTCGTGGGGCTTCAAGCTGAGATATGCATCTTCTGCGATCATCTTGGTGAGGCTTCTGTGAGAAGTATGCAGAATCACCGGAATCGCTCTTTTGGAGCTATGTAATGCGAGAAACACATTATCTGGTGTTTTCACCACTCCACAGTGCGTTTGATATGCTGAACCGGAGATATCTTTGTTTTCGTGGGGCTTCAAGCTGAGATATGCATTTTCTGCGATAATCGTGGTGACGCTTCTGTGAGAAGTATGCAGAATCATCGAAATCGCTCTTTTGGAGATATTTAATGCGAGGGACACGTTATCTGGTGTTTTCACCACTCTACACTGCGTTTGATATGCAGAACTGGAGATATCTTGGTTTTCGAGGGGCTTCAAGCTGAGATATGCATTTTCTGGGACAATCACAGTGGTTCTTCTGTGAGAAGTATGCAGAATAATCGAAATGGCTCTTTGGAAGCTATTAGAGCGAGAAACATGGTATCTGTTGTTTTCACCACTCCACAGTGCGTTTGATATGCAGAACCGCAGATATCTTGGTTTTCGTGGGGCTTCCAGCTGAGATATGCATTTTCTACGATAATCTTGGTGGTACTTCTGTGAGAAGTATGCAGAATAATCGAAATCGCACTTTTGAAGCTATTTAAGGCGAGAAACACGTTATCTGGTGTTTTCACCACTCCACAGTGCGTTTGATATGCAGAACCGGAGATATCTTGGTTTTCGTGGGTTTTCAAGCTGAGATATGCATTTTCTGCGATAATCTTGGTGAGGCTTGTGTGAGAAGTATGCAGAATCATCGAAGTCGCTCTTTGGAAGCTATTAGAGCGAGAAACATGGTATCTGTTGTTTTCACCACTCCACAGTGCGTGTGATGTGCAGAATCGCAGATATCTTGGTTTTCGTGGGGTTTCAAGCTGAGCTATGCATTTCCTGAGATAATCTTGGTGAGGCTTCTGTGAGAAGTACGCAGAATAATCGAAATCGCTCTTTTGAAGCTATTTAAGGCGAGAAACACGTTATCTGGTGTTTTCACCACTCCAGAGTGCGTTTGATATGCAGAACCGGCGATATCTTGGTTTTCGTGGGGCTTCAAGCTCAGATATGCATTTTCTGGGATAATCTTGGTGGTTCTTCTCAGAGAAGTATGCAGATTCATCGAAATCGCTCTTTGGAAGCTATTTAAGGCGAGAAACACTTTATCTGGTGTTTTCACCACTCCAGAGTGCGTTTGAGATGCAGAACCGGCGATATCTTGGTTTTCGTGGGGCTTCAAGCTCAGATATGCATTTTCTGGGATAATCTTGGTGATTCTTGTCAGAGAAGTAAGCAGATTCATCGAAATCGCTCTTTGGAAGCTATTTAAGGCGAGAAACACGTTATCTGGTGTTTTCACCACTCCACAGTGCGTTTGATATGCAGAACCGCAGATATCTTGGTTTTCGTGGGGCTTCCAGCTGAGATATGCATTTTCTGCGATAATCTTGGTGAGGCTTGTGTGAGGAGTATGCAGAATCATCGAAATCGCTCTTTGGAAGCTATTAGAGCGAGAAACATGGTATCAGTTGTTTTCACCACTCCACAGTGCGTTTGATATGCAGAACCGCAGATATCTTGGTTTTCGTGGGGTTTCAAGCTGAGATATGCATTTTCTGAGATAATCTTGGTGAGGCTTCTGTGAGGAGGATGCAGAATCATCGAAACCGCACTTTTGGAGCCATTTAGTGCGAGAAACTCGTTATCTGTTGTTTTCACCACTCCAGAGTGCGTTTGATATGCAGAACCGGCGATATCTTGGTTTTCGTGAGGTTTCAAGCTGAGATATGCATTTTCTGCGATAATCTTGGTGAGGCTTCTGTGAGAAGTATGCAGAATCATCGAAATCGCTCTTTTGGAGCTATTTAATGCGAAAAATAGCGTTTTCTGGTGTTTTCACAACTCGGCAGTTCGTTTGATATTCAGAACCGGCGATATCAAGGTTTTCATAGTGTTTCAAGCTGAGATATGCATATTCTACGATAATCTTGGTGGTACTTCTGTGAGAAGTATGCAGAATAATCGAAATCGCACTTTTGAAGCTATTTAAGGCGAGAAACACGTTACCTGGTGTTTTCACCACTCCACAGTGCGTTTGATATGCAGAACCGGAGATATCTTGGTTTTCGATTGGCTTCAAACTGAGATATGCATTTTCTGGGATACTCTTGGTGGTTCTTCTGTGAGGAGTATGCAGAATCATCGAAACCGCTCTTTTGGAGCTATTTTATGCGAGAAACTCGTTATCTGGAATTTTCACCACTCCAGAGTGCGTTTGATACGCAGAACCTGCGATATCTTGGTTTTCGTGGGGTTTCAAGCTGAGATATGCATTTTCTGGGATAATCTTGGCGGTTCTTCTGTGAGAAGTATGCAGAATCATCGAAATCGCTCTTTTGGAGCTATTTAAGGCGAGAAACACGTTATCTGGTGTTTTCACCACTCCAGAGTGCGTTTGATATGCAGAACCGGCGATATCTTGGTATTCGTGGGGCTTCAAGCTCAGATATGCATTTTCTGGGATAATCTTGGTGGTTCTTCTCAGAGAAGTATGCGGATTCATCGAAATCGCTCTTTGGAAGCTATTTAAGGCGAGAAACACGTTATCTGGTGTTTTCACCACTCCACAGTGCGTTTGATATGCAGAACCGGAGATATCTTGGTTTTCGTGGGGCTTCAAGCTGAGATATGCATTTTCTGCGAGAATCTTGGAGAGGCTTCTGTGAGAAGTATGCAGAATCATCTGAATCGCTCTTTTGGAGCTATGTAATGCGACAAACACGTTATCTGGAGTTTCCACCACTCCACAGTGCGTTTGATATGCAGAACCGGAGATATCCTGGTTTTCGAGGGGCTTCAAACTGAGATATGCATTTTCTGGGATACTCTTGGTGGTTCTTCTGTGAGGAGTATGCAGAATCATCGAAACCGCTCTTTTGGAGCTATTTAATGCAAAAAATCGCGTTTTCTGGAGTTTTCAGCACTGCACAGAGCGTTTGATATGCAGAACCGGAGATATCTTGGTTTTCGTGGGTCTTCAAGCTGACATATGCATTTTCTGCGATAATCTTGGTGGTTCTTCTCAGAGAAGTATGCGGATTCATCGAAATCGCTCTTTGGAAGCTATTTAAGGCGAGAAACACGTTATCTGGTGTTTTCACCACTCCACAGTGCGTTTGATATGCAGAACCGGAGATATCTTGGTTTTCGTGGGGCTTCAAGCTGAGATATGCATTTTCTGCGAGAATCTTGGAGAGGCTTCTGTGAGAAGTATGCAGAATCATCTGAATCGCTCTTTTGGAGCTATGTAATGCGACAAACACGTTATCTGGAGTTTCCACCACTCCACAGTGCGTTTGATATGCAGAACCGGAGATATCTTGGTTTTCGAGGGGCTTCAAACTGAGATATGCATTTTCTGGGATACTCTTGGTGGTTCTTCTGTGAGGAGTATGCAGAATCATCGAAACCGCTCTTTTGGAGCTATTTAATGCAAAAAATCGCGTTTTCTGGAGTTTTCAGCACTGCACAGAGCGTTTGATATGCAGAACCGGAGATATCTTGGTTTTCGTGGGTCTTCAAGCTGACATATGCATTTTCTGGGATAATCTTGGTGGTTCTTCTCAGAGAAGTATGCGGATTCATCGAAATCGCTCTTTGGAAGCTATTTAAGGCGAGAAACACGTTATCTGGTGTTTTCACCACTCCACAGTGCGTTTGATATTCAGAACCGGCGATATCAAGGTTTTCATAGTGTTTCAAGCTGAGATATGCATATTCTACGATAATCTTGGTGGTTCTTCTGTGGGAAGTATGCAGAATCATCGAAATCGCACTGTGGAAGCTATTTAATGTGAAAAATAGCGTTTTCTGGTGTTTTCAGCACTGCACAGAGCGTTTGATATGCAGAACCGGAGATATCTTGGTTTTCGTGGGGCTTCAAGCTGAGATATGCATTTTCTGCGAGAATCTTGGAGAGGCTTCTGTGAGAAGTATGCAGAATCATCTGAATCGCTCTTTTGGAGCTATGTAATGCGACAAACACGTTATCTGGAGTTTCCACCACTCCACAGTGCGTTTGATATGCAGAACCGGAGATATCTTGGTTTTCGAGGGGCTTCAAACTGAGATATGCATTTTCTGGGATACTCTTGGTGGTTCTTCTGTGAGGAGTATGCAGAATCATCGAAACCGCTCTTTTGGAGCTATTTTATGCGAGAAACACGTTATCTGGTGTTTTCACCACTCCACATTGCGTTTGATATGCAGAACCGGAGATATCTTGGTTTTCGAGGGGCTTCAAACTGAGATATGCTTTCCTGGGATACTCTTGGTGGTTCTTCTGTGAGGAGTATGCAGAATCGTCGAAACCGCTCTTTTGGAGCTATGTAATGCGAGAAACACATTATCTGGTGTTTTCACCACTCCACAGTGCGTTTGATATGCAGAACCGGAGATGTCTTGGTTTTCGTGGGGCTTCAAGCTGAGATATGCATTTTCTGCGAGAATCTTGGAGAGGCTTCTGTGAGAAGTATGCAGAATCATCTGAATCGCTCTTTTGGAGCTATGTAATGCGACAAACACGTTATCTGGAGTTTCCACCACTCCACAGTGCGTTTGATATGCAGAACCGGAGATATCTTGGTTTTCGAGGGGCTTCAAGCTGAGATATGCATTTTCTGGGACAATCACAGTGGTTCTTCTGTGAGAAGTATGCAGAATAATCGAAATCGCTCTTTTGAAGCTATTTAAGGCGAGAAACACGTTATCTGGTGTTTTCACCACTCCAGAGTGCGTTTGATATGCAGAACCGGCGATATCTTGGTTTTCGTGGGGCTTCAAGCTCAGATATGCATTTTCTGGGATAATCTTGGTGGTTCTTCTGTGAGAAGTATGCAGAACCATCGAAATCGCTCTTTTGGAGCTATTTAATGCGAGAAACGCGTTATCTGGTGTTTTCACATCTCCACAGTGCGTTTGATATGCAGAACCGGAGATATCTTGGTTTTCGTGGGGCTTCAAGCTGAGATATGCATCTTCTGCGATCATCTTGGTGAGGCTTCTGTGAGAAGTATGCAGAATCACCGGAATCGCTCTTTTGGAGCTATGTAATGCGAGAAACACATTATCTGGTGTTTTCACCACTCCACAGTGCGTTTGATATGCTGAACCGGAGATATCTTTGTTTTCGTGGGGCTTCAAGCTGAGATATGCATTTTCTGCGATAATCGTGGTGACGCTTCTGTGAGAAGTATGCAGAATCATCGAAATCGCTCTTTTGGAGATATTTAATGCGAGGGACACGTTATCTGGTGTTTTCACCACTCTACACTGCGTTTGATATGCAGAACTGGAGATATCTTGGTTTTCGAGGGGCTTCAAGCTGAGATATGCATTTTCTGGGACAATCACAGTGGTTCTTCTGTGAGAAGTATGCAGAATAATCGAAATGGCTCTTTGGAAGCTATTAGAGCGAGAAACATGGTATCTGTTGTTTTCACCACTCCACAGTGCGTTTGATATGCAGAACCGCAGATATCTTGGTTTTCGTGGGGCTTCCAGCTGAGATATGCATTTTCTACGATAATCTTGGTGGTACTTCTGTGAGAAGTATGCAGAATAATCGAAATCGCACTTTTGAAGCTATTTAAGGCGAGAAACACGTTATCTGGTGTTTTCACCACTCCACAGTGCGTTTGATATGCAGAACCGGAGATATCTTGGTTTTCGTGGGTTTTCAAGCTGAGATATGCATTTTCTGCGATAATCTTGGTGAGGCTTGTGTGAGAAGTATGCAGAATCATCGAAGTCGCTCTTTGGAAGCTATTAGAGCGAGAAACATGGTATCTGTTGTTTTCACCACTCCACAGTGCGTGTGATGTGCAGAATCGCAGATATCTTGGTTTTCGTGGGGTTTCAAGCTGAGCTATGCATTTCCTGAGATAATCTTGGTGAGGCTTCTGTGAGAAGTACGCAGAATAATCGAAATCGCTCTTTTGAAGCTATTTAAGGCGAGAAACACGTTATCTGGTGTTTTCACCACTCCAGAGTGCGTTTGATATGCAGAACCGGCGATATCTTGGTTTTCGTGGGGCTTCAAGCTCAGATATGCATTTTCTGGGATAATCTTGGTGGTTCTTCTCAGAGAAGTATGCAGATTCATCGAAATCGCTCTTTGGAAGCTATTTAAGGCGAGAAACACTTTATCTGGTGTTTTCACCACTCCAGAGTGCGTTTGAGATGCAGAACCGGCGATATCTTGGTTTTCGTGGGGCTTCAAGCTCAGATATGCATTTTCTGGGATAATCTTGGTGATTCTTGTCAGAGAAGTAAGCAGATTCATCGAAATCGCTCTTTGGAAGCTATTTAAGGCGAGAAACACGTTATCTGGTGTTTTCACCACTCCACAGTGCGTTTGATATGCAGAACCGCAGATATCTTGGTTTTCGTGGGGCTTCCAGCTGAGATATGCATTTTCTGCGATAATCTTGGTGAGGCTTGTGTGAGGAGTATGCAGAATCATCGAAATCGCTCTTTGGAAGCTATTAGAGCGAGAAACATGGTATCAGTTGTTTTCACCACTCCACAGTGCGTTTGATATGCAGAACCGCAGATATCTTGGTTTTCGTGGGGTTTCAAGCTGAGATATGCATTTTCTGAGATAATCTTGGTGAGGCTTCTGTGAGGAGGATGCAGAATCATCGAAACCGCACTTTTGGAGCCATTTAGTGCGAGAAACTCGTTATCTGTTGTTTTCACCACTCCAGAGTGCGTTTGATATGCAGAACCGGCGATATCTTGGTTTTCGTGAGGTTTCAAGCTGAGATATGCATTTTCTGCGATAATCTTGGTGAGGCTTCTGTGAGAAGTATGCAGAATAATCGAAATCGCTCTTTTGAAGCTATTTAAGGCGAGAAACACGTTATCTGGTGTTTTCACCACTCCACAGTGCGTTTGATATGCAGAACCGGCGATACCTTGGTTTTCGTGGGGTTACAAGCTGAGATATGCATTTTCTGCGATAATCTTGGTGAGGCTTCTGTGAGAAGTATGCAGAATCATCGAAATTGCTCAGTTGGAGCTATTTAATGCGAGAAACGCGTTATCTGGTGTTTTCACCACTCCACAGTACGTTTGATATGCAGAACCGCAGATATCTTGGTTTTCGTGGGGCTTCCAGCTGAGATATGCATTTTCTACGATAATCTTGGTGGTTCTTCTGTGAGAAGGATGGAGAATCATCGAAATCGCTCTTTGGAAGCTATTTAAGGCGAGAAACTCGTTATCTATTGTTTTCACCGCTCCAGAGTGCGTTTGATATGCAGAACCGGAGATATCCAGGTTTTCGTGGGGTTTCAAGCTGAGATATGCATCTTCTGGGATAATCTTGGTGACGCTTCTGTGAGAAGTATGCAGAATCATCGAAATCGCTCTTTTGTAGCTATTTTTGGCGAGAAACACGTTATCTGGTGTTTTCACCACTCCACAGTGCGTTTGATATGCAGAACCGGAGATATCTTGGTTTTCGAGGGGCTTCAAACTGAGATATGCATTTTCTGGGATTCTCTTGGTGGTTCTTCGTTGAGAAGTATGCAGAATCATCGAAATCGCTCTGTTGGAGCTTTTTAATGCAAGAAACGCGTTATCTGGTGTTTTCACCACTCCACAGTGCGTTTGATATGCAGAACCGGAGATATCTTGGTTTTCGTGGGGCTTCAAGCTGAGATTTGCATTTTCTGCGATAATCTTGGTGACGCTTCTGTGAGAAGCATGCAGAATCATCGAAATCGCTCTTGTGGTGCTATTTTTGGCCAGAAACACGTTATCTGGTGTTTTCACCACTCCACAGTGCGATTGATATGCAGAACCGGAGATATCTTGGTTTTCGAGGGGCTTCAAACTGAGATATGCATTTTCTGGGATACTCTTGGTGGTTCTTCTGTGAGGAGTATGCAGAGTCATCGAAACCGCTCTTTTGGAGCTATTTTTGGCCAGAAACACGTTATCTGGTGTTTTCACCACACCAGAGTGCGTTTGATATGCAGAACCGGAGATATCCTGGTTTTCGTGGGGTTTCAAGCTGAGATATGCATTTTCTGGGATAAACTTGGTGGTTCTTCGGTGAGAAGTATGCAGAATCATCGAAATCGCTCTTTTGGAGCTATTTTATGCGAGAAACACGTTATCTGGTGTTTTCACCACTCCACAGTGCGTTTGATATGCAGAACCGGAGATATCTTGGTTTTCGTGGGGCTTCAAGCTGAGATATGCATTTTCTGCGATAATCTTGGTCACGCTTCTGTGAGAAGTATGCAGAATCATCGAAATCGCTCTTTTGGAGCTATTTTATGCGAGAAACACGTTATCTGGTGTTTTCACCACTCCACAGTGCGTTTGATATGCAGAACCGGAGATATCTTGGTTTTCGAGGGGCTTCAAACTGAGATATGCATTTTCTGGGATACTCTTGGTGGTTCTTCTGTGAGGAGTATGCAGAGTCATCGAAACCGCTCTTTTGGAGCTATTTAATGCGAGACACACGTTATCTGGTGTTTTCACCACTCCACAGTGCGTTTGATATGCAGAACCGCAGATATCTTGGTTTTCGTGGGGCTTCCAGCTGAGATATGCATTTTCTACGATATTCTTGGTGGATCTTCTGTGAGAAGGATGGAGAATCATCGAAATCGCTCTTTTGGAGCTATTTAATGCGAGACACACGTTATCTGGTGTTTTCACCACTCCACAGTGCGTTAGATATGCAGAACCGCAGATATCTTGGTTTTCGTGGGGTTTCAAGCTGAGATATGCATTTTCTGGGATAATCTTGGTGGTTGTTCTGTGAGAAGTATGCAGAATCATGGAAATCTATCTTTTGGAGCTATTTAATGCGAGACACACGTTATCTGGTGTTTTCACCACTCCACAGTGCGTTTGATATGCAGAACCGGCGATACCTTGGTTTTCGTGGGGTTTCAAGCTGAGATATGCATTTTCTGGGATAATCTTGGTGGTTCTTCTCAGAGAAGTATGCAGATTCATCGAAATCGCTCTTTGGTAGCTATTTAAGACGAGAAACACGTTATCTGGTGTTTTCACCACTCCACAGTGCGTTAGATCTGCAGAACCGCAGATATCTTGGTTTTCGAGGGGTTCCAAGCTGAGATATGCATTTTCTGGGATAATCTTGGTGGTTCTTCTGTGAGAAGTATGCAGATTCATCGAAATCGCTCTTTGGAAGCTATTTAAGACGAGAAACACGTTATCTGGTGTTTTCACCACTCCACAGTGCGTTAGATCTGCAGAACCGCAGATATCTTGGTTTTCGAGGGGTTCCAAGCTGAGATATGCATTTTCTGGGATAATCTTGGTGGTTCTTCTGTGAGAAGTATGCAGAATCATGGAAATCGATCTTTTGGAGCTATTTAATGCGAGAAACACGTTATCTGGTGTTTTCACCACTCCACAGTGGGTTTGATATGCTGAACCGCAGATATCTTGGTTTTCGTGGGGTTTCAAGCTGAGATATGCATATTCTGCGATAATCTTGGTGAGGCTTCTGTGAGAAGTATGCAGTATCATCGAAATCGCTCTTTTGGAGCTATTTAATGCGAGAAACACGTTATCTGGTGTTTTCACCACTCCACAGTGCGTTTGATATGCAGAACCGGCGATACCTTGGTTTTCGTGGGGTTTCAAGCTGAGATATGCATTTTCTGCGGTAATCTTGGTGAGGTTTCTGTGAGAAGTATGCAGTATCATCGAAATCGCTCTTCTGGAGCTATTTAATGCGAGACACACGTTATCTGGTGTTTTCACCACTCCACAGTGCGTTTGATATGCAGAACCGCAGATATCTTGGTTTTCGTGGGGCTTCCAGCTGAGATATGCATTTTCTACGATAATCTTGGTGGTTCTTCTGTGAGAAGGATGGAGAATCATCGAAATCGCTCTTTTTGAGCTATTTAATGCGAGACACACGTTATCTGGTGTTTTCACCACTCCACAGTGCGTTAGATATGCAGAACCGCAGATATCTTGGTTTTCGAGGGGTTTCAAGCTGAGATATGCATTTTCTGGGATAATCTTGGAGGTTCTTCTGTGAGAAGTATGCAGAATCATGGAAATCGATCTTTTGGAGCTATTTAATGCGAGAAACACGTTATCTGGTGTTTTCACCACTCCACAGTGCGTTTGATATGCAGAACCGGCGATACCTTGGTTTTCGAGGCGCTTCAAACTGAGATGTGCATTTTCTGGGATACTCTTGGTGGTTCTTCTGTGAGGAGTATGCAGAGTCATCGAAACCGCTCTTTTGGAGCTATTTTACGCGAGAAACTCGTTATCTGTTGTTGTCACCACACCACAGTGCGTTTGATATGCAGAACCGGAGATATCCTGGTTTTCGTGGGGTTTCAAGCTGAGATATGCATTTTCTGCGATAATCTTTTTGCGAGGCTTCTGTGAGAAGTATGCAGAATAATCGAAATCGCTCTTTTGAAGCTATTTGAGGCGAGAAACACGTTATCTGGTGTTTTCACCACTCCACAGTGCGTTTGATATGCAGAACCGGAGATATCTTGGTTTTCGAGGGGCTTCAAACTGAGATATGCATTTTCTGGGATACTCTTGGTGGTTCTTCTGTGAGGAGTATGCAGGGTCATCGAAACCGCTCTTTTGGAACTATTTTTGGCCAGAAACACGTTATCTGGTGTTTTCACCACTCCAGAGTGCAGTTGATATGCAGAACCGGCGAAATCTTGGTTTTCGTGGGGCTTCAAGCTCAGATATGCATTTTCTGGGATAATCTTGGTGGTTCTTCTCAGAGAAGTACGCAGAATAATCGAAATCGCTCTTTTGAAGCTATTTAATGCGAGAAACACGTTATCTGGTGTTTTCACCACTCCATAGTGGGTTTGATATGCAGAACCGCAGATATCTTGGTTTTCGTGGGGTTTCAAGCTGAGATATGCATTTTCTGCGATAATCTTGGTGTGGTTTCTGTGAGAAGTATGCAGTATCATCGAAATCGCTCTTTTGGAGCTATTTAATGCGAGGCACACGTTATCTGGTGTTTTCACCACTCCACAGTGCGTTTGATATGCAGAACCGGCGATATCCTGGTTTTCGTGGGGTTTCAAGCTGAGATATGCAGTTTCTGGGATAAACTTGGTGGTTCTTCGGTGAGAAGTATGCAGAATCATCGAAATCGCTCTTTTGGAAATATTTTATGCGAGAAACACGTTATCTGGTGTTTTCACCACTCCAGAGTGCATTTGATATGCAGAACCGGCGATATCTTGGTTTTCGTGGGGCTTCAAGCTCAGATATGCATTTTCTGGGATAATCTTGGTGGTTCTTCTCAGAGAAGTATCCAGATTCATCGAAATCGCTCTTTGGAAGCTATTTAAGGCGAGAAACACGTTATCTGGTGTTTTCATCACTCCAGAGTGCGTTTGATATGCAGAACCGGCGATATCTTGGTTTTCGTGGGGCTTCAAGCGGAGATATGCATTTTCTGGGATAATCTTGGTGGTTCTTCTCAGAGAATTATGCAGATTCATCGAAATCGCTCTGTTGGAGCTATTTAATGCGAGAAACGCGTTATCTGGTGTTTTCACCACTCCACAGTACGATTGATATGAAGAACCGCAGATATCTTGGTTTTCGTGGGGCTTCCAGCTGAGATATGCATTTTCTACGATAATCTTTTTGCGAGGCTTCTGTGAGAAGTATGCAGAATAATCGAAATCGCTGATTTGAAGCTATTTAAGGCGAGAAACACGTTGTCTGGTGTTTTCACCACTCCACAGTGCGTTTGATATGCAGAACCGGAGATATCTTGGTTTTCGAGGGGCTTCAAAGTGAGATATGCATTTTGTGGGATAATCTTGGTGGTTCTTCTGTGAGGAGTATGCAGAGTCATCGAAACCGCTCTGTTGGAGCTATTTTACGCGAGAAACTCGTTATCGGTTGTTGTCACCACTCCACAGTGCGTTTGATATGCAGAACCGGAGTTATCCTGGTTTTCGTGGGGTTTCAAGCTGAGATATGCATTTTCTGCGATAATCTTTTTGCGAGGCTTCTGTGAGAAGTATGCAGAATAATCGAAATCGCTCATTTGACGCTATTTAAGGCGAGAAACACGTTATCTGGTGTTTTCACCACTCCACAGTGCGTTTGATATGCAGAAACGGAGATATCTTGGTTTTCGTGGGTTTTCAAGCTGAGATATGCATTTTCTGCGATAATCTTGGTGAGGCTTGTGTGAGAAGTATGCAGAATCATCGAAATCGCTCTTTGGAAGCTATTAGAGCGAGAAACATGGTATCTGTTGTTTTCACCACTCCACAGTGCGTTTGATATTCAGAACCGCAGATATCTTGGTTTTCGTGGGGTTGCAAGCTGAGATATGCATTTTCTGAGATAATCTTGGTGAGGCTTCTGTGAGAAGTACGCAGAATAATCGAAATCGCTCTTTTGAAGCTATTTAAGGCGAAGAACACGTTATCTGGTGTTTTCAGCACTGCACAGTGCGTTTGATATGCAGAATCGGAGATATCTTGGTTTTCGTGGGGATTCAAGCTCAGATATGCATTTTCTGGGATAATCATGGTGGTTCTTCCGTGAGGAGTATGCAGAATCATCGAAACCGCTCTTTTGGAGCTATTTTATGCCAGAAACTCGTTATCTGGTGTTTTCAGCACTGCACAGTGCGTTTGATATGCAGAACCGCAGATATCTTGGTTTTCGTGGGGTTTCAAGCTGAGATATGCATTTTCTGAGATAATCTTGGTGAGGGTTCTGTGAGAAGTACGCAGAATATTCGAAATCGCACTTTTGAATCTATTTAAGGCGAGAAACACGTTATCTGGTGTTTTCACCACTCCAGAGTGCGTTTGATATGCAGAACCGGCGATATCTTGGTTTTCGTGGGGCTTCAAGCTGAGATATGCATTTTCTGGGATAATCTTGGTGGTTCTTCTCAGAGAATTATGCAGATTCATCGAAATCGCTCTTTGGAAGCTATTTAAGGCGAGAAACACGTTATCTGGTGTTTTCACCACTCCACAGTGCGTTTGATATGCAGAACCGGCGATACCTTGGTTTTCGTGGGGTTTCAAGCTGAGATATGCATTTTCTGCGATAATCTTGGTGAGGCTTCTGTGAGAAGTATGCAGAATAATCGAAATCGCACTTTTGAAGCTATTTAAGGCGAGAAACACGTTATCTGGTGTTTTCACCACTCCACAGTGCGTTTGATATGCAGAACCGGAGATATCTTGGATTTCGTGGGTTTTCAAGCTGAGATATGCATTTTCTGCGATAATCTTGGTGAGGCTTGTGTGAGAAGTATGCAGAATCATCGAAATCGCTCTTTGGAAGCTATTAGAGCGAGAAACTTGGTATCTGTTGTTTTCACCACTCCACAGTGCGTTTGATATGCAGAACCGCAGATGTCTTGGGCTTCGTGGGGTTTCAAGCTGAGATATGCATTTTCTGCGATAATCTTGGTGAGGCTTCTGTGAGAAGTGCGCAGAATAATCGAAATCGCTCTTTTGAAGCTATTTAAGGCGAGAAACACGTTATCTGGTGTTTTCACCACTCCAGAGTGCGTTTGATATGCAGAACCGGCTATATCTTGGTTTTCGTGGGGCTTCAAGCTCAGATATGCATTTTCTGGGATAATCTTGGTGGTTCTTCTCAGAGAAGTATGCAGATTCATCGAAATCGCTCTTTGGAAGCTATTTAAGGCGAGAAACACGTTATCTGGTGTTTTCACCACTCCACAGTGCGTTAGATATGCAGAACCGCAGATATCTTGGTTTTCGAGTGGTTTCAAGCTGAGATATGCATTTTGTGGGATAATCTTGGTGGTTCTTCTGTGAGGAGTATGCAGAATCATCGAAACCGCACTTTTGGAGCCATTTTATGCGAGAAACTCGTTATATGTTGTTTTCACCACTCCACAGTGCGTTTGATCTGCAGAACCGGAGTTATCCTGGTTTTCGTGGGGTTTCAAGCTGAGATATGCATTTTCTGCGATAATCTTTTTGCGAGGCTTCTGTGAGAAGTATGCAGAATAATCGAAATCGCTCATTTGAAGCTATTTAAGGCGAGAAACACGTTGTCTGGTGTTTTCACCACTCCACAGTGCGTTTGATATGCAGAACCGGAGATATCTTGGTTTTCGAGGGGCTTCAAAGTGAGATATGCATTTTCTGGGATAATCTTGGTGGTTCTTCTCAGAGAAGTATGCAGATTCATCGAAATCGCTCTTTGGAAGCTATTTAAGGCGAGAAACACGTTATCTGGTGTTTTCACCACTCCACAGTGCGTTAGATATGCAGAACCGCAGATATCATGGTTTTCGAGGGGTTTCAAGCTGAGATATGCTTTTTCTGGGATAATCTTGGTGGTTCTTCTGTGAGGAGTATGCAGAATCATCGAAATCGCTCTTTTGGAGCTATTTAATGCGAGACACACGTTATCTGGTGTTTTCACCACTCCACAGTGCG
Organism: Anthophora plumipes; assembly: GCA_951804975.1. Classification (NCBI taxonomy): domain Eukaryota; kingdom Metazoa; phylum Arthropoda; class Insecta; order Hymenoptera; family Apidae; genus Anthophora; species Anthophora plumipes. The sequence continues at coordinate 1,440,359 of CATORF010000924.1, read as the reverse complement.
TTAGATATGCAGAACCGCAGATATCTTGGTTTTCGAGGGGTTTCAAGCTGAGATATGCATTTTCTGGGATAATCTTGGTGGTTCTTCTGTGGGAAGTATGCAGAATCATCGAAATCGCTCTGTGGAAGCTATTTAATGTGAAAAATAGCGTTTTCTGGTGTTTTCAGCACTGCACAGTGCGTTTGATATGCAGAACCGGAGATATCTTGGTTTTCGTGGGGCTTCAAGCTGAGATATGCATTTTCTGCGAGAATCTTGGAGAGGCTTCTGTGAGATGTATGCAGAATCATCTGATTCGCTCTTTTGGAGCTTGTTAATGCGAAAAATCGCGTTTTCTGGTGTTTTCAGCACTCCACAGTGCGTTTGATATGCAGAACCGGAGATATCTTGCCTTTCGTTGGGCTTCAAGCTGAGATATGCATTTTCTGCGATCATCTTGGTGAGGCTTCTGTGAAAAGTATGCAGAATCATCGAAATCGCTCTTTTGGAGCTTGTTAATGCGAAAAATCGCGTTTTCTGGTGTTTTCAGCACTCCACAGTGCGTTTGATATGCAGAACCGGAGATATCTTGGCTTTCGTTGGGCTTCAAGCTGAGATATGCATTTTCTGCGATCATCTTGGTGAGGCTTCTGTGAGAAGTATGCCGTATCATCGAATTTGCTCTTTTGGAGCTATTTAATGCGAGAAACACGTTATCTAGTGTTTTCACCCCTCCAGAGTGCGTTTGATATGCAGCACCGGCGATATCTTGGTTTTCGTGGGGCTTCAAGCTCAGATATGCATTTTCTGGGATAATCTTGGTGGTTCTTCTCAGATAAGTATGCAGATTCATCGAAATCGCTCTTTGGAAGCTATTTATGGCGAGAAACACGTTATCTGGTGTTTTCACCACTCCACAGTGCGTTAGATATGCAGAACCGCAGATATCTTGGTTTTCGAGGGGTTTCAAGCTGAGATATGCATTTTCTGGGACAATCTTGGTGGTTCTTCTGTGAGGAGTATGCAGAATCATCGAAACCGCACTTTTGAAGCAATTTAAGGCGAGAAACACGTTATCTGGTGTTTTCACCACTCCACAGTGCGTTTGTTACGCAGAACCGGAGATATCTTGGTTTTCGTGGGGTTTCAAGCTGAGATATGCATTTTCTGGGATAAACTTGGTGGTTCTTCGGTGAGAAGTATGCAGAATCATCGAAATCGCTCTTTTGCAGCAAATTAATGCGAGGAACACGTTATCCGGTGTTGTCACCACTCCACAGTCCGTTTGATATGCAGAACCGGAGATATCCTCGTTTTCGTGGGGTTTCAAGCTGAGATATGCATTTTCTGGGATAAACTTGGTGGTACTTCTGTGAGAAGTATGCAGAATCATCGAAACCGCTCTTTTGGATCTATTTTATGAGAGAAACTCGTTATCTGGTATTTTCACCACTCCAGAGTGCGTTTGATATGCAGAACCGGCGATACCTTGGTTTTCGTGGGGTTTCAAGCTGAGATATGCATTTTCTGCGATAATCTTGGTGACGCTTCTGTGAGAAGTATGCAGAATCATCGAAATCGCTCTTTTGGAGCTATTTTACGCGAGAAACTCGTTATCTGTTGTTTTCAGCACTCCAGAGTGCGTTTGATATGCAGAACCGGCGATACCTTGGGTTTCGTGGGTTTTCAAGCTGAGATATGCATTTTCTGGGTTAAACTTGGTGGTTCTTCTGCGAGAAGTATGCAGAATAATCGAAATCGCGCTTTTAGAGCTATTTAATGCGACAAACACGTTATCTGGTGTTTCCACCACTCCACAGTGCGTTTGGTATGCAGAACCGGAGATATCTTGGTTTTCGAGGGGCTTCAAACTGAGATATGCATTTTCTGGGATACTCTTGGTGGTTCTTCTGTGAGGAGTATGCAGTGTCATCGAAACCGCTCTTATGGGGCTATTTTACGCGAGAAACCCGTTATCTGTTGTTTTCACCACTCAAGAGTGCGTTTGATACGCAGAACCTGCGATATCTTGGTTTTCGTGGGGTTTCAAGCTGAGATATGCATTTTCTGGGATACTCTTGGTGGTTCTTCTGTGAGGAGTGTGCAGAATCAACGAAACCGCTCTTTTGGAGCTATTTTATGCGAGAAACTCGTTATCTGGTATTTTCACCACTCCAGAGTGCGTTTAAATACGCAGAACCTGCGATATCTTGGTTTTCGTGGGGTTTCAAGCGGAGATATGCATTTTCTGGGATAATCTTGGCGGTTCTTCTGTGAGGAGTATGCAGAATCATCGAAACCACACTTTTGGAGCTATTTTATGCGAGAAACTCGTTATCTGGTATTTTCACCACTCCAGAGTGCGTTTAAATACGCAGAACCTGCAATATCTTGGTTTTCGTGGGGTTTCAAGCTGAGATATGCATTTTCTGGGATAATCTTGGCGGTTCTTCTGTGAGAAGTATGCAGAATCATCGAAATCGCTCTGTTGGAGCTTTTTAATGCGAGACACACGTTATCTGGTGTTTTCACCACTCCACAGTGCGTTAGATATGCAGAACCGCAGATATCTTGGTTTTCGAGGGGTTTCAAGCTGAGATATGCATTTTCTGGGACAATCTTGGTGGTTCTTCTGTGAGGAGTATGCAGAATCATCGAAACCGCACTTTTGAAGCAATTTAAGGCGAGAAACACGTTATCTGGTGTTTTCACCACTCCACAGTGCGTTTGATATGCAGAACCGGAGATATCTTGGTTTTCGTGGGGTTTCAAGCTGAGATATGCATTTTCTGGGATAAACTTGGTGGTTCTTCGGTGAGAAGTATGCAGAATCATCGAAATCGCTCTTTTGCAGCAAATTAATGCGAGGAACACGTTATCCGGTGTTGTCACCACTCCACAGTCCGTTTGATATGCAGAACCGGAGATATCCTCGTTTTCGTGGGGTTTCAAGCTGAGATATGCATTTTCTGGGATAAACTTGGTGGTACTTCTGTGAGAAGTATGCAGAATCATCGAAACCGCTCTTTTGGAGCTATTTTATGAGAGAAACACGTTATCTGGAGTTTTCACCACTCCAGAGTGCGTTTGATACGCAGAACCTGCGATATCTTGGTTTTCGTGGGGTTTCAAGCTGAGATATGCATTTTCTGGGATAATCTTGGCGGTTCTTCTGTGATAAGTATACAGAATCATCGAAATCGCTCTTTTGGAGCTATTTAATGCGAGAAACACGTTATCTGGTGTTTTCACCACTCCACAGTGGGTTTGATATGCAGAACCGCAGATATCTTGGTTTTCGTGGGGTTTGAAGCTGAGATATGCATTTTCTGCGATAAGCTTGGTGAGGCTTCTGTGAGATGTATGCAGAATAATCGAAATCGCTCTTTTGGAGCTATTTAATGCGAGACACACGTTATCTGGAGTTTTCACCACTCCAGAGTGCGTTTGATATGCAGAACCGGAGATATCTTGGTTTTCGTGGGGTTTCAAGCTGAGATATGCATTTTCTGGCATAATCTTGGTGGTTCTTCGTTGAGAAGTATGCAGAATCATCGAAATCGCTCTGTTGGAGCTTTTTAATGCAAGAAACGCGTTATCTGGTGTTTTAACCACTCCACAGTGCGTCTGATATGCAGAACCGGAGATATCTTGGTTTTCGTGGGGCTTCAAGCTGAGATATGCATTTTCTGCGATAATCTTGGTGACGCTTCTGTGAGAAGTATGCAGAATCATCGAAATCGCTCTTTTGGAGCTATTTTACGCGAGAAACTCGTTATCTGTTGTTTTCACCACTCCAGAGTGCGTTTGATATGCAGAACCGGCGATACCTTGGTTTTCGTGGGGTTTCAAGCTGAGATATGCATTTTCTGCGATAATCTTGGTGACGCTTCTGTGAGAAGTATGCAGAATCATCGAAATCGCTCTTTTGGAGCTATTTTACTCGAGAAACTCGTTATCTGTTGTTTTCACCACTCCAGAGTGCGTTTGATATGCAGAACCGGCGATACCTTGGTTTTCGTGGGGTTTCAAGCTGAGATGTGCATTTTCTGGGATAATCTTGGCGGTTCTTCTGTGATAAGTATGCAGATTCATCGAAATCGCTCTTTGGAAGCTATTTAAGGCGAGAAATACGTTATCTGGTGTTTTCACCACTCCACAGGGCGTTAGATATGCAGAACCGCAGATATCTTGGTTTTCGAGGGGTTTCAAGTTGAGATATGCATTTTCTGGGATAATCTTGGTGGTTCTTCTGTGAGAAGTATGCAGAATCATGGAAATCGCTCTTTTGGAGCTATTTAATGCGAGAAACACGTTATCTGGTGTTTTCACCACTCCACAGTGCGTTTGATATGCAGAACCAGCGATACCTTGGTTTTCGTGGGGTTTCAAGCTGAGATATGCATTTTCTGCGATAATCTTGGTGAGGCTTCTGTGATAAGTATGCAGTATCATCGAAATCGCTCTTTTGGAGCTATTTAATGCGAGACACACGTTTTCTGGTGTTTTGACCACTCCACAGTTCCTTTGATATGCAGAACCGGAGATATCTTGGTTTTCGTGGGGTTTCAAGCTGAGATATGCATTTTCTGGGATAATCTTGGTGGTTCTTCGTTGAGAAGTATGCAGAATCATCGAAATCGCTCTTTTGGAGCTATTTTACGCGAGAAACTCGTTATCTGTTGTTTTCACCACTCCAGAGTGCGTATAAATACGCAGAACCTGCGATATCTTGGTTTTCGTGGGGTTTCAAGCTGAGATATGCATTTTCTGGGATAATCTTGGCGGTTCTTCTGTGAGAAGTATGCAGAATCATCGAAATCGCTCTTTTGGAGCTATTTAAGGCGGGAAACACGTTATCTGGTGTTTTCACCACTCCAGAGTGCGTTTGATATGCAGAACCGGCGATATCTTGGTTTTCGTGGGGCTTCAAGCTCAGATATGCATTTTCTGGGATAATCTTGGTGGTTCTTCGTTGAGAAGTATGCAGAATCATCGAAATCGCTCTTTTGGAGCTATTTTTGGCCAGAAACACGTTATCTGGTGTTTTCACCACTCCACAGTGCGTTTGATATGCAGAACCGGAGATATCTTGGTTTTCGAGGGGCTCCAAACTGAGATATGCATTTTCTGGGACACTCTTGGTGATTCTTCTGTGAGGAGTATGCAGTGTCATCGAAACCGCTCTTATGGAGCTATTTAAGGCGGGAAACTCGTTATCTGTTGTTTTCACCACTCCAGAGTGCGTTTGATATGCACAACCGGAGATATCCTGGTTTTCGTGGGGTTTCCAGCTGAAATATGCATTTTCTGGGATAATCTTGGCGGTTCTTCGGTGAGAAGTATGCAGAACCATCGAAATCGCTCTTTTGGAGCTATATAATGCGAGAAACGCGTTATCTGGTGTGTTCACCACTCCACAGTGCGTTTGATATGCAGAACCGCAGATATCTTGGTTTTCGTGGGGTTTCAAGCTGAGATATGCATTTTCTGTGATAATCATGGTGGTTCTTCTGTGAGAAGTATGTAGAATCATCGAAATCGCTCTTTTGGAGCTATTTAAGGCGGGAAACTCGTTATCTGTTGTTTTCACCACTCCATAGTGCGTTTGATATGCACAGCCGCAGATATCCTGGTTTTCGTGGGGTTTCAAGCTGAGATATGCATTTTCTGGGATAATCTTGGCGGATCTTCTGTGAGAAGTATGCAGAATCATCGAAATCGCTCTTTTGGAGCTATTTAATGCGAGACACACGTTTTCTGGTGTTTTCACCACTCCACAGTGCCTTTGATATGCAGAACCGGAGATATCTTGGTTTTCGTGGGGTTTCAAGCTGAGATATGCATTTTCTGTGATAATCATGGTGGTTCTTCTGTGAGAAGTATGTAGAATCATCGAAATCGCTCTTTTGGAGCTATTTAAGGCGGGAAACTCGTTATCTGTTGTTTTCACCACTCCATAGTGCGTTTGATATGCACAGCCGCAGATATCCTGGTTTTCGTGGGGTTTCAAGCTGAGATATGCATTTTCTGGGATAAACTTGGTGGTTCTTCGGTGAGAAGTATGCAGAATCATCGAAACCGCTCTTTTGGAGCTATTTTATGAGAAAAACACGTTATCTGGGGTTTTCACCACTCCACAGTAGGGTTGATATGCAGAACCGGAGATATCTTGGTTTTCGAGGGGCTTCAAACTGAGATATGCATTTTCTGGGACACTCTTGGTGGTTCTTCCTTGAGGAGTATGCAGAATCATCGAAACCGCTCTTTTGGAGCTATTTTACGCGAGAAACTCGTTATCTGTTGTTTTCACCACTCCAGAGTGCGTTTGATATGCAGAACCGGCGATACCTTGGTTTTCGTGGGATTTCAACCTGAGATATGCATTTTCTGGGATAATCTTGGTGGTTCTTCGTTGAGAAGTATGCAGAATCATCGAAATCGCTCTTTTGGAGCTATTTAAGGCGGGAAACTCGTTATCTGTTGTTTTCACCACTCCAGAGTGCGTTTGATATGCAGAACCGGAGATATCTTGGTTTTCGAGGGGCTTCAAACTGAGATATGCATTTTCTGGGATACTCTTGGTGGTTCTTCTGTGAGGAGTATGCAGTGTCATCGAAACCGCTCTTATGGAGCTATTTTACGCGAGAAACCCGTTATCTGTTGTTTTCACCACTCCAGAGTGCGTTTGATACGCAGAACCTGCGATATCTTGGCTTTCGTGGGGTTTCAAGCTGAGATATGCATTTTCTGGGATACTCTTGGTGGTTCTTCTGTGAGGAGTATGCAGAATCATCGAAATCGCTCTTTTGGAGCTATTTAATGCGAGAAACTCGTTATCTGTTGTTTTCACCACTCCAGAGTGCGTTTGATATGCAGAACCGGAGATATCTTGGTTTTCGTGTGGTTTCAAGCTGAGATATGCATTTTGTGGGATAAACTTGGTGGTTCTTCGGTGAGAAGTATGCAGAATCATCGTAATCGCTCTTTTGGAGATATTTAATGCGAGGGACACGTTATCTGGTGTTTTCACCACTCTACAGTGCGTTTGATATGCAGAACTGGAGATATCTTGGTTTTCGAGGGGCTTCAAGCTGAGATATGCATTTTCTGGGATAAACTTTGTGGTACTTCTGTGAGAAGTATGCAGAATCATCGAAATCGCTCTTTTGGAGCTATTTAATGCGACAAACACGTTATCTGGTGTTTTCACCACTCCACAGTGCGTTTGATATGCTGAACCGGAGTTATCTTTGTTTTCGTGAGGCTTCAAGCTGAGATATGCATTTTCTGCCATAATCTTGGTGAGGCTGTTGTGAGAAGTATGCAGAATCATCGAAATCGCTCTTTTGGAGATATTTAATGCGAGGGACACGTTATCTGGTGTTTTCACCACTCTACAGTGCGCTTGATATGCAGAACTGGAGATATCTTGGTTTTCGAGGGGCTTCAAGCTGAGATATGCATTTTCTGGGACAATCACAGTGGTTCTTCTGTGAGAAGTATGCAGACTAATCGAAATGGCTCTTTTGGAGCTATATAATGCGACAAACACGTTATCTGGTGCTTTCACCACTCCATAGTGCGTCTGATATGCAGAACCGCAGATATCTTGGTTTTCGTGGGGTTTCAAGCTGAGATATGCATTTTCTGTGATAATCTTGGTGGTTTCTTCTGTGAGAAGTATGCAGAATCATCGAAATCGCTCTTTTGGAGCTATTTAAGGCGGGAAACTCGTTATCTGTTGTTTTCACCACTCCAGAGTGCGTTTGATATGCAGAACCGGAGATATCTTGGTTTTCGAGGGGCTCCAAACTGAGATATGCATTTTCTGGGATACTCTTGGTGGTTCTTCTGTGAGGAGTATGCAGAATCATCGAAATCGCTCTTTTGGAGCTATTTAATGCGAGAAACTCGTTATCTGTTGTTTTCACCACTCCAGAGTGCGTTTGATATGCAGTACCGGAGATATCTTGGTTTTCGAGGGGTTTCAAGCTGAGATATGCATTTTCTGGGTTAAACTTGGTGGTTCTTCGGTGAGAAGTATGCAGAATCATCGTAATCGCTCTTTTGGAGATATTTAATGCGAGGGACACGTTATCTGGTGTTTTCACCACTCTACAGTGCGTTTGATATGCAGAACTGGAGATATCTTGGTTTTCGAGGGGCTTCAAGCTGAGATATGCATTTTCTGGGATAAACTTTGAGGTACTTCTGTGAGAAGTATGCAGAATCATCGAAATCGCTCTTTTGGAGCTATTTTATGCGAGAAACACGTTATCTGGTGTTTTCACCACTCCACAGTACGTTTGATATGCAGAACCGGAGATATCTTGGTTTTCGAGGGGCTTCAAACTGAGATATGCATTTTCTGGGATACTCTTGGTGGTTCTTCTGTGAGGAGTATGCAGAATCATCGAAACCGCTCTTTTGGAACTATTTTATGCGAGAAACTCGTTATCTGGTATTTTCACCACTCCAGAGTGCGTTTGATACGCAGAACCTGCGAAATCTTGGTTTTCGTGGGGTTTCAAGCTGAAATATGCATTTTCTTGGATAATCTTGGTGGTTCTTCTGTAAGAAGTATGCAGAATCATCGAAATCGCACTTTTGGAGCTATTTAATGCGAGACACACGTTATCTGGTGTTTTCACCACTCCACAGTGCGTTTGATATGCAGAACCGGAGATATCTTTGTTTTCGTGGGGCTTCAAGCTGAGATATGCATTTTCTGCGATAATCTTGGTGACGCTTCTGTGAGAAGTATGCAGAATCATCGAAATCGCTCTTTTGGAGATATTTAATGCGAGGGACACGTTATCTGGTGTTTTCACCACTCTACAGTGCGTTTGATATGCAGAACTGGAGATATCTTGGTTTTCGAGGGGCTTCAAGCTGAGATATGCATTTTCTGGGACAATCACAGTGGTTCTTCTGTGAGAAGTATGCAGAATCATCGAAATCGCTCTTTTGGAGCTATTTAAGGCGGGAAACACGTTATCTGGTGTTTTCACCACTCCAGAGTGAGTTTGATACGCAGAACCTGCGATATCTTGGTTTTCGTGGGGTTTCAAGCTGAGATATGCATTTTCTGGGATACTCTTGGTGGTTCTTCTGTGAGGAGTATGCAGAATCATCGAAACCGCTCTTTTGGTGCTATTTTATGCGAGAAACTCGTTATCTGGTATTTTCACCACTCCAGAGTGCGTTTAAATACGCAGAACCTGCGATATCATGGTTTTCGTGGGGTTTCAAGCTGAGATATGCATTTTCTGGGATAATCTTGGCGGTTCTTCTGTGAGAAGTATGCAGAATCATCGAAATCGCTCTTTTGGAGCTATTTAATGCGAGACACACGTTATCGGGTGTTTTCACCACTCCACAGTGCGTTTGATATGCAGAACCGGAGATATCTTGGTTTTCGTGGGGTTTCAAGCTGAAATGTGCATTTTCTGGGATAATCTTGGTGGTTCTTCGGTGAGAAGTGTGCAGAACCATCGAAATCGCTCTTTTGGAGCTATTTAATGCGAGAAACGCGTTATCTGGTGTTTTCACCACTCCACAGTGCGTTTGATATGCTGAATCGGAGATATCTTTGTTTTCGTGGGGCTTCAAGCTGAGATATGCATTTTCTGAGATAATCTTGGTGACGCTTCTGTGAGAAGTATGCAGAATCATCGAAATCGCTCTTTTGGAGATATTTAATGCGAGGAACACGTTATCTGGTGTTTTCACCACTCCACAGTGCGTTTGATATGCAGAACCGGAGATATCCTGGTTTTCGTGGGGTTTCAAGCTGAGATATGCATTTTCTGGAACAATCACAGTGGTTCTTCTGTGAGAAGTATGCAGAATCATCGAAATCGCTCTTTTGGAGCTATTTAAGGCGGGAAACTCGTTATCTGTTGTTTTCACCACTCCAGAGTGCGTTTGATATGCACAACCGGAGATATCCTGGTTTTCGTGGGGTTTCCAGCTGAAATATGCATTTTCTGGGATAAACATGGTGGTTCTTCTGTGAAAAGTATGCAGAATCATCGAAATCGCTCTTTTGGAGCTATTTTTGGCCAGAAACACGTTATCTGGTGTTTTCACCACTCCACAGTGCGTTTGATATGCAGAACCGGAGATATCTTGGTTTTCGAGGGGCTTCAAACTGAGATATGCATTTTCTGGGATACTCTTGGTGGTTCTTCTGTGAGGAGTATGCAGAATCATCGAAACCGCTCTTTTGGAACTATTTTATGCGAGAAACTCGTTATCTGGTATTTTCACCACTCCAGAGTGCGTTTGATATGCAGAACCGCAGATATCTTCGTTTTCGTGGGGTTTCAAGCTGAGATATGCATTTTCTATGATAATCTTGGTGGTTCCTCTGTGAGAAGTATGCAGAATCATCGAAATCGCTCTTTTGGAGCTATTTAAAGCGAGAAACTCGTTATCTGTTGTTTTCACCACTCCAGAGTGCGTTTGATATGCAGAACCGGAGATATATTGGTTTTCGTGGGGTTTCAAGCTGAGATATGCATTTTCTGGGATAAACTTGGTGGTTCTTCGGTGAGAAGTATGCAGAATCATCGAAATCACTCTTTTGGAGATATTTAATGCGAGGGACACGTTATCTGGTGTTTTCACCACTCTACAGTGCGTTTGATATGCAGAACTGGAGATATCTTGGTTTTCGAGGGGCTTCAAGCTGAGATATGCATTTTCTGGGATAAACTTTGTGGTACTTCTGTGAGAATTATGCAGAATCATCGAAATCGCTCTTTTGGAGCTATTTAATGCGACAAACACGTTATCTGGTGTTTTCACCACTCCACAGTGCGTTTGATATGCTGAACCGGAGTTATCTTTGTTTTCGTGAGGCTTCAAGCTGAGATATGCATTTTCTGCGATAATCTTGGTGACGCTTCTGTGAGAAGTATGCAGAATCATCGAAATCGCTCTTTTGGAGCTATTTCATGCGAGGAACACGTTATCTGGTGTTGTCACCACTCCACAGTGCCTATGATATGCAGAACCGGAGATATCTTGGTTTTCGTGGGGTTTCAAGCTGAGATATGCATTTTCTGGGATAATCTTGGTGGTTCTTCGGTGAGAAGTATGCAGAATCATCGAAATCGCTCTTTAGGAGCTATTTAATGCGAGAAACGCGTTATCTGGTGTTTTCACCACTCCACAGTGCGTTTGATATGCAGAACCGGAGATATCTTGGTTTTCGAGGGGCTTCAAACTGAGATATGCATTTTCTGGGATACTCTTGGTGGTTCTTCTGTGAGGAGTATGCAGAATCATCGAAACCGCTCTTTTGGAGATATTTAATGCGAGGGACACGTTATCTGGTGTTTTCACCACTCTACAGTGTGCTTGATATGCAGAACTGGAGATATCTTGGTTTTCGAGGGGCTTCAAGCTGAGATATGCATTTTCTGGGACAATCACAGTGGTTCTTCTGTGAGAAGTATGCAGAATAATCGAAATGGCTCTTTTGGAGCTATATAATGCGACAAACACGTTATCTGGTGCTTTCACCACTCCATAGTGCGTCTGATATGCAGAACCGCAGATATCTTGGTTTTCGAGGGGCTTCAAGCTGAGATATGCATTTTCTGGGACAATCACAGTGGTTCTTCTGTGAGAAGTATGCAGAATAATCGAAATGGCTCTTTTGGAGGTATTTAATGCGACAAACACGTTATCTGGTGCTTTCACCACTCCATAGTGCGTCTGATATGCAGAACCGCAGATATCTTGGTTTTCGTGGGGTTTCAAGCTGAGATATGCATTTGCTAGGATAATCTTGGTGGTTCTTCGGTGAGAAGTATGCAGAATCATCGAAATCGCTCTTTAGGAGCTATTTAATGCGAGAAACGCGTTATCTGGTGTTTTCACCACTCCACAGTGCGTTTGATAAGCAGAACCGGAGATATCTTGGTTTTCGAGGGGCTTCAAACTGAGATATGCATTTTCTGGGATACTCTTGGTGGTTCGTCTGTGACGAGTATGCAGAATCATCGAAACCGCTCTTTTGGAACTATTTTATGCGAGAAACTCGTTATCTGGTATTTTCACCACTCCAGAGTGCGTTTGATATGCTGAATCGGAGATATCTTTGTTTTCGTGGGGCTTCAAGCTGAGATATGCATTTTCTGAGATAATCTTGGTGACGCTTCTGTGAGAAGTATGCAGAATAATCGAAATGGCTCTTTTGGAGCTATATAATGCGACAAACACGTTATCTGGTGCTTTCACCACTCCATAGTGCGTTTGATATGCTGAACCGGAGTTATCTTTGTTTTCGTGAGGCTTCAAGCTGAGATATGCATTTTCTGCCATAATCTTGGTGAGGCTGCTGTGAGAAGTATGCAGAATCATCGAAATCGCTCTTTTGGAGCTATTTTTGGCCAGAAACACGTTATCTGGTGTTTTCACCACACCACAGTGCGTTTGATATGCAGAACCGGAGATATCCTGGTTTTCGTGGGGTTTCAAGCTGAGATATGCATTTGCTGGGATCATCTTGGTGGTTCTTCGTTGAGAAGTATACAGAATCATCGAAATCGCTCTTTTGGAGCTATTTTTGGCCAGAAACACGTTATCTGGTGTTTTCACCACTCCACAGTGCGATTGATATGCAGAACCGGAGATATCTTGGTTTTCGAGGGGCTCCAAACTGAGATATGCATTTTCTGGGATACTCTTGGTGATTCTTCTGTGAGGAGTATGCAGTGTCATCGAAACCGCTCTTTTGGAGCTATTTAAGGCGGGAAACTCGTTATCTGTTGTTTTCACCACTCCAGAGTGCGTTTGATATGCACAACCGGAGATATCCTGGTTTTCGTGGGGTTTCCAGCTGAAATATGCATTTTCTGGGATAATCTTGGCGGTTCTTCGGTGAGAAGTATGCAGAACCATCGAAATCGCTCTTTTGGAGCTATTTAATGCGAGAAACGCGTTATCTGGTGTTTTCACCACTCTACAGTGCGTTTGATATGCAGAACTGGAGATATCTTGGTTTTCGAGGGGCTTCAAGCTGAGATATGCATTTTCTGGGATAAACTTTGTGGTACTTCTGTGAGAAGTATGCAGAATCATCGAAACCACTCTTTTGGAGCTATTTTACGCGAGAAACTCGTTATCTGTTGTTTTCACCACTCCAGAGTGCGTTTGATATGCAGAACCGGAGATATCTTGGTTTTCGAGGGGCTTCAAACTGAGATATGCAATTTCTGGGATACTCTTGGTGGTTCTTCTGTGAGGAGTATGCAGTGTCATCGAAACCGCTCTTATGGAGCTATTTTACGCGAGAAACCCGTTATCTGTTGTTTTCACCACTCCAGAGTGCGTTTGATACGCAGAACCTGCGATATCTTGGTTTTCGTGGGGTTTCAAGCTGAGATATGCATTTTCTGGGATACTCTTGGTGGTTCTTCTGTGAGAAGTATGCAGAAGCATCGAAATCGCTCTTTTGGAGCTATTTAAGGCGAGACACTCGTTATCGGTTGTTTTCACCACTCCAGAGTGCGTTTGATATGCACAACCGGACATATCCTGGTTTTCGTGGGGTGTCAAGCTGAGATATGCATTTTCTGGGATAATCTATGTGGTTCTCCGGTGACAAGTATGCAGAATCATCGAAATCGCTCTTTAGGAGCTATTTAATGCGAGAAACGCGTTATCTGGTGTTTACACCACTCCACAGTGCGTTTGATATGCGGAACCGGGGATATCTTGGTTTTCGTGGGGCTTCAAGCTGAGATATGAATTTTCTGCGATAATCTTGGTGACGCTTCTGTGAGAAGTATGCAGAATCATCGAAATCGCTCTTTTGGAGATATTTAATGCGAGGGACACGTTATCGGGTGTTTTCACCACTCTACAGTGCGTTTGATATGCAGAACTGGAGATATCTTGGTTTTCGAGGGGCTTCAAGCTGAGATATGCATTTTCTGGGATAATCTTGGTGGTTCTTCGGTGAGAAGTATGCAGAACCATCGAAATCGCTCTTTTGGAGCTATTTAATGCGAGAAACGCGTTATCTGGTGTTTTCACCACTCCACAGTGCGTTTGATATGCTGAACCGGAGATATCTTTGTTTTCGTGGGGCTTCAAGCTGAGATATGCATTTTCTGCGATAATCTTGGTGACGCTTCTGTGAGAAGTATGCAGAATAATCGAAATGGCTCTTTTGGAGCTATTTAATGCGACAAACACGTTATCTGGTGTTTTCACCACACCATAGTGCGTCTGATATGCAGAACCGCAGATATCTTGGTTTTCGTGGGGTTTCAAGCTGAGATATGCATTTTCTGAGATAATCTTGGTGGTTTTTCTGTGAGATGTATGAAGAATCATCGAAATCGATCTTTTGGAGCTATTTAAGGCGAGAAACTAGTTATCGGTTGTTTTCACCACTCCAGAGTGCGATTGATATGCAGAACCGGAGATATCTTGGTTTTCGAGGGGCTCCAAACTGAGATATGCATTTTCTGGGATACTCTTGGTGATTCTTCTGTGAGGAGTATGCAGTGTCATCGAAACCGCTCTTTTGGAGCTATTTAAGGCGGGAAACTCGTTATCTGTTGTTTTCACCACTCCAGAGTGCGTTTGATATGCACAACCGGAGATATCCTGGTTTTCGTGGGGTTTCCAGCTGAAATATGCATTTTCTGGGATAATCTTGGTGACGCTTCTGTGAGAAGTATGCAGAATCATCGAAATCGCTCTTTTGGAGATATTTAATGCGAGGGACACGTTATCGGGTGTTTTCACCACTCTACAGTGCGTTTGATATGCAGAACTGGAGATATCTTGGTTTTCGAGGGGCTTCAAACTGAGATATGCAATTTCTGGGATACTCTTGGTGGTTCTTCTGTGAGGAGTATGCAGTGTCATCGAAACCGCTCTTATGGAGCTATTTAATGCGACAAACACGTTATCTGGTGCTTTCACCACTCCATAGTGCGTCTGATATGCAGAACCGCAGATATCTTGGTTTTCGTGGGGTTTCAAGCTGAGATATGCATTTTCTGTGATAATCTTGGTGGTTTCTTCTGTGAGAAGTATGCAGAATCATCGAAATCGCTCTTTTGGAGCTATTTAAGGCGGGAAACTCGTTATCTGTTGTTTTCACCACTCCAGAGTGCGTTTGATATGCACAACCGGAGATATCCTGGTTTTCGTGGGGTTTCCAGCTGAAATATGCATTTTCTGGGATAAACATGGTGGTTCTTCTGTGAAAAGTATGCAGAATCATCGAAATCGCTCTTTTGGAGCTATTTTTGGCCAGAAACACGTTATCTGGTGTTTTCACCACTCCACAGTGCGTTTGATATGCAGAACCATAGATATCTTGGTTTTCGAGGGGCTTCAAACTGAGATATGCATTTTCTGGGATACTCTTGGTGGTTCTTCTGTGAGGAGTATGCAGAATCATCGAAACCGCTCTTTTGGAACTATTTTATGCGAGAAACTCGTTATCTGGTATTTTCACCACTCCAGAGTGCGTTTGATATGCAGAACCGCAGATATCTTCGTTTTCGTGGGGTTTCAAGCTGAGATATGCATTTTCTATGATAATCTTGGTGGTTCCTCTGTGAGAAGTATGCAGAATCATCGAAATCGCTCTTTTGGAGCTATTTAAAGCGAGAAACTCGTTATCTGTTGTTTTCACCACTCCAGAGTGCGTTTGATATGCAGAACCGGAGATATATTGGTTTTCGTGGGGTTTCAAGCTGAGATATGCATTTTCTGGGATAAACTTGGTGGTTCTTCGGTGAGAAGTATGCAGAATCATCGAAATCGCTCTTTTGGAGATATTTAATGCGAGGGACACGTTATCTGGTGTTTTCACCACTCTACAGTGCGTTTGATATGCAGAACTGGAGATATCTTGGTTTTCGAGGGGCTTCAAGCTGAGATATGCATTTTCTGGGATAAACTTTGTGGTACTTCTGTGAGAATTATGCAGAATCATCGAAATCGCTCTTTTGGAGCTATTTAATGCGACAAACACGTTATCTGGTGTTTTCACCACTCCACAGTGCGTTTGATATGCTGAACCGGAGTTATCTTTGTTTTCGTGAGGCTTCAAGCTGAGATATGCATTTTCTGCGATAATCTTGGTGACGCTTCTGTGAGAAGTATGCAGAATCATCGAAATCGCTCTTTTGGAGCTATTTCATGCGAGGAACACGTTATCTGGTGTTGTCACCACTCCACAGTGCCTATGATATGCAGAACCGGAGATATCTTGGTTTTCGTGGGGTTTCAAGCTGAGATATGCATTTTCTGGGATAATCTTGGTGGTTCTTCGGTGAGAAGTATGCAGAATCATCGAAATCGCTCTTTAGGAGCTATTTAATGCGAGAAACGCGTTATCTGGTGTTTTCACCACTCCACAGTGCGTTTGATATGCAGAACCGGGGATATCTTGGTTTTCGAGGGGCTTCAAACTGAGATATGCATTTTCTGCGATAATCTTGGTGAGGCTGCTGTGAGAAGTATGCAGAATCATCGAAATCGCTCTTTTGGAGCTATTTTTGGCCAGAAACACGTTATCTGGTGTTTTCACCACACCACAGTGCGTTTGATATCCAGAACCGGAGATATCTTGGTTTTCGAGGGGCTTCAAACTGAGATATGCATTTTCTGGGATACTCTTGGTGGTTCTTCTGTGAGGAGTATGCAGAATCATCGAAACCGCTCTTTTGGAGATATTTAATGCGAGGGACACGTTATCTGGTGTTTTCACCACTCTACAGTGCGCTTGATATGCAGAACTGGAGATATCTTGGTTTTCGAGGGGCTTCAAGCTGAGATATGCATTTTCTGGGACAATCACAGTGGTTCTTCTGTGAGAAGTATGCAGAATAATCGAAATGGCTCTTTTGGAGCTATATAATGCGACAAACACGTTATCTGGTGCTTTCACCACTCCATAGTGCGTCTGATATGCAGAACCGCAGATATCTTGGTTTTCGAGGGGCTTCAAGCTGAGATATGCATTTTCTGGGACAATCACAGTGGTTCTTCTGTGAGAAGTATGCAGAATAATCGAAATGGCTCTTTTGGAGGTATTTAATGCGACAAACACGTTATCTGGTGCTTTCACCACTCCATAGTGCGTCTGATATGCAGAACCGCAGATATCTTGGTTTTCGTGGGGTTTCAAGCTGAGATATGCATTTGCTAGGATAATCTTGGTGGTTCTTCGGTGAGAAGTATGCAGAATCATCGAAATCGCTCTTTAGGAGCTATTTAATGCGAGAAACGCGTTATCTGGTGTTTTCACCACTCCACAGTGCGTTTGATAAGCAGAACCGGAGATATCTTGGTTTTCGAGGGGCTTCAAACTGAGATATGCATTTTCTGGGATACTCTTGGTGGTTCGTCTGTGAGGAGTATGCAGAATCATCGAAACCGCTCTTTTGGAACTATTTTATGCGAGAAACTCGTTATCTGGTATTTTCACCACTCCAGAGTGCGCTTGATATGCAGAACCGGAGATATCTTGGTTTTCGAGGGGCTCCAAACTGAGATATGCATTTTCTGGGATACTCTTGGTGATTCTTCTGTGAGGAGTATGCAGAATCATCGAAACCGCTCTTTTGGAACTATTTTATGCGAGAAACTCGTTATCTGGTATTTTCACCACTCCAGAGTGCGTTTGATATGCAGAACCGGAGATATCTTGGTTTTCGTGGGGCTTCAAGCTGAGATATGCATTTTCTGCGATAATCTTGGTGACGCTTCTGTGAGAAGTATGCAGAATAATCGAAATGGCTCTTTTGGAGCTATATAATGCGACAAACACGTTATCTGGTGCTTTCACCACTCCATAGTGCGTCTGATATGCAGAACCGCAGATATCTTGGTTTTCGTGGGGTTTCAAGCTGAGATATGCATTTTCTGTGATAATCTTGGTGGTTTCTTCGGTGAGAAGTATGCAGAACCATCGAAATCGCTCTTTTGGAGCTATTTAATGCGAGAAACGCGTTATCTGGTGTTTTCACCACTCTACAGTGCGTTTGATATGCAGAACTGGAGATATCTTGGTTTTCGAGGGGCTTCAAGCTGAGATATGCATTTTCTGGGATAAACTTTGTGGTACTTCTGTGAGAAGTATGCAGAATCATCGAAATCGCTCTTTTGGAGCTATTTAATGCGACAAACACGTTATCTGGTGTTTTCACCACACCACAGTGCGTTTGATATGCAGAACCGGAGATATCCTGGTTTTCGTGGGGTTTCAAGCTGAGATATGCATTTTCTGGGATAATCTTGGTGGTTCTTCGTTGAGAAGTATACAGAATCATCGAAATCGCTCTTTTGGAGATATTTAATGCGAGGGACACGTTATCGGGTGTTTTCACCACTCTACAGTGCGTTTGATATGCAGAACTGGAGATATCTTGGTTTTCGAGGGGCTTCAAGCTGAGATATGCATTTTCTGGGATAATCTTGGTGGTTCTTCGGTGAGAAGTATGCAGAACCATCGAAATCGCTCTTTTGGAGCTATTTAATGCGAGAAACGCGTTATCTGGTGTTTTCACCACTCCACAGTGCGTTTGATATGCTGAACCGGAGATATCTTTGTTTTCGTGGGGCTTCAAGCTGAGATATGCATTTTCTGCGATAATCTTGGTGACGCTTCTGTGAGAAGTATGCAGAATAATCGAAATGGCTCTTTTGGAGCTATTTAATGCGACAAACACGTTATCTGGTGTTTTCACCACACCATAGTGCGTCTGATATGCAGAACCGCAGATATCTTGGTTTTCGTGGGGTTTCAAGCTGAGATATGCATTTTCTGAGATAATCTTGGTGGTTTTTCTGTGAGATGTATGAAGAATCATCGAAATCGATCTTTTGGAGCTATTTAAGGCGAGAAACTAGTTATCGGTTGTTTTCACCACTCCAGAGTGCGATTGATATGCAGAACCGGAGATATCTTGGTTTTCGAGGGGCTCCAAACTGAGATATGCATTTTCTGGGATACTCTTGGTGATTCTTCTGTGAGGAGTATGCAGTGTCATCGAAACCGCTCTTTTGGAGCTATTTAAGGCGGGAAACTCGTTATCTGTTGTTTTCACCACTCCAGAGTGCGTTTGATATGCACAACCGGAGATATCCTGGTTTTCGTGGGGTTTCCAGCTGAAATATGCATTTTCTGGGATAATCTATGTGGTTCTCCGGTGACAAGTATGCAGAATCATCGAAATCGCTCTTTAGGAGCTATTTAATGCGAGAAACGCGTTATCTGGTGTTTACACCACTCCACAGTGCGTTTGATATGCGGAACCGGGGATATCTTGGTTTTCGTGGGGCTTCAAGCTGAGATATGAATTTTCTGCGATAATCTTGGTGACGCTTCTGTGAGAAGTATGCAGAATCATCGAAATCGCTCTTTTGGAGATATTTAATGCGAGGGACACGTTATCGGGTGTTTTCACCACTCTACAGTGCGTTTGATATGCAGAACTGGAGATATCTTGGTTTTCGAGGGGCTTCAAACTGAGATATGCAATTTCTGGGATACTCTTGGTGGTTCTTCTGTGAGGAGTATGCAGTGTCATCGAAACCGCTCTTATGGAGCTATTTTACGCGAGAAACCCGTTATCTGGTGTTTTCACCACTCCACAGTGCGTTTGATATGCTGAACCGGAGATATCTTTGTTTTCGTGGGGCTTCAAGCTGAGATATGCATTTTCTGCGATAATCTTGGTGACGCTTCTGTGAGAAGTATGCAGAATAATCGAAATGGCTCTTTTGGAGCTATTTAATGCGACAAACACGTTATCTGGTGTTATCACCACACCATAGTGCGTCTGATATGCAGAACCGCAGATATCTTGGTTTTCGTGGGGTTTCAAGCTGAGATATGCATTTTCTGAGATAATCTTGGTGGTTTTTCTGTGAGATGTATGAAGAATCATCGAAATCGATCTTTTGGAGCTATTTAAGGCGAGAAACTAGTTATCGGTTGTTTTCACCACTCCAGAGTGCGTTTGATATGCACAACCGGACATATCCTGGTTTTCGTGGGGTTTCAAGCTGAGATATGCATTTGCTAGGATAAACTTGGTGGTTCTTCTGTGAGAAGTATGCAGAATCTTCGAAATCGCTCTTTTGGAGCTATTTTTGGCGAGAAACACGTTATCTGGTGTTTTCATCACTCCACAGTGCGTTTGATATGCAGAACCGGAGATATCTTGGTTTTCGAGGGGCTTCAAACTGAGATATGCATTTTCTGGGATAATCTTGGTGGTTCTTCTGTGAGAAGTATGCAGAATCATCGAAATCGCTCTTTTGGAGATATTTAATGCGAGGGACACTTTATCTGGTGTTTTCACCACTCTACAGTGCGTTTGATATGCACAACCGGAGATATCCTGGTTTTCGTGGGGTTTCAAGCTGAGATATGCATTTTCTGGGATAAACTTGGTGGTTCTTCTGTGAGAAGTATGCAGAATCATCGAAATCGCTCTTTTGGAGCTATTTTTGGCGAGAAACACGTTATCTGGTGTTTTCACCACTCCACAGTGCGTTTGATATGCAGAACCGGAGATATCTTGGTTTTCGTGGGGTTTCAAGCTGAGATATTGCATTTTCTGGGACAATCACAGTGGTTCTTCTGTGAGAAGGATGCAGAATAATCGAAATGGCTCTTTTGGAGCTATTTAATGCGACAAACACGTTATCTGGTGTTTTCATCACTCCATAGTGCGTCTGATATGCAGAACCGGAGTTATCTTCGTTTTCGTGGGGTTTCAAGCTGAGATATGCATTTTCTGTGATAATCTTGGTGGTTCTTCTGTGAGAAGTATGCAGAATCATCGAAATCGCTCTTTTGGAGCTATTTAATGCGACAAACACGTTATCTGGTGTTTTCACCACTCCACAGTGCGTTTGATATGCTGAACCGGAGTTATCTTTGTTTTCGTGAGGCTTCAAGCTGAGATATGCATTTTCTGCCATAATCTTGGTGAGGCTGCTGTGAGAAGTATGCAGAATCATCGAAATCGCTCTTTTGGAGCTATTTTTGGCCAGAAACACGTTATCTGGTGTTTTCACCACTCCACAGTGCGTTTGATATGCACAACCGGACATATCCTGGTTTTCGTGGGGTTTCAAGCTGAGATATGCATTTGCTAGGATAAACTTGGTGGTTCTTCTGTGAGAAGTATGCAGAATCTTCGAAATCGCTCTTTTGGAGCTATTTTTGGCGAGAAACACGTTATCTGGTGTTTTCATCACTCCACAGTGCGTTTGATATGCAGAACCGGAGATATCTTGGTTTTCGAGCGGCTTCAAACTGAGATATGCATTTACTGGGACAATCACAGTGGTTCTTCTGTGAGAAGGATGCAGAATAATCGAAATGGCTCTTTTGGAGCTATTTAATGCGACAAACACGTTATCTGGTGTTTTCATCACTCCATAGTGCGTCTGATATGCAGAACCGCAGATATCTTGGTTTTCGTGGGATTTCAAGTTGAGATATGCATTTTCTGTGATAATCTTGGTGGATCTTCTGTGAGAAGTATGCAGAATCATCGAAATCGCTCTTTTGGAGCTATTTTTGGCGAGAAACACGTTATCTGGTGTTTTCACCACTCCACAGTGCGTTTGATATGCAGAACCGGAGATATCTTGTTTTTCGAGGGGCTTCAAACTGAGATATGCATTTTCTGCGATAATCTTGGTGACGCTTCTGTGAGAAGTATGCAGAATCATCGAAATCGCTCTTTTGGAGCTATTTAATGCGAGGAACACGTTATCTGGTGTTGTCACCACTCCACAGTGCCTATGATATGCAGAACCGGAGATATCTTGGTTTTCGTGGGGTTTCAAGCTGAGATATGCATTTTCTGGAATAATCTTGGTGGTTCTTCGGTGAGAAGTATGCAGAATCATCGAAATCGCTCTTTTAGAGCTATTTAATGCGAGACACACGTTATCTGGTGTTTTCACCACTCCACAGTGCGTTTGATATGCAGAACCGGGGATATCTTGGTTTTCGTGGGGCTTCAAGCTGAGATATGCATTTTCTGCGATAATCTTGGTTGTTCTTCGGTGAGAAGTATGCAGAACCATCGAAATCGCTCTTTTGGAGCTATTTAATGCGAGAAACGCGTTATCTGGTGTTTTCACCACTCCACAGTGCGTTTGATATGCTGAACCGGAGATATCTTTGTTTTCGTGGGGCTTCAAGCTGAGATATGCATTTTCTGCGATAATCATGGTGACGCTTCTGTGAGAAGTATGCAGGATCATCGAAATCGCTCTTTTGGAGATATTTAATGCGAGGGCCACGTTATCTGGTGTTTTCACCACTCTACAGTGCGTTTGATATGCAGAACTGGAGATATTTTGGTTTTCGAGGGGCTTCAAGCTGAGATATGCATTTTCTGGAACAATCACAGTGGTTCTTCTGTGAGAAGTATGCAGAATAATCGAAATGGCTCTTTTGGAGCTATTTAATGCGACAAACACGTTATCTGGTGTTTTCACCACTCCATAGTGCGTCTGATATGCAGAACCGCAGATATCTTGGTTTTCGTGGGGTTTCAAGCTCAGATATGCATTTTCTGAGATAATCTTGGTGGTTTTTCTGTGAGAAGTATGAAGAATCATCGAAATCGTTCTTTTGGAGCTATTTTATGCGAGAAACTCGTTATCTGGTATTTTCACCACTCCAGAGTGCGTTTAAATACGCAGAACCTGCAATATCTTGGTTTTCGTGGGGTTTCAAGCTGAGATATGCATTTTCTGGGATAATCTTGGCGGTTCTTCTGTGAGAAGTATGCAGAATCATCGAAATCGCTCTGTTGGAGCTTTTTAATGCGAGACACACGTTATCTGGTGTTTTCACCACTCCACAGTGCGTTAGATATGCAGAACCGCAGATATCTTGGTTTTCGAGGGGTTTCAAGCTGAGATATGCATTTTCTGGGACAATCTTGGTGGTTCTTCTGTGAGGAGTATGCAGAATCATCGAAACCGCACTTTTGAAGCAATTTAAGGCGAGAAACACGTTATCTGGTGTTTTCACCACTCCACAGTGCGTTTGATATGCAGAACCGGAGATATCTTGGTTTTCGTGGGGTTTCAAGCTGAGATATGCATTTTCTGGGATAAACTTGGTGGTTCTTCGGTGAGAAGTATGCAGAATCATCGAAATCGCTCTTTTGCAGCAAATTAATGCGAGGAACACGTTATCCGGTGTTGTCACCACTCCACAGTCCGTTTGATATGCAGAACCGGAGATATCCTCGTTTTCGTGGGGTTTCAAGCTGAGATATGCATTTTCTGGGATAAACTTGGTGGTTCTTCGGTGAGAAGTATGCAGAATCATCGAAATCGCTCTTTAGGAGCTATTTAATGCGAGAAACGCGTTATCTGGTGTTTTCACCACTCCACAGTGCGTTTGATATGCAGAACCGGGGATATCTTGGTTTTCGAGGGGCTTCAAACTGAGATATGCATTTTCTGCGATAATCTTGGTGAGGCTGCTGTGAGAAGTATGCAGAATCATCGAAATCGCTCTTTTGGAGCTATTTTTGGCCAGAAACACGTTATCTGGTGTTTTCACCACACCACAGTGCGTTTGATATGCAGAACCGGAGATATCTTGGTTTTCGAGGGGCTTCAAACTGAGATATGCATTTTCTGGGATACTCTTGGTGGTTCTTCTGTGAGGAGTATGCAGAATCATCGAAACCGCTCTTTTGGAGATATTTAATGCGAGGGACACGTTATCTGGTGTTTTCACCACTCTACAGTGCGCTTGATATGCAGAACTGGAGATATCTTGGTTTTCGAGGGGCTTCAAGCTGAGATATGCATTTTCTGGGACAATCACAGTGGTTCTTCTGTGAGAAGTATGCAGAATAATCGAAATGGCTCTTTTGGAGCTATATAATGCGACAAACACGTTATCTGGTGCTTTCACCACTCCATAGTGCGTCTGATATGCAGAACCGCAGATATCTTGGTTTTCGAGGGGCTTCAAGCTGAGATATGCATTTTCTGGGACAATCACAGTGGTTCTTCTGTGAGAAGTATGCAGAATAATCGAAATGGCTCTTTTGGAGGTATTTAATGCGACAAACACGTTATCTGGTGCTTTCACAACTCCATAGTGCGTCTGATATGCAGAACCGCAGATATCTTGGTTTTCGTGGGGTTTCAAGCTGAGATATGCATTTGCTAGGATAATCTTGGTGGTTCTTCGGTGAGAAGTATGCAGAATCATCGAAATCGCTCTTTAGGAGCTATTTAATGCGAGAAACGCGTTATCTGGTGTTTTCACCACTCCACAGTGCGTTTGATAAGCAGAACCGGAGATATCTTGGTTTTCGAGGGGCTTCAAACTGAGATATGCATTTTCTGGGATACTCTTGGTGGTTCGCCTGTGAGGAGTATGCAGAATCATCGAAACCGCTCTTTTGGAACTATTTTATGCGAGAAACTCGTTATCTGGTATTTTCACCACTCCAGAGTGCGCTTGATATGCAGAACCGGAGATATCTTGGTTTTCGAGGGGCTCCAAACTGAGATATGCATTTTCTGGGATACTCTTGGTGATTCTTCTGTGAGGAGTATGCAGAATCATCGAAACCGCTCTTTTGGAACTATTTTATGCGAGAAACTCGTTATCTGGTATTTTCACCACTCCAGAGTGCGTTTGATATGCAGAACCGGAGATATCTTGGTTTTCGTGGGGCTTCAAGCTGAGATATGCATTTTCTGCGATAATCTTGGTGACGCTTCTGTGAGAAGTATGCAGAATAATCGAAATGGCTCTTTTGGAGCTATATAATGCGACAAACACGTTATCTGGTGCTTTCACCACTCCATAGTGCGTCTGATATGCAGAACCGCAGATATCTTGGTTTTCGTGGGGTTTCAAGCTGAGATATGCATTTTCTGTGATAATCTTGGTGGTTTCTTCGGTGAGAAGTATGCAGAACCATCGAAATCGCTCTTTTGGAGCTATTTAATGCGAGAAACGCGTTATCTGGTGTTTTCACCACTCTACAGTGCGTTTGATATGCAGAACTGGAGATATCTTGGTTTTCGAGGGGCTTCAAGCTGAGATATGCATTTTCTGGGATAATCTTGGTGGTTCTTCGTTGAGAAGTATACAGAATCATCGAAATCGCTCTTTTGGAGCTATTTTTGGCCAGAAACACGTTATCTGGTGTTTTCACCACTCCACAGTGCGATTGATATGCAGAACCGGAGATATCTTGGTTTTCGAGGGGCTCCAAACTGAGATATGCATTTTCTGGGATACTCTTGGTGATTCTTCTGTGAGGAGTATGCAGTGTCATCGAAACCGCTCTTTTGGAGCTATTTAAGGCGGGAAACTCGTTATCTGTTGTTTTCACCACTCCAGAGTGCGTTTGATATGCACAACCGGAGATATCCTGGTTTTCGTGGGGTTTCCAGCTGAAATATGCATTTTCTGGGATAATCTTGGCGGTTCTTCGGTGAGAAGTATGCAGAACCATCGAAATCGCTCTTTTGGAGCTATTTAATGCGAGAAACGCGTTATCTGGTGTTTTCACCACTCTACAGTGCGTTTGATATGCAGAACTGCAGATATCTTGGTTTTCGAGGGGCTTCAAGCTGAGATATGCATTTTCTGGGATAAACTTTGTGGTACTTCTGTGAGAAGTATGCAGAATCATCGAAACCGCTCTTTTGGAGCAATTTTACGCGAGAAACTCGTTATCTGTTGTTTTCACCACTCCAGAGTGCGTTTGATATGCAGAACCGGAGATATCTTGGTTTTCGAGGGGCTTCAAACTGAGATATGCAATTTCTGGGATACTCTTGGTGGTTCTTCTGTGAGGTGTATGCAGTGTCATCGAAACCGCTCTTATGGAGCTATTTTACGCGAGAAACCCGTTATCTGTTGTTTTCACCACTCCAGAGTGCGTTTGATACGCAGAACCTGCGATATCTTGGTTTTCGTGGGGTTTCAAGCTGAGATATGCATTTTCTGGGATACTCTTGGTGGTTCTTCTGTGAGGAGTATGCAGAATCATCGAAATCGCTCTTTTGGAGCTACTTATTGCGAGAAACTCGTTATCTGTTGTTTTCACCACTCCAGAGTGCGTTTGATATGCAGAACCGGAGATATCTTGGTTTTCGTGGGGTTTCAAGCTGAGATATGCATTTTCTGGGATAAACTTGGTGGTTCTTCGGTGAGAAGTATGCAGAATCATCGTAATCGCTCTTTTGGAGATATTTAATGCGAGGGACACGTTATCTGGTGTTTTCACCACTCTACAGTGCGTTTGATATGCAGAACTGGAGATATCTTGGTTTTCGAGGGGCTTCAAGCTGAGATATGCATTTTCTGGGATAAACTTTGAGGTACTTCTGTGAGAAGTATGCAGAATCATCGAAATCGCTCTTTTGGAGATATTTAATGCGAGGGACAGGTTATCTGGTGTTTTCACCACTCCACAGTGCGTTTGATATGCAGAACCGGAGATATCTTTGTTTTCGTGGGGCTTCAAGCTGAGATATGCATTTTCTGCGATAATCTTGGTGACGCTTCTGTGAGAAGTATGCAGAATCATCGAAATCGCTCTTTTGGAGATATTTAATGCGAGGGACACGTTATCTGGTGTTTTCACCACTCTACAGTGCGTTTGATATGCAGAACTGGAGATATCTTGGTTTTCGAGGGGCTTCAAGCTGAGATATGCATTTTCTGGGACAATCACAGTGGTTCTTCGGTGAGAAGTATGCAGAATCATCGAAATCGCTCTTTTGGAGCTATTTAATGCGAGGAACACGTTATCTGGTGTTTTCACCACTCCACAGTGCGTTTGATATGCAGAACCGGAGATATCCTGGTTTTCGTGGGGTTTCAAGCTGAGATATGCATTTTCTGGAACAATCACAGTGGTTCTTCTGTGAGAAGTATGCAGAATAATCGAAATGGCTCTTTTGGAGCTATTTAATGCGACAAACACGTTATCTGGTGTTTTCACCACTCCATAGTGCGTCTGATATGCAGAACCGCAGATATCTTGGTTTTCGTGGGGTTTCAAGCTGAGATATGCATTTTCTGAGATAATCTTGGTGGTTTTTCTGTGAGAAGTATGAAGAATCATCGAAATCGTTCTTTTGGAGCTATTTAAGGCGAGAAACTAGTTATCGGTTGTTTTCACCACTCCAGAGTGCGTTTGATATGCACAACCGGACATATCCTGGTTTTCGTGGGGTTTCAAGCTGAGATATGCATTTGCTAGGATAAACATGGTGGTTCTTCTGTGAGAAGTATGCAGAATCTTCGAAATCGCTCTTTTGGAGCTATTTTTGGCGAGAAACACGTTATCTGGTGCTTTCATCACTCCACAGTGCGATTGATATGCAGAACCGGAGATATCTTGGTTTTCGAGGGGCTCCAAACTGAGATATGCATTTTCTGGGATAATCTTGGTGGTTCTTCTGTGAGAAGTATGCAGAATCATCGAAATCGCTCTTTTGGAGATATTTAATGCGAGGGACACGTTATCTGGTGTTTTCACCACTCTACAGTGCGTTTTATATGCACAACCGGAGATATCCTGGTTTTCGTGGGGTTTCAAGCTGAGATATGCATTTTCTGGGATAAACTTGGTGGTTCTTCTGTGAGAAGTATGCAGAAGCATCGAAATCGCTCTTTTGGAGCTATTTAAGGCGAGACACTCGTTATCGGTTGTTTTCACCACTCCAGAGTGCGTTTGATATGCACAACCGGACATATCCTGGTTTTCGTGGGGTGTCAAGCTGAGATATGCATTTTCTGGGATAATCTATGTGGTTCTCCGGTGACAAGTATGCAGAATCATCGAAATCGCTCTTTAGGAGCTATTTAATGCGAGAAACGCGTTATCTGGTGTTTACACCACTCCACAGTGCGTTTGATATGCGGAACCGGGGATATCTTGGTTTTCGTGGGGCTTCAAGCTGAGATATGAATTTTCTGCGATAATCTTGGTGACGCTTCTGTGAGAAGTATGCAGAATCATCGAAATCGCTCTTTTGGAGATATTTAATGCGAGGGACACGTTATCGGGTGTTTTCACCACTCTACAGTGCGTTTGATATGCAGAACTGGAGATATCTTGGTTTTCGAGGGGCTTCAAGCTGAGATATGCATTTTCTGGGATAATCTTGGTGGTTCTTCGGTGAGAAGTATGCAGAACCATCGAAATCGCTCTTTTGGAGCTATTTAATGCGAGAAACGCGTTATCTGGTGTTTTCACCACTCTACAGTGCGTTTGATATGCACAACCGGAGATATCCTGGTTTTCGTGGGGTTTCAAGCTGAGATATGCATTTGCTAGGATAAACTTGGTGGTTCTTCTGTGAGAAGTATGCAGAATCTTCGAAATCGCTCTTTTGGAGCTATTTTTGGCGAGAAACACGTTATCTGGTGTTTTCATCACTCCACAGTGCGTTTGATATGCAGAACCGGAGATATCTTGGTTTTCGAGGGGCTTCAAACTGAGATATGCATTTTCTGGGATAATCTTGGTGGTTCTTCTGTGAGAAGTATGCAGAATCATCGAAATCGCTCTTTTGGAGATATTTAATGCGAGGGACACGTTATCTGGTGTTTTCACCACTCTACAGTGCGTTTGATATGCACAACCGGAGATATCCTGGTTTTCGTGGGGTTTCAAGCTGAGATATGCATTTTCTGGGATAAACTTGGTGGTTCTTCTGTGAGAAGTATGCAAAATCATCGAAATCGCTCTTTTGGAGCTATTTTTGGCGAGAAACACGTTATCTGGTGTTTTCACCACTCCACAGTGCGTTTGATATGCAGAACCGGAGATATCTTGGTTTTCGTGGGGTTTTAAGCTGAGATATGCATTTTCTGGGACAATCACAGTGGTTCTTCTGTGAGAAGGATGCAGAATAATCGAAATGGCTCTATTGGAGCTATTTAATGCGACAAACACGTTATCTGGTGTTTTCATCACTCCATAGTGCGTCTGATATGCAGAACCGGAGTTATCTTCGTTTTCGTGGGGTTTCAAGCTGAGCTATGCATTTTCTGTGATAATCTTGGTGGTTCTTCTGTGAGAAGTATGCAGAATCATCGAAATCGCTCTTTTGGAGCTATTTAATGCGACAAACACGTTATCTGGTGTTTTCACCACTCCACAGTGCGTTTGATATGCTGAACCGGAGTTATCTTTGTTTTCGTGAGGCTTCAAGCTGAGATATGCATTTTCTGCCATAATCTTGGTGAGGCTGCTGTGAGAAGTATGCAGAATCATCGAAATCGCTCTTTTGGAGCTATTTTTGGCCAGAAACACGTTATCTGGTGTTTTCACCACTCCACAGTGCGTTTGATATGCACAACCGGACATATCCTGGTTTTCGTGGGGTTTCAAGCTGAGATATGCATTTGCTAGGATAAACTTGGTGGTTCTTCTGTGAGAAGTATGCAGAATCTTCGAAATCGCTCTTTTGGAGCTATTTTTGGCGAGAAACACGTTATCTGGTGTTTTCATCACTCCACAGTGCGTTTGATATGCAGAACCGGAGATATCTTGGTTTTCGAGCGGCTTCAAACTGAGATATGCATTTTCTGGGACAATCACAGTGGTTCTTCTGTGAGAAGGATGCAGAATAATCGAAATGGCTCTTTTGGAGCTATTTAATGCGACAAACACGTTATCTGGTGTTTTCATCACTCCATAGTGCGTCTGATATGCAGAACCGCAGATATCTTGGTTTTCGTGGGATTTCAAGTTGAGATATGCATTTTCTGTGATAATCTTGGTGGATCTTCTGTGAGAAGTATGCAGAATCATCGAAATCGCTCTTTTGGAGCTATTTTTGGCGAGAAACACGTTATCTGGTGTTTTCACCACTCCACAGTGCGTTTGATATGCAGAACCGGAGATATCTTGTTTTTCGAGGGGCTTCAAACTGAGATATGCATTTTCTGCGATAATCTTGGTGACGCTTCTGTGAGAAGTATGCAGAATCATCGAAATCGCTCTTTTGGAGCTATTTAATGCGAGGAACACGTTATCTGGTGTTGTCACCACTCCACAGTGCCTATGATATGCAGAACCGGAGATATCTTGGTTTTCGTGGGGTTTCAAGCTGAGATATGCATTTTCTGGAATAATCTTGGTGGTTCTTCGGTGAGAAGTATGCAGAATCATCGAAATCGCTCTTTTAGAGCTATTTAATGCGAGACACACGTTATCTGGTGTTTTCACCACTCCACAGTGCGTTTGATATGCAGAACCGGGGATATCTTGGTTTTCGTGGGGCTTCAAGCTGAGATATGCATTTTCTGCGATAATCTTGGTGGTTCTTCGGTGAGAAGTATGCAGAACCATCGAAATCGCTCTTTTGGAGCTATTTAATGCGAGAAACGCGTTATCTGGTGTTTTCACCACTCCACAGTGCGTTTGATATGCTGAACCGGAGATATCTTTGTTTTCGTGGGGCTTCAAGCTGAGATATGCATTTTCTGCGATAATCATGGTGACGCTTCTGTGAGAAGTATGCAGGATCATCGAAATCGCTCTTTTGGAGATATTTAATGCGAGGGCCACGTTATCTGGTGTTTTCACCACTCTACAGTGCGTTTGATATGCAGAACTGGAGATATTTTGGTTTTCGAGGGGCTTCAAGCTGAGATATGCATTTTCTGGAACAATCACAGTGGTTCTTCTGTGAGAAGTATGCAGAATAATCGAAATGGCTCTTTTGGAGCTATTTAATGCGACAAACACGTTATCTGGTGTTTTCACCACTCCATAGTGCGTCTGATATGCAGAACCGCAGATATCTTGGTTTTCGTGGGGTTTCAAGCTCAGATATGCATTTTCTGAGATAATCTTGGTGGTTTTTCTGTGAGAAGTATGAAGAATCATCGAAATCGTTCTTTTGGAGCTATTTTATGCGAGAAACTCGTTATCTGGTATTTTCACCACTCCAGAGTGCGTTTAAATACGCAGAACCTGCAATATCTTGGTTTTCGTGGGGTTTCAAGCTGAGATATGCATTTTCTGGGATAATCTTGGCGGTTCTTCTGTGAGAAGTATGCAGAATCATCGAAATCGCTCTGTTGGAGCTTTTTAATGCGAGACACACGTTATCTGGTGTTTTCACCACTCCACAGTGCGTTAGATATGCAGAACCGCAGATATCTTGGTTTTCGAGGGGTTTCAAGCTGAGATATGCATTTTCTGGGACAATCTTGGTGGTTCTTCTGTGAGTAGCATGCAGAATCATCGAAACCGCACTTTTGAAGCAATTTAAGGCGAGAAACACGTTATCTGGTGTTTTCACCACTCCACAGTGCGTTTGATATGCAGAACCGGAGATATCTTGGTTTTCGTGGGGTTTCAAGCTGAGATATGCATTTTCTGGGATAAACTTGGTGGTTCTTCGGTGAGAAGTATGCAGAATCATCGAAATCGCTCTTTTGGAGCTATTTAATGCGAGAAACGCGTTATCTGGTGTGTTCACCACTCCACAGTGCGTTTGATATGCAGAACTGCAGATATCTTGGTTTTCGAGGGGCTTCAAGCTGAGATATGCATTTTCTGGGATAAACTTTGTGGTACTTCTGTGAGAAGTATGCAGAATCATCGAAACCGCTCTTTTGGAGCAATTTTACGCGAGAAACTCGTTATCTGTTGTTTTCACCACTCCAGAGTGCGTTTGATATGCAGAACCGGAGATATCTTGGTTTTCGAGGGGCTTCAAACTGAGATATGCAATTTCTGGGATACTCTTGGTGGTTCTTCTGTGAGGAGTATGCAGTGTCATCGAAACCGCTCTTATGGAGCTATTTTACGCGAGAAACCCGTTATCTGTTGTTTTCACCACTCCAGAGTGCGTTTGATACGCAGAACCTGCGATATCTTGGTTTTCGTGGGGTTTCAAGCTGAGATATGCATTTTCTGGGATACTCTTGGTGGTTCTTCTGTGAGGAGTATGCAGAATCATCGAAATCGCTCTTTTGGAGCTACTTATTGCGAGAAACTCGTTATCTGTTGTTTTCACCACTCCAGAGTGCGTTTGATATGCAGAACCGGAGATATCTTGGTTTTCGTGGGGTTTCAAGCTGAGATATGCATTTTCTGGGATAAACTTGGTGGTTCTTCGGTGAGAAGTATGCAGAATCATCGTAATCGCTCTTTTGGAGATATTTAATGCGAGGGACACGTTATCTGGTGTTTTCACCACTCTACAGTGCGTTTGATATGCAGAACTGGAGATATCTTGGTTTTCGAGGGGCTTCAAGCTGAGATATGCATTTTCTGGGATAAACTTTGAGGTACTTCTGTGAGAAGTATGCAGAATCATCGAAATCGCTCTTTTGGAGATATTTAATGCGAGGGACAGGTTATCTGGTGTTTTCACCACTCCACAGTGCGTTTGATATGCAGAACCGGAGATATCTTTGTTTTCGTGGGGCTTCAAGCTGAGATATGCATTTTCTGCGATAATCTTGGTGACGCTTCTGTGAGAAGTATGCAGAATCATCGTAATCGCTCTTTTGGAGATATTTAATGCGAGGGACACGTTATCTGGTGTTTTCACCACTCTACAGTGCGTTTGATATGCAGAACTGGAGATATCTTGGTTTTCGAGGGGCTTCAAGCTGAGATATGCATTTTCTGGGACAATCACAGTGGTGCTTCGGTGAGAAGTATGCAGAATCATCGAAATCGCTCTTTTGGAGCTATTTAATGCGAGGAACACGTTATCTGGTGTTTTCACCACTCCACAGTGCGTTTGATATGCAGAACCGGAGATATCCTGGTTTTCGTGGGGTTTCAAGCTGAGATATGCATTTTCTGGAACAATCACAGTGGTTCTTCTGTGAGAAGTATGCAGAATAATCGAAATGGCTCTTTTGGAGCTATTTAATGCGACAAACACGTTATCTGGTGTTTTCACCACTCCATAGTGCGTCTGATATGCAGAACCGCAGATATCTTGGTTTTCGTGGGGTTTCAAGCTGAGATATGCATTTTCTGAGATAATCTTGGTGGTTTTTCTGTGAGAAGTATGAAGAATCATCGAAATCGTTCTTTTGGAGCTATTTAAGGCGAGAAACTAGTTATCGGTTGTTTTCACCACTCCAGAGTGCGTTTGATATGCACAACCGGACATATCCTGGTTTTCGTGGGGTTTCAAGCTGAGATATGCATTTGCTAGGATAAACATGGTGGTTCTTCTGTGAGAAGTATGCAGAACCATCGAAATCGCTCTTTTGGAGCTATTTAATGCGAGAAACGCGTTATCTGGTGTTTTCACCACTCCACAGTGCGTTTGATATGCTGAACCGGAGATATCTTTGTTTTCGTGGGGCTTCAAGCTGAGATATGCATTTTCTGCGATAATCTTGGTGACGCTTCTGTGAGAAGTATGCAGAATAATCGAAATGGCTCTTTTGGAGCTATTTAATGCGACAAACACGTTATCTGGTGTTTTCACCACTCCATAGTGCGTCTGATATGCAGAACCGCAGATATCTTGGTTTTCGTGGGGTTTCAAGCTGAGATATGCATTTTCTGAGATAATCTTGGTGGTTTTTCTGTGAGATGTATGAAGAATCATCGAAATCGATCTTTTGGAGCTATTTAAGGCGAGAAACTAGTTATCGGTTGTTTTCACCACTCCAGAGTGCGTTTGATATGCACAACCGGACATATCCTGGTTTTCGTGGGGTTTCAAGCTGAGATATGCATTTGCTAGGATAAACTTGGTGGTTCTTCTGTGAGAAGTATGCAGAATCTTCGAAATCGCTCTTTTGGAGCTATTTTTGGCGAGAAACACGTTATCTGGTGTTTTCATCACTCCACAGTGCGTTTGATATGCAGAACCGGAGATATCTTGGTTTTCGAGGGGCTTCAAACTGAGATATGCATTTTCTGGGATAATCTTGGTGGTTCTTCTGTGAGAAGTATGCAGAATCATCGAAATCGCTCTTTTGGAGATATTTAATGCGAGGGACACGTTATCTGGTGTTTTCACCACTCTACAGTGCGTTTGATATGCACAACCGGAGATATCCTGGTTTTCGTGGGGTTTCAAGCTGAGATATGCATTTTCTGGGATAAACTTGGTGGTTCTTCTGTGAGAAGTATGCAAAATCATCGAAATCGCTCTTTTGGAGCTATTTTTGGCGAGAAACACGTTATCTGGTGTTTTCACCACTCCACAGTGCGTTTGATATGCAGAACCGGAGATATCTTGGTTTTCGTGGGGTTTTAAGCTGAGATATGCATTTTCTGGGACAATCACAGTGGTTCTTCTGTGAGAAGGATGCAGAATAATCGAAATGGCTCTATTGGAGCTATTTAATGCGACAAACACGTTATCTGGTGTTTTCATCACTCCATAGTGCGTCTGATATGCAGAACCGGAGTTATCTTCGTTTTCGTGGGGTTTCAAGCTGAGCTATGCATTTTCTGTGATAATCTTGGTGGTTCTTCTGTGAGAAGTATGCAGAATCATCGAAATCGCTCTTTTGGAGCTATTTAATGCGACAAACACGTTATCTGGTGTTTTCACCACTCCACAGTGCGTTTGATATGCTGAACCGGAGTTATCTTTGTTTTCGTGAGGCTTCAAGCTGAGATATGCATTTTCTGCCATAATCTTGGTGAGGCTGCTGTGAGAAGTATGCAGAATCATCGAAATCGCTCTTTTGGAGCTATTTTTGGCCAGAAACACGTTATCTGGTGTTTTCACCACTCCACAGTGCGTTTGATATGCACAACCGGACATATCCTGGTTTTCGTGGGGTTTCAAGCTGAGATATGCATTTGCTAGGATAAACTTGGTGGTTCTTCTGTGAGAAGTATGCAGAATCTTCGAAATCGCTCTTTTGGAGCTATTTTTGGCGAGAAACACGTTATCTGGTGTTTTCATCACTCCACAGTGCGTTTGATATGCAGAACCGGAGATATCTTGGTTTTCGAGCGGCTTCAAACTGAGATATGCATTTTCTGGGACAATCACAGTGGTTCTTCTGTGAGAAGGATGCAGAATAATCGAAATGGCTCTTTTGGAGCTATTTAATGCGACAAACACGTTATCTGGTGTTTTCATCACTCCATAGTGCGTCTGATATGCAGAACCGCAGATATCTTGGTTTTCGTGGGATTTCAAGTTGAGATATGCATTTTCTGTGATAATCTTGGTGGATCTTCTGTGAGAAGTATGCAGAATCATCGAAATCGCTCTTTTGGAGCTATTTTTGGCGAGAAACACGTTATCTGGTGTTTTCACCACTCCACAGTGCGTTTGATATGCAGAACCGGAGATATCTTGTTTTTCGAGGGGCTTCAAACTGAGATATGCATTTTCTGCGATAATCTTGGTGACGCTTCTGTGAGAAGTATGCAGAATCATCGAAATCGCTCTTTTGGAGCTATTTAATGCGAGGAACACGTTATCTGGTGTTGTCACCACTCCACAGTGCCTATGATATGCAGAACCGGAGATATCTTGGTTTTCGTGGGGTTTCAAGCTGAGATATGCATTTTCTGGAATAATCTTGGTGGTTCTTCGGTGAGAAGTATGCAGAATCATCGAAATCGCTCTTTTAGAGCTATTTAATGCGAGACACACGTTATCTGGTGTTTTCACCACTCCACAGTGCGTTTGATATGCAGAACCGGGGATATCTTGGTTTTCGTGGGGCTTCAAGCTGAGATATGCATTTTCTGCGATAATCTTGGTGGTTCTTCGATGAGAAGTATGCAGAACCATCGAAATCGCTCTTTTGGAGCTATTTAATGCGAGAAACGCGTTATCTGGTGTTTTCACCACTCCACAGTGCGTTTGATATGCTGAACCGGAGATATCTTTGTTTTCGTGGGGCTTCAAGCTGAGATATGCATTTTCTGCGATAATCATGGTGACGCTTCTGTGAGAAGTATGCAGGATCATCGAAATCGCTCTTTTGGAGATATTTAATGCGAGGGCCACGTTATCTGGTGTTTTCACCACTCTACAGTGCGTTTGATATGCAGAACTGGAGATATTTTGGTTTTCGAGGGGCTTCAAGCTGAGATATGCATTTTCTGGAACAATCACAGTGGTTCTTCTGTGAGAAGTATGCAGAATAATCGAAATGGCTCTTTTGGAGCTATTTAATGCGACAAACACGTTATCTGGTGTTTTCACCACTCCATAGTGCGTCTGATATGCAGAACCGCAGATATCTTGGTTTTCGTGGGGTTTCAAGCTCAGATATGCATTTTCTGAGATAATCTTGGTGGTTTTTCTGTGAGAAGTATGAAGAATCATCGAAATCGTTCTTTTGGAGCTATTTTATGCGAGAAACTCGTTATCTGGTATTTTCACCACTCCACAGTGCGTTTGATATGCAGAACCGGAGATATCTTGTTTTTCGAGGGGCTTCAAACTGAGATATGCATTTTCTGCGATAATCTTGGTGACGCTTCTGTGAGAAGTATGCAGAATCATCGAAATCGCTCTTTTGGAGCTATTTAATGCGAGGAACACGTTATCTGGTGTTGTCACCACTCCACAGTGCCTATGATATGCAGAACCGGAGATATCTTGGTTTTCGTGGGGTTTCAAGCTGAGATATGCATTTTCTGGAATAATCTTGGTGGTTCTTCGGTGAGAAGTATGCAGAATCATCGAAATCGCTCTTTTAGAGCTATTTAATGCGAGACACACGTTATCTGGTGTTTTCACCACTCCACAGTGCGTTTGATATGCAGAACCGGGGATATCTTGGTTTTCGTGGGGCTTCAAGCTGAGATATGCATTTTCTGCGATAATCTTGGTGGTTCTTCGGTGAGAAGTATGCAGAACCATCGAAATCGCTCTTTTGGAGCTATTTAATGCGAGAAACGCGTTATCTGGTGTTTTCACCACTCCACAGTGCGTTTGATATGCTGAACCGGAGATATCTTTGTTTTCGTGGGGCTTCAAGCTGAGATATGCATTTTCTGCGATAATCATGGTGACGCTTCTGTGAGAAGTATGCAGGATCATCGAAATCGCTCTTTTGGAGATATTTAATGCGAGGGCCACGTTATCTGGTGTTTTCACCACTCTACAGTGCGTTTGATATGCAGAACTGGAGATATTTTGGTTTTCGAGGGGCTTCAAGCTGAGATATGCATTTTCTGGAACAATCACAGTGGTTCTTCTGTGAGAAGTATGCAGAATAATCGAAATGGCTCTTTTGGAGCTATTTAATGCGACAAACACGTTATCTGGTGTTTTCACCACTCCATAGTGCGTCTGATATGCAGAACCGCAGATATCTTGGTTTTCGTGGGGTTTCAAGCTCAGATATGCATTTTCTGAGATAATCTTGGTGGTTTTTCTGTGAGAAGTATGAAGAATCATCGAAATCGTTCTTTTGGAGCTATTTTATGCGAGAAACTCGTTATCTGGTATTTTCACCACTCCAGAGTGCGTTTAAATACGCAGAACCTGCAATATCTTGGTTTTCGTGGGGTTTCAAGCGGAGATATGCATTTTCTGGGATAATCTTGGCGGTTCTTCTGTGAGAAGTATGCAGAATCATCGAAATCGCTCTGTTGGAGCTTTTTAATGCGAGACACACGTTATCTGGTGTTTTCACCACTCCACAGTGCGTTAGATATGCAGAACCGCAGATATCTTGGTTTTCGAGGGGTTTCAAGCTGAGATATGCATTTTCTGGGACAATCTTGGTGGTTCTTCTGTGAGTAGCATGCAGAATCATCGAAACCGCACTTTTGAAGCAATTTAAGGCGAGAAACACGTTATCTGGTGTTTTCACCACTCCACAGTGCGTGTGATATGCAGAACCGGAGATATCTTGGTTTTCGTGGGGTTTCAAGCTGAGATATGCATTTTCTGGGATAAACTTGGTGGTTCTTCGGTGAGAAGTATGCAGAATCATCGAAATCGATCTTTTGGAGCTATTTAAGGCGAGAAACTAGTTATCGGTTGTTTTCACCACTCCAGAGTGCGTTTGATATGCACAACCGGACATATCCTGGTTTTCGTGGGGTTTCAAGCTGAGATATGCATTTGCTAGGATAAACTTGGTGGTTCTTCTGTGAGAAGTATGCAGAATCTTCGAAATCGCTCTTTTGGAGCTATTTTTGGCGAGAAACACGTTATCTGGTGTTTTCATCACTCCACAGTGCGTTTGATATGCAGAACCGGAGATATCTTGGTTTTCGAGGGGCTTCAAACTGAGATATGCATTTTCTGGGATAATCTTGGTGGTTCTTCTGTGAGAAGTATGCAAAATCATCGAAATCGCTCTTTTGGAGCTATTTTTGGCGAGAAACACGTTATCTGGTGTTTTCACCACTCTACAGTGCGTTTGATATGCACAACCGGAGATATCCTGGTTTTCGTGGGGTTTCAAGCTGAGATATGCATTTTCTGGGATAAACTTGGTGGTTCTTCTGTGAGAAGTATGCAAAATCATCGAAATCGCTCTTTTGGAGCTATTTTTGGCGAGAAACACGTTATCTGGTGTTTTCACCACTCCACAGTGCGTTTGATATGCAGAACCGGAGATATCTTGGTTTTCGTGGGGTTTTAAGCTGAGATATGCATTTTCTGGGACAATCACAGTGGTTCTTCTGTGAGAAGGATGCAGAATAATCGAAATGGCTCTATTGGAGCTATTTAATGCGACAAACACGTTATCTGGTGTTTTCATCACTCCATAGTGCGTCTGATATGCAGAACCGGAGTTATCTTCGTTTTCGTGGGGTTTCAAGCTGAGCTATGCATTTTCTGTGATAATCTTGGTGGTTCTTCTGTGAGAAGTATGCAGAATCATCGAAATCGCTCTTTTGGAGCTATTTAATGCGACAAACACGTTATCTGGTGTTTTCACCACTCCACAGTGCGTTTGATATGCTGAACCGGAGTTATCTTTGTTTTCGTGAGGCTTCAAGCTGAGATATGCATTTTCTGCCATAATCTTGGTGAGGCTGCTGTGAGAAGTATGCAGAATCATCGAAATCGCTCTTTTGGAGCTATTTTTGGCCAGAAACACGTTATCTGGTGTTTTCACCACTCCACAGTGCGTTTGATATGCACAACCGGACATATCCTGGTTTTCGTGGGGTTTCAAGCTGAGATATGCATTTGCTAGGATAAACTTGGTGGTTCTTCTGTGAGAAGTATGCAGAATCTTCGAAATCGCTCTTTTGGAGCTATTTTTGGCGAGAAACACGTTATCTGGTGTTTTCATCACTCCACAGTGCGTTTGATATGCAGAACCGGAGATATCTTGGTTTTCGAGCGGCTTCAAACTGAGATATGCATTTTCTGGGACAATCACAGTGGTTCTTCTGTGAGAAGGATGCAGAATAATCGAAATGGCTCTTTTGGAGCTATTTAATGCGACAAACACGTTATCTGGTGTTTTCATCACTCCATAGTGCGTCTGATATGCAGAACCGCAGATATCTTGGTTTTCGTGGGATTTCAAGTTGAGATATGCATTTTCTGTGATAATCTTGGTGGATCTTCTGTGAGAAGTATGCAGAATCATCGAAATCGCTCTTTTGGAGCTATTTTTGGCGAGAAACACGTTATCTGGTGTTTTCACCACTCCACAGTGCGTTTGATATGCAGAACCGGAGATATCTTGTTTTTCGAGGGGCTTCAAACTGAGATATGCATTTTCTGCGATAATCTTGGTGACGCTTCTGTGAGAAGTATGCAGAATCATCGAAATCGCTCTTTTGGAGCTATTTAATGCGAGGAACACGTTATCTGGTGTTGTCACCACTCCACAGTGCCTATGATATGCAGAACCGGAGATATCTTGGTTTTCGTGGGGTTTCAAGCTGAGATATGCATTTTCTGGAATAATCTTGGTGGTTCTTCGGTGAGAAGTATGCAGAATCATCGAAATCGCTCTTTTAGAGCTATTTAATGCGAGACACACGTTATCTGGTGTTTTCACCACTCCACAGTGCGTTTGATATGCAGAACCGGGGATATCTTGGTTTTCGTGGGGCTTCAAGCTGAGATATGCATTTTCTGCGATAATCTTGGTGGTTCTTCGGTGAGAAGTATGCAGAACCATCGAAATCGCTCTTTTGGAGCTATTTAATGCGAGAAACGCGTTATCTGGTGTTTTCACCACTCCACAGTGCGTTTGATATGCTGAACCGGAGATATCTTTGTTTTCGTGGGGCTTCAAGCTGAGATATGCATTTTCTGCGATAATCATGGTGACGCTTCTGTGAGAAGTATGCAGGATCATCGAAATCGCTCTTTTGGAGATATTTAATGCGAGGGCCACGTTATCTGGTGTTTTCACCACTCTACAGTGCGTTTGATATGCAGAACTGGAGATATTTTGGTTTTCGAGGGGCTTCAAGCTGAGATATGCATTTTCTGGAACAATCACAGTGGTTCTTCTGTGAGAAGTATGCAGAATAATCGAAATGGCTCTTTTGGAGCTATTTAATGCGACAAACACGTTATCTGGTGTTTTCACCACTCCATAGTGCGTCTGATATGCAGAACCGCAGATATCTTGGTTTTCGTGGGGTTTCAAGCTCAGATATGCATTTTCTGAGATAATCTTGGTGGTTTTTCTGTGAGAAGTATGAAGAATCATCGAAATCGTTCTTTTGGAGCTATTTTATGCGAGAAACTCGTTATCTGGTATTTTCACCACTCCACAGTGCGTTTGATATGCAGAACCGGAGATATCTTGTTTTTCGAGGGGCTTCAAACTGAGATATGCATTTTCTGCGATAATCTTGGTGACGCTTCTGTGAGAAGTATGCAGAATCATCGAAATCGCTCTTTTGGAGCTATTTAATGCGAGGAACACGTTATCTGGTGTTGTCACCACTCCACAGTGCCTATGATATGCAGAACCGGAGATATCTTGGTTTTCGTGGGGTTTCAAGCTGAGATATGCATTTTCTGGAATAATCTTGGTGGTTCTTCGGTGAGAAGTATGCAGAATCATCGAAATCGCTCTTTTAGAGCTATTTAATGCGAGACACACGTTATCTGGTGTTTTCACCACTCCACAGTGCGTTTGATATGCAGAACCGGGGATATCTTGGTTTTCGTGGGGCTTCAAGCTGAGATATGCATTTTCTGCGATAATCTTGGTGGTTCTTCGGTGAGAAGTATGCAGAACCATCGAAATCGCTCTTTTGGAGCTATTTAATGCGAGAAACGCGTTATCTGGTGTTTTCACCACTCCACAGTGCGTTTGATATGCTGAACCGGAGATATCTTTGTTTTCGTGGGGCTTCAAGCTGAGATATGCATTTTCTGCGATAATCATGGTGACGCTTCTGTGAGAAGTATGCAGGATCATCGAAATCGCTCTTTTGGAGATATTTAATGCGAGGGCCACGTTATCTGGTGTTTTCACCACTCTACAGTGCGTTTGATATGCAGAACTGGAGATATTTTGGTTTTCGAGGGGCTTCAAGCTGAGATATGCATTTTCTGGAACAATCACAGTGGTTCTTCTGTGAGAAGTATGCAGAATAATCGAAATGGCTCTTTTGGAGCTATTTAATGCGACAAACACGTTATCTGGTGTTTTCACCACTCCATAGTGCGTCTGATATGCAGAACCGCAGATATCTTGGTTTTCGTGGGGTTTCAAGCTCAGATATGCATTTTCTGAGATAATCTTGGTGGTTTTTCTGTGAGAAGTATGAAGAATCATCGAAATCGTTCTTTTGGAGCTATTTTATGCGAGAAACTCGTTATCTGGTATTTTCACCACTCCAGAGTGCGTTTAAATACGCAGAACCTGCAATATCTTGGTTTTCGTGGGGTTTCAAGCTGAGATATGCATTTTCTGGGATAATCTTGGCGGTTCTTCTGTGAGAAGTATGCAGAATCATCGAAATCGCTCTGTTGGAGCTTTTTAATGCGAGACACACGTTATCTGGTGTTTTCACCACTCCACAGTGCGTTAGATATGCAGAACCGCAGATATCTTGGTTTTCGAGGGGTTTCAAGCTGAGATATGCATTTTCTGGGACAATCTTGGTGGTTCTTCTGTGAGTAGCATGCAGAATCATCGAAACCGCACTTTTGAAGCAATTTAAGGCGAGAAACACGTTATCTGGTGTTTTCACCACTCCACAGTGCGTTTGATATGCAGAACCGGAGATATCTTGGTTTTCGTGGGGTTTCAAGCTGAGATATGCATTTTCTGGGATAAACTTGGTGGTTCTTCGGTGAGAAGTATGCAGAATCATCGAAATCGCTCTTTTGCAGCAAATTAATGCGAGGAACACGTTATCCGGTGTTGTCACCACTCCACAGTCCGTTTGATATGCAGAACCGGAGATATCCTCGTTTTCGTGGGGTTTCAAGCTGAGATATGCATTTTCTGGGATAAACTTGGTGGTACTTCTGTGAGAAGTATGCAGAATCATCGAAACCGCTCTTTTGGAGCTATTTTATGAGAGAAACACGTTATCTGGAGTTTTCACCACTCCACAGTGCGTTTGATATGCAGAACAGGAGATATCTTGGTTTTCGTGGGGTTTCAAGATGAGATATGCATTTTCTGGGATAATCTTGGTGGTTCTTCGTTGAGAAGTATGCAGAATCATCGAAATCGCTCTGTTGGAGCTTTTTAATGCAAGAAACGCGTTATCTGGTGTGTTCACCACTCCACAGTGCGTTTGATATGCAGAACCGCAGATATCTTGGTTTTCGTGGGGTTTCAAGCTGAGATATGCATTTTCTGTGATAATCATGGTGGTTCTTCTGTGAGAAGTATGTAGAATCATCGAAATCGCTCTTTTGGAGCTATTTAAGGCGGGAAACTCGTTATCTGTTGTTTTCACCACTCCAGAGTGCGTTTGATATGCACAGCCGCAGATATCCTGGTTTTCGTGGGGTTTCAAGCTGAGATATGCATTTTCTGGGATAATCTTGGCGGATCTTCTGTGAGAAGTATGCAGAATCATCGAAATTGCTCTTTTGGAGCTATTTAATGCGAGACACACGTTTTCTGGTGTTTTCACCACTCCACAGTGCCTTTGATATGCAGAACCGGAGATATCTTGGTTTTCGTGGGGTTTCAAGCTGAGATATGCATTTTCTGGGATAAACTTGGTGGTTCTTCGGTGAGAAGTATGCAGAATCATCGAAACCGCTCTTTTGGAGCTATTTTATGAGAAAAACACGTTATCTGGGGTTTTCACCACTCCACAGTAGGTTTGATATGCAGAACCGGAGATATCTTGGTTTTCGAGGGGCTTCAAACTGAGATATGCATTTTCTGGGATACTCTTGGTGGTTCTTCCTTGAGGAGTATGCAGAATCATCGAAAACGCTCTTTTGGAGCTATTTTATGCGAGAAACTCGTTATCTGGTATTTTCACCACTCCAGAGTGCGTTTTATACGCAGAACCTGCGATATCTTGGTTTTCGTGGGGTTTCAAGCTGAGATATGCATTTTCTGGGATAATCTTGGCGGTTCTTCTGTGATAAGTATGCAGAATCATCGAAATCGCTCTTTTGGAGCTATTTAATGCGAGAAACACGTTATCTGGTGTTTTCACCACTCCACAGTGGGTTTGATATGCAGAACCGCAGATATCTTGGTTTTCGTGGGGTTTGAAGCTGAGATATGCATTTTCTGCGATAAGCTTGGTGAGGCTTCTGTGAGATGTATGCAGAATAATCGAAATCGCTCTTTTGGAGCTATTTAATGCGAGACACACGTTATCTGGAGTTTTCACCACTCCACAGTGCGTTTGATATGCAGAACCGGAGATATCTTGGTTTTCGTGGGGTTTCAAGCTGAGATATGCATTTTCTGGCATAATCTTGGTGGTTCTTCGTTGAGAAGTATGCAGAATCATCGAAATCGCTCTGTTGGAGCTTTTTAATGCAAGAAACGCGTTATCTGGTGTTTTAACCACTCCACAGTGCGTCTGATATGCAGAACCGGAGATATCTTGGTTTTCGTGGGGCTTCAAGCTGAGATATGCATTTTCTGCGATAATCTTGGTGACGCTTCTGTGAGAAGTATGCAGAATCATCGAAATCGCTCTTTTGGAGCTATTTTACGCGAGAAACTCGTTATCTGTTGTTTTCACCACTCCAGAGTGCGTTTGATATGCAGAACCGGCGATACCTTGGTTTTCGTGGGGTTTCAAGCTGAGATGTGCATTTTCTGGGATAATCTTGGCGGTTCTTCTGTGATAAGTATGCAGATTCAT
Organism: Anthophora plumipes; assembly: GCA_951804975.1. Taxonomy (NCBI): domain Eukaryota; kingdom Metazoa; phylum Arthropoda; class Insecta; order Hymenoptera; family Apidae; genus Anthophora; species Anthophora plumipes. The sequence continues at coordinate 1,396,134 of CATORF010000924.1, read as the reverse complement.
CGAAATCGCTCTTTGGAAGCTATTTAAGGCGAGAAATACGTTATCTGGTGTTTTCACCACTCCACAGGGCGTTAGATATGCAGAACCGCAGATATCTTGGTTTTCGAGGGGTTTCAAGTTGAGATATGCATTTTCTGGGATAATCTTGGTGGTTCTTCTGTGAGAAGTATGCAGAATCATGGAAATCGCTCTTTTGGAGCTATTTAATGCGAGAAACACGTTATCTGGTGTTTTCACCACTCCACAGTGCGTTTGATATGCAGAACCAGCGATACCTTGGTTTTCGTGGGGTTTCAAGCTGAGATATGCATTTTCTGGGACACTCTTGGTGGTTCTTCTGTGAGGAGTATGCAGAATCATCGAAACCGCCCTTTTGGAGCTATTTTATGCGAGAAACTCGTTATCTGTTGTTTTCACCACTCCAGAGTGCGTTTGATATGCACAACCGGAGATATCCTGGTTTTCGTGGGGTTTCCAGCTGAAATATGCATTTTCTGGGATAATCTTGGCGGTTCTTCGGTGAGAAGTATGCAGAACCATCGAAATCGCTCTTTTGGAGCTATTTAATGCGAGAAACGCGTTATCTGGTGTGTTCACCACTCCACAGTGCGTTTGATATGCAGAACCGCAGATATCTTGGTTTTCGTGGGGTTTCAAGCTGAGATATGCATTTTCTGTGATAATCATGGTGGTTCTTCTGTGAGAAGTATGTAGAATCATCGAAATCGCTCTTTTGGAGCTATTTAAGGCGGGAAACTCGTTATCTGTTGTTTTCACCACTCCAGAGTGCGTTTGATATGCACAGCCGCAGATATCCTGGTTTTCGTGGGGTTTCAAGCTGAGATATGCATTTTCTGGGATAATCTTGGCGGATCTTCTGTGAGAAGTATGCAGAATCATCGAAATCGCTCTTTTGGAGCTATTTAAAGCGAGACACACGTTTTCTGGTGTTTTCACCACTCCACAGTGCCTTGGATATGCAGAACCGGAGATATCTTGGTTTTCGTGGGGTTTCAAGCTGAGATATGCATTTTCTGGGATAAACTTGGTGGTTCTTCGGTGAGAAGTATGCAGAATCATCGAAACCGCTCTTTTGGAGCTATTTTATGAGAAAAACACGTTATCTGGGGTTTTCACCACTCCACAGTAGGGTTGATATGCAGAACCGGAGATATCTTGGTTTTCGAGGGGCTTCAAACTGAGATATGCATTTTCTGGGATACTCTTGGTGGTTCTTCCTTGAGGAGTATGCAGAATCATCGAAACCGCTCTTTTGGAGCTATTTTATGCGAGAAACTCGTTATCTGGTATTTTCACCACTCCAGAGTGCGTTTCATACGCAGAACCTGCGATATCTTGGTTTTCGTGGGGTTTCAAGCTGAGATATGCATTTTCTGGGATAATCTTGGCGGTTCTTCTGTGATAAGTATGCAGAATCATCGAAATCGCTCTTTTGGAGCTATTTAATGCGAGAAACACGTTATCTGGTGTTTTCACCACTCCACAGTGCGTTTGATATGCAGAACCGCAGATATCTTGGTTTTCGTGGGGTTTGAAGCTGAGATATGCATTTTCTGCGATAAGCTTGGTGAGGCTTCTGTGAGATGTATGCAGAATAATCGAAATCGCTCTTTGGAGCTATTTAATGCCAGACACACGTTATCTGGAGTTTTCACGACTCCACAGTGCGTTTGATATGCAGAACCGGAGATATCTTGGTTTTCGTGGGGTTTCAAGCTGAGATATGCATTTTCTGGGATAATCTTGGTGGTTCTTCGTTGAGAAGTATGCAGAATCATCGAAATCGCTCTGTTGGAGCTTTTTAATGCAAGAAACGCGTTATCTGGTGTTTTCACCACTCCACAGTGCGTCTGATATGCAGAACCGGAGATATCTTGGTTTTCGTGGGGCTTCAAGCTGAGATATGCATTTTCTGCGATAATCTTGGTGACGCTTCTGTGAGAAGTATGCAGAATCATCGAAATCGCTCTTTTGGAGCTATTTTACGCGAGAAACTCGTTATCTGTTGTTTTCACCACTCCAGAGTGCGTTTGATATGCAGAACCGGCGATACCTTGGTTTTCGTGGGGTTTCAAGCTGAGATATGCATTTTCTGCGATAATCTTGGTGACGCTTCTGTGAGAAGTATGCAGAATCATCGAAATCGCTCTTTTGGAGCTATTTTACGCGAGAAACTCGTTATCTGTTGTTTTCACCACTCCAGAGTGCGTTTGATATGCAGAACCGGCGATACCTTGGTTTTCGTGGGGTTTCAAGCTGAGATATGCATTTTCTGGGATAATCTTGGCGGTTCTTCTGTGATAAGTATGCAGATTCATCGAAATCGCTCTTTGGATGCTATTTAAGGCGAGAAATACGTTATCTGGTGTTTTCACCACTCCACAGGGCGTCAGATATGCAGAACCGCAGATATCTTGGTTTTCGAGGGGTTTCAAGTTGAGATATGCATTTTCTGGGATAATCTTGGTGCTTCTTCTGTGAGAAGTATGCAGAATCATGGAAATCGCTCTTTTGGAGCTATTTAATGCGAGAAACACGTTATCTGGTGTTTTCACCACTCCACAGTGTGTTTGATATGCAGAACCAGCGATACGTTGGTTTTCGTGGGGTTTCAAGCTGAGATATGCATTTTCTGCGATAATCTTGGTGAGGCTTCTGTGATAAGTATGCAGTATCATCGAAATCGCTCTTTTGGAGCTATTTAATGCGAGACACACGTTTTCTAGTGTTTTGACCACTCCACAGTTCCTTTGATATGCAGAACCGGAGATATCTTGGTTTTCGTGGGGTTTCAAGCTGAGATATGCATTTTCTGGGATAATCTTGGTGGTTCTTCGTTGAGAAGTATGCAGAATCATCGAAATCGCTCTTTTGGAGCTATTTTTGGCCAGAAACGCGATATCTGGTGTTTTCACCACTCCACAGTGCGTTTGATATGCAGAACCGGAGATATCTTGGTTTTCGAGGGGCTCCAAACTGAGATATGCATTTTCTGGGATACTCTTGGTGATTCTTCTGTGAGGAGTATGCAGTGTCATCGAAACCGCTCTTTTGGAGCTATTTTACGCGAGAAACTCGTTATCTGTTGTTTTCACCACTCCAGAGTGGGTATAAATACGCAGAACCTGCGATATCTTGGTTTTCGTGGGGTTTCAAGCTGAGATATGCATTTTCTGGGATAATCTTGGCGGTTCTTCTGTGAGAAGTATGCAGAATCATCGAAATCGCTCTTTTGGAGCTATTTAAGGCGGGAAACACGTTATCTGGTGTTTTCACCACTCCAGAGTGCGTTTGATATGCAGAACCGGCGATATCTTGTTTTTCGTGGGGCTTCAAGCTCAGATATGCATTTTCTGGGATAATCTTGGTGGTTCTTCTTAGAGAAGTATGCAGATTCATCGAAACCGCTCTTTTGGAGCTATTTTACGCGAGAAATTCGTTATCTGTTGTTTTCACCACTCCAGAGTGCGTTTGATACGCAGAACCTGCGATATCTTGGTTTTCGTGGGGTTTCAAGCTGCGATATGCATTTTCTGGGATAATCTTGGCGGATCTTCTGTGAGAAGTATGCAGAATCATCGAAATCGCTCTTTTGGAGCTATTTAATGCGAGACACACGTTTTCTGGTGTTTTCACCACTCCACAGTGCCTTTGATATGCAGAACCGGAGATATCTTGGTTTTCGTGGGGTTTCAAGCTGAGATATGCATTTTCTGGGATAAACTTGGTGGTTCTTCGGTGAGAAGTATGCAGAATCATCGAAACCGCTCTTTTGGAGCTATTTTATGAGAAAAACACGTTATCTGGGGTTTTCACCACTCCACAGTAGGGTTGATATGCAGAACCGGAGATATCTTGGTTTTCGAGGGGCTTCAAACTGAGATATGCATTTTCTGGGATACTCTTGGTGGTTCTTCCTTGAGGAGTATGCAGAATCATCGAAACCGCTCTTTTGGAGCTATTTTATGCGAGAAACTCGTTATCTGGTATTTTCACCACTCCAGAGTGCGTTTCATACGCAGAACCTGCGATATCTTGGTTTTCGTGGGGTTTCAAGCTGAGATATGCATTTTCTGGGATAATCTTGGCGGTTCTTCTGTGATAAGTATGCAGAATCATCGAAATCGCTCTTTTGGAGCTATTTAATGCGAGAAACACGTTATCTGGTGTTTTCACCACTCCACAGTGCGTTTGATATGCAGAACCGCAGATATCTTGGTTTTCGTGGGGTTTGAAGCTGAGATATGCATTTTCTGCGATAAGCTTGGTGAGGCTTCTGTGAGATGTATGCAGAATAATCGAAATCGCTCTTTGGAGCTATTTAATGCCAGACACACGTTATCTGGAGTTTTCACGACTCCACAGTGCGTTTGATATGCAGAACCGGAGATATCTTGGTTTTCGTGGGGTTTCAAGCTGAGATATGCATTTTCTGGGATAATCTTGGTGGTTCTTCGTTGAGAAGTATGCAGAATCATCGAAATCGCTCTGTTGGAGCTTTTTAATGCAAGAAACGCGTTATCTGGTGTTTTCACCACTCCACAGTGCGTCTGATATGCAGAACCGGAGATATCTTGGTTTTCGTGGGGCTTCAAGCTGAGATATGCATTTTCTGCGATAATCTTGGTGACGCTTCTGTGAGAAGTATGCAGAATCATCGAAATCGCTCTTTTGGAGCTATTTTACGCGAGAAACTCGTTATCTGTTGTTTTCACCACTCCAGAGTGCGTTTGATATGCAGAACCGGCGATACCTTGGTTTTCGTGGGGTTTCAAGCTGAGATATGCATTTTCTGCGATAATCTTGGTGACGCTTCTGTGAGAAGTATGCAGAATCATCGAAATCGCTCTTTTGGAGCTATTTTACGCGAGAAACTCGTTATCTGTTGTTTTCACCACTCCAGAGTGCGTTTGATATGCAGAACCGGCGATACCTTGGTTTTCGTGGGGTTTCAAGCTGAGATATGCATTTTCTGGGATAATCTTGGCGGTTCTTCTGTGATAAGTATGCAGATTCATCGAAATCGCTCTTTGGATGCTATTTAAGGCGAGAAATACGTTATCTGGTGTTTTCACCACTCCACAGGGCGTCAGATATGCAGAACCGCAGATATCTTGGTTTTCGAGGGGTTTCAAGTTGAGATATGCATTTTCTGGGATAATCTTGGTGCTTCTTCTGTGAGAAGTATGCAGAATCATGGAAATCGCTCTTTTGGAGCTATTTAATGCGAGAAACACGTTATCTGGCGTTTTCACCACTCCACAGTGTGTTTGATATGCAGAACCAGCGATACGTTGGTTTTCGTGGGGTTTCAAGCTGAGATATGCATTTTCTGCGATAATCTTGGTGAGGCTTCTGTGATAAGTATGCAGTATCATCGAAATCGCTCTTTTGGAGCTATTTAATGCGAGACACACGTTTTCTAGTGTTTTGACCACTCCACAGTTCCTTTGATATGCAGAACCGGAGATATCTTGGTTTTCGTGGGGTTTCAAGCTGAGATATGCATTTTCTGGGATAATCTTGGTGGTTCTTCGTTGAGAAGTATGCAGAATCATCGAAATCGCTCTTTTGGAGCTATTTTTGGCCAGAAACGCGATATCTGGTGTTTTCACCACTCCACAGTGCGTTTGATATGCAGAACCGGAGATATCTTGGTTTTCGAGGGGCTCCAAACTGAGATATGCATTTTCTGGGATACTCTTGGTGATTCTTCTGTGAGGAGTATGCAGTGTCATCGAAACCGCTCTTTTGGAGCTATTTTACGCGAGAAACTCGTTATCTGTTGTTTTCACCACTCCAGAGTGGGTATAAATACGCAGAACCTGCGATATCTTGGTTTTCGTGGGGTTTCAAGCTGAGATATGCATTTTCTGGGATAATCTTGGCGGTTCTTCTGTGAGAAGTATGCAGAATCATCGAAATCGCTCTTTTGGAGCTATTTAAGGCGGGAAACACGTTATCTGGTGTTTTCACCACTCCAGAGTGCGTTTGATATGCAGAACCGGCGATATCTTGTTTTTCGTGGGGCTTCAAGCTCAGATATGCATTTTCTGGGATAATCTTGGTGGTTCTTCTTAGAGAAGTATGCAGATTCATCGAAACCGCTCTTTTGGAGCTATTTTACGCGAGAAATTCGTTATCTGTTGTTTTCACCACTCCAGAGTGCGTTTGATACGCAGAACCTGCGATATCTTGGTTTTCGTGGGGTTTCAAGCTGCGATATGCATTTTCTGGGATAATCTTGGCGGATCTTCTGTGAGAAGTATGCAGAATCATCGAAATCGCTCTTTTGGAGCTATTTAATGCGAGACACACGTTTTCTGGTGTTTTCACCACTCCACAGTGCCTTTGATATGCAGAACCGGAGATATCTTGGTTTTCGTGGGGTTTCAAGCTGAGATATGCATTTTCTGGGATAAACTTGGTGGTTCTTCGGTGAGAAGTATGCAGAATCATCGAAACCGCTCTTTTGGAGCTATTTTATGAGAAAAACACGTTATCTGGGGTTTTCACCACTCCACAGTAGGTTTGATATGCAGAACCGGAGATATCTTGGTTTTCGAGGGGCTTCAAACTGAGATATGCATTTTCTGGGATACTCTTGGTGGTTCTTCCTTGAGGAGTATGCAGAATCATCGAAACCGCTCTTTTGGAGCTATTTTATGCGAGAAACTCGTTATCTGGTATTTTCACCACTCCAGAGTGCGTTTTATACGCAGAACCTGCGATATCTTGGTTTTCGTGGGGTTTCAAGCTGAGATATGCATTTTCTGGGATAATCTTGGCGGTTCTTCTGTGATAAGTATGCAGAATCATCGAAATCGCTCTTTTGGAGCTATTTAATGCGAGAAACACGTTATCTGGTGTTTTCACCACTCCACAGTGGGTTTGATATGCAGAACCGCAGATATCTTGGTTTTCGTGGGGTTTGAAGCTGAGATATGCATTTTCTGCGATAAGCTTGGTGAGGCTTCTGTGAGATGTATGCAGAATAATCGAAATCGCTCTTTTGGAGCTATTTAATGCGAGACACACGTTATCTGGAGTTTTCACCACTCCACAGTGCGTTTGATATGCAGAACCGGAGATATCTTGGTTTTCGTGGGGTTTCAAGCTGAGATATGCATTTTCTGGCATAATCTTGGTGGTTCTTCGTTGAGAAGTATGCAGAATCATCGAAATCGCTCTGTTGGAGCTTTTTAATGCAAGAAACGCGTTATCTGGTGTTTTAACCACTCCACAGTGCGTCTGATATGCAGAACCGGAGATATCTTGGTTTTCGTGGGGCTTCAAGCTGAGATATGCATTTTCTGCGATAATCTTGGTGACGCTTCTGTGAGAAGTATGCAGAATCATCGAAATCGCTCTTTTGGAGCTATTTTACGCGAGAAACTCGTTATCTGTTGTTTTCACCACTCCAGAGTGCGTTTGATATGCAGAACCGGCGATACCTTGGTTTTCGTGGGGTTTCAAGCTGAGATATGCATTTTCTGCGATAATCTTGGTGACGCTTCTGTGAGAAGTATGCAGAATCATCGAAATCGCTCTTTTGGAGCTATTTTACGCGAGAAACTCGTTATCAGTTGTTTTCACCACTCCAGAGTGCGTTTGATATGCAGAACCGGCGATACCTTGGTTTTCGTGGGGTTTCAAGCTGAGATGTGCATTTTCTGGGATAATCTTGGCGGTTCTTCTGTGATAAGTATGCAGATTCATCGAAATCGCTCTTTGGAAGCTATTTAAGGCGAGAAATACGTTATCTGGTGTTTTCACCACTCCACAGGGCGTTAGATATGCAGAACCGCAGATATCTTGGTTTTCGAGGGGTTTCAAGTTGAGATATGCATTTTCTGGGATAATCTTGGTGGTTCTTCTGTGAGAAGTATGCAGAATCATGGAAATCGCTCTTTTGGAGCTATTTAATGCGAGAAACACGTTATCTGGTGTTTTCACCACTCCACAGTGCGTTTGATATGCAGAACCAGCGATACCTTGGTTTTCGTGGGGTTTCAAGCTGAGATATGCATTTTCTGCGATAATCTTGGTGAGGCTTCTGTGATAAGTATGCAGTATCATCGAAATCGCTCTTTTGGAGCTATTTAATGCGAGACACACGTTTTCTGGTGTTTTGACCACTCCACAGTTCCTTTGATATGCAGAACCGGAGATATCTTGGTTTTCGTGGGGTTTCAAGCTGAGATATGCATTTTCTGGGATAATCTTGGTGGTTCTTCGTTGAGAAGTATGCAGAATCATCGAAATCGCTCTTTTGGAGCTATTTTTGGCCAGAAACGCGTTATCTGGTGTTTTCACCACTCCACAGTGCGTTTGATATGCAGAACCGGAGATATCTTGGTTTTCGAGGGGCTCCAAACTGAGATATGCATTTTCTGGGATACTCTTGGTGATTCTTCTGTGAGGAGTATGCAGTGTCATCGAAACCGCTCTTTTGGAGCTATTTTACGCGAGAAACTCGTTATCTGTTGTTTTCACCACTCCAGAGTGCGTATAAATACGCAGAACCTGCGATATCTTGGTTTTCGTGGGGTTTCAAGCTGAGATATGCATTTTCTGGGATAATCTTGGCGGTTCTTCTGTGAGAAGTATGCAGAATCATCGAAATAGCTCTTTTGGAGCTATTTAAGGCGGGAAACACGTTATCTGGTGTTTTCACCACTCCAGAGTGCGTTTGATATGCAGAACCGGCGATATCTTGGTTTTCGTGGGGCTTCAAGCTCAGATATGCATTTTCTGGGATAATCTTGGTGGTTCTTCTCAGAGAAGTATGCAGATTCATCGAAACCGCTCTTTTGGAGCTATTTTACGCGAGAAATTCGTTATCTGTTGTTTTCACCACTCCAGAGTGCGTTTGATACGCAGAACCTGCGATATCTTGGTTTTCGTGGGGTTTCAAGCTGAGATATGCATTTTCTGGGACACTCTTGGTGGTTCTTCTGTGAGGAGTATGCAGAATCATCGAAACCGCCCTTTTGGAGCTATTTTATGCGAGAAACTCGTTATCTGTTGTTTTCACCACTCCAGAGTGCGTTTGATATGCACAACCGGAGATATCCTGGTTTTCGTGGGGTTTCCAGCTGAAATATGCATTTTCTGGGATAATCTTGGCGGTTCTTCGGTGAGAAGTATGCAGAACCATCGAAATCGCTCTTTTGGAGCTATTTAATGCGAGAAACGCGTTATCTGGTGTGTTCACCACTCCACAGTGCGTTTGATATGCAGAACCGCAGATATCTTGGTTTTCGTGGGGTTTCAAGCTGAGATATGCATTTTCTGTGATAATCATGGTGGTTCTTCTGTGAGAAGTATGTAGAATCATCGAAATCGCTCTTTTGGAGCTATTTAAGGCGGGAAACTCGTTATCTGTTGTTTTCACCACTCCAGAGTGCGTTTGATATGCACAGCCGCAGATATCCTGGTTTTCGTGGGGTTTCAAGCTGAGATATGCATTTTCTGGGATAATCTTGGCGGATCTTCTGTGAGAAGTATGCAGAATCATCGAAATCGCTCTTTTGGAGCTATTTAATGCGAGACACACGTTTTCTGGTGTTTTCACCACTCCACAGTGCCTTGGATATGCAGAACCGGAGATATCTTGGTTTTCGTGGGGTTTCAAGCTGAGATATGCATTTTCTGGGATAAACTTGGTGGTTCTTCGGTGAGAAGTATGCAGAATCATCGAAACCGCTCTTTTGGAGCTATTTTATGAGAAAAACACGTTATCTGGGGTTCTCACCACTCCACAGTAGGGTTGATATGCAGAACCGGAGATATCTTGGTTTTCGAGGGGCTTCAAACTGAGATATGCATTTTCTGGGATACTCTTGGTGGTTCTTCCTTGAGGAGTATGCAGAATCATCGAAACCGCTCTTTTGGAGCTATTTTATGCGAGAAACTCGTTATCTGGTATTTTCACCACTCCAGAGTGCGTTTCATACGCAGAACCTGCGATATATTGGTTTTCGTGGGGTTTCAAGCTGAGATATGCATTTTCTGGGATAATCTTGGCGGTTCTTCTGTGATAAGTATGCAGAATCATCGAAATCGCTCTTTTGGAGCTATTTAATGCGAGAAACACGTTATCTGGTGTTTTCACCACTCCACAGTGCGTTTGATATGCAGAACCGCAGATATCTTGGTTTTCGTGGGGTTTGAAGCTGAGATATGCATTTTCTGCGATAAGCTTGGTGAGGCTTCTGTGAGATGTATGCAGAATAATCGAAATCGCTCTTTGGAGCTATTTAATGCGAGACACACGTTATCTGGAGTTTTCACCACTCCACAGTGCGTTTGATATGCAGAACCGGAGATATCTTGGTTTTCGTGGGGTTTCAAGCTGAGATATGCATTTTCTGGGATAATCTTGGTGGTTCTTCGTTGAGAAGTATGCAGAATCATCGAAATCGCTCTGTTGGAGCTTTTTAATGCAAGAAACGCGTTATCTGGTGTTTTCACCACTCCACAGTGCGTCTGATATGCAGAACCGGAGATATCTTGGTTTTCGTGGGGCTTCAAGCTGAGATATGCATTTTCTGCGATAATCTTGGTGACGCTTCTGTGAGAAGTATGCAGAATCATCGAAATCGCTCTTTTGGAGCTATTTTACGCGAGAAACTCGTTATCTGTTGTTTTCACCACTCCAGAGTGCGTTTGATATGCAGAACCGGCGATACCTTGGTTTTCGTGGGGTTTCAAGCTGAGATATGCATTTTCTGGGATAATCTTGGCGGTTCTTCTGTGATAAGTATGCAGATTCATCGAAATCGCTCTTTGGATGCTATTTAAGGCGAGAAATACGTTATCTGGTGTTTTCACCACTCCACAGGGCGTCAGATATGCAGAACCGCAGATATCTTGGTTTTCGAGGGGTTTCAAGTTGAGATATGCATTTTCTGGGATAATCTTGGTGCTTCTTCTGTGAGAAGTATGCAGAATCATGGAAATCGCTCTTTTGGAGCTATTTAATGCGAGAAACACGTTATCTGGTGTTTTCACCACTCCACAGTGTGTTTGATATGCAGAACCAGCGATACCTTGGTTTTCGTGGGGTTTCAAGCTGAGATATGCATTTTCTGCGATAATCTTGGTGAGGCTTCTGTGATAAGTATGCAGTATCATCGAAATCGCTCTTTTGGAGCTATTTAATGCGAGACACACGTTTTCTGGTGTTTTGACCACTCCACAGTTCCTTTGATATGCAGAACCGGAGATATCTTGGTTTTCGTGGGGTTTCAAGCTGAGATATGCATTTTCTGGGATAATCTTTGTGGTTCTTCGTTGAGAAGTATGCAGAATCATCGAAATCGCTCTTTTGGAGCTATTTTTGGCCAGAAACGCGATATCTGGTGTTTTCACCACTCCACAGTGCGTTTGATATGCAGAACCGGAGATATCTTGGTTTTCGAGGGGCTCCAAAACTGAGATATGCATTTTCTGGGATACTCTTGGTGATTCTTCTGTGAGGAGTATGCAGTGTCATCGAAACCGCTCTTTTGGAGCTATTTTACGCGAGAAACTCGTTATCTGTTGTTTTCACCACTCCAGAGTGGGTATAAATACGCAGAACCTGCGATATCTTGGTTTTCGTGGGGTTTCAAGCTGAGATATGCATTTTCTGGGATAATCTTGGCGGTTCTTCTGTGAGAAGTATGCAGAATCATCGAAATCGCTCTTTTGGAGCTATTTAATGCGAGACACACGTTATCGGGTGTTTTCACCACTCCACAGTGCGTTTGATATGCTGAATCGGAGATATCTTTGTTTTCGTGGGGCTTCAAGCTGAGATATGCATTTTCTGAGATAATCTTGGTGATGCTTCTGTGAGAAGTATGCAGAATCATCGAAATCGCTCTTTTGGAGCTATTTAATGCGAGAAACGCGTTATCTGGTGTTTTCACCACTCCACAGTGCGTTTGATATGCTGAATCGGAGATATCTTTGTTTTCGTGGGGCTTCAAGCTGAGATATGCATTTTCTGAGATAATCTTGGTGATGCTTCTGTGAGAAGTATGCAGAATCATCGAAATCGCTCTTTTGGAGATATTTAATGCGAGGGACACGTTATCTGGTGTTTTCACCACTCTACAGTGCGTTTGATATGCAGAACTGGAGATATCTTGGTTTTCGAGGGGCTTCAAGCTGAGATATGCATTTTCTGGGACAATCACAGTGGTTCTTCTGTGAGAAGTATGCAGAATAATCGAAATGGCTCTTTTGGAGCTATTTAATGCGACAAACACGTTATCTGGTGCTTTCACCACTCCATAGTGCGTCTGATATGCAGAACCGCAGATATCTTGGTTTTCGTGGGGTTTCAAGCTGAGATATGCATTTTCTGTGATAATCTTGGTGGTTTCTTCTGTGAGAAGGATGCAGAATCATCGAAATCGCTCTTTTGGAGCTATTTAAGGCGGGAAACTCGTTATCTGTTGTTTGCACCACTCCAGAGTGCGTTTGATATGCAGAACCGGAGATATCTTGGTTTTCGAGGGGCTCCAAACTGAGATATGCATTTTCTGGGATACTCTTGGTGATTCTTCTGTGAGGAGTATGCAGTGTCATCGAAACCGCTCTTTTGGAGCTATTTAAGGCGGGAAACTCGTTATCTGTTGTTTTCACCACTCCAGAGTGCGTTTGATATGCACAACCGGAGATATCCTGGTTTTCGTGGGGTTTCCAGCTGAAATATGCATTTTCTGGGATAATCTTGGCGGTTCTTCGGTGAGAAGTATGCAGAACCATCGAAATCGCTCTTTAGGAGCTATTTAATGCGAGAAACGCGTTATCTGGTGTTTTCACCACTCTACAGTGCGTTTGATATGCAGAACTGGAGATATCTTGGTTTTCGAGGGGCTTCAAGCTGAGATATGCATTTTCTGGGATAAACTTTGTGGTACTACTGTGAGAAGTATGCAGAATCATCGAAATCGCTCTTTTGGAGCTATTTAATGCGACAAACACGTTATCGGGTGTTTTAACCACTCCACAGTGCGTTTGATATGCTGAACCGGAGTTATCTTTGTTTTCGTGAGGCTTCAAGCTGAGATATGCATTTTCTGCCATAATCTTGGTGAGGCTGCTGTGAGAAGTATGCAGAATTATCGAAATCGCTCTTTTGGAGCTATTTTTGGCCAGAAACACGTTATCTGGTGTTTTCACCACACCACAGTGCGTTTGATATGCAGAACCGGAGATATCCTGGTTTTCGTGGGATTTCAAGCTGAGATATGCATTTTCTGGGATAATCTTGGTGGTTCTTCGTTGAGAAGTATGCAGAATCATCGAAATCGCTCTTTTGGAGCTATTTAAGGCGGGAAACTCGTTATCTGTTGTTTTCACCACTCCAGAGTGCGTTTGATATGCAGAACCGGAGATATCTTGGTTTTCGAGGGGCTTCAAACTGAGATATGCATTTTCTGGGATACTCTTGGTGGTTCTTCTGTGAGGAGTATGCAGTGTCATCGAAACCGCTCTTATGGAGCTATTTTACGCGAGAAACCCGTTATCTGTTGGTTTCACCACTCCAGAGTGCGTTTGATACGCAGAACCTGCGATATCTTGGCTTTCGTGGGGTTTCAAGCTGAGATATGCATTTTCTGGGATACTCTTGGTGGTTCTTCTGTGAGGAGTATGCAGAATCATCGAAATCGCTCTTTTGGAGCTATTTAATGCGAGAAACTCGTTATCTGTTGTTTTCACCACTCCAGAGTGCGTTTGATATGCAGAACCGGAGATATCTTGGTTTTCGTGGGGTTTCAAGCTGAGATATGCATTTTGTGGGATAAACTTGGTGGTTCTTCGGTGAGAAGTATGCAGAATCATCGTAATCGCTCTTTTGGAGATATTTAATGCGAGGGACACGTTATCTGGTGTTTTCACCACTCTACAGTGCGTTTGATATGCAGAACTGGAGATATCTTGGTTTTCGAGGGGCTTCAAGCTGAGATATGCATTTTCTGGGATAAACTTTGTGGTACTTCTGTGAGAAGTATGCAGAATCATCGAAATCGCTCTTTTGGAGCTATTTAATGCGACAAACACGTTATCTGGTGTTTTCACCACTCCACAGTGCGTTTGATATGCTGAACCGGAGTTATCTTTGTTTTCGTGAGGCTTCAAGCTGAGATATGCATTTTCTGCCAAAATCTTGGTGAGGCTGTTGTGAGAAGTATGCACAATCATCGAAATCGCTCTTTTGGAGATATTTAATGCGAGGGACACGTTATCTGGTGTTTTCACCACTCTACAGTGCGCTTGATATGCAGAACTGGAGATATCTTGGTTTTCGAGGGGCTTCAAGCTGAGATATGCATTTTCTGGGACAATCACAGTGGTTCTTCTGTGAGAAGTATGCAGAATAATCGAAATGGCTCTTTTGGAGCTATATAATGCGACAAACACGTTATCTGGTGCTTTCACCACTCCATAGTGCGTCTGATATGCAGAACCGCAGATATCTTGGTTTTCGTGGGGTTTCAAGCTGAGATATGCATTTTCTGTGATAATCTTGGTGGTTTCTTCTGTGAGAAGTATGCAGAATCATCGAAATCGCTCTTTTGGAGCTATTTAAGGCGGGAAACTCGTTATCTGTTGTTTTCACCACTCCAGAGTGCGTTTGATATGCAGAACCGGAGATATCTTGGTTTTCGAGGGGCTCCAAACTGAGATATGCATTTTCTGGGATACTCTTGGTGATTCTTCTGTGAGGAGTATGCAGTGTCATCGAAACCGCTCTTTTGGAGCTATTTAAGGCGGGAAACTCGTTATCTGTTGTTTTCACCACTCCAGAGTGCGTTTGATATGCACAACCGGAGATATCCTGGTTTTCGTGGGGTTTCCAGCTGAAATATGCATTTTCTGGGATAATCTTGGCGGTTCTTCGGTGAGAAGTATGCAGAACCATCGAAATCGCTCTTTTGGAGCTATTTTTGGCCAGAAACACGTTATCTGGTGTTTTCACCACTCCACAGTGCGTTTGATATGCAGAACCGGAGATATCTTGTTTTTCGTGGGGTTTCAAGCTGAGATATGCATTTTCTGGGATAATATTGGCGGTTCTTCTTAGAGAAGTATGCAGATTCATCGAAACCGCTCTTTTGGAGCTATTTTACGCGAGAAATTCGTTATCTGTTGTTTTCACCACTCCAGAGTGCGTTTGATACGCAGAACCTGCGATATCTTGGTTTTCGTGGGGTTTCAAGCTGAGATATGCATTTTCTGGGATAATATTGGCGGTTCTTCTGTGAGAAGTATGCAGAATCATCGAAATCGCTCTTTTGGAGCTATTTAAGGCGGGAAACACGTTATCTGGTGTTTTCACCACTCCAGAGTGCGTTTGATATGCAGAACCGGCGATATCTTGTTTTTCGTGGGGCTTCAAGCTCAGATATGCATTTTCTGGGATAATCTTGGTGGTTCTTCTTAGAGAAGTATGCAGATTCATCGAAACCGCTCTTTTGGAGCTATTTTACGCGAGAAATTCGTTATCTGTTGTTTTCACCACTCCAGAGTGCGTTTGATACGCAGAACCTGCGATATCTTGGCTTTCGTGGGGTTTCAAGCTGCGATATGCATTTTCTGGGATAATCTTGGCGGTTCTCCTGTGAGAAGTATGCAGAATCATCGAAATCGCTCTTTTGGAGCTATTTAATGCGAGACACACGTTATCGGGTGTTTTCACCACTCCACAGTGCGTTTGATATGCTGAATCGGAGATATCTTTGTTTTCGTGGGGCTTCAAGCTGAGATATGCATTTTCTGAGATAATCTTGGTGATGCTTCTGTGAGAAGTATGCAGAATCATCGAAATCGCTCTTTTGGAGCTATTTAATGCGAGAAACGCGTTATCTGGTGTTTTCACCACTCCACAGTGCGTTTGATATGCTGAATCGGAGATATCTTTGTTTTCGTGGGGCTTCAAGCTGAGATATGCATTTTCTGAGATAATCTTGGTGATGCTTCTGTGAGAAGTATGCAGAATCATCGAAATCGCTCTTTTGGAGATATTTAATGCGAGGGACACGTTATCTGGTGTTTTCACCACTCTACAGTGCGTTTGATATGCATAACTGGAGATATCTTGGTTTTCGAGGGGCTTCAAGCTGAGATATGCATTTTCTGGGACAATCACAGTGGTTCTTCTGTGAGAAGTATGCAGAATAATCGAAATGGCTCTTTTGGAGCTATTTAATGCGACAAACACGTTATCTGGTGCTTTCACCACTCCATAGTGCGTCTGATATGCAGAACCGCAGATATCTTGGTTTTCGTGGGGTTTCAAGCTGAGATATGCATTTTCTGTGATAATCTTGGTGGTTTCTTCTGTGAGAAGTATGCAGAATCATCGAAATCGCTCTTTTGGAGCTATTTAAGGCGGGAAACTCGTTATCTGTTGTTTGCACCACTCCAGAGTGCGTTTGATATGCAGAACCGGAGATATCTTGGTTTTCGAGGGGCTCCAAACTGAGATATGCATTTTCTGGGATACTCTTGGTGATTCTTCTGTGAGGAGTATGCAGTGTCATCGAAACCGCTCTTTTGGAGCTATTTAAGGCGGGAAACTCGTTATCTGTTGTTTTCACCACTCCAGAGTGCGTTTGATATGCACAACCGGAGATATCCTGGTTTTCGTGGGGTTTCCAGCTGAAATATGCATTTTCTGGGATAATCTTGGCGGTTCTTCGGTGAGAAGTATGCAGAACCATCGAAATCGCTCTTTTGGAGCTATTTAATGCGAGAAACGCGTTATCTGGTGTTTTCACCACTCTACAGTGCGTTTGATATGCTGAACCGGAGTTATCTTTGTTTTCGTGAGGCTTCAAGCTGAGATATGCATTTTCTGCCATAATCTTGGTGAGGCTGCTGTGAGAAGTATGCAGAATTATCGAAATCGCTCTTTTGGAGCTATTTTTGGCCAGAAACACGTTATCTGGTGTTTTCACCACACCACAGTGCGTTTGATATGCAGAACCGGAGATATCCTGGTTTTCGTGGGATTTCAAGCTGAGATATGCATTTTCTGGGATAATCTTGGTGGTTCTTCGTTGAGAAGTATGCAGAATCATCGAAATCGCTCTTTTGGAGCTATTTAAGGCGGGAAACTCGTTATCTGTTGTTTTCACCACTCCAGAGTGCGTTTGATATGCAGAACCGGAGATATCTTGGTTTTCGAGGGGCTTCAAACTGAGATATGCATTTTCTGGGATACTCTTGGTGGTTCTTCTGTGAGGAGTATGCAGTGTCATCGAAACCGCTCTTATGGAGCTATTTTACGCGAGAAACCCGTTATCTGTTGTTTTCACCACTCCAGAGTGCGTTTGATATGCAGAACCGGAGATATCTTGGTTTTCGTGGGGTTTCAAGCTGAGATATGCATTTTGTGGGATAAACTTGGTGGTTCTTCGGTGAGAAGTATGCAGAATCATCGTAATCGCTCTTTTGGAGATATTTAATGCGAGGGACACGTTATCTGGTGTTTTCACCACTCTACAGTGCGTTTGATATGCAGAACTGGAGATATCTTGGTTTTCGAGGGGCTTCAAGCTGAGATATGCATTTTCTGGGATAAACTTTGTGGTACTTCTGTGAGAAGTATGCAGAATCATCGAAATCGCTCTTTTGGAGCTATTTAATGCGACAAACACGTTATCTGGTGTTTTCACCACTCCACAGTGCGTTTGATATGCTGAACCGGAGTTATCTTTGTTTTCGTGAGGCTTCAAGCTGAGATATGCATTTTCTGCCATAATCTTGGTGAGGCTGTTGTGAGAAGTATGCAGAATCATCGAAATCGCTCTTTTGGAGATATTTAATGCGAGGGACACGTTATCTGGTGTTTTCACCACTCTACAGTGCGCTTGATATGCAGAACTGGAGATATCTTGGTTTTCGAGGGGCTTCAAGCTGAGATATGCATTTTCTGGGACAATCACAGTGGTTCTTCTGTGAGAAGTATGCAGAATAATCGAAATGGCTCTTTTGGAGCTATATAATGCGACAAACACGTTATCTGGTGCTTTCACCACTCCATAGTGCGTCTGATATGCAGAACCGCAGATATCTTGGTTTTCGTGGGGTTTCAAGCTGAGATATGCATTTTCTGTGATAATCTTGGTGGTTTCTTCTGTGAGAAGTATGCAGAATCATCGAAATCGCTCTTTTGGAGCTATTTAAGGCGGGAAACTCGTTATCTGTTGTTTTCACCACTCCAGAGTGCGTTTGATATGCAGAACCGGAGATATCTTGGTTTTCGAGGGGCTCCAAACTGAGATATGCATTTTCTGGGATACTCTTGGTGATTCTTCTGTGAGGAGTATGCAGTGTCATCGAAACCGCTCTTTTGGAGCTATTTAAGGCGGGAAACTCGTTATCTGTTGTTTTCACCACTCCAGAGTGCGTTTGATATGCACAACCGGAGATATCCTGGTTTTCGTGGGGTTTCCAGCTGAAATATGCATTTTCTGGGATAATCTTGGCGGTTCTTCGGTGAGAAGTATGCAGAACCATCGAAATCGCTCTTTTGGAGCTATTTAAGGCGGGAAACTCGTTATCTGTTGTTTTCACCACTCCAGAGTGCGTTTGATATGCACAACCGGAGATATCCTGGTTTTCGTGGGGTTTCCAGCTGAAATATGCATTTTCTGGGATAATCTTGGCGGTTCTTCGGTGAGAAGTATGCAGAACCATCGAAATCGCTCTTTTGGAGCTATTTAATGCGAGAAACGCGTTATCTGGTGTTTTCACCACTCTACAGTGCGTTTGATATGCAGAACCGCAGATATCTTGGTTTTCGTGGGGTTTCAAGCTGAGATATGCATTTTCTGTGATAATCTTGGTGGTTTCTTCTGTGAGAAGTATGCAGAATCATCGAAATCGCTCTTTTGGAGCTATTTAATGCGACAAACACGTTATCTGGTGTTTTCACCACTCCACAGTGCGTTTGATATGCTGAACCGGAGTTATCTTTGTTTTCGTGAGGCTTCAAGCTGAGATATGCATTTTCTGCCATAATCTTGGTGAGGCTGCTGTGAGAAGTATGCAGAATTATCGAAATCGCTCTTTTGGAGCTATTTTTGGCCAGAAACACGTTATCTGGTGTTTTCACCACACCACAGTGCGTTTGATATGCAGAACCGGAGATATCCTGGTTTTCGTGGGATTTCAAGCTGAGATATGCATTTTCTGGGATAATCTTGGTGGTTCTTCGTTGAGAAGTATGCAGAATCATCGAAATCGCTCTTTTGGAGCTATTTAAGGCGGGAAACTCGTTATCTGTTGTTTTCACCACTCCAGAGTGCGTTTGATATGCAGAACCGGAGATATCTTGGTTTTCGAGGGGCTTCAAACTGAGATATGCATTTTCTGGGATACTCTTGGTGGTTCTTCTGTGAGGAGTATGCAGTGTCATCGAAACCGCTCTTATGGAGCTATTTTACGCGAGAAACCCGTTATCTGTTGTTTTCACCACTCCAGAGTGCGTTTGATACGCAGAACCTGCGATATCTTGGCTTTCGTGGGGTTTCAAGCTGAGATATGCATTTTCTGGGATACTCTTGGTGGTTCTTCTGTGAGGAGTATGCAGAATCATCGAAATCGCTCTTTTGGAGCTATTTAATGCGAGAAACTCGTTATCTGTTGTTTTCACCACTCCAGAGTGCGTTTGATATGCAGAACCGGAGATATCTTGGTTTTCGTGGGGCTTCAAGCTCAGATATGCATTTTCTGGGATAATCTTGGTGGTTCTTCTCAGAGAAGTATGCAGATTCATCGAAACCGCTCTTTTGGAGCTATTTTACGCGAGAAATTCGTTATCTGTTGTTTTCACCACTCCAGAGTGCGTTTGATACGCAGAACCTGCGATATCTTGGTTTTCGTGGGGTTTCAAGCTGAGATATGCATTTTCTGGGACACTCTTGGTGGTTCTTCTGTGAGGAGTATGCAGAATCATCGAAACCGCCCTTTTGGAGCTATTTTATGCGAGAAACTCGTTATCTGTTGTTTTCACCACTCCAGAGTGCGTTTGATATGCACAACCGGAGATATCCTGGTTTTCGTGGGGTTTCCAGCTGAAATATGCATTTTCTGGGATAATCTTGGCGGTTCTTCGGTGAGAAGTATGCAGAACCATCGAAATCGCTCTTTTGGAGCTATTTAATGCGAGAAACGCGTTATCTGGTGTGTTCACCACTCCACAGTGCGTTTGATATGCAGAACCGCAGATATCTTGGTTTTCGTGGGGTTTCAAGCTGAGATATGCATTTTCTGTGATAATCATGGTGGTTCTTCTGTGAGAAGTATGTAGAATCATCGAAATCGCTCTTTTGGAGCTATTTAAGGCGGGAAACTCGTTATCTGTTGTTTTCACCACTCCAGAGTGCGTTTGATATGCACAGCCGCAGATATCCTGGTTTTCGTGGGGTTTCAAGCTGAGATATGCATTTTCTGGGATAATCTTGGCGGATCTTCTGTGAGAAGTATGCAGAATCATCGAAATCGCTCTTTTGGAGCTATTTAATGCGAGACACACGTTTTCTGGTGTTTTCACCACTCCACAGTGCCTTGGATATGCAGAACCGGAGATATCTTGGTTTTCGTGGGGTTTCAAGCTGAGATATGCATTTTCTGGGATAAACTTGGTGGTTCTTCGGTGAGAAGTATGCAGAATCATCGAAACCGCTCTTTTGGAGCTATTTTATGAGAAAAACACGTTATCTGGGGTTCTCACCACTCCACAGTAGGGTTGATATGCAGAACCGGAGATATCTTGGTTTTCGAGGGGCTTCAAACTGAGATATGCATTTTCTGGGATACTCTTGGTGGTTCTTCCTTGAGGAGTATGCAGAATCATCGAAACCGCTCTTTTGGAGCTATTTTATGCGAGAAACTCGTTATCTGGTATTTTCACCACTCCAGAGTGCGTTTCATACGCAGAACCTGCGATATATTGGTTTTCGTGGGGTTTCAAGCTGAGATATGCATTTTCTGGGATAATCTTGGCGGTTCTTCTGTGATAAGTATGCAGAATCATCGAAATCGCTCTTTTGGAGCTATTTAATGCGAGAAACACGTTATCTGGTGTTTTCACCACTCCACAGTGCGTTTGATATGCAGAACCGCAGATATCTTGGTTTTCGTGGGGTTTGAAGCTGAGATATGCATTTTCTGCGATAAGCTTGGTGAGGCTTCTGTGAGATGTATGCAGAATAATCGAAATCGCTCTTTGGAGCTATTTAATGCGAGACACACGTTATCTGGAGTTTTCACCACTCCACAGTGCGTTTGATATGCAGAACCGGAGATATCTTGGTTTTCGTGGGGTTTCAAGCTGAGATATGCATTTTCTGGGATAATCTTGGTGGTTCTTCGTTGAGAAGTATGCAGAATCATCGAAATCGCTCTGTTGGAGCTTTTTAATGCAAGAAACGCGTTATCTGGTGTTTTCACCACTCCACAGTGCGTCTGATATGCAGAACCGGAGATATCTTGGTTTTCGTGGGGCTTCAAGCTGAGATATGCATTTTCTGCGATAATCTTGGTGACGCTTCTGTGAGAAGTATGCAGAATCATCGAAATCGCTCTTTTGGAGCTATTTTACGCGAGAAACTCGTTATCTGTTGTTTTCACCACTCCAGAGTGCGTTTGATATGCAGAACCGGCGATACCTTGGTTTTCGTGGGGTTTCAAGCTGAGATATGCATTTTCTGGGATAATCTTGGCGGTTCTTCTGTGATAAGTATGCAGATTCATCGAAATCGCTCTTTGGATGCTATTTAAGGCGAGAAATACGTTATCTGGTGTTTTCACCACTCCACAGGGCGTCAGATATGCAGAACCGCAGATATCTTGGTTTTCGAGGGGTTTCAAGTTGAGATATGCATTTTCTGGGATAATCTTGGTGCTTCTTCTGTGAGAAGTATGCAGAATCATGGAAATCGCTCTTTTGGAGCTATTTAATGCGAGAAACACGTTATCTGGTGTTTTCACCACTCCACAGTGTGTTTGATATGCAGAACCAGCGATACCTTGGTTTTCGTGGGGTTTCAAGCTGAGATATGCATTTTCTGCGATAATCTTGGTGAGGCTTCTGTGATAAGTATGCAGTATCATCGAAATCGCTCTTTTGGAGCTATTTAATGCGAGACACACGTTTTCTGGTGTTTTGACCACTCCACAGTTCCTTTGATATGCAGAACCGGAGATATCTTGGTTTTCGTGGGGTTTCAAGCTGAGATATGCATTTTCTGGGATAATCTTTGTGGTTCTTCGTTGAGAAGTATGCAGAATCATCGAAATCGCTCTTTTGGAGCTATTTTTGGCCAGAAACGCGATATCTGGTGTTTTCACCACTCCACAGTGCGTTTGATATGCAGAACCGGAGATATCTTGGTTTTCGAGGGGCTCCAAAACTGAGATATGCATTTTCTGGGATACTCTTGGTGATTCTTCTGTGAGGAGTATGCAGTGTCATCGAAACCGCTCTTTTGGAGCTATTTTACGCGAGAAACTCGTTATCTGTTGTTTTCACCACTCCAGAGTGGGTATAAATACGCAGAACCTGCGATATCTTGGTTTTCGTGGGGTTTCAAGCTGAGATATGCATTTTCTGGGATAATCTTGGCGGTTCTTCTGTGAGAAGTATGCAGAATCATCGAAATCGCTCTTTTGGAGCTATTTAATGCGAGACACACGTTATCGGGTGTTTTCACCACTCCACAGTGCGTTTGATATGCTGAATCGGAGATATCTTTGTTTTCGTGGGGCTTCAAGCTGAGATATGCATTTTCTGAGATAATCTTGGTGATGCTTCTGTGAGAAGTATGCAGAATCATCGAAATCGCTCTTTTGGAGCTATTTAATGCGAGAAACGCGTTATCTGGTGTTTTCACCACTCCACAGTGCGTTTGATATGCTGAATCGGAGATATCTTTGTTTTCGTGGGGCTTCAAGCTGAGATATGCATTTTCTGAGATAATCTTGGTGATGCTTCTGTGAGAAGTATGCAGAATCATCGAAATCGCTCTTTTGGAGATATTTAATGCGAGGGACACGTTATCTGGTGTTTTCACCACTCTACAGTGCGTTTGATATGCAGAACTGGAGATATCTTGGTTTTCGAGGGGCTTCAAGCTGAGATATGCATTTTCTGGGACAATCACAGTGGTTCTTCTGTGAGAAGTATGCAGAATAATCGAAATGGCTCTTTTGGAGCTATTTAATGCGACAAACACGTTATCTGGTGCTTTCACCACTCCATAGTGCGTCTGATATGCAGAACCGCAGATATCTTGGTTTTCGTGGGGTTTCAAGCTGAGATATGCATTTTCTGTGATAATCTTGGTGGTTTCTTCTGTGAGAAGGATGCAGAATCATCGAAATCGCTCTTTTGGAGCTATTTAAGGCGGGAAACTCGTTATCTGTTGTTTGCACCACTCCAGAGTGCGTTTGATATGCAGAACCGGAGATATCTTGGTTTTCGAGGGGCTCCAAACTGAGATATGCATTTTCTGGGATACTCTTGGTGATTCTTCTGTGAGGAGTATGCAGTGTCATCGAAACCGCTCTTTTGGAGCTATTTAAGGCGGGAAACTCGTTATCTGTTGTTTTCACCACTCCAGAGTGCGTTTGATATGCACAACCGGAGATATCCTGGTTTTCGTGGGGTTTCCAGCTGAAATATGCATTTTCTGGGATAATCTTGGCGGTTCTTCGGTGAGAAGTATGCAGAACCATCGAAATCGCTCTTTAGGAGCTATTTAATGCGAGAAACGCGTTATCTGGTGTTTTCACCACTCTACAGTGCGTTTGATATGCAGAACTGGAGATATCTTGGTTTTCGAGGGGCTTCAAGCTGAGATATGCATTTTCTGGGATAAACTTTGTGGTACTACTGTGAGAAGTATGCAGAATCATCGAAATCGCTCTTTTGGAGCTATTTAATGCGACAAACACGTTATCGGGTGTTTTAACCACTCCACAGTGCGTTTGATATGCTGAACCGGAGTTATCTTTGTTTTCGTGAGGCTTCAAGCTGAGATATGCATTTTCTGCCATAATCTTGGTGAGGCTGCTGTGAGAAGTATGCAGAATTATCGAAATCGCTCTTTTGGAGCTATTTTTGGCCAGAAACACGTTATCTGGTGTTTTCACCACACCACAGTGCGTTTGATATGCAGAACCGGAGATATCCTGGTTTTCGTGGGATTTCAAGCTGAGATATGCATTTTCTGGGATAATCTTGGTGGTTCTTCGTTGAGAAGTATGCAGAATCATCGAAATCGCTCTTTTGGAGCTATTTAAGGCGGGAAACTCGTTATCTGTTGTTTTCACCACTCCAGAGTGCGTTTGATATGCAGAACCGGAGATATCTTGGTTTTCGAGGGGCTTCAAACTGAGATATGCATTTTCTGGGATACTCTTGGTGGTTCTTCTGTGAGGAGTATGCAGTGTCATCGAAACCGCTCTTATGGAGCTATTTTACGCGAGAAACCCGTTATCTGTTGGTTTCACCACTCCAGAGTGCGTTTGATACGCAGAACCTGCGATATCTTGGCTTTCGTGGGGTTTCAAGCTGAGATATGCATTTTCTGGGATACTCTTGGTGGTTCTTCTGTGAGGAGTATGCAGAATCATCGAAATCGCTCTTTTGGAGCTATTTAATGCGAGAAACTCGTTATCTGTTGTTTTCACCACTCCAGAGTGCGTTTGATATGCAGAACCGGAGATATCTTGGTTTTCGTGGGGTTTCAAGCTGAGATATGCATTTTGTGGGATAAACTTGGTGGTTCTTCGGTGAGAAGTATGCAGAATCATCGTAATCGCTCTTTTGGAGATATTTAATGCGAGGGACACGTTATCTGGTGTTTTCACCACTCTACAGTGCGTTTGATATGCAGAACTGGAGATATCTTGGTTTTCGAGGGGCTTCAAGCTGAGATATGCATTTTCTGGGATAAACTTTGTGGTACTTCTGTGAGAAGTATGCAGAATCATCGAAATCGCTCTTTTGGAGCTATTTAATGCGACAAACACGTTATCTGGTGTTTTCACCACTCCACAGTGCGTTTGATATGCTGAACCGGAGTTATCTTTGTTTTCGTGAGGCTTCAAGCTGAGATATGCATTTTCTGCCAAAATCTTGGTGAGGCTGTTGTGAGAAGTATGCAGAATCATCGAAATCGCTCTTTTGGAGATATTTAATGCGAGGGACACGTTATCTGGTGTTTTCACCACTCTACAGTGCGCATGATATGCAGAACTGGAGATATCTTGGTTTTCGAGGGGCTTCAAGCTGAGATATGCATTTTCTGGGACAATCACAGTGGTTCTTCTGTGAGAAGTATGCAGAATAATCGAAATGGCTCTTTTGGAGCTATATAATGCGACAAACACGTTATCTGGTGCTTTCACCACTCCATAGTGCGTCTGATATGCAGAACCGCAGATATCTTGGTTTTCGTGGGGTTTCAAGCTGAGATATGCATTTTCTGTGATAATCTTGGTGGTTTCTTCTGTGAGAAGTATGCAGAATCATCGAAATCGCTCTTTTGGAGCTATTTAAGGCGGGAAACTCGTTATCTGTTGTTTTCACCACTCCAGAGTGCGTTTGATATGCAGAACCGGAGATATCTTGGTTTTCGAGGGGCTCCAAACTGAGATATGCATTTTCTGGGATACTCTTGGTGATTCTTCTGTGAGGAGTATGCAGTGTCATCGAAACCGCTCTTTTGGAGCTATTTAAGGCGGGAAACTCGTTATCTGTTGTTTTCACCACTCCAGAGTGCGTTTGATATGCACAACCGGAGATATCCTGGTTTTCGTGGGGTTTCCAGCTGAAATATGCATTTTCTGGGATAATCTTGGCGGTTCTTCGGTGAGAAGTATGCAGAACCATCGAAATCGCTCTTTTGGAGCTATTTTTGGCCAGAAACACGTTATCTGGTGTTTTCACCACTCCACAGTGCGTTTGATATGCAGAACCGGAGATATCTTGTTTTTCGTGGGGTTTCAAGCTGAGATATGCATTTTCTGGGATAATATTGGCGGTTCTTCTTAGAGAAGTATGCAGATTCATCGAAACCGCTCTTTTGGAGCTATTTTACGCGAGAAATTCGTTATCTGTTGTTTTCACCACTCCAGAGTGCGTTTGATACGCAGAACCTGCGATATCTTGGTTTTCGTGGGGTTTCAAGCTGAGATATGCATTTTCTGGGATAATATTGGCGGTTCTTCTGTGAGAAGTATGCAGAATCATCGAAATCGCTCTTTTGGAGCTATTTAAGGCGGGAAACACGTTATCTGGTGTTTTCACCACTCCAGAGTGCGTTTGATATGCAGAACCGGCGATATCTTGTTTTTCGTGGGGCTTCAAGCTCAGATATGCATTTTCTGGGATAATCTTGGTGGTTCTTCTTAGAGAAGTATGCAGATTCATCGAAACCGCTCTTTTGGAGCTATTTTACGCGAGAAATTCGTTATCTGTTGTTTTCACCACTCCAGAGTGCGTTTGATACGCAGAACCTGCGATATCTTGGCTTTCGTGGGGTTTCAAGCTGCGATATGCATTTTCTGGGATAATCTTGGCGGTTCTCCTGTGAGAAGTATGCAGAATCATCGAAATCGCTCTTTTGGAGCTATTTAATGCGAGACACACGTTATCGGGTGTTTTCACCACTCCACAGTGCGTTTGATATGCTGAATCGGAGATATCTTTGTTTTCGTGGGGCTTCAAGCTGAGATATGCATTTTCTGAGATAATCTTGGTGATGCTTCTGTGAGAAGTATGCAGAATCATCGAAATCGCTCTTTTGGAGCTATTTAATGCGAGAAACGCGTTATCTGGTGTTTTCACCACTCCACAGTGCGTTTGATATGCTGAATCGGAGATATCTTTGTTTTCGTGGGGCTTCAAGCTGAGATATGCATTTTCTGAGATAATCTTGGTGATGCTTCTGTGAGAAGTATGCAGAATCATCGAAATCGCTCTTTTGGAGATATTTAATGCGAGGGACACGTTATCTGGTGTTTTCACCACTCTACAGTGCGTTTGATATGCATAACTGGAGATATCTTGGTTTTCGAGGGGCTTCAAGCTGAGATATGCATTTTCTGGGACAATCACAGTGGTTCTTCTGTGAGAAGTATGCAGAATAATCGAAATGGCTCTTTTGGAGCTATTTAATGCGACAAACACGTTATCTGGTGCTTTCACCACTCCATAGTGCGTCTGATATGCAGAACCGCAGATATCTTGGTTTTCGTGGGGTTTCAAGCTGAGATATGCATTTTCTGTGATAATCTTGGTGGTTTCTTCTGTGAGAAGTATGCAGAATCATCGAAATCGCTCTTTTGGAGCTATTTAAGGCGGGAAACTCGTTATCTGTTGTTTGCACCACTCCAGAGTGCGTTTGATATGCAGAACCGGAGATATCTTGGTTTTCGAGGGGCTCCAAACTGAGATATGCATTTTCTGGGATACTCTTGGTGATTCTTCTGTGAGGAGTATGCAGTGTCATCGAAACCGCTCTTTTGGAGCTATTTAAGGCGGGAAACTCGTTATCTGTTGTTTTCACCACTCCAGAGTGCGTTTGATATGCACAACCGGAGATATCCTGGTTTTCGTGGGGTTTCCAGCTGAAATATGCATTTTCTGGGATAATCTTGGCGGTTCTTCGGTGAGAAGTATGCAGAACCATCGAAATCGCTCTTTTGGAGCTATTTAATGCGAGAAACGCGTTATCTGGTGTTTTCACCACTCTACAGTGCGTTTGATATGCAGAACTGGAGATATCTTGGTTTTCGAGGGGCTTCAAGCTGAGATATGCATTTTCTGGGATAAACTTTGTGGTACTTCTGTGAGAAGTATGCAGAATCATCGAAATCGCTCTTTTGGAGCTATTTAATGCGACAAACACGTTATCTGGTGTTTTCACCACTCCACAGTGCGTTTGATATGCTGAACCGGAGTTATCTTTGTTTTCGTGAGGCTTCAAGCTGAGATATGCATTTTCTGCCATAATCTTGGTGAGGCTGCTGTGAGAAGTATGCAGAATTATCGAAATCGCTCTTTTGGAGCTATTTTTGGCCAGAAACACGTTATCTGGTGTTTTCACCACACCACAGTGCGTTTGATATGCAGAACCGGAGATATCCTGGTTTTCGTGGGATTTCAAGCTGAGATATGCATTTTCTGGGATAATCTTGGTGGTTCTTCGTTGAGAAGTATGCAGAATCATCGAAATCGCTCTTTTGGAGCTATTTAAGGCGGGAAACTCGTTATCTGTTGTTTTCACCACTCCAGAGTGCGTTTGATATGCAGAACCGGAGATATCTTGGTTTTCGAGGGGCTTCAAACTGAGATATGCATTTTCTGGGATACTCTTGGTGGTTCTTCTGTGAGGAGTATGCAGTGTCATCGAAACCGCTCTTATGGAGCTATTTTACGCGAGAAACCCGTTATCTGTTGTTTTCACCACTCCAGAGTGCGTTTGATATGCAGAACCGGAGATATCTTGGTTTTCGTGGGGTTTCAAGCTGAGATATGCATTTTGTGGGATAAACTTGGTGGTTCTTCGGTGAGAAGTATGCAGAATCATCGTAATCGCTCTTTTGGAGATATTTAATGCGAGGGACACGTTATCTGGTGTTTTCACCACTCTACAGTGCGTTTGATATGCAGAACTGGAGATATCTTGGTTTTCGAGGGGCTTCAAGCTGAGATATGCATTTTCTGGGATAAACTTTGTGGTACTTCTGTGAGAAGTATGCAGAATCATCGAAATCGCTCTTTTGGAGCTATTTAATGCGACAAACACGTTATCTGGTGTTTTCACCACTCCACAGTGCGTTTGATATGCTGAACCGGAGTTATCTTTGTTTTCGTGAGGCTTCAAGCTGAGATATGCATTTTCTGCCATAATCTTGGTGAGGCTGTTGTGAGAAGTATGCAGAATCATCGAAATCGCTCTTTTGGAGATATTTAATGCGAGGGACACGTTATCTGGTGTTTTCACCACTCTACAGTGCGCTTGATATGCAGAACTGGAGATATCTTGGTTTTCGAGGGGCTTCAAGCTGAGATATGCATTTTCTGGGACAATCACAGTGGTTCTTCTGTGAGAAGTATGCAGAATAATCGAAATGGCTCTTTTGGAGCTATATAATGCGACAAACACGTTATCTGGTGCTTTCACCACTCCATAGTGCGTCTGATATGCAGAACCGCAGATATCTTGGTTTTCGTGGGGTTTCAAGCTGAGATATGCATTTTCTGTGATAATCTTGGTGGTTTCTTCTGTGAGAAGTATGCAGAATCATCGAAATCGCTCTTTTGGAGCTATTTAAGGCGGGAAACTCGTTATCTGTTGTTTTCACCACTCCAGAGTGCGTTTGATATGCAGAACCGGAGATATCTTGGTTTTCGAGGGGCTCCAAACTGAGATATGCATTTTCTGGGATACTCTTGGTGATTCTTCTGTGAGGAGTATGCAGTGTCATCGAAACCGCTCTTTTGGAGCTATTTAAGGCGGGAAACTCGTTATCTGTTGTTTTCACCACTCCAGAGTGCGTTTGATATGCACAACCGGAGATATCCTGGTTTTCGTGGGGTTTCCAGCTGAAATATGCATTTTCTGGGATAATCTTGGCGGTTCTTCGGTGAGAAGTATGCAGAACCATCGAAATCGCTCTTTTGGAGCTATTTAAGGCGGGAAACTCGTTATCTGTTGTTTTCACCACTCCAGAGTGCGTTTGATATGCACAACCGGAGATATCCTGGTTTTCGTGGGGTTTCCAGCTGAAATATGCATTTTCTGGGATAATCTTGGCGGTTCTTCGGTGAGAAGTATGCAGAACCATCGAAATCGCTCTTTTGGAGCTATTTAATGCGAGAAACGCGTTATCTGGTGTTTTCACCACTCTACAGTGCGTTTGATATGCAGAACCGCAGATATCTTGGTTTTCGTGGGGTTTCAAGCTGAGATATGCATTTTCTGTGATAATCTTGGTGGTTTCTTCTGTGAGAAGTATGCAGAATCATCGAAATCGCTCTTTTGGAGCTATTTAATGCGACAAACACGTTATCTGGTGTTTTCACCACTCCACAGTGCGTTTGATATGCTGAACCGGAGTTATCTTTGTTTTCGTGAGGCTTCAAGCTGAGATATGCATTTTCTGCCATAATCTTGGTGAGGCTGCTGTGAGAAGTATGCAGAATTATCGAAATCGCTCTTTTGGAGCTATTTTTGGCCAGAAACACGTTATCTGGTGTTTTCACCACACCACAGTGCGTTTGATATGCAGAACCGGAGATATCCTGGTTTTCGTGGGATTTCAAGCTGAGATATGCATTTTCTGGGATAATCTTGGTGGTTCTTCGTTGAGAAGTATGCAGAATCATCGAAATCGCTCTTTTGGAGCTATTTAAGGCGGGAAACTCGTTATCTGTTGTTTTCACCACTCCAGAGTGCGTTTGATATGCAGAACCGGAGATATCTTGGTTTTCGAGGGGCTTCAAACTGAGATATGCATTTTCTGGGATACTCTTGGTGGTTCTTCTGTGAGGAGTATGCAGTGTCATCGAAACCGCTCTTATGGAGCTATTTTACGCGAGAAACCCGTTATCTGTTGTTTTCACCACTCCAGAGTGCGTTTGATACGCAGAACCTGCGATATCTTGGCTTTCGTGGGGTTTCAAGCTGAGATATGCATTTTCTGGGATACTCTTGGTGGTTCTTCTGTGAGGAGTATGCAGAATCATCGAAATCGCTCTTTTGGAGCTATTTAATGCGAGAAACTCGTTATCTGTTGTTTTCACCACTCCAGAGTGCGTTTGATATGCAGAACCGGAGATATCTTGGTTTTCGTGGGGCTTCAAGCTGAGATATGCATTTTCTGGGATAAACTTTGTGGTACTTCTGTGAGAAGTATGCAGAATCATCGAAATCGCTCTTTTGGAGCTATTTAATGCGACAAACACGTTATCTGGTGTTTTCACCACTCCACAGTGCGTTTGATATGCTGAACCGGAGTTATCTTTGTTTTCGTGAGGCTTCAAGCTGAGATATGCATTTTCTGCCATAATCTTGGTGAGGCTGTTGTGAGAAGTATGCAGAATCATCGAAATCGCTCTTTTGGAGATATTTAATGCGAGGGACACGTTATCTGGTGTTTTCACCACTCTACAGTGCGCTTGATATGCAGAACTGGAGATATCTTGGTTTTCGAGGGGCTTCAAGCTGAGATATGCATTTTCTGGGACAATCACAGTGGTTCTTCTGTGAGAAGTATGCAGAATAATCGTAATGGCTCTTTTGGAGCTATATAATGCGACAAACACGTTATCTGGTGCTTTCACCACTCCATAGTGCGTCTGATATGCAGAACCGCAGATATCTTGGTTTTCGTGGGGTTTCAAGCTGAGATATGCATTTTCTGTGATAATCTTGGTGGTTTCTTCTGTGAGAAGTATGCAGAATCATCGAAATCGCTCTTTTGGAGCTATTCAAGGCGGGAAACTCGTTATCTGTTGTTTTCACCACTCCAGAGTGCGTTTGATATGCAGAACCGGAGATATCTTGGTTTTCGAGGGGCTCCAAACTGAGATATGCATTTTCTGGGATACTCTTGGTGATTCTTCTGTGAGGAGTATGCAGTGTCATCGAAACCGCTCTTTTGGAGCTATTTAAGGCGGGAAACTCGTTATCTGTTGTTTTCACCACTCCAGAGTGCGTTTGATATGCACAACCGGAGATATCCTGGTTTTCGTGGGGTTTCCAGCTGAAATATGCATTTTCTGGGATAATCTTGGCGGTTCTTCGGTGAGAAGTATGCAGAACCATCGAAATCGCTCTTTTGGTGCTATTTAATGCGAGAAACGCATTATCTGGTGTTTTCACCACTCTACAGTGCGTTTGATATGCAGAACTGGAGATATCTTGGTTTTCGTGGGGTTTCAAGCTGAGATATGCATTTTCTGGGATAATCTTGGTGGTTCTTCGTTGAGAAGTATGCAGAATCATCGAAATCGCTCTTTTGGAGCTATTTTTGGCCAGAAACACGTTATCTGGTGTTTTCACCACTCCACAGTGCGTTTGATATGCACAAGCGGAGATATCCTGGTTTTCGTGGGGTTTCCAGCTGAAATATGCATTTTCTGGGATAATCTTGGCGGTTCTTCGGTGAGAAGTATGCAGAACCATCGAAATCGCTCTTTTGGAGCTATTTAATGCGACAAACACGTTATCTGGTGTTTTCACCACTCCACAGTGCGTTTGATATGCTGAACCGGAGTTATCTTTGTTTTCGTGAGGCTTCAAGCTGAGATATGCATTTTCTGCCATAATCTTGGTGAGGCTGCTGTGAGAAGTATGCAGAATCATCGAAATCGCTCTTTTGGAGCAATTTTTAGCCAGAAACACGTTATCTGGTGTTTTCACCACACCACAGTGCGTTTGATATGCAGAACCGGAGATATCCTGGTTTTCGTGGGGTTTCAAGCTGAGATATGCATTTTCTGGGATAATCTTGGTGGTTCTTCGTTGAGAAGTATGCAGAATCATCGAAATCGCTCTTTTGGAGCTATTTTTGGCCAGAAACACGTTATCTGGTGTTTTCACCACTCCACAGTGCGTTTGATATGCAGAACCGGAGATATCTTGGTTTTCGAGGGGCTCCAAACTGAGATATGCATTTTCTGGGATACTCTTGGTGATTCTTCTGTGAGGAGTATGCAGTGTCATCGAAACCGCTCTTTTGGAGCTATTTTACGCGAGAAACTGGTTATCTGTTGTTTTCACCACTCCAGAGTGCGTTTGATATGCAGAACCGGAGATATCTTGGTTTTCGAGGGGCTTCAAACTGAGATATGCAATTTCTGGGATACTCTTGGTGGTTCTTCTGTGAGGAGTATGCAGTGTCATCGAAACCGCTCTTATGGAGCTATTTTGCGCGAGAAACCCGTTATCTGTTGTTTTCACCACTCCAGAGTGCGTTTGATACGCAGAACCTGCGATATCTTGGTTTTCGTGGGGTTTCAAGCTGAGATATGCATTTTCTGGGATACTCTTGGTGGTTCTTCTGTGAGGAGTATGCAGAATCATCGAAATCGCTCTTTTGGAGCTATTTAATGCGAGAAACTCGTTATCTGTTGTTTTCACCACTCCAGAGTGCGTTTGATATGCAGTACCGGAGATATCTTGGTTTTCGAGGGGTTTCAAGCTGAGATATGCATTTTCTGGGATTAACTTGGTGGTTCTTCGGTGAGAAGTATGCAGAATCATCGTAATCGCTCTTTTGGAGATATTTAATGCGAGGGACACGTTATCTGGTGTTTTCACCACTCTACAGTGCGTTTGATATGCAGAACTGGAGATATCTTGGTTTTCGAGGGGCTTCAAGCTGAGATATGCATTTTCTGGGATAAACTTTGTGGTACTTCTGTGAGAAGTATGCAGAATCATCGAAATCGCACTTTTGGAGCTATTTAATGCGAGACACACGTTATCTGGTGTTTTCACCACTCCACAGTGCGTTTGATATGCAGAACCGGAGATATCTTTGTTTTCGTGGGGCTTCAAGCTGAGATATGCATTTTCTGCGATAATCTTGGTGACGCTTCTGTGAGAAGTATGCAGAATCATCGAAATCGCTCTTTTGGAGATATTTAATGCGAGGGACACGTTATCTGGTGTTTTCACCACTCTACAGTGCGTTTGATATGCAGAACTGGAGATATCTTGGTTTTCGAGGGGCTTCAAGCTGAGATATGCATTTTCTGGGACAATCACAGTGGTTCTTCTGTGAGAAGTATGCAGAATCATCGAAATCGCACTTTTGGAGCTATTTAATGCGAGACACACGTTATCTGGTGTTTTCACCACTCCACAGTGCGTTTGATATGCAGAACCGGAGATATCTTTGTTTTCGTGGGGCTTCAAGCTGAGATATGCATTTTCTGCGATAATCTTGGTGACGCTTCTGTGAGAAGTATGCAGAATCATCGAAATCGCTCTTTTGGAGATATTTAATGCGAGGGACACGTTATCTGGTGTTTTCACCACTCTACAGTGCGTTTGATATGCAGAACTGGAGATATCTTGGTTTTCGAGGGGCTTCAAGCTGAGATATGCATTTTCTGGGACAATCACAGTGGTTCTTCTGTGAGAAGTATGCAGAATCATCGAAATCGCTCTTTTGGAGCTATTTAAGGCGGGAAACACGTTATCTGGTGTTTTCACCACTCCAGAGTGAGTTTGATACGCAGAACCTGCGATATCTTGGTTTTCGTGGGGTTTCAAGCTGAGATATGCATTTTCTGGGATACTCTTGGTGGTTCTTCTGTGAGGAGTATGCAGAATCATCGAAACCGCTCTTTTGGAGCTATTTTATGCGAGAAACTCGTTATCTGGTATTTTCACCACTCCAGAGTGCGTTTAAATACGCAGAACCTGCGATATCTTGGTTTTCGTGGGGTTTCAAGCTGAGATATGCATTTTCTGGGATAATCTTGGCGGTTCTTCTGTGAGAAGTATGCAGAATCATCGAAATCGCTCTTTTGGAGCTATTTAATGCGAGACACACGTTATCGGGTGTTTTCACCACTCCACAGTGCGTTTGATATGCAGAACCGGAGATATCTTGGTTTTCGTGGGGTTTCAAGCTGAAATGTGCATTTTCTGGGATAATCTTGGTGGTTCTTCGGTGAGAAGTATGCAGAACCATCGAAATCGCTCTTTTGGAGCTATTTAATGCGAGAAACGCGTTATCTGGTGTTTTCACCACTCCACAGTGCGTTTGATATGCTGAATCGGAGATATCTTTGTTTTCGTGGGGCTTCAAGCTGAGATATGCATTTTCTGAGATAATCTTGGTGACGCTTCTGTGAGAAGTATGCAGAATCATCGAAATCGCTCTTTTGGAGATATTTAATGCGAGGGACACGTTATCTGGTGTTTTCACCACTCTACAGTGCGTTTGATATGCAGAACTGGAGATATCTTGGTTTTCGAGGGGTTTCAAGCTGAGATATGCATTTTCTGGGACAATCACAGTGGTTCTTCTGTGAGAAGTATGCAGAATAATCGAAATGGCTCTTTTGGAGCTATTTAATGCGACAAACACGTTATCTGGTGCTTTCACCACTCCATAGTGCGTCTGATATGCAGAACCGCAGATATCTTGGTTTTCGTGGGGTTTCAAGCTGAGATATGCATTTTCTGTGATAATCTTGGTGGTTTCTTCTGTGAGAAGTATGCAGAATCATCGAAATCGCTCTTTTGGAGCTATTTAAGGCGGGAAACTCGTTATCTGTTGTTTTCACCACTCCAGAGTGCGTTTGATATGCACAACCGGAGATATCCTGGTTTTCGTGGGGTTTCCAGCTGAAATATGCATTTTCTGGGATAAACATGGTGGTTCTTCTGTGAAAAGTATGCAGAATCATCGAAATCGCTCTTTTGGAGCTATTTTTGGCCAGAAACACGTTATCTGGTGTTTTCACCACTCCACAGTGCGTTTGATATGCAGAACCGGAGATATCTTGGTTTTCGAGGGGCTTCAAACTGAGATATGCATTTTCTGGGATAATCTTGGTGGTTCTTCTGTGAGGAGTATGCAGAATCATCGAAACCGCTCTTTTGGAACTATTTTATGCGAGAAACTCGTTATCTGGTATTTTCACCACTCCAGAGTGCGTTTGATATGCAGAACCGCAGATATCTTCGTTTTCGTGGGGTTTCAAGCTGAGATATGCATTTTCTATGATAATCTTGGTGGTTCCTCTGTGAGAAGTATGCAGAATCATCGAAATCGCTCTTTTGGAGCTATTTAAAGCGAGAAACTCGTTATCTGTTGTTTTCACCACTCCAGAGTGCGTTTGATATGCAGAACCGGAGATATATTGGTTTTCGTGGGGTTTCAAGCTGAGATATGCATTTTCTGGGATAAACTTGGTGGTTCTTCGGTGAGAAGTATGCAGAATCATCGAAATCGCTCTTTTGGAGATATTTAATGCGAGGGACACGTTATCTGGTGTTTTCACCACTCTACAGTGCGTTTGATATGCAGAACTGGAGATATCTTGGTTTTCGAGGGGCTTCAAGCTGAGATATGCATTTTCTGGGATAAACTTTGTGGTACTTCTGTGAGAATTATGCAGAATCATCGAAATCGCTCTTTTGGAGCTATTTAATGCGACAAACACGTTATCTGGTATTTTCACCACTCCACAGTGCGTTTGATATGCTGAACCGGAGTTATCTTTGTTTTCGTGAGGCTTCAAGCTGAGATATGCATTTTCTGCGATAATCTTGGTGACGCTTCTGTGAGAAGTATGCAGAATCATCGAAATCGCTCTTTTGGAGCTATTTCATGCGAGGAACACGTTATCTGGTGTTGTCACCACTCCACAGTGCCTATGATATGCAGAACCGGAGATATCTTGGTTTTCGTGGGGTTTCAAGCTGAGATATGCATTTTCTGGGATAATCTTGGTGGTTCTTCGGTGAGAAGTATGCAGAATCATCGAAATCGCTCTTTAGGAGCTATTTAATGCGAGAAACGCGTTATCTGGTGTTTTCACCACTCCACAGTGCGTTTGATATGCAGAACCGGGGATATCTTGGTTTTCGAGGGGCTTCAAACTGAGATATGTATTTTCTGCGATAATCTTGGTGAGGCTGCTGTGAGAAGTATGCAGAATCATCGAAATTGCTCTTTTGGAGCTATTTTTGGCCAGAAACACGTTATCTGGTGTTTTCACCACACCACAGTGCGTTTGATATGCAGAACCGGAGATATCTTGGTTCTCGAGGGGCTTCAAACTGAGATATGCATTTTCTGGGATACTCTTGGTGGTTCTTCTGTGAGGAGTATGCAGAATCATCGAAACCGCT
This sequence comes from Anthophora plumipes, assembly GCA_951804975.1. NCBI lineage: Eukaryota > Metazoa > Arthropoda > Insecta > Hymenoptera > Apidae > Anthophora > Anthophora plumipes. The sequence continues at coordinate 1,359,208 of CATORF010000924.1, read as the reverse complement.
CTTTTGGAGATATTTAATGCGAGGGACACGTTATCTGGTGTTTTCACCACTCTACAGTGCGCTTGATATGCAGAACTGGAGATATCTTGGTTTTCGAGGGGCTTCAAGCTGAGATATGCATTTTCTGGGACAATCACAGTGGTTCTTCTGTGAGAAGTATGCAGAATAATCGAAATGGCTCTTTTGGAGCTATATAATGCGACAAACACGTTATCTGGTGCTTTCACCACTCCATAGTGCGTCTGATATGCAGAACCGCAGATATCTTGGTTTTCGTGGGGTTTCAAGCTGAGATATGCATTTTCTGTGATAATCTTGGTGGTTTCTTCTGTGAGAAGTATGCAGAATCATCGAAATCGCTCTTTTGGAGCTATTTAAGGCGGGAAACTCGTTATCTGTTGTTTTCACCACTCCAGAGTGCGTTTGATATGCAGAACCGGAGATATCTTGGTTTTCGAGGGGCTCCAAACTGAGATATGCATTTTCTGGGATACTCTTGGTGATTCTTCTGTGAGGAGTATGCAGAATCATCGAAACCGCTCTTTTGGAACTATTTTATGCGAGAAACTCGTTATCTGGTATTTTCACCACTCCAGAGTGCGTTTGATATGCAGAACCGGAGATATCTTGGTTTTCGTGGGGCTTCAAGCTGAGATATGCATTTTCTGCGATAATCTTGGTGACGCTTCTGTGAGAAGTATGCAGAATAATCGAAATGGCTCTTTTGGAGCTATATAATGCGACAAACACGTTATCTGGTGCTTTCACCACTCCATAGTGCGTCTGATATGCAGAACCGCAGATATCTTGGTTTTCGTGGGGTTTCAAGCTGAGATATGCATTTTCTGTGATAATCTTGGTGGTTTCTTCGGTGAGAAGTATGCAGAACCATCGAAATCGCTCTTTTGGAGCTATTTAATGCGAGAAACGCGTTATCTGGTGTTTTCACCACTCTACAGTGCGTTTGATATGCAGAACTGGAGATATCTTGGTTTTCGAGGGGCTTCAAGCTGAGATATGCATTTTCTGGGATAAACTTTGTGGTACTTCTGTGAGAAGTATGCAGAATCATCGAAATCGCTCTTTTGGAGCTATTTAATGCGACAAACACGTTATCTGGTGTTTTCACCACTCCACAGTGCGTTTGATATGCTGAACCGGAGTTATCTTTGTTTTCGTGAGGCTTCAAGCTGAGATATGCATTTTCTGCCATAATCTTGGTGAGGCTGCTGTGAGAAGTATGCAGAATCATCGAAATCGCTCTTTTGGAGCTATTTTTGGCCAGAAACACGTTATCTGGTGTTTTCACCACACCACAGTGCGTTTGATATGCAGAACCGGAGATATCCTGGTTTTCGTGGGGTTTCAAGCTGAGATATGCATTTTCTGGGATAATCTTGGTGGTTCTTCGTTGAGAAGTATACAGAATCATCGAAATCGCTCTTTTGGAGCTATTTTTGGCCAGAAACACGTTATCTGGTGTTTTCACCACTCCACAGTGCGATTGATATGCAGAACCGGAGATATCTTGGTTTTCGAGGGGCTCCAAACTGAGATATGCATTTTCTGGGATACTCTTGGTGATTCTTCTGTGAGGAGTATGCAGTGTCATCGAAACCGCTCTTTTGGAGCTATTTAAGGCGGGAAACTCGTTATCTGTTGTTTTCACCACTCCAGAGTGCGTTTGATATGCACAACCGGAGATATCCTGGTTTTCGTGGGGTTTCCAGCTGAAATATGCATTTTCTGGGATAATCTTGGCGGTTCTTCGGTGAGAAGTATGCAGAACCATCGAAATCGCTCTTTTGGAGCTATTTAATGCGAGAAACGCGTTATCTGGTGTTTTCACCACTCTACAGTGCGTTTGATATGCAGAACTGGAGATATCTTGGTTTTCGAGGGGCTTCAAGCTGAGATATGCATTTTCTGGGATAAACTTTGTGGTACTTCTGTGAGAAGTATGCAGAATCATCGAAACCGCTCTTTTGGAGCTATTTTACGCGAGAAACTCGTTATCTGTTGTTTTCACCACTCCAGAGTGCGTTTGATATGCAGAACCGGAGATATCTTGGTTTTCGAGGGGCTTCAAACTGAGATATGCAATTTCTGGGATACTCTTGGTGGTTCTTCTGTGAGGAGTATGCAATGTCATCGAAACCGCTCTTATGGAGCTATTTTACGCGAGAAACCCGTTATCTGTTGTTTTCACCACTCCAGAGTGCGTTTGATACGCAGAACCTGCGATATCTTGGTTTTCGTGGGGTTTCAAGCTGAGATATGCATTTTCTGGGATACTCTTGGTGGTTCTTCTGTGAGGAGTATGCAGAATCATCGAAATCGCTCTTTTGGAGCTACTTATTGCGAGAAACTCGTTATCTGTTGTTTTCACCACTCCAGAGTGCGTTTGATATGCAGAACCGGAGATATCTTGGTTTTCGTGGGGTTTCAAGCTGAGATATGCATTTTCTGGGATAAGCTTGGTGGTTCTTCGGTGAGAAGTATGCAGAATCATCGTAACCGCTCTTTTGGAGATATTTAATGCGAGGGACACGTTATCTGGTGTTTTCACCACTCTACAGTGCGTTTGATATGCAGAACTGGAGATATCTTGGTTTTCGAGGGGCTTCAAGCTGAGATATGCATTTTCTGGGATAAACTTTGAGGTACTTCTGTGAGAAGTATGCAGAATCATCGAAATCGCTCTTTTGGAGATATTTAATGCGAGGGACAGGTTATCTGGTGTTTTCACCACTCCACAGTGCGTTTGATATGCAGAACCGGAGATATCTTTGTTTTCGTGGGGCTTCAAGCTGAGATATGCATTTTCTGCGATAATCTTGGTGACGCTTCTGTGAGAAGTATGCAGAATCATCGAAATCGCTCTTTTGGGGATATTTAATGCGAGGGACACGTTATCTGGTGTTTTCACCACTCTACAGTGCGTTTGATATGCAGAACTGGAGATATCTTGGTTTTCGAGGGGCTTCAAGCTGAGATATGCATTTTCTGGGACAATCACAGTGGTTCTTCTGTGAGAAGTATGCAGAATCATCGAAATCGCTCTTTTGGAGCTATTTAAGGCGGGAAACACGTTATCTGGTGTTTTCACCACTCCAGAGTGAGTTTGATACGCAGAACCTGCGATATCTTGGTTTTCGTGGGGTTTCAAGCTGAGATATGCATTTTCTGGGATACTCTTGGTGGTTCTTCTGTGAGGAGTATGCAGAATCATCGAAACCGCTCTTTTGGAGCTATTTTATGCGAGAAACTCGTTATCTGGTATTTTCACCACTCCAGAGTGCGTTTAAATACGCAGAACCTGCGATATCTTGGTTTTCGTGGGGTTTCAATCTGAAATGTGCATTTTCTGGGATAATCTTGGTGGTTCTTCGGTGAGAAGTATGCAGAACCATCGAAATCGCTCTTTTGGAGCTATTTAATGCGAGAAACGCGTTATCTGGTGTTTTCACCACTCCACAGTGCGTTTGATATGCTGAATCGCAGATATCTTTGTTTTCGTGGGGCTTCAAGCTGAGATATGCATTTTCTGAGATAATCTTGGTGACGCTTCTGTGAGAAGTATGCAGAATCATCGAAATCGCTCTTTTGGAGATATTTAATGCGAGGGACACGTTATCTGGTGTTTTCACCACTCTACAGTGCGTTTGATATGCAGAACTGGAGATATCTTGGTTTTCGAGGGGCTTCAAGCTGAGATATGCATTTTCTGGGACAATCACAGTGGTTCTTCTGTGAGAAGTATGCAGAATAATCGAAATGGCTCTTTTGGAGCTATTTAATGCGACAAACACGTTATCTGGTGCTTTCACCACTCCACAGTGCGTTTGATAAGCAGAACCGGAGATATCTTGGTTTTCGAGGGGCTTCAAACTGAGATATGCATTTTCTGGGATACTCTTGATGGTTCGTCTGTGAGGAGTATGCAGAATCATCGAAACCGCTCTTTTGGAACTATTTTATGCGAGAAACTCGTTATCTGGTATTTTCACCACTCCAGAGTGCGTTTGATATGCAGAACCGGAGATATCTTGGTTTTCGTGGGGCTTCAAGCTGAGATATGCATTTTCTGCGATAATCTTGGTGACGCTTCTGTGAGAAGTATGCAGAATCATCGAAATCGCTCTTTTGGAGCTATTTCATGCGAGGAACACGTTATCTGGTGTTGTCACCACTCCACAGTGCCTATGATATGCAGAACCGGAGATATCTTGGTTTTCGTGGGGTTTCAAGCTGAGATATGCATTTTCTGGGATAATCTTGGTGGTTCTTCGGTGAGAAGTATGCAGAATCATCGAAATCGCTCTTTTGGAGCTATTTAATGCGAGGAACACGTTATCTGGTGTTTTCACCACTCCACAGTGCGTTTGATATGCAGAACCGGAGATATCCTGGTTTTCGTGGGGTTTCAAGCTGAGATATGCATTTTCTGGAACAATCACAGTGGTTCTTCTGTGAGAAGTATGCAGAATAATCGAAATGGCTCTTTTGGAGCTATTTAATGCGACAAACACGTTATCTGGTGTTTTCACCACTCCATAGTGCGTCTGATATGCAGAACCGCAGATATCTTGGTTTTCGTGGGGTTTCAAGCTGAGATATGCATTTTCTGAGATAATCTTGGTGGTTTTTCTGTGAGAAGTATGAAGAATCATCGAAATCGGTCTTTTGGAGCTATTTAAGGCGAGAAACTAGTTATCGGTTGTTTTCACCACTCCAGAGTGCGTTTGATATGCCCAACCGGACATATCCTGGTTTTCGTGGGGTTTCAAGCTGAGATATGCATTTGCTAGGATAAACATGGTGGTTCTTCTGTGAGAAGTATGCAGAATCTTCGAAATCGCTCTTTTGGAGCTATTTTTGGCGAGAAACACGTTATCTGGTGTTTTCATCAGTCCACAGTGCGATTGATATGCAGAACCGGAGATATCTTGGTTTTCGAGGGGCTTCAAACTGAGATATGCATTTTCTGGGATAATCTTGGTGGTTCTTCTGTGAGAAGTATGCAGAATCATCGAAATCGCTCTTTTGGAGATATTTAATGCGAGGGACACGTTATCTGGTGTTTTCACCACTCTACAGTGCGTTTGATATGCACAACCGGAGATATCCTGGTTTTCGTGGGGTTTCAAGCTGAGATATGCATTTTCTGGGATAAACTTGGTGGTTCTTCTGTGAGAAGTATGCAGAAGCATCGAAATCGCTCTTTTGGAGCTATTTAAGGCGAGACACTCGTTATCGGTTGTTTTCACCACTCCAGAGTGCGTTTGATATGCACAACCGGACATATCCTGGTTTTCGAGGGGTGTCAAGCTGAGATATGCATTTTCTGGGATAATCTATGTGGTTCTCCGGTGACAAGTATGCAGAATCATCGAAATCGCTCTTTAGGAGCTATTTAATGCGCGAAACGCGTTATCTGGTGTTTACACCACTCCACAGTGCGTTTGATATGCGGAACCGGGGATATCTTGGTTTTCGTGGGGCTTCAAGCTGAGATATGAATTTTCTGCGATAATCTTGGTGACGCTTCTGTGAGAAGTATGCAGAATCATCGAAATCGCTCTTTTGGAGATATTTAATGCGAGGGACACGTTATCGGGTGTTTTCACCACTCTACAGTGCGTTTGATATGCAGAACTGGAGATATCTTGGTTTTCGAGGGGCTTCAAGCTGAGATATGCATTTTCTGGGACAATCACAGTGGTTCTTCTGTGAGAAGGATGCAGAATAATCGAAATGGCTCTTTTGGAGCTATTTAATGCGAGGGACACGTTATCTGGTGTTTTCATCACTCCATAGTGCGTCTGATATGCAGAACCGGAGTTATCTTCGTTTTCGTGGGGTTTCAAGCTGAGATATGCATTTTCTGTGATAATCTTGGTGGTTCTTCTGTGAGAAGTATGCAGAATCATCGAAATCGATCTTTTGGAGCTATTTAAGGCGAGAAACTAGTTATCGGTTGTTTTCACCACTCCAGAGTGCGTTTGATATGCAGAACCGGAGATATCTTGGTTTTCGTGGGGTTTCAAGCTGAGATATGCATTTTCTGGGACAATCACAGTGGTTCTTCTGTGAGAAGGATGCAGAATAATCGAAATGGCTCTTTTGGAGCTATTTAATGCGACAAACACGTTATCTGGTGTTTTCATCACTCCATAGTGCGTCTGATATGCAGAACCGGAGTTATCTTTGTTTTCGTGGGGTTTCAAGCTGAGATATGCATTTGCTAGGATAAACTTGGTGGTTCTTCTGTGAGAAGTATGCAGAATCTTCGAAATCGCTCTTTTGGAGCTATTTTTGGCGAGAAACACGTTATCTGGTGTTTTCATCACTCCACAGTGCGTTTGATATGCAGAACCGGAGATATCTTGGTTTTCGAGGGGCTTCAAACTGAGATATGCATTTTCTGGGATAATCTTGGTGGTTCTTCTGTGAGAAGTATGCAGAATCATCGAAATCGCTCTTTCGGAGATATTTAATGCGAGGGACACGTTATCTGGTGTTTTCACCACTCTACAGTGCGTTTGATATGCACAACCGGAGATATCCTGGTTTTCGTGGGGTTTCAAGCTGAGATATGCATTTTCTGGGATAAACTTGGTGGTTCTTCTGTGAGAAGTATGCAGAATCATCGAAATCGCTCTTTTGGAGCTATTTTTGGCGAGAAACACGTTATCTGGTGTTTTCACCACTCCACAGTGCGTTTGATATGCAGAACCGGAGATATCTTGGTTTTCGTGGGGTTTCAAGCTGAGATATGCATTTTCTGGGACAATCACAGTGGTTCTTCTGTGAGAAGGATGCAGAATAATCGAAATGGCTCTTTTGGAGCTATTTAATGCGACAAACACGTTATCTGGTGTTTTCATCACTCCATAGTGCGTCTGATATGCAGAACCGGAGTTATCTTCGTTTTCGTGGGGTTTCAAGCTGAGATATGCATTTTCTCTGATAATCTTGGTGGTTCTTCTGTGAGAAGTATGCAGAATCATCGAAATCGATCTTTTGGAGCTATTTAAGGCGAGAAACTAGTTATCGGTTGTTTTCACCACTCCAGAGTGCGTTTGATATGCACAACCGGACATATCCTGGTTTTCGTGGGGTTTCAAGCTGAGATATGCATTTGCTAGGATAAACTTGGTGGTTCTTCTGTGAGAAGTATGCAGAATCTTCGAAATCGCTCTTTTGGAGCTATTTTTGGCGAGAAACACGTTATCTGGTGTTTTCATCACTCCACAGTGCGTTTGATATGCAGAACCGGAGATATCTTGGTTTTCGAGGGGCTTCAAACTGAGATATGCATTTTCTGGGATAATCTTGGTGGTTCTTCTGTGAGAAGTATGCAGAATCATCGAAATCGCTCTTTTGGAGATATTTAATGCGAGGGACACGTTATCTGGTGTTTTCACCACTCTACAGTGCGTTTGATATGCACAACCGGAGATATCCTGGTTTTCGTGGGGTTTGAAGCTGAGATATGCATTTTCTGGGATAAACTTGGTGGTTCTTCTGTGAGAAGTATGCAGAATCATCGAAATCGCTCTTTTGGAGCTATTTTTGGCGAGAAACACGTTATCTGGTGTTTTCACCACTCCACAGTGCGTTTGATATGCAGAACCGGAGATATCTTGGTTTTCGTGGGGTTTCAAGCTGAGATATGCATTTTCTGGGACAATCACAGTGGTTCTTCTGTGAGAAGGATGCAGAATAATCGAAATGGCTCTTTTGGAGCTATTTAATGCGACAAACACGTTATCTGGTGTTTTCATCACTCCATAGTGCGTCTGATATGCAGAACCGGAGTTATCTTCGTTTTCGTGGGGTTTCAAGCTGAGATATGCATTTTCTGTGATAATCTTGGTGGTTCTTCTGTGAGAAGTATGCAGAATCATCGAAATCGCTCTTTTGGAGCTATTTAATGCGACAAACACGTTATCTGGTGTTTTCACCACTCCACAGTGCGTTTGATATGCTGAACCGGAGTTATCTTTGTTTTCGTGAGGCTTCAAGCTGAGATATGCATTTTCTGCCATAATCTTGGTGAGGCTGCTGTGAGAAGTATGCAGAATCATCGAAATCGCTCTTTTGGAGCTATTTTTGGCCAGAAACACGTTATCTGGTGTTTTCACCACTCCACAGTGCGTTTGATATGCAGAACCGGACATATCCTGGTTTTCGTGGGGTTTCAAGCTGAGATATGCATTTGCTAGGATAAACTTGGTGGTTCTTCTGTGAGAAGTATGCAGAATCTTCGAAATCGCTCTTTTGGAGCTATTTTTGGCGAGAAACACGTTATCTGGTGTTTTCATCACTCCACAGTGCGTTTGATATGCAGAACCGGAGATATCTTGGTTTTCGAGGGGCTTCAAACTGAGATATGCATTTTCTGGGACAATCACAGTGGTTCTTCTGTGAGAAGGATGCAGAATAATCGAAATGGCTCTTTTGGAGCTATTTAATGCGACAAACACGTTATCTGGTGTTTTCATCACTCCATAGTGCGTCTGATATGCAGAACCGCAGATATCTTGGTTTTCGTGGGATTTCAAGTTGAGATATGCATTTTCTGGGATAATCTTGGTGGATCTTCTGTGAGAAGTATGCAGAACCATCGAAATCGCTCTTTTGGAGCTATTTAATGCGAGACACACGTTATCTGGTGTTTTCACCACTCCACAGTGCGTTTGATATGCAGAACCGGGGATATCTTGGTTTTCGTGGGGCTTCAAGCTGAGATATGCATTTTCTGCGATAATCTTGGTGTCGCTTCTGTGAGAAGTATGCAGAATCATCGAAATCGCTCTTTTGGAGCTATTTAATGCGAGAAACGCGTTATCTGGTGTTTTCACCACTCCACAGTGCGTTTGATATGCAGAACCGGGGATATCTTGGTTTTCGTGGGGCTTCAAGCTGAGATATGAATTTTCTGCGATAATCTTGGTGACGCTTCTGTGAGAAGTATGCAGAATCATCGAAATCGCTCTTTTGGAGATATTTAATGCGAGGGACACGTTATCTGGTGTTTTCACCACTCTACAGTGCGTTTGATATGCAGAACTGGAGATATTTTGGTTTTCGAGGGGCTTCAAGCTGAGATATGCATTTTCTGGAACAATCACAGTGGTTCTTCTGTGAGAAGGATGCAGAATAATCGAAATGGCTCTTTTGGAGCTATTTAATGCGACAAACACGTTATCTGGTGTTTTCATCACTCCATAGTGCGTCTGATATGCAGAACCGCAGATATCTTGGTTTTCGTGGGATTTCAAGTTGAGATATGCATTTTCTGGGATAATCTTGGTGGATCTTCTGTGAGAAGTATGCAGAACCATCGAAATCGCTCTTTTGGAGCTATTTAATGCGAGAAACGCGTTATCTGGTGTTTTCACCACTCCACAGTGCGTTTGATATGCTGAACCGGAGATATCTTTGTTTTCGTGGGGCTTCAAGCTGAGATATGCATTTTCTGCGATAATCATGGTGACGCTTCTGTGAGAAGTATGCAGAATCATCGAAATCGCTCTTTTGGAGCTATTTAATGCGACAAACACGTTATCTGGTGTTTTCACCACTCCATAGTGCGTCTGATATGCAGAACCGCAGATATCTTGGTTTTCGTGGGGTTTCAAGCTCAGATATGCATTTTCTGAGATAATCTTGGTGGTTTTTCTGTGAGAAGTATGAAGAATCATCGAAATCGTTCTTTTGGAGCTATTTAAGGCGAGAAACTAGTTATCGGTTGTTTTCACCACTCCAGAGTGCGTTTGATATGCACAACCGGACATATCCTGGTTTTCGTGGGGTTTCAAGCTGAGATATGCATTTGCTAGGATAAACTTGGTGGTTCTACTGTGAGAAGTATGCAGAATCTTCGAAATCGCTCTTTTGGAGCTATTTTTGGCGAGAAACACGTTATCTGGTGTTTTCATCACTCCACAGTGCGTTTGATATGCAGAACCGGAGATATCTTGGTTTTCGAGGGGCTTCAAACTGAGATATGCATTTTCTGGGATAATCTTGGTGGTTCTTCTGTGAGAAGTATGCAGAATCATCGAAATCGCTCTTTTGGAGATATTTAATGCGAGGGACACGTTATCTGGTGTTTTCACCACTCCACAGTGCGTTTGATATGCTGAACCGGAGTTATCTTTGTTTTCGTGAGGCTTCAAGCTGAGAAATGCATTTTCTGCCATAATCTTGGTGAGGCTGCTGTGAGAAGTATGCAGAATCATCGAAATCGCTCTTTTGGAGCTATTTTTGGCCAGAAACACGTTATCTGGTGTTTTCACCACTCCACAGTGCGTTTGATATGCACAACCGGACATATCCTGGTTTTCGTGGGGTTTCAAGCTGAGATATGCATTTGCTAGGATAAACTTGGTGGTTCTTCTGTGAGAAGTATGCAGAATCTTCGAAATCGCTCTTTTGGAGCTATTTTTGGTGAGAAACACGTTATCTGGTGTTTTCATCACTCCACAGTGCGTTTGATATGCAGAACCGGAGATATCTTGGTTTTCGAGGGGCTTCAAACTGAGATATGCATTTTCTGGGACAATCACAGTGGTTCTTCTGTGAGAAGGATGCAGAATAATCGAAATGGCTCTTTTGGAGCTATTTAATGCGACAAACACGTTATCTGGTGTTTTCATCACTCCATAGTGCGTCTGATATGCAGAACCGCAGATATCTTGGTTTTCGTGGGATTTCAAGTTGAGATATGCATTTTCTGTGATAATCTTGGTGGATCTTCTGTGAGAAGTATGCAGAATCATCGAAATCGCTCTTTTGGAGCTATTTAATGCGAGGAACACGTTATCTGGTGTTGTCACCACTCCACAGTGCCTATGATATGCAGAACCGGAGATATCTTGGTTTTCGTGGGGTTTCAAGCTGAGATATGCATTTTCTGGAATAATCTTGGTGGTTCATCGGTGAGAAGTATGCAGAATCATCGAAATCGCTCTTTTGGAGCTATTTAATGCGAGACACACGTTATCTGGTGTTTTCACCACTCCACAGTGCGTTTGATATGCAGAACCGGGGATATCTTGGTTTTCGTGGGGCTTCAAGCTGAGATATGCATTTTCTGCGATAATCTTGGTGTCGCTTCTGTGAGAAGTATGCAGAATCATCGAAATCGCTCTTTTGGAGCTATTTAATGCGAGAAACGCGTTATCTGGTGTTTTCACCACTCCACAGTGCGTGTGATATGCAGAACCGGGGATATCTTGGTTTTCGTGGGGCTTCAAGCTGAGATATGAATTTTCTGCGATAATCTTGGTGACGCTTCTGTGAGAAGTATGCAGAATCATCGAAATCGCTCTTTTGGAGATATTTAATGCGAGGGACACGTTATCTGGTGTTTTCACCACTCTACAGTGCGTTTGATATGCAGAACTGGAGATATCTTGGTTTTCGAGGGGCTTCAAGCTGAGATATGCATTTTCTGGGATAATCTTGGTGGTTCTTCGGTGAGAAGTATGCAGAACCATCGAAATCGCTCTTTTGGAGCTATTTAATGCGAGAAACGCGTTATCTGGTGTTTTCACCACTCCACAGTGCGTTTGATATGCTGAACCGGAGATATCTTTGTTTTCGTGGGGCTTCAAGCTGAGATATGCATTTTCTGCGATAATCATGGTGACGCTTCTGTGAGAAGTATGCAGAATCATCGAAATCGCTCTTTTGGAGATATTTAATGCGAGGGCCACGTTATCTGGTGTTTTCACCACTCTACAGTGCGTTTGATATGCAGAACTGGAGATATTTTGGTTTTCGAGGGGCTTCAAGCTGAGATATGCATTTTCTGGAACAATCACAGTGGTTCTTCTGTGAGAAGTATGCAGAATAATCGAAATGGCTCTTTTGGAGCTATTTAATGCGACAAACACGTTATCTGGTGTTTTCACCACTCCATAGTGCGTCTGATATGCAGAACCGCAGATATCTTGGTTTTCGTGGGGTTTCAAGCTCAGATATGCATTTTCTGAGATAATCTTGGTGGTTTTTCTGTGAGAAGTATGAAGAATCATCGAAATCGTTCTTTTGGAGCTATTTAAGGCGAGAAACGCGTTATCTGGTGTTTTCATCACTCCACAGTGCGTTTGATATGCAGAACCGGAGATATCTTGGTTTTCGAGGGGCTTCAAACTGAGATATGCATTTTCTGGGATAATCTTGGTGGTTCTTCTGTGAGAAGTATGCAGAATCATCGAAATCGCTCTTTTGGAGATATTTAATGCGAGGGACACGTTATCTGGTGTTTTCACCACTCCACAGTGCGTTTGATATGCTGAACCGGAGTTATCTTTGTTTTCGTGAGGCTTCAAGCTGAGATATGCATTTTCTGCCATAATCTTGGTGAGGCTGCTGTGAGAAGTATGCAGAATCATCGAAATCGCTCTTTTGGAGCTATTTTTGGCCAGAAACACGTTATCTGGTGTTTTCACCACTCCACAGTGCGTTTGATATGCACAACCGGACATATCCTGGTTTTCGTGGGGTTTCAAGCTGAGATATGCATTTGCTAGGATAAACTTGGTGGTTCTTCTGTGAGAAGTATGCAGAATCTTCGAAATCGCTCTTTTGGAGCTATTTTTGGTGAGAAACACGTTATCTGGTGTTTTCATCACTCCACAGTGCGTTTGATATGCAGAACCGGAGATATCTTGGTTTTCGAGGGGCTTCAAACTGAGATATGCATTTTCTGGGACAATCACAGTGGTTCTTCTGTGAGAAGGATGCAGAATAATCGAAATGGCTCTTTTGGAGCTATTTAATGCGACAAACACGTTATCTGGTGTTTTCATCACTCCATAGTGCGTCTGATATGCAGAACCGCAGATATCTTGGTTTTCGTGGGATTTCAAGTTGAGATATGCATTTTCTGTGATAATCTTGGTGGATCTTCTGTGAGAAGTATGCAGAATCATCGAAATCGCTCTTTTGGAGCTATTTAATGCGAGGAACACGTTATCTGGTGTTGTCACCACTCCACAGTGCCTATGATATGCAGAACCGGAGATATCTTGGTTTTCGTGGGGTTTCAAGCTGAGATATGCATTTTCTGGAATAATCTTGGTGGTTCTTCGGTGAGAAGTATGCAGAATCATCGAAATCGCTCTTTTGGAGCTATTTAATGCGAGACACACGTTATCTGGTGTTTTCACCACTCCACAGTGCGTTTGATATGCAGAACCGGGGATATCTTGGTTTTCGTGGGGCTTCAAGCTGAGATATGCATTTTCTGCGATAATCTTGGTGTCGCTTCTGTGAGAAGTATGCAGAATCATCGAAATCGCTCTTTTGGAGCTATTTAATGCGAGAAACGCGTTATCTGGTGTTTTCACCACTCCACAGTGCGTTTGATATGCAGAACCGGGGATATCTTGGTTTTCGTGGGGCTTCAAGCTGAGATATGAATTTTCTGCGATAATCTTGGTGACGCTTCTGTGAGAAGTATGCAGAATCATCGAAATCGCTCTTTTGGAGATATTTAATGCGAGGGACACGTTATCTGGTGTTTTCACCACTCTACAGTGCGTTTGATATGCAGAACTGGAGATATCTTGGTTTTCGAGGGGCTTCAAGCTGAGATATGCATTTTCTGGGATAATCTTGGTGGTTCTTCGGTGAGAAGTATGCAGAACCATCGAAATCGCTCTTTTGGAGCTATTTAATGCGAGAAACGCGTTATCTGGTGTTTTCACCACTCCACAGTGCGTTTGATATGCTGAACCGGAGATATCTTTGTTTTCGTGGGGCTTCAAGCTGAGATATGCATTTTCTGCGATAATCATGGTGACGCTTCTGTGAGAAGTATGCAGAATCATCGAAATCGCTCTTTTGGAGATATTTAATGCGAGGGCCACGTTATCTGGTGTTTTCACCACTCTACAGTGCGTTTGATATGCAGAACTGGAGATATTTTGGTTTTCGAGGGGCTTCAAGCTGAGATATGCATTTTCTGGAACAATCACAGTGGTTCTTCTGTGAGAAGTATGCAGAATAATCGAAATGGCTCTTTTGGAGCTATTTAATGCGACAAACACGTTATCTGGTGTTTTCACCACTCCATAGTGCGTCTGATATGCAGAACCGCAGATATCTTGGTTTTCGTGGGGTTTCAAGCTCAGATATGCATTTTCTGAGATAATCTTGGTGGTTTTTCTGTGAGAAGTATGAAGAATCATCGAAATCGTTCTTTTGGAGCTATTTAAGGCGAGAAACGCGTTATCTGGTGTTTTCACCACTCCACAGTGCGTTTGATATGCAGAACCGGAGATATCCTGGTTTTCGTAGGGTTTCAAGCTGAGATATGCATTTTCTGGGATAATCTTGGTGGTTCTTCGGTGAGAAGTATGCAGAACCATCGAAATCGCTCTTTTGGAGCTATTTAATGCGAGAAACGCGTTATCTGGTGTTTTCACCACTCCACAGTGCGTTTGATATGCTGAACCGGAGTTATCTTTGTTTTCGTGAGGCTTCAAGCTGAGATATGCATTTTCTGCCATAATCTTGGTGAGGCTGCTGTGAGAAGTATGCAGAATCATCGAAATCGCTCTTTTGGAGCTATTTTTGGCCAGAAACACGTTATCTGGTGTTTTCACCACTCCACAGTGCGTTTGATATGCACAACCGGACATATCCTGGTTTTCGTGGGGTTTCAAGCTGAGATATGCATTTGCTAGGATAAACTTGGTGGTTCTTCTGTGAGAAGTATGCAGAATCTTCGAAATCGCTCTTTTGGAGCTATTTTTGGTGAGAAACACGTTATCTGGTGTTTTCATCACTCCACAGTGCGTTTGATATGCAGAACCGGAGATATCTTGGTTTTCGAGGGGCTTCAAACTGAGATATGCATTTTCTGGGACAATCACAGTGGTTCTTCTGTGAGAAGGATGCAGAATAATCGAAATGGCTCTTTTGGAGCTATTTAATGCGACAAACACGTTATCTGGTGTTTTCATCACTCCATAGTGCGTCTGATATGCAGAACCGCAGATATCTTGGTTTTCGTGGGATTTCAAGTTGAGATATGCATTTTCTGTGATAATCTTGGTGGATCTTCTGTGAGAAGTATGCAGAATCATCGAAATCGCTCTTTTGGAGCTATTTAATGCGAGGAACACGTTATCTGGTGTTGTCACCACTCCACAGTGCCTATGATATGCAGAACCGGAGATATCTTGGTTTTCGTGGGGTTTCAAGCTGAGATATGCATTTTCTGGAATAATCTTGGTGGTTCTTCGGTGAGAAGTATGCAGAATCATCGAAATCGCTCTTTTGGAGCTATTTAATGCGAGACACACGTTATCTGGTGTTTTCACCACTCCACAGTGCGTTTGATATGCAGAACCGGGGATATCTTGGTTTTCGTGGGGCTTCAAGCTGAGATATGCATTTTCTGCGATAATCTTGGTGTCGCTTCTGTGAGAAGTATGCAGAATCATCGAAATCGCTCTTTTGGAGCTATTTAATGCGAGAAACGCGTTATCTGGTGTTTTCACCACTCCACAGTGCGTTTGATATGCAGAACCGGGGATATCTTGGTTTTCGTGGGGCTTCAAGCTGAGATATGAATTTTCTGCGATAATCTTGGTGACGCTTCTGTGAGAAGTATGCAGAATCATCGAAATCGCTCTTTTGGAGATATTTAATGCGAGGGACACGTTATCTGGTGTTTTCACCACTCTACAGTGCGTTTGATATGCAGAACTGGAGATATCTTGGTTTTCGAGGGGCTTCAAGCTGAGATATGCATTTTCTGGGATAATCTTGGTGGTTCTTCGGTGAGAAGTATGCAGAACCATCGAAATCGCTCTTTTGGAGCTATTTAATGCGAGAAACGCGTTATCTGGTGTTTTCACCACTCCACAGTGCGTTTGATATGCTGAACCGGAGATATCTTTGTTTTCGTGGGGCTTCAAGCTGAGATATGCATTTTCTGCGATAATCATGGTGACGCTTCTGTGAGAAGTATGCAGAATCATCGAAATCGCTCTTTTGGAGATATTTAATGCGAGGGCCACGTTATCTGGTGTTTTCACCACTCCATAGTGCGTCTGATATGCAGAACCGCAGATATCTTGGTTTTCGTGGGGTTTCAAGCTCAGATATGCATTTTCTGAGATAATCTTGGTGGTTTTTCTGTGAGAAGTATGAAGAATCATCGAAATCGTTCTTTTGGAGCTATTTAAGGCGAGAAACGCGTTATCTGGTGTTTTCACCACTCCACAGTGCGTTTGATATGCAGAACCGGAGATATCCTGGTTTTCGTAGGGTTTCAAGCTGAGATATGCATTTTCTGGGATAATCTTGGTGGTTCTTCGGTGAGAAGTATGCAGAACCATCGAAATCGCTCTTTTGGAGCTATTTAATGCGAGAAACGCGTTATCTGGTGTTTTCACCACTCCACAGTGCGTTTGATATGCTGAACCGGAGATATCTTTGTTTTCGTGGGGCTTCAAGCTGAGATATGCATTTTCTGCGATAATCATGGTGACGCTTCTGTGAGAAGTATGCAGAATCATCGAAATCGCTCTTTTGGAGATATTTAATGCGAGGGCCACGTTATCTGGTGTTTTCACCACTCTACAGTGCGTTTGATATGCAGAACTGGAGATATTTTGGTTTTCGAGGGGCTTCAAGCTGAGATATGCATTTTCTGGAACAATCACAGTGGTTCTTCTGTGAGAAGTATGCAGAATAATCGAAATCGCTCTTTTGGAGCTATTTAATGCGAGAAACGCGTTATCTGGTGTTTTCACCACTCCACAGTGCGTTTGATATGCTGAACCGGAGATATCCTTGTTTTCGTGGTGCTTCAAGCTGAGATATGCATTTTCTGAGATACTCTTGGTGGTTTTTCTGTGAGAAGTATGAAGAATCATCGAAATCGCTCTTTTGGAGCTATTTTTGGCGAGAAACACGTTATCTGGTGTTTTCACCACTCCACAGTGCGTTTGATATGCAGAACTGGAGATATCTTGGTTTTCGTGGGATTTCAAGTTGAGATATGCATTTTCTGGGATAATCACAGTGGTTCTTCTGTGAGAAGTATGCAGAATAATCGAAATGGCTCTTTTGGAGCTATTTAATGCGACAAACACGTTATCTGGTGTTTTCACCACTCCAGAGTGCGTTTGATATGCACAACCGGACATATCCTGGTTTTCGTGGGGTTTCAAGCTGAGATATGCATTTTCTGGGATAATCTTGGTGGTTTTTCTGTGAGAAGTATGAAGAATCATCGAAATCGCTCTTTTGGAGCTATTTAAGGCGAGAAACTAGTTATCGGTTGTTTTCACCACTCCAGAGTGCGTTTGATATGCACAACCGGACATATCCTGGTTTTCGTGGGGTTTCAAGCTGAGATATGCATTTGCTAGGATAAACTTGGTGGTTCTTCTGTGAGAAGTATGCAGAATCTTCGAAATCGCTCTTTTGGAGCTATTTTTGGCGAGAAACACGTTATCTGGTGTTTTCATCACTCCACAGTGCGTTTGATATGCAGAACCGGAGATATCTTGGTTTTCGAGGGGCTTCAAACTGAGATATGCATTTTCTGGGATAATCTTGGTGGTTCTTCTGTGAGAAGTATGCAGAATCATCGAAATCGCTCTTTTGGAGATATTTAATGCGAGGGACACGTTATCTGGTGTTTTCACCACTCTACAGTGCGTTTGATATGCACAACCGGAGATATCCTGGTTTTCGTGGGGTTTCAAGCTGAGATATGCATTTTCTGGGATAAACTTGGTGGTTCTTATGTGAGAAGTATGCAGAAGCATCGAAATCGCTCTTTTGGAGCTATTTAAGGCGAGGCACTCGTTATCGGTTGTTTTCACCACTCCAGAGTGCGTTTGATATGCACAACCGGACATATCCTGGTTTTCGTGGGGTTTCAAGCTGAGATATGCATTTTCTGGGATAATCTATGTGGTTCTCCGTTGACAAGTATGCAGAATCATCGAAATCGCTCTTTAGGAGCTATTTAATGCGAGAAACGCGTTATCTGGTGTTTTCACCACTCCACAGTGCGTTTGATATGCAGAACTGGAGATATCTTGGTTTTCGTGGGATTTCAAGTTGAGATATGCATTTTCTGGGATAATCACAGTGGTTCTTCTGTGAGAAGTATGCAGAATAATCGAAATGGCTCTTTTGGAGCTATTTAATGCGACAAACACGTTATCTGGTGTTTTCATCACTCCATAGTGCGTTTGATATGCACAACCGGACATATCCTGGTTTTCGTGGGGTTTCAAGCTGAGATATGCATTTGCTAGGATAAACTTGGTGGTTCTTCTGTGAGAAGTATGCAGAATCATCGAAATCGCTCTTTTGGAGATATTTAATGCGAGGGACACGTTATCTGGTGTTTTCACCACTCTACAGTGCGTTTGATATGCACAACCGGAGATATCCTGGTTTTCGTGGGGTTTCAAGCTGAGATATGCATTTTCTGGGACAATCACAGTGGTTCTTCTGTGAGAAGGATGCAGAATAATCGAAATGGCTCTTTTGGAGCTATTTAATGCGACAAACACGTTATCTGGTGTTTTCATCACTCCATAGTGCGTCTGATATGCAGAACTGCAGATATCTTGGTTTTCGTGGGATTTCAAGTTGAGATATGCATTTTCTGTGATAATCTTGGTGGATCTTCTGTGAGAAGTATGCAGAACCATCGAAATCGCTCTTTTGGAGCTATTTAATGCGAGAAACGCGTTATCTGGTGTTTTCACCACTCCACAGTGCGTTTGATATGCTGAACCGGAGATATCTTTGTTTTCGTGGGGCTTCAAGCTGAGATATGCATTTTCTGCGATAATCATGGTGACGCTTCTGTGAGAAGTATGCAGAATCATCGAAATCGCTCTTTTGGAGATATTTAATGCGAGGGCCACGTTATCTGGTGTTTTCACCACTCTACAGTGCGTTTGATATGCAGAACTGGAGATATTTTGGTTTTCGAGGGGCTTCAAGCTGAGATATGCATTTTCTGGAACAATCACAGTGGTTCTTCTGTGAGAAGTATGCAGAATAATCGAAATGGCTCTTTTGGAGCTATTTAATGCGACAAACACGTTATCTGGTGTTTTCACCACTCCATAGTGCGTCTGATATGCAGAACCGCAGATATCTTGGTTTTCGTGGGGTTTCAAGCTCAGATATGCATTTTCTGAGATAATCTTGGTGGTTTTTCTGTGAGAAGTATGAAGAATCATCGAAATCGTTCTTTTGGAGCTATTTAAGGCGAGAAACTAGTTATCGGTTGTTTTCACCACTCCAGAGTGCGTTTGATATGCACAACCGGACATATCCTGGTTTTCGTGGGGTTTCAAGCTGAGATATGCATTTGCTAGGATAAACTTGGTGGTTCTACTGTGAGAAGTATGCAGAATCTTCGAAATCGCTCTTTTGGAGCTATTTTTGGCGAGAAACACGTTATCTGGTGTTTTCATCACTCCACAGTGCGTTTGATATGCAGAACCGGAGATATCTTGGTTTTCGAGGGGCTTCAAACTGAGATATGCATTTTCTGGGATAATCTTGGTGGTTCTTCTGTGAGAAGTATGCAGAATCATCGAAATCGCTCTTTTGGAGATATTTAATGCGAGGGACACGTTATCTGGTGTTTTCACCACTCCACAGTGCGTTTGATATGCTGAACCGGAGTTATCTTTGTTTTCGTGAGGCTTCAAGCTGAGATATGCATTTTCTGCCATAATCTTGGTGTCGCTTCTGTGAGAAGTATGCAGAATCATCGAAATCGCTCTTTTGGAGCTATTTAATGCGAGAAACGCGTTATCTGGTGTTTTCACCACTCCACAGTGCGTTTGATATGCAGAACCGGGGATATCTTGGTTTTCGTGGGGCTTCAAGCTGAGATATGAATTTTCTGCGATAATCTTGGTGACGCTTCTGTGAGAAGTATGCAGAATCTTCGAAATCGCTCTTTTGGAGCTATTTTTGGTGAGAAACACGTTATCTGGTGTTTTCATCACTCCACAGTGCGTTTGATATGCAGAACCGGAGATATCTTGGTTTTCGAGGGGCTTCAAACTGAGATATGCATTTTCTGGGACAATCACAGTGGTTCTTCTGTGAGAAGGATGCAGAATAATCGAAATGGCTCTTTTGGAGCTATTTAATGCGACAAACACGTTATCTGGTGTTTTCATCACTCCATAGTGCGTCTGATATGCAGAACCGCAGATATCTTGGTTTTCGTGGGATTTCAAGTTGAGATATGCATTTTCTGTGATAATCTTGGTGGATCTTCTGTGAGAAGTATGCAGAATCATCGAAATCGCTCTTTTGGAGCTATTTAATGCGAGGAACACGTTATCTGGTGTTGTCACCACTCCACAGTGCCTATGATATGCAGAACCGGAGATATCTTGGTTTTCGTGGGGTTTCAAGCTGAGATATGCATTTTCTGGAATAATCTTGGTGGTTCTTCGGTGAGAAGTATGCAGAATCATCGAAATCGCTCTTTTGGAGCTATTTAATGCGAGACACACGTTATCTGGTGTTTTCACCACTCCACAGTGCGTTTGATATGCAGAACCGGGGATATCTTGGTTTTCGTGGGGCTTCAAGCTGAGATATGCATTTTCTGCGATAATCTTGGTGTCGCTTCTGTGAGAAGTATGCAGAATCATCGAAATCGCTCTTTTGGAGCTATTTAATGCGAGAAACGCGTTATCTGGTGTTTTCACCACTCCACAGTGCGTTTGATATGCAGAACCGGGGATATCTTGGTTTTCGTGGGGCTTCAAGCTGAGATATGAATTTTCTGCGATAATCTTGGTGACGCTTCTGTGAGAAGTATGCAGAATCATCGAAATCGCTCTTTTGGAGATATTTAATGCGAGGGACACGTTATCTGGTGTTTTCACCACTCTACAGTGCGTTTGATATGCAGAACTGGAGATATCTTGGTTTTCGAGGGGCTTCAAGCTGAGATATGCATTTTCTGGGATAATCTTGGTGGTTCTTCGGTGAGAAGTATGCAGAACCATCGAAATCGCTCTTTTGGAGCTATTTAATGCGAGAAACGCGTTATCTGGTGTTTTCACCACTCCACAGTGCGTTTGATATGCTGAACCGGAGATATCTTTGTTTTCGTGGGGCTTCAAGCTGAGATATGCATTTTCTGCGATAATCATGGTGACGCTTCTGTGAGAAGTATGCAGAATCATCGAAATCGCTCTTTTGGAGATATTTAATGCGAGAAACGCGTTATCTGGTGTTTTCACCACTCCACAGTGCGTTTGATATGCAGAACCGGAGATATCCTGGTTTTCGTAGGGTTTCAAGCTGAGATATGCATTTTCTGGGATAATCTTGGTGGTTCTTCGGTGAGAAGTATGCAGAACCATCGAAATCGCTCTTTTGGAGCTATTTAATGCGAGAAACGCGTTATCTGGTGTTTTCACCACTCCACAGTGCGTTTGATATGCTGAACCGGAGATATCTTTGTTTTCGTGGGGCTTCAAGCTGAGATATGCATTTTCTGCGATAATCATGGTGACGCTTCTGTGAGAAGTATGCAGAATCATCGAAATCGCTCTTTTGGAGATATTTAATGCGAGGGCCACGTTATCTGGTGTTTTCACCACTCTACAGTGCGTTTGATATGCAGAACTGGAGATATTTTGGTTTTCGAGGGGCTTCAAGCTGAGATATGCATTTTCTGGAACAATCACAGTGGTTCTTCTGTGAGAAGTATGCAGAATAATCGAAATGGCTCTTTTGGAGCTATTTAATGCGACAAACACGTTATCTGGTGTTTTCACCACTCCACAGTGCGTTTGATATGCACAACCGGACATATCCTGGTTTTCGTGGGGATTCAAGCTGAGATATGCATTTGCTAGGATAAACTTGGTGGTTCTACTGTGAGAAGTATGCAGAATCTTCGAAATCGCTCTTTTGGAGCTATTTTTGGCGAGAAATGCGTTATCTGGTGTTTTCATCACTCCACAGTGCGTTTGATATGCAGAACCGGAGATATCTTGGTTTTCGAGGGGCTTCAAACTGAGATATGCATTTTCTGGGATAATCTTGGTGGTTCTTCTGTGAGAAGTATGCAGAATCATCGAAATCGCTCTTTTGGAGATATTTAATGCGAGGGACACGTTATCTGGTGTTTTCACCACTCTACAGTGCGTTTGATATGCACAACCGGAGATATCCTGGTTTTCGTGGGGTTTCAAGCTGAGATATGCATTTTCTGGGATAAACTTGGTGGTTCTTCTGTGAGAAGTATGCAGAAGCATCGAAATCGCTCTTTTGGAGCTATTTAAGGCGAGGCACTCGTTATCGGTTGTTTTCACCACTCCAGAGTGCGTTTGATATGCACAACCGGACATATCCTGGTTTTCGTGGGGTTTCAAGCTGAGATATGCATTTTCTGGGATAATCTTGGTGGTTCTTCTGTGAGAAGTATGCAGAATCATCGAAATCGCTCTTTTGGAGATATTTAATGCGAGGGACACGTTATCTGGTGTTTTCACCACTCTACAGTGCGTTTGATATGCAGAACTGGAGATATCTTGGTTTTCGAGGGGCTTCAAGCTGAGATATGCATTTTCTGGGATAATCTTGGTGGTTCTTCGGTGAGAAGTATGCAGAACCATCGAAATCGCTCTTTTGGAGCTATTTAATGCGAGAAACGCGTTATCTGGTGTTTTCACCACTCCACAGTGCGTTTGATATGCTGAACCGGAGATATCTTTGTTTTCGTGGTGCTTCAAGCTGAGATATGCATTTTCTGCGATAATCTAGGTGACGCTTCTGTGAGAAGTATGCAGAATCATCGAAATCGCTCTTTTGGAGATATTTAATGCGAGGGACACGTTATCTGGTGTTTTCACCACTCTACAGTGCGTTTGATATGCAGAACTGGAGATATTTTGGTTTTCGAGGGGCTTCAAGCTGAGATATGCATTTTCTGGAACAATCACAGTGGTTCTTCTGTGAGAAGTATGCAGAATAATCGAAATGGCTCTTTTGGAGCTATTTAATGCGACAAACACGTTATCTGGTGTTTTCACCACTCCATAGTGCGTCTGATATGCAGAACCGCAGATATCTTGGTTTTCGTGGGGTTTCCAGCTGAGATATGCATTTTCTGAGATAATCTTGGTGGTTTTTCTGTGAGAAGTATGAAGAATCATCGAAATCGCTCTTTTGGAGCTATTTAAGGCGAGAAACTAGTTATCGGTTGTTTTCACCACTCCAGAGTGCGTTTGATATGCACAACCGGACATATCCTGGTTTTCGTGGGGTTTCAAGCTGAGATATGCATTTGCTAGGATAAACTTGGTGGTTCTTCTGTGAGAAGTATGCAGAATCCTCGAAATCGCTCTTTTGGAGCTATTTTTGGCGAGAAACACGTTATCTGGTGTTTTCATCACTCCACAGTGCGTTTGATATGCAGAACCGGAGATATCTTGGTTTTCGAGGGGCTTCAAACTGAGATATGCATTTTCTGGGATAATCTTGGTGGTTCTTCTGTGAGAAGTATGCAGAATCATCGAAATCGCTCTTTTGGAGATATTTAATGCGAGGGACACGTTATCTGGTGTTTTCACCACTCTACAGTGCGTTTGATATGCACAACCGGAGATATCCTGGTTTTCGTGGGGTTTCAAGCTGAGATATGCATTTTCTGGGACAATCACAGTGGTTCTTCTGTGAGAAGGATGCAGAATAATCGAAATGGCTCTTTTGGAGCTATTTAATGCGACAAACACGTTATCTGGTGTTTTCATCACTCCATAGTGCGTCTGATATGCAGAACCGGAGTTATCTTCGTTTTCGTGGGGTTTCAAGCTGAGATATGCATTTTCTGTGATAATCTTGGTGGTTCTTCTGTGAGAAGTATGCAGAATCATCGAAATCGCTCTTTTGGAGCTATTTAATGCGACAAACACGTTATCTGGTGTTTTCACCACTCCATAGTGCGTTTGATATGCTGAACCGGAGTTATCTTTGTTTTCGTGAGGCTTCAAGCTGAGATATGCATTTTCTGCCATAATCTTGGTGAGGCTGCTGTGAGAAGTATGCAGAATCATCGAAATCGCTCTTTTGGAGATATTTAATGCGAGGGACACGTTATCTGGTGTTTTCACCACTCTACAGTGCGTTTGATATGCACAACCGGAGATATCCTGGTTTTCGTGGGGTTTCAAGCTGAGATATGCATTTTCTGGGATAAACTTGGTGGTTCTTCTGTGAGAAGTATGCAGAATCTTCGAAATCGCTCTTTTGGAGCTATTTTTGGCCAGAAACACGTTATCTGGTGTTTTCACCACTCCACAGTGCGTTTGATATGCAGAACCGGAGATATCCTGGTTTTCGTAGGGTTTCAAGCTGAGATATGCATTTGCTAGGATAAACTTGGTGGTTCTTCTGTGAGAAGTATGCAGAATCTTCGAAATCGCTCTTTTGGAGCTATTTTTGGCGAGAAACACGTTATCTGGTGTTTTCATCACTCCACAGTGCGTTTGATATGCAGAACCGGAGATATCTTGGTTTTCGAGGGGCTTCAAACTGAGATATGCATTTTCTGGGATAATCTTGGTGGTTCTTCTGTGAGAAGTATGCAGAATCATCGAAATCGCTCTTTTGGAGATATTTAATGCGAGGGACACGTTATCTGGTGTTTTCACCACTCTACAGTGCGTTTGATATGCACAACCGGAGATATCCTGGTTTTCGTGGGGTTTCAAGCTGAGATATGCATTTTCTGGGATAAACTTGGTGGTTCTTCTGTGAGAAGTATGCAGAAGCATCGAAATCGCTCTTTTGGAGCTATTTAAGGCGAGGCACTCGTTATCGGTTGTTTTCACCACTCCAGAGTGCGTTTGATATGCACAACCGGACATATCCTGGTTTTCGTGGGGTTTCAAGCTGAGATATGCATTTTCTGGGATAATCTATGTGGTTCTCCGTTGACAAGTATGCAGAATCATCGAAATCGCTCTTTAGGAGCTATTTAATGCGAGAAACGCGTTATCTGGTGTTTTCACCACTCCACAGTGCGTTTGATATGCAGAACTGGAGATATCTTGGTTTTCGTGGGATTTCAAGTTGAGATATGCATTTTCTGGGATAATCACAGTGGTTCTTCTGTGAGAAGTATGCAGAATAATCGAAATGGCTCTTTTGGAACTATTTAATGCGACAAACACGTTATCTGGTGTTTTCACCACTCCAGAGTGCGTTTGATATGCACAACCGGACATATCCTGGTTTTCGTGGGGTTTCAAGCTGAGATATGCATTTTCTGGGATAATCTATGTGGTTCTCCGTTGACAAGTATGCAGAATCATCGAAATCGCTCTTTTGGAGCTATTTTTGGCGAGAAACACGTTATCTGGTGTTTTCATCACTCCACAGTGCGTTTGATATGCAGAACCGGAGATATCTTGGTTTTCGAGGGGCTTCAAACTGAGATATGCATTTTCTGGGATAATCTTGGTGGTTCTTCTGTGAGAAGTATGCAGAATCATCGAAATCGCTCTTTTGGAGCTATTCTTGGCGAGAAACACGTTATCTGGTGTTTTCATCACTCCACAGTGCGTTTGATATGCAGAACCGGAGATATCTTGGTTTTCGAGGGGCTTCAAACTGAGATATGCATTTTCTGGGATAATCTTGGTGGTTCTTCTGTGAGAAGTATGCAGAATCATCGAAATCGCTCTTTTGGAGATATTTAATGCCAGAAACGCGTTATCTGGTGTTTTCACCACTCCACAGTGCGTTTGATATGCAGAACTGGAGATATCTTGGTTTTCGTGGGATTTCAAGTTGAGATATGCATTTTCTGGGATAATCACAGTGGTTCTTCTGTGAGAAGTATGCAGAATAATCGAAATGGCTCTTTTGGAGCTATTTAATGCGACAAACACGTTATCTGGTGTTTTCACCACTCCAGAGTGCGTTTGATATGCACAACCGGACATATCCTGGTTTTCGTGGGGTTTCAAGCTGAGATATGCATTTTCTGGGATAATCTTGGTGGTTTTTCTGTGAGAAGTATGAAGAATCATCGAAATCGCTCTTTTGGAGCTATTTAAGGCGAGAAACTAGTTATCGGTTGTTTTCACCACTCCAGAGTGCGTTTGATATGCACAACCGGACATATCCTGGTTTTCGTGGGGTTTCAAGCTGAGATATGCATTTGCTAGGATAAACTTGGTGGTTCTTCTGTGAGAAGTATGCAGAATCTTCGAAATCGCTCTTTTGGAGCTATTTTTGGCGAGAAACACGTTATCTGGTGTTTTCATCACTCCACAGTGCGTTTGATATGCAGAACCGGAGATATCTTGGTTTTCGAGGGGCTTCAAACTGAGTTATGCATTTTCTGGGATAATCTTGGTGGTTCTTCTGTGAGAAGTATGCAGAATCATCGAAATCGCTCTTTTGGAGATATTTAATGCGAGGGACACGTTATCTGGTGTTTTCACCACTCTACAGTGCGTTTGATATGCACAACCGGAGATATCCTGGTTTTCGTGGGGTTTCAAGCTGAGATATGCATTTTCTGGGATAAACTTGGTGGTTCTTATGTGAGAAGTATGCAGAAGCATCGAAATCGCTCTTTTGGAGCTATTTAAGGCGAGGCACTCGTTATCGGTTGTTTTCACCACTCCAGAGTGCGTTTGATATGCACAACCGGACATATCCTGGTTTTCGTGGGGTTTCAAGCTGAGATATGCATTTTCTGGGATAATCTATGTGGTTCTCCGTTGACAAGTATGCAGAATCATCGAAATCGCTCTTTAGGAGCTATTTAATGCGAGAAACGCGTTATCTGGTGTTTTCACCACTCCACAGTGCGTTTGATATGCAGAACTGGAGATATCTTGGTTTTCGTGGGATTTCAAGTTGAGATATGCATTTTCTGGGATAATCACAGTGGTTCTTCTGTGAGAAGTATGCAGAATAATCGAAATGGCTCTTTTGGAGCTATTTAATGCGACAAACACGTTATCTGGTGTTTTCATCACTCCATAGTGCGTTTGATATGCACAACCGGACATATCCTGGTTTTCGTGGGGTTTCAAGCTGAGATATGCATTTGCTAGGATAAACTTGGTGGTTCTTCTGTGAGAAGTATGCAGAATCTTCGAAATCGCTCTTTTGGAGCTATTTTTGGCGAGAAACACGTTATCTGGTGTTTTCATCACTCCACAGTGCGTTTGATATGCAGAACCGGAGATATCTTGGTTTTCGAGGGGCTTCAAACTGAGATATGCATTTTCTGGGATAATCTTGGTGGTTCTTCTGTGAGAAGTATGCAGAATCATCGAAATCGCTCTTTTGGAGATATTTAATGCGAGGGACACGTTATCTGGTGTTTTCACCACTCTACAGTGCGTTTGATATGCACAACCGGAGATATCCTGGTTTTCGTGGGGTTTCAAGCTGAGATATGCATTTTCTGGGACAATCACAGTGGTTCTTCTGTGAGAAGGATGCAGAATAATCGAAATGGCTCTTTTGGAGCTATTTAATGCGACAAACACGTTATCTGGTGTTTTCATTACTCCATAGTGCGTCTGATATGCAGAACCGGAGTTATCTTCGTTTTCGTGGGGTTTCAAGCTGAGATATGCATTTTCTGTGATAATCTTGGTGGTTCTTCTGTGAGAAGTATGCAGAATCATCGAAATCGCTCTTTTGGAGCTATTTAATGCGACAAACACGTTATCTGGTGTTTTCACCACTCCATAGTGCGTTTGATATGCTGAACCGGAGTTATCTTCGTTTTCGTGAGGCTTCAAGCTGAGATATGCATTTTCTGCCATAATCTTGGTGAGGCTGCTGTGAGAAGTATGCAGAATCATCGAAATCGCTCTTTTGGAGCTATTTTTGGCCAGAAACACGTTATCTGGTGTTTTCACCACTCCACAGTGCGTTTGATATGCAGAACCGGAGATATCCTGGTTTTCGTGGGGTTTCAAGCTGAGATATGCATTTGCTAGGATAAACTTGGTGGTTCTTCTGTGAGAAGTATGCAGAATCTTCGAAATCGCTCTTTTGGAGCTATTTTTGGCGAGAAACACGTTATCTGGTGTTTTCATCACTCCACAGTGCGTTTGATATGCAGAACCGGAGATATCTTGGTTTTCGAGGGGCTTCAAACTGAGATATGCATTTTCTGGGATAATCTTGGTGGTTCTTCTGTGAGAAGTATGCAGAATCATCGAAATCGCTCTATTGGAGCTATTTAATGCGACAAACACGTTATCTGGTGTTTTCACCACTCCATAGTGCGTTTGATATGCTGAACCGGAGTTATCTTTGTTTTCGTGAGGCTTCAAGCTGAGATATGCATTTTCTGCCATAATCTTGGTGAGGCTGCTGTGAGAAGTATGCAGAATCATCGAAATCGCTCTTTTGGAGCTATTTTTGGCCAGAAACACGTTATCTGGTGTTTTCATCACTCCACAGTGCGTTTGATATGCAGAACCGGAGATATCCTGGTTTTCGTAGGGTTTCAAGCTGAGATATGCATTTGCTAGGATAAACTTGGTGGTTCTTCTGTGAGAAGTATGCAGAATCTTCGAAATCGCTCTTTTGGAGCTATTTTTGGCGAGAAACACGTTATCTGGTGTTTTCATCACTCCACAGTGCGTTTGATATGCAGAACCGGAGATATCTTGGTTTTCGAGGGGCTTCAAACTGAGATATGCATTTTCTGGGATAATCTTGGTGGTTCTTCTGTGAGAAGTATGCAGAATCATCGAAATCGCTCTTTTGGAGATATTTAATGCGAGGGACACGTTATCTGGTGTTTTCACCACTCTACAGTGCGTTTGATATGCACAACCGGAGATATCCTGGTTTTCGTGGGGTTTCAAGCTGAGATATGCATTTTCTGGGATAAACTTGGTGGTTCTTCTGTGAGAAGTATGCAGAAGCATCGAAATCGCTCTTTTGGAGCTATTTAAGGCGAGGCACTCGTTATCGGTTGTTTTCACCACTCCAGAGTGCGTTTGATATGCACAACCGGACATATCCTGGTTTTCGTGGGGTTTCAAGCTGAGATATGCATTTTCTGGGATAATCTATGTGGTTCTCCGTCGACAAGTATGCAGAATCATCGAAATCGCTCTTTTGGAGATATTTAATGCGAGGGACACGTTATCTGGTGTTTTCACCACTCTACAGTGCGTTTGATATGCACAACCGGAGATATCCTGGTTTTCGTGGGGTTTCAAGCTGAGATATGCATTTTCTGGGATAAACTTGGTGGTTCTTCTGTGAGAAGTATGCAGAAGCATCGAAATCGCTCTTTTGGAGCTATTTAAGGCGAGGCACTCGTTATCGGTTGTTTTCACCACTCCAGAGTGCGTTTGATATGCACAACCGGACATATCCTGGTTTTCGTGGGGTTTCAAGCTGAGATATGCATTTTCTGGGATAATCTATGTGGTTCTCCGTTGACAAGTATGCAGAATCATCGAAATCGCTCTTTAGGAGCTATTTAATGCGAGAAACGCGTTATCTGGTGTTTTCACCACTCCACAGTGCGTTTGATATGCAGAACTGGAGATATCTTGGTTTTCGTGGGATTTCAAGTTGAGATATGCATTTTCTGGGATAATCACAGTGGTTCTTCTGTGAGAAGTATGCAGAATAATCGAAATGGCTCTTTTGGAGCTATTTAATGCGACAAACACGTTATATGGTGTTTTCACCACTCCAGAGTGCGTTTGATATGCACAACCGGACATATCCTGGTTTTCGTGGGGTTTCAAGCTGAGATATGCATTTTCTGGGATAATCTATGTGGTTCTCCGTTGACAAGTATGCAGAATCATCGAAATCGCTCTTTTGGAGCTATTTTTGGCGAGAAACACGTTATCTGGTGTTTTCATCACTCCACAGTGCGTTTGATATGCAGAACCGGAGATATCTTGGTTTTCGAGGGGCTTCAAACTGAGATATGCATTTTCTGGGATAATCTTGGTGGTTCTTCTGTGAGAAGTATGCAGAATCATCGAAATCGCTCTTTTGGAGATATTTAATGCGAGGGACACGTTATCTGGTGTTTTCACCACTCTACAGTGCGTTTGATATGCACAACCGGAGATATCCTGGTTTTCGTGGGGTTTCAAGCTGAGATATGCATTTTCTGGGATAAACTTGGTGGTTCTTCTGTGAGAAGTATGCAGAAGCATCGAAATCGCTCTTTTGGAGCTATTTAAGGCGAGGCACTCGTTATCGGTTGTTTTCACCACTCCAGAGTGCGTTTGATATGCACAACCGGACATATCCTGGTTTTCGTGGGGTTTCAAGCTGAGATATGCATTTTCTGGGATAATCTATGTGGTTCTCCGTTGACAAGTATGCAGAATCATCGAAATCGCTCTTTAGGAGCTATTTAATGCGAGAAACGCGTTATCTGGTGTTTTCACCACTCCACAGTGCGTTTGATATGCAGAACTGGAGATATCTTGGTTTTCGTGGGATTTCAAGTTGAGATATGCATTTTCTGGGATAATCACAGTGGTTCTTCTGTGAGAAGTATGCAGAATAATCGAAATGGCTCTTTTGGAGCTATTTAATGCGACAAACACGTTATCTGGTGTTTTCACCACTCCACAGTGCGTTTGATATGCAGAACCGGAGATATCTTGGTTTTCGAGGGGCTTCAAGCTGAGATATGCATTTTCTGGGATAAACTTGGTGGTTCTTCTGCGAGAATTATGCAGAAGCATCGAAATCGCTCTTTTGGAGCTATTTAAGGCGAGAAACACGTTATCTGGTGTTTTCATCACTCCACAGTGCGTTTGATATGCAGAACCGGAGATATCTTGGTTTTCGAGGGGCTTCAAACTGAGATATGCATTTTCTGGGATAATCTTGGTGGTTCTTCTGTGAGAAGTATGCAGAATCATCGAAATCGCTCTTTTGGAGATATTTAATGCGAGGGACACGTTATCTGGTGTTTTCACCACTCTACAGTGCGTTTGATATGCACAACCGGAGATATCCTGGTTTTCGTGGGGTTTCAAGCTGAGATATGCATTTTCTGCGATAATCTTGGTGAGGCTGCTGTGAGAAGTATGCAGAATCATCGAAATCGCTCTTTTGGAGCTATTTTTGGCCAGAAACACGTTATCTGGTGTTTTCACCACTCCACAGTGCGTTTGATATGCAGAACCGGAGATATCCTGGTTTTCGTGGGGTTTCAAGCTGAGATATGCATTTTCTGGGACAATCACAGTGGTTCTTCTGTGAGAAGGATGCAGAATAATCGAAATGGCTCTTTTGGAGCTATTTAATGCGACAAATACGTTATCTGGTGTTTTCATCACTCCATAGTGCGTCTGATATGCAGAACCGCAGATATCTTGGTTTTCGTGGGATTTCAAGTTGAGATATGCATTTTCTGTGATAATCTTGGTGGATCTTCTGTGAGAAGTATGCAGAATCATCGAAATCGCTCTTTTGGAGATATTTTTGGCGAGAAACACGTTATCTGGTGTTTTCACCACTCCACAGTGCGTTTGATATGCAGAACCGGAGATATCTTGGTTTTCGAGGGGCTTCAAACTGAGATATGCATTTTCTGCGATAATCTTGGTGACGCTTCTGTGAGAAGTATGCAGAATCATCGAAATCGCTCTTTTGGAGCTATTTAATGCGAGGAACACGTTATCTGGTGTTGTCACCACTCCACAGTGCCTATGATATGCAGAACCGGAGATATCTTGGTTTTCGTGGGGTTTCAAGCTGAGATATGCATTTTCTGGAATAATCTTGGTGGTTCTTCGGTGAGAATTATGCAGAAGCATCGAAATCGCTCTTTTGGAGCTATTTAAGGCGAGAAACTCGTTATCGGTTGTTTTCACCACTCCAGAGTGCGTTTGATATGCACAACCGGGGATATCTTGGTTTTCGTGGGGCTTCAAGCTGAGATATGCATTTTCTGCGATAATCTTGGTGACGCTTCTGTGAGAAGTATGCAGAATCATCGAAATCGCTCTTTTGGAGCTATTTAATGCGAGAAACGCGTTATCTGGTGTTTTCACCACTCCACAGTGCGTTTGATATGCAGAACCGGAGATATCTTGGTTTTCGAGGGGCTTCAAACTGAGATATGCATTTTCTGGGATACTCTTGGTGGTTCTTCTGTGAGGAGTATGCAGAATCATCGAAACCGCTCTTTTGGAGCTATTTAATGCGAGAAACCCGTTATCTGGTGTTTTCACCACTCCAGAGTGCGTTTGATATGCAGAACCGGAGATATCTTGGTTTTGGTGGGGCTTCAAGCTGAGATATGCATTTTCTGCGATAATCTTGGTGACGCTTCTGTGAGAAGTATGCAGAATCATCGAAATCGCTCTTTTGGAGCTATTTAAGGCGAGAAACTCGTTATCGGTTGTTTTCACCACTCCAGAGTGCGTTTGATATGCAGAACCGGAGATATCTTGGTTTTCGTGGGGTTTCAAGCTGAAATGTGCATTTTCTGGGATAATCTTGGTGGTTCTTCGGTGAGAAGTATGCAGAACCATCGAAATCGCTCTTTTGGAGCTATTTAATGCGAGAAACGCGTTATCTGGTGTTTTCACCACTCCACAGTGCGTTTGATATGCAGAACCGGAGATATCCTGGTTTTCGTGGGGCTTCAAGCTGAGATATGCATTTTCTGGAACAATCACAGTGGTTCTTCTGTGAGAAGTATGCAGAATAATCGAAATGGCTCTTTTGGAGCGATTTTTGGCCAGAAACACGTTATCTGGTGTTTTCACCACTCCACAGTGCGTTTGATATGCAGAACCGGAGATATCTTGGTTTTCGAGGGGCTTCAAGCTGAGATATGCATTTTCTGGGATAAACTTGGTGGTTCTTCTGTGAGAATTATGCAGAAGCATCGAAATCGCTCTTTTGGAGCTATTTAAGGCGAGAAACTCGTTATCGGTTGTTTTCACCACTCCAGAGTGCGTTTGATATGCAGAACCGGAGATATCTTGGTTTTCGTGGGGTTTCAAGCTGAAATGTGCATTTTCTGGGATAATCTTGGTGGTTCTTCGGTGAGAAGTATGCAGAACCATCGAAATCGCTCTTTTGGAGATATTTAATGCGAGGGACACGTTATCTGGTATTTTCACCACTCCACAGTGCGTTTGATATGCAGAACCGGAGATATCTTGGTTTTCGAGGGGCTTCAAACTGAGATATGCATTTTCTGGGATACTCTTGGTGGTTCTTCTGTGAGGAGTATGCAGAATCATCGAAACCGCTCTTTTGGAGCTATTTTATGCGAGAAACTCGTTATCTGGTATTTTCACCACTCCAGAGTGCGTTTGATATGCAGAACCGGAGATATCTTGGTTTTCGTGGGGCTTCAAGCTGAGATATGCATTTTCTGCGATAATCTTGGTGACGCTTCTGTGAGAAGTATGCAGAATCATCGAAATCGCTCTTTTGGAGCTATTTTTGGCCAGAAACACGTTATCTGGTGTTTTCACCACTCCACAGTGCGTTTGATATGCAGAACCGGAGATATCTTGGTTTTCGAGGGGCTTCAAACTGTGATATGCATTTTCTGGGATACTCTTGGTGGTTCTTCGGTGAGGAGTATGCAGAATCATCGAAACCGCTCTTTTGGAGCTATTTTATGCGAGAAACTCGTTATCTGGTATTTTCACCACTCCAGAGTGCGTTTGATATGCAGAACCGGAGATATCTTGGTTTTCGTGGGGCTTCAAGCTGAGATATGCATTTTCTGGGATACTCTTGGTGGTTCTTCGGTGAGGAGTATGCAGTGTCATCGAAACCGCTCTTTTGGAGCTATTTAATGCGAGAAACACGTTATCTGGTGTTTTCACCACTCCACAGTGCGTTTGATATGCAGAACCGGAGATATCTTGGTTTTCGTGGGGCTTCAAGCTGAGATATGCATTTTCTGCGATAATCTTGGTGACGCTTCTGTGAGAAGTATGCAGAATCATCGAAATCGCTCTTTTGGAGCTATTTTTGGCCAGAAACACGTTATCTGGTGTTTTCACCACTCCACAGTGCGTTTGATATGCAGAACCGGAGATATCCTGGTTTTCGTGGGGTTTCAAGCTGAGATATGCATTTTCTGGGACAATTACAGTGTTTCTTCTGTGAGAAGTATGCAGAATCATCGAAATCGCTCTTTTGGAGCTATTTTTGGCCAGAAACACGTTATCTGGTGTTTTCACCACTCCACAGTGCGTTTGATATGCAGAACCGGAGATATCTTGGTTTTCAAGGGGCTTCAAACTGAGATATACATTTTCTGGGATACTCTTGGTGGTTCTTCTGTGAGGAGGATGCAGAATCGTCGAAACCGCTCTTTTGGAGCTATTTAATGCGAGAAACACGTTATCTGGTGTTGTCTCCACTCCACAGTGCGTTTGATATGCAGAACCGGAGATATCTTGGTTTTCGAGGGGCTTCAAACTGAGATATGCATTTTCTGGGATACTCTTGGTGGTTCTTATGTGAGGAGTATGCAGAATCATCGAAACCGCTCTTTTGGAGCTATTTTATGCGAGAAACTCGTTATCTGGTATTTTCACCACTCCAGAGTGCGTTTGATATGCATAACCGGAGATATCTTGGTTTTCGTGGGGCTTCAAGCTGAGATATGCATTTTCTGCGATAATCTTGGTGACGCTTCTGTGAGAAGTATGCAGAATCATCGAAATCGCTCTTTTGGAGCTATTTTTGGCCAGAAACACGTTATCTGGTGTTTTCACCACTCCACAGTGCGTTTGATATGCAGAACCGGAGATATCCTGGTTTTCGTGGGGTTTCAAGCTGAGATATGCATTTTCTGGGACAATTACAGTGTTTCTTCTGTGAGAAGTATGCAGAAGCATCGAAATCGCTCTTTTGGAGCTATTTAAGGCGAGAAACTGGTTATCGGTTGTTTTCACCACTCCAGAGTGCGTTTGATATGCACAACCGGACATATCCTGGTTTTCGTGGGGTTTCAAGCTGAGATATGCATTTTCTGGGATAAACTTGGTGGTTCTTCTGTGAGAAGTATGCAGAAGCATCGAAATCGCTCTTTAGGAGCTATTTAATGCGAGGGACACGTTATCTGGTGTTTTCACCACTCCACAGTGCGTTTGATATGCTGAACCGGAGATATCTTTGTTTTCGTGGGGCTTCAAGCTGAGATATGCATTTTCTGCGATAATCTTGGTGACGCTTCTGTGAGAAGTATGCAGAATCATCGAAATCGCTCTTTTGGAGATATTTAATGCGAGGGACACGTTATCTGGTGTTTTCACCACTCTACAGTGCGTTTGATATGCAGAACTGGAGATATTTTGGTTTTCGAGGGGCTTCAAGCTGAGATATGCATTTTCTGGAACAATCACAGTGGTTCTTCTGTGAGAAGTATGCAGGATAATCGAAATGGCTCTTTTGGAGCTATTTAATGCGACAAACACGTTATCTGGTGTTTTCACCACTCCATAGTGCGTCTGATATGCAGAACCGCAGATATCTTGGTTTTCGTGGGGTTTCAAGCTGAGATATGCATTTTCTGAGATAATCTTGGTGGTTTTTCTGTGAGAAGTATGAAGAATCATCGAAATCGTTCTTTTGGAGCTATTTAAGGCGAGAAACTAGTTATCGGTTGTTTTCACCACTCCAGAGTGCGTTTGATATGCACAACCGGACATATCCTGGTTTTCGTGGGGTTTCAAGCTGAGATATGCATTTGCTAGGATAAACTTGGTGGTTCTTCTGTGAGAAGTATGCAGAATCTTCGAAATCGCTCTTTTGGAGCTATTTTTGGCGAGAAACACGTTATCTGGTGTTTTCATCACTCCACAGTGCGTTTGATATGCAGAACCGGAGATATCTTGGTTTTCGAGGGGCTTCAAACTGAGATATGCATTTTCTGGGATAATCTTGGTGGTTCTTCTGTGAGAAGTATGCAGAATCATCGAAATCGCTCTTTTGGAGATATTTAATGCGAGGGACACGTTATCTGGTGTTTTCACCACTCTACAGTGCGTTTGATATGCACAACCGGAGATATCCTGGTTTTCGTGGGGTTTCAAGCTGAGATATGCATTTTCTGGGATAAACTTGGTGGTTCTTCTGTGAGAAGTATGCAGAAGCATCGAAATGGCTCTTTTGGAGCTATTTAAGGCGAGACACTCGTTATCGGTTGTTTTCACCACTCCAGAGTGCGTTTGATATGCACAACCGGACATATCCTAGTTTTCGTGGGGTTTCAAGCTGAGATATGCATTTTCTGGGATAATCTATGTGGTTCTCCGGTGACAAGTATGCAGAATCATCGAAATCGCTCTTTAGGAGCTATTTAATGCGAGAAACGCGTTATCTGGTGTTTTCACCACTCCACAGTGCGTTTGATATGCGGAACCGGGGATATCTTGGTTTTCGTGGGGCTTCAAGCTGAGATATGAATTTTCTGCGATAATCTTGGTGACGCTTCTGTGAGAAGTATGCAGAATCATCGAAATCGCTCTTTTGGAGATATTTAATGCGAGGGACACGTTATCTGGTGTTTTCACCACTCTACAGTGCGTTTGATATGCAGAACTGGAGATATCTTGGTTTTCGAGGGGCTTCAAGCTGAGATATGCATTTTCTGGGATAATCTTGGTGGTTCTTCGGTGAGAAGTATGCAGAACCATCGAAATCGCTCTTTTGGAGCTATTTAATGCGAGAAACGCGTTATCTGGTGTTTTCACCACTCCACAGTGCGTTTGATATGCTGAACCGGAGATATCTTTGTTTTCGTGGGGCTTCAAGCTGAGA
Source organism: Anthophora plumipes (assembly GCA_951804975.1). Lineage (NCBI taxonomy): Eukaryota > Metazoa > Arthropoda > Insecta > Hymenoptera > Apidae > Anthophora > Anthophora plumipes. The sequence continues at coordinate 1,322,371 of CATORF010000924.1, read as the reverse complement.
TATGCATTTTCTGCGATAATCTTGATGACGCTTCTGTGAGAAGTATGCAGAATCATCGAAATCGCTCTTTTGGAGATATTTAATGCGAGGGACACGTTATCTGGTGTTTTCACCACTCTACAGTGCGTTTGATATGCAGAACTGGAGATATCTTGGTTTTCGAGGGGCTTCAAACAGAGATATGCATTTTCTGGGATAATCTTGGTGGTTCTTCTGTGAGAAGTATGCAGAATCATCGAAATCGCTCTTTTGGAGATATTTAATGCGAGGGACACGTTATCTGGTGTTTTCACCACTCCATAGTGCGTCTGATATGCAGAACCGCAGATATCTTGGTCTTCGTGGGGTTTCAAGCTGAGATATGCATTTTCTGAGATAATCTTGGTGGTTTTTCTGTGAGAAGCATGAAGAATCATCGAAATCGCTCTTTTGGAGCTATTTAAGGCGAGAAAGTAGTTATCGGTTGTTTTCACCACTCCAGAGTGCGTTTGATATGCACAACCGGACATATCCTGGTTTTCGTGGGGTTTCAAGCTGAGATATGCATTTGCTAGGATAAACTTGGTGGTTCTTCTGTGAGAAGTATGCAGAATCTTCGAAATCGCTCTTTTGGAGCTATTTTTGGCGAGAAACACGTTATCTGGTGTTTTCATCACTCCACAGTGCGTTTGATATGCAGAACCGGAGATATCTTGGTTTTCGAGGGGCTTCAAACTGAGATATGCATTTTCTGGGATAATCTTGGTGGTTCTTCTGTGAGAAGTATGCAGAATCATCGAAATCGCTCTTTTGGAGATATTTAATGCGAGGGACACGTTATCTGGTGTTTTCACCACTCTACAGTGCGTTTGATATGCACAACCGGAGATATCCTGGTTTTCGTGGGGTTTCAAGCTGAGATATGCATTTTCTGTGATAATCTTGGTGGTTCTTCTGTGAGAAGTATGCAGAATCATCGAAATCGCTCTTTTGGAGCTATTTAATGCGACAAACACGTTATCTGGTGTTTTCACCACTCCACAGTGCGTTTGATATGCTGAACCGGAGTTATCTTTGTTTTCGTGAGGCTTCAAGCTGAGATATGCATTTTCGGCCATAATCTTGGTGAGGCTGCTGTGAGAAGTATGCAGAATCATCGAAATCGCTCTTTTGGAGCTATTTTTGGCCAGAAACACGTTATCTGGTGTTTTCACCACTCCACAGTGCGTTTGATATGCAGAACCGGAGATATCTTGGTTTTCGAGGGGCTTCAAACTGAGATATGCATTTTCTGGGATAAACTTGGTGGTTCTTCTGTGAGAATTATGCAGAAGCATCGAAATCGCTCTTTTGGAGCTATTTAAGGCGAGAAACTCGTTATCGGTTGTTTTCACCACTCCAGAGTGCGTTTGATATGCAGAACCGGAGTTATCTTGGTTTTCGTGGGGTTTCAAGCTGAAATGTGCATTTTCTGGGATAATCTTGGTGGTTCTTCGGTGAGAAGTATGCAGAATCATCGAAATCGCTCTTTTGGAGATATTTAATGCGAGGGACACGTTATCTGGTATTTTCACCACTCCACAGTGCGTTTGATATGCAGAACCGGAGATATCTTGGTTTTCGAGGGGCTTCAAACTGAGATATGCATTTTCTGGGATACTCTTGGTGGTTCTTCTGTGAGGAGTATGCAGAATCATCGAAACCGCTCTTTTGGAGCTATTTTATGCGAGAAACTCGTTATCTGGTATTTTCACCACTCCAGAGTGCGTTTGATATGCAGAACCGGAGATATCTTGGTTTTCGTGGGGCTTCAAGCTGAGATATGCATTTTCTGCGATAATCTTGGTGACGCTTCTGTGAGAAGTATGCAGAATCATCGAAATCGCTCTTTTGGAGCTATTTTTGGCCAGAAACACGTTATCTGGTGTTTTCACCACTCCACAGTGCGTTTGATATGCAGAACCGGAGATATCTTGGTTTTCGAGGGGCTTCAAACTGTGATATGCATTTTCTGGGATACTCTTGGTGGTTCTTCGGTGAGGAGTATGCAGAATCATCGAAACCGCTCTTTTGGAGCTATTTTATGCGAGAAACTCGTTATCTGGTATTTTCACCACTCCAGAGTGCGTTTGATATGCAGAACCGGAGATATCTTGGTTTTCGTGGGGCTTCAAGCTGAGATATGCATTTTCTGCGATAATCTTGGTGACGCTTCTGTGAGAAGTATGCAGAATCATCGAAATCGCTCTTTTGGAGCTATTTTTGGCCAGAAACACGATATCTGGTGTTTTCACCACTCCACAGTGCGTTTGATATGCAGAACCGTAGATATCTTGGTTTTCGAGGGGCTTCAAACTGAGATATGCATTTTCTGGGATACTCTTGGTGGTTCTTCGGTGAGGAGTATGCAGTGTCATCGAAACCGCTCTTTTGGAGCTATTTAATGCGAGAAACACGTTATCTGGTGTTTTCACCACTCCACATTGCGTTTGATATGCAGAACCGGAGATATCTTGGTTTTCGAGGGGCTTCAAACTGAGATATGCATTTTCTGGGATACTCTTGGTGGTTCTTATGTGAGGAGTATGCAGAATCATCGAAACCGCTCTTTTGGAGCTATTTTATGCGAGAAACTCGTTATCTGGTATTTTCACCACTCCAGAGTGCGTTTGATATGCATAACCGGAGATATCTTTGTTTTCGTGGGGCTTCAAGCTGAGATATGCATTTTCTGCGATAATCTTGGTGACGCTTCTGTGAGAAGTATGCAGAATCATCGAAATCGCTCTGTTGGAGCTATTTTTGGCCAGAAACACGTTATCTGGTGTTTTCACCACTCCACAGTGCGTTTGATATGCAGAACCGGAGATATCTTTGTTTTCAAGGGGCTTCAAACTGAGATATACATTTTCTGGGATACTCTTGGTGGTTCTTCTGTGAGGAGTATGCACAATCATCGAAATCGCTCTTTAGGAGCTATTTAATGCGAGAAACGCGTTATCTGCTGTTTTCACCACTCCACAGTGCGTTTGATATGCAGAACCGGGGATATCTTGGTTTTCGTGGGGCTTCAAGCTGAGATATGCATTTTCTGCGATAATCTTGGTGACGCTTCTGTAAGAAGTATGCAGAATCATCGAAAAAGCTCTTTTGGAGCTATTTAATGCGAGGAACACGTTATCTGGTGTTGTCACCACTCCACAGTGCGTTTGATATGAAGAACCGGAGATATCCTGGTTTTCGTGGGGTTTCAAGCTGAGATATGCATTTTCTAGGATAAACTTGGTGGTTCTTCTGTGAGAAGTATGCACAATCATCGAAATCGCTCTTTAGGAGCTATTTAATGCGAGAAACGCGTTATCTGCTGTTTTCACCACTCCACAGTGCGTTTGATATGCAGAACCGGGGATATCTTGGTTTTCGTGGGGCTTCAAGCTGAGATATGCATTTTCTGCGATAATCTTGGTGACGCTTCTGTGAGAAGTATGGAGAACCATCGAAATCGCTCCTTTGGAAATATTTAATGCTAGGGACACGTTATCTGGTGTTTTCACCACTCTACAGTGCGTTTGATATGCAGAACTGGAGATATCTTGGTTTTCGAGGGGCTTCAAGCTGAGATATGCATTTTCTGGGATAATCTTGGTGGTTCTTCGGTGAGAAGTATGCAGAACCATCGAAATCGATCTTTTGGAGCTATTTAATGCGAGTAACGCGTTATCTGGTGTTTTCACCACTCCACAGTGCGTTTGATATGCTGAACCGGAGATATCTTTGTTTTCGTGGGGCTTCAAGCTGAGATATGCATTTTCTGCGATAATCTTGGTGACGCTTCTGTGAGAAGTATGCAGAATCATCGAAATCGCTCTTTTGGAGCTATTTAATGCGAGAAACGCGTTATCTGGTGTTTTCACCACTCCACAGTGCGTTTGATATGCAGAACCGGAGATATCTTGGTTTTCGAGGGGCTTCAAACTGAGATATGCATTTTCTGGGATACTCTTGGTGGTTCTTCTGTGAGGAGTATGCAGAATCATCGAAACCGCTCTTTTGGAACTATTTTATGCGAGAAACTCGTTATCTGGTATTTTCACCACTCCAGAGTGCGTTTGATATGCAGAACCGGAGATATCTTGGTTTTGGTGGGGCTTCAAGCTGAGATATGCATTTTCTGCGATAATCTTGGTGACGCTTCTGTGAGAAGTATGCAGAATCATCGAAATCGCTCTTTTGGAGCTATTTAATGCGAGGAACACGTTATCTGGTGTTGTCACCACTCCACAGTGCCTATGATATGCAGAACCGGAGATATCTTGGTTTTCGTGGGGTTTCAAGCTGAGATATGCATTTTCTGGAGTAATCTTGGTGGTTCTTCGGTGAGAAGTATGCAGAATCATCGAAATCGCTCTTTTGGAGCTATTTAATGCGAGACACACGTTATCTGGTGTTTTCACCACTCCACAGTGCGTTTGATATGCAGAACCGGAGATATCTTGGTTTTCGTGGGGTTTCAAGCTGAAATGTGCATTTTCTGGGATAATCTTGGTGGTTCTTCGGTGAGAAGTATGCAGAACCATCGAAATCGCTCTTTTGGAGCTATTTAATGCGAGAAACGCGTTATCTGGTGTTTTCACCACTCCACAGTGCGTTTGATATGCAGAACCGGAGATATCCTGGTTTTCGTGGGGCTTCAAACTGAGATATGCATTTTCTGGGATAAACTTGGTGGTTCTTCTGTGAGAATTATGCAGAAGCATCGAAATCGCTCTTTTGGAGCTATTTAAGGCGAGAAACTCGTTATCGGTTGTTTTCACCACTCCACAGTGCGTTTGATATGCAGAACCGGAGATATCTTGGTTTTCGTGGGGTTTCAAGCTGAAATGTGCATTTTCTGGGATAATCTTGGTGGTTCTTCGGTGAGAAGTATGCAGAACCATCGAAATCGCTCTTTTGGAGCTATTTAATGCGAGAAACGCGTTATCTGGTGTTTTCACCACTCCACAGTGCGTTTGATATGCAGAACCGGAGATATCTTGGTTTTCGAGGGGCTTCAAACTGAGATATGCATTTTCTGGGATACTCTTGGTGGTTCTTCTGTGAGGAGTATGCAGAATCATCGAAACCGCTCTTTTGGAACTATTTTATGCGAGAAACTCGTTATCTGGTATTTTCACCACTCCAGAGTGCGTTTGATATGCAGAACCGGAGATATCTTGGTTTTGGTGGGGCTTCAAGCTGAGATATGCATTTTCTGCGATAATCTTGGTGACGCTTCAGTGAGAAGTATGCAGAATCATCGAAATCGCTCTTTTGGAGCTATTTAATGCGAGGAACACGTTATCTGGTGTTGTCACCACTCCACAGTGCCTATGATATGCAGAACCGGAGATATCTTGGTTTTCGTGGGGTTTCAAGCTGAGATATGCATTTTCTGGGATAATCTTGGCGGTTCTTCTGTGAGAAGTATGCAGAATCATCGAAATCGCTCTTTTGGAGCTATTTAATGCGAGACACACGTTATCTGGTGTTTTCACCACTCCACAGTGAGTTTGATATGCAGAACCGGAGATATCTTGGTTTTCGTGGGGTTTCTAGCTGAAATGTGCATTTTCTGGGATAATCTTGGTGGTTCTTCGGTGAGAAGTATGCAGAACCATCGAAATCGCTCTTTTGGAGATATTTAATGCGAGGGACACGTTATCTGGTATTTTCACCACTCTACAGTGCGTTTGATATGCAGAACTGGAGATATCTTGGTTTTCGAGGGGCTTCAAGCTGAGATATGCATTTTCTGGAACAATCACAGTGGTTCTTCTGTGAGAAGTATGCAGAATAATCGAAATGGCTCTATTGGAGCTATTTTTGGCCAGAAACACGTTATCTGGTGTTTTCACCACTCCACAGTGCGTTTGATATGCAGAACCGGAGATATCTTGGTTTTCGTGGGGTTTCAAGCTGAAATGTGCATTTTCTGGGATAATCTTGGTGGTTCTTCGGTGAGAAGTATGCAGAACCATCGAAATCGCTCTTTTGGAGATATTTAATGCGAGGGACACGTTATCTGGTATTTTCACCACTCCACAGTGCGTTTGATATGCAGAACCGGAGATATCTTGGTTTTCGAGGGGCTTCAAACTGAGATATGCATTTTCTGGGATACTCTTGGTGGTTCTTCTGTGAGGAGTATGCAGAATCATCGAAACCGCTCGTTTGGAGCTATTTTATGCGAGAAACTCGTTATCTGGTATTTTCACCACTCCAGAGTGCGTTTGATATGCAGAACAGGAGATATCTTGGTTTTCGTGGGGCTTCAAGCTGAGATATGCATTTTCTGCGATAATCTTGGTGACGCTTCTGTGAGAAGTATGCAGAATCATCGAAATCGCTCTTTTGGAGCTATTTTTGGCCAGAAACACGATATCTGGTGCTTTCACCACTCCACAGTGCGTTTGATATGCAGAACCGTAGATATCTTGGTTTTCGAGGGGCTTCAAACTGAGATATGCATTTTCTGGGATACTCTTGGTGGTTCTTCGGTGAGGAGTATGCAGTGTCATCGAAACCGCTCTTTTGGAGCTATTTATTGCGAGAAACACGTTATCTGGTGTTTTCACCACTCCACAGTGCGTTTGATATGCAGAACCGGAGATATCCTTGTTTTCGTGGGGTTTCAAGCTGAGATATGCATTTTCTGGGATAAGCTTTGTGGTACTTCTGTGAGAAGTATGCAGAATCATCGAAATCGCTCTTTTGGAGCTATTTAATGCGACAAACACGTTATCTGGTGTTTTCACCACTCCATAGTGCGTTTGATATGCTGAACCGGAGTTATCTTTGTTTTCGTGTGGCTTCAAGCTGAGATATGCATTTTCTGCCATAATCTTGGTGAGGCTGCTGTGAGAAGTATGCAGAATCATCGAAATCGCTCTTTTGGAGCTATTTTTGGCCAGAAACACGTTATCTGGTGTTTTCACCACTCCACAGTGCGTTTGATATGCAGAACCGGAGATATCCTGGTTTTCGTGGGGTTTCAAGCTGAGATATGCATTTTCTGGTACAATTACAGTGTTTCTTCTGTGAGAAGTATGCAGAATCATCGAAATCGCTCTTTTGGAGCTATTTTTGGCCAGAAACACGTTATCTGGTGTTTTCACCACTCCACAGTGCGTTTGATATGCAGAACCGGAGATATCTTGGTTTTCAAGGGGCTTCAAACTGAGATATACATTTTCTGGGATACTCTTGGTGGTTCTTCTGTGAGGAGTATGCAGAATCATCGAAACCGCTCTTTTGGAGCTATTTAATGCGAGAAACACGTTATCTGGTGTTGTCTCCACTCCACAGTGCGTTTGATATGCAGAACCGGAGATATCCTGGTTTTCGTGGGGGTTAAAGCTGAGATATGCATTTTCTGGGATAAACTTGGTGGTTCTTCTGTGAGAAGTATGCAGAAGCATCGAAATCGCTCTTTTGGAGCTATTTAAGGCGAGAAACTCGTTATCGGTTGTTTTCACCACTCCAGAGTGCGTTTGATATGCACAACCGGACATATCCTGGTTTTCGTGGGGTTTCAAGCTGAGATATGCATTTTCTGGGATAAACTTGGTGGTTCTTCTGTGAGAAGTATGCAGAAGCATCGAAATCGCTCTTTTGGAGCTATTTAAGGCGAGACACTCGTTATCGGTTGTTTTCACCACTCCAGTGTGCGTTTGATATGCACAACCGGACATATCCTGGTTTTCGTGGGGTTTCAAGCTGAGATATGCATTTTCTGGGATAATCTATGTGGTTCTCCGGTGACAAGTATGCAGAATCATCGAAATCGCTCTTTAGGAGCTATTTAATGCGAGAAACGCGTTATCAGGGTGTTTTCACCACTCCACAGTGCGTTTGATATGCAGAACCGGAGATATCCTGGTTTTCGTGGGGCTTCAAACTGAGATATGCATTTTCTGGGATAAACTTGGTGGTTCTTCTGTGAGAATTATGCAGAAGCATCGAAATTGCTCTTTTGGAGCTATTTAAGGCGAGAAACTCGTTATCGGTTGTTTTCACCACTCCAGAGTGAGTTTGATATGCAGAACCGGACATATCCTGGTTTTCGTGGGGTTTCAAGCTGAGATATGCATTTTCTGGGATAATCTTGGCGGTTCTTCTGTGAGAAGTACGCAGAATCATCGAAATCGCTCTTTTGGAGCTATTTAATGCGAGAAACGCGTTATCTGGTGTTTTCACCACTCCACAGTGCGTTTGATATGCAGAACCGGAGATATCCTGGTTTTCGTGGGGCTTCAAACTGAGATATGCATTTTCTGGGATAAACTTGGTGGTTCTTCGGTGAGAAGTATGCAGAACCATCGAAATCGCTCTTTTGGAGATATTTAATGCGAGGGACACGTTATCTGGTATTTTCACCACTCTACAGTGCGTTTGATATGCAGAACTGGAGATATCTTGGTTTTCGAGGGGCTTCAAGCTGAGATATGCATTTTCTGGAACAATCACAGTGGTTCTTCTGTGAGAAGTATGCAGAATAATCGAAATGGCTCTTTTGGAGCTATTTTTGGCCAGAAACACGTTATCTGGTGTTTTCACCACTCCACAGTGCGTTTGATATGCAGAACCGGAGATATCTTGGTTTTCGAGGGGCTTCAAGCTGAGATATGCATTTTCTGGGATAAACTTGGTGGTTCTTCTGTGAGAATTATGCAGAAGCATCGAAATCGCTCTTTTGGAGCTATTTAAGGCGAGAAACTCGTTATCGGTTGTTTTCACCACTCCAGAGTGCGTTTGATATGCAGAACCGGAGATATCTTGGTTTTCGTGGGGTTTCAAGCTGAAATGTGCATTTTCTGGGATAATCTTGGTGGTTCTTCGGTGAGAAGTATGCAGAACCATCGAAATCGCTCTTTTGGAGATATTTAATGCGAGGGACACGTTATCTGGTATTTTCACCACTCCACAGTGCGTTTGATATGCAGAACCGGAGATATCTTGGTTTTCGAGGGGCTTCAAACTGAGATATGCATTTTCTGGGATACTCTTGGTGGTTCTTCTGTGAGGAGTATGCAGAATCATCGAAACCGCTCTTTTGGAGCTATTTTATGCGAGAAACTCGTTATCTGGTATTTTCACCACTCCAGAGTGCGTTTGATATGCAGAACCGGAGATATCTTGGTTTTCGTGGGGCTTCAAGCTGAGATATGCATTTTCTGCGATAATCTTGGTGACGCTTCTGTGAGAAGTATGCAGAATCATCGAAATCGCTCTTTTGGAGCTATTTTTGGCCAGAAACACGTTATCTGGTGTTTTCACCACTCCACAGTGCGTTTGATATGCAGAACCGGAGATATCCTGGTTTTCGAGGGGCTTCAAACTGTGATATGCATTTTCTGGGATACTCTTGGTGGTTCTTCGGTGAGGAGTATGCAGAATCATCGAAACCGCTCTTTTGGAGCTATTTTATGCGAGAAACTCGTTATCTGGTATTTTCACCACTCCAGAGTGCGTTTGATATGCAGAACCGGAGATATCTTGGTTTTCGTGGGGTTTCAAGCTGAGATATGCATTTTCTGGGATAAACTTGGTGGTTCGTCGGTGAGAAGTATGCAGAATCATCGAAATCGCTCTTTTGGAGTTAATTAATGCGAGGAACGCGTTATCTGGTGATTTCACCACTCCACAGTGCGTTTGATATGGAGAACCGGAGATATCCTTGTTTTCGTGGGGTTTCAAGCTGAGATATGCATTTTCTGGGATAAGCTTTGTGGTACTTCTGTGAGAAGTATGCAGAATCATCGAAATCGCTCTTTTGGAGCTATTTAATGCGACAAACACGTTATCTGGTGTTTTCACCACTCCATAGTGCGTTTGATATGCTGAACCGGAGTTATCTTTGTTTTCGTGTGGCTTCAAGCTGAGATATGCATTTTCTGCCATAATCTTGGTGAGGCTGCTGTGAGAAGTATGCAGAATCATCGAAATCGCTCTTTTGGAGCTATTTTTGGCCAGAAACACGTTATCTGGTGTTTTCACCACTCCACAGTGCGTTTGATATGCAGAACCGGAGATATCCTGGTTTTCGTGGGGTTTCAAGCTGAGATATGCATTTTCTGGGACAATTACAGTGTTTCTTCTGTGAGAAGTATGCAGAATCATCGAAATCGCTCTTTTGGAGCTATTTTTGGCCAGAAACACGTTATCTGGTGTTTTCACCACTCCACAGTGCGTTTGATATGCAGAACTGGAGATATCTTGGTTTTCGAGGGGCTTCAAACTGAGATCTGCATTTTCTGGGATAATCTTGGTGGTTCTTCTGTGAGAAGTATGCAGAATCATCGAAATCGCTCTTTTGGAGATATTTAATGCGAGGGACACGTTATCTGGTGTTTTCACCACTCTACAGTGCGTTTGATATGCACAACCGGAGATATCTTGGTTTTCGTGGGGTTTCAAGCTGAGATATGCATTTTCTGGGATAAACTTGGTGGTTCTTCTGTGAGAAGTATGCAGAAGCATCGAAATGGCTCTTTTGGAGCTATTTAAGGCGTGACACTCGTTATCGGTTGTTTTCACCACTCCAGAGTGCGTTTGATATGCACAACCGGACATATCCTGGTTTTCGTGGGGTTTCAAGCTGAGATATGCATTTTCTGGGATAATCTATGTGGTTCTCCGGTGACAAGTATGCAGAATCATCGAAATCGCTCTTTAGGAGCTATTTAATGCGAGAAACGCGTTATCTGGTGTTTTCACCACTCCACAGTGCGTTTGATATGCGGAACCGGGGATATCTTGGTTTTCGTGGGGCTTCAAGCTGAGATATGAATTTTCTGCGATAATCTTGGTGACGCTTCTGTGAGAAGTATGCAGAATCATCGAAATCGCTCTTTTGGAGATATTTAATGCGAGGGACACGTTATCTGGTGTTTTCACCACTCTACAGTGCGTTTGATATGCACAACCGGAGATATCTTGGTTTTCGTGGGGTTTCAAGCTGAGATATGCATTTTCTGGGATAAACTTGGTGGTTCTTCTGTGAGAAGTATGCAGAAGCATCGAAATGGCTCTTTTGGAGCTATTTAAGGCGTGACACTCGTTATCGGTTGTTTTCACCACTCCAGAGTGCGTTTGATATGCACAACCGGACATATCCTGGTTTTCGTGGGGTTTCAAGCTGAGATATGCATTTTCTGGGATAATCTATGTGGTTCTCCGGTGACAAGTATGCAGAATCATCGAAATCGCTCTTTAGGAGCTATTTAATGCGAGAAACGCGTTATCTGGTGTTTTCACCACTCCACAGTGCGTTTGATATGCGGAACCGGGGATATCTTGGTTTTCGTGGGGCTTCAAGCTGAGATATGAATTTTCTGCGATAATCTTGGTGACGCTTCTGTGAGAAGTATGCAGAATCATCGAAATCGCTCTTTTGGAGATATTTAATGCGAGGGACACGTTATCTGGTGTTTTCACCACTCTACAGTGGGTTTGATATGCAGAACTGGAGATATCTTGGTTTTCGAGGGGCTTCAAGCTGAGATATGCATTTTCTGGGATAATCTTGGTGGTTCTTCGGTGAGAAGTATGCAGAACCATCGAAATCGCTCTTTTGGAGCTATTTAATGCGAGAAACGCGTTATCTGGTGTTTTCACCACTCCACAGTGCGTTTGATATGCTGAACCGGAGATATCTTTGTTTTCGTGGGGCTTCAAGCTGAGATATGCATTTTCTGCGATAATCTTGGTGACGCTTCTGTGAGAAGTATGCAGAATCATCGAAATCGCTCTTTTGGAGATATTTAATGCGAGGGACACGTTATCTGGTGTTTTCACCACTCCACAGTGCGTTTGATATGCTGAACCGGAGTTATCTTTGTTTTCGTGAGGCTTCAAGCTGAGATATGCATTTTCGGCCATAATCTTGGTGAGGCTGCTGTGAGAAGTATGCAGAATCATCGAAATCGCTCTTTTGGAGCTATTTAAGGCGAGAAACTCGTTATCGGTTGTTTTCACCACTCCAGAGTGCGTTTGATATGCAGAACCGGAGTTATCTTGGTTTTCGTGGGGTTTCAAGCTGAAATGTGCATTTTCTGGGATAATCTTGGTGGTTCTTCGGTGAGAAGTATGCAGAATCATCGAAATCGCTCTTTTGGAGATATTTAATGCGAGGGACACGTTATCTGGTATTTTCAGCACTCCACAGTGCGTTTGATATGCAGAACCGGAGATATCTTGGTTTTCGAGGGGCTTCAAACTGAGATATGCATTTTCTGGGATACTCTTGGTGGTTCTTCTGTGAGGAGTATGCAGAATCATCGAAACCGCTCTTTTGGAGCTATTTTATGCGAGAAACTCGTTATCTGGTATTTTCACCACTCCAGAGTGCGTTTGATATGCAGAACCGGAGATATCTTGGTTTTCGTGGGGCTTCAAGCTGAGATATGCATTTTCTGCGATAATCTTGGTGACGCTTCTGTGAGAAGTATGCAGAATCATCGAAATCGCTCTTTTGGAGCTATTTTTGGCCAGAAACACGTTATCTGGTGTTTTCACCACTCCACAGTGCGTTTGATATGCAGAACCGGAGATATCTTGGTTTTCGAGGGGCTTCAAACTGTGATATGCATTTTCTGGGATACTCTTGGTGGTTCTTCGGTGAGGAGTATGCAGAATCATCGAAACCGCTCTTTTGGAGCTATTTTATGCGAGAAACTCGTTATCTGGTATTTTCACCACTCCAGAGTGCGTTTGATATGCAGAACCGGAGATATCTTGGTTTTCGTGGGGCTTCAAGCTGAGATATGCATTTTCTGCGATAATCTTGGTGACGCTTCTGTGAGAAGTATGCAGAATCATCGAAATCGCTCTTTTGGAGCTATTTTTGGCCAGAAACACGATATCTGGTGTTTTCACCACTCCACAGTGCGGTTGATATGCAGAACCGTAGATATCTTGGTTTTCGAGGGGCTTCAAACTGAGATATGCATTTTCTGGGATACTCTTGGTGGTTCTTCGGTAAGGAGTATGCAGTGTCATCGAAACCGCTCTTTTGGAGCTATTTAATGCGAGAAACACGTTATCTGGTGTTTTCACCACTCCACAGTGCGTTTGATATGCAGAACCGGAGATATCCTGGTTTTCGTGGGGGTTAAAGCTGAGATATGCATTTTCTGGGATAAACTTGGTGGTTCTTCTGTGAGAAGTATGCAGAAGCATCGAAATCGCTCTTTTGGAGCTATTTAAGGCGAGAAACTTGTTATCGGTTGTTTTCACCACTCCAGAGTGCGTTTGATATGCACAACCGGACATATCCTGGTTTTCGTGGGGTTTCAAGCTGAGATATGCATTTTCTGGGATAATCTTGGAGGTTCTTCGGTGAGAAGTATGCAGAATCATCGAAATCGCACTTTAGGAGCTATTTAATGCGAGAAACGCGTTATCTGGGGTTTTCACCACTCCACAGTGCGTTTGATATGCAGAACCGGAGATATCCTGGTTTTCGTGGGGTTTCAAGCTGAGATATGCATTTTCTGGGACAATCACAGTGTTTCTTCTGTGAGAAGGACGCAGAATAATCCAAATCGCTCTTCTGGAGCTATTTAATGCGACAAACACGTTATCTGGTGTTTTCGTCACTCCACAGTGCGTTTGATATGCAGAACCGGAGATATCCTGGTTTTCGTGGGGGTTCAAGCTGAGATATGCATTTTCTGGGATAAACTTGGTGGTTCTTCTGTGAGAAGTATGCAGAAGCATCGAAATCGCTCTTTTGGAGCTATTTAAGGCGAGAAACTCGTTATCGGTTTTTTTTCACCACTCCAGAGTGCGTTTGAAATGCACAACCGGACATATCCTGGTTTTCGTGGGGTTTCAAGCTGAGATATGCATTTTCTGGGATAATCTTGGAGGTTCTTCGGTGAGAAGTATGCAGAATCATCGAAATCGCTCTTTAGGAGCTATTTAATGCGAGAAACGCGTTATCTGGTGTTTTCACCACTCCACAGTGCGTTTGATATGCAGAACCGGGGATATCTTGGTTTTCGTGGGGCTTCAAGCTGAGATATGCATTTTCTGCGATAATCTTGGTGACGCTTCTGTGAGAAGTATGCACAATCATCGAAATCGCTCTTTAGGAGCTATTTAATGCGAGAAACGCGTTATCTGCTGTTTTCACCACTCCACAGTGCGTTTGATATGCAGAACCGGAGATATCCTTGTTTTCGTGGGGTTTCAAGCTGAGATATGCATTTTCTGGGATAAGCTTTGTGGTACTTCTGTGAGAAGTATGCAGAATCATCGAAATCGCTCTTTTGGAGCTATTTAATGCGACAAACACGTTATCTGGTGTTTTCACCACTCCATAGTGCGTTTGATATGCTGAACCGGAGTTATCTTTGTTTTCGTGTGGCTTCAAGCTGAGATATGCATTTTCTGCCATAATCTTGGTGAGGCTGCTGTGAGAAGTATGCAGAATCATCGAAATCGCTCTTTTGGAGCTATTTTTGGCCAGAAACACGTTATCTGGTGTTTTCACCACTCCACAGTGCGTTTGATATGCAGAACCGGAGATATCTTGGTTTTCGAGGGGCTTCAAACTGTGATATGCATTTTCTGGGATACTCTTGGTGGTTCTTCGGTGAGGAGTATGCAGAATCATCGAAACCGCTCTTTTGGAGCTATTTTATGCGAAAAACTCGTTATCTGGTATTTTCACCACTCCAGAGTGCGTTTGATATGCAGAACCGGAGATATCTTGGTTTTCGTGGGGCTTCAAGCTGAGATATGCATTTTCTGCGATAATCTTGGTGACGCTTCTGTGAGAAGTATGCAGAATCATCGAAATCGCTCTTTTGGAGCTATTTTTGGCCAGAAACACGATATCTGGTGTTTTCACCACTCCACAGTGCGGTTGATATGCAGAACCGTAGATATCTTGGTTTTCGAGGGGCTTCAAACTGAGATATGCATTTTCTGGGATACTCTTGGTGGTTCTTCGGTAAGGAGTATGCAGTGTCATCGAAACCGCTCTTTTGGAGCTATTTAATGCGAGAAACACGTTATCTGGTGTTTTCACCACTCCACAGTGCGTTTGATATGCAGAACCGGAGATATCTTGGTTTTCGAGGGGCTTCAAACTGAGATATGCATTTTCTGGGATACTCTTGGTGGTTCTTATGTGAGGAGTATGCAGAATCATCGAAACCGCTCTTTTGGAGCTATTTTATGCGAGAAACTCGTTATCTGGTATTTTCACCACTCCAGAGTGCGTTTGATATGCATAACCGGAGATATCTTGGTTTTCAAGGGGCTTCAAACTGAGATATACATTTTCTGGGATACTCTTGGTGGTTCTTCTGTGAGGAGTATGCAGAATCATCGAAACCGCTCTTTTGGAGCTATTTAATGCGAAAAACACGTTATCTGGTGTTGTCTCCACTCCACAGTGCGTTTGATATGCAGAACCGGAGATATCCTGGTTTTCGTGGGGGTTAAAGCTGAGATATGCATTTTCTGGGATAAACTTGGTGGTTCTTCTGTGAGAAGTATGCAGAAGCATCGAAATCGCTCTTTTGGAGCTATTTAAGGCGAGAAACTCGTTATCGGTTGTTTTCACCACTCCAGAGTGCGTTTGATATGCACAACCGGACATATCCTGGTTTTCGTGGGGTTTCAAGCTGAGATATGCATTTTCTGGGATAATCTTGGAGGTTCTTCGGTGAGAAGTATGCAGAATCATCGAAATCGCACTTTAGGAGCTATTTAATGCGAGAAACGCGTTATCTGGGGTTTTCACCACTCCACAGTGCGTTTGATATGCAGAACCGGAGATATCCTGGTTTTCGTGGGGTTTCAAGCTGAGATATGCATTTTCTGGGACAATCACAGTGTTTCTTCTGTGAGAAGGACGCAGAATAATCCAAATCGCTCTTCTGGAGCTATTTAATGCGACAAACACGTTATCTGGTGTTTTCGTCACTCCACAGTGCGTTTGATATGCAGAACCGGAGATATCCTGGTTTTCGTGGGGCTTCAAGCTGAGATATGCATTTTCTGCGATAATCTTGGTGACGCTTCTGTGAGAAGTATGCACAATCATCGAAACCGCTCTTTTGGAGCTATTTAATGCGAGAAACACGTTATCTGGTGTTGTCTCCACTCCACAGTGCGTTTGATATGCAGAACCGGAGATATCCTGGTTTTCGTGGGGGTTAAAGCTGAGATATGCATTTTCTGGGATAAACTTGGTGGTTCTTCTGTGAGAAGTATGCAGAAGCATCGAAATCGCTCTTTTGGAGCTATTTAAGGCGAGAAACTCGTTATCGGTTGTTTTCACCACTCCAGAGTGCGTTTGATATGCACAACCGGACATATCCTGGTTTTCGTGGGGTTTCAAGCTGAGATATGCATTTTCTGGGATAAACTTGGTGGTTCTTCTGTGAGAAGTATGCAGAATCATCGAAATCGCTCTTTTGGAGCTATTTTTGGCCAGAAACACGTTATCTGGAGTTTTCACCACTCCACAGTGCGTTTGATATGCAGAACCGGAGATATCCTGGTTTTCGTGGGGTTTCAAGCTGAGATATGCATTTTCTGGGACAATTACAGTGTTTCTTCTGTGAGAAGTATGCAGAATCATCGAAATCGCTCTTTTGGAGCTATTTTTGGCCAGAAACACGTTATCTGGTGTTTTCACCACTCCACAGTGCGTTTGATATGCAGAACCGGAGATATCTTGGTTTTCAAGGGGCTTCAAACTGAGATATACATTTTCTGGGATACTCTTGGTGGTTCTTCTGTGAGGAGTATGCAGAATCATCGAAACCGCTCTTTTGGAGCTATTTAATGCGAGAAACACGTTATCTGGTGTTGTCTCCACTCCACAGTGCGTTTGATATGCAGAACCGGAGATATCCTGGTTTTCGTGGGGGTTAAAGCTGAG
Organism: Anthophora plumipes; assembly: GCA_951804975.1. Lineage (NCBI taxonomy): Eukaryota > Metazoa > Arthropoda > Insecta > Hymenoptera > Apidae > Anthophora > Anthophora plumipes. The sequence continues at coordinate 1,305,450 of CATORF010000924.1, read as the reverse complement.
ATATGCATTTTCTGGGATAAACTTGGTGGTTCTTCTGTGAGAAGTATGCAGAAGCATCGAAATCGCTCTTTTGGAGCTATTTAAGGCGAGAAACTCGTTATCGGTTGTTTTCACCACTCCAGAGTGCGTTTGATATGCACAACCGGACATATCCTGGTTTTCGTGGGGTTTCAAGCTGAGATATGCATTTTCTGGGATAAACTTGGTGGTTCTTCTGTGAGAAGTATGCAGAACCATCGAAATCGCTCTTTTGGAGCTATTTAAGGCGAGACACTCGTTATCTGGTGTTTTCACCACTCTACAGTGCGTTTGATATGCAGAACTGGAGATATCTTGGTTTTCGAGGGGCTTCAAGCTGAGATATGCATTTTCTGGGATAATCTTGGTGGTTCTTCGGTGAGAAGTATGCAGAACCATCGAAATCGCTCTTTTGGAGCTATTTAATGCGAGAAACGCGTTATCTGGTGTTTTCCCCACTCCACAGTGCGTTTGATATGCTGAACCGGAGATATCTTTGTTTTCGTGGGGCTTCAAGCTGAGATATGCATTTTCTGCGATAATCTTGGTGACGCTTCTGTGAGAAGTATGCAGAATCATCGAAATCGCTCTTTTGGAGATATTTAATGCGAGGGACACGTTATCTGGTGTTTTCACCACTCTACAGTGCGTTTGATATGCAGAACTGGAGATATTTTGGTTTTCGAGGGGCTTCAAGCTGAGATATGCATTTTCTGGAACAATCACAGTGGTTCTTCTGTGAGAAGTATGCAGAATAATCGAAATGGCTCTTTTGGAGCTATTTAATGCTACAAACACGTTATCTGGTGTTTTCACCACTCCACAGTGCGTTTGATATGCAGAACCGGAGATATCCTGGTTTTCGTGGGGTTTCAAGCTGAGATATGCATTTTCTGGGACAATTACAGTGTTTCTTCTGAGAGAAGTATGCAGAATCATCGAAATCGCTCTTTTGGAGCTATTTTTGGCCAGAAACACGTTATCTGGTGTTTTCACCACTCCACAGTGCGTTTGATATGCAGAACCGGAGATATCTTGGTTTTCAAGGGGCTTCAAACTGAGATATACATTTTCTGGGATACTCCTGGTGGTTCTTCTGTGAGGAGTATGCAGAATCATCGAAACCGCTCTTTTGGAGCTATTTAATGCGAGAAACACGTTATCTGGTGTTGTCTCCACCCCACAGTGCGTTTGATATGCAGAACCGGAGATATCCTGGTTTTCGTGGGGGTTAAAGCTGAGATATGCATTTTCTGGGATAAACTTGGTGGTTCTTCTGTGAGAAGTATGCAGAAGCATCGAAATCGCTCTTTTGGAGCTATTTAAGGCGAGAAACTCGTTATCGGTTGTTTTCACCACTCCAGAGTGCGTTTGATATGCACAACCGGACATATCCTGGTTTTCGTGGGGTTTCAAGCTGAGATATGCATTTTCTGGGATAAACTTGGTGGTTCTTCTGTGAGAAGTATGCAGAATCATCGAAATCGCTCTTTTGGAGCTATTTTTGGCCAGAAACACGTTATCTGGTGTTTTCACCACTCCACAGTGCGTTTGATATGCAGAACCGGAGATATCCTGGTTTTCGTGGGGTTTCAAGCTGAGATATGCATTTTCTGGGACAATTACAGTGTTTCTTCTGTGAGAAGTATGCAGAATCATCGAAATCGCTCTTTTGGAGCTATTTTTGGCCAGAAACACGTTATCTGGTGTTTTCACCACTCCACAGTGCGTTTGATATGCAGAACCGGAGATATCTTGGTTTTCAAGGGGCTTCAAACTGAGATATACATTTTCTGGGATACTCTTGGTGGTTCTTCTGTGAGGAGTATGCAGAATCATCGAAACCGCTCTTTTGGAGCTATTTAATGCGAGAAACACGTTATCTGGTGTTGTCTCCACTCCACAGTGCGTTTGATATGCAGAACCGGAGATATCCTGGTTTTCGTGGGGGTTAAAGCTGAGATATGCATTTTCTGGGATAAACTTGGTGGTTCTTCTGTGAGAAGTATGCAGAAGCATCGAAATCGCTCTTTTGGAGCTATTTAAGGCGAGAAACTCGTTATCGGTTGTTTTCACCACTCCAGAGTGCGTTTGATATGCACAACCGGACATATCCTGGTTTTCGTGGGGTTTCAAGCTGAGATATGCATTTTCTGGGATAAACTTGGTGGTTCTTCTGTGAGAAGTATGCAGAAGCATCGAAATCGCTCTTTTGGAGCTATTTAAGGCGAGACACTCGTTATCTGGTGTTTTCACCACTCTACAGTGCGTTTGATATGCAGAACTGGAGATATCTTTGTTTTCGTGGGGCTTCAAGCTGAGATATGCATTTTCTGCGATAATCTTGGTGACGCTTCTGTGAGAAGTATGCAGAATCATCGAAATCGCTCTTTTGGAGATATTTAATGCGAGGGACACGTTATCTGGTGTTTTCACCACTCTACAGTGCGTTTGATATGCAGAACTGGAGATATTTTGGTTTTCGAGGGGCTTCAAGCTGAGATATGCATTTTCTGGAACAATCACAGTGGTTCTTCTGTGAGAAGTATGCAGAATAATCGAAATGGCTCTTTTGGAGCTATTTAATGCGACAAACACGTTATCTGGTGTTTTCACCACTCCATAGTGCGTCTGATATGCAGAACCGCAGATATCTTGGTTTTCGTGGGGTTTCAAGCTGAGATATGCATTTTCTGAGATAATCTTGGTGGTTTTTCTGTGAGAAGTATGAAGAATCATCGAAATCGCTCTTTTGGAGCTATTTAAGGCGAGAAACTCGTTATCGGTTGTTTTCACCACTCCAGAGTGCGTTTGATATGCACAACCGGACATATCCTGGTTTTCGTGGGGTTTCAAGCTGAGATATGCATTTTCTGGGATAAACTTGGTGGTTCTTCTGTGAGAAGTATGCAGAAGCATCGAAATCGCTCTTTTGGAGCTATTTAAGGCGAGACACTCGTTATCTGGTGTTTTCACCACTCTACAGTGCGTTTGATATGCAGAACTGGAGATATCTTTGTTTTCGTGGGGCTTCAAGCTGAGATATGCATTTTCTGCGATAATCTTGGTGACGCTTCTGTGAGAAGTATGCAGAATCATCGAAATCGCTCTTTTGGAGATATTTAATGCGAGGGACACGTTATCTGGTGTTTTCACCACTCTACAGTGCGTTTGATATGCAGAACTGGAGATATTTTGGTTTTCGAGGGGCTTCAAGCTGAGATATGCATTTTCTGGAACAATCACAGTGGTTCTTCTGTGAGAAGTATGCAGAATAATCGAAATGGCTCTTTTGGAGCTATTTAATGCGACAAACACGTTATCTGGTGTTTTCACCACTCCATAGTGCGTCTGATATGCAGAACCGCAGATATCTTGGTTTTCGTGGGGTTTCAAGCTGAGATATGCATTTTCTGAGATAATCTTGGTGGTTTTTCTGTGAGAAGTATGAAGAATCATCGAAATCGTTCTTTTGGAGCTATTTAAGCTGAGAAACTAGTTATCGGTTGTTTTCACCACTCCAGAGTGCGTTTGATATGCACAACCGGACATATCCTGGTTTTCGTGGGGTTTCAAGCTGAGATATGCATTTGCTAGGATAAACTTGGTGGTTCTTCTGTGAGAAGTATGCAGAATCTTCGAAATCGCTCTTTTGGAGATATTTAATGCGAGGGACACGTTATCTGGTGTTTTCACCACTCTACAGTGCGTTTGATATGCACAACCGGAGATATCCTGGTTTTCGTGGGGTTTCAAGCTGAGATATGCATTTTCTGGGATAAACTTGGTGGTTCTTCTGTGAGAAGTATGCAGAAGCATCGAAATGGCTCTTTTGGAGCTATTTAAGGCGAGACACTCGTTATCGGTTGTTTTCACCACTCCAGAGTGCGTTTGATATGCAGAACCGGAGATATCTTGGTTTTCGAGGGGCTTCAAACTGAGATATGCATTTTCTGGGATAAACTTGGTGGTTCTTCTGTGAGAATTATGCAGAAGCATCGAAATCGCTCTTTTGGAGCTATTTAAGGCGAGAAACTCGTTATCGGTTGTTTTCACCACTCCAGAGTGCGTTTGATATGCAGAACCGGAGTTATCTTGGTTTTCGTGGGGTTTCAAGCTGAAATGTGCATTTTCTGGGATAATCTTGGTGGTTCTTCGGTGAGAAGTATGCAGAATCATCGAAATCGCTCTTTTGGAGATATTTAATGCGAGGGACACGTTATCTGGTATTTTCACCACTCCACAGTGCGTTTGATATGCAGAACCGGAGATATCTTGGTTTTCGAGGGGCTTCAAACTGTGATATGCATTTTCTGGGATACTCTTGGTGGTTCTTCGGTGAGGAGTATGCAGAATCATCGAAACCGCTCTTTTGGAGCTATTTTATGCGAGAAACTCGTTATCTGGTATTTTCACCACTCCAGAGTGCGTTTGATATGCAGAACCGGAGATATCTTGGTTTTCGTGGGGCTTCAAGCTGAGATATGCATTTTCTGCGATAATCTTGGTGACGCTTCTGTGAGAAGTATGCAGAATCATCGAAATCGCTCTTTTGGAGCTATTTAATGCGAGGAACACGTTATCTGGTGTTGTCACCACTCCACAGTGCCTATGATATGCAGAACCGGAGATATCTTGGTTTTCGTGGGGTTTCAAGCTGAGATATGCATTTTCTGGAGTAATCTTGGTGGTTCTTCGGTGAGAAGTATGCAGAATCATCGAAATCGCTCTTTTGGAGCTATTTAATGCGAGACACACGTTATCTGGTGTTTTCACCACTCCACAGTGCGTTTGATATGCAGAACCGGAGATATCTTGGTTTTCGTGGGGTTTCAAGCTGAAATGTGCATTTTCTGGGATAATCTTGGTGGTTCTTCGGTGAGAAGTATGCAGAACCATCGAAATCGCTCTTTTGGAGCTATTTAATGCGAGAAACGCGTTATCTGGTGTTTTCACCACTCCACAGTGCGTTTGATATGCAGAACCGGAGATATCCTGGTTTTCGTGGGGCTTCAAACTGAGATATGCATTTTCTGGGATAAACTTGGTGGTTCTTCTGTGAGAATTATGCAGAAGCATCGAAATCGCTCTTTTGGAGCTATTTAAGGTGAGAAACTCGTTATCGGTTGTTTTCACCACTCCAGAGTGAGTTTGATATGCACAACCGGACATATCCTGGTTTTCGTGGGGTTTCAAGCTGAGATATGCATTTTCTGGGATAATCTTGGCGGTTCTTCTGTGAGAAGTATGCAGAATCATCGAAATCGCTCTTTTGGAGCTATTTAATGCGAGACACACGTTATCTGGTGTTTTCACCATTCCACAGTGAGTTTGATATGCAGAACCGGAGATATCTTGGTTTATCGTGGGGTTTCAAGCTGAAATGTGCATTTTCTGGGATAATCTTGGAGGTTCTTCGGTGAGAAGTATGCAGAATCATCGAAATCGCACTTTAGGAGCTATTTAATGCGAGAAACGCGTTATCTGGGGTTTTCACCACTCCACAGTGCGTTTGATATGCAGAACCGGCGATATCCTGGTTTTCGTGGGGTTTCAAGCTGAGATATGCATTTTCTGGGACAATCACAGTGTTTCTTCTGTGAGAAGGACGCAGAATAATCCAAATCGCTCTTTTGGAGCTATTTAATGCGACAAACACGTTATCTGGTGTTTTCGTCACTCCATAGTGCGTCTGATATGCAGAACCGCAGATTTCTTGGTTTTCGTGGGATTTCAAGTTGAGATATGCATTTTCTGTGATAATCTTGGTGGATCTTCTGTGAGAAGTATGCAGAATTATCGAAATCGCTCTTTTCGAGCTATTTAATGCGAGGAACACGTTATCTGGTGTTGTCTCCACTCCACAGTGCGTTTGATATGCAGAACCGTAGATATCCTGGTTTCCGTGGGGGTTCAAGCTGAGATATGCATTTTCTGGGATAAACTTGGTGGTTCTTCTGTGAGAAGTATGCAGAAGCATCGAAATCGCTCTTTTGGAGCTATTTAAGGCGAGAAACTCGTTATCGGTTTGTTTTCACCACTCCAGAGTGCGTTTGAAATGCACAACCAGACATATCCTGGTTTTCGTGGGGTTTCAAGTTGAGATATGCATTTTCTGGGATAATCTTGGAGGTTCTTCGGTGAGAAGTATGCAGAATCATCGAAATCGCTCTTTAGGAGCTATTTAATGCGAGAAACGCGTTATCTGGTGTTTTCACCACTCCACAGTGCGTTTGATATGCAGAACCGGGGATATCTTGGTTTTCGTGGGGCTTCAAGCTGAGATATGCATTTTCTGCGATAATCTTGGTGACGCTTCTGTGAGAAGTATGCACAATCATCGAAATCGCTCTTTAGGAGCTATTTAATGCGAGTAACGCGTTATCTGGTGTTTTAACCACTCCACAGTGCGTTTGATATGCTGAACCGGAGATATCTTTGTTTTCGTGGGGCTTCAAGCTGAGATATGCATTTTCTGCGATAATCTTGGTGACGCTTCTGTGAGAAGTATGCAGAATCATCGAAATCGCTCTTTTGGAGCTATTTAATGCGAGAAACGCGTTATCTGGTGTTTTCACCACTCCACAGTGCGTTTGATATGCAGAACCGGAGATATCTTGGTTTTCGAGGGGCTTCAAACTGAGATATGCATTTTCTGGGATACTCTTGGTGGTTCTTCTGTGAGGAGTATGCAGAATCATCGAAACCGCTCTTTTGGAACTATTTTATGCGAGAAACTCGTTATCTGGTATTTTCACCACTCCAGAGTGCGTTTGATATGCAGAACCGGAGATATCTTGGTTTTGGTGGGGCTTCAAGCTGAGATATGCATTTTCTGCGATAATCTTGGTGACGCTTCTGTGAGAAGTATGCAGAATCATCGAAATCGCTCCTTTGGAAATATTTAATGCGAGGGACACGTTATCTGGTGTTTTCACCACTCTACAGTGCGTTTGATATGCAGAACTGGAGATATCTTGGTTTTCGAGGGGCTTCAAGCTGAGATATGCATTTTCTGGGATAATCTTGGTGGTTCTTCGGTGAGAAGTATGCAGAACCATCGAAATCGATCTTTTGGTACTATTTAATGCGAGTAACGCGTTATCTGGTGTTTTAACCACTCCACAGTGCGTTTGATATGCTGAACCGGAGATATCTTTGTTTTCGTGGGGCTTCAAGCTGAGATATGCATTTTCTGCGATAATCTTGGTGACGCTTCTGTGAGAAGTATGCAGAATCATCGAAATCGCTCTTTTGGAGCTATTTAATGCGAGAAACGCGTTATCTGGTGTTTTCACCACTCCACAGTGCGTTTGATATGCAGAACCGGAGATATCTTGGTTTTCGAGGGGCTTCAAACTGAGATATGCATTTTCTGGGATACTCTTGGTGGTTCTTCTGTGAGGAGTATGCAGAATCATCGAAACCGCTCTTTTGGAACTATTTTATGCGAGAAACTCGTTATCTGGTATTTTCACCACTCCAGAGTGCGTTTGATATGCAGAACCGGAGATATCTTGGTTTTGGTGGGGCTTCAAGCTGAGATATGCATTTTCTGCGATAATCTTGGTGACGCTTCTGTGAGAAGTATGCAGAATCATCGAAATCGCTCTTTTGGAGCTATTTAATGCGAGGAACACGTTATCTGGTGTTGTCACCACTCCACAGTGCCTATGATATGCAGAACCGGAGATATCTTGGTTTTCGTGGGGTTTCCAGCTGAGATATGCATTTTCTGGAGTAATCTTGGTGGTTCTTCGGTGAGAAGTATGCAGAATCATCGAAATCGCTCTTTTGGAGCTATTTAATGCGAGACACACGTTATCTGGTGTTTTCACCACTCCACAGTGCGTTTGATATGCAGAACCGGAGATATCTTGGTTTTCGTGGGGTTTCAAGCTGAAATGTGCATTTTCTGGGATAATCTTGGTGTTACTTCGGTGAGAAGTATGCAGAACCATCGAAATCGCTCTTTTGGAGCTATTTAATGCGAGAAACGCGTTATCTGGTGTTTTCACCACTCCACAGTGCGTTTGATATGCAGAACCGGAGATATCCTGGTTTTCGTGGGGCTTCAAACTGAGATATGCATTTTCTGGGATAAACTTGGTGGATCTTCTGTGAGAATTATGCAGAAGCATCGAAATCGCTCTTTTGGAGCTATTTAAGGTGAGAAACTCGTTATCGGTTGTTTTCACCACTCCAGAGTGCGTTTGATATGCAGAACCGGAGATATCTTGGTTTTCGTGGGGTTTCAAGCTGAAATGTGCATTTTCTGGGATAATCTTGGTGGTTCTTCGGTGAGAAGTATGCAGAACCATCGAAATCGCTCTTTTGGAGATATTTAATGCGAGGGACACGTTATCTGGTATTTTCACCACTCCACAGTGCGTTTGATATGCAGAACCGGAGATATCTTGGTTTTCGAGGGGCTTCAAACTGAGATATGCATTTTCTGGGATACTCTTGGTGGTTCTTCTGTGAGGAGTATGCAGAATCATCGAAACCGCTCTTTTGGAGCTATTTTATGCGAGAAACTCGTTATCTGGTATTTTCACCACTCCAGAGTGCGTTAAATATGCAGAACCGGAGATATCTTGGTTTTCGTGGGGCTTCAAGCTGAGATATGCATTTTCTGCGATAATCTTGGTGACGCTTCTGTGAGAAGTATGCAGAATCATCGAAATCGCTCTTTTGGAGCTATTTTTGGCCAGAAACACGTTATCTGGTGTTTTCACCACTCCACAGTGCGTTTGATATGCAGAACCGGAGATATCCTGGTTTTCGAGGGGCTTCAAACTGTGATATGCATTTTCTGGGATACTCTTGGTGGTTCTTCGGTGAGGAGTATGCAGAATCATCGAAACCGCTCTTTTGGAGCTATTTTATGCGAGAAACTCGTTATCTGCTGTTTTCACCACTCCACAGTGCGTTTGATATGCAGAACCGGGGATATCTTGGTTTTCGTGGGGCTTCAAGCTGAGATATGCATTTTCTGCGATAATCTTGGTGACGCTTCTGTGAGAAGTATGGAGAACCATCGAAATCGCTCCATTGGAAATATTTAATGCGAGGGACACGTTATCTGGTGTTTTCACCACTCTACAGTGCGTTTGATATGCAGAACTGGAGATATCTTGGTTTTCGAGGGGCTTCAAGCTGAGATATGCATTTTCTGGGATAATCTTGGTGGTTCTTCGGTGAGAAGTATGCAGAACCATCGAAATCGATCTTTTGGAGCTATTTAATGCGAGTAACGCGTTATCTGGTGTTTTAACCACTCCACAGTGCGTTTGATATGCTGAACCGGAGATATCTTTGTTTTCGTGGGGCTTCAAGCTGAGATATGCATTTTCTGCGATAATCTTGGTGACGCTTCTGTGAGAAGTATGCAGAATCATCGAAATCGCTCTTTTGGAGCTATTTAATGCGAGAAACGCGTTATCTGGTGTTTTCACCACTCCACAGTGCGTTTGATATGCAGAACCGGAGATATCTTGGTTTTCGAGGGGCTTCAAACTGAGATATGCATTTTCTGGGATACTCTTGGTGGTTCTTCTGTGAGGAGTATGCAGAATCATCGAAACCGCTCTTTTGGAACTATTTTATGCGAGAAACTCGTTATCTGGTATTTTCACCACTCCAGAGTGCGTTTGATATGCAGAACCGGAGATATCTTGGTTTTGGTGGGGCTTCAAGCTGAGATATGCATTTTCTGCGATAATCTTGGTGACGCTTCTGTGAGAAGTATGCAGAATCATCGAAATCGCTCCTTTGGAAATATTTAATGCGAGGGACACGTTATCTGGTGTTTTCACCACTCTACAGTGCGTTTGATATGCAGAACTGGAGATATCTTGGTTTTCGAGGGGCTTCAAGCTGAGATATGCATTTTCTGGGATAATCTTGGTGGTTCTTCGGTGAGAAGTATGCAGAACCATCGAAATCGATCTTTTGGAGCTATTTAATGCGAGTAACGCGTTATCTGGTGTTTTAACCACTCCACAGTGCGTTTGATATGCTGAACCGGAGATATCTTTGTTTTCGTGGGGCTTCAAGCTGAGATATGCATTTTCTGCGATAATCTTGGTGACGCTTCTGTGAGAAGTATGCAGAATCATCGAAATCGCTCTTTTGGAGCTATTTAATGCGAGAAACGCGTTATCTGGTGTTTTCACCACTCCACAGTGCGTTTGATATGCAGAACCGGAGATATCTTGGTTTTCGAGGGGCTTCAAACTGAGATATGCATTTTCTGGGATACTCTTGGTGGTTCTTCTGTGAGGAGTATGCAGAATCATCGAAACCGCTCTTTTGGAACTATTTTATGCGAGAAACTCGTTATCTGGTATTTTCACCACTCCAGAGTGCGTTTGATATGCAGAACCGGAGATATCTTGGTTTTGGTGGGGCTTCAAGCTGAGATATGCATTTTCTGCGATAATCTTGGTGACGCTTCTGTGAGAAGTATGCAGAATCATCGAAATCGCTCTTTTGGAGCTATTTAATGCGAGGAACACGTTATCTGGTGTTGTCACCACTCCACAGTGCCTATGATATGCAGAACCGGAGATATCTTGGTTTTCGTGGGGTTTCAAGCTGAGATATGCATTTTCTGGGATAAACTTGGTGGTTCTTCTGTGAGAATTATGCAGAAGCATCGAAATCGCTCTTTTGGAGCTATTTAAGGTGAGAAACTCGTTATCGGTTGTTTTCACCACTCCAGAGTGAGTTTGATATGCACAACCGGACATATCCTGGTTTTCGTGGGGTTTCAAGCTGAGATATGCATTTTCTGGGATAATCTTGGCGGTTCTTCTGTGAGAAGTATGCAGAATCATCGAAATCGCTCTTTTGGAGCTATTTATTGCGAGACACACGTTATCTGGTGATTTCACCACTCCACAGTGAGTTTGATATGCAGAACCGGAGATATCTTGGTTTTCGTGGGGTTTCAAGCTGAAATGTGCATTTTCTGGGATAATCTTGGTGGTTCTTCGGTGAGAAGTATGCAGAACCATCGAAATCGCTCTTTTGGAGATATTTAATGCGAGGGACACGTTATCTGGTATTTTCACCACTCTACAGTGCGTTTGATATGCAGAACTGGAGATATCTTGGTTTTCGAGGGGCTTCAAGCTGAGATATGCATTTTCTGGAACAATCACAGTGGTTCTTCTGTGAGAAGTATGCAGAATAATCGAAATGGCTCTTTTGGAGCTATTTTTGGCCAGAAACACGTTATCTGGTATTTTCACCACTCCAGAGTGCGTTTGATATGCAGAACCGGAGATATCTTGGTTTTCGTGGGGCTTCAAGCTGAGATATGCATTTTCTGCGATAATCTTGGTGACGCTTCTGTGAGAAGTATGCAGAATCATCGAAATCGCTCTTTTGGAGCTATTTTTGGCCAGAAACACGATATCTGGTTTTTTCACCACTCCACAGTGCGTTTGATATGCAGAACCGTAGATATCTTGGTTTTCGAGGGGCTTCAAACTGAGATATGCATTTTCTGGGATACTCTTGGTGGTTCTTCGGTGAGGAGTATGCAGTGTCATCGAAACCGCTCTTTTGGAGCTATTTAATGCGAGAAACACGTTATCTGGTGTTTTCACCACTCCACAGTGCGTTTGATATGCAGAACCGGAGATATCCTTGTTTTCGTGGGGTTTCAAGCTGAGATATGCATTTTCTGGGATAAGCTTTGTGGTACTTCTGTGAGAAGTATGCAGAATCATCGAAATCGCTCTTTTGGAGCTATTTAATGCGACAAACACGTTATCTGGTGTTTTCACAACTCCATAGTGCGTATGATATGCTGAACCGGAGTTATCTTTGTTTTCGTGTGGCTTCAAGCTGAGATATGCATTTTCTGCCATAATCTTGGTGAGGCTGCTGTGAGAAGTATGCAGAATCATCGAAATCGCTCTTTTGGAGCTATTTTTGGCCAGAAACACGTTATCTGGTGTTTTCACCACTCCACAGTGCGTTTGATATGCAGAACCGGAGATATCTTGGTTTTCAAGGGGCTTCAAACTGAGATATACATTTTCTGGGATACTCTTGGTGGTTCTTCTGTGAGGAGTATGCAGAATCATCGAAACCGCTCTTTTGGAGCTATTTAATGCGAAAAACACGTTATCTGGTGTTGTCTCCACTCCACAGTGCGTTTGATATGCAGAACCGGAGATATCCTGGTTTTCGTGGGGGTTAAAGCTGAGATATGCATTTTCTGGGATACTCTTGGTGGTTCTTCTGTGAGGAGTATGCAGAATCATCGAAACCGCTCTTTTGGAACTATTTTATGCGAGAAACTCGTTATCTGGTATTTTCACCACTCCAGAGTGCGTTTGATATGCAGAACCGGAGATATCTTGGTTTTGGTGGGGCTTCAAGCTGAGATATGCATTTTCTGCGATAATCTTGGTGACGCTTCTGTGAGAAGTATGCAGAATCATCGAAATCGCTCTTTTGGAGCTATTTAATGCGAGGAACACGTTATCTGGTGTTGTCACCACTCCACAGTGCCTATGATATGCAGAACCGGAGATATCTTGGTTTTCGTGGGGTTTCAAGCTGAGATATGCATTTTCTGGGATAAACTTGGTGGTTCTTCTGTGAGAATTATGCAGAAGCATCGAAATCGCTCTTTTGGAGCTATTTAAGGTGAGAAACTCGTTATCGGTTGTTTTCACCACTCCAGAGTGAGTTTGATATGCACAACCGGACATATCCTGGTTTTCGTGGGGTTTCAAGCTGAGATATGCATTTTCTGGGATAATCTTGGCGGTTCTTCTGTGAGAAGTATGCAGAATCATCGAAATCGCTCTTTTGGAGCTATTTATTGCGAGACACACGTTATCTGGTGATTTCACCACTCCACAGTGAGTTTGATATGCAGAACCGGAGATATCTTGGTTTTCGTGGGGTTTCAAGCTGAAATGTGCATTTTCTGGGATAATCTTGGTGGTTCTTCGGTGAGAAGTATGCAGAACCATCGAAATCGCTCTTTTGGAGATATTTAATGCGAGGGACACGTTATCTGGTATTTTCACCACTCTACAGTGCGTTTGATATGCAGAACTGGAGATATCTTGGTTTTCGAGGGGCTTCAAGCTGAGATATGCATTTTCTGGAACAATCACAGTGGTTCTTCTGTGAGAAGTATGCAGAATAATCGAAATGGCTCTTTTGGAGCTATTTTTGGCCAGAAACACGTTATCTGGTATTTTCACCACTCCAGAGTGCGTTTGATATGCAGAACCGGAGATATCTTGGTTTTCGTGGGGCTTCAAGCTGAGATATGCATTTTCTGCGATAATCTTGGTGACGCTTCTGTGAGAAGTATGCAGAATCATCGAAATCGCTCTTTTGGAGCTATTTTTGGCCAGAAACACGATATCTGGTTTTTTCACCACTCCACAGTGCGTTTGATATGCAGAACCGTAGATATCTTGGTTTTCGAGGGGCTTCAAACTGAGATATGCATTTTCTGGGATACTCTTGGTGGTTCTTCGGTGAGGAGTATGCAGTGTCATCGAAACCGCTCTTTTGGAGCTATTTAATGCGAGAAACACGTTATCTGGTGTTTTCACCACTCCACAGTGCGTTTGATATGCAGAACCGGAGATATCCTTGTTTTCGTGGGGTTTCAAGCTGAGATATGCATTTTCTGGGATAAGCTTTGTGGTACTTCTGTGAGAAGTATGCAGAATCATCGAAATCGCTCTTTTGGAGCTATTTAATGCGACAAACACGTTATCTGGTGTTTTCACAACTCCATAGTGCGTATGATATGCTGAACCGGAGTTATCTTTGTTTTCGTGTGGCTTCAAGCTGAGATATGCATTTTCTGCGATAATCTTGGTGACGCTTCTGTGAGAAGTATGCAGAATCATCGAAATCGCTCTTTTGGAGCTATTTTTGGCCAGAAACACGATATCTGGTTTTTTCACCACTCCACAGTGCGTTTGATATGCAGAACCGTAGATATCTTGGTTTTCGAGGGGCTTCAAACTGAGATATGCATTTTCTGGGATACTCTTGGTGGTTCTTCGGTGAGGAGTATGCAGTGTCATCGAAACCGCTCTTTTGGAGCTATTTAATGCGAGAAACACGTTATCTGGTGTTTTCACCACTCCACAGTGCGTTTGATATGCAGAACCGGAGATATCCTTGTTTTCGTGGGGTTTCAAGCTGAGATATGCATTTTCTGGGATAAGCTTTGTGGTACTTCTGTGAGAAGTATGCAGAATCATCGAAATCGCTCTTTTGGAGCTATTTAATGCGACAAACACGTTATCTGGTGTTTTCACAACTCCATAGTGCGTATGATATGCTGAACCGGAGTTATCTTTGTTTTCGTGTGGCTTCAAGCTGAGATATGCATTTTCTGCCATAATCTTGGTGAGGCTGCTGTGAGAAGTATGCAGAATCATCGAAATCGCTCTTTTGGAGCTATTTTTGGCCAGAAACACGTTATCTGGTGTTTTCACCACTCCACAGTGCGTTTGATATGCAGAACCGGAGATATCTTGGTTTTCAAGGGGCTTCAAACTGAGATATACATTTTCTGGGATACTCTTGGTGGTTCTTCTGTGAGGAGTATGCAGAATCATCGAAACCGCTCTTTTGGAGCTATTTAATGCGAAAAACACGTTATCTGGTGTTGTCTCCACTCCACAGTGCGTTTGATATGCAGAACCGGAGATATCCTGGTTTTCGTGGGGGTTAAAGCTGAGATATGCATTTTCTGGGATACTCTTGGTGGTTCTTCTGTGAGGAGTATGCAGAATCATCGAAACCGCTCTTTTGGAACTATTTTATGCGAGAAACTCGTTATCTGGTATTTTCACCACTCCAGAGTGCGTTTGATATGCAGAACCGGAGATATCTTGGTTTTGGTGGGGCTTCAAGCTGAGATATGCATTTTCTGCGATAATCTTGGTGACGCTTCTGTGAGAAGTATGCAGAATCATCGAAATCGCTCTTTTGGAGCTATTTAATGCGAGGAACACGTTATCTGGTGTTGTCACCACTCCACAGTGCCTATGATATGCAGAACCGGAGATATCTTGGTTTTCGTGGGGTTTCAAGCTGAGATATGCATTTTCTGGGATAAACTTGGTGGTTCTTCTGTGAGAATTATGCAGAAGCATCGAAATCGCTCTTTTGGAGCTATTTAAGGTGAGAAACTCGTTATCGGTTGTTTTCACCACTCCAGAGTGAGTTTGATATGCACAACCGGACATATCCTGGTTTTCGTGGGGTTTCAAGCTGAGATATGCATTTTCTGGGATAATCTTGGCGGTTCTTCTGTGAGAAGTATGCAGAATCATCGAAATCGCTCTTTTGGAGCTATTTATTGCGAGACACACGTTATCTGGTGATTTCACCACTCCACAGTGAGTTTGATATGCAGAACCGGAGATATCTTGGTTTTCGTGGGGTTTCAAGCTGAAATGTGCATTTTCTGGGATAATCTTGGTGGTTCTTCGGTGAGAAGTATGCAGAACCATCGAAATCGCTCTTTTGGAGATATTTAATGCGAGGGACACGTTATCTGGTATTTTCACCACTCTACAGTGCGTTTGATATGCAGAACTGGAGATATCTTGGTTTTCGAGGGGCTTCAAGCTGAGATATGCATTTTCTGGAACAATCACAGTGGTTCTTCTGTGAGAAGTATGCAGAATAATCGAAATGGCTCTTTTGGAGCTATTTTTGGCCAGAAACACGTTATCTGGTATTTTCACCACTCCAGAGTGCGTTTGATATGCAGAACCGGAGATATCTTGGTTTTCGTGGGGCTTCAAGCTGAGATATGCATTTTCTGCGATAATCTTGGTGACGCTTCTGTGAGAAGTATGCAGAATCATCGAAATCGCTCTTTTGGAGCTATTTTTGGCCAGAAACACGATATCTGGTTTTTTCACCACTCCACAGTGCGTTTGATATGCAGAACCGTAGATATCTTGGTTTTCGAGGGGCTTCAAACTGAGATATGCATTTTCTGGGATACTCTTGGTGGTTCTTCGGTGAGGAGTATGCAGTGTCATCGAAACCGCTCTTTTGGAGCTATTTAATGCGAGAAACACGTTATCTGGTGTTTTCACCACTCCACAGTGCGTTTGATATGCAGAACCGGAGATATCCTTGTTTTCGTGGGGTTTCAAGCTGAGATATGCATTTTCTGGGATAAGCTTTGTGGTACTTCTGTGAGAAGTATGCAGAATCATCGAAATCGCTCTTTTGGAGCTATTTAATGCGACAAACACGTTATCTGGTGTTTTCACAACTCCATAGTGCGTATGATATGCTGAACCGGAGTTATCTTTGTTTTCGTGTGGCTTCAAGCTGAGATATGCATTTTCTGCCATAATCTTGGTGAGGCTGCTGTGAGAAGTATGCAGAATCATCGAAATCGCTCTTTTGGAGCTATTTTTGGCCAGAAACACGTTATCTGGTGTTTTCACCACTCCACAGTGCGTTTGATATGCAGAACCGGAGATATCTTGGTTTTCAAGGGGCTTCAAACTGAGATATACATTTTCTGGGATACTCTTGGTGGTTCTTCTGTGAGGAGTATGCAGAATCATCGAAACCGCTCTTTTGGAGCTATTTAATGCGAAAAACACGTTATCTGGTGTTGTCTCCACTCCACAGTGCGTTTGATATGCAGAACCGGAGATATCCTGGTTTTCGTGGGGGTTAAAGCTGAGATATGCATTTTCTGGGATAAACTTGGTGGTTCTTCTGTGAGAAGTATGCAGAAGCATCGAAATCGCTCTTTTGGAGCTATTTAAGGCGAGAAACTCGTTATCGGTTGTTTTCACCACTCCAGAGTGCGTTTGATATGCACAACCGGACATATCCTGGTTTTTCGTGGGGTTTCAAGCTGAGATATGCATTTTCTGGGATAATCTTGGAGGTTCTTCGGTGAGAAGTATGCAGAATCATCGAAATCGCACTTTAGGAGCTATTTAATGCGAGAAACGCGTTATCTGGTGTTTTTACCACTCCACAGTGCGTTTGATATGCAGAACCGGAGATATCCTGGTTTTCGTGGGGTTTCAAGCTGAGATATGCATTTTCTGGGACAATCACAGTGTTTCTTCTGTGAGAAGGACGCAGTATAATCCAAATGGCTCTTTTGGAGCTATTTAATGCGACAAACACGTTATCTGGTGTTTTCGTCACTCCATAGTGCGTCTGATATGCAGAACCGCAGATATCTTGGTTTTCGTGGGATTTCAAGTTGAGATATGCATTTTCTGTGATAATCTTGGTGGATCTTCTGTGAGAAGTATGCAGAATTATCGAAATCGCTCTTTTCGAGCTATTTAATGCGAGGAACACGTTATCTGGTGTTGTCTCCACTACACAGTGCGTTTGATATGCAGAACCGGAGATATCCTGGTTTTCGTGGGGGTTCAAGCTGAGATATGCATTTTCTGGGATAATCTTGGAGGTTCTTCGGTGAGAAGTATGCAGAATCATCGAAATCGCTCTTTAGGAGCTATTTAATGCGAGAAACGCGTTATCTGGTGTTTTCACCACTCCACAGTGCGTTTGATATGCAGAACCGGGGATATCTTGGTTTTCGTGGGGCTTCAAGCTGAGACATGCATTTTCTGCGATAATCTTGGTGACGCTTCTGTGAGAAGTATGCAGAATCATCGAAAAAGCTCTTTTGGAGCTATTTAATGCGAGGAACACGTTATCTGGTGTTGTCACCACTCCACAGTGCGTTTGATATGAAGAACCGGAGATATCCTGGTTTTCGTGGGGTTTCAAGCTGAGATATGCATTTTCTAGGATAAACTTGGTGGTTCTTCTGTGAGAAGTATGCAGAAGCATCGAAATCGCTCTTTTGGAGCTATTTAAGGCGAGAAACTCGTTATCGGTTGTTTTCACCACTCCAGAGTGCGTTTGATATGCACAACCGGACATATCCTGGTTTTTCGTGGGGTTTCAAGCTGAGATATGCATTTTCTGGGATAATCTTGGAGGTTCTTCGGTGAGAAGTATGCAGAATCATCGAAATCGCTCTTTAGGAGCTATTTAATGCGAGAAACGCGTTATCTGGTGTTTTCACCACTCCACAGTGCGTTTGATATGCAGAACCGGGGATATCTTGGTTTTCGTGGGGCTTCAAGCTGAGACATGCATTTTCTGCGATAATCTTGGTGACGCTTCTGTGAGAAGTATGCAGAATCATCGAAAAAGCTCTTTTGGAGCTATTTAATGCGAGGAACACGTTATCTGGTGTTGTCACCACTCCACAGTGCGTTTGATATGAAGAACCGGAGATATCCTGGTTTTCGTGGGGTTTCAAGCTGAGATATGCATTTTCTAGGATAAACTTGGTGGTTCTTCTGTGAGAAGAATGCACAATCATCGAAATCGCTCTTTAGGAGCTATTTAATGCGAGAAACGCGTTATCTGCTGTTTTCACCACTCCACAGTGCGTTTGATATGCAGAACCGGGGATATCTTGGTTTTCGTGGGGCTTCAAGCTGAGATATGCATTTTCTGCGATAATCTTGGTGACGCTTCTGTGAGAAGTATGCAGAACCATCGAAATCGCTCCTTTGGAAATATTTAATGCGAGGGACACGTTATCTGGTGTTTTCACCACTCTACAGTGCGTTTGATATGCAGAACTGGAGATATCTTGGTTTTCGAGGGGCTTCAAGCTGAGATATGCATTTTCTGGGATAATCTTGGTGGTTCTTCGGTGAGAAGTATGCAGAACCATCGAAATCGATCTTTTGGAGCTATTTAATGCGAGTAACGCGTTATCTGGTGTTTTCACCACTCCACAGTGCGTTTGATATGCTGAACCGGAGATATCTTTGTTTTCGTGGGGCTTCAAGCTGAGATATGCATTTTCTGCGATAATCTTGGTGACGCTTCTGTGAGAAGTATGCAGAATCATCGATATCGCTCTTTT
Organism: Anthophora plumipes; assembly: GCA_951804975.1. Lineage (NCBI taxonomy): Eukaryota > Metazoa > Arthropoda > Insecta > Hymenoptera > Apidae > Anthophora > Anthophora plumipes. Next base: position 1,286,474 of record CATORF010000924.1, on the reverse strand, counting down.
GGAGATATTTAATGCGAGGGACACGTTATCTGTTGTTTTCACCACTCCAGAGTGCGTTTGATACGCAGAACCTGCGATATCTTGGTTTTCGTGGGGTTTCAAGCTGAGATATGCATTTTCTGGGATACTCTTGGTGGTTCTTCTGTGAGGAGTATGCAGAATCATCGAAACCGCTCTTTTGGAGCTATTTTATGCGAGAAACTCGTTATCTGGTATTTTCACCACTCCAGAGTGCGTTTAAATACGCAGAACCTGCGATATCTTGGTTTTCGTGGGGTTTCAAGCTGAAATGTGCATTTTCTGGGATAATCTTGGTGGTTCTTCGGTGAGAAGTATGCAGAACCATCGAAATCGCTCTTTTGGAGCTATTTAATGCGAGAAACGCGTTATCTGGTGTTTTCACCACTCCACAGTGCGTTTGATATGCTGAACCGGAGATATCTTTGTTTTCGTGGGGCTTCAAGCTGAGATAAGCGTTTTCTGCGATAATCTTGGTGACGCTTCTGTGAGAAGTATGCAGAATCATCGAAATCGCTCTTTTGGAGATACTTAATGCGAGGGACACGTTATCTGGTGTTTTCACCACTCTACAGTGCGTTTGATATGCAGAACTGGAGATATTTAGGTTTTCGAGGGGCTTCAAGCTGACATATGCATTTTCTGGAACAATCACAGTGGTTCTTCTGTGAGAAGTATGCAGAATAATCGAAATGGCTCTTTTGGAGCTATTTAATGCGACAAACACGTTATCTGGTGTTTTCACCACTCCATAGTGCGTCTGATATGCAGAACCGCAGATATCTTGGTTTTCGTGGGGTTTCAAGCTGAGATATGCATTTTCTGGGATAATCTTGGAGGTTCTTCGGTGAGAAGGATGCAGAATCATCGAAATCGCTCTTTAGGAGCTATTTAATGCGAGAAACGCGTTATCTGGTGTTTTCACCACTCCACAGTGCGTTGGATATGCAGAACCGGAGATATCCTGGTTTTCGTGGGGTTTCAAGCTGAGATATGCATTTTCTGGGACAATCACAGTGTTTCTTCTGTGAGAAGGACGCAGAATAATCCAAATGGCTCTTTTGGAGCTATTTAATGCGACAAACACGCTATCTGGTGTTTTCGTCACTCCATAGTGCGTCTGATATGCAGAACCGCAGATATCTTGGTTTTCGTGGGATTTCAAGTTGAGATATGCATTTTCTGTGATAATCTTGGTGGATCTTCTGTGAGAAGTATGCAGAATTATCGAAATCGCTCTTTTCGAGCTATTTAATGCGAGGAACACGTTATCTGGTGTTGTCTCCACTCCACAGTGCGTTTGATATGCAGAACCGGAGATATCCTGGTTTTCGTGGGGTTTCAAGCTGAGATATGCATTTTCTGTGATAATCTTGGTGGTTTCTTCTGTGAGAAGTATGCAGAATCATCGAAATCGCTCTTTAGGAGCTATGTAATGCGAGAAACGCGTTATCTGGTGTTTTCACCACTCCACAGTGCGTTTGATATGCAGAACCGGGGATATCTTGGTTTTCGTGGGGCTTCAAGCTGAGATATGCATTTTCTGGGATAATCTTGGTGGTTCTTCTGTGAGAAGTATGCAGAATCATCGAAATCGCTCTTTTGGAGATATTTAATGCGAGGGACACGTTATCTGGTGTTTTCACCACTCTACAGTGCGTTTGATATGCACAACCGGAGATATCCTGGTTTTCGTGGGGATTCAAGATGAGATATGCATTTTCTGGGATAAACTTGGTGGTTCTTCTGTGAGAAGTATGCAGAATCATCGAAATCGCTCTTTTGGAGCTATGAAATGCGACAAACACGTTATCTGGTGTTTTCACCACTCCACAGTGCGTATGATATGCTGAACCGGAGTTATCTTTGTTTTCGTGAGGCTTCAAGCTGAGATATGCATTTTCTGCCATAATCTTGGTGAGGCTGCTGTGAGAAGTATGCAGAATCATCGAAATCGCTCTTTTGGAGCTATTTTTGGCCAGAAACAAGTTATCTGGTGTTTTCACCACTCCACAGTGCGTTTGATATGCAGAACCGGAGATATCCTGGTTTTCGTGGGGTTTCAAGCTGAAATATGCATTTTCTGGGACAATCACAGTGGTTCTTCTGTGAGAAGGATGCAGAATAATCGAAATGGCTCTTTTGGAGCTATTTAATGCGACAAACACGTTATCTGGTGTTTTCATCACTCCATAGTGCGTCTGATATGCAGAACCGCAGATATCTTGGTTTTCGTGGGATTTCAAGTTGAGATATGCATTTTCCGTGATAATCTTGGTGGATCTTCTGTGAGAAGTATGCAGAATCATCGAAATCGCTCTTTTGGAGCTATTTTTGGCGAGAAACACGTTATCTGGTGTTTTCACCACTCCACAGTGCGTTTGATATGCAGAACCGGAGATATCTTGGTTTTCGAGGGGCTTCAAACTGAGATATGCATTTTCTGGGATACTCTTGGTGGTTCTTCTGTGAAGAGTATGCAGAATCATCGAAACCGCTCTTTTGGAACTATTTTATGCGAGAAACGCGTTATCTGGTGTTTTCACCACTCCACAGTGCGTTTGATATGCAGAACCGGGGATATCTTGGTTTTCGTGGGGCTTCAAGCTGAGATATGCATTTTCTGCGATAATCATGGTGACGCTTCTGTGAGAAGTATGCAGAATCATCGAAATCGCTCTTTTGGAGCTATTTTTGGCGAGAAACACGTTATCTGTTGTTTTCACCACTCCAGAGTGCGTTTGATACGCAGAACCTGCGATATCTTGGTTTTCGTGGGGTTTCAAGCTGAGATATGCATTTTCTGGGATACTCTTGGTGGTTCTTCTGTGAGGAGTATGCAGAATCATCGAAACCGCTCTTTCGGAGCTATTTTATGCGAGAAACTCGTTATCTGGTATTTTCACCACTCCAGAGTCCGTTTAAATACGCAGAACCTGCGATATCTTGGTTTTCGTGGGGTTTCAAGCTGAGATATGCATTTTCTGGGATAATCTTGGCGGTTCTTCTGTGAGAAGTATGCAGAATCATCGAAATCGCTCTTTTGGAGCTATTTAATGCGAGACACACGTTATCTGGTGTTTTGACCACTCCACAGTGCGTTTGATATGCAGAACCGGAGATATCTTGGTTTTGGTGGGGCTTCATGCTGAGATATGCATTTTCTGGGACAATCACAGTGGTTCTTCTGTGTCAAGTATACAGAATAATCGAAATGGCTCTTTTGGAGCTATTTAATGCGACAAACACGTTATCTGGTGTTTTCACCACTCCATAGTGCGTCTGATATGCAGAACCGCAGATATCTTGGTTTTCGTGGGGTTTCAAGCTGAGATATGCATTTTCTGTGATAATCTTGGTGGTTCTTCTGTGAGAAGTATGCAGAATCATCGAAATCGCTCTTTAGGAGCTATTTAATGCGAGAAACGCGTTATCTGGTGTTTTCACCACTCCACAGTGCGTTTGATATGCAGAACCGGGGATATCTTGGTTTTCGTGGGGCTTCAAGCTGAGATATGCATTTTCTGCGATAATCTTGGTGAAGCTTCTGTGAGTAGTATGCAGAATCATCGAAATCGCTCTTTTGGAGCTATTTAATGCGAGGATCACGTTATCTGGTGTTGTCACCACTCCACAGTGCGTTTGATATGCAGAACCGGAGATATCCTGGTTTTCGTGGGGTTTCAAGCTGAGATATGCATTTTCTGGGATAAACTTGGTGGTTCTTCTGTGAGAAGTATGCAGAAGCATCGAAATCGCTCTTTTGGAGCTATTTAAGGCGAGAAACTCGTTATCGGTTGTTTTCACCACTCCAGAGTGCGTTTGATATTCACAACCGGACATATCCTGGTTTTCGTGGGGTTTCAAGCTGAGATATGCATTTTCTGGGATAATCTTGGAGGTTCTTCGGTGAGAAGTATGCAGAATCATCGAAATCGCTCTTTTGGAGCTATTTAATGCGAGAAACGCGTTATCTGGTGTTTTCACCACTCCACAGTGCGTTTGATAAGCTGAACCGGAGATATCTTTGTTTTCGTGGGGCTTCAAGCTGAGATATGCGTTTTCTGCGATAATCTTGGTGACGCTTCTGCGAGAAGTATGCAGAATCATCGAAATCGCTCTTTTGGAGCTACTTAATGCGAGAAACACGTTATCTGGTGTTTTCACCACTCTACAGTGCGTTTGATATGCAGAACTGGAGATATCTCGGTTTTCGAGGGGCTTCAAGCTGAGATATGCATTTTCTGGGACAATCACAGTGGTTCTTCTGTGAGATGTATGCAGAATAATCGAAATGTATCTTTTGGAGCTATTTAATGCGACAAACACGTTATCTGGTGTTTTCACCACTCCATAGTGCGTCTGATATGCAGAACCGCAGATATCTTGGTTTTCGTGGGGTTTCAAGCTGAGCTATGCATTTTCTGTGATAATCTTGGTGGTTTCTTCTGTGAGAAGTATGCAGAATCATCGAAATCGCTCTTTTGGAGCTATTTAAGGCGGGAAACTCGTTATCTGTTGTTTTCACCACTCCAGAGTGCGTTTGATATGCAGAACCGGCGATACCTTGGTTTTCGTGGGGTTTCAAGGTGAGATATGCATTTTCTGGGATAAACTTGGCGGTTCTTCTGTGAGAAGTATGCAGAATCATCGAAATCGCTCTTTTGGATCTATTTAATGCGAGAAACACGTTATCTGGTGTTGTCACCACTCCACAGTGCGTTTGATATGCAGAACCGGCGATACCTTGGTTTTCGTGGGGTTTCAAGCTGAGATATGCATTTTCTGGGATAAACTTGGTGGTTCTTCTGTGAGAAGTATGCAGAATCATCGAAATCGCTCTTTTGGATCTATTTAATGCGAGGAACACGTTATCTGGTGTTGTCACCACTCCACAGTGCGTTTGATATGCAGAACCGGAGATATCCTGGTTTTCGTGGTGTTTCAAGCTGAGATATGCATTTTCTAGGATAAACTTGGTGGTTCTTTTGTGAGAAGTATGCACAATCATCGAAATCGCTCTTTCGGAGCTATTTAATGCGAGGGACACGTTATCTGTTGTTTTCACCACTCCAGAGTGCGTTTGATACGCAGAACCTGCGATATCTTGGTTTTCGTGGGGTTTCAAGCTGAGATATGCATTTTCTGGGATACTCTTGGTGGTTCTTCTGTGAGGAGTATGCAGAATCATCGAAACCGCTCTTTTGGAGCAATTTTATGCGAGAAACTCGTTATCTGGTATTTTCACCACTCCAGAGTGCGTTTAAATACGCAGAACCTGCGATATCTTGGTTTTCGTGGGGTTTCAAGCTGAGATATGCATTTTCTGGGATAATCTTGGCGGTTCTTCTGTGAGAAGTATGCAGAACCATCGAAATCGCTCTTTTGGAGCTATTTTATGCGAGAAACGCGTTATCTGGTGTTTTCACCACTCCACAGTGCGTTTGATATGCTGAACCGGAGATATCTTTGTTTTCGTGGGGCTTCAAGCTGAGATATGCATTTTCTGCGATAATCTTGGTGACGCTTCTGTGAGAAGTATGCAGAAACATCGAAATCGCTCTTTTGGAGCTATCTTATGCGAGACACACGTTATCTGGTGTTTTGACCACTCCACAGTGCGTTTGATATGCAGAACCGGAGATATCTTGTTTTTCGTGGGGTTTCAAGCTGAAATATACATTTTCTGGGATAATCTTGGTGGTTCTTAGGTGAGAAGTATGCAGAACCATCGAAATCGCTCTTTTGGAGCTATTTAATGCGAGAAACGCGTTATCTGGAGTTTTCACCACTCCACAGGGCGTTTGATATGCTGAACCGGAGATATCTTTGTTTTCGTGGGGCTTCAAGCTGAGATATGCATTTTCTGCGATAATCTTGGTGACGCTTCTGTGAGAAGTATGCAGAATCATCGAAATCGCTCTTTTGGAGATATTTAATGCGAGGGACACGTTAGCTGGTGTTTTCACCACTCTACAGTGCGTTTGATATGCAGAACCGGAGATATCTTGGTTTTCGTGGGGTTTCAAGCTGAAATGTGCATTTTCTGGGATAATCTTGGTGGTTCTTCGGTGAGAAGTATGCAGAACCATCGAAATCGCTCTTTTGGAGCTATTTAATGCGAGAAACGCGTTATCTGGAGTTTTCACCACTCCACAGTGCGTTTGATATGCTGAACCGGAGATATCTTTGTTTTCGTGGGGCTTCAAGCTGAGATATGCATTTTCTGTGATAATCTTGGTGGTTTCTTCTGTGAGAAGTATGCAGAATCATCGAAATCGCTCTTTTGGAGCTATTTAAGGCGGGAAACTCGTTATCTGTTGTTTTCACCACTCCAGAGTGCGTTTGATATGCAGAACCGGCGATACCTTGGTTTTCGTGGGGTTTCAAGCTGAGATATGCATTGTCTGGGATAAACTTGGCGGTTCTTCTGTGAGAAGTATGCAGAATCATCGAAATTGCTCTTTTGGAGCTATTTAATGCGACAAACACGTTATCTGGTGTTTTCACCACTCCACAGTGCGTTTGATATGCAGAACCGGAGTTACCTTTGTTTTCGTGGGGCTTCAAGCTGAGATATGCATTTTCTGCGATAATCTTGGTGACGCTTCTGAGAGAAGTATGCAGAATCATCGAAATCGCTCTTTTGGAGCTATTTAATGCGAGGAACACGTTATCTGGAGTTTTCACCACTCCACAGGGCGTTTGATATGCTGAACCGGAGATATCTTTGTTTTCGTGGGGCTTCAAGCTGAGATATGCATTTTCTGCGATAATCTTGGTGACGCTTCTGTGAGAAGTATGCAGAATCATCGAAATCGCTCTTTTGGAGATATTTAATGCGAGGGACACGTTAGCTGGTGTTTTCACCACTCTACAGTGCGTTTGATATGCAGAACCGGAGATATCTTGGTTTTCGTGGGGTTTCAAGCTGAAATGTGCATTTTCTGGGATAATCTTGGTGGTTCTTCGGTGAGAAGTATGCAGAACCATCGAAATCGCTCTTTTGGAGCTATTTAATGCGAGAAACGCGTTATCTGGAGTTTTCACCACTCCACAGTGCGTTTGATATGCTGAACCGGAGATATCTTTGTTTTCGTGGGGCTTCAAGCTGAGATATGCATTTTCTGTGATAATCTTGGTGGTTTCTTCTGTGAGAAGTATGCAGAATCATCGAAATCGCTCTTTTGGAGCTATTTAAGGCGGGAAACTCGTTATCTGTTGTTTTCACCACTCCAGAGTGCGTTTGATATGCAGAACCGGAGATATCCTGGTTTTCGTGGGGTTTCAAGCTGAGATATGCATTTTCTGGGATAAACTTGGCGGTTCTTCTGTGAGAAGTATGCAGAATCATCGAAATCGCTCTTTTGGAGTTATTTAATGCGAGGAACACGTTATCTGGTGTTGTCACCACTCCACAGTGCGTTTGATATGCAGAACCGGAGATATCCTTGTTTTCGTGGGGTTTCAAGCTGAGATATGCATTTTCTGGGATAAACTTTGTGGTACTTCTGTGAGAAGGATGCAGAATCATCGAAATCGCTCTTTTGAAGCTATTTAATGCGACAAACACGTTATCTGGTGTTTTCACCACTCCACAGTGCGTTTGATATGCTGAACCGGAGTTATCTTGGTTTTCGTGGGGCTTCAAGCTGAGATATGCATTTTCTGTGATAATCTTGGTGGTTTCTTCTGTGCGAAGTATGCAGAATCATCGAAATCGCTCTTTTGGAGCTATTTAAGGCGGGAAACTCGTTATCTGTTGTTTTCACCACTCCAGAGTGCGTTTGATATGCAGAACCGGCGATACCTTGGTTTTCGTGGCGTTTCAAGCTGAGATATGCATCTTCTGGGATAAACTTGGCGGTTCTTCTGTGAGAAGTATGCAGAATCATCGAAATCGCTCTTTTGGAGCTATTTAATGCGACAAACACGTTATCTGGTGTTTTCACCACTCCACAGTGCGTTTGATATGCAGAACCGGAGTTACCTTTGTTTTCGTGGGGCTTCAAACTGAGATATGCATTTTCTGTGATAATCTTGGTGAGGCTGCTGTGAGAAGTATGCAGAATCATCGAAATCGCTCTTTTGGAGCTATTTAATGCGAGAAACACGTTATCTGGTGTTTTCACCACTCTACAGTGCGTTTGATATGCAGAACTGGAGATATCTCGGTTTTCGAGGGGCTTCAAGCTGAGATATGCATTTTCTGGGACAATCACAGTGGTTCTTCTGTGAGATGTATGCAGAATAATCGAAATGTCTCTTTTGGAGCTATTTAATGCGACAAACACGTTATCTGGTGTTTTCATCACTCCATAGTGCGTCTTATATGCAGAACCGCAGATATCTTCGTTTTCGTGGGGTTTCTGGCTGAGATATGCATTTTCTGTGATAATCTTGGTGGTTCTTCTGTGAGAAGTATGCAGAATCATCGAAATCGCTCTTTTGGAGCTATTTAATGCGAGAAACTCGTTATCTGTTGTTTTCACCACTCCAGAGTGCGTTTGATACGCAGAACCGGGGATATCTTGGTTTTCGTGGGGCTTCAAGCTGAGATATGCATTTTCTGGGATAAACTTGGTGGTTCTTCTGTGAGAAGTATGCAGAAGCATCGAAATCGCTGTTTTGGAGCTATTTAAGGCGAGAAACTCGTTATCGGTTGTTTTCACCACTCCACAGTGCGTTTGATATGCAGAACCGGGGATATCTTGGTTTTCGTGGGGCTTCAAGCTGAGATATGCATTTTCTGCGATAATCTTGGTGGTTCTTCTGTGAGAAGTATGCAGAATCATCGAAATCGCTCTTTTGGAGCTATTTAATGCGAGAAACTCGTTATCTGTTGTTTTCACCACTCCAGAGTGCGTTTGATATGCAGAACCGGAGATATCTTGGTTTTCGTGGGGTTTCAAGCTGAGATATGCATTTTCTGGGATAAACTTGGTGGTTCTTCTGTGAGAAGTATGCAGAAGCATCGAAATCGCTGTTTTGGAGCTATTTAAGGCGAGAAACTCGTTATCGGTTGTTTTCACCACTCCACAGTGCGTTTGATATGCAGAACCGGGGATATCTTGGTTTTCGTGGGGCTTCAAGCTGAGATATGCATTTTCTGCGATAATCTTGGTGACGCTTCTGTGAGAAGTATGCAGAATCATCGAAATCGCTCTTTTGGAGCTATTTAATGCGAGGAACACGTTATTTGGTGTTGTCACCACTCCACAGTGCGTTTGATATGCAGAACCGGAGATATCCTGGTTTTCGTGGGGTTTCAAGCTGAGATATGCATTTTCTAGGATAAACTTGGTGGTTCTTCTGTGAGAAGTATGCACAATCATCGAAATCGCTCTTTAGGAGCTATTTAATGCGAGAAACGCGTTATCTGCTGTTTTCACCACTCCACAGTGCGTTTGATATGCAGAACCGGAGATATCCTGGTTTTCGTGGGGTTTCAAGCTGAGATATGCATTTTCTAGGATAAACTTGGTGGTTCTTCTGTGAGAAGTATGCACAATCATCGAAATCGCTCTTTAGGAGCTATTTAATGCGAGAAACGCGTTATCTGCTGTTTTCACCACTCCACAGTGCGTTTGATATGCAGAACCGGGGATATCTTGGTTTTCGTGGGGCTTCAAGCTGAGATATGCATTTTCTGCGATAATCTTGGTGGTTCTTCTGTGAGAAGTATGCAGAATCATCGAAATCGCTCTTTTGGAGCTATTTAATGCGAGAAACTCGTTATCTGTTGTTTTCACCACTCCAGAGTGCGTTTGATATGCAGAACCGGAGATATCTTGGTTTTCGTGGGGCTTCAAACTGAGATATGCATTTTCTGTGATAATCTTGGTGAGGCTGCTGTGAGAAGTATGCAGAATCATCGAAATCGCTCTTTTGGAGCTATTTAATGCGAGAAACACGTTATCTGGTGTTTTCACCACTCTACAGTGCGTTTGATATGCAGAACTGGAGATATCTCGGTTTTCGAGGGGCTTCAAGCTGAGATATGCATTTTCTGGGACAATCACAGTGGTTCTTCTGGGAGATGTATGCAGAATAATCGAAATGTCTCTTTTGGAGCTATTTAATGCGACAAACACGTTATCTGGTGTTTTCATCACTCCATAGTGCGTCTTATATGCAGAACCGCAGATATCTTCGTTTTCGTGGGGTTTCTGGCTGAGATATGCATTTTCTGTGATAATCTTGGTGGTTCTTCTGTGAGAAGTATGCAGAATCATCGAAATCGCTCTTTTGGAGCTATTTAATGCGAGAAACTCGTTATCTGTTGTTTTCACCACTCCAGAGTGCGTTTGATACGCAGAACCGGGGATATCTTGGTTTTCGTGGGGCTTCAAGCTGAGATATGCATTTTCTGGGATAAACTTGGTGGTTCTTCTGTGAGAAGTATGCAGAAGCATCGAAATCGCTGTTTTGGAGCTATTTAAGGCGAGAAACTCGTTATCGGTTGTTTTCACCACTCCACAGTGCGTTTGATATGCAGAACCGGGGATATCTTGGTTTTCGTGGGGCTTCAAGCTGAGATATGCATTTTCTGCGATAATCTTGGTGGTTCTTCTGTGAGAAGTATGCAGAATCATCGAAATCGCTCTTTTGGAGCTATTTAATGCGAGAAACTCGTTATCTGTTGTTTTCACCACTCCAGAGTGCGTTTGATATGCAGAACCGGAGATATCTTGGTTTTCGTGGGGTTTCAAGCTGAGATATGCATTTTCTGGGATAAACTTGGTGGTTCTTCTGTGAGAAGTATGCAGAAGCATCGAAATCGCTGTTTTGGAGCTATTTAAGGCGAGAAACTCGTTATCGGTTGTTTTCACCACTCCACAGTGCGTTTGATATGCAGAACCGGGGATATCTTGGTTTTCGTGGGGCTTCAAGCTGAGATATGCATTTTCTGCGATAATCTTGGTGACGCTTCTGTGAGAAGTATGCAGAATCATCGAAATCGCTCTTTTGGAGCTATTTAATGCGAGGAACACGTTATTTGGTGTTGTCACCACTCCACAGTGCGTTTGATATGCAGAACCGGAGATATCCTGGTTTTCGTGGGGTTTCAAGCTGAGATATGCATTTTCTAGGATAAACTTGGTGGTTCTTCTGTGAGAAGTATGCACAATCATCGAAATCGCTCATTAGGAGCTATTTAATGCGAGAAACGCGTTATCTGCTGTTTTCACCACTCCACAGTGCGTTTGATATGCAGAACCGGGGATATCTTGGTTTTCGTGGGGCTTCAAGCTGAGATATGCATTTTCTGCGATAATCTTGGTGACGCTTCTGTGAGAAGTATGCAGAATCATCGAAATCGCTCCTTTGGAGATATTTAATGCGAGGGACACGTTATCTGGTGTTTTCACCACTCTACAGTGCGTTTGATATGCAGAACTGGAGATATCTTGGTTTTCGAGGGGCTTCAAGCTGTGATATGCATTTTCTGGGATAATCTTGGTGGTTCTTCGGTGAGAAGGATGCAGAACCATCGAAATCGCTCTTTTGGAGCTCTTTAATGCGAGAAACGCGTTATCTGGTGTTTTCACCACTCCACAGTGCGTTTGATATGCAGAACCGGAGTTACCTTTGTTTTCGTGGGGCTTCAAACTGAGATATGCATTTTCTGTGATAATCTTGGTGAGGCTGCTGTGAGAAGTATGCAGAATCATCGAAATCGCTCTTTTGGAGCTATTTAATGCGAGAAACACGTTATCTGGTGTTTTCACCACTCTACAGTGCGTTTGATATGCAGAACTGGAGATATCTCGGTTTTCGAGGGGCTTCAAGCTGAGATATGCATTTTCTGGGACAATCACAGTGGTTCTTCTGTGAGATGTATGCAGAATAATCGAAATGTCTCTTTTGGAGCTATTTAATGCGACAAACACGTTATCTGGTGTTTTCATCACTCCATAGTGCGTCTTATATGCAGAACCGCAGATATCTTCGTTTTCGTGGGGTTTCTGGCTGAGATATGCATTTTCTGTGATAATCTTGGTGGTTCTTCTGTGAGAAGTATGCAGAATCATCGAAATCGCTCTTTTGGAGATATTTAATGCGAGAAACTCGTTATCTGTTGTTTTCACGACTCCAGAGTGCGTTTGATATGCAGAACCGGAGATATCTTGGTTTTCGTGGGGTTTCAAGCTGAGATATGCATTTTCTGGGATAAACTTGGTGGTTCTTCTGTGAGAAGTATGCAGAAGCATCGAAATCGCTGTTTTGGAGCTATTTAAGGCGAGAAACTCGTTATCGGTTGTTTTCACCACTCCAGAGTGCGTTTGATATGCAGAACCGGAGATATCTTGGTTTTCGTGGGGCTTCAAGCTGAGATATGCATTTTCTGCGATAATCTTGGTGACGCTTCTGTGAGAAGTATGCAGAATCATCGAAATCGCTCTTATGGAGCTATTTAATGCGAGGAACACGCTATCTGGTGTTGTCACCACTCCACAGAGCGTTTGATATGCAGAACCGGAGATATCCTGGTTTTCGTGGGATTTCAAGCTGAGATATGCATTTTCTAGGATACTCTTGGTGGTTCTTCTGTGAGGAGTATGCAGAATCATCGAAACCGCTCTTTTGGAGCTATTTTATGCGAGAAACTCGTTATCTGGTATTTTCACCACTCCAGAGTGCGTTTAAATACGCAGAACCTGCGATATCTTGGTTTTCGTGGGGTTTCAAGCTGAGATATGCATTTTCTGGGATAATCTTGGCGGTTCTTCTGTGAGAAGTATGCAGAACCATCGAAATCGCTCTTTTGGAGCTATTTAATGCGAGAAACGCGTTATCTGGTGTTTTCACCACTCCACAGTGCGTTTGATATGCTGAACCGGAGATATCTTTGTTTTCGTGGGGCTTCAAGCTGAGATATGCATTTTCTGCGATAATCTTGGTGACGCTTCTGTGAGAAGTATGCAGAATCATCGAAATCGCTCTTTTGGAGATATTTAATGCGAGAAACTCGTTATCTGTTGTTTTCACCACTCCAGAGTGCGTTTGATATGCACAACCGGAGATATCTCGGTTTTCGTGGGGTTTCAAGCTGAGATATGCATTTTCTGGGATAAACTTGGTGGTTCTTCTGTGAGAAGTATGCAGAAGCATCGAAATCGCTGTTTTGGAGCTATTTAAGGCGAGAAACTCGTTATCGGTTGTTTTCACCACTCCAGAGTGCGTTTGATATGCAGAACCGGAGATATCTTGGTTTTCGTGGGGCTTCAAGCTGAGATATGCATTTTCTGGGATAATCTTGGCGGTTCTTCTGTGAGAAGTATGCAGAACCATCGAAATCGCTCTTTTGGAGCTATTTAATGCGAGAAACGCGTTATCTGGTGTTTTCACCACTCCACAGTGCGTTTGATATGCTGAACCGGAGATATCTTTGTTTTCGTGGGGCTTCAAGCTGAGATATGCATTTTCTGCGATAATCTTGGTGACGCTTCTGTGAGAAGTATGCAGAATCATCGAAATCGCTCTTTTGGAGATATTTAATGCGAGGGACACGTTATCTGGTGTTTTCACCACTCTACAGTGCGTTTGATATGCAGAACTGGAGATATTTTGGTTTTCGAGGGGCTTCAAGCAGAGATATGCATTTTCTGGAACAATCACAGTGGTTCTTCTGTGAGAAGTATGCAGAATAATCGAAATGGCTCTTTTGGAGCTATTTAATGCGACAAACACGTTATCTGGTGTTTTCACCTCTCCATAGTGCGTCTGATATGCCGAACCGCAGATATCTTGGTTTTCGTGGGGTTTCAAGCTGAGGTATGCATTTTCTGTGATAATCTTGGTGGTTTCTTCTGTGAGAAGTATGCAGAATCGTCGAAATCGCTCTTTTGGAGCTATTTAATGCGACAAACACGTTATCTGGTGTTTTCACCACTCCACAGTGCGTCTGATATGCCGAACCGCAGATATCTTGGTTTTCGTGGGGTTTCAAGCTGAGATATGCATTTTCTGGGATAAACTTGGCGGTTCTTCTGTGTGAAGTATGCAGAATCATCGAAATCGCTGTTTTGGAGCTATTTAATGCGACAAACACGTTATCTGGTGTTTTCACCACTCCATAGTGCGTCTGATATGCAGAACCGCAGATATCTTGGTTTTCGTGGGGTTTCAAGCTGAGATATGCATTTTCTGTGATAATCTTGGTCGTTTCTTCTGTGAGAAGTATGCAGAATCATCGAAATCGCTCTTTTGGAGCTATTCAAGGCGGGAAACTCGTTATCTGTTGTTTTCACCACTCCAGAGTGCGTTTGATATGCAGAACCGGCGATACCTTGGTTTTCGTGGGGTTTCAAGCTGAGATATGCATTTTCTGGGATAAACTTGGTGAGGCTGCTGTGAGAAGTATGCAGAATCATCGAAATCGCTCTTTTGGAGCTATTTAATGCGAGAAACACGTTATCTGGTGTTTTCACCACTCTACAGTGCGTTTGATATGCAGAACTGGAGATATCTCGGTTTTCGAGGGGCTTCAAGCTGAGATATGCATTTTCTGGGACAATCACAGTGGTTCTTCTGTGAGATGTATGCAGAATAATCGAAATGTCTCTTTTGGAGCTATTTAATGCGACAAACACGTTATCTGGTGTTTTCATCACTCCATAGTGCGTCTTATATGCAGAACCGCAGATATCTTCGTTTTCGTGGGGTTTCTGGCTGAGATATGCATTTTCTGTGATAATCTTGGTGGTTCTTCTGTGAGAAGTATGCAGAATCATCGAAATCGCTCTTTTGGAGCTATTTAATGCGAGAAACTCGTTATCTGTTGTTTTCACCACTCCAGAGTGCGTTTGATATGCAGAACCGGAGATATCTTGGTTTTCGTGGGGTTTCAAGCTGAGATATGCATTTTCTGGGATAAACTTGGTGGTTCTTCTGTGAGAAGTATGCAGAAGCATCGAAATCGCTGTTTTGGAGCTATTTAAGGCGAGAAACTCGTTATCTGTTGTTTTCACCACTCCAGAGTGCGTTTGATATGCAGAACCGGAGATATCTTGGTTTTCGTGGGGTTTCAAGCTGAGATATGCATTTTCTGGGATAAACTTGGTGGTTCTTCTGTGAGAAGTATGCAGAATCATCGAAATCGCTCTTTTGGAGCTATTTAATGCGAGGAACACGCTATCTGATGTTGTCACCACTCCACAGAGCGTTTGATATGCAGAACCGGAGATATCCTGGTTTTCGTGGGATTTCAAGCTGAGATATGCATTTTCTAGGATAAACTTGGTGGTTCTTCTGTGAGAAGGATGCACAATCATCGAAATCGCTCTTTAGGAGCTATTTAATGCGAGAAACGCGTTATCTGCTGTTTTCACCACTCCACAGTGCGTTTGATATGCAGAACCGGGGATATCTTGGTTTTCGTGGGGCTTCAAGCTGAGAAATGCATTTTCTGTGATAATCTTGGTGAGGCTGCTGTGAGAAGTATGCAGAATCATCGAAATCGCTCTTTTGGAGCTATTTAAGGCGAGAAACTCGTTATCGGTTGTTTTCACCACTCCAGAGTGCGTTTGATATGCACAACCGGACATATCCTGGTTTTCGTGGGGTTTCAAGCTGAGATATGCATTTTCTGGGATAATCTTGGTGGTTCTTCTGTGAGAAGTATGCACAATCATCGAAATCGCTCTTTAGGAGCTATTTAATGCGAGATACGCGTTATCTGCTGTTTTCACCACTCCACAGTGCGTTTGATATGCAGAACCGGGGATATCTTGGTTTTCGTGGGGCTTCAAGCTGAGATATGCATTTTCTGTGATAATCTTGGTGAGGCTGCTGTGAGAAGTATGCAGAATCATCGAAATCGCTCTTTTGGAGCTATTTAAGGCGAGAAACTCGTTATCGGTTGTTTTCACCACTCCAGAGTGCGTTTGATATGCACAACCGGACATATCCTGGTTTTCGTGGGGTTTCATGCTGAGATATGCATTTTCTGGGATAATCTTGGAGGTTCTTCGGTGAGAAGTATGCAGAATCATCGAAATCGCTCTTTAGGAGCTATTTAATGCGAGAAACGCGTTATCTGGTGTTTTCACCACTCCACAGTGCGTTTGATTTGCAGAACCGGGGATATCTTGGTTTTCGTGGGGCTTCAAGCTGAGATATGCATTTTCTGCGATAATCTTGGTGGTTCTTCTGTGAGAAGTATGCAGAAGCATCGAAATCGCTTTTTTGGAGCTATTTGAGGCGAGAAACTCGTTATCGGTTGTTTTCACCACTCCAGAGTGCGTTTGATATGCACAACCGGACATATCCTGGTTTTCGTGGGGTTTCAAGCTGAGATATGCATTTTCTGGGATAATCTTGGAGGTTCTTCGGTGAGAAGTATGCAGAATCATCGAAATCGCTCTTTAGGAGCTATTTAATGCGAGAAACGCGTTATCTGGTGTTTTCACCACTCCACAGTGCGTTTGATTTGCAGAACCGGGGATATCTTGGTTTTCGTGGGGCTTCAAGCTGAGATATGCATTTTCTGCGATAATCTTGGTGAGGCTGCTGTGAGAAGTATGCAGAATCATCGAAATCGCTCTTTTGGAGCTATTTAATGCGAGAAACACGTTATCTGGTGTTTTCACCACTCTACAGTGCGTTTGATATGCAGAACTGGAGAGATCTCGGTTTTCGAGGGGCTTCAAGATGAGATATGCATTTTCTGGGACAATCACAGTGGTTCTTCTGTGAGAAGTATGCAGAATCATCGAAATCGCTCCTTTGGAGATATTTAATGCGAGGGACACGTTATCTGGTGTTTTCACCACTCCACAGTGCGTTTGATATGCAGAACCGGGGTTACCTTTGTTTTCGTGGGGCTTCAAACTGAGATATGCATTTTCTGCGATAATCTTGGTGAGGCTGCTGTGAGAAGTATGCAGAATCATCGAAATCGCTCTTTTGGAGCTATTTAATGCGAGGAACACGTTATCTGGTGTTGTCACCACTCCACAGTGCGTTTGATATGCAGAACTGGAGATATCTCGGTTTTCGAGGGGCTTCAAGCTGAGATATGCATTTTCTGGGACAATCACAGTGGTTCTTCTGTGAGATGTATGCAGAATAATCGAAATGTCTCTTTTGGAGCTATTTAATGCGACAAACACGTTATCTGGTGTTTTCATCACTCCATAGTGCGTCTTATATGCAGAACCGCAGATATCTTCGTTTTCGTGGGGTTTCAAGCTGAGATATGCATTTTCTGTGATAATCTTGGTGGTTCTTCTGTGAGAAGTATGCAGAATCATCGAAATCGCTCTTTTGGAGCTATTTAATGCGAGAAACTCGTTATCTGTTGTTTTCACCACTCCAGAGTGCGTTTGATATGCAGAACCGGAGATATCTTGGTTTTCGTGGGGTTTCAAGCTGAGATATGCATTTTCTGGGATAAACTTGGTGATTCTTCTGTGAGAAGTATGCAGAAGCATCGAAATCGCTGTTTTGGAGCTATTTAAGGCGAGAAACTCGTTATCGGTTGTTTTCACCACTCCAGAGTGCGTTTGATATGCACAACCGGACATATCCTGGTTTTCGTGGGGTTTCAAACTGAGATATGCATTTTCTGGGATAATCTTGGAGGTTCTTCGGTGAGAAGTATGCAGAATCATCGAAATCGCTCTTTAGGAGCTATTTAATGCGAGAAACGCGTTATCTGGTGTTTTCACCACTCCACAGTGCGTTTGATTTGCAGAACCGGGGATATCTTGGTTTTCGTGGGGCTTCAAGCTGAGATATGCATTTTCTGCGATAATCTTGGTGAGGCTGCTGTGAGAAGTATGCAGAATCATCGAAATCGCTCTTCAGGAGCTATTTAATGCGAGAAACGCGTTATCTTGTGTTTTCACCACTCCACAGTGCGTTTGATATGCAGAACCGGGGATATCTTGGTTTTCGTGGGGCTTCAAGCTGAGATATGCATTTTCTAGGATAAACTTGGTGGTTCTTCTGTGAGAAGTATGCACAATCATCGAAATCGCTCTTTTGGAGATATTTAATGCGAGGGACACGTTATCTGGTGTTTTCACCACTCTACAGTGCGTTTGATATGCAGAACTGGAGATATTTTGGTTTTCGAGGGGCTTCAAGCAGAGATATGCATTTTCTGGAACAATCGCAGTGGTTCTTCTGTGAGATCTATGCAGAATAATCGAAATGTCTCTTTTGGAGCTATTTAATGCGACAAACACGTTATCTGGTGTTTTCATCACTCCATAGTGCATCTTATATGCAGAACCGCAGATATCTTCGTTTTCGTGGGGTTTCAAGCTGAGATATGCATTTTCTGTGATAATCTTGGTGGTTCTTCTGTGAGAAGTATGCAGAATCATCGAAATCGCTCTTTTGGAGCTATTTAATGCGAGAAACTCGTTATCTGTTGTTTTCACCACTCCAGAGTGCGTTTGATATGCAGAACCGGAGATATCATGGTTTTCGTGGGGTTTCAAGCTGAGATATGCATTTTCTGGGATAAACTTGGTGGTTCTTCTGTGAGAAGTATGCAGAAGCATCGAAATCGCTCTTTTGGAGCTATTTAAGGCGAGAAACTCGTTATCGGTTGTTTTCACCACTCCAGAGTGCGTTTGATATGCACAACCGGACATATCCTGGTTTTCGTGGGGTTTCAAGCTGAGATATGCATTTTCTGGGATAATCTTGGAGGTTCTTCGGTGAGAAGTATGCAGAATCATCGAAATCGCTCTTTAGGAGCTATTTAATGCGAGAAACGCGTTATCTTGTGTTTTCACCACTCCACAGTGCGTTTGATATGCAGAACCGGGGATATCTTGGTTTTCGTGGGGCTTCAAGCCGAGATATGCATTTTCTGCGATAATCTTGGTGACGCTTCTGTGAGAAGTATGCAGAATCATCGAAATCGCTCTTTTGGAGCTATTTAATGCGAGGAACACGTTATCTGGTGTTGTCACCACTCCACAGTGCGTTTGATATGCAGAACCGGAGATATCCTGGTTTTCGTGGGGTTTCAAGCTGAGATATGCATTTTCTAGGATAAACTTGGTGGTTCTTCTGTGAGAAGTATGCACAATCATCGAAATCGCTCTTTTGGAGATATTTAATGCGAGGGACACGTTATCTGGTGTTTTCACCACTCTACAGTGCGTTTGATATGCAGAACTGGAGATATTTTGGTTTTCGAGGGGCTTCAAGCAGAGATATGCATTTTCTGGAACAATCGCAGTGGTTCTTCTGTGAGAAGTATGCAGAAGCATCGAAATCGCTCTTTTGGAGCTATTTAAGGCGAGAAACTCGTTATCGGTTGTTTTCACCACTCCAGAGTGCGTTTGATATGCACAACCGGACATATCCTGGTTTTCGTGGGGTTTCAAGCTGAGATATGCATTTTCTGGGATAATCTTGGAGGTTCTTCGTTGAGAAGTATGAAGAATCATCGAAATCGCTCTTTAGGAGCTATTTAATGCGAGAAACGCGTTATCTGGTGTTTTCACCACTCCACAGTGCGTTTGATATGCTGAACCGGAGATATCTTTGTTTTCGTGGGGCTTCAAGCTGAGATATGCATTTTCTGCGATAATCTTGGTGACGCTTCTGTGAGAAGTATGCAGAATCATCGAAATCGCTCTTTTGGAGATATTTAATGCGAGGGACACGTTATCTGGTGTTTTCACCACTCTACAGTGCTTTTGATATGCAGAACTGGAGATATTTTGGTTTTCGAGGGGCTTCAAGCAGAGATTTGCATTTTCTGGAACAATCACAGTGGTTCTTCTGTGAGAAGTATGCAGAATAATCGAAATGGCTCTTTTGGAGCTATTTAATGCGACAAACACGTTATCTGGTGTTTTCACCACTCCATAGTGCGTCTGATATGCAGAACCGCAGATATCTTGGTTTTCGTGGGGTTTCAATCTGAGGTATGCATTTTCTGTGATAATCTTGGTGGTTTCTTCTGTGAGAAGTATGCAGAATCATCGAAATCGCGCTTTTGGAGCTATTTAAGGCGGGAAACTCGTTATCTGCTGTTTTCACCACTCCATAGTGCGTCTGATATGCAGAACCGCAGATATCTTGGTTTTCGTGGGGTTTCAAGCTGAGATATGCATTTTCTGTGATAATCTTGGTGGTTTCTTCTGTGAGAAGTATGCAGAATCATCGAAATCGCTCTTTTGGAGCTATTTAAGGCGGGAAACTCGTTATCTGTTGTTTTCACCACTCCAGAGTGCGTTTGATATGCACAACCGGACATATCCTGGTTTTCGTGGGGTTTCAAGCTGAGATATGCATTTTCTGGGATAATCTTGGAGGTTCTTCGGTGAGAAGTATGCAGAATCATCGAAATCGCTCTTTAGGAGCTATTTAATGCGAGAAACGCGTTATCTGGTGTTTTCACCACTCCACAGTGCGTTTGATTTGCAGAACCGGGGATATCTTGGTTTTCGTGGGGCTTCAAGCTGAGATATGCATTTTCTGCGATAATCTTGGTGGTTCTTCTGTGAGAAGTATGCAGAAGCATCGAAATCGCTTTTTTGGAGCTATTTAAGGCGAGAAACTCGTTATCGGTTGTTTTCACCACTCCAGAGTGCGTTTGATATGCACAACCGGACATATCCTGGTTTTCGTGGGGTTTCAAGCTGAGATATGCATTTTCTGGGATAAACTTGGTGGTTCTTCTGTGAGAAGTATGCACAATCATCGAAATCGCTCTTTAGGAGCTATTTAATGCGAGAAACGCGTTATCCGCTGTTTTCACCACTCCACAGTGCGTTTGATATGCAGAACCGGGGATATCTTGGTTTTCGTGGGGCTTCAAGCTGAGATATGCATTTTCTGCGGTAATCTTGGTGACGCTTCTGTGAGAAGTATGCAGAATCATCGAAATCGCTCTTTTGGAGCTATTTAATGCGAGGAACACGTTATCTGGTGTTGTCACCACTCCACAGTGCGTTTGATATGCAGAACCGGAGATATCCTGGTTTTCGTGGGATTTCAAGCTGAGATATGCATTTTCTAGGATAAACTTGGTGGTTCTTCTGTGAGAAGTATGCACAATCATCGAAATCGCTCTTTAGGAGCTATTTAATGCGAGAAACGCGTTATCTGCTGTTTTCACCACTCCACAGTGCGTTTGATATGCAGAACCGGGGATATCTTGGTTTTCGTGGGGCTTCAAGCTGAGATATGCATTTTCTGTGATAATCTTGGTGAGGCTGCTGTGAGAAGTATGCAGAATCATCGAAATCGCTCTTTTGGAGCTATTTAAGGCGAGAAACTCGTTATCGGTTGTTTTCACCACTCTAGAGTGCGTTTGATATGCACAACCGGACATATCCTGGTTTTCGTGGGGTTTCAAGCTGAGATATGCATTTTCTGGGATAATCTTGGAGGTTCTTCGGTGAGACGTATGCAGAATCATCGAAATCGCTCTTTAGGAGCTATTTAATGCGAGAAACGCGTTATCTGGTGTTTTCACCACTCCACAGTGCGTTTGATTTGCAGAATCGGGGATATCTTGGTTTTCGTGGGGCTTCAAGCTGAGATATGCATTTTCTGCGATAATCTTGGTGGTTCTTCTGTGAGAAGTATGCAGAAGCATCGAAATCGCTTTTTTGGAGCTATTTAAGGCGAGAAACTCGTTATCGGTTGTTTTCACCACTCCAGAGTGCGTTTGATATGCACAACCGGACATATCCTGGTTTTCGTGGAGTTTCAAGCTGAGATATGCATTTTCTGGGATAATCTTGGAGGTTCTTCGGTGAGAAGTATGCAGAATCATCGAAATTGCTCTTTAGGAGCTATTTAATGCGAGAAACGCGTTATCTGGTGTTTTCACCACTCCACAGTGCGTTTGATTTGCAGAACCGGGGATATCTTGGTTTTCGTGGGGCTTCAAGCTGAGATATGCATTTTCTGCGATAATCTTGGTGAGGCTGCTGTGAGAAGTATGCAGAATCATCGAAATCGCTCTTTTGGAGCTATTTAATGCGAGAAACACGTTATCTGGTGTTTTCACCACTCTACAGTGCGTTTGATATGCAGAACTGGAGATATCTCGGTTTTCGAGGGGCTTCAAGATGAGATATGCATTTTCTGGGACAATCACAGTGGTTCTTCTGTGAGATGTATGCAGAATAATCGAAATGTCTCTTTTGGAGCTATTTAATGCGACAAACACGTTATCTGGTGTTTTCACCACTCCACAGTGCGTTTGATATGCAGAACCGGAGTTACCTTTGTTTTCGTGGGGCTTCAAACTGAGATATGCATTTTCTGCGATAATCTTGGTGAGGCTGCTGTAAGAAGTATGCAGAATCATCGAAATCGCTCTTTTGGAGCTATTTAATGCGAGAAACTCGTTATCGGTTGTTTTCACCACTCTAGAGTGCGTTTGATATGCACAACCGGACATATCCTGGTTTTCGTGGGGTTTCAAGCTGAGATATGCATTTTCTGGGATAATCTTGGTGAGGCTGCTGTGAGAAGTATGCAGAATCATCGAAATCGCTCTTTTGGAGCTATTTAAGGCGAGAAACTCGTTATCGGTTGTTTTCACCACTCTAGAGTGCGTTTGATATGCACAACCGGACATATCCTGGTTTTCGTGGGGTTTCAAGCTGAGATATGCATTTTCTGGGATAATCTTGGAGGTTCTTCGGTGAGACGTATGCAGAATCATCGAAATCGCTCTTTAGGAGCTATTTAATGCGAGAAACGCGTTATCTGGTGTTTTCACCACTCTACAGTGCGTTTGATATGCAGAACTGGAGATATCTCGGTTTTCGAGGGGCTTCAAGATGAGATATGCATTTTCTGGGACAATCACAGTGGTTCTTCTGTGAGATGTATGCAGAATAATCGAAATGTCTCTTTTGGAGCTATTTAATGCGACAAACACGTTATCTGGTGTTTTCACCACTCCACAGTGCGTTTGATATGCAGAACCGGAGTTACCTTTGTTTTCGTGGGGCTTCAAACTGAGATATGCATTTTCTGCGATAATCTTGGTGAGGCTGCTGTAAGAAGTATGCAGAATCATCGAAATCGCTCTTTTGGAGCTATTTAATGCGAGAAACACGTTATCTGGTGTTTTCACCACTCTACAGTGCGTTTGATATGCAGAACTGGAGATATCTCGGTTTTCGAGGGGCTTCAAGCTGAGATATGCATTTTCTGGGACAATCACAGTGGTTCTTCTGTGAGATGTATGCAGAATAATCGAAATGTCTCTTTTGGAGCTATTTAATGCGACAAACACGTTATCTGGTGTTTTCATCACTCCATAGTGCATCTTATATGCAGAAGCGCAGATATCTTCGTTTTCGTGGGGTTTCAAGCTGAGATATGCATTTTCTGTGATAATCTTGGTGGTTCTTCTGTGAGAAGTATGCAGAATCATCGAAATCGCTCTTTTGGAGCTATTTAATGCGAGAAACTCGTTATCTGTTGTTTTCACCACTCCAGAGTGCGTTTGATATGCACAACCGGACATATCCTGGTTTTCGTGGGGTTTCAAGCTAAGATATGCATTTTCTGCGATAATCTTGGTGGTTCTTCTGTGAGAAGTATGCAGAAGCATCGAAATCGCTTTTTTGGAGCTATTTAAGGCGAGAAACTCGTTATCGGTTGTTTTCACCACTCCAGAGTGCGTTTGATATGCACAACCGGACATATCCTGGTTTTCGTGGGGTTTCAAGCTGAGATATGCATTTTCTGTGATAATCTTGGTGGTTCTTCTGTGAGAAGTATGCAGAATCATCGAAATCGCTCCTTTGGAGATATTTAATGCGAGGGACACGTTATCTGGTGTTTTCACCACTCCACAGTGCGTTTGATATGCAGAACCGGAGTTACCTTTGTTTTCGTGGGGCTTCAAACTGAGATATGCATTTTCTGCGATAATCTTGGTGAGGCTGCTGTGAGAAGTATGCAGAATCATCGAAATCGCTCTTTTGGAGCTATTTAATGCGAGGAACACGTTATCTGGTGTTGTCACCACTCCACAGTGCGTTTGATATGCAGAACCGGAGATATCCTGGTTTTCGTGGGATTTCAAGCTGAGATATGCATTTTCTAGGATAAACTTGGTGGTTCTTCTGTGAGAAGTATGCACAATCATCGAAATCGCTCTTTAGGAGCTATTTAATGCGAGAAACGCGTTATCTGCTGTTTTCACCACTCCACAGTGCGTTTGATATGCAGAACCGGCGATACCTTGGTTTTCGTGGGGTTTCAAGCTGAGATATGCATTTTCTGGGATAAACTTGGCGGTTCTTCTGTGAGAAGTATGCAGAATCATCGAAATCGCTCTTTTGGAGCTATTTAATGCGACAAACACGTTATCTGGTGTTTTCACCACTCCACAGTGCGTTTGATATGCAGAACTGGAGATATCTCGGTTTTCGAGGGGCTTCAAGCTGAGATATGCATTTTCTGGGACAATCACAGTGGTTCTTCTGTGAGATGTATGCAGAATAATCGAAATGTCTCTTTTGGAGCTATTTAATGCGACAAACACGTTATCTGGTGTTTTCATCACTCCATAGTGCATCTTATATGCAGAACCGCAGATATCTTCGTTTTCGTGGGGTTTCAAGCTGAGATATGCATTTTCTGTGATAATCTTGGTGGTTCTTCTGTGAGAAGTATGCAGAATCATCGAAATCGCTCTTTTGGAGCTATTTAATGCGAGAAACTCGTTATCTGTTGTTTTCACCACTCCAGAGTGCGTTTGATATGCACAACCGGACATATCCTGGTTTTCGTGGGGTTTCAGGCTGAGATATGCATTTTCTGGGATAATCTTGGAGGTTCTTCGGTGAGAAGTATGCAGAATCATCGAAATCGCTCTTTAGGAGCTATTTAATGCGAGAAACGCGTTATCTTGTGTTTTCACCACTCCACAGTGCGTTTGATATGCAGAACCGGGGATATCTTGGTTTTCGTGGGGCTTCAAGCTGAGATATGCATTTTCTGCGATAATCTTGGTGACGCTTCTGTGAGAAGTATGCAGAATCATCGAAATCGCTCTTTTGGAGCTATTTAATGCGAGGAACACGTTATCTGGTGTTGTCACCACTCCACAGTGCGTTTGATATGCAGAACCGGAGATATCCTGGTTTTCGTTCGGTTTCAAGCTGAGATATGCATTTTCTAGGATAAACTTGGTGGTTCTTCTGTGAGAAGTATGCACAATCATCGAAATCGCTCTTTTGGAGATATTTAATGCGAGGGACACGTTATCTGGTGTTTTCACCACTCTACAGTGCGTTTGATATGCAGAACTGGAGATATTTTGGTTTTCGAGGGGCTTCAAGCAGAGATATGCATTTTCTGGAACAATCACAGTGGTTCTTCTGTGAGAAGTATGCAGAAGCATCGAAATCGCTCTTTTGGAGCTATTTAATGCGAGAAACGCGTTATCTGGTGTTTTCACCACTCCACAGTGCGTTTGATATGCTGAACCGGAGATACCTTTGTTTTCGTGGGGCTTCAAGCTGAGATATGCATTTTCTTCGATAATCTTGGTGACGCTTCTGTGAGAAGTATGCAGAACCATCGAAATCGCTCTTTTGGAGCTATTTAATGCGAGAAACGCGTTATCTGGTGTTTTCACCACTCCACAGTGCGTTTGATATGCAGAACTGGAGATATTTTGGTTTTCGAGGGGCTTCAAGCTGAGATATGCATTTTCTGGAACAATCACAGTGGTTCTTCTGTGAGAAGTATGCAGAATAATCGAAATGGCTCTTTTGGAGCTATTTAATGCGACAAACACGTTATCTGGTGTTTTCATCACTCCATAGTGCGTCTTATATGCAGAACCGCAGATATCTTCGTTTTCGTGGGGTTTCAAGCTGAGATATGCATTTTCTGTGATAATCTTGGTGGTTCTTCTGTGAGAAGTATGCAGAATCATCGAAATCGCTCCTTTGGAGATATTTAATGCGAGGGACACGTTATCTGGTGTTTTCACCACTCCACAGTGCGTTTGATATGCAGAACCGGAGTTACCTTTGTTTTCGTGGGGCTTCAAACTGAGATAAGCATTTTCTGCGATAATCTTGGTGAGGCTGCTGTGAGAAGTATGCAGAATCATCGAAATCGCTCTTTTGGAGCTATTTAATGCGAGGAACACGTTATCTGGTGTTGTCACCACTCCACAGTGCGTTTGATATGCAGAACCGGAGATATCCTGGTTTTCGTGGGATTTCAAGCTGAGATATGCATTTTCTAGGATAAACTTGGTGGTTCTTCTGTGAGAAGTATGCACAATCATCGAAATCGCTCTTTTGGAGATATTTAATGCGAGGGACACGTTATCTGGTGTTTTCACCACTCTACAGTGCGTTTGATATGCAGAACTGGAGATATTTTGGTTTTCGAGGGGCTTCAAGCAGAGATATGCATTTTCTGGAACAATCACAGTGGTTCTTCTGTGAGAAGTATGCAGAATAATCGAAATGGCTCTTTTGGAGCTATTTAATGCGACAAACACGTTATCTGGTGTTTTCACCACTCCATAGTGCGTCTGATATGCAGAACCGCAGATATCTTGGTTTTCGTGGGGTTTCAAGCTGAGGTATGCATTTTCTGTGATAATCTTGGTGGTTTCTTCTGTGAGAAGTATGCAGAATCATCGAAATCGCGCTTTTGGAGCTATTTAAGGCGGGAAACTCGTTATCTGCTGTTTTCACCACTCCATAGTGCGTCTGATATGCAGAACCGCAGATATCTTGGTTTTCGTGGGGTTTCAAGCTGAGATATGCATTTTCTGTGATAATCTTGGTGGTTTCTTCTGTGAGAAGTATGCAGAATCATCGAAATCGCTCTTTTGGAGCTATTTAAGGCGGGAAACTCGTTATCTGTTGTTTTCACCACTCCAGAGTGCGTTTGATATGCAGAACCGGCGATACCTTGGTTTTCGTGGGGTTTCAAGCTGAGATATGCATTTTCTGGGATAAACTTGGCGGTTCTTCTGTGAGAAGTATGCAGAATCATAGAAATCGCTCTTTTGGAGCTATTTAATGCGAGGAACTCGTTATCTGTTGTTTTCACCACTCCAAAGTGCGTTTGATATGCAGAACCGGAGATATCTTGGTTTTCGTGGGGTTTCAAGCTGAGATATGCATTTTCTGGGATAAACTTGGTGGTTCTTCTGTGAGAAGTATGCAGAAGCATCGAAATCGCTTTCTTGGAGCTATTTAAGGCGAGAAACTCGTTATCGGTTGTTTTCACCACCCCAGAGTGCGTTTGATATGCACAACCGGACATATCCTGGTTTTCGTGGGGTTTCAAGCTGAGATATGCATTTTCTGGGATAATCTTGGAGGTTCTTCGATGAGAAGTATGCAGAATCATCGAAATCGCTCTTTTGGAGCTATTTAAGGCGGGAAACTCGTTATCTGTTGTTTTCACCACTCCAGAGTGCGTTTGATATGCAGAACCGGCGATACCTTGGTTTTCGTGGGGTTTCAAGCTGAGATATGCATTTTCTGCGATAATCTTGGTGAGGCTGCTGTGAGAAGTATGCAGAATCATCGAAATCGCTCTTTAGGAGCTATTTAATGCGAGAAACGCGTTATCTTGTGTTTTCACCACTCCACAGTGCGTTTGATATGCAGAACCGGGGATATCTTGGTTTTCGTGGGGCTTCAAGCTGAGATATGCATTTTCTAGGATAAACTTGGTGGTTCTTCTGTGAGAAGTATGCACAATCATCGAAATCGCTCTTTTGGAGATATTTAATGCGAGGGACACGTTATCTGGTGTTTTCACCACTCTACAGTGCGTTTGATATGCAGAACTGGAGATATTTTGGTTTTCGAGGGGCTTCAAGCAGAGATATGCATTTTCTGGAACAATCGCAGTGGTTCTTCTGTGAGATGTATGCAGAATAATCGAAATGTCTCTTTTGGAGCTATTTAATGCGACAAACACGTTATCTGGTGTTTTCATCACTCCATAGTGCATCTTATATGC
The DNA here is from genome assembly GCA_951804975.1 of Anthophora plumipes. Taxonomy (NCBI): domain Eukaryota; kingdom Metazoa; phylum Arthropoda; class Insecta; order Hymenoptera; family Apidae; genus Anthophora; species Anthophora plumipes. The sequence continues at coordinate 1,258,493 of CATORF010000924.1, read as the reverse complement.
AGAACCGCAGATATCTTCGTTTTCGTGGGGCTTCAAGCTGAGATATGCATTTTCTGCGATAATCTTGGTGAGGCTGCTGTGAGAAGTATGCAGAATCATCGAAATCGCTCTTTAGGAGCTATTTAATGCGAGAAACGCGTTATCTTGTGTTTTCACCACTCCACAGTGCGTTTGATATGCAGAACCGGGGATATCTTGGTTTTCGTGGGGCTTCAAGCTGAGATATGCATTTTCTAGGATAAACTTGGTGGTTCTTCTGTGAGAAGTATGCACAATCATCGAAATCGCTCTTTTGGAGATATTTAATGCGAGGGACACGTTATCTGGTGTTTTCACCACTCTACAGTGCGTTTGATATGCAGAACTGGAGAAAAATTTGGTTTTCGAGGGGCTTCAAGCAGAGATATGCATTTTCTGGAACAATCGCAGTGGTTCTTCTGTGAGATGTATGCAGAATAATCGAAATGTCTCTTTTGGAGCTATTTAATGCGACAAACACGTTATCTGGTGTTTTCATCACTCCATAGTGCATCTTATATGCAGAACCGCAGATATCTTCGTTTTCGTGGGGTTTCAAGCTGAGATATGCATTTTCTGTGATAATCTTGGTGGTTCTTCTGTGAGAAGTATGCAGAATCATCGAAATCGCTCTTTTGGAGCTATTTAATGCGAGAAACTCGTTATCTGTTGTTTTCACCACTCCAGAGTGCGTTTGATATGCAGAACCGGAGATATCATGGTTTTCGTGGGGTTTCAAGCTGAGATATGCATTTTCTGGGATAAACTTGGTGGTTCTTCTGTGAGAAGTATGCAGAAGCATCGAAATCGCTCTTTTGGAGCTATTTAAGGCGAGAAACTCGTTATCGGTTGTTTTCACCACTCCAGAGTGCGTTTGATATGCACAACCGGACATATCCTGGTTTTCGTGGGGTTTCAAGCTGAGATATGCATTTTCTGGGATAATCTTGGAGGTTCTTCGGTGAGAAGTATGCAGAATCATCGAAATCGCTCTTTAGGAGCTATTTAATGCGAGAAACGCGTTATCTTGTGTTTTCACCACTCCACAGTGCGTTTGATATGCAGAACCGGGGATATCTTGGTTTTCGTGGGGCTTCAAGCTGAGATATGCATTTTCTGCGATAATCTTGGTGACGCTTCTGTGAGAAGTATGCAGAATCATCGAAATCGCTCTTTTGGAGCTATTTAATGCGAGGAACACGTTATCTGGTGTTGTCACCACTCCACAGTGCGTTTGATATGCAGAACCGGAGATATCCTGGTTTTCGTGGGGTTTCAAGCTGAGATATGCATTTTCTAGGATAAACTTGGTGGTTCTTCTGTGAGAAGTATGCACAATCATCGAAATCGCTCTTTTGGAGATATTTAATGCGAGGGACACGTTATCTGGTGTTTTCACCACTCTACAGTGCGTTTGATATGCAGAACTGGAGATATTTTGGTTTTCGAGGGGCTTCAAGCAGAGATATGCATTTTCTGGAACAATCGCAGTGGTTCTTCTGTGAGAAGTATGCAGAAGCATCGAAATCGCTCTTTTGGAGCTATTTAAGGCGAGAAACTCGTTATCGGTTGTTTTCACCACTCCAGAGTGCGTTTGATATGCACAACCGGACATATCCTGGTTTTCGTGGGGTTTCAAGCTGAGATATGCATTTTCTGGGATAATCTTGGAGGTTCTTCGTTGAGAAGTATGCAGAATCATCGAAATCGCTCTTTAGGAGCTATTTAATGCGAGAAACGCGTTATCTGGTGTTTTCACCACTCCACAGTGCGTTTGATATGCTGAACCGGAGATATCTTTGTTTTCGTGGGGCTTCAAGCTGAGATATGCATTTTCTGCGATAATCTTGGTGACGCTTCTGTGAGAAGTATGCAGAATCATCGAAATCGCTCTTTTGGAGATATTTAATGCGAGGGACACGTTATCTGGTGTTTTCACCACTCTACAGTGCTTTTGATATGCAGAACTGGAGATATTTTGGTTTTCGAGGGGCTTCAAGCAGAGATTTGCATTTTCTGGAACAATCACAGTGGTTCTTCTGTGAGAAGTATGCAGAATAATCGAAATGGCTCTTTTGGAGCTATTTAATGCGACAAACACGTTATCTGGTGTTTTCACCACTCCATAGTGCGTCTGATATGCAGAACCGCAGATATCTTGGTTTTCGAGGGGCTTCAAGCAGAGATATGCATTTTCTGGAACAATCACAGTGGTTCTTCTGTGAGAAGTATGCAGAAGCATCGAAATCGCTCTTTTGGAGCTATTTAATGCGAGAAACGCGTTATCTGGTGTTTTCACCACTCCACAGTGCGTTTGATATGCTGAACCGGAGATATCTTTGTTTTCGTGGGGCTTCAAGCTGAGATATGCATTTTCTTCGATAATCTTGGTGACGCTTCTGTGAGAAGTATGCAGAACCATCGAAATCGCTCTTTTGGAGCTATTTAATGCGAGAAACGCGTTATCTGGTGTTTTCACCACTCCACAGTGCGTTTGATATGCAGAACTGGAGATATTTTGGTTTTCGAGGGGCTTCAAGCTGAGATATGCATTTTCTGGAACAATCACAGTGGTTCTTCTGTGAGAAGTATGCAGAATAATCGAAATGGCTCTTTTGGAGCTATTTAATGCGACAAACACGTTATCTGGTGTTTTCATCACTCCATAGTGCGTCTTATATGCAGAACCGCAGATATCTTCGTTTTCGTGGGGTTTCAAGCTGAGATATGCATTTTCTGTGACAATCTTGGTGGTTCTTCTGTGAGAAGTATGCAGAATCATCGAAATCGCTCCTTTGGAGATATTTAATGCGAGGGACACGTTATCTGGTGTTTTCACCACTCCACAGTGCGTTTGATATGCAGAACCGGAGTTACCTTTGTTTTCGTGGGGCTTCAAACTGAGATAAGCATTTTCTGCGATAATCTTGGTGAGGCTGCTGTGAGAAGTATGCAGAATCATCGAAATCGCTCTTTTGGAGCTATTTAATGCGAGGAACACGTTATCTGGTGTTGTCACCACTCCACAGTGCGTTTGATATGCAGAACCGGAGATATCCTGGTTTTCGTGGGATTTCAAGCTGAGATATGCATTTTCTAGGTTAAACTTGGTGGTTCTTCTGTGAGAAGTATGCACAATCATCGAAATCGCTCTGTTGGAGATATTTAATGCGAGGGACACGTTATCTGGTGTTTTCACCACTCTACAGTGCGTTTGATATGCAGAACTGGAGATATTTTGGTTTTCGAGGGGCTTCAAGCAGAGATATGCATTTTCTGGAACAATCACAGTGGTTCTTCTGTGAGAAGTATGCAGAATAATCGAAATGGCTCTTTTGGAGCTATTTAATGCGACAAACACGTTATCTGGTGTTTTCACCACTCCATAGTGCGTCTGATATGCAGAACCGCAGATATCTTGGTTTTCGTGGGGTTTCAAGCTGAGGTATGCATTTTCTGTGATAATCTTGGTGGTTTCTTCTGTGAGAAGTATGCAGAATCATCGAAATCGCGCTTTTGGAGCTATTTAAGGCGGGAAACTCGTTATCTGCTGTTTTCACCACTCCATAGTGCGTCTGATATGCAGAACCGCAGATATCTTGGTTTTCGTGGGGTTTCAAGCTGAGATATGCATTTTCTGTGATAATCTTGGTGGTTTCTTCTGTGAGAAGTATGCAGAATCATCGAAATCGCTCTTTTGGAGCTATTTAAGGCGGGAAACTCGTTATCTGTTGTTTTCACCACTCCAGAGTGCGTTTGATATGCAGAACCGGCGATACCTTGGTTTTCGTGGGGTTTCAAGCTGAGATATGCATTTTCTGGGATAAACTTGGCGGTTCTTCTGTGAGAAGTATGCAGAATCATCGAAATCGCTCTTTTGGAGCTATTTAATGCGAGGAACTCGTTATCTGTTGTTTTCACCACTCCAAAGTGTGTTTGATATGCAGAACCGGAGATATCTTGGTTTTCGTGGGGTTTCAAGCTGAGATATGCATTTTCTGGGATAAACTTGGTGGTTCTTCTGTGAGAAGTATGCAGAAGCATCGAAATCGCTTTCTTGGAGCTATTTAAGGCGAGAAACTCGTTATCGGTTGTTTTCACCACTCCAGAGTGCGTTTGATATGCACAACCGGACATATCCTGGTTTTCGTGGGGTTTCAAGCTGAGATATGCATTTTCTGCGATAATCTTGGTGACGCTTCTGTGAGAAGTATGCAGAATCATCGAAATCGCTCTTTTGGAGCTATTTAATGCGAGGAACACGTTATCTGGTGTTGTCACCACTCCACAGTGCGTTTGATATGCAGAACCGGAGATATCCTGGTTTTCGTGGGGTTTCAAGCTGAGATATGCATTTTCTAGGATAAACTTGGTGGTTCTTCTGTGAGAAGTATGCACAATCATCGAAATCGCTCTTTTGGAGATATTTAATGCGAGGGACACGTTATCTGGTGTTTTCACCACTCTACAGTGCGTTTGATATGCAGAACTGGAGATATTTTGGTTTTCGAGGGGCTTCAAGCAGAGATATGCATTTTCTGGAACAATCGCAGTGGTTCTTCTGTGAGAAGTATGCAGAAGCATCGAAATCGCTCTTTTGGAGCTATTTAAGGCGAGAAACTCGTTATCGGTTGTTTTCACCACTCCAGAGTGCGTTTGATATGCACAACCGGACATATCCTGGTTTTCGTGGGGTTTCAAGCTGAGATATGCATTTTCTGGGATAATCTTGGAGGTTCTTCGTTGAGAAGTATGCAGAATCATCGAAATCGCTCTTTAGGAGCTATTTAATGCGAGAAACGCGTTATCTGGTGTTTTCACCACTCCACAGTGCGTTTGATATGCTGAACCGGAGATATCTTAGTTTTCGTGGGGCTTCAAGCTGAGATATGCATTTTCTGCGATAATCTTGGTGACGCTTCTGTGAGAAGTATGCAGAATCATCGAAATCGCTCTTTTGGAGATATTTAATGCGAGGGACACGTTATCTGGTGTTTTCACCACTCTACAGTGCTTTTGATATGCAGAACTGGAGATATTTTGGTTTTCGAGGGGCTTCAAGCAGAGATTTGCATTTTCTGGAACAATCACAGTGGTTCTTCTGTGAGAAGTATGCAGAATAATCGAAATGGCTCTTTTGGAGCTATTTAATGCGACAAACACGTTATCTGGTGTTTTCACCACTCCATAGTGCGTCTGATATGCAGAACCGCAGATATCTTGGTTTTCGTGGGGTTTCAATCTGAGGTATGCATTTTCTGTGATAATCTTGGTGGTTTCTTCTGTGAGAAGTATGCAGAATCATCGAAATCGCGCTTTTGGAGCTATTTAAGGCGGGAAACTCGTTATCTGCTGTTTTCACCACTCCATAGTGCGTCTGATATGCAGAACCGCAGATATCTTGGTTTTCGTGGGGTTTCAAGCTGAGATATGCATTTTCTGTGATAATCTTGGTGGTTTCTTCTGTGAGAAGTATGCAGAATCATCGAAATCGCTCTTTTGGAGCTATTTAAGGCGGGAAACTCGTTATCTGTTGTTTTCACCACTCCAGAGTGCGTTTGATATGCAGAACCGGCGATACCTTGGTTTTCGTGGGGTTTCAAGCTGAGATATGCATTTTCTGGGATAAACTTGGCGGTTCTTCTGTGAGAAGGATGCAGAATCATCGAAATCGCGCTTTTGGAGCTATTTAAGGCGGGAAACTCGTTATCTGCTGTTTTCACCACTCCATAGTGCGTCTGATATGCAGAACCGCAGATATCTTGGTTTTCGTGGGGTTTCAAGCTGAGATATGCATTTTCTATGATAATCTTGGTGGTTTCTTCTGTGAGAAGTATGCAGAATCATCGAAATCGCGCTTTTGGAGCTATTTAAGGCGGGAAACTCGTTATCTGCTGTTTTCACCACTCCATAGTGCGTCTGATATGCAGAACCGCAGATATCCTGGTTTTCGTGGGGTTTCAAGCTGAGATATGAGTTTTCTGCGATAATCTTGGTGAGGCTGCTGTGAGAAGTATGCAGAATCATCGAAATCGCTGTTTTGGAGCTATTTAATGCGAGGAACACGTTATCTGGTGTTGTCACCACTCCACAGTGCGTTTGATATGCAGAACCGGAGATATCCTGGTTTTCGTGGGATTTCAAGCTGAGATATGCATTTTCTAGGATAAACTTGGTGGTTCTTCTGTGAGAAGTATGCACAATCATCGAAATCGCTCTTTAGGAGCTATTTAATGCGAGAAACGCGTTATCTGCTGTTTTCACCACTCCACAGTGAGTTTGATATGCAGAACCGGGGATATCTTGGTTTTCGTGGGGCTTCAAGCTGAGATATGCATTTTCTGTGATAATCTTGGTGATTCTTCTGTGAGAAGTATGCAGAAGCATCGAAATCGCTGTTTTGGAGCTATTTAAGGCGAGAAACTCGTTATCGGTTGTTTTCACCACTCCAGAGTGCGTTTGATATGCACAACCGGACATATCCTGGTTTTCGTGGGGTTTCAAGCTGAGATATGCATTTTCTGGGATAATCTTGGAGGTTCTTCGGTGAGAAGTATGCAGAATCATCGAAATCGCTCTTTAGGAGCTATTTAATGCGAGAAACGCGTTATCTGGTGTTTTCACCACTCCACAGTGCGTTTGATTTGCAGAACCGGGGATATCTGGGTTTTCGTGGGGCTTCAAGCTGAGATATGCATTTTCTGCGATAATCTTGGTGACGCTTCTGTGAGAAGTATGCAGAATCATCGAAATCGCTCTTTTGGAGCTATTTAATGCGAGGAACACGTTATCTGGTGTTGTCACCACTCCACAGTGCGTTTGATATGCAGAACCGGAGATATCCTGGTTTTCGTGGGATTTCAAGCTGAGATATGCATTTTCTAGGATAAACTTGGTGGTTCTTCTGTGAGAAGTATGCACAATCATCGAAATCGCTCTTTAGGAGCTATTTAATGCGAGAAACGCGTTATCTGCTGTTTTCACCACTCCACAGTGCGTTTGATATGCAGAACCGGGGATATCTTGGTTTTCGTGGGGCTTCAAGCTGAGATATGCATTTTCTGTGATAATCTTGGTGAGGCTGCTGTGAGAAGTATGCAGAATCATCGAAATCGCTCTTTTGGAGCTATTTAAGGCGAGAAACTCGTTATCGGTTGTTTTCACCACACTAGAGTGCGTTTGATATGCACAACCGGACATATCCTGGTTTTCGTGGGGTTTCAAGCTGAGATATGCATTTTCTGGGATAATCTTGGAGGTTCTTCGGTGAGAAGTATGCAGAATCATCGAAATCGCTCTTTAGGAGCTATTTAATGCGAGAAACGCGTTATCTGGTGTTTTCACCACTCCACAGTGCGTTTGATTTGCAGAACCGGGGATATCTTGGTTTTCGTGGGGCTTCAAGCTGAGATATGCATTTTCTGCGATAATCTTGGTGGTTCTTCTGTGAGAAGTATGCAGAAGCATCGAAATCGCTTTTTTGGAGCTATTTAAGGCGAGAAACTCGTTATCGGTTGTTTTCACCACTCCAGAGTGCGTTTGATATGCACAACCGGACATATCCTGGTTTTCGTGGGGTTTCAAGCTGAGATATGCATTTTCTGGGATAATCTTGGAGGTTCTTCGGTGAGAAGTATGCAGAATCATCGAAATTGCTCTTTAGGAGCTATTTAATGCGAGAAACGCGTTATCTGGTGTTTTCACCACTCCACAGTGCGTTTGATTTGCAGAACCGGAGATATCCTGGTTTTCGTGGGATTTCAAGCTGAGATATGCATTTTCTAGGATAAACTTGGTGGTTCTTCTGTGAGAAGTATGCACAATCATCGAAATCGCTCTTTAGGAGCTATTTAATGCGAGAAACGCGTTATCTGCTGTTTTCACCACTCCACAGTGCGTTTGATATGCAGAACCGGGGATATCTTGGTTTTCGTGGGGCTTCAAGCTGAGATATGCATTTTCTGCGATAATCTTGGTGACGCTTCTGTGAGAAGTATGCAGAATCATCGAAATCGCTCTTTTGGAGCTATTTAATGCGAGGAACTCGTTATCTGGTGTTGTCACCACTCCACAGTGCGTTTGATATGCAGAACCGGAGATATCCTGGTTATCGTGGGATTTCAAGCTGAGATATGCATTTTCTAGGATAAACTTGGTGGTTCTTCTGTGAGAAGTATGCACAATCATCGAAATCGCTCTTTAGGAGCTATTTAATGCGAGAAACGCGTTATCTGCTGTTTTCACCACTCCACAGTGCGTTTGATATGCAGAACCGGGGATATCTTGGTTTTCGTGGGGCTTCAAGCTGAGATATGCATTTTCTGTGATAATCTTGGTGAGGCTGCTGTGAGAAGTATGCAGAATCATCGAAATCGCTCTTTTGGAGCTATTTAAGGCGAGAAACACGTTATCGGTTGTTTTCACCACTCTAGAGTGCGTTTGATATGCACAACCGGACATATCCTGGTTTTCGTGGGGTTTCAAGCTGAGATATGCATTTTCTGGGATAATCTTGGAGGTTCTTCGGTGAGAAGTATGCAGAATCATCGAAATCGCTCTTTAGGAGCTATTTAATGCGAGAAACGCGTTATCTGGTGTTTTCACCACTCCACAGTGCGTTTGATTTGCAGAACCGGGGATATCTTGGTTTTCGTGGGGCTTCAAGCTGAGATATGCATTTTCTGCGATAATCTTGGTGGTTCTTCTGTGAGAAGTATGCAGAAGCATCGAAATCGCTTTTTTGGAGCTATTTAAGGCGAGAAACTCGTTATCGGTTGTTTTCACCACTCCAGAGTGCGTTTGATATGCACAACCGGACATATCCTGGTTTTCGTGGGGTTTCAAGCTGAGATATGCATTTTCTGGGATAATCTTGGAGGTTCTTCGGTGAGAAGTATGCAGAATCATCGAAATTGCTCTTTAGGAGCTATTTAATGCGAGAAACGCGTTATCTGGTGTTTTCACCACTCCACAGTGCGTTTGATTTGCAGAACCGGGGATATCTTGGTTTTCGTGGGGCTTCAAGCTGAGATATGCATTTTCTGCGATAATCTTGGTGAGGCTGCTGTGAGAAGTATGCAGAATCATCGAAATCGCTCTTTTGGAGCTATTTAATGCGAGAAACACGTTATCTGGTGTTTTCACCACTCTACAGTGCGTTTGATATGCAGAACTGGAGATATCTCGGTTTTCGAGGGGCTTCAAGATGAGATATGCATTTTCTGGGACAATCACAGTGGTTCTTCTGTGAGATGTATGCAGAATAATCGAAATGTCTCTTTTGGAGCTATTTAATGCGACAAACACGTTATCTGGTGTTTTCACCACTCCACAGTGCGTTTGATATGCAGAACCGGAGTTACCTTTGTTTTCGTGGGGCTTCAAACTGAGATATGCATTTTCTGCGATAATCTTGGTGAGGCTGCTGTAAGAAGTATGCAGAATCATCGAAATCGCTCTTTTGGAGCTATTTAATGCGAGAAACACGTTATCTGGTGTTTTCACCACTCTACAGTGCGTTTGATATGCAGAACTGGAGATATCTCGGTTTTCGTGGGGCTTCAAGCTGAGATATGCATTTTCTGTGATAATCTTGGTGGTTCTTCTGTGAGAAGTATGCAGAATCATCGAAATCGCTCCTTTGGAGATATTTAATGCGAGGGACACGTTATCTGGTGTTTTCACCACTCCACAGTGCGTTTGATATGCAGAACCGGAGTTACCTTTGTTTTCGTGGGGCTTCAAACTGAGATATGCATTTTCTGCGATAATCTTGGTGAGGCTGCTGTGAGAAGTATGCAGAATCATCGAAATCGCTCTTTTGGAGCTATTTAATGCGAGGAACACGTTATCTGGTGTTGTCACCACTCCACAGTGCGTTTGATATGCAGAACCGGAGATATCCTGGTTTTCGTGGGATTTCAAGCTGAGATATGCATTTTCTGGGATAATCTTGGAGGTTCTTCGGTGAGAAGTATGCAGAATCATCGAAATCGCTCTTTAGGAGCTATTTAATGCGAGAAACGCGTTATCTTGTGTTTTCACCACTCCACAGTGCGTTTGATATGCAGAACCGGGGATATCTTGGTTTTCGTGGGGCTTCAAGCTGAGATATGCATTTTCTGCGATAATCTTGGTGACGCTTCTGTGAGAAGTATGCAGAATCATCGAAATCGCTCTTTTGGAGCTATTTAATGCGAGGAACACGTTATCTGGTGTTGTCACCACTCCACAGTGCGTTTGATATGCAGAACCGGAGATATCCTGGTTTTCGTTGGGTTTCAAGCTGAGATATGCATTTTCTAGGATAAACTTGGTGGTTCTTCTGTGAGAAGTATGCACAATCATCGAAATCGCTCTTTTGGAGATATTTAATGCGAGGGACACGTTATCTGGTGTTTTCACCACTCTACAGTGCGTTTGATATGCAGAACTGGAGATATTTTGGTTTTCGAGGGGCTTCAAGCAGAGATATGCATTTTCTGGAACAATCACAGTGGTTCTTCTGTGAGAAGTATGCAGAAGCATCGAAATCGCTCTTTTGGAGCTATTTAATGCGAGAAACGCGTTATCTGGTGTTTTCACCACTCCACAGTGCGTTTGATATGCTGAACCGGAGATATCTTTGTTTTCGTGGGGCTTCAAGCTGAGATATGCATTTTCTGCGATAATCTTGGTGACGCTTCTGTGAGAAGTATGCAGAACCATCGAAATCGCTCTTTTGGAGCTATTTAATGCGAGAAACGCGTTATCTGGTGTTTTCACCACTCCACAGTGCGTTTGATATGCAGAACTGGAGATATTTTGGTTTTCGAGGGGCTTCAAGCTGAGATATGCATTTTCTGGAACAATCACAGTGGTTCTTCTGTGAGAAGTATGCAGAATAATCGAAATGGCTCTTTTGGAGCTATTTAATGCGACAAACACGTTATCTGGTGTTTTCATCACTCCATAGTGCGTCTTATATGCAGAACCGCAGATATCTTCGTTTTCGTGGGGTTTCAAGCTGAGATATGCATTTTCTGTGATAATCTTGGTGGTTCTTCTGTGAGAAGTATGCAGAATCATCGAAATCGCTCCTTTGGAGATATTTAATGCGAGGGACACGTTATCTGGTGTTTTCACCACTCCACAGTGCGTTTGATATGCAGAACCGGAGTTACCTTTGTTTTCGTGGGGCTTCAAACTGAGATAAGCATTTTCTGCGATAATCTTGGTGAGGCTGCTGTGAGAAGTATGCAGAATCATCGAAATCGCTCTTTTGGAGCTATTTAATGCGAGGAACACGTTATCTGGTGTTGTCACCACTCCACAGTGCGTTTGATATGCAGAACCGGAGATATCCTGGTTTTCGTGGGATTTCAAGCTGAGATATGCATTTTCTAGGATAAACTTGGTGGTTCTTCTGTGAGAAGTATGCACAATCATCGAAATCGCTCTTTTGGAGATATTTAATGCGAGGGACACGTTATCTGGTGTTTTCACCACTCTACAGTGCGTTTGATATGCAGAACTGGAGATATTTTGGTTTTCGAGGGGCTTCAAGCAGAGATATGCATTTTCTGGAACAATCACAGTGGTTCTTCTGTGAGAAGTATGCAGAATAATCGAAATGGCTCTTTTGGAGCTATTTAATGCGACAAACACGTTATCTGGTGTTTTCACCACTCCATAGTGCGTCTGATATGCAGAACCGCAGATATCTTGGTTTTCGTGGGGTTTCAAGCTGAGGTATGCATTTTCTGTGATAATCTTGGTGGTTTCTTCTGTGAGAAGTATGCAGAATCATCGAAATCGCGCTTTTGGAGCTATTTAAGGCGGGAAACTCGTTATCTGCTGTTTTCACCACTCCATAGTGCGTCTGATATGCAGAACCGCAGATATCTTGGTTTTCGTGGGGTTTCAAGCTGAGATATGCATTTTCTGTGATAATCTTGGTGGTTTCTTCTGTGAGAAGTATGCAGAATCATCGAAATCGCTCTTTTGGAGCTATTTAAGGCGGGAAACTCGTTATCTGTTGTTTTCACCACTCCAGAGTGCGTTTGATATGCAGAACCGGCGATACCTTGGTTTTCGTGGGGTTTCAAGCTGAGATATGCATTTTCTGGGATAAACTTGGCGGTTCTTCTGTGAGAAGTATGCAGTATCATCGAAATCGCTCTTTTGGAGCTATTTAATGCGAGGAACTCGTTATCTGTTGTTTTCACCACTCCAAAGTGCGTTTGATATGCAGAACCGGAGATATCTTGGTTTTCGTGGGGTTTCAAGCTGAGATATGCATTTTCTGGGATAAACTTGGTGGTTCTTCTGTGAGAAGTATGCAGAAGCATCGAAATCGCTTTCTTGGAGCTATTTAAGGCGAGAAACTCGTTATCGGTTGTTTTCACCACCCCAGAGTGCGTTTGATATGCACAACCGGACATATCCTGGTTTTCGTGGGGTTTCAAGCTGAGATATGCATTTTCTGGGATAATCTTGGAGGTTCTTCGATGAGAAGTATGCAGAATCATCGAAATCGCTCTTTAGGAGCTATTTAATGCGAGAAACGCGATATCTGGTGTTTTCACCACTCCACAGTGCGTTTGATTTGCAGAACCGGGGATATCTTGGTTTTCGTGGGGCTTCAAGCTGAGATATGCATTTTCTGCGATAATCTTGGTGACGCTTCTGTGAGAAGTATGCAGAATCATCGAAATCGCTCTTTTGGAGCTATTTAATGCGAGGAACACGTTATCTGGTGTTGTCACCACTCCACAGTGCGTTTGATATGCAGAACCGGAGATATCCTGGTTTTCGTGGGATTTCAAGCTGAGATATGCATTTTCTAGGATAAACTTGGTGGTTCTTCTGTGAGAAGTATGCACAATCATCGAAATCGCTCTTTAGGAGCTATTTAATGCGAGAAACGCGTTATCTGCTGTTTTCACCACTCCACAGTGCGTTTGATATGCAGAACCGGAGATATCTTGGTTTTCGTGGGGTTTCAAGCTGAAATGTGCATTTTCTGGGATAATCTTGGTGGTTCTTCGGTGAGAAGTATGCAGAACCATCGAAATCGCTCTTTTGGAGCTATTTAATGCGAGAAACGCGTTATCTGGTGTTTTCACCACTCCACAGTGCGTTTGATATGCTGAACCGGAGATATCTTTGTTTTCGTGGGGCTTCATGCTGAGATATGCATTTTCTGCGATAATCTTGGTGACGCTTCTGTGAGAAGTATGCAGAATCATCGAAATCGCTCTTTTGGAGATATTTAATGCGAGGGACACGTTATCTGGTGTTTTCACCACTCTACAGTGCGTTTGATATGCAGAACTGGAGATATTTTGGTTTTCGAGGGGCTTCAAGCTGAGATATGCATTTTCTGGAACAATCACAGTGGTTCTTCTGTGAGAAGTATGCAGAATAATCGAAATGGCTCTTTTGGAGCTATTTAATGCGACAAACACGTTATCTGGTGTTTTCACCACTCCATAGTGCGTCTGATATGCAGAACCGCAGATATCTTGGTTTTCGTGGGGTTTCAAGCTGAGATATGCATTTTCTGTGATAATCTTGGTGGTTTCTTCTGTGAGAAGTATGCAGAATAATCGAAATGGCTCTTTTGGAGCTATTAAATGCGACAAACACGTTATCTGGTGTTTTCACCACTCCATAGTGCGTCTGATATGCAGAACCGCATATATCTTGGTTTTCGTGGGGTTTCAAGCTGAGATATGCATTTTCTGTGATAATCTTGGTGGTTTCTTCTGTGAGAAGTATGCAGAATCATCGAAATCGCTCTTTTGGAGCTATTTAAGGCGGGAAACCCGTTATCTGTTGTTTTCACCACTCCAGAGTGCGTTTGATATGCAGAACCGGCGATACCTTGGTTTTCGTGGGGTTTCAAGCTGAGATATGCATTTTCTGGTATAAACTTGGCGGTTCTACTGTGAGAAGTATGCAGAATCATCGAAATCGCTCTTTTGGAGCTATTTAATGCGACAAACACGTTATCTGGTGTTTTCACCACTCCACAGTGCGTTTGATATGCAGAACCGGAGTTACCTTTGTTTTCGTGGGGCTTCAAGCTGAGATATGCATTTTCTGGGATAATCGTGGAGGTTCTTCGGTGAGAAGTATGCAGAATCATCGATATCGCTCTTTTGGAGCTATTTAATGCGAGGAACACGTTATCTGGTGTTGTCACCACTCCACAGTGCGTTTGATATGCAGGACCGGAGATATCCTGGTTTTCGTGGGGTTTCAAGCTGAGATATGCATTTTCTGGGATAAACTTGGTGGTTCTTCTGTGAGAAGTATGCAGAAGCATCGAAATCGCTCTTTTGGAGCTATTTAAGGCGTGAAACTCGTTATCTGGTGTTGTCACCACTCCACAGTGCGTTTGATATGCAGAACCGGAGATATCCTGGTTTTCGTGGGGTTTCAAGCTGAGATATGCATTTTCTGGGTTAAACTTGGTGGTTCTTCTGTGAGAAGTATGCACAATCATCGAAATCGCTCTTTTGGAGCTATTGAATGCGAGAAACGCGTTATCTGGTGTTTTCACCACTCCACAGTGCGTTTGATATGCTGAACCGGAGATATCTTTGTTTTCGTGGGGCTTCAAGCTGAGATATGCATTTTCTGCGATAATCTTGGTGACGCTTCTGTGAGAAGTATGCAGAATCATCGAAATCGCTGTTTTGGAGCTATTTAATGCGAGACACACGTTATCTGTTGTTTTGACCACTCCACAGTGCGTTTGATATGCAGAACCGGAGATATCTTGGTTTTCGTGGGGTTTCAAGCTGAAATGTGCTTTTTCTGGGATAATCTTGGTGGTTCTTCGGTGAGAAGTATGCAGAACCATCGAAATCGCTCTTTTGGAGCTATTTAATGCGAGAAACGCGTTATCTGGTGTTTTCACCACTCCACAGTGCGTTTGATATGCTGAACCGGAGATATCTTTGTTTTCGTGGGGCTTCAAGCTGAGATATGCATTTTCTGCGATAATCTTGGTGACGCTTCTGTGAGAAGTATGCAGAATCATCGAAATCGCTCATTTGGAGATATTTAATGCGAGGGACACGTTATCTGGTGTTTTCACCACTCTACAGTGCGTTTGATATGCAGAACTGGAGATATTTTGGTTTTCGAGGGGCTTCAAGCTGAGATATGCATTTTCTGGAACCATCACAGTGGTTCTTCTGTGAGAAGTATGCAGAATAATCGAAATGGCTCTTTTGGAGCTATTAAATGCGACAAACACGTTATCTGGTGTTTTCACCACTCCATAGTGCGTCTGATATGCAGAACCGCATATATCTTGGTTTTCGTGGGGTTTCAAGCTGAGATATGCATTTTCTGTGATAATCTTGGTGGTTTCTTCTGTGAGAAGTATGCAGAATCATCGAAATCGCTCTTTTGGAGCTATTTAAGGCGGGAAACCCGTTATCTGTTGTTTTCACCACTCCAGAGTGCGTTTGATATGCAGAACCGGCGATACCTTGGTTTTCGTGGGGTTTCAAGCTGAGATATGCATTTTCTGGTATAAACTTGGCGGTTCTACTGTGAGAAGTATGCAGAATCATCGAAATCGCTCTTTTGGAGCTATTTAATGCGACAAACACGTTATCTGGTGTTTTCACCACTCCACAGTGCGTTTGATATGCAGAACCGGAGTTACCTTTGTTTTCGTGGGGCTTCAAGCTGAGATATGCATTTTCTGCGATAATCTTGGTGACGCTTCTGAGAGAAGTATACAGAATCATCGAAATCGCTCTTTTGGAGCTATTTAATGCGAGGAACACGTTATCTGGTGATGTCACCACTCCACAGTGCGTTTGATATGCAGAACCGGAGATATCCTGGTTTTCGTGGGGTTTCAAGCTGAGATATGCATTTTCTGGGATAAACTTGGTGGTTCTTCTGTGAGAAGTATGCAGAAGCATCGAAATCGCTCTTTTGGAGCTATTTAAGGCGAGAAACTCGTTATCGGTTGTTTTCACCACTCCAGAGTGCGTTTGATATGCACAACCGGACATATCCTGGTTTTCGTGGGGTTTCAAGCTGAGATATGCATTTTCTGGGATAATCTTGGAGGTTCTTCGGTGAGAAGTATGCAGAATCATCGAAATCGCTCTTTAGGAGCTATTTAATGCGAGAAACGCGTTATCTGGTGTTTTCACCACTCCACAGTGCGTTTGATATGCAGAACCGGGGATATCTTGGTTTTCGTGGGGCTTCAAGCTGAGATATGCATTTTCTGCGATAATCTTGGTGACGCTTCTGTGAGAAGTATGCAGCACCATCGAAATCGCTCCTTTGGAGATATTTAATGCGAGGGACACGTTATCTAGTGTTTTCACCACTCTACAGTGCGTTTGATATGCAGAACTGGAGATATCTTGGTTTTCGAGGGGCTTCAAGCTGAGATATGCATTTTCTGGGATAAACTTGGTGGTACTTCGGTGAGAAGGATGCAGAACCATCGAAATCGCTCTTTTGGAGCTATTTAAGGCGAGAAACTCGTTATCGGTTGTTTTCACCACTCCACAGTGCGTTTGTTATGCACAACCGGACATATCCTGGTTTTCGTGGGGTTTCAAGTTGAGATATGCATTTTCTAGGATAAACTTGGTGGTTCTTCTGTGAGAAGTATGCAGAATCATCGAAATCGCTCTTTTGGATCTATTTAAGGCGAGAAACTCGTTTTTATCTGGTGTTTTCACCACTCTACAGTGCGTTTGATATGCAGAACTGGAGATATCTTGGTTTTCGAGGGGCTTCATGCTGAGATATGCATTTTCTGGGACAATCACAGTGGTTCTTCTGTGTGAAGTATACAGAATAATCGAAATGGCTCTTTTGGAGCTATTTAATCCGACAAACACGTTATCTGGTGTTTTCACCACTCCATAGTGCGTCTGATATGCAGAACCGCAGATATCTTCGTTTTCGTGGGGTTTCAAGCTGAGATATGCATTTTCTGTGATAATCTTGGTGGTTCTTCTGTGAGAAGTGTGCAGAATCATCGAAATCGCTCTTTTGGAGCTATTTAAGGCGAGAAACTAGTTAACGGTTGTTTTCACCACTCCAGAGTGAGTTTGATATGCACAACCGGACATATCCTGGTTTTCGTGGGGTTTCAAGCTGAGATATGCATTTTCTAGGATAAACTTGGTGGTTCTTCTGTGAGAAGTATGCGGAATCTTCGAAATCGCTCTTTTGGAGCTATTTTTGGCGAGAAACACGTTATCTGGTGTTTTCTACACTCCACAGTGCGTTTGATATGCAGAAACGGAGATATCTTGGTTTTCGAGGGGCTTCAAACTGAGATATGCATTTTCTGGGATAATCTTGGTGGTTCTTCTGTGAGAAGTATGGAGAATCATCGAAATCGCTCTTTTGGAGCTATTTAAGGCGAGAAACACGTTAGCTGTTGTTTTCACCACTCCAGAGTGCGTTTGATATGCAGAACCGGAGATATCCTGGTTTTCGTGGGGTTTCAAGCTGAGATATACATTTTCTGGGATAAACTTGGTGGTTCTTCTGTGAGAAGCATGCAGAATCATCGAAATCGCTCTTTTGGAGCTATTTTATGCGAGAAACTCGTTATCTGGTATTTTCACCACTCCAGAGTGCGTTTGATATGCAGAACCGGAGATATCCTGGTTTTCGTGGGGTTTCAAGCTGAGATATGCATTTTCTAGGATAAACTTGGTGGTTCTTCTGTGAGAAGTATGCAGAACCATCGAAATCGCTCCTTTGGAGATATTTAATGCGAGGGACACGTTATCTGGTGTTTTCACCACTCTACAGTGCGTTTGATATGCAGAACTGGAGATATCTTGGTTTTCGAGGGGCTTCAAGCTGAGATATGCATTTCCTGGCATAATCTTGGTGGTTCTTCTGTGAGAAGTATGGAGAATCATCGAAATCGCTCTTTTGGAGCTATTTAAGGCGAGAAACACGTTAGCTGTTGTTTTCACCACTCCAGAGTGCGTTTGATATGCAGAAACGGAGATATCTTGGTTTTCGAGGGGCTTCAAACTGAGATATGCATTTTCTGGGATACTCTTGATGGTTCTTCTGTGAGGAGTATGCAGAATCATCGAAACCGCTCTTTTGGAGCTATTTTATGCGAGAAACTCGTTATCTGGTATTTTCACCACTCCAGAGTGCGTTTGATATGCAGAACCGGAGATATCCTGGTTTTCGTGGGGTTTCAAGCTGAGATATATATTTTCTAGGATAAACTTGGTGGTTCTTCTGTGAGAAGTATGCAGAACCATCGAAATCGCTCCTTTGGAGATATTTAATGCGAGGGACACGTTATCTGGTGTTTTCACCACTCTACAGTGCGTTTGATATGCAGAACTGGAGATATCTTGGTTTTCGAGGGGCTTCAAGCTGAGATATGCATTTCCTGGCATAATCTTGGTGGTTCTTCTGTGAGAAGTATGGAGAATCATCGAAATCGCTCTTTTGGAGCTATTTTTGGCGAGAAACACGTTATCTGGTGTTTTCACCACTCCACAGTGCGTTTGATATGCAGAACCGGAGATATATTGGTTTTCGAGGGGCTTCAAACTGAGATATGCATTTTCTGGGATACTCTTGATGGTTCTTCTGTGAGGAGTATGCAGAATCATCGAAACCGCTCTTTTGGAGCTATTTTATGCGAGAAACTCGTTATCTGGTATTTTCACCACTCCAGAGTGCGTTTGATATGCAGAACCGGAGATATCCTGGTTTTCGTGGGGTTTCAAGCTGAGATATGCATTTTCTAGGATAAACTTGGTGGTTCTTCTGTGAGGAGTATGCAGAATCATCGAAACCGCTCTTTTGGAGCTATTTTATGCGAGAAACTCGTTATCTGGTATTTTCACCACTCCAGAGTGCGTTTGATATGCAGAACCGGAGATATCTTGGTTTTCGAGGGGCTTCAAGCTGAGATATGCATTTCCTGGCATAATCTTGGTGGTTCTTCGGTGAGAAGGATGCAGAACCATCGAAATCGCTCTTTTGGAGCTATTTAATGAGTGGAACACGTTATCTGGTGTTGTCACCACTCCACAGTGCGTTTGATATGCAGAACCGGAGATATCCTGGTTTTCGTGGGGTTTCAAGCTGAGATATGCATTTTCTAGGATAAACTTGGTGGTTCTTCTGTGAGAAGTATGCACAATCATCGAAATCGCTCTTTAGGAGCTATTTAATGCGAGAAACGCGTTATCTGCTGTTTTCACCACTCCACAGTGCGTTTAATATGCAGAACCGGGGATATCTTGGTTTTCGTGGGGCTTCATGCTGAGATATGCATTTTCTGGAATAAACTTGGTGGTTCTTCTGTGAGAAGTATGCAGAACCATCGAAATCGCTCTTTTGGAGATATTTAATGCGAGGGACACGTTATCTGGTGTTTTCACCACTCTACAGTGCGTTTGATATGCAGAACTGGAGATATCTTGGTTTTCGAGGGGCTTCAAGCTGAGATATGCATTTTCTGGGATAATCTTGGTGGTTCTTCGGTGAGAAGGATGCAGAACCATCGAAATCGCTCTTTTGGAGCTATTTAATGCGAGACACACGTTATCTGGTGTTTTGACCACTCCACAGTGCGTTTGATATGCAGAACCGGAGATATCTTGGTTTTCGTGGGGTTTCAAGCTGAAATGTGCATTTTCTGGGATAATCTTGGTGGTTCTTCGGTGAGAAGTATGCAGAACCATCGAAATCGCTCTTTTGGAGCTATTTAATGCGAGAAACGCGTTATCTGGTGTTTTCACCACTCCACAGTGCGTTTGATATGCTGAACCGGAGATATCTTTGTTTTCGTGGGGCTTCAAGCTGAGATATGCATTTTCTGCGATAATCTTGGTGACGCTTCTGTGAGAAGTATGCAGAACCATCGAAATCGCTCCTTTGGAGATATTTAATGCGAGGGACACGTTATCTGGTGTTTTCACCACTCTACAGTACGTTTGATATGCAGAACTGGAGATATCTTGGTTTTCGAGGGGCTTCAAGCTGAGATATGCATTTTCTGGGGTAATCTTGGCGGTTCTTCTGTGAGAAGTATGCAGAATCATCGAAATCGCTCTTTTGGAGCTATTTAATGCGAGACACACGTTATCTGGTGTTGTCACCACTCCACAGTGCGTTTGATATGCAGAACCGAAGATATCCTGGTTTTCGTGGGGTTTCAAGCTGAGATATGCATTTTCTGGGATAAACTTGGTGCTTCTTCTGTGAGAAGTATGCAAAAGCATCGAAATCGCTCTTTTGGAGCTATTTAAGGCGAGAAACTCGTTATCGGTTGTTTTCACCACTCCACAGTGCGTTTGATATGCACAACCGGACATATCCTGGTTTTCGTGGGGTTTCAAGTTGAGATATGCATTTTCTAGGATAAACTAGGTGGTTCTTCTGTGAGAAGTATGCAGAATCATCGAAATCGCTCTTTTGGGGCTATTTAAGGCGAGAAACTCGTTATCTGGTGTTTTCACCACTCTACAGTGCGTTTGATATGCAGAACTGGAAATATCTTGGTTTTCGAGGGGCTTCATGCTGAGATATGCATTTTCTGGGACAATCACAGTGGTTCTTCTGGGTGAAGTATACAGAATAATCGAAATGGCTCTTTTGGAGCTATTTAATGCGACAAACACGTTATCTGGTGTTTTCACCACTCCATAGTGCGTCTGATATGCAGAACCGCAGATATCTTCGTTTTCGTGGGGTTTCAAGCTGAGATATGCATTTTCTGTGATAATCTTGGTGGTTCTTCTGTGAGAAGTGTGCAGAATCATCGAAATCGCTCTTTTGGAGCTATTTAAGGCGAGAAACTAGTTAACGGTTGTTTTCACCACTCCAGAGTGAGTTTGATATGCACAACCGGACATATCCTGGTTTTCGTGGGGTTTCAAGCTGAGATATGCATTTTCTAGGATAAACTTGGTGGTTCTTCTGTGAGAAGTATGCAGAATCTTCGAAATCGCTCTTTTGGAGCTATTTTTGGCGAGAAACACGTTATCTGGTGATTTCTACACTCCACAGTGCGTTTGATATGCAGAAACGGAGATATCTTGGTTTTCGAGGGGCTTCAAACTGAGATATGCATTTTCTGGGATAATCTTGGTGGATCTTCTGTGAGAAGTATGGAGAATCATCGAAATCGCTCTTTTGGAGGTATTTAAGGCGAGAAACACGTTATCTGTTGTTTTCACCACTCCAGAGTGCGTTTGATATGCAGAACCGGAGATATCCTGGTTTTCGTGGGGTTTCAAGCTGAGATATGCATTTTCTGGGATAAACTTGGTGGTTCTTCTGTGAGAAGCATGCAGAATCATCGAAATCGCTCCTTTGGAGCTATTTTTGGCGAGAAACACGTTATCTGGTGTTTTCACCACTCCACAGTGCGTTTGATATGCAGAACCGGAGATATCTTGGTTTTCGTGGGGCTTCAAGCTGAGATATGCTTTTTCTGCGATAATCTTGATGACGCTTCTGTGAGAAGTATGCAGAATCATCGAAATCGCTCTTTTGGAGCTATTTAAGGCGAGAAACACGTTATATGTTGTTTTCACCACTCCAGAGTGCGTTTGATATGCAGAACCGGAGATATCCTGGTTTTCGTGGGGTTTCAAGCTGAGATATGCTTTTTCTGGGATAAACTTGGTGGTTCTTCTGTGAGAAGTATGCAGAATCATCGAAATCGCTATTTTGGAGCTATTTTTGGCGAGAAACACGTTATCTGGTGTTTTCACCACTCCAGAGTGCGTTTGATATGCAGAACCGGAGATATCTTGGTTTTCGTGGGGCTTCAAGCTGAGATATGCAATTTCTGCGATAATCTTGGTGACGCTTCTGTGTGAAGTATGCAGAATCATCGAAATCGCTCCTTTGGAGATATTTAATGCGAGGAACACGTTATCTGGTGTTTTCACCACTCTACAGTGCGTTTGATATGCAGAACTGCAGATATCTTGGTTTTCGAGGGGCTTCAAGCTGAGATATGCATTTTCTGGGATAATCTTGGTGGTTCTTCTGTGAGAAGTATGGAGAATCATCGAAATCGCTCTTTTGGAGCTATTTAAGGCGAGAAACACGTTATATGTTGTTTTCACCACTCCAGAGTGCGTTTGATATGCAGAACCGGAGATATCCTGGTTTTCGTGGGGTTTCAAGCTGAGATATGCTTTTTCTGGGATAAACTTGGTGGTTCTTCTGTGAGAAGTATGCAGAATCATCGAAATCGCTATTTTGGAGCTATTTTTGGCGAGAAACACGTTATCTGGTGTTTTCACCACTCCACAGTGCGTTTGATATGCAGAACCGGAGATATCTTGGTTTTCGTGGGGCTTCAAGCTGAGATATGCATTTTCTGCGATAATCTTGGTGACGCTTCTGTGAGAAATTTGCAGAATCATCGAAATCGCTCTTTTGGAGCTATTTAATGCGTGGAACACGTTATCTGGTGTTGTCACCACTCCACAGTGCGTTTGATATGCAGAACCGGAGATATCCTGGTTTTCGTGGGGTTTCAAGCTGAGATATGCATTTTCTGCGATAATCTTGGTGACGCTTCTGTGAGAAGTATGCAGAATCATCGAAATCGCTCTTTTGGAGCTATTTAATGCGAGGAACACGTTATCTGGTGTTGTCACCACTCCACAGTGCGTTTGATATGCAGAACCGAAGATATCCTGGTTTTCGTGTGGTTTCAAGCTGAGATATGCATTTTCTGGGATAAACTTGGTGCTTCTTCTGTGAGAAGTATGCAAAAGCATCGAAATCGCTCTTTTGGAGCTATTTAAGGCGAGAAACTCGTTATTGGTTGTTTTCACCACTCCACAGTGCGTTTGATATGCACAACCGGATATACCCTGGTTTTCGTGGGGTTTCAAGTTGAGATATGCATTTTCTAGGATAAACTTGGTGGTTCTTCTGAGAGAAGTATGCAGAATCATCGAAATCGCTCTTTTGGAGCTATTTAAGGCGAGAATCTCGTTATCGGTTGTTTTCACCACTCCAGAGTGCGTTTGATATGCAGAACCGGGGATATCTTGGTTTTCGTGGGGTTTCAAGCTGAGATATGAATTTTCTGGGATAATCTTGGTGGTTCTTCGGTGAGAAGAATGCAGAATCATCGATATCGCTCTTTAGGAGCTATTTAATGCGAAGAACGCATTATCTGGTGTTGTCACCACTCCACAGTGCGTTTGATATGCAGAACCGGAGATATCCTGGTTTTCGTGGGGCTCCAAACTGAGACATGCATTTTCTGCGATAATCTTGGTGAGGCTGCTGTGAGAAGTATGCAGAATCCTCGAAATCGCTCTTTTGGAGCTATTTAATGCGAGAAACACGTTATCTGGTGTTTTCACCACTCTACAGTGCGTTTGATATGCAGAACTGGAGATATCCTGGTTTTCGTGTGGTTTCAAGCTGAGATATGCATTTTCTGGGACAATCACAGTGGTTCTTCTGTGTGAAGTATATAGAATAATCGAAATGGCTCTTTTGGAGCTATTTAATGCGACAAACACGTTATCTGGTGTTTTCACCACTCCATAGTGCGTTTGATATGCAGAACCGAAGATATCCTGGTTTTCGTGTGGTTTCAAGCTGAGATATGCATTTTCTGGGATAAACTTGGTGGTTCTTCTGTGAGAAGTATGCAGAATCATCGAAATCGCTCTTTTGGAGCTATTTAAGGCGAGAATCTCGTTATCGGTTGTTTTCACCACTCCAGAGTGCGTTTGATATGCAGAACCGGGGATATCTTGGTTTTCGTGGGGTTTCAAGCTGAGATATGCATTTTCTGGGATAACCTTGGTGGTTCTTCGGTGAGAAGTATGCAGAATCATCGATATCGCTCTTTAGGCGCTATTTAATGCGGGGAACACATTATCTGGTGTTGTCACCACTCCACAGTGCGTTTGATATGCAGAACCGGAGATATCCTGGTTTTCGTGGGGCTTCAAGCTGAGACATGCATTTTCTGCGATAATCTTGGTGAGGCTGCTGTGAGAAGTATGCAGAATCTTCGAAATCGCTCTTTTGGAGCTATTTAATGCGAGAAACACGTTATCTGGTGTTTTCACCACTCTACAGTGCGTTTGATATGCAGAACTGGAGATATCTTGGTTTTCGAGGGGCTTCATGCTGAGATATGCATTTTCTGGGACAATCACAGTGGTTCTTCTGTGTGAAGTATACAGAATAATCGAAATGGCTCTTTTGGAGCTATTTAATGCGAGACACACGTTATCTGGTGTTGTCACCACTCCACAGTGCGTTTGATATGCAGAACCGAAGATATCCTGGTTTTCGTGGGGTTTCAAGCTGAGATATGCATTTTCTGGGATAAACTTGGTGCTTCTTCTGTGAGAAGTATGCAAAAGCATCGAAATCGCTCTTTTGGAGCTATTTAAGGCGAGAAACTCGTTATCGGTTGTTTTCACCACTCCACAGTGCGTTTGATATGCACAACCGGACATATCCTGGTTTTCGTGGGGTTTCAAGTTGAGATATGCATTTTCTAGGATAAACTAGGTGGTTCTTCTGTGAGAAGTATGCAGAATCATCGAAATCGCTCTTTTGGGGCTATTTAAGGCGAGAAACTCGTTATCTGGTGTTTTCACCACTCTACAGTGCGTTTGATATGCAGAACTGGAAATATCTTGGTTTTCGAGGGGCTTCATGCTGAGATATGCATTTTCTGGGACAATCACAGTGGTTCTTCTGTGTGAAGTATACAGAATAATCGAAATGGCTCTTTTGGAGCTATTTAATGCGACAAACACGTTATCTGGTGTTTTCACCACTCCATAGTGCGTCTGATATGCAGAACCGCAGATATCTTCGTTTTCGTGGGGTTTCAAGCTGAGATATGCATTTTCTGTGATAATCTTGGTGGTTCTTCTGTGAGAAGTGTGCAGAATCATCGAAATCGCTCTTTTGGAGCTATTTAAGGCGAGAAACTAGTTAACGGTTGTTTTCACCACTCCAGAGTGAGTTTGATATGCACAACCGGACATATCCTGGTTTTCGTGGGGTTTCAAGCTGAGATATGCATTTTCTAGGATAAACTTGGTGGTTCTTCTGTGAGAAGTATGCAGAATCTTCGAAATCGCTCTTTTGGAGCTATTTTTGGCGAGAAACACGTTATCTGGTGATTTCTACACTCCACAGTGCGTTTGATATGCAGAAACGGAGATATCTTGGTTTTCGAGGGGCTTCAAACTGAGATATGCATTTTCTGGGATAATCTTGGTGGATCTTCTGTGAGAAGTATGGAGAATCATCGAAATCGCTCTTTTGGAGGTATTTAAGGCGAGAAACACGTTATCTGTTGTTTTCACCACTCCAGAGTGCGTTTGATATGCAGAACCGGAGATATCCTGGTTTTCGTGGGGTTTCAAGCTGAGATATGCATTTTCTGGGATAAACTTGGTGGTTCTTCTGTGAGAAGCATGCAGAATCATCGAAATCGCTCCTTTGGAGCTATTTTTGGCGAGAAACACGTTATCTGGTGTTTTCACCACTCCACAGTGCGTTTGATATGCAGAACCGGAGATATCTTGGTTTTCGAGGGGCTTCAAACTGAGATATGCATTTTCTGGGATACTCTTGATGGTTCTTCTGTGAGGAGTATGCAGAATCATCGAAACCGCTCTTTTGGAGCTATTTTATGCGAGAAACTCGTTATCTGGTATTTTCACCACTCCAGAGTGCGTTTGATATGCAGAACCGGAGATATCTTGGTTTTCGTGGGGCTTCAAGCTGAGATATGCAATTTGGGCGATAATCTTGGTGTCGCTTCTGTGAGAAGTATGCAGAATCATCGAAATCGCTCCTGTGGAGCTATTTAATGCGAGCAACACGTTATCTGGTGTTGTCACCACTCCACAGTGCGTTTGATATGCAGAACTGGAGATATCCTGGTTTTCGTGGGGTTTCAAGCTGAGATATGCATTTTCAGGGATAAACTTTGTGGTTCTTCTGTGAGAAGTATGCAGAATCATCGAAATCGCTCTTTTGGAGCTATTTAATGCGAGACACACGTTTTCTGGTGTTTTCACCACTCCACAGTGCGTTTGATATGCAGAACCGGAGATATCTTGGTTTTCGTGGGGCTTCAAGCTGAGATATGCATTTTCTGCGATAATCTTGGTGACGCTTCTGTGAGAAATATGCAGAATCATCGAAATCGCTCTTTTGGAGCTATTTAATGCGTGGAACACGTTATCTGGTGTTGTCGCCACTCCACAGTGCGTTTGATATGCAGAACCGGAGATATCCTGGTTTTCGTGGGGTTTCAAGCTGAGATATGCATTTTCTGGAATAAACTTGGTGGTTCTTCTGTGAGAAGTATGCAGAACCATCGAAATCGCTCTTTTGGAGCTATTTAAGGCGACAAACTCGTTATCGGTTGTTTTCACCACGCCACAGTGCGTTTGATATGCACAACCGGACAAATCCTGGTTTTCGTGGGGTTTCAAGTTGAGATATGCATCTTCTAGGATAAACTTGGTGGTTCTTCTGTGAGAAGTATGCAGAATCATCGAAATCGCTCTTTTGGAGCTATTTAAGGCGAGAATCTCGTTATCGGTTGTTTTCACCACTCCAGAGTGCGTTTGATATGCAGAACCGGGGATATCTTGGTTTTCGTGGGGTTTCAAGCTGAGATATGCATTTTCTGGGATAATCTTGGTGGTTCTTCGGTGAGAAGTATGCAGAATCATCGATAACGCTCTTTAGGAGCTATTTAATGCGAGGAACACATTATCTGGTGTTGTCACCACTCCACAGTGCGTTTGATATGCAGAACCGGAGATATCTTGGTTTTCGTGGGGTTTCATGCTGAGATATGCATTTTCTGGGATAATCTTGGTGGTTCTTCGGTGAGAAGTATGCAGAATCATCGAAATCGCTCTTTAGGAGCTATTTAATGCGAGAAACGCGTTATCTGGTGTTTTCACCACTCCACAGTGCGTTTGATATGCAGAACCGGAGATATCTTGGTTTTCGTGGGGCTTCAAGCTGAGATATGCATTTTCTGCGATAATCTTGATGACGCTTCTGTGAGAAGTATGCAGAATCATCGAAATCGCTCTTTTGGAGCTATTTAAGGCGAGGGACACGTTATCTGTTGTTTGCACCACTCCAGAGTGCATTTGATACGCACAACCTGCGATATCTTGGTTTTCGTGGGGTTTCAAGCTGAGATATGCATTTTCTGGGATACTCTTGGTTGTTCTTCTGTGAGGAGTATGCAGAATCATCGAAACCGCTCTTTTGGAGCTATTTTATGCGAGAAACTCGTTATCTGGTATTTTCACCACTCCAGAGTGCGGTTAAATACGCAGAACCTGCGATTTCTTGGTTTTCGTGGGGTTTCAAGCTGAGATATGCATTTTCTGGGGTAATCTTGGCGGTTCTTCTGTGAGAAGTATGCAGAATCATCGAAATCGCTCTTTTGGAGCTATTTAATGCGAGACACACGTTATCTGGTGTTTTGACCACTCCACAGTGCGTTTGATATGCAGAACCGGAGATATCTTGGTTTTCGTGGGGTTTCAAGCTGAAATGTGCATTTTCTGGGATAATCTTGGTGGTTCTTCGGTGAGAAGTATGCAGAACCATCGAAATCGCTCTTTTGGAGCTATTTAATGCGAGAAACGCGTTATCTGGTGTTTTCACCACTCCACAGTGCGTTTGATATGCTGAACCGGAGATATCTTTGTTTTCGTGGGGCTTCAAGCTGAGATATGCATTTTCTGCGATAATCTTGGTGACGCTTCTGTGAGAAGTATGCAGAACCATCGAAATCGCTCCTTTGGAGATATTTAATGCGAGGGACACGTTATCTGGTGTTTTCACCACTCTACAGTACGTTTGATATGCAGAACTGGAGATATCTTGGTTTTCGAGGGGCTTCAAGCTGAGATATGCATTTTCTGGGGTAATCTTGGCGGTTCTTCTGTGAGAAGTATGCAGAATCATCGAAATCGCTCTTTTGGAGCTATTTAATGCGAGACACACGTTATCTGGTGTTGTCACCACTCCACAGTGCGTTTGATATGCAGAACCGAAGATATCCTGGTTTTCGTGGGGTTTCAAGCTGAGATATGCATTTTCTGGGATAAACTTGGTGCTTCTTCTGTGAGAAGTATGCAAAAGCATCGAAATCGCTCTTTTGGAGCTATTTAAGGCGAGAAACTCGTTATCGGTTGTTTTCACCACTCCACAGTGCGTTTGATATGCACAACCGGACATATCCTGGTTTTCGTGGGGTTTCAAGTTGAGATATGCATTTTCTAGGATAAACTAGGTGGTTCTTCTGTGAGAAGTATGCAGAATCATCGAAATCGCTCTTTTGGGGCTATTTAAGGCGAGAAACTCGTTATCTGGTGTTTTCACCACTCTACAGTGCGTTTGATATGCAGAACTGGAAATATCTTGGTTTTCGAGGGGCTTCATGCTGAGATATGCATTTTCTGGGACAATCACAGTGGTTCTTCTGGGTGAAGTATACAGAATAATCGAAATGGCTCTTTTGGAGCTATTTAATGCGACAAACACGTTATCTGGTGTTTTCACCACTCCATAGTGCGTCTGATATGCAGAACCGCAGATATCTTCGTTTTCGTGGGGTTTCAAGCTGAGATATGCATTTTCTGTGATAATCTTGGTGGTTCTTCTGTGAGAAGTGTGCAGAATCATCGAAATCGCTCTTTTGGAGCTATTTAAGGCGAGAAACTAGTTAACGGTTGTTTTCACCACTCCAGAGTGAGTTTGATATGCACAACCGGACATATCCTGGTTTTCGTGGGGTTTCAAGCTGAGATATGCATTTTCTAGGATAAACTTGGTGGTTCTTCTGTGAGAAGTATGCAGAATCTTCGAAATCGCTCTTTTGGAGCTATTTTTGGCGAGAAACACGTTATCTGGTGATTTCTACACTCCACAGTGCGTTTGATATGCAGAAACGGAGATATCTTGGTTTTCGAGGGGCTTCAAACTGAGATATGCATTTTCTGGGATAATCTTGGTGGATCTTCTGTGAGAAGTATGGAGAATCATCGAAATCGCTCTTTTGGAGGTATTTAAGGCGAGAAACACGTTATCTGTTGTTTTCACCACTCCAGAGTGCGTTTGATATGCAGAACCGGAGATATCCTGGTTTTCGTGGGGTTTCAAGCTGAGATATGCATTTTCTGGGATAAACTTGGTGGTTCTTCTGTGAGAAGCATGCAGAATCATCGAAATCGCTCCTTTGGAGCTATTTTTGGCGAGAAACACGTTATCTGGTGTTTTCACCACTCCACAGTGCGTTTGATATGCAGAACCGGAGATATCTTGGTTTTCGAGGGGCTTCAAACTGAGATATGCATTTTCTGGGATAATCTTGGTGGTTCTTCTGTGAGAAGTATGGAGAATCATCGAAATCGCTCTTTTGGAGCTACTTAAGGCGAGAAACACGTTATATGTTGTTTTCACCACTCCAGAGTGCGTTTGATATGCAGAACCGGAGATATCCTGGTTTTCGTGGGGTTTCAAGCTGAGATATGCTTTTTCTGGGATAAACTTGGTGGTTCTTCTGTGAGAAGTATGCAGAATCATCGTAATCGCTATTTTGGAGCTATTTTTGGCGAGAAACACGTTATCTGGTGTTTTCACCACTCCACAGTGCGTTTGATATGCAGAACCGGAGATATCTTGGTTTTCGAGGGGCTTCAAACTGAGATATGCATTTTCTGGGATACTCTTGATGGTTCTTCTGTGAGGAGTATGCAGAATCATCGAAACCGCTCTTTTGGAGCTATTTTATGCGAGAAACTCGTTATCGGTTGTTTTCACCACTCCAGAGTGCGTTTGATATGCAGAACCGGAGATATCCTGGTTTTCGTGGGGTTTCAAGCTGAGATATGCTTTTTCTGGGATAAACTTGGTGGTTCTTCTGTGAGAAGTATGCAGAATCATCGAAATCGCTCTTTTGGAGGTATTTAAGGCGAGAAACACGTTATCTGTTGTTTTCACCACTCCAGAGTGCGTTTGATATGCACAACCGGACAAATCCTGGTTTTCGTGGGGTTTCAAGTTGAGATATGCATCTTCAAGGATAAACTTGGTGGTTCTTCTGTGAGAAGTATGCAGAATCATCGAAATCGTTCTTTTGGAGCTATTTAAGGCGAGAATCTCGTTATCGGTTGTTTTCACCACTCCAGAGTGCGTTTGATGTGCAGAACCGGGGATATCTTGGTTTTCGTGGGGTTTCAAGCTGAGATATGCATTTTCTGGGATAATCTTGGTGGTTCTTCGGTGAGAAGTATGCAGAATCATCGATAACGCTCTTTAGGAGCTATTTAATGCGAGGAACACATTATCTGGTGTTGTCACCACTCCACAGTGCGTTTGATATGCAGAACCGGAGATATCTTGGTTTTCGTGGGGTTTCATGCTGAGATATGCATTTTCTGGGATAATCTTGGTGGTTCTTCGGTGAGAAGTATGCAGAATCATCGAAATCGCTCTTTAGGAGCTATTTAATGCGAGAAACGCGTTATCTGGTGTTTTCACCACTCCACAGTGCGTTTGATATGCAGAACCGGAGATATCTTGGTTTTCGTGGGGCTTCAAGCTGAGATATGCTTTTTCTGCGATAATCTTGATGACGCTTCTGTGAGAAGTATGCAGAATCATCGAAATCGCTCTTTTGGAGCTATTTAAGGCGAGAAACACGTTATATGTTGTTTTCACCACTCCAGAGTGCGTTTGATATGCAGAACCGGAGATATCCTGGTTTTCGTGGGGTTTCAAGCTGAGATATGCTTTTTCTGGGATAAACTTGGTGGTTCTTCTGTGAGAAGTATGCAGAATCATCGAAATCGCTATTTTGGAGCTATTTTTGGCGAGAAACACGTTATCTGGTGTTTTCACCACTCCAGAGTGCGTTTGATATGCAGAACCGGAGATATCTTGGTTTTCGTGGGGCTTCAAGCTGAGATATGCAATTTCTGCGATAATCTTGGTGACGCTTCTGTGTGAAGTATGCAGAATCATCGAAATCGCTCCTTTGGAGATATTTAATGCGAGGAACACGTTATCTGGTGTTTTCACCACTCTACAGTGCGTTTGATATGCAGAACTGCAGATATCTTGGTTTTCGAGGGGCTTCAAGCTGAGATATGCATTTTCTGGGATAATCTTGGTGGTTCTTCTGTGAGAAGTATGGAGAATCATCGAAATCGCTCTTTTGGAGCTATTTAAGGCGAGAAACACGTTATATGTTGTTTTCACCACTCCAGAGTGCGTTTGATATGCAGAACCGGAGATATCCTGGTTTTCGTGGGGTTTCAAGCTGAGATATGCTTTTTCTGGGATAAACTTGGTGGTTCTTCTGTGAGAAGTATGCAGAATCATCGAAATCGCTATTTTGGAGCTATTTTTGGCGAGAAACACGTTATCTGGTGTTTTCACCACTCCACAGTGCGTTTGATATGCAGAACCGGAGATATCTTGGTTTTCGTGGGGCTTCAAGCTGAGATATGCATTTTCTGCGATAATCTTGGTGACGCTTCTGTGAGAAATTTGCAGAATCATCGAAATCGCTCTTTTGGAGCTATTTAATGCGTGGAACACGTTATCTGGTGTTGTCACCACTCCACAGTGCGTTTGATATGCAGAACCGGAGATATCCTGGTTTTCGTGGGGTTTCAAGCTGAGATATGCATTTTCTGCGATAATCTTGGTGACGCTTCTGTGAGAAGTATGCAGAATCATCGAAATCGCTCTTTTGGAGCTATTTAATGCGAGGAACACGTTATCTGGTGTTGTCACCACTCCACAGTGCGTTTGATATGCAGAACCGAAGATATCCTGGTTTTCGTGTGGTTTCAAGCTGAGATATGCATTTTCTGGGATAAACTTGGTGCTTCTTCTGTGAGAAGTATGCAAAAGCATCGAAATCGCTCTTTTGGAGCTATTTAAGGCGAGAAACTCGTTATTGGTTGTTTTCACCACTCCACAGTGCGTTTGATATGCACAACCGGATATACCCTGGTTTTCGTGGGGTTTCAAGTTGAGATATGCATTTTCTAGGATAAACTTGGTGGTTCTTCTGAGAGAAGTATGCAGAATCATCGAAATCGCTCTTTTGGAGCTATTTAAGGCGAGAATCTCGTTATCGGTTGTTTTCACCACTCCAGAGTGCGTTTGATATGCAGAACCGGGGATATCTTGGTTTTCGTGGGGTTTCAAGCTGAGATATGAATTTTCTGGGATAATCTTGGTGGTTCTTCGGTGAGAAGAATGCAGAATCATCGATATCGCTCTTTAGGAGCTATTTAATGCGAAGAACGCATTATCTGGTGTTGTCACCACTCCACAGTGCGTTTGATATGCAGAACCGGAGATATCCTGGTTTTCGTGGGGCTCCAAACTGAGACATGCATTTTCTGCGATAATCTTGGTGAGGCTGCTGTGAGAAGTATGCAGAATCCTCGAAATCGCTCTTTTGGAGCTATTTAATGCGAGAAACACGTTATCTGGTGTTTTCACCACTCTACAGTGCGTTTGATATGCAGAACTGGAGATATCCTGGTTTTCGTGTGGTTTCAAGCTGAGATATGCATTTTCTGGGACAATCACAGTGGTTCTTCTGTGTGAAGTATATAGAATAATCGAAATGGCTCTTTTGGAGCTATTTAATGCGACAAACACGTTATCTGGTGTTTTCACCACTCCATAGTGCGTTTGATATGCAGAACCGAAGATATCCTGGTTTTCGTGTGGTTTCAAGCTGAGATATGCATTTTCTGGGATAAACTTGGTGGTTCTTCTGTGAGAAGTATGCAGAATCATCGAAATCGCTCTTTTGGAGCTATTTAAGGCGAGAATCTCGTTATCGGTTGTTTTCACCACTCCAGAGTGCGTTTGATATGCAGAACCGGGGATATCTTGGTTTTCGTGGGGTTTCAAGCTGAGATATGCATTTTCTGGGATAACCTTGGTGGTTCTTCGGTGAGAAGTATGCAGAATCATCGATATCGCTCTTTAGGCGCTATTTAATGCGGGGAACACATTATCTGGTGTTGTCACCACTCCACAGTGCGTTTGATATGCAGAACCGGAGATATCCTGGTTTTCGTGGGGCTTCAAGCTGAGACATGCATTTTCTGCGATAATCTTGGTGAGGCTGCTGTGAGAAGTATGCAGAATCTTCGAAATCGCTCTTTTGGAGCTATTTAATGCGAGAAACACGTTATCTGGTGTTTTCACCACTCTACAGTGCGTTTGATATGCAGAACTGGAGATATCTTGGTTTTCGAGGGGCTTCATGCTGAGATATGCATTTTCTGGGACAATCACAGTGGTTCTTCTGTGTGAAGTATACAGAATAATCGAAATGGCTCTTTTGGAGCTATTTAATGCGAGACACACGTTATCTGGTGTTGTCACCACTCCACAGTGCGTTTGATATGCAGAACCGAAGATATCCTGGTTTTCGTGGGGTTTCAAGCTGAGATATGCATTTTCTGGGATAAACTTGGTGCTTCTTCTGTGAGAAGTATGCAAAAGCATCGAAATCGCTCTTTTGGAGCTATTTAAGGCGAGAAACTCGTTATCGGTTGTTTTCACCACTCCACAGTGCGTTTGATATGCACAACCGGACATATCCTGGTTTTCGTGGGGTTTCAAGTTGAGATATGCATTTTCTAGGATAAACTAGGTGGTTCTTCTGTGAGAAGTATGCAGAATCATCGAAATCGCTCTTTTGGGGCTATTTAAGGCGAGAAACTCGTTATCTGGTGTTTTCACCACTCTACAGTGCGTTTGATATGCAGAACTGGAAATATCTTGGTTTTCGAGGGGCTTCATGCTGAGATATGCATTTTCTGGGACAATCACAGTGGTTCTTCTGTGTGAAGTATACAGAATAATCGAAATGGCTCTTTTGGAGCTATTTAATGCGACAAACACGTTATCTGGTGTTTTCACCACTCCATAGTGCGTCTGATATGCAGAACCGCAGATATCTTCGTTTTCGTGGGGTTTCAAGCTGAGATATGCATTTTCTGTGATAATCTTGGTGGTTCTTCTGTGAGAAGTGTGCAGAATCATCGAAATCGCTCTTTTGGAGCTATTTAAGGCGAGAAACTAGTTAACGGTTGTTTTCACCACTCCAGAGTGAGTTTGATATGCACAACCGGACATATCCTGGTTTTCGTGGGGTTTCAAGCTGAGATATGCATTTTCTAGGATAAACTTGGTGGTTCTTCTGTGAGAAGTATGCAGAATCTTCGAAATCGCTCTTTTGGAGCTATTTTTGGCGAGAAACACGTTATCTGGTGATTTCTACACTCCACAGTGCGTTTGATATGCAGAAACGGAGATATCTTGGTTTTCGAGGGGCTTCAAACTGAGATATGCATTTTCTGGGATAATCTTGGTGGATCTTCTGTGAGAAGTATGGAGAATCATCGAAATCGCTCTTTTGGAGGTATTTAAGGCGAGAAACACGTTATCTGTTGTTTTCACCACTCCAGAGTGCGTTTGATATGCAGAACCGGAGATATCCTGGTTTTCGTGGGGTTTCAAGCTGAGATATGCATTTTCTGGGATAAACTTGGTGGTTCTTCTGTGAGAAGCATGCAGAATCATCGAAATCGCTCCTTTGGAGCTATTTTTGGCGAGAAACACGTTATCTGGTGTTTTCACCACTCCACAGTGCGTTTGATATGCAGAACCGGAGATATCTTGGTTTTCGAGGGGCTTCAAACTGAGATATGCATTTTCTGGGATACTCTTGATGGTTCTTCTGTGAGGAGTATGCAGAATCATCGAAACCGCTCTTTTGGAGCTATTTTATGCGAGAAACTCGTTATCTGGTATTTTCACCACTCCAGAGTGCGTTTGATATGCAGAACCGGAGATATCTTGGTTTTCGTGGGGCTTCAAGCTGAGATATGCAATTTGGGCGATAATCTTGGTGTCGCTTCTGTGAGAAGTATGCAGAATCATCGAAATCGCTCCTGTGGAGCTATTTAATGCGAGCAACACGTTATCTGGTGTTGTCACCACTCCACAGTGCGTTTGATATGCAGAACTGGAGATATCCTGGTTTTCGTGGGGTTTCAAGCTGAGATATGCATTTTCAGGGATAAACTTTGTGGTTCTTCTGTGAGAAGTATGCAGAATCATCGAAATCGCTCTTTTGGAGCTATTTAATGCGAGACACACGTTTTCTGGTGTTTTCACCACTCCACAGTGCGTTTGATATGCAGAACCGGAGATATCTTGGTTTTCGTGGGGCTTCAAGCTGAGATATGCATTTTCTGCGATAATCTTGGTGACGCTTCTGTGAGAAATATGCAGAATCATCGAAATCGCTCTTTTGGAGCTATTTAATGCGTGGAACACGTTATCTGGTGTTGTCGCCACTCCACAGTGCGTTTGATATGCAGAACCGGAGATATCCTGGTTTTCGTGGGGTTTCAAGCTGAGATATGCATTTTCTGGAATAAACTTGGTGGTTCTTCTGTGAGAAGTATGCAGAACCATCGAAATCGCTCTTTTGGAGCTATTTAAGGCGACAAACTCGTTATCGGTTGTTTTCACCACGCCACAGTGCGTTTGATATGCACAACCGGACAAATCCTGGTTTTCGTGGGGTTTCAAGTTGAGATATGCATCTTCTAGGATAAACTTGGTGGTTCTTCTGTGAGAAGTATGCAGAATCATCGAAATCGCTCTTTTGGAGCTATTTAAGGCGAGAATCTCGTTATCGGTTGTTTTCACCACTCCAGAGTGCGTTTGATATGCAGAACCGGGGATATCTTGGTTTTCGTGGGGTTTCAAGCTGAGATATGCATTTTCTGGGATAATCTTGGTGGTTCTTCGGTGAGAAGTATGCAGAATCATCGATAACGCTCTTTAGGAGCTATTTAATGCGAGGAACACATTATCTGGTGTTGTCACCACTCCACAGTGCGTTTGATATGCAGAACCGGAGATATCTTGGTTTTCGTGGGGTTTCATGCTGAGATATGCATTTTCTGGGATAATCTTGGTGGTTCTTCGGTGAGAAGTATGCAGAATCATCGAAATCGCTCTTTAGGAGCTATTTAATGCGAGAAACGCGTTATCTGGTGTTTTCACCACTCCACAGTGCGTTTGATATGCAGAACCGGAGATATCTTGGTTTTCGTGGGGCTTCAAGCTGAGATATGCATTTTCTGCGATAATCTTGATGACGCTTCTGTGAGAAGTATGCAGAATCATCGAAATCGCTCTTTTGGAGCTATTTAAGGCGAGAAACACGTTATATGTTGTTTTCACCACTCCAGAGTGCGTTTGATATGCAGAACCGGAGATATCCTGGTTTTCGTGGGGTTTCAAGCTGAGATATGCTTTTTCTGGGATAAACTTGGTGGTTCTTCTGTGAGAAGTATGCAGAATCATCGAAATCGCTATTTTGGAGCTATTGTTGGCGAGAAACACGTTATCTGGTGTTTTCACCACTCCAGAGTGCGTTTGATATGCAGAACCGGAGATATCTTGGTTTTCGTGGGGCTTCAAGCTGAGATATGCAATTTCTGCGATAATCTTGGTGACGCTTCTGTGAGAAGTATGCAGAATCATCGAAATCGCTCCTTTGGAGATATTTAATGCGAGGAACACGTTATCTGGTGTTTTCACCACTCTACAGTGCGTTTGATATGCAGAACTGCAGATATCTTGGTTTTCGAGGGGCTTCAAGCTGAGATATGCATTCTCTGGGATAATCTTGGTGGTTCTTCTGTGAGAAGTATGGAGAATCATCGAAATCGCTCTTTTGGAGCTATTTAAGGCGAGAAACACGTTATATGTTGTTTTCACCACTCCAGAGTGCGTTTGATATGCAGAACCGGAGATATCCTGGTTTTCGTGGGGTTTCAAGCTGAGATATGCTTTTTCTGGGATAAACTTGGTGGTTCTTCTGTGAGAAGTATGCAGAATCATCGAAATCGCTATTTTGGAGCTATTTTTGGCGAGAAACACGTTATCTGGTGTTTTCACCACTCCACAGTGCGTTTGATATGCAGAACCGGAGATATCTTGGTTTTCGAGGGGCTTCAAACTGAGATATGCATTTTCTGGGATACTCTTGATGGTTCTTCTGTGAGGAGTATGCAGAATCATCGAAACCGCTCTTTTGGAGCTATTTTATGCGAGAAACTCGTTATCTGGTATTTTCACCACTCCAGAGTGCGTTTGATATGCAGAACCGGAGATATCTTGGTTTTCGTGGGGCTTCAAGCTGAGATATGCAATTTGGGCGATAATCTTGGTGACGCTTCTGTGAGAAGTATGCAGAATCATCGAAATCGCTCCAGTGGAGCTATTTAATGCGAGGAACACGTTATCTGGTGTTGTCACCACTCCACAGTGCGTTTGATATGCAGAACCGGAGATATCCTGGTTTTCGTGGGGTTTCAAGCTGAGATATGCATTTTCTGGGATAAACTTTGTGGTTCTTCTGTGAGAAGTATGCAGAATCATCGAAATCGCTCTTTTGGAGCTATTTAATGCGAGACACACGTTTTCTGGTGTTTTCACCACTCCACAGTGCGTTTGATATGCAGAACCGGAGATATCTTGGTTTTCGAGGGGCTTCAAACTGAGATATGCATTTTCTGGGATACTCTTGATGGTTCTTCTGTGAGGAGTATGCAGAATCATCGAAACCGCTCTTTTGGAGCTATTTTATGCGAGAAACTCGTTATCTGGTATTTTCACCACTCCAGAGTGCGTTTGATATGCAGAACCGGAGATATCTTGGTTTTCGTGGGGCTTCAAGCTGAGATATGCAATTTGGGCGATAATCTTGGTGTCGCTTCTGTGAGAAGTATGCAGAATCATCGAAATCGCTCCTGTGGAGCTATTTAATGCGAGCAACACGTTATCTGGTGTTGTCACCACTCCTCAGTGCGTTTGATATGCAGAACTGGAGATATCCTGGTTTTCGTGGGGTTTCAAGCTGAGATATGCATTTTCAGGGATAAACTTTGTGGTTCTTCTGTGAGAAGTATGCAGAATCATCGAAATCGCTCTTTTGGAGCTATTTAATGCGAGACACACGTTTTCTGGTGTTTTCACCACTCCACAGTGCGTTTGATATGCAGAACCGGAGATATCTTGGTTTTCGTGGGGCTTCAAGCTGAGATATGCATTTTCTGCGATAATCTTGGTGACGCTTCTGTGAGAAATATGCAGAATCATCGAAATCGCTCTTTTGGAGCTATTTAATGCGTGGAACACGTTATCTGGTGTTGTCGCCACTCCACAGTGCGTTTGATATGCAGAACCGGAGATATCCTGGTTTTCGTGGGGTTTCAAGCTGAGATATGCATTTTCTGGAATAAACTTGGTGGTTCTTCTGTGAGAAGTATGCAGAACCATCGAAATCGCTCTTTTGGAGCTATTTAAGGCGACAAACTCGTTATCGGTTGTTTTCACCACGCCACAGTGCGTTTGATATGCACAACCGGACAAATCCTGGTTTTCGTGGGGTTTCAAGTTGAGATATGCATCTTCTAGGATAAACTTGGTGGTTCTTCTGTGAGAAGTATGCAGAATCATCGAAATCGCTCTTTTGGAGCTATTTAAGGCGAGAATCTCGTTATCGGTTGTTTTCACCACTCCAGAGTGCGTTTGATATGCAGAACCGGGGATATCTTGGTTTTCGTGGGGTTTCAAGCTGAGATATGCATTTTCTGGGATAATCTTGGTGGTTCTTCGGTGAGAAGTATGCAGAATCATCGATAACGCTCTTTAGGAGCTATTTAATGCGAGGAACACATTATCTGGTGTTGTCACCACTCCACAGTGCGTTTGATATGCAGAACCGGAGATATCTTGGTTTTCGTGGGGTTTCATGCTGAGATATGCATTTTCTGGGATAATCTTGGTGGTTCTTCGGTGAGAAGTATGCAGAATCATCGAAATCGCTCTTTAGGAGCTATTTAATGCGAGAAACGCGTTATCTGGTGTTTTCACCACTCCACAGTGCGTTTGATATGCAGAACCGGAGATATCTTGGTTTTCGTGGGGCTTCAAGCTGAGATATGCATTTTCTGCGATAATCTTGATGACGCTTCTGTGAGAAGTATGCAGAATCATCGAAATCGCTCTTTTGGAGCTATTTAAGGCGAGAAACACGTTATATGTTGTTTTCACCACTCCAGAGTGCGTTTGATATGCAGAACCGGAGATATCCTGGTTTTCGTGGGGTTTCAAGCTGAGATATGCTTTTTCTGGGATAAACTTGGTGGTTCTTCTGTGAGAAGTATGCAGAATCATCGAAATCGCTATTTTGGAGCTATTGTTGGCGAGAAACACGTTATCTGGTGTTTTCACCACTCCAGAGTGCGTTTGATATGCAGAACCGGAGATATCTTGGTTTTCGTGGGGCTTCAAGCTGAGATATGCAATTTCTGCGATAATCTTGGTGACGCTTCTGTGAGAAGTATGCAGAATCATCGAAATCGCTCCTTTGGAGATATTTAATGCGAGGAACACGTTATCTGGTGTTTTCACCACTCTACAGTGCGTTTGATATGCAGAACTGCAGATATCTTGGTTTTCGAGGGGCTTCAAGCTGAGATATGCATTCTCTGGGATAATCTTGGTGGTTCTTCTGTGAGAAGTATGGAGAATCATCGAAATCGCTCTTTTGGAGCTATTTAAGGCGAGAAACACGTTATATGTTGTTTTCACCACTCCAGAGTGCGTTTGATATGCAGAACCGGAGATATCCTGGTTTTCGTGGGGTTTCAAGCTGAGATATGCTTTTTCTGGGATAAACTTGGTGGTTCTTCTGTGAGAAGTATGCAGAATCATCGAAATCGCTATTTTGGAGCTATTTTTGGCGAGAAACACGTTATCTGGTGTTTTCACCACTCCACAGTGCGTTTGATATGCAGAACCGGAGATATCTTGGTTTTCGAGGGGCTTCAAACTGAGATATGCATTTTCTGGGATACTCTTGATGGTTCTTCTGTGAGGAGTATGCAGAATCATCGAAACCGCTCTTTTGGAGCTATTTTATGCGAGAAACTCGTTATCTGGTATTTTCACCACTCCAGAGTGCGTTTGATATGCAGAACCGGAGATATCTTGGTTTTCGTGGGGCTTCAAGCTGAGATATGCAGTTTGGGCGATAATCTTGGTGACGCTTCTGTGAGAAGTATGCAGAATCATCGAAATCGCTCCAGTGGAGCTATTTAATGCGAGGAACACGTTATCTGGTGTTGTCACCACTCCACAGTGCGTTTGATATGCAGAACCGGAGATATCCTGGTTTTCGTGGGGTTTCAAGCTGAGATATGCATTTTCTGGGATAAACTTTGTGGTTCTTCTGTGAGAAGTATGCAGAATCATCGAAATCGCTCTTTTGGAGCTATTTAATGCGAGACACACGTTTTCTGGTGTTTTCACCACTCCACAGTGCGTTTGATATGCAGAACCGGAGATATCTTGGTTTTCGAGGGGCTTCAAACTGAGATATGCATTTTCTGGGATACTCTTGATGGTTCTTCTGTGAGGAGTATGCAGAATCATCGAAACCGCTCTTTTGGAGCTATTTTATGCGAGAAACTCGTTATCTGGTATTTTCACCACTCCAGAGTGCGTTTGATATGCAGAACCGGAGATATCTTGGTTTTCGTGGGGCTTCAAGCTGAGATATGCAATTTGGGCGATAATCTTGGTGTCGCTTCTGTGAGAAGTATGCAGAATCATCGAAATCGCTCCTGTGGAGCTATTTAATGCGAGCAACACGTTATCTGGTGTTGTCACCACTCCTCAGTGCGTTTGATATGCAGAACTGGAGATATCCTGGTTTTCGTGGGGTTTCAAGCTGAGATATGCATTTTCAGGGATAAACTTTGTGGTTCTTCTGTGAGAAGTATGCAGAATCATCGAAATCGCTCTTTTGGAGCTATTTAATGCGAGACACACGTTTTCTGGTGTTTTCACCACTCCACAGTGCGTTTGATATGCAGAACCGGAGATATCTTGGTTTTCGTGGGGCTTCAAGCTGAGATATGCATTTTCTGCGATAATCTTGGTGACGCTTCTGTGAGAAATATGCAGAATCATCGAAATCGCTCTTTTGGAGCTATTTAATGCGTGGAACACGTTATCTGGTGTTGTCGCCACTCCACAGTGCGTTTGATATGCAGAACCGGAGATATCCTGGTTTTCGTGGGGTTTCAAGCTGAGATATGCATTTTCTGGAATAAACTTGGTGGTTCTTCTGTGAGAAGTATGCAGAACCATCGAAATCGCTCTTTTGGAGCTATTTAAGGCGAGAAACTCGTTATCGGTTGTTTTCACCACGCCACAGTGCGTTTGATATGCACAACCGGACAAATCCTGGTTTTCGTGGGGTTTCAAGTTGAGATATGCATCTTCTAGGATAAACTTGGTGGTTCTTCTGTGAGAAGTATGCAGAATCATCGAAATCGCTCTTTTGGAGCTATTTAAGGCGAGAATCTCGTTATCGGTTGTTTTCACCACTCCAGAGTGCGTTTGATATGCAGAACCGGGGATATCTTGGTTTTCGTGGGGTTTCAAGCTGAGATATGCATTTTCTGGGATAATCTTGGTGGTTCTTCGGTGAGAAGTATGCAGAATCATCGATAACGCTCTTTAGGAGCTGTTTAATGCGAGGAACACATTATCTGGTGTTGTCACCACTCCACAGTGCGTTTGATATGCAGAACCGGAGATATCTTGGTTTTCGTGGGGTTTCATGCTGAAATATGCATTTTCTGGGATAATCTTGGTGGTTCTTCGGTGAGAAGTATGCAGAATCATCGAAATCGCTCTTTAGGAGCTATTTAATGCGAGAAACGCGTTATCTGGTGTTTTCACCACTCCACAGTGCGTTTGATATGCAGAACCGGAGATATCTTGGTTTTCGTGGGGCTTCAAGCTGAGATATGCATTTTCTGCGATAATCTTGATGACGCTTCTGTGAGAAGTATGCAGAATCATCGAAATCGCT
Source organism: Anthophora plumipes (assembly GCA_951804975.1). Classification (NCBI taxonomy): domain Eukaryota; kingdom Metazoa; phylum Arthropoda; class Insecta; order Hymenoptera; family Apidae; genus Anthophora; species Anthophora plumipes. Next base: position 1,216,429 of record CATORF010000924.1, on the reverse strand, counting down.
CTTTTGGAGCTATTTAAGGCGAGAAACACGTTATATGTTGTTTTCACCACTCCAGAGTGCGTTTGATATGCAGAACCGGAGATATCCTGGTTTTCGTGGGGTTTCAAGCTGAGATATGCTTTTTCTGGGATAAACTTGGTGGTTCTTCTGTGAGAAGTATGCAGAATCATCGAAATCGCTATTTTGGAGCTATTTTTGGCGAGAAACACGTTATCTGGTGTTTTCACCACTCCAGAGTGCGTTTGATATGCAGAACCGGAGATATCTTGGTTTTCGTGGGGCTTCAAGCTGAGATATGCAATTTCTGCGATAATCTTGGTGACGCTTCTGTGAGAAGTATGCAGAATCATCGAAATCGCTCCTTTGGAGATATTTAATGCGAGGAACACGTTATCTGGTGTTTTCACCACTCTACAGTGCGTTTGATATGCAGAACTGCAGATATCTTGGTTTTCGAGGGGCTTCAAGCTGAGATATGCATTTTCTGGGATAATCTTGGTGGTTCTTCTGTGAGAAGTATGGAGAATCATCGAAATCGCTCTTTTGGAGCTATTTAAGGCGAGAAACACGTTATATGTTGTTTTCACCACTCCAGAGTGCGTTTGATATGCAGAACCGGAGATATCCTGGTTTTCGTGGGGTTTCAAGCTGAGATATGCTTTTTCTGGGATAAACTTGGTGGTTCTTCTGTGAGAAGTATGCAGAATCATCGAAATCGCTATTTTGGAGCTATTTTTGGCGAGAAACACGTTATCTGGTGTTTTCACCACTCCGCAGTGCGTTTGATATGCAGAACCGGAGATATCTTGGTTTTCGAGGGGCTTCAAACTGAGATATGCATTTTCTGGGATACTCTTGATGGTTCTTCTGTGAGGAGTATGCAGAATCATCGAAACCGCTCTTTTGGAGCTATTTTATGCGAGAAACTCGTTATCTGGTATTTTCACCACTCCAGAGTGCGTTTAATATGCAGAACCGGAGATATCTTGGTTTTCGTGGGGCTTCAAGCTGAGATATGCAATTTGGGCGATAATCTTGGTGACGCTTCTGTGAGAAGTATGCAGAATCATCGAAATCGCTCCAGTGGAGCTATTTAATGCGAGGAACACGTTATCTGGTGTTGTCACCACTCCACAGTGCGTTTGATATGCAGAACCGGAGATATCCTGGTTTTCGTGGGGTTTCAAGCTGAGATATGCATTTTCTGCGATAATCTTGGTGACGCTTCTGTGAGAAGTATGCAGAATCATCGAAATCGCTCTTTTGGAGCTATTTAATGCGAGGAACACGTTATCTGGTGTTGTCACCACTCCACAGTGCGTTTGATATGCAGAACCGAAGATATCCTGGTTTTCGTGTGGTTTCAAGCTGAGATATGCATTTTCTGGGATAAACTTGGTGCTTCTTCTGTGAGAAGTATGCAAAAGCATCGAAATCGCTCTTTTGGAGCTATTTAAGGCGAGAAACTCGTTATTGGTTGTTTTCACCACTCCACAGTGCGTTTGATATGCACAACCGGATATATCCTGGTTTTCGTGGGGTTTCAAGTTGAGATATGCATTTTCTAGGATAAACTTGGTGGTTCTTCTGAGAGAAGTATGCAGAATCATCGAAATCGCTCTTTTGGAGCTATTTAAGGCGAGAATCTCGTTATCGGTTGTATTCACCACTCCAGAGTGCGTTTGATATGCAGAACCGGGGATATCTTGGTTTTCGTGGGGTTTCAAGCTGAGATATGCATTTTCTGGGATAATCTTGGTGGTTCTTCGGTGAGAAGAATGCAGAATCATCGATATCGCTCTTTAGGAGCTATTTAATGCGAAGAACGCATTATCTGGTGTTGTCACCACTCCACAGTGCGTTTGATATGCAGAACCGGAGATATCCTGGTTTTCGTGGGGCTCCAAACTGAGACATGCATTTTCTGCGATAATCTTGGTGAGGCTGCTGTGAGAAGTATGCAGAATCCTCGAAATCGCTCTTTTGGAGCTATTTAATGCGAGAAACACGTTATCTGGTGTTTTCACCACTCTACAGTGCGTTTGATATGCAGAACTGGAGATATCCTGGTTTTCGTGTGGTTTCAAGCTGAGATATGCATTTTCTGGGACAATCACAGTGGTTCTTCTGTGTGAAGTATATAGAATAATCGAAATGGCTCTTTTGGAGCTATTTAATGCGACAAACACGTTATCTGGTGTTTTCACCACTCCATAGTGCGTTTGATATGCAGAACCGAAGATATCCTGGTTTTCGTGTGGTTTCAAGCTGAGATATGCATTTTCTGGGATAAACTTGGTGGTTCTTCTGTGAGAAGTATGCAGAATCATCGAAATCGCTCTTTTGGAGCTATTTAAGGCGAGAATCTCGTTATCGGTTGTTTTCACTACTCCAGAGTGCGTTTGATATGCAGAACCGGGGATATCTTGGTTTTCGTGGGGTTTCAAGCTGAGATATGCATTTTCTGGGATAATCTTGGTGGTTCTTCGGTGAGAAGTATGCAGAATCATCGATATCGCTCTTTAGGAGCTATTTAATGCGGGGAACACATTATCTGGTGTTGTCACCACTCCACAGTGCGTTTGATATGCAGAACCGGAGATATCCTGGTTTTCGTGGGGCTTCAAGCTGAGACATGCATTTTCTGCGATAATCTTGGTGAGGCTGCTGTGAGAAGTATGCAGAATCTTCGAAATCGCTCTTTTGGAGCTATTTAATGCGAGAAACACGTTATCTGGTGTTCCCACCACTCTACAGTGCGTTTGATATGCAGAACTGGAGATATCTTGGTTTTCGAGGGGCTTCATGCTGAGATATGCATTTTCTGGGACAATCACAGTGGTTCTTCTGTGTGAAGTATACAGAATAATCGAAATGGCTCTTTTGGAGCTATTTAATGCGACAAACACGTTATCTGGTGTTTTCACCACTCCATAGTGCGTCTGATATGCAGAACCGCAGATATCTTGGTTTTCGTGGGGTTTCAAGCTGAGATATGCATTTTCTGTGATAATCTTGGTGGTTCTTCTGTGAAAAGTATGCAGAATCATCGAAATCGCTCTTTTGGAGCTATTTAAGGCGAGAAACTAGTTAACGGTTGTTTTCACCACTCCAGAGTGAGTTTGATATGCACAACCGGACATATCCTGGTTTTCGTGGGGTTTCAAGCTGAGATATGCATTTTCTAGGATAAACTTGGTGGTTCTTCTGTGAGAAGTATGCAGAATCTTCGAAATCGCTCTTTTGGAGCTATTTTTGGCGAGAAACACGTTATCTGGTGTTTTCTACACTCCACAGTGCGTTTGATATGCAGAAACGGAGATATCTTGGTTTTCGAGGGGCTTCAAACTGAGATATGCATTTTCTGGGATAATCTTGGTGGTTCTTCTGTGAGAAGTATGGAGAATCATCGAAATCGCTCTTTTGGAGCTATTTAAGGCGAGAAACACGTTATCTGATGTTTTCACCACTCCAGAGTGCGTTTGATATGCAGAACTGCAGATATCTTGGTTTTCGAGGGGCTTCAAGCTGAGATATGCATTTTCTGGGATAATCTTGGTGGTTCTTCTGTGAGAAGTATGGAGAATCATCGAAATCGCTCTTTTGGAGCTATTTAAGCCGAGAAACACGTTATATGTTGTTTTCACCACTCCAGAGTGCGTTTGATATGCAGAACCGGAGATATCCTGGTTTTCGTGGGGTTTCAAGCTGAGATATGCTTTTTCTGGGATAAACTATGTGGTTCTTCTGTGAGAAGTATGCAGAATCATCGAAATCGCTCTTTTGGAGCTATTTAATGCGAGACACTCGTTTTCTGGTGTTTTCACCACTCCACAGTGCGTTTGATATGCAGAACCGGAGATATCTTGGTTTTCGTGGGGCTTCAAGCTGAGATATGCATTTTCTGGGATAATCTTGGTGGTTCTTCGGTGAGAAGTATGCAGAATCATCGAAATCGCTCTTTAGGAGCTATTTAATGCGAGAAACGCGTTATCTGGTGTTTTCACCACTCCACAGTGCGTTTGATATGCAGAACCGGAGATATCTTGGTTTTCGTGGGGCTTCAAGCTGAGATATGCATTTTCTGCGATAATCTTGATGACGCTTCTGTGAGAAGTATGCAGAATCATCGAAATCGCTCTTTTGGAGCTATTTAAGGCGAGAAACACGTTATATGTTGTTTTCACCACTCCAGAGTGCGTTTGATATGCAGAACCGGAGATATCCTGGTTTTCGTGGGGTTTCAAGCTGAGATATGCTTTTTCTGGGATAAACTTGGTGGTTCTTCTGTGAGAAGTATGCAGAATCATCGAAATCGCTATTTTGGAGCTATTTTTGGCGAGAAACACGTTATCTGGTGTTTTCACCACTCCAGAGTGCGTTTGATATGCAGAACCGGAGATATCTTGGTTTTCGTGGGGCTTCAAGCTGAGATATGCAATTTCTGCGATAATCTTGGTGACGCTTCTGTGAGAAGTATGCAGAATCATCGAAATCGCTCCTTTGGAGATATTTAATGCGAGGAACACGTTATCTGGTGTTTTCACCACTCTACAGTGCGTTTGATATGCAGAACTGCAGATATCTTGGTTTTCGAGGGGCTTCAAGCTGAGATATGCATTTTCTGGGATAATCTTGGTGGTTCTTCTGTGAGAAGTATGGAGAATCATCGAAATCGCTCTTTTGGAGCTATTTAAGGCGAGAAACACGTTATATGTTGTTTTCACCACTCCAGAGTGCGTTTGATATGCAGAACCGGAGATATCCTGGTTTTCGTGGGGTTTCAAGCTGAGATATGCTTTTTCTGGGATAAACTTGGTGGTTCTTCTGTGAGAAGTATGCAGAATCATCGAAATCGCTATTTTGGAGCTATTTTTGGCGAGAAACACGTTATCTGGTGTTTTCACCACTCCACAGTGCGTTTGATATGCAGAACCGGAGATATCTTGGTTTTCGAGGGGCTTCAAACTGAGATATGCATTTTCTGGGATACTCTTGATGGTTCTTCTGTGAGGAGTATGCAGAATCATCGAAACCGCTCTTTTGGAGCTATTTTATGCGAGAAACTCGTTATCTGGTATTTTCACCACTCCAGAGTGCGTTTAATATGCAGAACCGGAGATATCTTGGTTTTCGTGGGGCTTCAAGCTGAGATATGCAATTTGGGCGATAATCTTGGTGACGCTTCTGTGAGAAGTATGCAGAATCATCGAAATCGCTCCAGTGGAGCTATTTAATGCGAGGAACACGTTATCTGGTGTTGTCACCACTCCACAGTGCGTTTGATATGCAGAACCGGAGATATCCTGGTTTTCGTGGGGTTTCAAGCTGAGATATGCATTTTCTGCGATAATCTTGGTGACGCTTCTGTGAGAAGTATGCAGAATCATCGAAATCGCTCTTTTGGAGCTATTTAATGCGAGGAACACGTTATCTGGTGTTGTCACCACTCCACAGTGCGTTTGATATGCAGAACCGAAGATATCCTGGTTTTCGTGTGGTTTCAAGCTGAGATATGCATTTTCTGGGATAAACTTGGTGCTTCTTCTGTGAGAAGTATGCAAAAGCATCGAAATCGCTCTTTTGGAGCTATTTAAGGCGAGAAACTCGTTATTGGTTGTTTTCACCACTCCACAGTGCGTTTGATATGCACAACCGGATATATCCTGGTTTTCGTGGGGTTTCAAGTTGAGATATGCATTTTCTAGGATAAACTTGGTGGTTCTTCTGAGAGAAGTATGCAGAATCATCGAAATCGCTCTTTTGGAGCTATTTAAGGCGAGAATCTCGTTATCGGTTGTATTCACCACTCCAGAGTGCGTTTGATATGCAGAACCGGGGATATCTTGGTTTTCGTGGGGTTTCAAGCTGAGATATGCATTTTCTGGGATAATCTTGGTGGTTCTTCGGTGAGAAGAATGCAGAATCATCGATATCGCTCTTTAGGAGCTATTTAATGCGAAGAACGCATTATCTGGTGTTGTCACCACTCCACAGTGCGTTTGATATGCAGAACCGGAGATATCCTGGTTTTCGTGGGGCTCCAAACTGAGACATGCATTTTCTGCGATAATCTTGGTGAGGCTGCTGTGAGAAGTATGCAGAATCCTCGAAATCGCTCTTTTGGAGCTATTTAATGCGAGAAACACGTTATCTGGTGTTTTCACCACTCTACAGTGCGTTTGATATGCAGAACTGGAGATATCCTGGTTTTCGTGTGGTTTCAAGCTGAGATATGCATTTTCTGGGACAATCACAGTGGTTCTTCTGTGTGAAGTATATAGAATAATCGAAATGGCTCTTTTGGAGCTATTTAATGCGACAAACACGTTATCTGGTGTTTTCACCACTCCATAGTGCGTTTGATATGCAGAACCGAAGATATCCTGGTTTTCGTGTGGTTTCAAGCTGAGATATGCATTTTCTGGGATAAACTTGGTGGTTCTTCTGTGAGAAGTATGCAGAATCATCGAAATCGCTCTTTTGGAGCTATTTAAGGCGAGAATCTCGTTATCGGTTGTTTTCACTACTCCAGAGTGCGTTTGATATGCAGAACCGGGGATATCTTGGTTTTCGTGGGGTTTCAAGCTGAGATATGCATTTTCTGGGATAATCTTGGTGGTTCTTCGGTGAGAAGTATGCAGAATCATCGATATCGCTCTTTAGGAGCTATTTAATGCGGGGAACACATTATCTGGTGTTGTCACCACTCCACAGTGCGTTTGATATGCAGAACCGGAGATATCCTGGTTTTCGTGGGGCTTCAAGCTGAGACATGCATTTTCTGCGATAATCTTGGTGAGGCTGCTGTGAGAAGTATGCAGAATCTTCGAAATCGCTCTTTTGGAGCTATTTAATGCGAGAAACACGTTATCTGGTGTTCCCACCACTCTACAGTGCGTTTGATATGCAGAACTGGAGATATCTTGGTTTTCGAGGGGCTTCATGCTGAGATATGCATTTTCTGGGACAATCACAGTGGTTCTTCTGTGTGAAGTATACAGAATAATCGAAATGGCTCTTTTGGAGCTATTTAATGCGACAAACACGTTATCTGGTGTTTTCACCACTCCATAGTGCGTCTGATATGCAGAACCGCAGATATCTTGGTTTTCGTGGGGTTTCAAGCTGAGATATGCATTTTCTGTGATAATCTTGGTGGTTCTTCTGTGAAAAGTATGCAGAATCATCGAAATCGCTCTTTTGGAGCTATTTAAGGCGAGAAACTAGTTAACGGTTGTTTTCACCACTCCAGAGTGAGTTTGATATGCACAACCGGACATATCCTGGTTTTCGTGGGGTTTCAAGCTGAGATATGCATTTTCTAGGATAAACTTGGTGGTTCTTCTGTGAGAAGTATGCAGAATCTTCGAAATCGCTCTTTTGGAGCTATTTTTGGCGAGAAACACGTTATCTGGTGTTTTCTACACTCCACAGTGCGTTTGATATGCAGAAACGGAGATATCTTGGTTTTCGAGGGGCTTCAAACTGAGATATGCATTTTCTGGGATAATCTTGGTGGTTCTTCTGTGAGAAGTATGGAGAATCATCGAAATCGCTCTTTTGGAGCTATTTAAGGCGAGAAACACGTTATCTGATGTTTTCACCACTCCAGAGTGCGTTTGATATGCAGAACCGGAGATATCCTGGTTTTCGTGGGGTTTCAAGCTGAGATATGCATTTTCTGGGATAAACTTGGTGGTTCTTCTGTTAGAAGTATGCAGAATCATCGAAATCGCTATTTTGGAGCTATTTAAGCCGAGAAACACGTTATATGTTGTTTTCACCACTCCAGAGTGCGTTTGATATGCAGAACCGGAGATATCCTGGTTTTCGTGGGGTTTCAAGCTGAGATATGCTTTTTCTGGGATAATCTTGGTGGTTCTTCTGTGAGAAGTATGCAGAATCATCGAAATCGCTCTTTTGGAGCTATTTAAGGCGAGAAACTAGTTAACGGTTGTTTTCACCACTCCAGAGTGAGTTTGATATGCACAACCGGACATATCCTGGTTTTCGTGGGGTTTCAAGCTGAGATATGCATTTTCTAGGATAAACTTGGTGGTTCTTCTGTGAGAAGTATGCAGAATCTTCGAAATCGCTCTTTTGGAGCTATTTTTGGCGAGAAACACGTTATCTGGTATTTTCACCACTCCAGAGTGCGTTTGATATGCAGAACCGGAGATATCTTGGTTTTCGTGGGGCTTCAAGCTGAGATATGCAATTTCTGCGATAATCTTGGTGACGCTTCTGTGAGAAGTATGCAGTATCATCGAAATCGCTCCTTTGGAGATATTTAATGCGAGGAACACGTTATCTGGTGTTTTCACCACTCTACAGTGCGTTTGATATGCAGAACTGCAGATATCTTGGTTTTCGAGGGGCTTCAAGCTGAGATATGCATTTTCTGGGATAATCTTGGTGGTTCTTCTGTGAGAAGTATGGAGAATCATCGAAATCGCTCTTTTGGAGCTATTTAAGCCGAGAAACACGTTATATGTTGTTTTCACCACTCCAGAGTGCGTTTGATATGCAGAACCGGAGATATCCTGGTTTTCGTGGGGTTTCAAGCTGAGATATGCTTTTTCTGGGATAAACTATGTGGTTCTTCTGTGAGAAGTATGCAGAATCATCGAAATCGCTCTTTTGGAGCTATTTAATGCGAGACACTCGTTTTCTGGTGTTTTCACCACTCCACAGTGCGTTTGATATGCAGAACCGGAGATATCTTGGTTTTCGTGGGGCTTCAAGCTGAGATATGCATTTTCTGCGATAATCTTGGTGACGCTTCTGTGAGAAATATGCAGAATCATCGAAATCGCTCTTTTGGAGCTATTTAAGGCGAGAAACTCGTTATTGGTTGTTTTCACCACTCCACAGTGCGTTTGATATGCAGAACCGGAGATATCCTGGTTTTCGTGGGGTTTCAAGCTGAGATATGCATTTTCTGGAATAAACTTGGTGGTTCTTCTGTGAGAAGTATGCAGAACCATCGAAATCGCTCTTTTGGAGCTATTTAATGCGAGGAACACGTTATCTGGTGTTGTCACCACTCCACAGTGCCTTTGATATGCAGAACCGGAGATATCTTGGTTTTCGTGGGGTTTCAAGCTGAGATATGCATTTTCTGCGATAATCTTGGTGACGCTTCTGTGAGAAGTATGCAGAATCATCGACATCGCTCTTTTGGAGCTATTTAATGCGAGGAACACGTTATCTGGTGTTGTCACCACTCCACAGTGCGTTTGATATGCAGAACCGGAGATATCCTGGTTTTCGTGGGGTTTCAAGCTGAGATATGCATTTTCTGGGATAAACTTGGTGGTTCTTCTGTTAGAAGTATGCAGAATCATCGAAATCGCTATTTTGGAGCTATTTTTGGCGAGAAACACGTTATCTGGTGTTTTCACCACTCCACAGTGCGTTTGATATGCAGAACCGGAGATATCCTGGTTTTCGTGGGGTTTCAAGCTGAGATATGCTTTTTCTGGGATAAACTTGGTGGTTCTTCTGTGAGAAGTATGCAGAATCATCGAAATCGCTATTTTGGAGCTATTTTTGGCGAGTAACACGTTATCTGGTGTTTTCACCACTCCACAGTGCGTTTGATATGCAGAACCGGAGATATCTTGGTTTTCGAGGGGCTTCAAACTGAGATATGCATTTTCTGGGATACTCTTGATGGTTCTTCTGTGAGGAGTATGCAGAATCATCGAAACCGCTCTTTTGGAGCTATTTTATGCGAGAAACTCGTTATCTGGTATTTTCACCACTCCAGAGTGCGTTTGATATGCAGAACCGGAGATATCTTGGTTTTCGTGGGGCTTCAAGCTGAGATATGCAATTTGGGCGATAATCTTGGTGACGCTTCTGTGAGAAGTATGCAGAATCATCGAAATCGCTCCTGTGGAGCTATTTAATGCGAGGAACACGTTATCTGGTGTTGTCACCACTCCACAGTGCGTTTGATATGCAGAACCGGAGATATCCTGGTTTTCGTGGGGTTTCAAGCTGAGATATGCATTTTCTGGGATAAACTTTGTGGTTCTTCTGTGAGAAGTATGCAGAATCATCGAAATCGCTCTTTTGGAGCTATTTAATGCGAGACACACGTTTTCTGGTGTTTTCACCACTCCACAGTGCGTTTGATATGCAGAACCGGAGATATCTTGGTTTTCGTGGGGCTTCAAGCTGAGATATGCATTTTCTGCGATAATCTTGGTGACGCTTCTGTGAGAAATTTGCAGAATCATCGAAATCGCTCTTTTGGAGCTATTTAATGCGTGGAACACGTTATCTGGTGTTGTCACCACTCCACAGTGCGTTTGATATGCACAACCGGATATATCCTGGTTTTCGTGGGGTTTCAAGTTGAGATATGCATTTTCTAGGATAAACTTGGTGGTTCTTCTGAGAGAAGTATGCAGAATCATCGAAATCGCTCTTTTGGAGCTATTTAAGGCGAGAATCTCGTTATCGGTTGTTTTCACCACTCCAGAGTGCGTTTGATATGCAGAACCGGGGATATCTTGGTTTTCGTGGGGTTTCAAGCTGAGATATGCATTTTCTGGGATAATCTTGGTGGTTCTTCGGTGAGAAGAATGCAGAATCATCGATATCGCTCTTTAGGAGCTATTTAATGCGAGGAACGCATTATCTGGTGTTGTCACCACTCCACAGTGCGTTTGATATGCAGAACCGGAGATATCCTGGTTTTCGTGGGGCTCCAAACTGAGACATGCATTTTCTGCGATAATCTTGGTGAGGCTGCTGTGAGAAGTATGCAGAATCCTCGAAATCGCTCTTTTGGAGCTATTTAATGCGAGAAACACGTTATCTGGTGTTTTCACCACTCTACAGTGCGTTTGATATGCAGAACTGGAGATATCCTGGTTTTCGTGTGGTTTCAAGCTGAGATATGCATTTTCTGGGACAATCACAGTGGTTCTTCTGTGTGAAGTATATAGAATAATCGAAATGGCTCTTTTGGAGCTATTTAATGCGACAAACACGTTATCTGGTGTTTTCACCACTCCATAGTGCGTTTGATATGCAGAACCGAAGATATCCTGGTTTTCGTGTGGTTTCAAGCTGAGATATGCATTTTCTGGGATAAACTTGGTGGTTCTTCTGTGAGAAGTATGCAGAATCATCGAAATCGCTCTTTTGGAGCTATTTAAGGCGAGAATCTCGTTATCGGTTGTTTTCACCACTCCAGAGTGCGTTTGATATGCAGAACCGGGGATATCTTGGTTTTCGTGGGGTTTCAAGGTGAGATATGCATTTTCTGGGATAATCTTGGTGGTTCTTCGGTGAGAAGTATGCAGAATCATCGATATCGCTCTTTAGGAGCTATTTAATGCGAGGAACACATTATCTGGTGTTGTCACCACTCCACAGTGCGTTTGATATGCAGAACCGGAGATATCCTGGTTTTCGTGGGGCTTCAAGCTGAGACATGCATTTTCTGCGATAATCTTGGTGAGGCTGCTGTGAGAAGTATGCAGAATCTTCGAAATCGCTCTTTTGGAGCTATTTAATGCGAGAAACACGTTATCTGGTGTTTTCACCACTCTACAGTGCGTTTGATATGCAGAAACGGAGATATCTTGGTTTTCGAGGGGCTTCAAACTGAGATATGCATTTTCTGGGATAATCTTGGTGGTTCTTCTGTGAGAAGTATGGAGAATCACCGAAATCGCTCTTTTGGAGCTATTTAAGGCGAGAAACACGTTATCTGATGTTTTCACCACTCCAGAGTGCGTTTGATATGCAGAACCGGAGATATCCTGGTTTTCGTGGGGTTTCAAGCTGAGATATGCATTTTCTGGGATAAACTTGGTGGTTCTTCTGTTAGAAGTATGCAGAATCATCGAAATCGCTATTTTGGAGCTATTTTTGGCGAGAAACACGTTATCTGGTGTTTTCACCACTCCACAGTGCGTTTGATATGCAGAACCGGAGACATCTTAGTTTTCGAGGGCCTTCAAACTGAGATATGCATTTTCTGGGATACTCTTGGTGGTTCTTCTGTGAGGAGTATGCAGAATCATCGAAACCGCTCTTTTGGAGCTATTTTATGCGAGAAACTCGTTATCTGGTATTTTCACCACTCCAGAGTGCGTTTGATATGCAGAACCGGAGATATCTTGGTTTTCGTGGGGCTTCAAGCTGAGATATGCAATTTCTGCGATAATCTTGGTGACGCTTCTGTGAGAAGTATGCAGAATCATCGAAATCGCTCCTTTGGAGATATTTAATGCGAGGAACACGTTATCTGGTGTTTTCACCACTCTACAGTGCGTTTGATATGCAGAACTGCAGATATCTTGGTTTTCGAGGGGCTTCAAGCTGAGATATGCATTTTCTGGGATAATCTTGGTGGTTCTTCTGTGAGAAGTATGGAGAATCATCGAAATCGCTCTTTTGGAGCTATTTAAGCCGAGAAACACGTTATATGTTGTTTTCACCACTCCAGAGTGCGTTTGATATGCAGAACCGGAGATATCCTGGTTTTCGTGGGGTTTCAAGCTGAGATATGCTTTTTCTGGGATAAACTTTGTGGTTCTTCTGTGAGAAGTATGCAGAATCATCGAAATCGCTCTTTTGGAGCTATTTAATGCGAGACACACGTTTTCTGGTGTTTTCACCACTCCACAGTGCGTTTGATATGCAGAACCGGAGATATCTTGGTTTTCGTGGGGCTTCAAGCTGAGATATGCATTTTCTGCGATAATCTTGGTGACGCTTCTGTGAGAAATATGCAGAATCATCGAAATCGCTCTTTTGGAGCTATTTAAGGCGAGAAACTCGTTATTGGTTTTTTTCACCACTCCACAGTGCGTTTGATATGCTGAACCGGAGATATCCTGGTTTTCGTGGGGTTTCAAGCTGAGATATGCATTTTCTGGAATAAACTTGGTGGTTCTTCTGTGAGAAGTATGCAGAACCATCGAAATCGCTCTTTTGGAGCTATTTAATGCGAGGAACACGTTATCTGGTGTTGTCACCACTCCACAGTGCCTTTGATATGCAGAACCGGAGATATCTTGGTTTTCGTGGGGTTTCAAGCTGAGATATGCATTTTCTGCGATAATCTTGGTGACGCTTCTGTGAGAAGTATGCAGAATCATCGACATCGCCCTTTTGGAGCTATTTAATGCGAGGAACACGTTATCTGGTGTTGTCACCACTCCACAGTGCGTTTGATATGCAGAACCGAAGATATCCTGGTTTTCGTGTGGTTTCAAGCTGAGATATGCATTTTCTGGGATAAACTTGGTGCTTCTTCTGTGAGAAGTATGCAAAAGCATCGAAATCGCTCTTTTGGAGCTATTTAAGGCGAGAAACTCGTTATTGGTTGTTTTCACCACTCCACAGTGCGTTTGATATGCACAACCGGACATATCCTGGTTTTCGTGGGGTTTCAAGTTGAGATATGCATTTTCTAGGATAAACTTGGTGGTTCTTCTGAGAGAAGTATGCAGAATCATCGAAATCGCTCTTTTGGAGCTATTTAAGGCGAGAATCTCGTTATCGGTTGTTTTCACCACTCCAGAGTGCGTTTGATATGCAGAACCGGGGATATCTTGGTTTTCGTGGGGTTTCAAGCTGAGATATGCATTTTCTGGGATAATCTTGGTGACGCTTCTGTGAGAAGTATGCAGAATCATCGAAATCGCTCTTTTGGAGCTATTTAATGCGAGGAACACGTTATCTGGTGTTGTCACCACTCCACAGTGCGTTTGATATGCAGAACCGAAGATATCCTGGTTTTCGTGTGGTTTCAAGCTGAGATATGCATTTTCTGGGATAAACTTGGTGCTTCTTCTGTGAGAAGTATGCAAAAGCATCGAAATCGCTCTTTTGGAGCTATTTAAGGCGAGAAACTCGTTATTGGTTGTTTTCACCACTCCACAGTGCGTTTGATATGCACAACCGGACATATCCTGGTTTTCGTGGGGTTTCAAGCTGAGATATGCATTTTCTAGGATAAACTTGGTGGTTCTTCTGTGAGAAGTATGCAGAATCTTCGAAATCGCTCTTTTGGAGCTATTTTTGGCGAGAAACACGTTATCTGGTGTTTTCTACACTCCACAGTGCGTTTGATATGCAGAAACGGAGATATCTTGGTTTTCGAGGGGCTTCAAACTGAGATATGCATTTTCTGGGATAATCTTGGTGGTTCTTCTGTGAGAAGTATGGAGAATCATCGAAATCGCTCTTTTGGAGCTATTTAAGGCGAGAAACACGTTATCTGGTGTTTTCACCACTCCACAGTGCGTTTGATATGCAGAACCGGAGACATCTTAGTTTTCGAGGGCCTTCAAACTGAGATATGCATTTTCTGGGATACTCTTGGTGGTTCTTCTGTGAGGAGTATGCAGAATCATCGAAACCGCTCTTTTGGAGCTATTTTATGCGAGAAACTCGTTATCTGGTATTTTCACCACTCCAGAGTGCGTTTGATATGCAGAACCGGAGATATCTTGGTTTTCGTGGGGCTTCAAGCTGAGATATGCAATTTCTGCGATAATCTTGGTGACGCTTCTGTGAGAAGTATGCAGAATCATCGAAATCGCTCCTTTGGAGATATTTAATGCGAGGAACACGTTATCTGGTGTTTTCACCACTCTACAGTGCGTTTGATATGCAGAACTGCAGATATCTTGGTTTTCGAGGGGCTTCAAGCTGAGATATGCATTTTCTGGGATAATCTTGGTGGTTCTTCTGTGAGAAGTATGGAGATTCATCGAAATCGCTCTTTTGGAGCTATTTAAGCCGAGAAACACGTTATATGTTGTTTTCACCACTCCAGAGTGCGTTTGATATGCAGAACCGGAGATATCCTGGTTTTCGTGGGGTTTCAAGCTGAGATATGCTTTTTCTGGGATAAACTTTGTGGTTCTTCTGTGAGAAGTATGCAGAATCATCGAAATCGCTCTTTTGGAGCTATTTAATGCGAGACACACGTTTTCTGGTGTTTTCACCACTCCACAGTGCGTTTGATATGCAGAACCGGAGATATCTTGGTTTTCGTGGGGCTTCAAGCTGAGATATGCATTTTCTGCGATAATCTTGGTGACGCTTCTGTGAGAAATATGCAGAATCATCGAAATCGCTCTTTTGGAGCTATTTAAGGCGAGAAACTCGTTATTGGTTTTTTTCACCACTCCACAGTGCGTTTGATATGCTGAACCGGAGATATCCTGGTTTTCGTGGGGTTTCAAGCTGAGATATGCATTTTCTGGAATAAACTTGGTGGTTCTTCTGTGAGAAGTATGCAGAACCATCGAAATCGCTCTTTTGGAGCTATTTAATGCGAGGAACACGTTATCTGGTGTTGTCACCACTCCACAGTGCCTTTGATATGCAGAACCGGAGATATCTTGGTTTTCGTGGGGTTTCAAGCTGAGATATGCATTTTCTGCGATAATCTTGGTGACGCTTCTGTGAGAAGTATGCAGAATCATCGACATCGCTCTTTTGGAGCTATTTAATGCGAGGAACACGTTATCTGGTGTTGTCACCACTCCACAGTGCGTTTGATATGCAGAACCGAAGATATCCTGGTTTTCGTGTGGTTTCAAGCTGAGATATGCATTTTCTGGGATAAACTTGGTGCTTCTTCTGTGAGAAGTATGCAAAAGCATCGAAATCGCTCTTTTGGAGCTATTTAAGGCGAGAAACTCGTTATTGGTTGTTTTCACCACTCCACAGTGCGTTTGATATGCACAACCGGACATATCCTGGTTTTCGTGGGGTTTCAAGTTGAGATATGCATTTTCTAGGATAAACTTGGTGGTTCTTCTGAGAGAAGTATGCAGAATCATCGAAATCGCTCTTTTGGAGCTATTTAAGGCGAGAATCTCGTTATCGGTTGTTTTCACCACTCCAGAGTGCGTTTGATATGCAGAACCGGGGATATCTTGGTTTTCGTGGGGTTTCAAGCTGAGATATGCATTTTCTGGGATAATCTTGGTGACGCTTCTGTGAGAAGTATGCAGAATCATCGAAATCGCTCTTTTGGAGCTATTTAATGCGAGGAACACGTTATCTGGTGTTGTCACCACTCCACAGTGCGTTTGATATGCAGAACCGAAGATATCCTGGTTTTCGTGTGGTTTCAAGCTGAGATATGCATTTTCTGGGATAAACTTGGTGCTTCTTCTGTGAGAAGTATGCAAAAGCATCGAAATCGCTCTTTTGGAGCTATTTAAGGCGAGAAACTCGTTATTGGTTGTTTTCACCACTCCACAGTGCGTTTGATATGCACAACCGGACATATCCTGGTTTTCGTGGGGTTTCAAGCTGAGATATGCATTTTCTAGGATAAACTTGGTGGTTCTTCTGTGAGAAGTATGCAGAATCTTCGAAATCGCTCTTTTGGAGCTATTTTTGGCGAGAAACACGTTATCTGGTGTTTTCTACACTCCACAGTGCGTTTGATATGCAGAAACGGAGATATCTTGGTTTTCGAGGGCCTTCAAACTGAGATATGCATTTTCTGGGATAAGCTTGGTGGTTCTTCTGTGAGAAGTATGGAGAATCATCGAAATCGCTCTTTTGGAGCTATTTAAGGCGAGAAACACGTTATCTGATGTTTTCACCACTCCAGAGTGCGTTTGATATGCAGAACCGGAGATATCCTGGTTTTCGTGGGGTTTCAAGCTGAGATATGCATTTTCTGGGATAAACTTGGTGGTTCTTCTGTTAGAAGTATGCAGAATCATCGAAATCGCTATTTTGGAGCTATTTTTGGCGAGAAACACGTTATCTGGTGTTTTCACCACTCCACAGTGCGTTTGATATGCAGAACCGGAGACATCTTAGTTTTCGAGGGCCTTCAAACTGAGATATGCATTTTCTGGGATACTCTTGGTGGTTCTTCTGTGAGGAGTATGCAGAATCATCGAAACCGCTCTTTTGGAGCTATTTTATGCGAGAAACTCGTTATCTGGTATTTTCACCACTCCAGAGTGCGTTTGATATGCAGAACCGGAGATATCTTGGTTTTCGTGGGGCTTCAAGCTGAGATATGCAATTTCTGCGATAATCTTGGTGACGCTTCTGTGAGAAGTATGCAGAATCATCGAAATCGCTCCTTTGGAGATATTTAATGCGAGGAACACGTTATCTGGTGTTTTCACCACTCTACAGTGCGTTTGATATGCAGAACTGCAGATATCTTGGTTTTCGAGGGGCTTCAAGCTGAGATATGCATTTTCTGGGATAATCTTGGTGGTTCTTCTGTGAGAAGTATGGAGAATCATCGAAATCGCTCTTTTGGAGCTATTTAAGCCGAGAAACACGTTATATGTTGTTTTCACCACTCCAGAGTGCGTTTGATATGCAGAACCGGAGATATCCTGGTTTTCGTGGGGTTTCAAGCTGAGATATGCTTTTTCTGGGATAAACTTTGTGGTTCTTCTGTGAGAAGTATGCAGAATCATCGAAATCGCTCTTTTGGAGCTATTTAATGCGAGACACACGTTTTCTGGTGTTTTCACCACTCCACAGTGCGTTTGATATGCAGAACCGGAGATATCTTGGTTTTCGTGGGGCTTCAAGCTGAGATATGCATTTTCTGCGATAATCTTGGTGACGCTTCTGTGAGAAATATGCAGAATCATCGAAATCGCTCTTTTGGAGCTATTTAAGGCGAGAAACTCGTTATTGGTTGTTTTCACCACTCCACAGTGCGTTTGATATGCAGAACCGGAGATATCCTGGTTTTCGTGGGGTTTCAAGCTGAGATATGCATTTTCTGGAATAAACTTGGTGGTTCTTCTGTGAGAAGTATGCAGAACCATCGAAATCGCTCTTTTGGAGCTATTTAATGCGAGGAACACGTTATCTGGTGTTGTCACCACTCCACAGTGCCTTTGATATGCAGAACCGGAGATATCTTGGTTTTCGTGGGGTTTCAAGCTGAGATATGCATTTTCTGCGATAATCTTGGTGACGCTTCTGTGAGAAGTATGCAGAATCATCGACATCGCTCTTTTGGAGCTATTTAATGCGAGGAACACGTTATCTGGTGTTGTCACCACTCCACAGTGCGTTTGATATGCAGAACCGAAGATATCCTGGTTTTCGTGTGGTTTCAAGCTGAGATATGCATTTTCTGGGATAAACTTGGTGCTTCTTCTGTGAGAAGTATGCAAAAGCATCGAAATCGCTCTTTTGGAGCTATTTAAGGCGAGAAACTCGTTATTGGTTGTTTTCACCACTCCACAGTGCGTTTGATATGCACAACCGGACATATCCTGGTTTTCGTGGGGTTTCAAGCTGAGATATGCATTTTCTAGGATAAACTTGGTGGTTCTTCTGTGAGAAGTATGCAGAATCTTCGAAATCGCTCTTTTGGAGCTATTTTTGGCGAGAAACACGTTATCTGGTGTTTTCTACACTCCACAGTGCGTTTGATATGCAGAAACGGAGATATCTTGGTTTTCGAGGGCCTTCAAACTGAGATATGCATTTTCTGGGATAAGCTTGGTGGTTCTTCTGTGAGAAGTATGGAGAATCATCGAAATCGCTCTTTTGGAGCTATTTAAGGCGAGAAACACGTTATCTGATGTTTTCACCACTCCAGAGTGCGTTTGATATGCAGAACCGGAGATATCCTGGTTTTCGTGGGGTTTCAAGCTGAGATATGCATTTTCTGGGATAAACTTGGTGGTTCTTCTGTTAGAAGTATGCAGAATCATCGAAATCGCTATTTTGGAGCTATTTTTGGCGAGAAACACGTTATCTGGTGTTTTCACCACTCCACAGTGCGTTTGATATGCAGAACCGGAGACATCTTAGTTTTCGAGGGCCTTCAAACTGAGATATGCATTTTCTGGGATACTCTTGGTGGTTCTTCTGTGAGGAGTATGCAGAATCATCGAAACCGCTCTTTTGGAGCTATTTTATGCGAGAAACTCGTTATCTGGTATTTTCACCACTCCAGAGTGCGTTTGATATGCAGAACCGGAGATATCTTGGTTTTCGTGGGGCTTCAAGCTGAGATATGCAATTTCTGCGATAATCTTGGTGACGCTTCTGTGAGAAGTATGCAGAATCATCGAAATCGCTCCTTTGGAGATATTTAATGCGAGGAACACGTTATCTGGTGTTTTCACCACTCTACAGTGCGTTTGATATGCAGAACTGCAGATATCTTGGTTTTCGAGGGGCTTCAAGCTGAGATATGCATTTTCTGGGATAATCTTGGTGGTTCTTCTGTGAGAAGTATGGAGAATCATCGAAATCGCTCTTTTGGAGCTATTTAAGCCGAGAAACACGTTATATGTTGTTTTCACCACTCCAGAGTGCGTTTGATATGCAGAACCGGAGATATCCTGGTTTTCGTGGGGTTTCAAGCTGAGATATGCTTTTTCTGGGATAAACTTTGTGGTTCTTCTGTGAGAAGTATGCAGAATCATCGAAATCGCTCTTTTGGAGCTATTTAATGCGAGACACACGTTTTCTGGTGTTTTCACCACTCCACAGTGCGTTTGATATGCAGAACCGGAGATATCTTGGTTTTCGTGGGGCTTCAAGCTGAGATATGCATTTTCTGCGATAATCTTGGTGACGCTTCTGTGAGAAATATGCAGAATCATCGAAATCGCTCTTTTGGAGCTATTTAAGGCGAGAAACTCGTTATTGGTTGTTTTCACCACTCCACAGTGCGTTTGATATGCAGAACCGGAGATATCCTGGTTTTCGTGGGGTTTCAAGCTGAGATATGCATTTTCTGGAATAAACTTGGTGGTTCTTCTGTGAGAAGTATGCAGAACCATCGAAATCGCTCTTTTGGAGCTATTTAATGCGAGGAACACGTTATCTGGTGTTGTCACCACTCCACAGTGCCTTTGATATGCAGAACCGGAGATATCTTGGTTTTCGTGGGGTTTCAAGCTGAGATATGCATTTTCTGCGATAATCTTGGTGACGCTTCTGTGAGAAGTATGCAGAATCATCGACATCGCTCTTTTGGAGCTATTTAATGCGAGGAACACGTTATCTGGTGTTGTCACCACTCCACAGTGCGTTTGATATGCAGAACCGAAGATATCCTGGTTTTCGTGGGGTTTCAAGTTGAGATATGCATTTTCTAGGATAAACTTGGTGGTTCTTCTGAGAGAAGTATGCAGAATCATCGAAATCGCTCTTTTGGAGCTATTTAAGGCGAGAATCTCGTTATCGGTTGTTTTCACCACTCCAGAGTGCGTTTGATATGCAGAACCGGGGATATCTTGGTTTTCGTGGGGTTTCAAGCTGAGATATGCATTTTCTGGGATAATCTTGGTGACGCTTCTGTGAGAAGTATGCAGAATCATCGAAATCGCTCTTTTGGAGCTATTTAATGCGAGGAACACGTTATCTGGTGTTGTCACCACTCCACAGTGCGTTTGATATGCAGAACCGAAGATATCCTGGTTTTCGTGTGGTTTCAAGCTGAGATATGCATTTTCTGGGATAAACTTGGTGCTTCTTCTGTGAGAAGTATGCAAAAGCATCGAAATCGCTCTTTTGGAGCTATTTAAGGCGAGAAACTCGTTATTGGTTGTTTTCACCACTCCACAGTGCGTTTGATATGCACAACCGGACATATCCTGGTTTTCGTGGGGTTTCAAGTTGAGATATGCATTTTCTAGGATAAACTTGGTGGTTCTTCTGAGAGAAGTATGCAGAATCATCGAAATCGCTCTTTTGGAGCTATTTAAGGCGAGAATCTCGTTATCGGTTGTTTTCACCACTCCAGAGTGCGTTTGATATGCAGAACCGGGGATATCTTGGTTTTCGTGGGGTTTCAAGCTGAGATATGCATTTTCTGGGATAATCTTGGTGACGCTTCTGTGAGAAGTATGCAGAATCATCGAAATCGCTCTTTTGGAGCTATTTAATGCGAGGAACACGTTATCTGGTGTTGTCACCACTCCACAGTGCGTTTGATATGCAGAACCGAAGATATCCTGGTTTTCGTGTGGTTTCAAGCTGAGATATGCATTTTCTGGGATAAACTTGGTGCTTCTTCTGTGAGAAGTATGCAAAAGCATCGAAATCGCTCTTTTGGAGCTATTTAAGGCGAGAAACTCGTTATTGGTTGTTTTCACCACTCCACAGTGCGTTTGATATGCACAACCGGACATATCCTGGTTTTCGTGGGGTTTCAAGCTGAGATATGCATTTTCTAGGATAAACTTGGTGGTTCTTCTGTGAGAAGTATGCAGAATCTTCGAAATCGCTCTTTTGGAGCTATTTTTGGCGAGAAACACGTTATCTGGTGTTTTCTACACTCCACAGTGCGTTTGATATGCAGAAACGGAGATATCTTGGTTTTCGAGGGGCTTCAAACTGAGATATGCATTTTCTGGGATAATCTTGGTGGTTCTTCTGTGAGAAGTATGGAGAATCATCGAAATCGCTCTTTTGGAGCTATTTAAGGCGAGAAACACGTTATCTGGTGTTTTCACCACTCCACAGTGCGTTTGATATGCAGAACCGGAGACATCTTAGTTTTCGAGGGCCTTCAAACTGAGATATGCATTTTCTGGGATACTCTTGGTGGTTCTTCTGTGAGGAGTATGCAGAATCATCGAAACCGCTCTTTTGGAGCTATTTTATGCGAGAAACTCGTTATCTGGTATTTTCACCACTCCAGAGTGCGTTTGATATGCAGAACCGGAGATATCTTGGTTTTCGTGGGGCTTCAAGCTGAGATATGCAATTTCTGCGATAATCTTGGTGACGCTTCTGTGAGAAGTATGCAGAATCATCGAAATCGCTCCTTTGGAGATATTTAATGCGAGGAACACGTTATCTGGTGTTTTCACCACTCTACAGTGCGTTTGATATGCAGAACTGCAGATATCTTGGTTTTCGAGGGGCTTCAAGCTGAGATATGCATTTTCTGGGATAATCTTGGTGGTTCTTCTGTGAGAAGTATGGAGATTCATCGAAATCGCTCTTTTGGAGCTATTTAAGCCGAGAAACACGTTATATGTTGTTTTCACCACTCCAGAGTGCGTTTGATATGCAGAACCGGAGATATCCTGGTTTTCGTGGGGTTTCAAGCTGAGATATGCTTTTTCTGGGATAAACTTTGTGGTTCTTCTGTGAGAAGTATGCAGAATCATCGAAATCGCTCTTTTGGAGCTATTTAATGCGAGACACACGTTTTCTGGTGTTTTCACCACTCCACAGTGCGTTTGATATGCAGAACCGGAGATATCTTGGTTTTCGTGGGGCTTCAAGCTGAGATATGCATTTTCTGCGATAATCTTGGTGACGCTTCTGTGAGAAATATGCAGAATCATCGAAATCGCTCTTTTGGAGCTATTTAAGGCGAGAAACTCGTTATTGGTTTTTTTCACCACTCCACAGTGCGTTTGATATGCTGAACCGGAGATATCCTGGTTTTCGTGGGGTTTCAAGCTGAGATATGCATTTTCTGGAATAAACTTGGTGGTTCTTCTGTGAGAAGTATGCAGAACCATCGAAATCGCTCTTTTGGAGCTATTTAATGCGAGGAACACGTTATCTGGTGTTGTCACCACTCCACAGTGCCTTTGATATGCAGAACCGGAGATATCTTGGTTTTCGTGGGGTTTCAAGCTGAGATATGCATTTTCTGCGATAATCTTGGTGACGCTTCTGTGAGAAGTATGCAGAATCATCGACATCGCTCTTTTGGAGCTATTTAATGCGAGGAACACGTTATCTGGTGTTGTCACCACTCCACAGTGCGTTTGATATGCAGAACCGAAGATATCCTGGTTTTCGTGTGGTTTCAAGCTGAGATATGCATTTTCTGGGATAAACTTGGTGCTTCTTCTGTGAGAAGTATGCAAAAGCATCGAAATCGCTCTTTTGGAGCTATTTAAGGCGAGAAACTCGTTATTGGTTGTTTTCACCACTCCACAGTGCGTTTGATATGCACAACCGGACATATCCTGGTTTTCGTGGGGTTTCAAGTTGAGATATGCATTTTCTAGGATAAACTTGGTGGTTCTTCTGAGAGAAGTATGCAGAATCATCGAAATCGCTCTTTTGGAGCTATTTAAGGCGAGAATCTCGTTATCGGTTGTTTTCACCACTCCAGAGTGCGTTTGATATGCAGAACCGGGGATATCTTGGTTTTCGTGGGGTTTCAAGCTGAGATATGCATTTTCTGGGATAATCTTGGTGACGCTTCTGTGAGAAGTATGCAGAATCATCGAAATCGCTCTTTTGGAGCTATTTAATGCGAGGAACACGTTATCTGGTGTTGTCACCACTCCACAGTGCGTTTGATATGCAGAACCGAAGATATCCTGGTTTTCGTGTGGTTTCAAGCTGAGATATGCATTTTCTGGGATAAACTTGGTGCTTCTTCTGTGAGAAGTATGCAAAAGCATCGAAATCGCTCTTTTGGAGCTATTTAAGGCGAGAAACTCGTTATTGGTTGTTTTCACCACTCCACAGTGCGTTTGATATGCACAACCGGACATATCCTGGTTTTCGTGGGGTTTCAAGCTGAGATATGCATTTTCTAGGATAAACTTGGTGGTTCTTCTGTGAGAAGTATGCAGAATCTTCGAAATCGCTCTTTTGGAGCTATTTTTGGCGAGAAACACGTTATCTGGTGTTTTCTACACTCCACAGTGCGTTTGATATGCAGAAACGGAGATATCTTGGTTTTCGAGGGCCTTCAAACTGAGATATGCATTTTCTGGGATAAGCTTGGTGGTTCTTCTGTGAGAAGTATGGAGAATCATCGAAATCGCTCTTTTGGAGCTATTTAAGGCGAGAAACACGTTATCTGATGTTTTCACCACTCCAGAGTGCGTTTGATATGCAGAACCGGAGATATCCTGGTTTTCGTGGGGTTTCAAGCTGAGATATGCATTTTCTGGGATAAACTTGGTGGTTCTTCTGTTAGAAGTATGCAGAATCATCGAAATCGCTATTTTGGAGCTATTTTTGGCGAGAAACACGTTATCTGGTGTTTTCACCACTCCACAGTGCGTTTGATATGCAGAACCGGAGACATCTTAGTTTTCGAGGGCCTTCAAACTGAGATATGCATTTTCTGGGATACTCTTGGTGGTTCTTCTGTGAGGAGTATGCAGAATCATCGAAACCGCTCTTTTGGAGCTATTTTATGCGAGAAACTCGTTATCTGGTATTTTCACCACTCCAGAGTGCGTTTGATATGCAGAACCGGAGATATCTTGGTTTTCGTGGGGCTTCAAGCTGAGATATGCAATTTCTGCGATAATCTTGGTGACGCTTCTGTGAGAAGTATGCAGAATCATCGAAATCGCTCCTTTGGAGATATTTAATGCGAGGAACACGTTATCTGGTGTTTTCACCACTCTACAGTGCGTTTGATATGCAGAACTGCAGATATCTTGGTTTTCGAGGGGCTTCAAGCTGAGATATGCATTTTCTGGGATAATCTTGGTGGTTCTTCTGTGAGAAGTATGGAGAATCATCGAAATCGCTCTTTTGGAGCTATTTAAGCCGAGAAACACGTTATATGTTGTTTTCACCACTCCAGAGTGCGTTTGATATGCAGAACCGGAGATATCCTGGTTTTCGTGGGGTTTCAAGCTGAGATATGCTTTTTCTGGGATAAACTTTGTGGTTCTTCTGTGAGAAGTATGCAGAATCATCGAAATCGCTCTTTTGGAGCTATTTAATGCGAGACACACGTTTTCTGGTGTTTTCACCACTCCACAGTGCGTTTGATATGCAGAACCGGAGATATCTTGGTTTTCGTGGGGCTTCAAGCTGAGATATGCATTTTCTGCGATAATCTTGGTGACGCTTCTGTGAGAAATATGCAGAATCATCGAAATCGCTCTTTTGGAGCTATTTAAGGCGAGAAACTCGTTATTGGTTGTTTTCACCACTCCACAGTGCGTTTGATATGCAGAACCGGAGATATCCTGGTTTTCGTGGGGTTTCAAGCTGAGATATGCATTTTCTGGAATAAACTTGGTGGTTCTTCTGTGAGAAGTATGCAGAACCATCGAAATCGCTCTTTTGGAGCTATTTAATGCGAGGAACACGTTATCTGGTGTTGTCACCACTCCACAGTGCCTTTGATATGCAGAACCGGAGATATCTTGGTTTTCGTGGGGTTTCAAGCTGAGATATGCATTTTCTGCGATAATCTTGGTGACGCTTCTGTGAGAAGTATGCAGAATCATCGACATCGCTCTTTTGGAGCTATTTAATGCGAGGAACACGTTATCTGGTGTTGTCACCACTCCACAGTGCGTTTGATATGCAGAACCGAAGATATCCTGGTTTTCGTGGGGTTTCAAGTTGAGATATGCATTTTCTAGGATAAACTTGGTGGTTCTTCTGAGAGAAGTATGCAGAATCATCGAAATCGCTCTTTTGGAGCTATTTAAGGCGAGAATCTCGTTATCGGTTGTTTTCACCACTCCAGAGTGCGTTTGATATGCAGAACCGGGGATATCTTGGTTTTCGTGGGGTTTCAAGCTGAGATATGCATTTTCTGGGATAATCTTGGTGACGCTTCTGTGAGAAGTATGCAGAATCATCGAAATCGCTCTTTTGGAGCTATTTAATGCGAGGAACACGTTATCTGGTGTTGTCACCACTCCACAGTGCGTTTGATATGCAGAACCGAAGATATCCTGGTTTTCGTGTGGTTTCAAGCTGAGATATGCATTTTCTGGGATAAACTTGGTGCTTCTTCTGTGAGAAGTATGCAAAAGCATCGAAATCGCTCTTTTGGAGCTATTTAAGGCGAGAAACTCGTTATTGGTTGTTTTCACCACTCCACAGTGCGTTTGATATGCACAACCGGACATATCCTGGTTTTCGTGGGGTTTCAAGCTGAGATATGCATTTTCTAGGATAAACTTGGTGGTTCTTCTGTGAGAAGTATGCAGAATCTTCGAAATCGCTCTTTTGGAGCTATTTTTGGCGAGAAACACGTTATCTGGTGTTTTCTACACTCCACAGTGCGTTTGATATGCAGAAACGGAGATATCTTGGTTTTCGAGGGCCTTCAAACTGAGATATGCATTTTCTGGGATAAGCTTGGTGGTTCTTCTGTGAGAAGTATGGAGAATCATCGAAATCGCTCTTTTGGAGCTATTTAAGGCGAGAAACACGTTATCTGATGTTTTCACCACTCCAGAGTGCGTTTGATATGCAGAACCGGAGATATCCTGGTTTTCGTGGGGTTTCAAGCTGAGATATGCATTTTCTGGGATAAACTTGGTGGTTCTTCTGTTAGAAGTATGCAGAATCATCGAAATCGCTATTTTGGAGCTATTTTTGGCGAGAAACACGTTATCTGGTGTTTTCACCACTCCACAGTGCGTTTGATATGCAGAACCGGAGACATCTTAGTTTTCGAGGGCCTTCAAACTGAGATATGCATTTTCTGGGATACTCTTGGTGGTTCTTCTGTGAGGAGCATGCAGAATCATCGAAACCGCTCTTTTGGAGCTATTTTATGCGAGAAACTCGTTATCTGGTATTTTCACCACTCCAGAGTGCGTTTGATATGCAGAACCGGAGATATCTTGGTTTTCGTGGGGCTTCAAGCTGAGATATGCAATTTCTGCGATAATCTTGGTGACGCTTCTGTGAGAAGTATGCAGAATCATCGAAATCGCTCCTTTGGAGATATTTAATGCGAGGAACACGTTATCTGGTGTTTTCACCACTCTACAGTGCGTTTGATATGCAGAACTGCAGATATCTTGGTTTTCGAGGGGCTTCAAGCTGAGATATGCATTTTCTGGGATAATCTTGGTGGTTCTTCTGTGAGAAGTATGGAGAATCATCGAAATCGCTCTTTTGGAGCTATTTAAGCCGAGAAACACGTTATATGTTGTTTTCACCACTCCAGAGTGCGTTTGATATGCAGAACCGGAGATATCCTGGTTTTCGTGGGGTTTCAAGCTGAGATATGCTTTTTCTGGGATAAACTTTGTGGTTCTTCTGTGAGAAGTATGCAGAATCATCGAAATCGCTCTTTTGGAGCTATTTAATGCGAGACACACGTTTTCTGGTGTTTTCACCACTCCACAGTGCGTTTGATATGCAGAACCGGAGATATCTTGGTTTTCGTGGGGCTTCAAGCTGAGATATGCATTTTCTGCGATAATCTTGGTGACGCTTCTGTGAGAAATATGCAGAATCATCGAAATCGCTCTTTTGGAGCTATTTAAGGCGAGAAACTCGTTATTGGTTGTTTTCACCACTCCACAGTGCGTTTGATATGCAGAACCGGAGATATCCTGGTTTTCGTGGGGTTTCAAGCTGAGATATGCATTTTCTGGAATAAACTTGGTGGTTCTTCTGTGAGAAGTATGCAGAACCATCGAAATCGCTCTTTTGGAGCTATTTAATGCGAGGAACACGTTATCTGGTGTTGTCACCACTCCACAGTGCCTTTGATATGCAGAACCGGAGATATCTTGGTTTTCGTGGGGTTTCAAGCTGAGATATGCATTTTCTGCGATAATCTTGGTGACGCTTCTGTGAGAAGTATGCAGAATCATCGACATCGCTCTTTTGGAGCTATTTAATGCGAGGAACACGTTATCTGGTGTTGTCACCACTCCACAGTGCGTTTGATATGCAGAACCGAAGATATCCTGGTTTTCGTGGGGTTTCAAGTTGAGATATGCATTTTCTAGGATAAACTTGGTGGTTCTTCTGAGAGAAGTATGCAGAATCATCGAAATCGCTCTTTTGGAGCTATTTAAGGCGAGAATCTCGTTATCGGTTGTTTTCACCACTCCAGAGTGCGTTTGATATGCAGAACCGGGGATATCTTGGTTTTCGTGGGGTTTCAAGCTGAGATATGCATTTTCTGGGATAATCTTGGTGACGCTTCTGTGAGAAGTATGCAGAATCATCGAAATCGCTCTTTTGGAGCTATTTAATGCGAGGAACACGTTATCTGGTGTTGTCACCACTCCACAGTGCGTTTGATATGCAGAACCGAAGATATCCTGGTTTTCGTGTGGTTTCAAGCTGAGATATGCATTTTCTGGGATAAACTTGGTGCTTCTTCTGTGAGAAGTATGCAAAAGCATCGAAATCGCTCTTTTGGAGCTATTTAAGGCGAGAAACTCGTTATTGGTTGTTTTCACCACTCCACAGTGCGTTTGATATGCACAACCGGACATATCCTGGTTTTCGTGGGGTTTCAAGTTGAGATATGCATTTTCTAGGATAAACTTGGTGGTTCTTCTGAGAGAAGTATGCAGAATCATCGAAATCGCTCTTTTGGAGCTATTTAAGGCGAGAATCTCGTTATCGGTTCTTTTCACCACTCCAGAGTGCGTTTGATATGCAGAACCGGGGATATCTTGGTTTTCGTGGGGTTTCAAGCTGAGATATGCATTTTCTGTGATAATCTTGGTGGTTCTTCTGTGAAAAGTATGCAGAATCATCGAAATCGCTCTTTTGGAGCTATTTAAGGCGAGAAACTAGTTAACGGTTGTTTTCACCACTCCAGAGTGAGTTTGATATGCAGAACCGAAGATATCCTGGTTTTCGTGTGGTTTCAAGCTGAGATATGCATTTTCTGGGATAAACTTGGTGCTTCTTCTGTGAGAAGTATGCAAAAGCATCGAAATCGCTCTTTTGGAGCTATTTAAGGCGAGAAACTCGTTATTGGTTGTTTTCTACACTCCACAGTGCGTTTGATATGCAGAAACGGAGATATCTTGGTTTTCGAGGGGCTTCAAACTGAGATATGCATTTTCTGGGATAATCTTGGTGGTTCTTCTGTGAGAAGTATGGAGAATCATCGAAATCGCTCTGTTGGAGCTATTTAAGGCGAGAAACACGTTATCTGATGTTTTCACCACTCCAGAGTGCGTTTGATATGCAGAACCGGAGATATCCTGGTTTTCGTGGGGTTTCAAGCTGAGATATGCATTTTCTGGGATAAACTTGGTGGTTCTTCTGTGAGAAGCATGCAGAATCATCGAAATCGCTCTTTTGGAGCTATTTTTGGCGAGAAACACGTTATCTGGTGTTTTCACCACTCCACAGTGCGTTTGATATGCAGAACCGGAGATATCTTGGTTTTCGAGGGGCTTCAAACTGAGATATGCATTTTCTGGGATAATCTTGGTGGTTCTTCTGTGAGAAGTATGGAGAATCATCGAAATCGCTCTTTTGGAGCTATTTAAGGCGAGAAACACGTTATATGTTGTTTTCACCACTCCAGAGTGCGTTTGATATGCAGAACCGGAGATATCTTAGTTTTCGAGGGCCTTCAAACTGAGATATGCATTTTCTGGGATACTCTTGGTGGTTCTTCTGTGAGGAGTATGCAGAATCATCGAAACCGCTCTTTTGGAGCTATTTTATGCGAGAAACTCGTTATCTGGTATTTTCACCACTCCAGAGTGCGTTTGATATGCAGAACCGGAGATATCTTGGTTATCGTGGGGCTTCAAGCTGAGATATGCAATTTCTGCGATAATCTTGGTGACGCTTCTGTGAGAAGTATGCAGAATCATCGAAATCGCTCCTTTGGAGATATTTAATGCGAGGAACACGTTATCTGGTGTTTTCACCACTCTACAGTGCGTTTCATATGCACAACTGCAGATATCTTGGTTTTCGAGGGGCTTCAAGCTGAGATAAGCATTTTCTGGGATAATCTTGGTGGTTCTTCTGTGAGAAGTATGGAGAATCATCGAAATCGCTCTTTTGGAGCTATTTAAGGCGAGAAACACGTTATATGTTGTTTTCACCACTCCAGAGTGCGTTTGATATGCAGAACCGGAGATATCCTGGTTTTCGTGGGGTTTCAAGCTGAGATATGCATTTTCTGGGATAAACTTTGTGGTTCTTGTGTGAGATGTATGCAGAATCATCGAACTCGCTCTTTTGGAGCTATATAATGCGAGACACACGTTTTCTGGTGTTTTCACCACTCCACAGTGCGTTTGATATGCAGAACCGGAGATATCTTGGTTTTCGTGTGGTTTCAAGCTGAGATATGCATTTTCTGGGATAAACTTGGTGCTTCTTCTGTGAGAAGTATGCAAAAGCATCGAAATCGCTCTTTTGGAGCTATTTAAGGCGAGAAACTCGTTATTGGTTGTTTTCACCACTCCACAGTGCGTTTGATATGCACAACCGGACATATCCTGGTTTTCGGGGGGTTTCAAGCTGAGATATGCATTTTCTGGGATAAACTTGGTGCTTCTTCTGTGAGAAGCATGCAGAATCATCGAAATCGCTCTTTTGGAGCTATTTTTGGCGAGAAACACGTTATCTGGTGTTTTCACCACTCCACAGTGCGTTTGATATGCAGAACCGGAGATATCTTGGTTTTCGAGGGGCTTCAAACTGTGATATGCATTTTCTGGGATAATCTTGGTGGATCTTCTGTGAGAAGTATGGAGAATCATCGAAATCGCTCTTTTGGAGCTATTTAAGGCGAGAAACACGTTATATGTTGTTTTCACCACTCCAGAGTGCGTTTGATATGCAGAACCGGAGATATCTTGGTTTTCGTGGGGCTTCAAGCTGAGATATGCAATTTCTGCGATAATCTTGGTGACGCTTCTGTGAGAAGTATGCAGAATCATCGAAATCGCTCCTTTGGAGATATTTAATGCGAGGAACACGTTATCTGGTGTTTTCACCACTCTACAGTGCGTTTGATATGCAGAACCGAAGATATCCTGGTTTTCGTGTGGTTTCAAGCTGAGATATGCATTTTCTGGGATAAACTTGGTGCTTCTTCTGTGAGAAGTATGCAAAAGCATCGAAATCGCTCTTTTGGAGCTATTTAAGGCGAGAAACTCGTTATTGGTTGTTTTCACCACTCCACAG
Organism: Anthophora plumipes; assembly: GCA_951804975.1. NCBI lineage: Eukaryota > Metazoa > Arthropoda > Insecta > Hymenoptera > Apidae > Anthophora > Anthophora plumipes. The sequence continues at coordinate 1,185,592 of CATORF010000924.1, read as the reverse complement.
TGCGTTTGATATGCACAACCGGACATATCCTGGTTTTCGTGGGGTTTCAAGCTGAGATATGCATTTTCTGGGATAAACTTGGTGCTTCTTCTGTGAGAAGTATGCAAAAGCATCGAAATCGCTCTTTGGGAGCTATTGAAGGCGAGAAACTCGTTATTGGTTGTTTTCACCACTCCACAGTGCGTTTGATATGCACAACCGGACATATCCTGGTTTTCGTGGGGTTTCAAGTTGAGATATGCATTTTCTAGGATAAACTTGGTGGTTCTTCTGAGAGAAGTATGCAGAATCATCGAAATCGCTCTTTTGGAGTTATTTAAGGCGAGAATCTCGTTATCGGTTGTTTTCACCACTCCAGAGTGCGTTTGATATGCAGAACCGGGGATATCTTGGTTTTCGTGGGGTTTCAAGCTGAGATATGCATTTTCTGGGATAATCTTGGTGGTTCTTCGGTGAGGAGAATGCAGAATCATCGATATCGCTCTTTAGGAGCTATTTAATGCGAGGAACACATTATCTGGTGTTGTCACCACTCCACAGTGCGTTTGATATGCAGAACCGGAGATATCCTGGTTTTCGTGGGGCTCCAAACTGAGACATGCATTTTCTGCGATAATCTTGGTGAGGCTGCTGTGAGAAGTATGCAGAATCCTCGAAATCGCTCTTTTGGAGCTATTTTTGGCGAGAAACACGTTATCTGGTGTTTTCTACACTCCACAGTGCGTTTGATATGCAGAAACGGAGATATCTTGGTTTTCGAGGGGCTTCAAACTGAGATATGCATTTTCTGGGATAATCTTGGTGGTTCTTCTGTGAGAAGTATGGAGAATCATCGAAATCGCTCTTTTGGAGCTATTTAAGGCGAGAAACACGTTATATGTTGTTTTCACCACTCCAGAGTGCGTTTGATATGCAGAACCGGAGATATCTTGGTTATCGTGGGGCTTCAAGCTGAGATATGCAATTTCTGCGATAATCTTGGTGACGCTTCTGTGAGAAGTATGCAGAATCATCGAAATCGCTCCTTTGGAGATATTTAATGCGAGGAACACGTTATCTGGTGTTTTCACCACTCTACAGTGCGTTTCATATGCACAACTGCAGATATCTTGGTTTTCGAGGGGCTTCAAGCTGAGATAAGCATTTTCTGGGATAATCTTGGTGGTTCTTCTGTGAGAAGTATGGAGAATCATCGAAATCGCTCTTTTGGAGCTATTTAAGGCGAGAAACACGTTATATGTTGTTTTCACCACTCCAGAGTGCGTTTGATATGCAGAACCGGAGATATCCTGGTTTTCGTGGGGTTTCAAGCTGAGATATGCATTTTCTGGGATAAACTTTGTGGTTCTTGTGTGAGATGTATGCAGAATCATCGAACTCGCTCTTTTGGAGCTATATAATGCGAGACACATGTTTTCTGGTGTTTTCACCACTCCACAGTGCGTTTGATATGCAGAACCGGAGATATCTTGGTTTTCGTGTGGTTTCAAGCTGAGATATGCATTTTCTGGGATAAACTTGGTGCTTCTTCTGTGAGAAGTATGCAAAAGCATCGAAATCGCTCTTTTGGAGCTATTTAAGGCGAGAAACTCGTTATTGGTTGTTTTCACCACTCCACAGTGCGTTTGATATGCACAACCGGACATATCCTGGTTTTCGGGGGGTTTCAAGCTGAGATATGCATTTTCTGGGATAAACTTGGTGCTTCTTCTGTGAGAAGCATGCAGAATCATCGAAATCGCTCTTTTGGAGCTATTTTTGGCGAGAAACACGTTATCTGGTGTTTTCACCACTCCACAGTGCGTTTGATATGCAGAACCGGAGATATCTTGGTTTTCGAGGGGCTTCAAACTGTGATATGCATTTTCTGGGATAATCTTGGTGGATCTTCTGTGAGAAGTATGGAGAATCATCGAAATCGCTCTTTTGGAGCTATTTAAGGCGAGAAACACGTTATATGTTGTTTTCACCACTCCAGAGTGCGTTTGATATGCAGAACCGGAGATATCTTGGTTTTCGTGGGGCTTCAAGCTGAGATATGCAATTTCTGCGATAATCTTGGTGACGCTTCTGTGAGAAGTATGCAGAATCATCGAAATCGCTCCTTTGGAGATATTTAATGCGAGGAACACGTTATCTGGTGTTTTCACCACTCTACAGTGCGTTTGATATGCAGAACCGAAGATATCCTGGTTTTCGTGTGGTTTCAAGCTGAGATATGCATTTTCTGGGATAAACTTGGTGCTTCTTCTGTGAGAAGTATGCAAAAGCATCGAAATCGCTCTTTTGGAGCTATTTAAGGCGAGAAACTCGTTATTGGTTGTTTTCACCACTCCACAGTGCGTTTGATATGCACAACCGGACATATCCTGGTTTTCGTGGGGTTTCAAGCTGAGATATGCATTTTCTGGGATAAACTTGGTGCTTCTTCTGTGAGAAGTATGCAAAAGCATCGAAATCGCTCTTTGGGAGCTATTGAAGGCGAGAAACTCGTTATTGGTTGTTTTCACCACTCCACAGTGCGTTTGATATGCACAACCGGAGATATCCTGGTTTTCGTGGGGTTTCAAGTTGAGATATGCATTTTCTAGGATAAACTTGGTGGTTCTTCTGAGAGAAGTATGCAGAATCATCGAAATCGCTCTTTTGGAGTTATTTAAGGCGAGAATCTCGTTATCGGTTGTTTTCACCACTCCAGAGTGCGTTTGATATGCAGAACCGGGGATATCTTGGTTTTCGTGGGGTTTCAAGCTGAGATATGCATTTTCTGGGATAATCTTGGTGGTTCTTCGGTGAGGAGAATGCAGAATCATCGATATCGCTCTTTAGGAGCTATTTAATGCGAGGAACACATTATCTGGTGTTGTCACCACTCCACAGTGCGTTTGATATGCAGAACCGGAGATATCCTGGTTTTCGTGGGGCTCCAAACTGAGACATGCATTTTCTGCGATAATCTTGGTGAGGCTGCTGTGAGAAGTATGCAGAATCCTCGAAATCGCTCTTTTGGAGCTATTTTTGGCGAGAAACACGTTATCTGGTGTTTTCTACACTCCACAGTGCGTTTGATATGCAGAAACGGAGATATCTTGGTTTTCGAGGGGCTTCAAACTGAGATATGCATTTTCTGGGATAATCTTGGTGGTTCTTCTGTGAGAAGTATGGAGAATCATCGAAATCGCTCTTTTGGAGCTATTTAAGGCGAGAAACACGTTATCTGATGTTTTCACCACTCCAGAGTGCGTTTGATATGCAGAACCGGAGATATCCTGGTTTTCGTGGGGTTTCAAGCTGAGATATGCATTTTCTGGGATAAACTTGGTGGTTCTTCTGTGAGAAGCATGCAGAATCATCGAAATCGCTCTTTTGGAGCTATTTTTGGCGAGAAACACGTTATCTGGTGTTTTCACCACTCCACAGTGCGTTTGATATGCAGAACCGGAGATATCTTGGTTTTCGAGGGGCTTCAAACTGAGATATGCATTTTCTGGGATAATCTTGGTGGATCTTCTGTGAGAAGTATGGAGAATCATCGAAATCGCTCTTTTGGAGCTAATTAAGGCGAGAAACACGTTATATGTTGTTTTCACCACTCCAGAGTGCGTTTGATATGCAGAACCGGAGATATCCTGGTTTTCGTGGGGTTTCAAGCTGAGATATGCATTTTCTGGATTAAACTTGGTGGTTCTTCTGTGAGAAGTATGCAGAACCATCGAAATCGCTCTTTTGGAGCTATTTAATGCGAGGAACACGTTATCTGGTGTTGTCACCACTCCACAGTGCCTTTGATATGCAGAACCGGAGATATCTTGGTTTTCGTGGGGTTTCAAGCTGAGATATGCATTTTCTGCGATAATCTTGGTGACGCTTCTGTGAGAAGTATGCAGAATCATCGAAATCGCTCTTTTGGAGCTATTTAATGCGAGGAACACGTTATCTGGTGTTGTCACCACTCCACAGTGCGTTTGATATGCAGAACCGAAGATATCCTGGTTTTCGTGTGGTTTCAAGCTGAGATATGCATTTTCTGGGATAAACTTGGTGCTTCTTCTGTGAGAAGTATGCAAAAGCATCGAAATCGCTCTTTTGGAGCTATTTAAGGCGAGAAACTCGTTATTGGTTGTTTTCACCACTCCACAGTGCGTTTGATATGCACAACCGGACATATCCTGGTTTTCGTGGGGTTTCAAGTTGAGATATGCATTTTCTAGGATAAACTTGGTGGTTCTTCTGAGAGAAGTATGCAGAATCATCGAAATCGCTCTTTTGGAGCTATTTAAGGCGAGAATCTCGTTATCGGTTGTTTTCACCACTCCAGAGTGCGTTTGATATGCAGAACCGGCGATATCTTGGTTTTCGTGGGGTTTCAAGCTGAGATATGCATTTTCTATGATAATCTTGGTGGTTCTTCTGTGAAAAGTATGCAGAATCATCGAAATCGCTCTTTTGGAGCTATTTAAGGCGAGAAACTAGTTAACGGTTGTTTTCACCACTCCAGAGTGAGTTTGATATGCACAACCGGACATATCCTGGTTTTCGTGGGGTTTCAAGCTGAGATATGCATTTTCTAGGATAAATTTGGTGGTTCTTCTGTGAGAAGTATGCAGAATCTTCGAAATCGCTCTTTTGGAGCTATTTTTGGCGAGAAACACGTTATCTGGTGTTTTCTACACTCCACAGTGCGTTTGATATGCAGAAACGGAGATATCTTGGTTTTCGAGGGGCTTCAAACTGAGATATGCATTTTCTGGGATAATCTTGGTGGTTCTTCTGTGAGAAGTATGGAGAATCATCGAAATCGCTCTTTTGGAGCTATTTAAGGCGAGAAACACGTTATCTGATGTTTTCACCACTCCAGAGTGCGTTTGATATGCAGAACCGGAGATATCCTGGTTTTCGTGAGGTTTCAAGCTGAGATATGCATTTTCTGGGATACACTTGGTGGTTCTTCTGTGAGAAGCATGCAGAATCATCGAAATCGCTCTTTTGGAGCTATTTTTGGCGAGAAACACGTTATCTGGTGTTTTCACCACTCCACAGTGCGTTTGATATGCAGAACTGGAGATATCTTGGTTTTCGAGGGGCTTCAAACTGAGATATGCATTTTCTGGGATAATCTTGGTGGTTCTTCTGTGAGAAGTATGGAGAATCATCGAAATCGCTCTTTTGGAGCTATTTTAGGCGAGAAACACGTTATATGTTGTTTTCACCACTCCAGAGTGCGTTTGATATGCAGAACCGGAGATATCCTGGTTTTCGTGGGGTTTCAAGCTGAGATATGCATTTTCTGGGATAAACTTGGTGGTTCTTCTGTGAGAAGTATGCAGAATCATCGAAATCGCTATTTTGGAGCTATGTTTGGCGAGAAACACGTTATCTGGTGTTTTCACCACTCCACAGTGCGTTTGATATGCAGAACCGGAGATATCTTAGTTTTCGAGGGCCTTCAAACTGAGATATGCATTTTCTGGGATAATCTTGGTGACGCTTCTGTGAGAAATATGCAGAATCATCGAAATCGCTCTTTTGGAGCTATTTAAGGCGAGAAACTCGTTATTGGTTGTTTTCACCACTCCACAGTGCGTTTGATATGCAGAACCGGAGATATCCTGGTTTTCGTGGGGTTTCAAGCTGAGATATGCATTTTCTGGATTAAACTTGGTGGTTCTTCTGTGAGAAGTATGCAGAACCATCGAAATCGCTCTTTTGGAGCTATTTAATGCGAGGAACACGTTATCTGGTGTTGTCACCACTCCACAGTGCCTTTGATATGCAGAACCGGAGATATCTTGGTTTTCGTGGGGTTTCAAGCTGAGATATGCATTTTCTGCGATAATCTTGGTGACGCTTCTGTGAGAAGTATGCAGAATCATCGAAATCGCTCTTTTGGAGCTATTTAATGCGAGGAACACGTTATCTGGTGTTGTCACCACTCCACAGTGCGTTTGATATGCAGAACCGAAGATATCCTGGTTTTCGTGTGGTTTCAAGCTGAGATATGCATTTTCTGGGATAAACTTGGTGCTTCTTCTGTGAGAAGTATGCAAAAGCATCGAAATCGCTCTTTTGGAGTTATTTAAGGCGAGAAACTCGTTATTGGTTGTTTTCACCACTCCACAGTGCGTTTGATATGCACAACCGGACATATCCTGGTTTTCGTGGGGTTTCAAGTTGAGATATGCATTTTCTAGGATAAACTTGGTGGTTCTTCTGAGAGAAGTATGCAGAATCATCGAAATCGCTCTTTTGGAGCTATTTAAGGCGAGAATCTCGTTATCGGTTGTTTTCACCACTCCAGAGTGCGTTTGATATGCAGAACCGGGGATATCTTGGTTTTCGTGGGGTTTCAAGCTGAGATATGCATTTTCTGTGATAATCTTGGTGGTTCTTCTGCGAAAAGTATGCAGAATCATCGAAATCGCTCTTTTGGAGCTATTTAAGGCGAGAAACTAGTTAACGGTTGTTTTCACCACTCCAGAGTGAGTTTGATATGCACAAGCGGACATATCCTGGTTTTCGTGGGGTTTCAAGCTGAGATATGCATTTTCTAGGATAAACTTGGTGGTTCTTCTGTGAGAAGTATGCAGAATCTTCGAAATCGCTCTTTTGGAGCTATTTTTGGCGAGAAACACGTTATCTGGTGTTTTCTACACTCCACAGTGCGTTTGATATGCAGAAACGGAGATATCTTGGTTTTCGAGGAGCTTCAAACTGAGATATGCATTTTCTGGGATAATCTTGGTGGTTCTTCTGTGAGAAGTATGGAGAATCATCGAAATCGCTCTTTTGGAGCTATTTAAGGCGAGAAACACGTTATCTGATGTTTTCACCACTCCAGAGTGCGTTTGATATGCAGAACCGGAGATATCCTGGTTTTCGTAAGGTTTCAAGCTGAGATATGCATTTTCTGGGATAAACTTGGTGGTTCTTCTGTGAGAAGCATGCAGAATCATCGAAATCGCTATTTTGGAGCTATTTTTGGCGAGAAACACGTTATCTGGTGTTTTCACCACTCCACAGTGCGTTTGATATGCAGAACCGGAGATATCTTGGTTTTCGAGGGGCTTCAAACTGAGATATGCATTTTCTGGGATACTCTTGATGGTTCTTCTGTGAGGAGTATGCAGAATCATCGAAACCGCTCTTTTGGAGCTATTTTATGCGAGAAACTCGTTATCTGGTATTTTCACCACTCCAGAGTGCGTTTGATATGCAGAACCGGAGATATCTTGGTTTTCGTGGGGCTTCAAGCTGAGATATGCAATTTGGGCGATAATCTTGGTGACGCTTCTGTGAGAAGTATGCAGAATCATCGAAATCGCTCCTGTGGAGCTATTTAATGCGAGGAACACGTTATCTGGTGTTGTCACCACTCCACAGTGCGTTTGATATGCAGAACCGGAGATATCCTGGTTTTCGTGGGGTTTCAAGCTGAGATATGCATTTTCTGGGATAAACTTTGTGGTTCTTCTGTGAGAAGTATGCAGAATCATCGAAATCGCTCTTTTGGAGCTATTTAATGCGAGACACACGTTTTCTGGTGTTTTGACCACTCCACAGTGCGTTTGATATGCAGAACCGGAGATATCTTGGTTTTCGTGGGGCTTCAAGCTGAGATATGCATTTTCTGCGATAATCTTGGTGACGCTTCTGTGAGAAATATGCAGAATCATCGAAATCGCTCTTTTGGAGCTATTTAATGCGTGGAACACGTTATCTGGTGTTGTCACCACTCCACAGTGCGTTTGATATGCAGAACCGGAGATATCCTGGTTTTCGTGGGGTTTCAAGTTGAGATATGCATTTTCTGGAATAAACTTGGTGGTTCTTCTGTGAGAAGTATGCAGAACCATCGAAATCGCTCTTTTGGAGCTATTTAATGCGAGGAACACGTTATCTGGTGTTGTCACCACTCCACAGTGCCTTTGATATGCAGAACCGGAGATATCTTGGTTTTCGTGGGGTTTCAAGCTGAGATATGCATTTTCTGCGATAATCTTGGTGACGCTTCTGTGAGAAGTATGCAGAATCATCGAAATCGCTCTTTTGGAGCTATTTAATGCGAGGAACACGTTATCTGGTGTTGTCACCACTCCACAGTGCGTTTGATATGCAGAACCGAAAGATATCCTGGTTTTCGTGTGGTTTCAAGCTGTGATATGCATTTTCTGGGATAAACTTGGTGCTTCTTCTGTGAGAAGTATGCAAAAGCATCGAAATCGCTCTTTTGGAGCTATTTAAGGCGAGAAACTCATTATTGGTTGTTTTCACCACTCCACAGTGCGTTTGATATGCACAACCGGATATATCCTGGTTTTCGTGGGGTTTCAAGTTGAGATATGCATTTTCTAGGATAAACTTGGTGGTTCTTCTGAGAGAAGTATGCAGAATCATCGAAATCGCTCTTTTGGAGCTATTTAAGGCGAGAATCTCGTTATCGGTTGTTTTCACCACTCCAGAGTGCGTTTGATATGCAGAACCGGGGGTAACTTGGATTTCGTGGGGTTTCAAGCTGAGATATGCATTTTCTGGGATAATCTTGGTGGTTCTTCGGTGAGAAGAATGCAGAATCATCGATATCGCTCTTTAGGAGCTATTTAATGCGAGGAACACATTATCTGGTGTTGTCACCACTCCACAGTGCGTTTGATATGCAGAACCGGAGATATCCTGGTTTTCGTGGGGCTCCAAACTGAGACATGCATTTTCTGCGATAATCTTGGTGAGGCTGCTGTGAGAAGTATGCAGAATCCTCGAAATCGCTCTTTTGGAGCTATTTAATGCGAGAAACACGTTATCTGGTGTTTTCACCACTCTACAGTGCGTTTGATATGCAGAACTGGTGATATCTTGGTTTTCGAGGGGCTTCATGCTGAGACATGCATTTTCTGCGATAATCTTGGTGAGGCTGCTGTGAGAAGTATGCAGAATCCTCGAAATCGCTCTTTTGGAGCTATTTAATGCGAGAAACACGTTATCTGGTGTTTTCACCACTCCACAGTGCGTTTGATATGCAGAACCGGAGATATCTTAGTTTTCGAGGGCCTTCAAACTGAGATATGCATTTTCTGGGATACTCTTGGTGGTTCTTCTGTGAGGAGTATGCAGAATCATCGAAACCGCTCTTTTGGAGCTATTTTATGCGAGAAACTCGTTATCTGGTATTTTCACCACTCCAGAGTGCGTTTGATATGCAGAACCAGAGATATCTTGGTTTTCGTGGGGCTTCAAGCTGAGATATGCAATTTCTGCGATAATCTTGGTGACGCTTCTGTGAGAAGTATGCAGAATCATCGAAATCGCTCCTTTGGAGATATTTAATGCGAGGAACACGTTATCTGGTGTTTTCACCACTCTACAGTGCGTTTGATATGCAGAACTGCAGATATCTTGGTTTTCGAGGGGCTTCAAGCTGAGATACGCATTTTCTGGGATAATCTTGGTGGTTCTTCTGTGAGAAGTATGGAGAATCATCGAAATCGCTCTTTTGGAGCTATTTAAGGCGAGAAACACGTTATATGTTGTTTTCACCACTCCAGAGTGCGTTTGATATGCAGAACCGGAGATATCCTGGTTTTCGTGGGGTTTCAAGCTGAGATATGCTTTTTCTGGGATAAACTTTGTGGTTCTTCTGTGAGAAGTATGCAGAATCATCGAAATCGCTCTTTTGGAGCTATTTAATGCGAGACACACGTTTTCTGGTGTTGTCACCACTCCACAGTGCGTTTGATATGCAGAACCGAAGATATCCTGGTTTTCGTGTGGTTTCAAGCTGAGATATGCAGTTTCTGGGATAAACTTGGTGCTTCTTCTGTGAGAAGTATGCAAAAGCATCGAAATCGCTCTTTTGGAGCTATTTAAGGCGAGAAACTCGTTATTGGTTGTATTCACCACTCCACAGTGCGTTTGATATGCACAACCGGACATATCCTGGTTTTCGTGGGGTTTCAAGTTGAGATATGCATTTTCTAGGATAAACTTGGTGGTTCTTCTGAGAGAAGTATGCAGTATCATCGAAATCGCTCTTTTGGAGCTATTTAAGGCGAGAATCTCGTTATCGGTTGTTTTCACCACTCCAGAGTGCGTTTGATATGCAGAACCGGGGATATCTTGGTTTTCGTGGGGTTTCAAGCTGAGATATGCATTTTCTGGGATAATCTTGGTGACGCTTCTGTGAGAAGTATGCAGAATCATCGAAATCGCTCTTTTGGAGCTATTTAATGCGAGGAACACGTTATCTGGTGTTGTCACCACTCCGCAGTGCGTTTGATATGCAGAACCGAAGATATCCTGGTTTTCGTGTGGTTTCAAGCTGAGATATGCATTTTCTGGGATAAACTTGGTGCTTCTTCTGTGAGAAGTATGCAAAAGCATCGAAATCGCTCTTTTGGAGCTATTTAAGGCGAGAAACTCGTTATTGGTTGTTTTCACCACTCCACAGTGCGTTTGATATGCACAACCGGACATATCCTGGTTTTCGTGGGGTTTCAAGTTGAGATATGCATTTTCTAGGATAAACTTGGTGGTTCTTCTGAGAGAAGTATGCAGAATCATCGAAATCGCTCTTTTGGAGCTATTTAAGGCGAGAATCTCGTTATCGGTTGTTTTCACCACTCCAGAGTGCGTTTGATATGCAGAACCGGAGATATCCTGGTTTTCGTGGGGTTTCAAGCTGAGATATGCATTTTCTGGGATAAACTTGGTGGTTCTTCTGTGAGAAGTATGCAGAATCATCGAAATCGCTATTTTGGAGCTATGTTTGGCGAGAAACACGTTATCTGGTGTTTTCACCACTCCACAGTGCGTTTGATATGCAGAACCGGAGATATCTTAGTTTTCGAGGGCCTTCAAACTGAGATATGCATTTTCTGGGATACTCTTGGTGGTTCTTCTGTGAGGAGTATGCAGAATCATCGAAACCGTTCTTTTGGAGCTATTTTATGCGAGAAACTCGTTATCTGGTATTTTCACCACTCCAGAGTGCGTTTGATATGCAGAACCGGAGATATCTTGGTTTTCGTGGGGCTTCAAGCTGAGATATGCAATTTCTGCGATAATCTTGGTGACGCTTCTGTGAGAAGTATGCAGAATCATCGAAATCGCTCCTTTGGAGATATTTAATGCGAGGAACACGTTATCTGGTGTTTTCACCACTCTACAGTGCGTTTGATATGCAGAACTGCAGATATCTTGGTTTTCGAGGGGCTTCAAGCTGAGATAAGCATTTTCTGGGATAATCTTGGTGGTTCTTCTGTGAGAAGTATGGAGAATCATCGAAATCGCTCTTTTGGAGCTATTTAAGGCGAGAAACACGTTATATGTTGTTTTCACCACTCCAGAGTGCGTTTGATATGCAGAACCGGAGATATCCTGGTTTTCGTGGGGTTTCAAGCTGAGATATGCTTTTTCTGGGATAAACTTGGTGGTTCTTCTGTGAGAAGTATGCAGAATCATCGAAACCGCTCTTTTGGAGCTATTTTATGCGAGAAACTCGTTATCTGGTATTTTCACCACTCCAGAGTGCGTTTGATATGCAGAACCGGAGATATCTTGGTTTTCGTGGGGCTTCAAGCTGAGATATGCAATTTGGGCGATAATCTTGGTGACGCTTCTGTGAGAAGTATGCAGAATCATCGAAATCGCTCCTGTGGAGCTATTTAATGCGAGGAACACGTTATCTGGTGTTGTCACCACTCCACAGTGCGTTTGATATGCAGAACCGGAGATATCCTGGTTTTCGTGGGGTTTCAAGCTGAGATATGCATTTTCTGGGATAAACTTTGTGGTTCTTCTGTGAGAAGTATGCAGAATCATCGAAATCGCTCTTTTGGAGCTATTTAATGCGAGACACACGTTTTCTGGTGTTTTCACCACTCCACAGTGCGTTTGATATGCAGAACCGGAGATATCTTGGTTTTCGTGGGGCTTCAAGCTGAGATATGCATTTTCTGCGATAATCTTGGTGACGCTTCTGTGAGAAATATGCAGAATCATTCAAATCGCTCTTTTGGAGCTATTTAATGCGTGGAACACGTTATCTGGTGTTGTCACCACTCCACAGTGCCTTTGATATGCAGAACCGGAGATATCTTGGTTTTCGTGGGGTTTCAAGCTGAGATATGCATTTTCTGCGATAATCTTGGTGACGCTTCTGTGAGAAGAATGCAGAATCATCGAAATCGCTCTTTTGGAGCTATTTAATGCGAGGAACACGTTATCTGGTGTTGTCACCACTCCACAGTGCGTTTGATATGCAGAACCGAAGATATCCTGGTTTTCGTGTGGTTTCAAGCTGAGATATGCATTTTCTGGGATAAACTTGGTGCTTCTTCTGTGAGAAGTATGCAGAATCATCCAAATCGCTCTTTTGGAGCTATTTAATGCGTGGAACACGTTATCTGGTGTTGTCACCACTCCACAGTGCCTTTGATATGCAGAACCGGAGATATCTTGGTTTTCGTGGGGTTTCAAGCTGAGATATGCATTTTCTGCGATAATCTTGGTGACGCTTCTGTGAGAAGAATGCAGAATCATCGAAATCGCTCTTTTGGAGCTATTTAATGCGAGGAACACGTTATCTGGTGTTGTCACCACTCCACAGTGCCTTTGATATGCACAACCGGATATATCCTGGTTTTCGTGGGGTTTCAAGTTGAGATATGCATTTTCTAGGATAAACTTGGTGGTTCTTCTGAGAGAAGTATGCAGAATCTTCGAAATCGCTCTTTTGGAGCTATTTAAGGCGAGAATCTCGTTATCGGTTGTTTTCACCACTCCAGAGTTCGTTTGATATGCAGAACCGGGGATATCTTGGTTTTCGTGGGGTTTCAAGCTGAGATATGCATTTTCTGGGACAATCACAGTGGTTCTTCTGTGTGAAGTATATAGAATAATCGAAATCGCTCTTTTGGAGCTATTTAAGGCGAGAAACACGTTATATGTTGTTTTCACCACTCCAGAGTGCGTTTGATATGCAGAACCGGAGATATCCTGGTTTTCGTGGGGTTTCAAGATGAGATATGCTTTTTCTGGGATAATCTTGGTGGTTCTTCGGTGAGAAGAATGCAGAATCATCGATATCGCTCTTTAGGAGCTATTTAATGCGAGGAACACATTATCTGGTGTTGTCACCACTCCACAGTGCGTTTGATATGCAGAACCGGAGATATCCTGGTTTTCGTGGGGCTCCAAACTGAGACATGCATTTTCTGCGATAATCTTGGTGAGGCTGCTGTGAGAAGTATGCAGAATCCTCGAAATCGCTCTTTTGGAGCTATTTAATGCGAGAAACACGTTATCTGGTGTTTTCACCACTCTACAGTGCGTTTGATATGCAGAACTGGAGATATCTTGGTTTTCGAGGGGCTTCATGCTGAGATATGCATTTTCTGGGACAATCACAGTGGTTCTTCTGTGTGAAGTATATAGAATAATCGAAATCGCTCTTTTGGAGCTATTTAAGGCGAGAAACACGTTATATGTTGTTTTCACCACTCCAGAGTGCGTTTGATATGCAGAACCGGAGATATCCTGGTTTTCGTGGGGTTTCAAGCTGAGATATGCTTTTTCTGGGATAAACTTGGTGGTTCTTCTGTGAGAAGTATGCAGAATCATCGAAATCGCTATTTTGGAGCTATTTTTGGCGAGAAACACGTTATCTGGTGTTTTCACCACTCCACAGTGCGTTTGATATGCAGAACCGGAGATATCTTGGTTTTCGAGGGGCTTCAAACTGAGATATGCATTTTCTGGGATACTCTTGATGGTTCTTCTGTGAGGAGTATGCAGAATCATCGAAACCGCTCTTTTGGAGCTATTTTATGCGAGAAAATCGTTATCTGGTATTTTCACCACTCCAGAGTGCGTTTGATATGCAGAACCGGAGATATCTTGGTTTTCGTGGGTCTTCAAGCTGAGATATGCAATTTGGGCGATAATCTTGGTGACGCTTCTGTGAGAAGTATGCAGAATCATCGAAATCGCTCCTGTGGAGCTATTTAATGCGAGGAACACGTTATCTGGTGTTGTCACCACTCCACAGTGCGTTTGATATGCCGAACCGGAGATATCCTGGTTTTCGTGGGGTTTCAAGCTGAGATATGCATTTTGTAGGATAAACTTGGTGGTTCTTCTGTGAGAAGTATGCAGAATCTTCGAAATCGCTCTTTTGGAGCTATTTTTGGCGAGAAACACGTTATCTGGTGTTTTCTACACTCCACAGTGCGTTTGATATGCAGAAACGGAGATATCTTGGTTTTCGAGGGGCTTCAAACTGAGATATGCATTTTCTGGGATAATCTTGGTGGTTCTTCTGTGAGAAGTATGGAGAATCATCGAAATCGCTCTTTTGGAGCTATTTAAGGCGAGAAACACGTTATATGTTGTTTTCACCACTCCAGAGTGCGTTTGATATGCAGAACCGGAGATATCCTGGTTTTCGTGGTGTTTCAAGCTGAGATATGCATTTTCTGGGATAAACTTGGTGGTTCTTCTGTGAGAAGTATGCAGAATCATCGAAATCGCTATTTTGGAGCTATTTTTGGCGAGAAACACGTTATCTGGTGTTGTCACCACTCCACAGTGCGTTTGATATGCAGAACCGGAGATATCTTAGTTTTCGAGGGGCTTCAAACTGAGATATGCATTTTCTGGGATACTCTTGATGGTTCTTCTGTGAGGAGTATGCAGAATCATCGAAACCGCTCTTTTGGAGCTATTTTATGCGAGAAACTCGTTATCTGGTATTTTCACCACTCCAGAGTGCGTTTGATATGCAGAACCGGAGATATCTTGGTTTTCGTGGGGCTTCAAGCTGAGATATGCAATTTGGGCGATAATCTTGGTGACGCTTCTGTGAGAAGTATGCAGAATCATCGAAATCGCTCCTGTGGAGCTATTTAATGCGAGGAACACGTTATCTGGTGTTGTCACCACTCCACAGTGCGTTTGATATGCAGAACCGGAGATATCCTGGTTTTCGTGGGGTTTCAAGCTGAGATATGCATTTTCTGGGATAAACTTTGTGGTTCTTCTGTGAGAAGTATGCAGAATCATCGAACTCGCTCTTTTGGAGCTATTTAATGCGAGACACACGTTTTCTGGTGTTTTCACCACTCCACAGTGCGTTTGATATGCAGAACCGGAGATATCTTGGTTTTCGTGGGGCTTCAAGCTGAGATATGCATTTTCTGCGATAATCTTGGTGACGCTTCGGTGAGAAGAATGCAGAATCATCGAAATCGCTCTTTTGGAGCTATTTAATGCGAGAAACACGTTATCTGGTGTTTTCACCACTCTACAGTGCGTTTGATATGCAGAACTGGAGATATCTTGGTTTTCGAGGGGCTTCATGCTGAGATATGCATTTTCTGGGACAATCACAGTGGTTCTTCTGTGTGAAGTATATAGAATAATCGAAATGGCTCTTTTGGAGCTATTTAATGCGACAAACACGTTATCTGGTGTTTTCACCACTCCATAGTGCGTCTGATATGCAGAACCGCAGATATCTTGGTTTTCGTGGGGTTTCAAGCTGAGATATGCATTTTCTGGGATAATCTTGGTGGTTCTTCGGTGAGAAGAATGCAGAATCATCGATATCGCTCTTTAGGAGCTATTTAATGCGAGAAACTAGTTAACGGTTGTTTTCACCACTCCAGAGTGAGTTTGATATGCACAACCGGACATATCCTGGTTTTCGTGGGGTTTCAAGCTGAGATATGCATTTTCTAGGATAAACTTGGTGGTTCTTCTGTGAGAAGTATGCAGAATCTTCGAAATCGCTCTTTTGGAGCTATTTTTGGCGAGAAACACGTTATCTGGTGTTTTCTACACTCCACAGTGCGTTTGATATGCAGAAACGGAGATATCTTGGTTTTCGAGGGGCTTCAAACTGAGATATGCATTTTCTGGGATAATCTTGGTGGTTCTTCTGTGAGAAGTATGGAGAATCATCGAAATCGCTCTTTTGGAGCTATTTAAGGCGAGAAACACGTTATATGTTGTTTTCACCACTCCAGAGTGCGTTTGATATGCAGAACCGGAGATATCCTGGTTTTCGTGGTGTTTCAAGCTGAGATATGCATTTTCTGGGATAAACTTGGTGGTTCTTCTGTGAGAAGTATGCAGAATCATCGAAATCGCTATTTTGGAGCTATTTTTGGCGAGAAACACGTTATCTGGTGTTTTCACCACTCCACAGTGTGTTTGATATGCAGAACCGGAGATATCTTAGTTTTCGAGGGGCTTCAAACTGAGATATGCATTTTCTGGGATACTCTTGGTGGTTCTTCTGTGAGGAGTATGTAGAATCATCGAAACCGCTCTTTTGGAGCTATTTTATGCGAGAAACTCGTTATCTGGTATTTTCACCACTCCAGAGTGCGTTTGATATGCAGAACCGGAGATATCTTGGTTTTCGTGGGGCTTCAAGCTGAGATATGCAATTTCTGCGATAATCTTAGTGACGCTTCGCTGAGAAGTATGCAGAATCATCGAAACCGCTCTTTTGGAGCTATTTAATGCGAGGAACACGTTATCTGGTGTTGTCACCACTCCACAGTGCGTTTGATATGCAGAACCGGAGATATCCTGGTTTTCGTGGGGTTTCAAGCTGAGATATGCATTTTCTGGGATAAACTTTGTGGTTCTTCTGTGAGAAGTATGCAGAATCATCGAAATCGCTCTTTTGGAGCTATTTAATGCGAGACACACGTTTTCTGGTGTTTTCACCACTCCACAGTGCGTTTGATATGCAGAACCGGAGATATCTTGGTTTTCGTGGGGTTTCAAGCTGAGATATGCATTTTCTGGGATAATCTTGGTGGTTCTTCGGTGAGAAGTATGCAGAATCATCGAAATCGCTCTTTAGAAGCTATTTAATGCGAGAAACCCGTTATCTGGTGTTTTCACCACTCCACAGTGCATTTGATATGCAGAACCGGGGATATCTTGGTTTTCGTGGGGCTTCAAGCTGAGATATGCATTTTCTGCGATAATCTTGGTGACGCTTCTGTGAGAAATATGCAGAATCATCGAAATCGCTCTTTTGGAGCTATTTAATGCGAGGAACACGTTATCTGGTGTTGTCACCATTCTACAGTGCGTTTGATATGCAGAACTGGAGATATCTTGGTTTTCGAGGGGCTTCATGCTGAGATATGCATTTTCTGGGACAATCACAGTGGTTCTTCTGTGAGAAGTATACAGAATAATCGAAGTGGCTCTTTTGGAGCTATTTAAGGCGAGTAACACGTTATCTGTTGTTTTCACCACTC
This sequence comes from Anthophora plumipes, assembly GCA_951804975.1. Taxonomy (NCBI): domain Eukaryota; kingdom Metazoa; phylum Arthropoda; class Insecta; order Hymenoptera; family Apidae; genus Anthophora; species Anthophora plumipes. The sequence continues at coordinate 1,168,316 of CATORF010000924.1, read as the reverse complement.
CAGAGTGCGTTTGATATGCAGAACCGGAGATATCTTGGTTTTCGAGGGGCTCCAAACTGGGATATGCATTTTCTGGGATACTCTTGATGGTTCTTCTGTGAGGAGTATGCAGAATCATCGAAACCGCTCTTTTGGAGCTATTTTATGCGAGAAACTCGTTATCTGGTATTTTCACCACTCCAGAGTGCGTTTGATATGCAGAACCGGTGATACGTTGGTATTCGTGGGGTTTCAAGCTGAGATATGCATTTTCTACGGTTATCTTGGTGAGGCTTCTGTGAGAAGTATGCAGAATCATCGAAGTCGCTCTTTTGGAGCTATTTAAAGCGACAAACACGTTATCTGGTGTTTTCACCACTCCACAGTGCGTTTGATATGCATAACCGGAGTTATCTTTGTTTTCGTGGGGCTTCAAGCTGAGATATGCTTTTTCTGCGATAATCTTGGTGAGGCTGCTGTGAGAAGTATGCAGAATCATCGAAATCGTTCTTTTGGAGCTATTTAATGCGAGAAACACGTTATCTGGTGTTTTCACCACTCTACAGTGCGTTTGATATGCAGAACTGGAGATATCTTGGTTTTCGAGGGGCTTCAAGCAGAGATATGCATTTTCTGGGACAATCACAGTGGTTCTTATGTGAGAAGTATGCAGAATAATCGAAATGGCTCTTTTGGAGCTGTTTAATGCGACAAACACGTTATCTGGAGTTTTCACCACTCCATAGTGCGTCTGATATGCAGAACCGCAGATATCTTTGTTTTCGTGGGGTTTCAAGCTGAATATGCATTTTCTGTGATAATCTTGGTGGTTCTTCTGTGAGAAGTATGCAGAATCATCGAAATCGCTCTTTTGGAGCTATTTAATGCGAGACACACGTTTTCTGGTATTTTCACCACTCCACAGTGCGTTTGATATGCAGAACCGGAGATATCTTGGTTTTCGTGGGGTTTCAAGCTGAGATATGCATTTTCTGGGATACTCTTGGTGGTTCTTCTGTGAGGAGTATGCAGAATAATCGAAATGGATCTTTTGGAGCTATTTAAGGCGAGAAACACGTTATCTGTTGTTTTCACCACTCCAGAGTGCGTTTGATATGCAGAACCGGAGATATCTTGGTTTTCGAGGGGCTCCAAACTGAGATATTCATTTTCTGGGATACTCTTGGTGGTTCTTCTGTGAGGAGTATGCAGAATCATCGAAACCGCTCTTTTGGGGCTATTTTATGCGAGAAACTCGTTATCTGGTGTTTTCACCACTCTACAGTGCGTTTGATATGCAGAACTGGAGATATCTTGGTTTTCGAGGGGCTTCATGCTGAGATATGCATTTTCTGGGACAATCACAGTGGTTCTTCTGTGAGAAGTATACAGAATAATCGAAATGGCTCTTTTGGAGCTATTTAAGGCGAGAAACACGTTATCTGTTGTTTTCACCACTCCAGAGTGCGTTTGATATGCAGAACCGGAGATATCTTGGTTTTCGTGGGGCTTCAAGCTGAGATATGCAATTTCTGCGATAATATTGGTGACGCTTCTGTGAGAAATATGCAGAATCATCGAAATCGCTCTTTTGGAGCTATTTAATGCGAGGAACACGTTATCTGGTGTTGTCACCATTCTACAGTGCGTTTGATATGCAGAACTGGAGATATCTTGGTTTTCGAGGGGCTTCAGGCTGAGATATGCATTTTCTGGGACAATCACAGTGGTTCTTCTGTGAGAAGTATACAGAATAATCGAAGTGGCTCTTTTGGAGCTATTTAAGGCGAGAAACACGTTATCTGTTGTTTTCACCACTCCAGAGTGCGTTTGATATGCAGAACCGGAGATATCTTGGTTTTCGAGGGGCTCCAAACTGAGATATGCATTTTCTGGGATACTCTTGATGGTTCTTCTGTGAGGAGTATGCAGAATCATCGAAACCGCTCTTTTGGAGCTATTTTATGCGAGAAACTCGTTATCTGGTATTTTCACCACTCCAGAGTGCGTTTGATATGCAGAACCGGTGATACGTTGGTTTTCGTGGGGTTTCAAGCTGAGATATGCATTTTCTACGATTATCTTGGTGAGGCTTCTGTGAGAAGTATGCAGAATCATCGAAGTCGCTCTTTTGGAGCTATTTAAAGCGACAAACACGTTATCTGGTGTTTTCACCACTCCACAGTGCGTTTGATATGCATAACCGGAGTTATCTTTGTTTTCGTGGGGCTTCAAGCTGAGATATGCTTTTTCTGCGATAATCTTGGTGAGGCTGCTGTGAGAAGTATGCAGAATCATCGAAATCGCTCTTTTGGAGCTATTTAATGCGAGAAACACGTAATCTGGTGTTTTCACCACTCTACAGTGCGTTTGATATGCAGAACTGGAGATATCTTGGTTTTCGAGGGGCTTCAAGCTGAGATATGCATTTTCTGGGACAATCACAGTGGTTCTTATGTGAGAAGTATGCAGGATAATCGAAATGGCTCTTTTGGAGCTGTTTAATGCGACAAACACGTTATCTGGAGTTTTCACCACTCCATAGTGCGTCTGATATGCAGAACCGCAGATATCTTTGTTTTCGTGGGGTTTCAAGCTGAATATGCATTTTCTGTGATTATCTTGGTGGTTCTTCTGTGAGAAGTATGCAGAATCATCGAAATCGCTCTTTTGGAGCTATTTAATGCGAGGAACACGTTATCTGGTGTTGTCACCACTCCACAGTGCGTTTGATATGCAGAACCGGAGATATCCTGGTTTTCGTGGGGTTTCAAGCTGAGATATGCATTTTCTGGGATAAACTTGGTGGTTCTTCTGTGAGAAGGATGCAGAATAATCGAAATGGCTCTTTTGGACCTATTTAATGCGACAAACACGTTATCTGGTGTTTTCATCACTCCATAGTGCGTCTGATATGCAGAACCGCAGATATCTTTGTTTTCGTGGGGTTTCAAGCTGAATATGCATTTTCTGTGATAATCTTGGTGGTTCTTCTGTGAGAAGTATGCAGAATCATCGAAATCGCTCTTTTGGAGCTGTTTAAGACGAGAAACTCGTTATCTGTTGTTTTCACCACTCCACAGTGCGTTTGATATGCAGAACCGGGGATATCTTGGTTTTCGTGGGGCTTCAAGCTGAGATATGCATTTTCTGCGATAATCTTGGTGAGGCTTCTGTGAGAAGTATGCAGTATCATCGAAATCGCTCTTTTGGAGCTATTTAATGCGAGACACACGTTATCTGGTGTTTTCACCACTCCACAGTGCGTTTGATATGCAGAACCGGGGATATCTTGGTTTTCGTGGGGCTTCAAGCTGAGATATGCATTTTCTGCGATAATCTTGGTGACGCTTCTGTGAGAAGTATGCTGATTCATCGAAATCGCTCTTTTGGAGCTACTTAATGCGAGGAACACGTTATCTGGTGTTGTCACCACTCCACAGTGCGTTTGATTTGCAGAACCGGCGATACCTTGGTTTTCGTGGGGTTTCAAGTTGAGATATGCATTTTCTGCGATAATCTTGGTGAGGCTTCTGTGAGAAGTATGCAGAATCATCCAAATCGCTCTGTTGGAGCTATTTAATGCGAGAAACGCGTTATCTGGTGTTTTCACCACTCCACAGTGCGTGTGATATGCAGAACCGCAGATATCTTGGTTTTCGTGGGGCTTCCAGCTCAGATATGCATTTTCTACGATAATCTTGGTGGTTCTTCTGTGAGAAGTATGCAGAATCATCGAAATCGCTCTTTTGGAGTTATTTTTGGCGAGAAACACGTTATCTGGTGTTTTCACCACTCCACAGTGCGTTTGATATGCAGAACCGGATGTATCTTGGTTTTCGAGGGGCTTCAAACTGAGATATGCATTTTCTGGGATACTCTTGGTGGTTCTTCTGTGAGGAGTATGCAGAATCATCGAAACCGCTCTTTTGGAGCTATTTTAGGCGAGAATCTCGTTATCTGGTATTTTCACCACTCCAGAGTGCGTATTGATATGCAGAACCGGAGATATCTTGGTTTTCGGGGGGCTTCAAACTGAGATATGCATTTTCTGGAATACTCTTGGTGGTTCTTCTGTGAGAAGTATGGAGAATCATCGAAATCGCTCTGTTGGAGCTTTTTAAAGCGAGACACACGTTATCTGGTGTTTTCACCACTCCACAGTGCGTTTGATATGCAGAACCGGGGATATCTTGGTTTTCGAGGGGCTTCAAGCTGAGCTATGCATTTTCTGCGATAATCTTGGTGACGCTTCTGTGAGAAATATGCAGAATCATCGAAATCGCTCTTTTGGAGCTATTTAAAGCGAGGAACACGTTATCTGGTGTTGTCACCACTCCACAGTGCGTTTGATATGCAGAACCGGAGATATCCTGGTTTTCGTGGTGTTTCAAGCTGAGATATGCATTTTCTGGGATAAACTTGGTGGTTCTTCTGTGAGAAGTATGCAGAATAATCGAAATGGCTCTTTTGGAGCTATTTAATGCGAGAAACACGTTATCTGGTGTTTTCACCACTCCACAGTGCGTTTGATATGCAGAACCGGATGTATCTTGGTTTTCGAGGGGCTTCAAACTGAGATATGCATTTTCTGGGATACTCTTGGTGGTTCTTCTGTGAGGAGTATGCAGAATCATCGAAATCGCTCTTTTGGAGTTATTTTTGGCGAGAAACACGTTATCTGGTGTTTTCACCACTCCAGAGTGCGTTTGATATGCAGAACCGGTGATACGTTGGTATTCGTGGGGTTTCAAGCTGAGATATGCATTTTCTACGATAATCTTGGTGAGGCTGCTGTGAGAAGTATGCAGAATCATCGAAATCGCTCTTTTGGAGCTATTTAATGCGAGAAACACGTTATCTGGTGTTTTCACCACTCTACAGTGCGTTTGATATGCAGAACTGGAGATATCTTGGTTTTCGAGGGGCTTCAAGCTGAATATGCATTTTCTGGGACAATCACAGTGGTTCTTCTGTGAGAAGTATGCAGAATAATCGAAATGGCTCTTTTGGAGCTGTTTAATGCGACAAACACGTTATCTGGAGTTTTCACCACTCCATAGTGCGTCTGATATGCAGAACCGCAGATATCTTTGTTTTCGTGGGGTTTCAAGCTGAATATGCATTTTCTGGGACAATCACAGTGGTTCTTCTGTGAGAAGTATACAGAATAATCGAAATGGCTCTTTTGGAGCTATTTAAGGCGAGAAACACGTTATCGGTTGTTTTCACCACTCCAGAGTGCGTTTGATATGCAGAACCGGGGATATCTTGGTTTTCGTGGGGCTTCAAGCTGAGATATGCATTTTCTGCGATAATCTTGGTGACGCTTCTGTGAGAAATATGCAGAATCATCGAAATCGCTCTTTTGGAGCTATTTAATGCGAGGAACACGTTATCTGGTGTTGTCACCATTCTACAGTGCGTTTGATATGCAGAACTGGAGATATCTTGGTTGTCGAGGGGTTCCATGCTGAGATATGCATTTTCTGGGACAGTCACAGTGGTTCTTCTGTGAGAAGTATACAGAATAATCGAAGTGGCTCTTTTGGAGCTATTTAAGGCGAGAAACACGTTATCTGTTGTTTTCACCACTCCAGAGTGCGTTTGATATGCAGAACCGGAGATATCTTGGTTTTCGAGGGGCTCCAAACTGAGATATACATTTTCTGGGATACTCTTGGTGGTTCTTCTGTGAGGAGTATGCAGAATCATCGAAACCGCTCTTTTGGGGCTATTTTATGCGAGAAGCTCGTTATCTGGTGTTTTCACCACTCTACAGTGCGTTTGATATGCAGAACTGGAGATATCTTGGTTTTCGAGGGGCTTCATGCTGAGATATGCATTTTCTGGGACAATCACAGTGGTTCTTCTGTGAGAAGTATACAGAATAATCGAAATGGCTCTTTTGGAGCTATTTAAGGCGAGAAACACGTTATCTGTTGTTTTCACCACTCCAGAGTGCGTTTGATATGCAGAACCGGAGATATCCTGGTTTTCGAGGGGCTCCAAACTGAGATATGCATTTTCTGGGATACTCTTGGTGGTTCTTCTGTGAGGAGTATGCAGAATCATCGAAATCGCTCTTTTGGAGCTATTTAATGCGAGGAACACGTTATCTGGTGTTGTCACCATTCTACAGTGCGTTTGATATGCAGAACTGGAGATATCTTGGTTGTCGAGGGGTTCCATGCTGAGATATGCATTTTCTGGGACAGTCACAGTGGTTCTTCTGTGAGAAGTATACAGAATAATCGAAGTGGCTCTTTTGGAGCTATTTAAGGCGAGAAACACGTTATCTGTTGTTTTCACCACTCCAGAGTGCGTTTGATATGCAGAACCGGAGATATCTTGGTTTTCGAGGGGCTCCAAACTGGGATATGCATTTTCTGGGATACTCTTGATGGTTCTTCTGTGAGGAGTATGCAGAATCATCGAAACCGCTCTTTTGGAGCTATTTTATGCGAGAAACTCGTTATCTGGTATTTTCACCACTCCAGAGTGCGTTTGATATGCAGAACCGGTGATACGTTGGTATTCGTGGGGTTTCAAGCTGAGATATGCATTTTCTACGATTATCTTGGTGAGGCTTCTGTGAGAAGTATGCAGAATCATCGAAGTCGCTCTTTTGGAGCTATTTAAAGCGAGAAACACGTTATCTGGTGTTTTCACCACTCTACAGTGCGTTTGATATGCAGAACTGGAGATATCTTGGTTTTCGAGGGGCTTCAAGCTGAGATATGCATTTTCTGGGACAATCACAGTGGTTCTTCTGTGAGAAGTATGCAGAATCATCGAAATGGCTCTTTTGGAGCTATTTAAGGCGAGAAACACCTTATCTGTTGTTTTCACCACTCCAGAGTGCGTTTGATATGCAGAACCGGAGATATCTTGGTTTCCGAGGGGCTCCAAACTGAGATATGCATTTTCTGTGATAAACTTGGTGGTTCTTCTGTGAGAAGTATGCAGAATCATCGAAATCGCTCTTTTGGAGCTATTTAAGGCGAGAAACTCGTTATCTGTTGTTTTCACCACTCCACAGTGCGTTTGATATGCAGAACCGGAGATATCTTGGTTTTCGGGGGGCTTCAAACTGAGATATGCATTTTCTGGGATAATCTTGGTGGTTCTTCTGTGAGAAGTATGCAGAAGCATCGAAATCGCTCTTTTGGAGCTATTTAAGGCGAGAAACTCGTTATCGGTTGTTTTCACCACTCCAGAGTGCGTTTGATATGCAGAACCGGAGATATCCTGGTTTTCGAGGGGCTCCAAACTGAGATATGCATTTTCTGGGATACTCTTGGTGGTTCTTCTGTGAGGAGTATGCAGAATCATCGAAACCGCTCTTTTGGAGCTATTTTATGCGAGAAACTCGTTATCTGGTGTTGTCACCACTCCACAGTACGTTTGATATGCAGAACCGGAGATATCCTGGTTTTCGTGGGGTTTCAAGCTGAGATATGCATTTTCTGGGATAAACTTGGTGGTTCTTCTGTGAGAAGTATGCAGAATCATCGAAATCGCTCTTTTGGAGCTATTTAAAGCGACAAACACGTTATCTGGTGTTTTCACCACTCCACAGTGCGTTTGATATGCTTAACCGGAGTTATCTTTGTTTTCGTGGGGCTTCAAGCTGAGATATGCTTTTTCTGCGATAATCTTGGTGAGGCTGCTGTGAGAAGTATGCTGAATCATCGAAATCGCTCTTTTGGAGCTACTTAATGCGAGGAACACGTTATCTGGAGTTTTCACCACTACATAGTGCGTCTGATATGCAGAACTGGAGATATCCTGGTTTTCGTGGGGTTTCAAGCTGAGATATGCATTTTCTGCGATAATCTTGGTGAGGCTTCTGCGAGAAGTATGCAGAATCATCGAAATCGCTCTTTTGGAGCTATTTAATGCGAGAAACGCGTTATCTGGTGTTTTCACCACTTAACAGTGCGTTTGATATGCAGAACCGGGGATATCTTGGTTTTCGTGGGGCTTCAAGCTGAGATATGCTTTTTCTGCGATAATCTTGGTGAGGCTGCTGTGAGAAGTATGCAGAATCATCGAAATAGCTCTTTTGGAGCTACTTAATGCGAGAAACACGTTATCTGGAGTTTTCACCACTACATAGTGCGTCTGATATGCAGAACCGCAGATATCTTTGTATTCGTGGGGTTTCAAGCTGAGATATGCATTTTCTGGGATAATCTTGGTGACGCTTTTGTGAGAAGTATGCTGAATCATCGAAATCGCTCTTTTGGAGCTACTTAATGCGAGGAACACGTTATCTGGTGTTGTCACCACTCCACAGTGCGTTTGATATGTAGAACTGGAGATATCTTGGTTTTCGAGGGGCTTCAAGCTGAGATATGCATTTTCTGGGACCATCACAGTGGTTCTTCTGTGAGAAGGATGCCGAATAATCGAAATGGCTCTTTTGGAGCTATTTAATGCGACAAACACGTTATCTGGTGTTTTCATCACTCCATAGTGCGTCTGATATGCAGAACCGCAGATATCTTTGTTTTCGTGGGGCTTCAAGCTGAGATATGCTTTTTCTGCGATAATCTTGGTGAGGCTGCTGTGAGAAGTATGCAGAATAATCAAAATGGCTCTTTTGGAGCTATTTAATGCGACAAACACGTTATCTGGAGTTTTCACCACTCCATAGTGCGTCTGATATGCAGAACCGCAGATATCTTTGTTTTCGTGGGGTTTCAAGCTGAATATGCATTTTCTGTGATAATCTTGGTGGTTCTTCTGTGAGAAGTATGCAGAATCATCGAAATCGCTCTTTTGGAGCTATTTAATGCGAGGAACACGTTATCAGGTGTTGTCACCACTCCACAGTGCGTTTGATATGCAGAACCGGAGATATCCTGGTGTTCGTGGGGTTTCAAGCTGAGATATGCATTTTCTGGGATAAACTTTGTGGTTCTTCTGTGAGAAGTATGCAGAATCATCGAAATCGCTCTTTTGGAGCTATTTAATGCGAGACACACGTTTTCTGGTGTTTTCACCACTCCACAGTGCGTTTGAAATGCAGAACCGGAGATATCTTGGTTTTCGTGGGGTTTCAAGCTGAGATATGCATTTTCTGGGATAATCTTGGTGGTTCTTCGGTGAGAAATATGCAGAATCATCGAAATCGCTCTTTTGGAGCTATTTTATGCGAGAAACTCGTTATCTGGTGTTTTCACCACTCCACAGTGCGTTTGATATGCAGAACCGGAGTTATCTTTGTTTTCGTGGGGCTTCAAGCTGAGATAAGCTTTTTCTGCGATAATCTTGGTGAGGCTGCTGTGAGAAGTATGCAGAATCATCGAAATCGCTCTTTTGGAGCTATTTAATGCGAGAAACACGTTATCTGGTGTTTTCCCCACTCTACAGTGCGTTTGATATGCAGAACTGGAGATATCTTGGTTTTCGAGGGGCTTCAAGCTGAGATATGCATTTTCTGGGACAATCACAGTGGTTCTTATGTGAGAAGTATGCAGAATAATCAAAATGGCTCTTTTGGACCTATTTAATGCGACAAACACGTTATCTGGAGTTTTCACCACTCCATAGTGCGTCTGATATGCAGAACCGCAGATATCTTTGTTTTCGTGGGGTTTCAAGCTGAATATGCATTTTCTGTGATAATCTTGGTGGTTCTTCTGTGAGAAGTATGCAGAATCATCGAAATCGCTCTTTTGGAGCTATTTAAGGCGAGAAACACGTTATCTGGTGTTTTCCCCACTCTACAGTGCGTTTGATATGCAGAACTGGAGATATCCTGGTTTTCGAGGGGTTTCAAGCTGAGATATGCATTTTCTGGGATAAACTTGGTGGTTCTTCGGTGAGAAGTATGCAGAATCATCGAAATCGCTCTTTTGGAGCTATTTAATGCGAGACACACGTTTTCTGGTGTTTTCACCACTCCACAGTGCGTTTGATATGCAGAACCGGGGATATCTTGGTTTTCGTGGGGCTTCAAGCTGAGATATGCATTTTCTGCGATAATCTTGGTGACGCTTCTGTGAGAAATATGCAGAATCATCGAAATCGCTCTTTTGGAGCTATTTAATGCGAGGAACACGTTATCTGGTGTTGTCACCACTCCACAGTGCGTTTGATATGCAGAATCGGAGATATCCTGGTTTTCGTGGTGTTTCAAGCTGAGATATGCATTTTCTGGGATAAACTTGGTGGTTCTTCTGTGAGAAGTATGCAGAAGCATCGAAATCGCACTTTTGGAGCTATTTAAGGCGAGAAACTCGTTATCGGTTGTTTTCACCACTCCAGAGTGCGTTTGATATGCAGAACCGGAGATATCCTGGTTTTCGTGGGGTTTCAAGCTGAGATATGCATTTTCTGGGATAAACTTGTTGGTTCTTCTGTGAGAAGTATGCAGAATCATCGAAATCGCTCTTTTGGAGCTATTTAATGCGAGAAACACGTTATCTGGTGTTTTCACCACTCTACAGTGCGTTTGATATGCAGAACCGGAGTTATCTTTGTTTTCGTGGGGCTTCAAGATGAGATATGCATTTTCTGTGATAATCTTGGTGGTTCTTCTGTGAGAAGTATGCAGAATCATCGAAATCTCTCTTTTGGAGCTATTTAAGGCGAGAAACTCGTTATCTGTTGTTTTCACCACTCCAGAGTGCGTTTGATATGCAGAACCGGAGATATCTTGGTTTCCGAGGGGCTCCAAACTGAGATATGCATTTTCTGTGATAAACTTGGTGGTTCTTCGGTGAGAAGTATGCAGAATCATCGAAATCGCTCTTTTGGAGCTATTTAAGGCGAGAAACTCGTTATCTGTTGTTTTCACCACTCCACAGTGCGTTTGATATGCAGAACCGGAGATATCTTGGTTTTCGGGGGGCTTCAAACTGAGATATGCATTTTCTGGGATAATCTTGGTGGTTCTTCTGTGAGAAGTATGCAGAAGCATCGAAATCGCTCTTTTGGAGCTATTTAAGGCGAGAAACTCGTTATCGGTTGTTTTCACCACTCCAGAGTGCGTTTGATATGCAGAACCGGAGATATCCTGGTTTTCGAGGGGCTCCAAACTGAGATATGCATTTTCTGGGATACTCTTGGTGGTTCTTCTGTGAGGAGTATGCAGAATCATCGAAACCGCTCTTTTGGAGCTATTTTATGCGAGAAACTCGTTATCTGGTGTTGTCACCACTCCACAGTACGTTTGATATGCAGAACCGGAGATATCCTGGTTTTCGTGGGGTTTCAAGCTGAGATATGCATTTTCTGGGATAAACTTGGTGGTTCTTCTGTGAGAAGTATGCAGAATCATCGAAATCGCTCTTTTGGAGCTATTTAAAGCGACAAACACGTTATCTGGTGTTTTCACCACTCCACAGTGCGTTTGATATGCTTAACCGGAGTTATCTTTGTTTTCGTGGGGCTTCAAGCTGAGATATGCTTTTTCTGCGATAATCTTGGTGAGGCTGCTGTGAGAAGTATGCTGAATCATCGAAATCGCTCTTTTGGAGCTACTTAATGCGAGGAACACGTTATCTGGAGTTTTCACCACTACATAGTGCGTCTGATATGCAGAACTGGAGATATCCTGGTTTTCGTGGGGTTTCAAGCTGAGATATGCATTTTCTGCGATAATCTTGGTGAGGCTTCTGCGAGAAGTATGCAGAATCATCGAAATCGCTCTTTTGGAGCTATTTAATGCGAGAAACGCGTTATCTGGTGTTTTCACCACTTAACAGTGCGTTTGATATGCAGAACCGGGGATATCTTGGTTTTCGTGGGGCTTCAAGCTGAGATATGCTTTTTCTGCGATAATCTTGGTGAGGCTGCTGTGAGAAGTATGCAGAATCATCGAAATAGCTCTTTTGGAGCTACTTAATGCGAGAAACACGTTATCTGGAGTTTTCACCACTACATAGTGCGTCTGATATGCAGAACCGCAGATATCTTTGTATTCGTGGGGTTTCAAGCTGAGATATGCATTTTCTGGGATAATCTTGGTGACGCTTTTGTGAGAAGTATGCTGAATCATCGAAATCGCTCTTTTGGAGCTACTTAATGCGAGGAACACGTTATCTGGTGTTGTCACCACTCCACAGTGCGTTTGATATGTAGAACTGGAGATATCTTGGTTTTCGAGGGGCTTCAAGCTGAGATATGCATTTTCTGGGACCATCACAGTGGTTCTTCTGTGAGAAGGATGCCGAATAATCGAAATGGCTCTTTTGGAGCTATTTAATGCGACAAACACGTTATCTGGTGTTTTCATCACTCCATAGTGCGTCTGATATGCAGAACCGCAGATATCTTTGTTTTCGTGGGGCTTCAAGCTGAGATATGCTTTTTCTGCGATAATCTTGGTGAGGCTGCTGTGAGAAGTATGCAGAATAATCAAAATGGCTCTTTTGGAGCTATTTAATGCGACAAACACGTTATCTGGAGTTTTCACCACTCCATAGTGCGTCTGATATGCAGAACCGCAGATATCTTTGTTTTCGTGGGGTTTCAAGCTGAATATGCATTTTCTGTGATAATCTTGGTGGTTCTTCTGTGAGAAGTATGCAGAATCATCGAAATCGCTCTTTTGGAGCTATTTAATGCGAGGAACACGTTATCAGGTGTTGTCACCACTCCACAGTGCGTTTGATATGCAGAACCGGAGATATCCTGGTGTTCGTGGGGTTTCAAGCTGAGATATGCATTTTCTGGGATAAACTTTGTGGTTCTTCTGTGAGAAGTATGCAGAATCATCGAAATCGCTCTTTTGGAGCTATTTAATGCGAGACACACGTTTTCTGGTGTTTTCACCACTCCACAGTGCGTTTGAAATGCAGAACCGGAGATATCTTGGTTTTCGTGGGGTTTCAAGCTGAGATATGCATTTTCTGGGATAATCTTGGTGGTTCTTCGGTGAGAAATATGCAGAATCATCGAAATCGCTCTTTTGGAGCTATTTTATGCGAGAAACTCGTTATCTGGTGTTTTCACCACTCCACAGTGCGTTTGATATGCAGAACCGGAGTTATCTTTGTTTTCGTGGGGCTTCAAGCTGAGATAAGCTTTTTCTGCGATAATCTTGGTGAGGCTGCTGTGAGAAGTATGCAGAATCATCGAAATCGCTCTTTTGGAGCTATTTAATGCGAGAAACACGTTATCTGGTGTTTTCCCCACTCTACAGTGCGTTTGATATGCAGAACTGGAGATATCTTGGTTTTCGAGGGGCTTCAAGCTGAGATATGCATTTTCTGGGACAATCACAGTGGTTCTTATGTGAGAAGTATGCAGAATAATCAAAATGGCTCTTTTGGACCTATTTAATGCGACAAACACGTTATCTGGAGTTTTCACCACTCCATAGTGCGTCTGATATGCAGAACCGCAGATATCTTTGTTTTCGTGGGGTTTCAAGCTGAATATGCATTTTCTGTGATAATCTTGGTGGTTCTTCTGTGAGAAGTATGCAGAATCATCGAAATCGCTCTTTTGGAGCTATTTAAGGCGAGAAACACGTTATCTGGTGTTTTCCCCACTCTACAGTGCGTTTGATATGCAGAACTGGAGATATCCTGGTTTTCGAGGGGTTTCAAGCTGAGATATGCATTTTCTGGGATAAACTTGGTGGTTCTTCGGTGAGAAGTATGCAGAATCATCGAAATCGCTCTTTTGGAGCTATTTAATGCGAGACACACGTTTTCTGGTGTTTTCACCACTCCACAGTGCGTTTGATATGCAGAACCGGGGATATCTTGGTTTTCGTGGGGCTTCAAGCTGAGATATGCATTTTCTGCGATAATCTTGGTGACGCTTCTGTGAGAAATATGCAGAATCATCGAAATCGCTCTTTTGGAGCTATTTAATGCGAGGAACACGTTATCTGGTGTTGTCACCACTCCACAGTGCGTTTGATATGCAGAATCGGAGATATCCTGGTTTTCGTGGTGTTTCAAGCTGAGATATGCATTTTCTGGGATAAACTTGGTGGTTCTTCTGTGAGAAGTATGCAGAAGCATCGAAATCGCACTTTTGGAGCTATTTAAGGCGAGAAACTCGTTATCGGTTGTTTTCACCACTCCAGAGTGCGTTTGATATGCAGAACCGGAGATATCCTGGTTTTCGTGGGGTTTCAAGCTGAGATATGCATTTTCTGGGATAAACTTGTTGGTTCTTCTGTGAGAAGTATGCAGAATCATCGAAATCGCTCTTTTGGAGCTATTTAATGCGAGAAACACGTTATCTGGTGTTTTCACCACTCTACAGTGCGTTTGATATGCAGAACCGGAGTTATCTTTGTTTTCGTGGGGCTTCAAGATGAGATATGCATTTTCTGTGATAATCTTGGTGGTTCTTCTGTGAGAAGTATGCAGAATCATCGAAATCTCTCTTTTGGAGCTATTTAAGGCGAGAAACTCGTTATCTGTTGTTTTCACCACTCCAGAGTGCGTTTGATATGCAGAACTAGAGATATCCTGGTTTTCGTGGGGTTTCAAGCTGAGATATGCATTTTCTGGGATAAACTTGGTGGTTCTTCGGTGAGAAGTATGCAGAATCATCGAAATCGATCTATTGGAGCTATTTAATGCGACAAACACGTTATCTGGTGTTTTCATCACTCCATAGTGCGTCTGATATGCAGAACCGCAGATATCTTTTTTTTCGTGGGGTTTCAAGCTGAATATGCATTTTCTGGGATAAACTTGGTGGTTCTTCTGTGAGAAGTATGCAGAAGCATCGAAATCGCACTTTTGGAGCTATTTAAGGCGAGAAACTCGTTATCGGTTGTTTTCACCACTCCAGAGTGCGTTTGATATGCAGAACCGGAGATATCCTGGTTTTCGTGGGGTTTCAAGCTGAGATATGCATTTTCTGGGATAAACTTGTTGGTTCTTCTGTGAGAAGTATGCAGAATCATCGAAATCGCTCTTTTGGAGCTATTTAATGCGAGAAACACGTTATCTGGTGTTTTCACCACTCTACAGTGCGTTTGATATGCAGAACCGGAGTTATCTTTGTTTTCGTGGGGCTTCAAGATGAGATATGCATTTTCTGTGATAATCTTGGTGGTTCTTCTGTGAGAAGTATGCAGAATCATCGAAATCTCTCTTTTGGAGCTATTTAAGGCGAGAAACTCGTTATCTGTTGTTTTCACCACTCCAGAGTGCGTTTGATATGCAGAACTAGAGATATCCTGGTTTTCGTGGGGTTTCAAGCTGAGATATGCATTTTCTGGGATAAACTTGGTGGTTCTTCGGTGAGAAGTATGCAGAATCATCGAAATCGATCTATTGGAGCTATTTAATGCGACAAACACGTTATCTGGTGTTTTCATCACTCCATAGTGCGTCTGATATGCAGAACCGCAGATATCTTTGTTTTCGTGGGGTTTCAAGCTGAATATGCATTTTCTGTGATAATCTTGGTGGTTCTTCTGTGAGAAGTATGCAGAATCATCGAAATCGCTCTTTTGGAGCTATTTAAGGCGAGAAACTCGTTATCTGTTGTTTTCACAACTCCAGAGTGCGTTTGATATGCAGAACCGGAGATATCCTGGTTTTCGTGGGGTTTCAAGCTGAGATATGCATTTTCTGGTATAATCTTGGTGACGCTTCTGTGAGAAGTATGCTGAATCATCGAAATCGCACTTTTGGAGCTACTTAATGCGAGGAACACGTTATCTGGTGTTGTCACCACTCCACAGTGCGTTTGATATGCAGAATCGGAGATATCCTGGTTTTCGTGGGGTTTCAAGCTGAATATGCATTTTCTGTGATAATCTTGGTGGTTCTTCTGTGAGAAGTATGCAGAATCATCGAAATCGCTCTTTTGGAGCTATTTAATGCGAGAAACTCGTTATCGGTTGTTTTCACCACTCCAGAGTGCGTTTGATGTGCACAACCGGACATATCCTGGTTTTCGTGCGGTTTCAAGTTGAGATATGCATTTTCTAGGATAAACTTGGTGGATCTTCTGTGAGAAGTATGCAGAATCATCGAAATCGCTCTTTTGGAGCTATTTAATGCGAGAAACACGTTATCTGGTGTTTTCACCACTCTACAGTGCGTTTGATATGCAGAACCGGAGATATCCTGGTTTTCGTGGGGTTTCAAGCTGAGATATGCATTTTCTGGGATAAACTTGGTGGTTCTTCTGTGAGAAGTATGCAAAATCATCGAAATCGCTCTTTTGGAGCTATTTAAAGCGACAAACTCGTTATCTGGTGTTTTCACCACTCCACAGTGCGTTTGATATGCATAACCGGAGTTATCTTTGTTTTCGTGGGGCTTCAAGCTGAGATATGCTTTTTCTGCGATAATCTTGGTGAGGCTGCTGTGAGAAGTATGCAGAATCATCGAAATCGCTCTTTTGGAGCTATTTAATGCGAGAAACACGTTATCTGGTGTTTTCACTACTCCATAGTGCGTTTGATATGCAGAACCGGAGATATCCTGGTTTTCGTGGGGTTTCAAGCTGAGATATGCATTTTCTGGGACAATCACAGTGGTTCTTCTGTGAGAAGGATGCAGAATAATCGAAATGGCTCTTTTGGAGCTATTTAATGCGACAAGCACGTTATCTGTTGTTTTCACCACTCCAGAGTGCGTTTGATATGCAGAACTGGAGATATCCTGGTTTTCGTGGGGTTTCAAGCTGAGATATGCATTTTCTGCGATAATCTTGGTGGTTCTTCTGTGAGAAGTATGCAGAATCATCGAAACCGCTCTTTTGGAGCTATTTAAGGCGAGAAACTCGTTATCTGTTGTTTTCACCACTCCAGAGTGCGTTTGATATGCAGAACTGGAGATATCCTGGTTTTCGTGGGGTTTCAAGCTGAGATATGCATTTTCTGCGATAATCTTGGTGAGGCTTCTGCGAGAAGTATGCAGTATCATCGAAATCGCTCTTTTGGAGCTATTTAAAGCGAGACACACGTTATCTGGTGTTTTCACCACTCCTCAGTGCGTTTGATATGCAGAACCGGGGATATCTTGGTTTTCGTGGGGCTTCAAGCTGAGATATGCTTTTTCTGCGATAATCTTGGTGAGGCTGCTGTGAGAAGTATGCAGAATCATCAAAATCGCTCTTTTGGAGCTATTTAAGGCGAGAAACACGTTATCTGGTGTTTTCACTACTCCATAGTGCGTTTGATATGCAGAACCGGAGATATCCTGGTTTTCGTGGGGTTTCAAGCTGAGATATGCATTTTCTGGGACAATCACAGTGGTTCTTCTGTGAGAAGGATGCAGAATAATCGAAATGGCTCTTTTGGAGCTATTTAATGCGACAAACACGTTATCTGGTGTTTTCATCACTCCATAGTGCGTCTGATATGCAGAACCGGAGTTATCTTTGTTTTCGTGGGGCTTCAAGCTGAGATATGCTTTTTCTGCGATAATCTTGGTGAGGCTGCTGTGAGAAGTATGCAGAATCATCGAAATAGCTCTTTTGGAGCTATTTAATGCGAGAAACACGTTATCTGGAGTTTTCACCACTCCATAGTGCGTCTGATATGCAGAACCGCAGATATCTTTGTTTTCGTGGGGCTTCAAGCTGAGATATGCTTTTTCTGCGATAATCTTGGTGAGGCTTCTGCGAGAAGTATGCAGTATCATCGAAATCGCTCTTTTGGAGCTATTTAAAGCGAGACACACGTTATCTGGTGTTTTCACCACTCCTCAGTGCGTTTGATATGCAGAACCGGAGATATCCTGGTTTTCGTGGGGTTTCAAGCAGAGATATGCATTTTCTGGGATAAACTTGGTGGTTCTTCTGTGAGAAGTATGCAGAATCATCAAAATCGCTCTTTTGGAGCTATTTTTGGCGAGAAACACGTTATCTGGTGTTTTCACCACTCCACAGTGCGTTTGATATGCAGAACCGGAGATATCCTGGTTTTCGTGGGGTTTCAAGCTGAGATATGCATTTTCTGGGACAATCACAGTGGTTCTCCTGTGAGAAGGATGCAGAATAATCGAAATGGCTCTTTTGGAGCTATTTAAGGCGAGAAACTCGTTATCTGGTGTTGTCACCATTCCACAGAGCGTTTGATATGCAGAACCGGAGATATCCTGGTTTTCGTGGGGTTTCAAGCTGAGATATGCATTTTCTGCGATAATCTTGGTGAGGCTTCTGTGAGAAGTATGCAGAATCATCGAAATCGCTCTGTTGGAGCTATATAATGCGAGGAACACGTTATCTGGTGTTGTCACCACTCCACAGTGCGTTTGATATGCAGAACCGGAGATATCCTGGTTTTCGTGGGGTTTCAAGCTGAGATATGCATTTTCTGGGACCATCACAGTGGTTCTTCTGTGAGAAGGATGTAGAATAATCGAAATGGCTCTTTTGGAGCTATTTAATGCGACAAACACGTTATCTGGTGTTTTCATCACTCCATAGTGCGTCTGATATGCAGAACCGCAGATATCTTTGTTTTCGTGGGGTTTCAAGCTGAATATGTATTTTCTGGGATACTCTTGGTGGTTCTTCTGTGAGGAGTATGCAGAATCATCGAAATCGCTCTTTTGGAGCTATTTAATGCGAGGAACACGTTTTCTGGTGTTTTCACCACTCCACAGTGCGTTTGATATGCAGAACCGGAGATATCCTGGTTTTCGTGGTGTTTCAAGCTGAGATATGCATTTTCTGGGATAAACTTGGTGGTTCTTCTGTGAGAAGTATGCAGAAGCATCGAAATCGCTCTTTTGGAGCTATTTAAGGCGAGAAACTCGTTATCGGTTGTTTTCACCACTCCAGAGTGCGTTTGATATGCACAACCGGACATATCCTGGTTTTCGTGCGGTTTCAAGTTGAGATATGCATTTTCTAGGATAAACTTGGTGCATCTTCTGTGAGAAGTATGCAGAATCATCGAAATCGCTCTTTTGGAGCTATTTAATGCGAGAAACACGTTATCTGGTGTTTTCACCACTCTACAGTGCGTTTGATATGCAGAACCGGAGATATCCTGGTTTTCGAGGGGCTCCAAACTGAGATATGCATTTTCTGGGATACTCTTGGTGGTTCTTCTGTGAGGAGTATGCAGAATCATCGAAACCGCACTTTTGGAGCTATTTTATGCGAGAAACTCGTTATCTGGTGTTGTCACCACTCCACAGTGCGTTTGATATGCAGAACCGGAGATATCCTGGTTTTCGTGGGGTTTCAAGCTGAGATATGCATTTTCTGGGATAAACTTGGTGGTTCTTCTGTGAGAAGTATGCAAAATCATCGAAATCGCTCTTTTGGAGCTATTTAAAGCGACAAACACGTTATCTGGTGTTTTCACCACTCCACAGTGCGTTTGATATGCATAACCGGAGTTATCTTTGTTTTCGTGGGGCTTCAAGCTGAGATATGCCTTTTCTGCGATAATCTTGGTGAGGCTGCTGTGAGAAGTATGCAGAATCATCGAAATCGCTCTTTTGGAGCTATTTAATGCGAGAAACACGTTATCTGGTGTTTTCACCACTCTACAGTGCGTTTGATATGCAGAACTGGAGATATCTTGGTTTTCGAGGGGCTTCAAGCTGAGATATGCATTTTCTGGGACAATCACAGTGGTTCTTCTGTGAGAAGGATGCAGAATAATCGAAATGGCTCTTTTGGAGCTATTTAATGCGACAAGCACGTTATCTGTTGTTTTCACCACTCCAGAGTGCGTTTGATATGCAGAACTGGAGATATCCTGGTTTTCGTGGGGTTTCAAGCTGAGATATGCATTTTCTGCGATAATCTTGGTGAGGCTGCTGTGAGAAGTATGCAGAATCATCGAAATAGCTCTTTTGGAGCTATTTAATGCGAGAAACACGTTATCTGGAGTTTTCACCACTCCATAGTGCGTCTGATATGCAGAACCGGAGATATCCTGGTTTTCGAGGGGCTCCAAACAGAGATATGCATTTTCTGGGATACTCTTGGTGGTTCTTCTGTGAGGAGTATGCAGAATCATCGAAACCGCACTTTTGGAGCTATTTTATGCGAGAAACTCGTTATCTGGTGTTGTCACCACTCCAGAGTGCGTTTGATATGCACAACTGGAGATATCCTGGTTTTCGTGGGGTTTCAAGCTGAGATATGCATTTTCTGCGATAATCTTGGTGAGGCTTCTGCGAGAAGTATGCAGTATCATCGAAATCGCTCTTTTGGAGCTATTTAAAGCGAGACACACGTTATCTGGTGTTTTCACCACTCCTCAGTGCGTTTGATATGCAGAACCGGGGATATCTTGGTTTTCGTGGGGCTTCAAGCTGAGATATGCTTTTTCTGCGATAATCTTGGTGAGGCTGCTGTGAGAAGTATGCAGAATCATCAAAATCGCTCTTTTGGAGCTATTTAAGGCGAGAAACACGTTATCTGGTGTTTTCACTACTCCATAGTGCGTTTGATATGCAGAACCGGAGATATCCTGGTTTTCGTGGGGTTTCAAGCTGAGATATGCATTTTCTGGGACAATCACAGTGGTTCTTCTGTGAGAAGGATGCAGAATAATCGAAATGGCTCTTTTGGAGCTATTTAATGCGACAAACACGTTATCTGGTGTTTTCATCACTCCATAGTGCGTCTGATATGCAGAACCGGAGTTATCTTTGTTTTCGTGGGGCTTCAAGCTGAGATATGCTTTTTCTGCGATAATCTTGGTGAGGCTGCTGTGAGAAGTATGCAGAATCATCGAAATAGCTCTTTTGGAGCTATTTAATGCGAGAAACACGTTATCTGGAGTTTTCACCACTCCATAGTGCGTCTGATATGCAGAACCGCAGATATCTTTGTTTTTGTGGGGTTTCAAGCTGAATATGCATTTTCAGTGATAATCTTGGTGGTTCTTCTGTGAGAAGTATGCAGAATCATCGAAATCGCTCTTTTGGAGCTATTTAAGGCGAGAAACTCGTTATCTGGTGTTGTCACCACTCCACAGTGCGTTTGATATGCAGAACCGGAGATATCCTGGTTTTCGAGGGGTTTCAAGCTGAGATATGCATTTTCTGCGATAATCTTGGTGAGGCTTCTGCGAGAAGTATGCAGTATCATCGAAATCGCTCTTTTGGAGCTATTTAAAGCGAGACACACGTTATCTGGTGTTTTCACCACTCCTCAGTGCGTTTGATATGCAGAACCGGAGATATCCTGGTTTTCGTGGGGTTTCAAGCAGAGATATGCATTTTCTGGGATAAACTTGGTGGTTCTTCTGTGAGAAGTATGCAGAATCATCAAAATCGCTCTTTTGGAGCTATTTTTGGCGAGAAACACGTTATCTGGTGTTTTCACCACTCCACAGTGCGTTTGATATGCAGAACCGGAGATATCCTGGTTTTCGTGGGGTTTCAAGCTGAGATATGCATTTTCTGGGACAATCACAGTGGTTCTCCTGTGAGAAGGATGCAGAATAATCGAAATGGCTCTTTTGGAGCTATTTAAGGCGAGAAACTCGTTATCTGGTGTTGTCACCATTCCACAGAGCGTTTGATATGCAGAACCGGAGATATCCTGGTTTTCGTGGGGTTTCAAGCTGAGATATGCATTTTCTGCGATAATCTTGGTGAGGCTTCTGTGAGAAGTATGCAGAATCATCGAAATCGCTCTGTTGGAGCTATATAATGCGAGGAACACGTTATCTGGTGTTGTCACCACTCCACAGTGCGTTTGATATGCAGAACCGGTGATATCCTGGTTTTCGTGGGGTTTCAAGCTGAGATATGCATTTTCTGGGATAAACTTGGTGGTTCTTCTGTGAGAAGTATGCAAAATCATCGAAATCGCTCTTTTGGAGCTATTTAAAGCGACAAACACGTTATCTGGTGTTTTCACCACTCCACAGTGCGTTTGATATGCATAACCGGAGTTATCTTTGTTTTCGTGGGGCTTCAAGCTGAGATATGCCTTTTCTGCGATAATCTTGGTGAGGCTGCTGTGAGAAGTATGCAGAATCATCGAAATCGCTCTTTTGGAGCTATTTAATGCGAGAAACACGTTATCTGGTGTTTTCACCACTCTACAGTGCGTTTGATATGCAGAACTGGAGATATCTTGGTTTTCGAGGGGCTTCAAGCTGAGATATGCATTTTCTGGGACAATCACAGTGGTTCTTCTGTGAGAAGGATGCAGAATAATCGAAATGGCTCTTTTGGAGCTATTTAATGCGACAAGCACGTTATCTGTTGTTTTCACCACTCCAGAGTGCGTTTGATATGCAGAACTGGAGATATCCTGGTTTTCGTGGGGTTTCAAGCTGAGATATGCATTTTCTGCGATAATCTTGGTGAGGCTGCTGTGAGAAGTATGCAGAATCATCGAAATAGCTCTTTTGGAGCTATTTAATGCGAGAAACACGTTATCTGGAGTTTTCACCACTCCATAGTGCGTCTGATATGCAGAACCGCAGATATCTTTGTTTTCGTGGGGTTTCAAGCTGAATATGCATTTTCTGTGATAATCTTGGTGGTTCTTCTGTGAGACGGATGCAGAATAATCGAAATGGCTCTTTTGGAGCTATTTAATGCGACAAGCACGTTATCTGTTGTTTTCACCACTCCAGAGTGCGTTTGATATGCAGAACTGGAGATATCCTGGTTTTCGTGGGGTTTCAAGCTGAGATATGCATTTTCTGCGATAATCTTGGTGAGGCTGCTGTGAGAAGTATGCAGAATCATCGAAATAGCTCTTTTGGAGCTATTTAATGCGAGAAACACGTTATCTGGAGTTTTCACCACTCCATAGTGCGTCTGATATGCAGAACCGCAGATATCTTTGTTTTCCTGGGGTTTCAAGCTGAGATATGCCTTTTCTGCGATAATCTTGGTGAGGCTTCTGTGAGAAGAATGCAGAATCATCGAAATCGCTCTGTTGGAGCTATATAATGCGAGGAACACGTTATCTGGTGTTGTCACCACTCCACAGTGCGTTTGATATGCAGAACTGGAGATATCTTGGTTTTCGAGGGGCTTCAAGCTGAGATATGCATTTTCTGGGACAATCACAGTGCTTCTTCTGTGAGAAGGATGCAGAATAATCGAAATGGCTCTTTTGGAGCTATTTAATGCGACAAACACGTTATCTGGTGTTTTCATCACTCCATAGTGCGTCTGATATGCAGAACCGGAGTTATCTTTATTTCGTGGGGCTTCAAGCTGAGATATGCTTTTTTTGCGATAATCTTGGTGAGGCTGCTGTGAGAAGTATGCAGAATCATCGAAATAGCTCTTTTGGAGCTATTTAATGCGAGAAACACGTTATCTGGAGTTTTCACCACTCCATAGTGCGTCTGATATGCAGAACCGCAGATATCTTTGTTTTCGTGGGGTTTCAAGCTGAATATGCATTTTCTGTGATAATCTTGGTGGTTCTTCTGTGAGAAGTATGCAGAATCATCGAAATCGCTCTTTTGGAGCTATTTAAGGCGAGAAACTCGTTATCTGTTGTTTTCACCACTCCAGAGTGCGTTTGATATGCAGAACTAGAGATATCCTGGTTTTCGTGGGGTTTCAAGCTGAGATATGCATTTTCTGGGATAAACTTGGTGGTTCTTCGGTGAGAAGTATGCAGAATCATCGAAATCGATCTTTTGGAGCTATTTAATGCGACAAACACGTTATCTGGTGTTTTCATCACTCCATAGTGCGTCTGATATGCAGAACCGCAGATATCTTCGTTTTCGTGGGGTTTCAAGCTGAGATATGCAATTTCTGCGATAATCTTGGTGACGCTTCTGTGAGAAGTATGCTGAATCATCGAAATCGCACTTTTGGAGCTACTTAATGCGAGGAACACGTTATCTGGTGTTGTCACCACTCCACAGTGCGTTTGATATGCAGAACCGGCGATACCTTGGTTTTCGTGGGGTTTCAAGCTGAGATATGCATTTTCTGCGATAATCTTGGTGAGGCTTCTGTGAGAAGTATGCAGAATCATCGAAATCGCTCTGTTGGAGCTATTTAATGCGAGGAACACGTTATCTGGTGTTGTCACCACTCCACAGTGCGTTTGATATGCAGAATCGGAGATATCCTGGTTTTCGTGGGGTTTCAAGCTGAGATATGCATTTTCTGGGACCATCACAGTGGTTCTTCTGTGAGAAGGATGTAGAATAATCGAAATGGCTCTTTTGGAGCTATTTAATGCGACAAACACGTTATCTGGTGTTTTCATCACTCCATAGTGCGTCTGATATGCAGAACCGCAGATATCATTGTTTTCGTGGGGTTTCAAGCTGAATATGTATTTTCTGGGATACTCTTGGTGGTTCTTCTGTGAGGAGTATGCAGAATCATCGAAATCGCGCTTTTGGAGCTATTTAATGCGAGGAACACGTTATCTGGTGTTGTCACCACTCCACAGTGCGTTTGATATGCAGAACCGGAGATATCCTGGTTTTCGTGGGGTTTCAAGCTGAGGTATGCATCTTCTGGGATAAACTTTGTGGTTCTTCTGTGAGAAGTATGCAGAAGCATCGAAATCGCTCTATTGGAGCTATTTTTGGCGAGAAACACGTTATCTGGTGTTTTCACCACTCCACAGTGCGTTTGATATGCAGAACCGGAGATATCCTGGTTTTCGTGGGGTTTCAAGCTGAGATATGCATTTTCTGGGAAAATCACAGTGGTTCTTCTGTGAGAAGGATGCAGAATAATCGAAATGGCTCTTTTGGAGCTATTTAATGCGACAAACACGTTATCTGGTGTGTTCATCACTCCATATTGCGTCTGATATGCAGAACCGGAGTTATCTTTGTTTTCGTGGGGCTTCAAGCTGAGATATGCTTTTTCTGCGATAATCTTGGTGAGGCTGCTGTGAGAAGTATGCAGAATCATCGAAATCGCTCTTTTGGAGCTATTTAATGCGAGGAACACGTTATCTGGTGTTGTCACCACTCCACAGTGCGTTTGATATGCAGAACTGGAGATATCCTGGTTTTCGTGGGGTTTCAAGCATAGATATGCATTTTCTGGGATAAACTTGGTGAGGCTGCTGTAAGAAGTATGCAGAATCATCGAAATGGCTCTTTTGGAGCTATTTAATGCGACAAACACGTTATCTGGTGTGTTCATCACTCCATATTGCGTCTGATATGCAGAACCGGAGTTATCTTTGTTTTCGTGGGGCTTCAAGCTGAGATATGCTTTTTCTGCGATAATCTTGGTGAGGCTGCTGTGAGAAGTATGCAGAATCATCGAAATAGCTCTTTTGGAGCTATTTAATGCGAGAAACACGTTATCTGGTGTTTTCACCACTCCACAGTGCGTTTGATATGCAGAACCGGAGATATCCTGGTTTTCGTGGGGTTTCAAGCTGAGATATGCATTTTCTGGGACAATCACAGTGGTTCTTCTGTGAGAAGGATGCAGAATAATCGAAATGGCTCTTTGGGAGCTATTTAATGCGACAAACACGTTATCTGGTGTGTTCATCACTCCATATTGCGTCTGATATGCAGAACCGGAGTTATCTTTGTTTTCGTGGGGCTTCAAGCTGAGATATGCTTTTTCAGCGATAATCTTGGTGAGGCTGCTGTGAGAAGTATGCAGAATCATCGAAATAGCTCTTTTGGAGCTATTTAATGCGAGAAACACGTTATCTGGTGTTTTCATCACTCCATAGTGCGTCTGATATGCAGAACCGCAGATATCTTTGTGTTCGTGGGGTTTCAAGCTGAATATGCATTTTCTGGCATACTCTTGGTGGTTCTCCTGTGAGGAGTATGCAGAATCATCGAAACCGCTCTTTTGGAGCTATTTTAGGCGAGAATCTCGTTATCTGGTATTTTCACCACTCCAGAGTGCGTTTGAAATGCAGAACAGGAGATATCTTGGTTTTCGGGGGGCTTCAAACTGAGATATGCATTTTCTGGGATAATCTTGGTGGTTCTTCTGTGAGAAGTATGGAGAATCATCGAAATCGCTCTTTTGGAGCTATTTAAGGCGAGAAACACGTTATCTGTTGTTTTCACCACTCCAGAGTGCGTTTGATATGCAGAACCGGAGATATCTTGGTTTTCGTGGGGTTTCAAGCATAGATATGCATTTTCTGGGATAAACTTGGTGAGGCTGCTGTAAGAAGTATGCAGAATCATCGAAATCGCTCTTTTGGAGCTATTTAATGCGAGGAACACGTTATCTGGTGTTGTCACCACTCCACAGTGCGTTTGATATGCAGAACCGGAGATATCCTGGTTTTCGTGGGGTTTCAAGCAGAGATATGCATTTTCTGGGATAAACTTGGTGGTTCTTCTCTGAGAAGTATGCAGAATCATCAAAATCGCTCTTTTGCAGCTATTTTTGGCGAGAAACACGTTATCTGGTGTTTTCACCACTCCACAGTGCGTTTGATATGCAGAACCGGAGATATCCTGGTTTTCGTGGGGTTTCAAGCTGAGATATGCATTTTCTGGGACAATCACAGTGGTTCTTCTGTGAGAAGGATGCAGAATAATCGAAATGGCTCTTTTGGAGCTATTTAATGCGACAAGCACGTTATCTGTTGTTTTCACCACTCCAGAGTGCGTTTGATATGCAGAACTGGAGATATCCTGGTTTTCGTGGGGTTTCAAGCTGAGATATGCATTTTCTGCGATAATCTTGGTGAGGCTGCTGTGAGAAGTATGCAGAATCATCGAAATAGCTCTTTTGGAGCTATTTAATGCGAGAAACACGTTATCTGGAGTTTTCACCACTCCATAGTGCGTCTGATATGCAGAACCGGAGATATCCTGGTTTTCGAGGGGCTCCAAACTGAGATATGCATTTTCTGGGATACTCTTGGTGGTTCTTCTGTGAGGAGTATGCAGAATCATCGAAACCGCACTTTTGGAGCTATTTTATGCGAGAAACTCGTTATCTGGTGTTGTCACCACTCCAGAGTGCGTTTGATATGCACAACTGGAGATATCCTGGTTTTCGTGGGGTTTCAAGCTGAGATATGCATTTTCTGCGATAATCTTGGTGAGGCTTCTGCGAGAAGTATGCAGTATCATCGAAATCGCTCTTTTGGAGCTATTTAAAGCGAGACACACGTTATCTGGTGTTTTCACCACTCCTCAGTGCGTTTGATATGCAGAACCGGGGATATCTTGGTTTTCGTGGGGCTTCAAGCTGAGATATGCTTTTTCTGCGATAATCTTGGTGAGGCTGCTGTGAGAAGTATGCAGAATCATCAAAATCGCTCTTT
This sequence comes from Anthophora plumipes, assembly GCA_951804975.1. Lineage (NCBI taxonomy): Eukaryota > Metazoa > Arthropoda > Insecta > Hymenoptera > Apidae > Anthophora > Anthophora plumipes. The sequence goes on along the minus strand of CATORF010000924.1, from coordinate 1,141,202 downwards.
TGGAGCTATTTAAGGCGAGAAACACGTTATCTGGTGTTTTCACTACTCCATAGTGCGTTTGATATGCAGAACCGGAGATATCCTGGTTTTCGTGGGGTTTCAAGCTGAGATATGCATTTTCTGGGACAATCACAGTGGTTCTTCTGTGAGAAGGATGCAGAATAATCGAAATGGCTCTTTTGGAGCTATTTAATGCGACAAACACGTTATCTGGTGTTTTCATCACTCCATAGTGCGTCTGATATGCAGAACCGGAGTTATCTTTGTTTTCGTGGGGCTTCAAGCTGAGATATGCTTTTTCTGCGATAATCTTGGTGAGGCTGCTGTGAGAAGTATGCAGAATCATCGAAATAGCTCTTTTGGAGCTATTTAATGCGAGAAACACGTTATCTGGAGTTTTCACCACTCCATAGTGCGTCTGATATGCAGAACCGCAGATATCTTTGTTTTTGTGGGGTTTCAAGCTGAATATGCATTTTCAGTGATAATCTTGGTGGTTCTTCTGTGAGAAGTATGCAGAATCATCGAAATCGCTCTTTTGGAGCTATTTAAGGCGAGAAACTCGTTATCTGGTGTTGTCACCACTCCACAGTGCGTTTGATATGCAGAACCGGAGATATCCTGGTTTTCGAGGGGTTTCAAGCTGAGATATGCATTTTCTGCGATAATCTTGGTGAGGCTTCTGCGAGAAGTATGCAGTATCATCGAAATCGCTCTTTTGGAGCTATTTAAAGCGAGACACACGTTATCTGGTGTTTTCACCACTCCTCAGTGCGTTTGATATGCAGAACCGGAGATATCCTGGTTTTCGTGGGGTTTCAAGCAGAGATATGCATTTTCTGGGATAAACTTGGTGGTTCTTCTGTGAGAAGTATGCAGAATCATCAAAATCGCTCTTTTGGAGCTATTTTTGGCGAGAAACACGTTATCTGGTGTTTTCACCACTCCACAGTGCGTTTGATATGCAGAACCGGAGATATCCTGGTTTTCGTGGGGTTTCAAGCTGAGATATGCATTTTCTGGGACAATCACAGTGGTTCTCCTGTGAGAAGGATGCAGAATAATCGAAATGGCTCTTTTGGAGCTATTTAAGGCGAGAAACTCGTTATCTGGTGTTGTCACCATTCCACAGAGCGTTTGATATGCAGAACCGGAGATATCCTGGTTTTCGTGGGGTTTCAAGCTGAGATATGCATTTTCTGCGATAATCTTGGTGAGGCTTCTGTGAGAAGTATGCAGAATCATCGAAATCGCTCTGTTGGAGCTATATAATGCGAGGAACACGTTATCTGGTGTTGTCACCACTCCACAGTGCGTTTGATATGCAGAACCGGAGATATCCTGGTTTTCGTGGGGTTTCAAGCTGAGATATGCATTTTCTGGGATAAACTTGGTGGTTCTTCTGTGAGAAGTATGCAAAATCATCGAAATCGCTCTTTTGGAGCTATTTAAAGCGACAAACACGTTATCTGGTGTTTTCACCACTCCACAGTGCGTTTGATATGCATAACCGGAGTTATCTTTGTTTTCGTGGGGCTTCAAGCTGAGATATGCCTTTTCTGCGATAATCTTGGTGAGGCTGCTGTGAGAAGTATGCAGAATCATCGAAATCGCTCTTTTGGAGCTATTTAATGCGAGAAACACGTTATCTGGTGTTTTCACCACTCTACAGTGCGTTTGATATGCAGAACTGGAGATATCTTGGTTTTCGAGGGGCTTCAAGCTGAGATATGCATTTTCTGGGACAATCACAGTGGTTCTTCTGTGAGAAGGATGCAGAATAATCGAAATGGCTCTTTTGGAGCTATTTAATGCGACAAGCACGTTATCTGTTGTTTTCACCACTCCAGAGTGCGTTTGATATGCAGAACTGGAGATATCCTGGTTTTCGTGGGGTTTCAAGCTGAGATATGCATTTTCTGCGATAATCTTGGTGAGGCTGCTGTGAGAAGTATGCAGAATCATCGAAATAGCTCTTTTGGAGCTATTTAATGCGAGAAACACGTTATCTGGAGTTTTCACCACTCCATAGTGCGTCTGATATGCAGAACCGCAGATATCTCTGTTTTCGTGGGGTTTCAAGCTGAATATGCATTTTCTGTGATAATCTTGGTGGTTCTTCTGTGAGACGGATGCAGAATAATCGAAATGGCTCTTTTGGAGCTATTTAATGCGACAAGCACGTTATCTGTTGTTTTCACCACTCCAGAGTGCGTTTGATATGCAGAACTGGAGATATCCTGGTTTTCGTGGGGTTTCAAGCTGAGATATGCATTTTCTGCGATAATCTTGGTGAGGCTGCTGTGAGAAGTATGCAGAATCATCGAAATAGCTCTTTTGGAGCTATTTAATGCGAGAAACACGTTATCTGGAGTTTTCACCACTCCATAGTGCGTCTGATATGCAGAACCGCAGATATCTTTGTTTTCGTGGGGTTTCAAGCTGAGATATGCCTTTTCTGCGATAATCTTGGTGAGGCTTCTGTGAGAAGTATGCAGAATCATCGAAATCGCTCTGTTGGAGCTATATAATGCGAGGAACACGTTATCTGGTGTTGTCACCACTCCACAGTGCGTTTGATATGCAGAACTGGAGATATCTTGGTTTTCGAGGGGCTTCAAGCTGAGATATGCATTTTCTGGGACAATCACAGTGCTTCTTCTGTGAGAAGGATGCAGAATAATCGAAATGGCTCTTTTGGAGCTATTTAATGCGACAAACACGTTATCTGGTGTTTTCATCACTCCATAGTGCGTCTGATATGCAGAACCGGAGTTATCTTTATTTCGTGGGGCTTCAAGCTGAGATATGCTTTTTTTGCGATAATCTTGGTGAGGCTGCTGTGAGAAGTATGCAGAATCATCGAAATAGCTCTTTTGGAGCTATTTAATGCGAGAAACACGTTATCTGGAGTTTTCACCACTCCATAGTGCGTCTGATATGCAGAACCGCAGATATCTTTGTTTTCGTGGGGTTTCAAGCTGAATATGCATTTTCTGTGATAATCTTGGTGGTTCTTCTGTGAGAAGTATGCAGAATCATCGAAATCGCTCTTTTGGAGCTATTTAAGGCGAGAAACTCGTTATCTGTTGTTTTCACCACTCCAGAGTGCGTTTGATATGCAGAACTAGAGATATCCTGGTTTTCGTGGGGTTTCAAGCTGAGATATGCATTTTCTGGGATAAACTTGGTGGTTCTTCGGTGAGAAGTATGCAGAATCATCGAAATCGATCTTTTGGAGCTATTTAATGCGACAAACACGTTATCTGGTGTTTTCATCACTCCATAGTGCGTCTGATATGCAGAACCGCAGATATCTTCGTTTTCGTGGGGTTTCAAGCTGAGATATGCAATTTCTGCGATAATCTTGGTGACGCTTCTGTGAGAAGTATGCTGAATCATCGAAATCGCACTTTTGGAGCTACTTAATGCGAGGAACACGTTATCTGGTGTTGTCACCACTCCACAGTGCGTTTGATATGCAGAACCGGCGATACCTTGGTTTTCGTGGGGTTTCAAGCTGAGATATGCATTTTCTGCGATAATCTTGGTGAGGCTTCTGTGAGAAGTATGCAGAATCATCGAAATCGCTCTGTTGGAGCTATTTAATGCGAGGAACACGTTATCTGGTGTTGTCACCACTCCACAGTGCGTTTGATATGCAGAATCGGAGATATCCTGGTTTTCGTGGGGTTTCAAGCTGAGATATGCATTTTCTGGGACCATCACAGTGGTTCTTCTGTGAGAAGGATGTAGAATAATCGAAATGGCTCTTTTGGAGCTATTTAATGCGACAAACACGTTATCTGGTGTTTTCATCACTCCATAGTGCGTCTGATATGCAGAACCGCAGATATCATTGTTTTCGTGGGGTTTCAAGCTGAATATGTATTTTCTGGGATACTCTTGGTGGTTCTTCTGTGAGGAGTATGCAGAATCATCGAAATCGCGCTTTTGGAGCTATTTAATGCGAGGAACACGTTATCTGGTGTTGTCACCACTCCACAGTGCGTTTGATATGCAGAACCGGAGATATCCTGGTTTTCGTGGGGTTTCAAGCTGAGGTATGCATCTTCTGGGATAAACTTTGTGGTTCTTCTGTGAGAAGTATGCAGAAGCATCGAAATCTCTCTTTTGGAGCTATTTAAGGCGAGAAACTCGTTATCGGTTGTTTTCACCACTCCAGAGTGCGTTTGATATGCACAACCGGACATATCCTGGTTTTCGTGCGGTTTCAAGTTGAGATATGCATTTTCTAGGATAAACTTGGTGCATCTTCTGTGAGAAGTATGCAGAATCATCGAAATCGCTCTTTTGGAGCTATTTAATGCGAGAAACACGTTATCTGGTGTTTTCACCACTCTACAGTGCGTTTGATATGCAGAACCGGAGATATCCTGGTTTTCGTGGGGTTTCAAGCTGAGATATGCATTTTCTGGGATAAACTTGGTGGTTCTTCTGTGAGAAGTATGCAAAATCATCGAAATCGCTCTTTTGGAGCTATTTAAAGCGACAAACACGTTATCTGGTGTTTTCACCACTCCAGAGTGCGTTTGATATGCAGAACTGGAGATATCCTGGTTTTCGTGGGGTTTCAAGCTGAGATATGCATTTTCTGCGATAATCTTGGTGAGGCTGCTGTGAGAAGTATGCAGAATCAATGAAATCGCTCTTTTGGAGCTATTTAATGCGAGAAACAAGTTTTCTGGTGTTTTCACCACTCTACAGTGCGTTTGATATGCATAACCGGAGTTATCTTTGTTTTCGTGGGGCTTCAAGCTGAGATATGCCTTTTCTGCGATAATCTTGGTGAGGCTGCTGTGAGAAGTATGCAGAATCAATGAAATCGCTCTTTTGGAGCTATTTAATGCGAGAAACAAGTTTTCTGGTGTTTTCACCACTCTACAGTGCGTTTGATATGCAGAACTGGAGATATCTTGGTTTTCGAGGGGCTTCAAGCTGAGATATGCATTTTCTGGGACAATCACAGTGGTTCTTCTGTGAGAAGGATGCAGAATAATCGAAATGGCTCTTTTGGAGCTATTTAATGCGACAAGCACGTTATCTGTTGTTTTCACCACTCCAGAGTGCGTTTGATATGCAGAACTGGAGATATCCTGGTTTTCGTGGGGTTTCAAGCTGAGATATGCATTTTCTGCGATAATCTTGGTGAGGCTGCTGTGAGAAGTATGCAGAATCATCGAAATCGCTCTTTTGGAGCTATTTAATACGAGGAACACGTTATCTGGTGTTGTCACCACTCCACAGTGCGTTTGATATGCAGAACCGGAGATATCCTGGTTTTCGTGGGGTTTCAAGCAGAGATATGCATTTTCTGGGATAAACTTGGTGAGGCTGCTGTAAGAAGTATGCAGAATCATCGAAATCGCTCTTTTGGAGCTATTTAATGCGAGGAACACGTTATCTGGTGTTGTCACCACTCCACAGTGCGTTTGATATGCAGAACCGGAGATATCCTGGTTTTCGTGGGGTTTCAAGCTGAGATATGCATTTTCTGCGATAATCTTGGTGAGGCTTCTGCGAGAAGTATGCAGTATCATCGAAATCGCTCTTTTGGAGCTATTTAAAGCGAGACACACGTCATCTGGTGTTTTCACCACTCCTCAGTGCGTTTGATATGCAGAACCGGGTATATCTTGGTTTTCGTGGGGCTTCAAGCTGAGATATGCTTTTTCTGCGATAATCTTGGGGAGGCTGCTGTGAGAAGTATGCAGAATCATCGAAATCGCTCTTTTGGAGCTATTTAATGCGAGGAACACGTTATCTGGTGTTGTCACCACTCCACAGTGCGTTTGATATGCAGAACCGGAGATATCCTGGTTTTCGTGGGGTTTCAAGCAGAGATATGCATTTTCTGGGATAAACTTGGTGGTTCTTCTGTGAGAAGTATGCAGAATCATCAAAATCGCTCTATTGGAGCTATTTTTGGCGAGAAACACGTTATCTGGTGTTTTCACCACTCCACAGTGCGTTTGATATGCAGAACCGGAGATATCCTGGTTTTCGTGGGGTTTCAAGCTGAGATATGCATTTTCTGGGACAATCACAGTGGTTCTTCTGTGAGAAGGATGCAGAATAATCGAAATGGCTCTTTTGGAGCTATTTAATGCGACAAACACGTTATCTGGTGTGTTCATCACTCCATATTGCGTCTGATATGCAGAACCGGAGTTATCTTTGTTTTCGTGGGGCTTCAAGCTGAGATATGCTTTTTCTGCGATAATCTTGGTGAGGCAGCTGTGAGAAGTATGCAGAATCATCGAAATCGCTCTTTTGGAGCTATTTAATGCGAGGAACACGTTATCTGGTGTTGTCACCACTCCACAGTGCGTTTGATATGCAGAACCGGAGATATCCTGGTTTTCGTGGGGTTTCAAGCATAGATATGCATTTTCTGGGATAAACTTGGTGAGGCTGCTGTAAGAAGTATGCAGAATCATCGAAATGGCTCTTTTGGAGCTATTTAATGCGACAAACACGTTATCTGGTGTGTTCATCACTCCATATTGCGTCTGATATGCAGAACCGGAGTTATCTTTGTTTTCGTGGGGCTTCAAGCTGAGATATGCTTTTTCTGCGATAATCTTGGTGAGGCTGCTGTGAGAAGTATGCAGAATCATCGAAATAGCTCTTTTGGAGCTATTTAATGCGAGAAACACGTTATCTGGTGTTTTCACCACTCCACAGTGCGTTTGATATGCAGAACCGGAGATATCCTGGTTTTCGTGGGGTTTCAAGCTGAGATATGCATTTTCTGGGACAATCACAGTGGTTCTTCTGTGAGAAGGATGCAGAATAATCGAAATGGCTCTTTGGGAGCTATTTAATGCGACAAACACGTTATCTGGTGTGTTCATCACTCCATATTGCGTCTGATATGCAGAACCGGAGTTATCTTTGTTTTCGTGGGGCTTCAAGCTGAGATATGCTTTTTCAGCGATAATCTTGGTGAGGCTGCTGTGAGAAGTATGCAGAATCATCGAAATAGCTCTTTTGGAGCTATTTAATGCGAGAAACACGTTATCTGGTGTTTTCATCACTCCATAGTGCGTCTGATATGCAGAACCGCAGATATCTTTGTGTTCGTGGGGTTTCAAGCTGAATATGCATTTTCTGGCATACTCTTGGTGGTTCTCCTGTGAGGAGTATGCAGAATCATCGAAACCGCTCTTTTGGAGCTATTTTAGGCGAGAATCTCGTTATCTGGTATTTTCACCACTCCAGAGTGCGTTTGAAATGCAGAACAGGAGATATCTTGGTTTTCGGGGGGCTTCAAACTGAGATATGCATTTTCTGGGATAATCTTGGTGGTTCTTCTGTGAGAAGTATGGAGAATCATCGAAATCGCTCTTTTGGAGCTATTTAAGGCGAGAAACACGTTATCTGTTGTTTTCACCACTCCAGAGTGCGTTTGATATGCAGAACCGGAGATATCTTGGTTTTCGTGGGGTTTCAAGCATAGATATGCATTTTCTGGGATAAACTTGGTGAGGCTGCTGTAAGAAGTATGCAGAATCATCGAAATCGCTCTTTTGGAGCTATTTAATGCGAGGAACACGTTATCTGGTGTTGTCACCACTCCACAGTGCGTTTGATATGCAGAACCGGAGATATCCTGGTTTTCGTGGGGTTTCAAGCAGAGATATGCATTTTCTGGGATAAACTTGGTGGTTCTTCTCTGAGAAGTATGCAGAATCATCAAAATCGCTCTTTTGCAGCTATTTTTGGCGAGAAACACGTTATCTGGTGTTTTCACCACTCCACAGTGCGTTTGATATGCAGAACCGGAGATATCCTGGTTTTCGTGGGGTTTCAAGCTGAGATATGCATTTTCTGGGACAATCACAGTGGTTCTTCTGTGAGAAGGATGCAGAATAATCGAAATGGCTCTTTTGGAGCTATTTAATGCGACAAACACGTTATCTGGTGTTTTCATCACTCCATAGTGCGTCTGATATGCAGAACCGGAGTTATCTTTGTTTTCGTGGGGCTTCAAGCTGAGATATGCTTTTTCTGCGATAATCTTGGTGAGGCTGCTGTGAGAAGTATGCAGAATCATCGAAATAGCTCTTTTGGAGCTATTTAATGCGAGAAGCACGTTATCTGGTGTTTTCACCACTCCTCAGTGCGTTTGATATGCAGAACCGGGGATATCTTGGTTTTCGTGGGGCTTCAAGCTGAGATATGCTTTTTCTGCGATAATCTTGGGGAGGCTGCTGTGAGAAGTATGCAGAATCATCGAAATCGCTCTTTTGGAGCTATTTAATGCGAGGAACACGTTATCTGGTGTTGTCACCACTCCACAGTGCGTTTGATATGCAGAACCGGAATTATCTTTGTTTTCGTGGGGCTTCAAGCTGAGATATGCTTTTTCTGCGATAATCTTGGTGAGGCTGCTGTGAGAAGTATGCAGAATCATCGAAATAGCTCTTTTGGAGCTATTTAATGCGAGAAACACGTTATCTGGTGTTTTCATCACTCCATAGTGCGTCTGATATGCAGAACCGCAGATATCTTTGTGTTCGTGGGGTTTCAAGCTGAATATGCATTTTCTGGCATACTCTTGGTGGTTCTTCTGTGAGGAGTATGCAGAATCATCGAAACCGCTCTTTTGGAGCTATTTTAGGCGAGAATCTCGTTATCTGGTATTTTCACCACTCCAGAGTGCGTTTGAAATGCAGAACAGGAGATATCTTGGTTTTCGGGGGGCTTCAAACTGAGATATGCATTTTCTGGGATAATCTTGGTGGTTCTTCTGTGAGAAGTATGGAGAATCATCGAAATCGCTCTTTTGGAGCTATTTAAGGCGAGAAACACGTTATCTGTTGTTTTCACCACTCCAGAGTGCGTTTGATATGCAGAACCGGAGATATCTTGGTTTTCGTGGGGCTTCAAGCTGAGATATGCATTTTCTGCGATAATCTTGGTGACGCTTCTGTGAGAAGTATGCTGAATCATCGAAATCGCACTTTTGGAGCTATTTAAGGCGAGAAACTCGTTATCTGGTGTTGTCACCACTCCACAGAGCGTTTGATATGCAGAACCGGAGATATCCTGGTTTTCGTGGGGTTTCAAGCTGACATATGCATTTTCTGCGATAATCTTGGTGAGGCTTCTGTGAGAAGGATGCAGAATCATCGAAATCGCTCTGTTGGAGCTATGTAATGCGAGGAACACGTTATCTGGTGTTGTCACCACTCCACAGTGCGTTTGATATGCAGAACCGGAGATATCCTGGTTTTCGTGGGGTTTCAAGCTGAGATATGCATTTTCTGGGACCATCACAGTGGTTCTTCTGTGAGAAGGATGCAGAATAATCGAAATGGCTCATTTGGAGCTATTTAATGCGACAAACACGTTATCTGGTGTTGTCACCACTCCACAGTGCGTTTGATATGCAGAACCGGCGATACCTTGGTTTTCGTGGGGTTTCAAGCTGAGATATGCATTTTCTGCGATAATCTTGGTGAGGCTTCTGTGAGAAGTATGCAGAATCATCGAAATCGCTCTGTTGGAGCTATTTAATGCGAGGAACACGTTATCTGGTGTTGTCACCACTCCACAGTGCGTTTGATATGCAGAACCGGAGATATCTTGGTTTTCGTGGGGTTTCAAGCTGAGATATGCATTTTCTGGGACCATCACAGTGGTTCTTCTGTGAGAAGGATGTAGAATAATCGAAATGGCTCTTTTGGAGCTATTTAATGCGACAAACACGTTATCTGGTGTTTTCATCACTCCATAGTGCGTCTGATATGCAGAACCGCAGATATCTTTGTTTTCGTGGGGTTTCAAGCTGAATATGCATTTTCTGGGATACTCTTGGTGGTTCTTCTGTGAGGAGTATGCAGAATCATCGAAATCGCTCTTTTGGAGCTATTTAATGCGAGGAACACGTTATCTGGTGTTGTCACCACTCCACAGTGCGTTTGATATGCAGAACCGGAGATATCCTGGTTTTCGTGGGGTTTCAAGCTGAGGTATGCATTTTCTGGGATAAACTTTGTGGTTCTTCTGTGAGAAGTATGCAGAATCATCGAAATCGCTCTTTTGGAGCTATTTAATGCGAGACACACGTTTTCTGGTGTTTTCACCACTCCACAGTGCGTTTGATATGCAGAACCGGAGATATCCTGGTTTTCGTGGTGTTTCAAGCTGAGATATGCATTTTCTGGGATAAACTTGGTGGTTCTTCTGGGAGAAGTATGCAGAAGCATCGAAATCGCTCTTTTGGAGCTATTTAAGGCGAGAAACTCGTTATCGGTTGTTTTCACCACTCCAGAGTGCGTTTGATATGCACAACCGGACATATCCTGGTTTTCGTGCGGTTTCAAGTTGAGATATGCATTTTCTAGGATAAACTTGGTGGATCTTCTGTGAGAAGTATGCAGAATCATCGAAATCGCTCTTTTGGAGCTATTTAATGCGAGAAACACGTTATCTGGTGTTTTCACCACTCTACAGTGCGTTTGATATGCAGAACCGGAGATATCCTGGTTTTCGAGGGGCTCCAAACTGAGATATGCATTTTCTGGGATACTCTCGGTGGTTCTTCTGTGAGGAGTATGCAGAATCATCGAAACCGCACTTTTGGAGCTATTTTATGCGAGAAACTCGTTATCTGGTGTTGTCACCACTCCACAGTGCGTTTGATATGCAGAACCGGAGATATCCTGGTTTTCGTGGGGTTTCAAGCTGAGATATGCATTTTCTGGGATAAACTTGGTGGTTCTTCTGTGAGAAGTATGCAAAATCATCGAAATCGCTCTTTTGGAGCTATTTAAAGCGACAAACACGTTATCTGGTGTTTTCACCACTCCACAGTGCGTTTGATATGCATAACCGGAGTTATCTTTGTTTTCGTGGGGCTTCAAGCTGAGATATGCTTTTTCTGCGATAATCTTGGTGAGGCTGCTGTGAGAAGTATGCAGAATCATCGAAATCGCTCTTTTGGAGCTATTTAATGCGAGAAACACGTTATCTGGTGTTTTCACCACTCTACAGTGCGTTTGATATGCAGAACTGGAGATATCTTGGTTTTCGAGGGGCTTCAAGCTGAGATATGCATTTTCTGGGACAATCACAGTGGTTCTTCTGTGAGAAGGATGCAGAATAATCGAAATGGCTCTTTTGGAGCTATTTAATGCGACATGCACGTTATCTGTTGTTTTCACCACTCCAGAGAGCGTTTGATATGCAGAACTGGAGATATCCTGGTTTTCGTGGGGTTTCAAGCTGAGATATGCATTTTCTGCGATAATCTTGGTGGTTCTTCTGTGAGAAGTATGCAGAATCATCGAAATCGCTCTTTTGGAGCTATTTAAGGCGAGAAACTCGTTATCTGTTGTTTTCACCACTCCAGAGTGCGTTTGATATGCAGAACTGGAGATATCCTGGTTTTCGTGGGGTTTCAAGCTGAGATATGCATTTTCTGCGATAATCTTGGTGAGGCTTCTGCGAGAAGTATGCAGTATCATCGAAATCGCTCTTTTGGAGCTATTTAAAGCGAGACACACGTTATCTGGTGTTTTCACCACTCCTCAGTGCGTTTGATATGCAGAACCGGGGATATCTTGGTTTTCGTGGGGCTTCAAGCTGAGATATGCTTTTTCTGCGATAATCTTGGTGAGGCTGCTGTGAGAAGTATGCAGAATCATCGAAATCGCTCTGTTGGAGCTATTTAATGCGAGGAACACGTTATCTGGTGTTGTCACCACTCCACAGTGCGTTTGATATGCAGAATCGGAGATATCCTGGTTTTCGTGGGGTTTCAAGCTGAGATATGCATTTTCTGGGACCATCACAGTGGTTCTTCTGTGAGAAGGATGTAGAATAATCGAAATGGCTCTTTTGGAGCTATTTAATGCGACAAACACGTTATCTGGTGTTTTCATCACTCCATAGTGCGTCTGATATGCAGAACCGCAGATATCCTGGTTTTCGTGGGGTTTCAAGCTGAGGTATGCATTTTCTGGGATAAACTTTGTGGTTCTTCTGTGAGAAGTATGCAGAAGCATCGAAATCTCTCTTTTGGAGCTATTTAAGGCGAGAAACTCGTTATCGGTTGTTTTCACCACTCCAGAGTGCGTTTGATATGCACAACCGGACATATCCTGGTTTTCGTGCGGTTTCAAGTTGAGATATGCATTTTCTAGGATAAACTTGGTGCATCTTCTGTGAGAAGTATGCAGAATCATCGAAATCGCTCTTTTGGAGCTATTTAATGCGAGAAACACGTTATCTGGTGTTTTCACCACTCTACAGTGCGTTTGATATGCAGAACCGGAGATATCCTGGTTTTCGAGGGGCTCCAAACTGAGATATGCATTTTCTGGGATACTCTTGGTGGTTCTTCTGTGAGGAGTATGCAGAATCATCGAAACCGCACTTTTGGAGCTATTTTATGCGAGAAACTCGTTATCTGGTGTTGTCACCACTCCACAGTGCGTTTGATATGCAGAACCGGAGATATCCTGGTTTTCGTGGGGTTTCAAGCTGAGATATGCATTTTCTGGGATAAACTTGGTGGTTCTTCTGTGAGAAGTATGCAAAATCATCGAAATCGCTCTTTTGGAGCTATTTAAAGCGACAAACACGTTATCTGGTGTTTTCACCACTCCACAGTGCGTTTGATATGCATAACCGGAGTTATCTTTGTTTTCGTGGGGCTTCAAGCTGAGATATGCATTTTCTGGGACAATCACAGTGGTTCTTCTGTGTGAAGGATGCAGAATAATCGAAATGGCTCTTTTGGAGCTATTTAATGCGACAAGCACGTTATCTGTTGTTTTCACCACTCCAGAGTGCGTTTGATATGCAGAACTGGAGATATCCTGGTTTTCGTGGGGTTTCAAGCTGAGATATGCCTTTTCTGCGATAATCTTGGTGAGGCTGCTGTGAGAAGTATGCAGAATCATCGAAATCGCTCTTTTGGAGCTATTTAATGCGAGAAACACGTTATCTGGTGTTTTCACCACTCTACAGTGCGTTTGATATGCAGAACTGGAGATGTCTTGGTTTTCGAGGGGCTTCAAGCTGAGATATGCATTTTCTGGGACAATCACAGTGGTTCTTCTGTGTGAAGGATGCAGAATAATCGAAATGGCTCTTTTGGAGCTATTTAATGCGACAAGCACGTTATCTGTTGTTTTCACCACTCCAGAGTGCGTTTGATATGCAGAACTGGAGATATCCTGGTTTTCGTGGGGTTTCAAGCTGAGATATGCATTTTCTGCGATAATCTTGGTGAGGCTGCTGTGAGAAGTATGCAGAATCATCGAAATCGCTCTTTTGGAGCTATTTAATGCGAGGAACACGTTATCTGGTGTTGTCACCACTCCACAGTGCGTTTGATATGCAGAACCGGAGATATCCTGGTTTTCGTGGGGTTTCAAGCAGAGATATGCATTTTCTGGGATAAACTTGGTGGTTCTTCTGTGAGAAGTATGCAGAATTATCAAAATCGCTCTTTTGGAGCTATTTTTGGCGAGAAACACGTTATCTGGTGTTTTCACCACTCCACAGTGCGTTTGATATGCAGAACCGGAGATATCCTGGTTTTCGTGGGGTTTCAAGCTGAGATATGCATTTTCTGGGACAATCACAGTGGTTCTTCTGTGAGAAGGATGCAGAATACTCGAAATGGCTCTTTTGGAGCTATTTAATGCGACAAACACGTTATCTGGTGTTTTCATCACTCCATAGTGCGTCTGATATGCAGAACCGGAGTTATCTTTGTTTTCGTGGGGCTTCAAGCTGAGATATGCTTTTTCTGCGATAATCTTGGTGAGGCTGCTGTGAGAAGTATGCAGAATCATCGAAATAGCTCTTTTGGAGCTATTTAATGCGAGAAGCACGTTATCTGGAGTTTTCACCACTCCATAGTGCGTCTGATATGCAGAACCGCAGATATCTTTGTTTTCGTGGGGTTTCAAGCTGAATATGCATTTTCTGGCATACTCTTGGTGGTTCTTCTGTGAGGAGTATGCAGAATCATCGAAACCGCTCTTTTGGAGCTATTTTAGGCGAGAATCTCGTTATCTGGTATTTTCACCACTCCAGAGTGCTTTTGAAATGCAGAACAGGAGATATCCTGGTTTTCGTGGGGCTTCAAGCTGAGATATGCATTTTCTGGGATAAACTTGGTGGTTCTTCTGTGAGAAGTATGCAGAATCATCAATATCGCTCTTTTGCAGCTATTTTTGGCGAGAAACACGTTATCTGGTGTTTTCACCACTCCACAGTGCGTTTGATATGCAGAACCGGAGATATCCTGGTTTTCGGGGGGCTTCAAACTGAGATATGCATTTTCTGGGATAATCTTGGTGGTTCTTCTGTGAGAAGTATGGAGAATCATCGAAATCGCTCTTTTGGAGCTATTTAAGGCGAGAAACACGTTATCTGTTGTTTTCACCACTCCAGAGTGCGTTTGATATGCAGAACCGGAGATATCTTGGTTTTCGTGGGGCTTCAAGCTGAGATATGCAATTTCTGCGATAATCTTGGTGACGCTTCTGTTAGAAGTATGCAGAATCATCGAAATCGCTCTTTTGGAGCTATTTAATGCGAGGAACACGTTATCTGGTGTTGTCACCACTCCACAGTGCGTTTGATATGCAGAACCGGAGATATCCTGGTTTTCGTGGGGTTTCAAGCATAGATATGCATTTTCTGGGATAAACTTGGTGAGGCTGCTGTAAGAAGTATGCAGAATCATCGAAATCGCTCTTTTTGAGCTATTTAATGCGAGAAACACGTTATCTGGTGTTTTCACCACTCCACAGTGCGTTTGATATGCAGAACCGGAGATATCCTGGTTTTCGTGGGGTTTCAAGCTGAGATATGCATTTTCTGGGACAATCACAGTGGTTCTTCTGTGAGAAGGATGCAGAATAATCGAAATGGCTCTTTTGGAGCTATTTAATGCGACAAACACGTTATCTGGTGTTTTCATCACTCCATAGTGCGTCTGATATGCAGAACCGGAGTTATCTTTGTTTTCGTGGGGCTTCAAGCTGAGATATGCTTTTTCTGCGATAATCTTGGTGAGGCTGCTGTGAGAAGTATGCAGAATCATCGAAATAGCTCTTTTGGAGCTATTTAATGCGAGAAGCACGTTATCTGGAGTTTTCACCACTCCATAGTGCGTCTGATATGCAGAACCGCAGATATCTTTGTTTTCGTGGGGTTTCAAGCTGAATATGCATTTTCAGTGATAATCTTGGTGGTTCTTCTGTGAGAAGTACGCAGAATCATCGAAATCGCTCTTTTGTAGCTATTTAAGGCGAGAAACTCGTTATCTGGTGTTGTCACCACTCCACAGTGCGTTTGATATGCAGAACCGGAGATATCCTGGTTTTCGTGGGGTTTCAAGCTGAGATATGCATTTTCTGCGATAATCTTGGTGAGGCTTCTGCGAGAAGTATGCAGTATCATCGAAATCGCTCTTTTGGAGCTATTTAAAGCGAGACACACGTTATCTGGTGTTTTCACCACTCCTCCGTGCGTTTGATATGCAGAACCGGGGATATCTTGGTTTTCGTGGGGCTTCAAGCTGAGATATGCTTTTTCTGCGATAATCTTGGGGAGGCTGCTGTGAGAAGTATGCAGAATCATCGAAATCGCTCTTTTGGAGCTATTTAATGCGAGGAACACGTTATCTGGTGTTGTCACCACTCCACAGTGCGTTTGATATGCAGAACCGGAATTATCTTTGTTTTCGTGGGGCTTCAAGCTGAGATATGCTTTTTCTGCGATAATCTTGGTGAGGCTGCTGTGAGAAGTATGCAGAATCATCGAAATAGCTCTTTTGGAGCTATTTAAGGCGAGAAACTCGTTATCTGGTGTTGTCACCACTCCACAGAGCGTTTGATATGCAGAACCGGAGATATCTTTGTGTTCGTGGGGTTTCAAGCTGAATATGCATTTTCTGGCATACTCTTGGTGGTTCTTCTGTTAGGAGTATGCAGAATCATCGAAACCGCTCTTTTGGAGCTATTTTAGGCGAGAATCTCGTTATCTGGTATTTTCACCACTCCAGAGTGCGTTTGAAATGCAGAACAGGAGATATCTTGGTTTTCGGGGGGCTTCAAACTGAGATATGCATTTTCTGGGATAATCTTGGTGGTTCTTCTGTGAGAAGTATGGAGAATCATCGAAATCGCTCTTTTGGAGCTATTTAAGGCGAGAAACACGTTATCTGTTGTTTTCACCACTCCAGAGTGCGTTTGATATGCAGAACCGGAGATATCTTGGTTTTCGTGGGGCTTCAAGCTGAGATATGCATTTTCTGCGATAATCTTGGTGACGCTTCTGTGAGAAGTATGCTGAATCATCGAAATCGCACTTTTGGAGCTATTTAAGGCGAGAAACTCGTTATCTGGTGTTGTCACCACTCCACAGAGCGTTTGATATGCAGAACCGGAGATATCCTGGTTTTCGTGGGGTTTCAAGCTGACATATGCATTTTCTGCGATAATCTTGGTGAGGCTTCTGTGAGAAGGATGCAGAATCATCGAAATCGCTCTGTTGGAGCTATGTAATGCGAGGAACACGTTATCTGGTGTTGTCACCACTCCACAGTGCGTTTGATATGCAGAACCGGAGATATCCTGGTTTTCGTGGGGTTTCAAGCTGAGATATGCATTTTCTGGGACCATCACAGTGGTTCTCCTGTGAGAAGGATGCAGAATAATCGAAATGGCTCATTTGGAGCTATTTAATGCGACAAACACGTTATCTGGTGTTGTCACCACTCCACAGTGCGTTTGATATGCAGAACCGGCGATACCTTGGTTTTCGTGGGGTTTCAAGCTGAGATATGCATTTTCTGCGATACTCTTGGTGGTTCTTCTGTGAGGCGTATGCAGAATCATCGAAACCGCTCTTTTGGAACTATTTTATGCGAGAAACTCGTTATCTGGTATTTTCACCACTCCA
Source organism: Anthophora plumipes (assembly GCA_951804975.1). NCBI lineage: Eukaryota > Metazoa > Arthropoda > Insecta > Hymenoptera > Apidae > Anthophora > Anthophora plumipes. The sequence goes on along the minus strand of CATORF010000924.1, from coordinate 1,124,243 downwards.
GAGTGCGTTTGATATGCAGAACCGGAGATATCTTGGTTTTGGTGGGGCTTCAAGCTGAGATATGCATTTTCTGCGATAATCTTGGTGACGCTTCTGTGAGAAGTATGCAGAATCATCGAAATCGCTCCTTTGGAAATATTTAATGCGAGAGACACGTTATCTGGTGTTTTCACCACTCTACAGTGCGTTTGATATGCAGAACTGGAGATATCTTGGTTTTCGTGGGGTTTCAAGCTGAATATGCATTTTCTGGGATACTCTTGGTGGTTCTTCTGTGAGGAGTATGCAGAATCATCGAAATCGCTCTTTTGGAGCTATTTAATGCGAGGAACACGTTATCTGGTGTTGTCACCACTCCACAGTGCGTTTGATATGCAGAACCGGAGATATCCTGGTTTTCGTGGGGTTTCAAGCTGAGGTATGCATTTTCTGGGATAAACTTTGTGGTTCCTCTGTAAGAAGTATGCAGAATCATCGAAATCGCTCTTTTGGAGCTATTTAATGCGAGACACACGTTTTCTGGTGTTTTCACCACTCCACAGTGCGTTTGATATGCAGAACCGGAGATATCCTGGTTTTCGTGGTGTTTCAAGCTGAGATATGCATTTTCTGCGATAATCTTGGTGAGGCTGCTGTGAGAAGTATGCAGAATCATCGAAATCGCTCTTTTGGAGCTATTTAATGCGAGAAACACGTTATCTGGTGTTTTCACCACTCTACAGTGCGTTTGATATGCAGAACTGGAGATATCTTGGTTTTCGAGGGGCTTCAAGCTGAGATATGCATTTTCTGGGACAATCACAGTGGTTCTTCTGTGAGAAGGATGCAGAATAATCGAAATGGCTCTTTTGGAGCTATTTATTGCGACATGCACGTTATCTGTTGTTTTCACCACTCCAGAGTGCGTTTGATATGCAGAACTGGAGATATCCTGGTTTTCGTGGGGTTTCAAGCTGAGATATGCATTTTCTGCGATAATCTTGGTGGTTCTTCTGTGAGAAGTATGCAGAATCATCGAAATCGCTCTTTTGGAGCTATTTAAGGCGAGAAACTCGTTATCTGTTGTTTTCACCACTCCAGAGTGCGTTTGATATGCAGAACTGGAGATATCCTGGTTTTCGTGGGGTTTCAAGCTGAGATATGCATTTTCTGCGATAATCTTGGTGAGGCTTCTGCGAGAAGTATGCAGAATCATCGAAATCGCTCTTTTGGAGCTATTTAAAGCGACAAACACGTTATCTGGTGTTTTCACCACTCCACAGTGCGTTTGATATGCATAACCGGAGTTATCTTTGTTTTCGTGGGGCTTCAAGCTGAGATATGCTTTTTCTGCGATAATCTTGGTGAGGCTGCTGTGAGAAGGATGCAGAATAATCGAAATGGCTCTTTTGGAGCTATTTATTGCGACATGCACGTTATCTGTTGTTTTCACCACTCCAGAGTGCGTTTGATATGCAGAACTGGAGATATCCTGGTTTTCGTGGGGTTTCAAGCTGAGATATGCATTTTCTGCGATAATCTTGGTGGTTCTTCTGTGAGAAGTATGCAGAAGCATCGAAATCGCTCTTTTGGAGCTATTTAAGGCGAGAAACTCGTTATCGGTTGTTTTCACCACTCCAGAGTGCGTTTGATATGCACAACCGGACATATCCTGGTTTTCGTGCGGTTTCAAGTTGAGATATGCATTTTCTAGGATAAACTTGGTGGATCTTCTGTGAGAAGTATGCAGAATCATCGAAATCGCTCTTTTGGAGCTATTTAATGCGAGAAACACGTTATCTGGTGTTTTCACCACTCTACAGTGCGTTTGATATGCAGAACCGGAGATATCCTGGTTTTCGAGGGGCTCCAAACTGAGATATGCATTTTCTGGGATACTCTCGGTGGTTCTTCTGTGAGGAGTATGCAGAATCATCGAAACCGCACTTTTGGAGCTATTTTATGCGAGAAACTCGTTATCTGGTGTTGTCACCACTCCACAGTGCGTTTGATATGCAGAACCGGAGATATCCTGGTTTTCGTGGGGTTTCAAGCTGAGATATGCATTTTCTGGGATAAACTTGGTGGTTCTTCTGTGAGAAGTATGCAAAATCATCGAAATCGCTCTTTTGGAGCTATTTAAAGCGACAAACACGTTATCTGGTGTTTTCACCACTCCACAGTGCGTTTGATATGCATAACCGGAGTTATCTTTGTTTTCGTGGGGCTTCAAGCTGAGATATGCTTTTTCTGCGATAATCTTGGTGAGGCTGCTGTGAGAAGTATGCAGAATCATCGAAATCGCTCTTTTGGAGCTATTTAATGCGAGAAACACGTTATCTGGTGTTTTCACCACTCTACAGTGCGTTTGATATGCAGAACTGGAGATATCTTGGTTTTCGAGGGGCTTCAAGCTGAGATATGCATTTTCTGGGACAATCACAGTGGTTCTTCTGTGAGAAGGATGCAGAATAATCGAAATGGCTCTTTTGGAGCTATTTATTGCGACATGCACGTTATCTGTTGTTTTCACCACTCCAGAGTGCGTTTGATATGCAGAACTGGAGATATCCTGGTTTTCGTGGGGTTTCAAGCTGAGATATGCATTTTCTGCGATAATCTTGGTGGTTCTTCTGTGAGAAGTATGCAGAATCATCGAAATCGCTCTTTTGGAGCTATTTAAGGCGAGAAACTCGTTATCTGTTGTTTTCACCACTCCAGAGTGCGTTTGATATGCAGAACTGGAGATATCCTGGTTTTCGTGGGGTTTCAAGCTGAGATATGCATTTTCTGCGATAATCTTGGTGAGGCTTCTGCGAGAAGTATGCAGAATCATCGAAATCGCTCTGTTGGAGCTATTTAATGCGAGGAACACGTTATCTGGTGTTGTCACCACTCCACAGTGCGTTTGATATGCAGAATCGGAGATATCCTGGTTTTCGTGGGGTTTCAAGCTGAGATATGCATTTTCTGGGACCATCACAGTGGTTCTTCTGTGAGAAGGATGTAGAATAATCGAAATGGCTCTTTTGGAGCTATTTAATGCGACAAACACGTTATCTGGTGTTTTCATCACTCCATAGTGCGTCTGATATGCAGAACCGCAGATATCATTGTTTTCGTGGGGTTTCAAGCTGAATATGTATTTTCTGGGATACTCTTGGTGGTTCTTCTGTGAGGAGTATGCAGAATCATCGAAATCGCTCTTTTGGAGCTATTTAATGCGAGGAACACGTTAACTGGTGTTGTCACCACTCCACAGTGCGTTTGATATGCAGAACCGGAGATATCCTGGTTTTCGTGGGGTTTCAAGCTGAGGTATGCATTTTCTGGGATAAACTTTGTGGTTCTTCTGTGAGAAGTATGCAGAAGCATCGAAATCTCTCTTTTGGAGCTATTTAAGGCGAGAAACTCGTTATCGGTTGTTTTCACCACTCCAGAGTGCGTTTGATATGCACAACCGGACATATCCTGGTTTTCGTGCGGTTTCAAGATGAGATATGCATTTTCTAGGATAAACTTGGTGCATCTTCTGTGAGAAGTATGCAGAATCATCGAAATCGCTCTTTTGGAGCTATTTAATGCGAGAAACACGTTATCTGGTGTTTTCACCACTCTACAGTGCGTTTGATATGCAGAACCGGAGATATCCTGGTTTTCGAGGGGCTCCAAACTGAGATATGCATTTTCTGGGATACTCTTGGTGGTTCTTCTGTGAGGAGTATGCAGAATCATCGAAACCGCACTTTTGGAGCTATTTTATGCGAGAAACTCGTTATCTGGTGTTGTCACCACTCCACAGTGCGTTTGATATGCAGAACCGGAGATATCCTGGTTTTCGTGGGGTTTCAAGCTGAGATATGCATTTTCTGGGATAAACTTGGTGGTTCTTCTGTGAGAAGTATGCAAAATCATCGAAATCGCTCTTTTGGAGCTATTTAAAGCGACAAACACGTTATCTGGTGTTTTCACCACTCCACAGTGCGTTTGATATGCATAACCGGAGTTATCTTTGTTTTCGTGGGGCTTCAAGCTGAGATATGGCTTTTCTGCGATAATCTTGGTGAGGCTGCTGTGAGAAGTATGCAGAATCATCGAAATCGCTCTTTTGGAGCTATTTAATGCGAGAAACACGTTATCTGGTGTTTTCACCACTCTACAGTGCGTTTGATATGCAGAACTGGAGATATCTTGGTTTTCGAGGGGCTTCAAGCTCAGATATGCATTTTCTGGGACAATCACAGTGGTTCTTCTGTGTGAAGGATGCAGAATAATCGAAATGGCTCTTTTGGAGCTATTTAATGCGACAAGCACGTTATCTGTTGTTTTCACCACTCCAGAGTGCGTTTGATATGCAGAACTGGAGATATCCTGGTTTTCGTGGGGTTTCAAGCTGAGATATGCATTTTCTGCGATAATCTTGGTGAGGCTGCTGTGAGAAGTATGCAGAATCATCGAAATCGCTCTTTTGGAGCTATTTAATACGAGGAACACGTAATCTGGTGTTGTCACCACTCCACAGTGCGTTTGATATGCAGAACCGGAGATATCCTGGTTTTCGTGGGGTTTCAAGCTGAGATATGCATTTTCTGCGATAATCTTGGTGAGGCTTCTGCGAGAAGTATGCAGTATCATCGAAATCGCTCTTTTGGAGCTATTTAAAGCGAGACACACGTTATCTGGTGTTGTCACCACTCCACAGTGCGTTTGATATGCAGAACCGGAGATATCCTGGTTTTCGTGGGGTTTCAAGCTGAGATATGCATTTTCTGCGATAATCTTGGTGAGGCTTCTGCGAGAAGTATGCAGTATCATCGAAATCGCTCTTTTGGAGCTATTTAAAGCGAGACACACGTTATCTGGTGTTTTCACCACTCCTCAGTGCGTTTGATATGCAGAACCGGGTATATCTTGGTTTTCGTGGGGCTTCAAGCTGAGATATGCTTTTTCTGCGATAATCTTGGGGAGGCTGCTGTGAGAAGTATGCAGAATCATCGAAATCGCTCTTTTGGAGCTATTTAATGCGAGGAACACGTTATCTGGTGTTGTCACCACTCCACAGTGCGTTTGATATGCAGAACCGGAGATATCCTGGTTTTCGTGGGGTTTCAAGCAGAGATATGCATTTTCTGGGATAAACTTGGTGGTTCTTCTGTGAGAAGTATGCAGAATCATCAAAATCGCTCTATTGGAGCTATTTTTGGCGAGAAACACGTTATCTGGTGTTTTCACCACTCCACAGTGCGTTTGATATGCAGAACCGGAGATATCCTGGTTTTCGTGGGGTTTCAAGCTGAGATATGCATTTTCTGGGACAATCACAGTGGTTCTTCTGTGAGAAGGATGCAGAATAATCGAAATGGCTCTTTTGGAGCTATTTAATGCGACAAACACGTTATCTGGTGTGTTCATCACTCCATATTGCGTCTGATATGCAGAACCGGAGTTATCTTTGTTTTCGTGGGGCTTCAAGCTGAGATATGCTTTTTCTGCGATAATCTTGGTGAGGCTGCTGTGAGAAGTATGCAGAATCATCGAAATAGCTCTTTTGGAGCTATTTAATGCGAGAAACACGTTATCTCGTGTTTTCATCACTCCATAGTGCGTCTGATATGCAGAACCGCAGATATCTTTGTGTTCGTGGGGTTTCAAGCTGAATATGCATTTTCTGGCATACTCTTGGTGGTTCTTCTGTGAGGAGTATGCAGAATCATCGAAACCGCTCTTTTGGAGCTATTTTAGGCGAGAATCTCGTTATCTGGTATTTTCACCACTCCAGAGTGCTTTTGAAATGCAGAACAGGAGATATCTTGGTTTTCGTGGGGCTTCAAGCTGAGATATGCAATTTCTGCGATAATCTTGGTGACGCTTCTGTTAGAAGTATGCAGAATCATCGAAATCGCTCTTTTGGAGCTATTTAATGCGAGGAACACGTTATCTGGTGTTGTCACCACTCCACAGTGCGTTTGATATGCAGAACCGGAGATATCCTGGTTTTCGTGGGGTTTCAAGCAGAGATATGCATTTTCTGGGATAAACTTGGTGGTTCTTCTGTGAGAAGTATGCAGAATCATCAAAATCGCTCTTTTGCAGCTATTTTTGGCGAGAAACACGTTATCTGGTGTTTTCACCACTCCACAGTGCGTTTGATATGCAGAACCGGAGATATCCTGGTTTTCGGGGGGCTTCAAACTGAGATATGCATTTTCTGGGATAATCTTGGTGGTTCTTCTGTGAGAAGTATGGAGAATCATCGAAATCGCTCTTTTGGAGCTATTTAAGGCGAGAAACACGTTATCTGTTGTTTTCACCACTCCAGAGTGCGTTTGATATGCAGAACCGGAGATATCTTGGTTTTCGTGGGGCTTCAAGCTGAGATATGCAATTTCTGCGATAATCTTGGTGACGCTTCTGTTAGAAGTATGCAGAATCATCGAAATCGCTCTTTTGGAGCTATTTAATGCGAGGAACACGTTATCTGGTGTTGTCACCACTCCACAGTGCGTTTGATATGCAGAACCGGAGATATCCTGGTTTTCGTGGGGTTTCAAGCTGAGATATGCATTTTCTGGGACAATCACAGTGGTTCTTCTGTGAGAAGGATGCAGAATAATCGAAATGGCTCTTTTGGAGCTATTTAATGCGACAAACACGTTATCTGGTGTTTTCATCACTCCATAGTGCGTCTGATATGCAGAACCGGAGTTATCTTTGTTTTCGTGGGGCTTCAAGCTGAGATATGCTTTTTCTGCGATAATCTTGGTGAGGCTGCTGTGAGAAGTATGCAGAATCATCGAAATAGCTCTTTTGGAGCTATTTAATGCGAGAAGCACGTTATCTGGAGTTTTCACCACTCCATAGTGCGTCTGATATGCAGAACCGCAGATATCTTTGTTTTCGTGGGGTTTCAAGCTGAATATGCATTTTCAGTGATAATCTTGGTGGTTCTTCTGTGAGAAGTACGCAGAATCATCGAAATCGCTCTTTTGGAGCTATTTAAGGCGAGAAACTCGTTATCTGGTGTTGTCACCACTCCACAGTGCGTTTGATATGCAGAACCGGAGATATCCTGGTTTTCGTGGGGTTTCAAGCTGAGATATGCATTTTCTGCGATAATCTTGGGGAGGCTGCTGTGAGAAGTATGCAGAATCATCGAAATCGCTCTTTTGGAGCTATTTAATGCGAGGAACACGTTATCTGGTGTTGTCACCACTCCACAGTGCGTTTGATATGCAGAACCGGAATTATCTTTGTTTTCGTGGGGCTTCAAGCTGAGATATGCTTTTTCTGCGATAATCTTGGTGAGGCTGCTGTGAGAAGTATGCAGAATCATCGAAATAGCTCTTTTGGAGCTATTTAATGCGAGAAACACGTTATCTGGTGTTTTCATCACTCCATAGTGCGTCTGATATGCAGAACCGCAGATATCTTTGTGTTCGTGGGGTTTCAAGCTGAATATGCATTTTCTGGCATACTCTTGGTGGTTCTTCTGTTAGGAGTATGCAGAATCATCGAAACCGCTCTTTTGGAGCTATTTTAGGCGAGAATCTCGTTATCTGGTATTTTCACCACTCCAGAGTGCGTTTGAAATGCAGAACAGGAGATATCTTGGTTTTCGGGGGGCTTCAAACTGAGATATGCATTTTCTGGGATAATCTTGGTGGTTCTTCTGTGAGAAGTATGGAGAATCATCGAAATCGCTCTTTTGGAGCTATTTAAGGCGAGAAACACGTTATCTGTTGTTTTCACCACTCCAGAGTGCGTTTGATATGCAGAACCGGAGATATCTTGGTTTTCGTGGGGCTTCAAGCTGAGATATGCATTTTCTGCGATAATCTTGGTGACGCTTCTGTGAGAAGTATGCTGAATCATCGAAATCGCACTTTTGGAGCTATTTAAGGCGAGAAACTCGTTATCTGGTGTTGTCACCACTCCACAGAGCGTTTGATATGCAGAACCGGAGATATCCTGGTTTTCGTGGGGTTTCAAGCTGACATATGCATTTTCTGCGATAATCTTGGTGAGGCTTCTGTGAGAAGGATGCAGAATCATCGAAATCGCTCTGTTGGAGCTATGTAATGCGAGGAACACGTTATCTGCTGTTGTTACCACTCCACAGTGCGTTTGATATGCAGAACCGGAGATATCCTGGTTTTCGTGGGGTTTCAAGCTGAGATATGCATTTTCTGGGACCATCACAGTGGTTCTCCTGTGAGAAGGATGCAGAATAATCGAAATGGCTCATTTGGAGCTATTTAATGCGACAAACACGTTATCTGGTGTTGTCACCACTCCTCAGTGCGTTTGATATGCAGAACCGGCGATACCTTGGTTTTCGTGGGGTTTCAAGCTGAGATATGCATTTTCTGCGATACTCTTGGTGGTTCTTCTGTGAGGAGTATGCAGAATCATCGAAACCGCTCTTTTGGAACTATTTTATGCGAGAAACTCGTTATCTGGTAATTTCACCACTCCAGAGTGCGTTTGATATGCAGAACCGGAGATATCTTGGTTTTGGTGGGGCTTCAAGCTAAGATATGCATTTTCTGCGATAATCTTGGTGACGCTTCTGTGAGAAGTATGCAGAATCATCGAAATCGCTCCTTTGGAAATATTTAATGCGAGGGACACGTTATCTGGTGTTTTCACCACTCTACAGTGCGTTTGATATGCAGAACTGGAGATATCTTGGTTTTCGTGGGGTTTCAAGCTGAATATGCATTTTCTGGGATACTCTTGGTGGTTCTTCTGTGAGGAGTATGCAGAATCATCGAAATCGCTCTTTTGGAGCTATTTAATGCGAGGAACACGTTATCTGGTGTTGTCACCACTCCACAGTGCGTTTGATATGCAGAACCGGAGATATCCTGGTTTTCGTGGGGTTTCAAGCTGAGGTATGCATTTTCTGGGATAAACTTGGTGGTTCTTCTGTGAGAAGTATGCAGAATCATCAAAATCGCTCTTTTGGAGCTATTTTTGGCGAGAAACACGTTATCTGGTGTTTTCACTACTCCACAGTGCGTTTGATATGCAGAACCGGAGATATCCTGGTTTTCGTGGGGTTTCAAGCTGAGATATGCATTTTCTGGGACAATCACAGTGGTTCTTCTGTGAGAAGGATGCAGAATAATCGAAATGGCTCTTTTGGAGCTATTTAATGCGACAAACACGTTATCTGGTGTTTTCATCACTCCATAGTGCGTCTGATATGCAGAACCGGAGTTATCTTTGTTTTCGTGGGGCTTCAAGCTGAGATATGCTTTTTCTGCGATAATCTTGGTGAGGCTGCTGTGAGAAGTATGCAGAATCATCGAAATAGCTCTTTTGGAGCTATTTAATGCGAGAAACACGTTATCTGGAGTTTTCACCACTCCATAGTGCGTCTGATATGCAGAACCGCAGATATCTTTGTTTTCGTGGGGTTTCAAGCTGAATATGCATTTTCAGTGATAATCTTGGTGGTTCTTCTGTGAGAAGTATGCAGAATCATCGAAATCGCTCTTTTGGAGCTATTTAAGGCGAGAAACTCGTTATCTGGTGTTGTCACCACTCCACAGTGCGTTTGATATGCAGAACCGGAGATATCCTGGTTTTCGTGGGGTTTCAAGCTGAGATATTCATTTTCTGCGATAATCTTGGTGAGGCTTCTGCGAGAAGTATGCAGTATCATCGAAATCGCTCTTTTGGAGCTATTTAAAGCGAGACACACGTTATCTGGTGTTTTCACCACTCCTCAGTGCGTTTGATATGCAGAACCGGGGATATCTTGGTTTTCGTGGGGCTTCAAGCTGAGATATGCTTTTCCTGCGATAATCTTGGTGAGGCTGCTGTGAGAAGTATGCAGAATCATCGAAATCGCTCTTTTGGAGCTATTTAATGCGAGGAACACGTTATCTGGTGTTGTCACCACTCCACAGTGCGTTTGATATGCAGAACCGGAGATATCCTGGTTTTCGTGGGGTTTCAAGCAGAGATATGCATTTTCTGGGATAAACTTGGTGGTTCTTCTGTGAGAAGTATGCAGAATCATCAAAATCGCTCATTTGGAGCTATTTTTGGCGAGAAACACGTTATCTGGTGTTTTCACCACTCCACAGTGCGTTTGATATGCAGAACCGGAGATATCCTGGTTTTCGTGGGGTTTCAAGCTGAGATATGCATTTTCTGGGACAATCACAGTGGTTCTTCTGTGAGAAGGATGCAGAATAATCGAAATGGCTCTTTTGGAGCTATTTAAGGCGAGAAACTCGTTATCTGGTGTTGTCACCACTCCACAGAGCGTTTGATATGCAGAACCGGAGATATCCTGGTTTTCGGGGAGTTTCAAGCTGAGATATGCATTTTCTGCGATAATCTTGGTGAGGCTTCTGTGAGAAGTATGCAGAATCATCGAAATCGCTCTGTTGGAGCTATTTAATGCGAGGAACACGTTATCTGGTGTTGTCACCACTCCACAGTGCGTTTGATATGCAGAACCGGAGATATCCTGGTTTTCGTGGGGTTTCAAGCTGAGATATGCATTTTCTGGGATAACCTTGGTGGTTCTTCTGTGAGAAGTATGCAGAAGCATCGAAATCGCTCTTTTGGAGCTATTTAAGGCGAGAAACTCGTTATCGGTTGTTTTCACCACTCCAGAGTGCGTTTGATATTCACAACCGGACATATCCTGGTTTTCTTGCGGTTTCAAGTTGAGATATGCATTTTCTGGGATACTCTTGGTGGTTCTTCTGTGAGGAGTATGCAGAATCATCGAAACCGCACTTTTGGAGCTATTTTATGCGAGAAACTCGTTATCTGGTGTTGTCACCACTCCACAGTGCGTTTGATATGCAGAACCGGAGATATCCTGGTTTTCGTGGGGTTTCAAGCTGAGATATGCATTTTCTGGGATAAACTTGGTGGTTCTTCTGTGAGAAGTATGCAAAATCATCGAAATCGCTCTTTTGGAGCTATTTAAAGCGACAAACACGTTATCTGGTGTTTTCACCACTCCACAGTGCGTTTGATATGCAGAACCGGGGATATCTTGGTTTTCGTGGGGCTTCAAGCTGAGATATGCTTTTTCTGCGATAATCTTGGTGAGGCTGCTGTGAGAAGTATGCAGAATCATCGAAATCGCTCTTTTGGAGCTATTTAATGCGAGGAACACGTTATCTGGTGTTGTCACCACTCCACAGTGCGTTTGATATGCAGAACCGGAGATATCCTGGTTTTCGTGGGGTTTCAAGCAGAGATATGCATTTTCTGGGATAAACTTGGTGAGGCTGCTGTAAGAAGTATGCAGAATCATCGAAATCGCTCTTTTGGAGCTATTTAATGCGAGGAACACGTTATCTGGTATTGTCACCACTCCACAGTGCGTTTGATATGCAGAACCGGAGTTATCTTTGTTTTCGTGGGGCTTCAAGCTGAGATATGCTTTTTCTGCGATAATCTTGGTGAGGCTGCTGTGAGAAGTATGCAGAATCATCGAAATAGCTCTTTTGGAGCTATTTAATGCGAGAAACACGTTATCTGGAGTTTTCACCACTCCATAGTGCGTCTGATATGCAGAACCGCAGATATCTTTGTGTTCGTGGGGTTTCAAGCTGAATATGCATTTTCTGGCATACTCGTGGTGGTTCTTCTGTGAGGAGTATGCAGAATCATCGAAACCGCTCTTTTGGAGCTATTTTAGGCGAGAATCTCGTTATCTGGTATTTTCACCACTCCAGAGTGCGTTTGAAATGCAGAACCGGAGATATCTTGGTTTTCGGGGGGCTTCAAACTGAGATATGCATTTTCTGGGATAATCTTGGTGGTTCTTCTGTGAGAAGTATGGAGAATCATCGAAATCGCTCTTTTGGAGCTATTTAAGGCGAGAAACACGTTATCTGTTGTTTTCACCACTCCAGAGTGATTTTGATATGCAGAACCGGAGATATCTTGGTTTTCGTGGGGCTTCAAGCTGAGATATGCAATTTCTGCGATAATCTTGGTGACGCTTCTGTTAGAAGTATGCAGAATCATCGAAATCGCTCTTTTGGAGCTATTTAAGGCGAGAAACTCGTTATCTGGTGTTGTCACCACTCCACAGTGCGTTTGATATGCAGAACCGGAGATATCCTGGTTTTCGTGGGGTGTCAAGCTGAGGTATGCATTTTCTGGGATAACCTTTGTGGTTCTTCTGTGAGAAGTATGCAGAATCATCGAAATCGCTCTTTTGGAGCTATTTAATGCGAGACACACGTTTTCTGGTGTTTTCACCACTCCACAGTGCGTTTGATATGCAGAACCGGGGATATCTTGGTTTTCGTGGGGCTTCTAGCTGAGATATGCATTTTATTGGATAAACTTGGTGGTTCTTCTGTGTGAAGTATGCAGAATCATCGAAATCGCTCTTTTGGAGCTATTTAAAGCGACAAACACGTTATCTGGTGTTTTCACCACTCCACAGTGCGTTTGATATGCATAACCGGAGTTATCTTTGTTTTCGTGGGGCTTCAAGCTGAGATATGCATTTTCTGGGATAAACTTGGTGGTTCTTCTGTGAGAAGTATGCAGAATCATCGAAATCGCTCTTTTGGAGCTATTTAAAGCGACAAACACGTTATCTGGTGTTTTCACCACTCCACAATGCGTTTGATATACCTAACCGGAGTTATCTTTGTTTTCGTGGGGCTTCAAGCTGAGATATGCTTTTTCTGCGATAATCTTGGTGAGGCTGCTGTGAGAAGTATGCAGAATCATCGAAATCGCTCTTTTGGAGCTATTTAATGCGAGAAACACGTTATCTGGTGTTTTCACCACTCTACAGTGCGTTTGATATGCAGAACTGGAGATATCTTGGTTTTCGAGGGGCTTCAAGCTGAGATATGCATTTTCTGGGACAATCACAGTGGTTCTTCTGTGAGAAGGATGCAGAATAATCGAAATGGCTCTTTTGGAGCTATTTAATGCGACATGCACGTTATCTGTTGTTTTCACCACTCCAGAGTGCGTTTGATATGCAGAACTGGAGATATCCTGGTTTTCGTGGGGTTTCAAGCTGAGATATGCATTTTCTGCGATAATCTTGGTGGTTCTTCTGTGAGAAGTATGCAGAATCATCGAAATCGCTCTTTTGGAGCTATTTAAGGCGAGAAACTCGTTATCTGTTGTTTTCACCACTCCAGAGTGCGTTTGATATGCAGAACCGGAGATATCTTGGTTTTGGTGGGGCTTCAAGCTGAGATATGCATTTTCTGCGATAATCTTGGTGACGCTTCTGTGAGAAGTATGCAGAATCATCGAAATCGCTCCTTTGGAAATATTTAATGCGAGGGACACGTTATCTGGTGTTTTCACCACTCTACAGTGCGTTTGATATGCAGAACTGGAGATATCTTGGTTTTCGTGGGGTTTCAAGCTGAATATGCATTTTCTGGGATACTCTTGGTGGTTCTTCTGTGAGGAGTATGCAGAATCATCGAAATCGCTCTTTTGGAGCTATTTAATGCGAGGAACACGTTATCTGGTGTTGTCACCACTCCACAGTGCGTTTGATATGCAGAACCGGAGATATCCTGGTTTTCGTGGGGTTTCAAGCTGAGGTATGCATTTTCTGGGATAAACTTTGTGGTTCTTCTGTGAGAAGTATGCAGAATCATCGAAATCGCTCTTTTGGAGCTATTTAATGCGAGACACACGTTTTCTGGTGTTTTCACCACTCCACAGTGCGTTTGATATGCAGAACCGGAGATATCCTGGTTTTCGTGGTGTTTCAAGCTGAGATATGCATTTTCTGGGATAAACTTGGTGGTTCTTCTGTGAGAAGTATGCAGAAGCATCGAAATCGCTCTTTTGGAGCTATTTAAGGCGAGAAACTCGTTATCGGTTGTTTTCACCACTCCAGAGTGCGTTTGATATGCACAACCGGACATATCCTGGTTTTCGTGCGGTTTCAAGTTGAGATATGCATTTTCTAGGATAAACTTGGTGGATCTTCTGTGAGAAGTATGCAGAATCATCGAAATCGCTCTTTTGGAGCTATTTAATGCGAGAAACACGTTATCTGGTGTTTTCACCACTCTACAGTGCGTTTGATATGCAGAACCGGAGATATCCTGGTTTTCGAGGGGCTCCAAACTGAGATATGCATTTTCTGGGATACTCTCGGTGGTTCTTCTGAGAGGAGTATGCAGAATCATCGAAACCGCACTTTTGGAGCTATTTTATGCGAGAAACTCGTTATCTGGTGTTGTCACCACTCCACAGTGCGTTTGATATGCAGAACCGGAGATATCCTGGTTTTCGTGGGGTTTCAAGCTGAGATATGCATTTTCTGGGATAAACTTGGTGGTTCTTCTGTGAGAAGTATGCAAAATCATCGAAATCGCTCTTTTGGAGCTATTTAAAGCGACAAACACGTTATCTGGTGTTTTCACCACTCCACAGTGCGTTTGATATGCATAACCGGAGTTATCTTTGTTTTCGTGGGGCTTCAAGCTGAGATATGCTTTTTCTGCGATAATCTTGGTGAGGCTGCTGTGAGAAGTATGCAGAATCATCGAAATCGCTCTTTTGGAGCTATTTAATGCGAGAAACACGTTATCTGGTGTTTTCACCACTCTACAGTGCGTTTGATATGCAGAACTGGAGATATCTTGGTTTTCGAGGGGCTTCAAGCTGAGATATGCATTTTCTGGGACAATCACAGTGGTTCTTCTGTGAGAAGGATGCAGAATAATCGAAATGGCTCTTTTGGAGCTATTTAATGCGACATGCACGTTATCTGTTGTTTTCACCACTCCAGAGTGCGTTTGATATGCAGAACTGGAGATATCCTGGTTTTCGTGGGGTTTCAAGCTGAGATATGCATTTTCTGCGATAATCTTGGTGGTTCTTCTGTGAGAAGTATGCAGAATCATCGAAATCGCTCTTTTGGAGCTATTTAAGGCGAGAAACTCGTTATCTGTTGTTTTCACCACTCCAGAGTGCGTTTGATATGCAGAACTGGAGATATCCTGGTTTTCGTGGGGTTTCAAGCTGAGATATGCATTTTCTGCGATAATCTTGGTGAGGCTTCTGCGAGAAGTATGCAGTATCATCGAAATCGCTCTTTTGGAGCTATTTAAAGCGAGACACACGTTATCTGGTGTTTTCACCACTCCTCAGTGCGTTTGATATGCAGAACCGGGGATATCTTGGTTTTCGTGGGGCTTCAAGCTGAGATATGCTTTTTCTGCGATAATCTTGGTGAGGCTGCTGTGAGAAGTATGCAGAATCATCGAAATCGCTCTGTTGGAGCTATTTAATGCGAGGAACACGTTATCTGGTGTTGTCACCACTCCACAGTGCGTTTGATATGCAGAATCGGAGATATCCTGGTTTTCGTGGGGTTTCAAGCTGAGATATGCATTTTCTGGGACCATCACAGTGGTTCTTCTGTGAGAAGGATGTAGAATAATCGAAATGGCTCTTTTGGAGCTATTTAATGCGACAAACACGTTATCTGGTGTTTTCATCACTCCATAGTGCGTCTGATATGCAGAACCGCAGATATCATTGTTTTCGTGGGGTTTCAAGCTGAATATGTATTTTCTGGGATACTCTTGGTGGTTCTTCTGTGAGGAGTATGCAGAATCATCGAAATCGCTCTTTTGGAGCTATTTAATGCGAGGAACACGTTAACTGGTGTTGTCACCACTCCACAGTGCGTTTGATATGCAGAACCGGAGATATCCTGGTTTTCGTGGGGTTTCAAGCTGAGGTATGCATTTTCTGGGATAAACTTTGTGGTTCTTCTGTGAGAAGTATGCAGAAGCATCGAAATCTCTCTTTTGGAGCTATTTAAGGCGAGAAACTCGTTATCGGTTGTTTTCACCACTCCAGAGTGCGTTTGATATGCACAACCGGACATATCCTGGTTTTCGTGCGGTTTCAAGTTGAGATATGCATTTTCTAGGATAAACTTGGTGCATCTTCTGTGAGAAGTATGCAGAATCATCGAAATCGCTCTTTTGGAGCTATTTAATGCGAGAAACACGTTATCTGGTGTTTTCACCACTCTACAGTGCGTTTGATATGCAGAACCGGAGATATCCTGGTTTTCGAGGGGCTCCAAACTGAGATATGCATTTTCTGGGATACTCTTGGTGGTTCTTCTGTGAGGAGTATGCAGAATCATCGAAACCGCACTTTTGGAGCTATTTTATGCGAGAAACTCGTTATCTGGTGTTGTCACCACTCCACAGTGCGTTTGATATGCAGAACCGGAGATATCCTGGTTTTCGTGGGGTTTCAAGCTGAGATATGCATTTTCTGGGATAAACTTGGTGGTTCTTCTGTGAGAAGTATGCAAAATCATCGAAATCGCTCTTTTGGAGCTATTTAAAGCGACAAACACGTTATCTGGTGTTTTCACCACTCCACAGTGCGTTTGATATGCATAACCGGAGTTATCTTTGTTTTCGTGGGGCTTCAAGCTGAGATATGCCTTTTCTGCGATAATCTTGGTGAGGCTGCTGTGAGAAGTATGCAGAATCATCGAAATCGCTCTTTTGGAGCTATTTAATGCGAGAAACACGTTATCTGGTGTTTTCACCACTCTACAGTGCGTTTGATATGCAGAACTGGAGATATCCTGGTTTTCGAGGGGCTTCAAGCTGAGATATGCATTTTCTGGGACAATCACAGTGGTTCTTCTGTGTGAAGGATGCAGAATAATCGAAATGGCTCTTTTGGAGCTATTTAATGCGACAAGCACGTTATCTGTTGTTTTCACCACTCCAGAGTGCGTTTGATATGCAGAACTGGAGATATCCTGGTTTTCGTGGGGTTTCAAGCTGAGATATGCATTTTCTGCGATAAGCTTGGTGAGGCTGCTGTGAGAAGTATGCAGAATCATCGAAATCGCTCTTTTGGAGCTATTTAATACGAGGAACACGTTATCTGGTGTTGTCACCACTCCACAGTGCGTTTGATATGCAGAACCGGAGATATCCTGGTTTTCGTGGGGTTTCAAGCAGAGATATGCATTTTCTGGGATAAACTTGGTGAGGCTGCTGTAAGAAGTATGCAGAATCATCGAAATCGCTCTTTTGGAGCTATTTAATGCGAGGAACACGTTATCTGGTGTTGTCACCACTCCACAGTGCGTTTGATATGCAGAACCGGAGGTATCCTGGTTTTCGTGGGGTTTCAAGCAGAGATATGCATTTTCTGGGATAAACTTGGTGGTTCTTCTGTGAGAAGTATGCAGAATTATCAAAATCGCTCTTTTGGAGCTATTTTTGGCGAGAAACACGTTATCTGGTGTTTTCACCACTCCACAGTGCGTTTGATATGCAGAACCGGAGATATCCTGGTTTTCGTGGGGTTTCAAGCTGAGATATGCATTTTCTGGGACAATCACAGTGGTTCTTCTGTGAGAAGGATGCAGAATAATCGAAATGGCTCTTTTGGAGCTATTTAATGCGACAAACACGTTATCTGGTGTTTTCATCACTCCATAGTGCGTCTGATATGCAGAACCGGAGTTATCTTTGTTTTCGTGGGGCTTCAAGCTGAGATATGCTTTTTCTGCGATAATCTTGGTGAGGCTGCTGTGAGAAGTATGCAGAATCATCGAAATAGCTCTTTTGGAGCTATTTAATGCGAGAAGCACGTTATCTGGAGTTTTCACCACTCCATAGTGCGTCTGATATGCAGAACCGCAGATATCTTTGTTTTCGTGGGGTTTCAAGCTGAATATGCATTTTCAGTGATAATCTTGGTGGTTCTTCTGTGAGAAGTATGCAGAATCATCGAAATCGCTCTTTTGGAGCTATTTAAGGCGAGAAACTCGTTATCTGGTGTTGTCACCACTCCACAGTGCGTTTGATATGCAGAACCGGAGATATCCTGGTTTTCGTGGGGTTTCAAGCTGAGATATGCATTTTCTGCGATAATCTTGGTGAGGCTTCTGCGAGAAGTATGCAGTATCATCGAAATCGCTCTTTTGGAGCTATTTAAAGCGAGACACACGTTATCTGGTGTTTTCACCACTCCTCAGTGCGTTTGATATGCAGAACCGGGTATATCTTGGTTTTCGTGGGGCGTCAAGCTGAGATATGCTTTTTCTGCGATAATCTTGGGGAGGCTGCTGTGAGAAGTATGCAGAATCATCGAAATCGCTCTTTTGGAGCTATTTAATGCGAGGAACACATTATCTGGTGTTGTCACCACTCCACAGTGCGTTTGATATGCAGAACCGGAGATATCCTGGTTTTCGTGGGGTTTCAAGCAGAGATATGCATTTTCTGGGATAAACTTGGTGGTTCTTCTGTGAGAAGTATGCAGAATCATCAAAATCGCTCTATTGGAGCTATTTTTGGCGAGAAACACGTTATCTGGTGTTTTCACCACTCCACAGTGCGTTTGATATGCAGAACCGGAGATATCCTGGTTTTCGTGGGGTTTCAAGCTGAGATATGCATTTTCTGGGACAATCACAGTGGTTCTTCTGTGAGAAGGATGCAGAATAATCGAAATGGCTCTTTTGGAGCTATTTAATGCGACAAACACGTTATCTGGTGTGTTCATCACTCCATATTGCGTCTGATATGCAGAACCGGAGTTATCTTTGTTTTCGTGGGGCTTCAAGCTGAGATATGCTTTTTCTGCGATAATCTTGGTGAGGCTGCTGTGAGAAGTATGCAGAATCATCGAAATAGCTCTTTTGGAGCTATTTAATGCGAGAAACACGTTATCTGGTGTTTTCATCACTCCATAGTGCGTCTGATATGCAGAACCGCAGATATCTTTGTGTTCGTGGGGTTTCAAGCTGAATATGCATTTTCTGGCATACTCTTGGTGGTTCTTCTGTGAGGAGTATGCAGAATCATCGAAACCGCTCTTTTGGAGCTATTTTAGACGAGAATCTCGTTATCTGGTATTTTCACCACTCCAGAGTGCTTTTGAAATGCAGAACAGGAGATATCTTGGTTTTCGTGGGGCTTCAAGCTGAGATATGCAATTTCTGCGATAATCTTGGTGACGCTTCTGTTAGAAGTATGCAGAATCATCGAAATCGCTCTTTTGGAGCTATTTAATGCGAGGAACACGTTATCTGGTGTTGTCACCACTCCACAGTGCGTTTGATATGCAGAACCGGAGATATCCTGGTTTTCGTGGGGTTTCAAGCAGAGATATGCATTTTCTGGGATAAACTTGGTGGTTCTTCTGTGAGAAGTATGCAGAATCATCAAAATCGCTCTTTTGCAGCTATTTTTGGCGAGAAACACGTTATCTGGTGTTTTCACCACTCCACAGTGCGTTTGATATGCAGAACCGGAGATATCCTGGTTTTCGGGGGGCTTCAAACTGAGATATGCATTTTCTGGGATAATCTTGGTGGTTCTTCTGTGAGAAGTATGGAGAATCATCGAAATCGCTCTTTTGGAGCTATTTAAGGCGAGAAACACGTTATCTGTTGTTTTCACCACTCCAGAGTGCGTTTGATATGCAGAACCGGAGATATCTTGGTTTTCGTGGGGCTTCAAGCTGAGATATGCAATTTCTGCGATAATCTTGGTGACGCTTCTGTTAGAAGTATGCAGAATCATCGAAATCGCTCTTTTGGAGCTATTTAATGCGAGGAACACGTTATCTGGTGTTGTCACCACTCCACAGTGCGTTTGATATGCAGAACCGGAGATATCCTGGTTTTCGTGGGGTTTCAAGCAGAGATATGCATTTTCTGGGATAAACTTGGTGGTTCTTCTGTGAGAAGTATGCAGAATCATCAAAATCGCTCTTTTGCAGCTATTTTTGGCGAGAAACACGTTATCTGGTGTTTTCACCACTCCACAGTGCGTTTGATATGCAGAACCGGAGATATCCTGGTTTTCGTGGGGTTTCAAGCTGAGATATGCATTTTCTGGGACAATCACAGTGGTTCTTCTGTGAGAAGGATGCAGAATAATCGAAATGGCTCTTTTGGAGCTATTTAATGCGACAAACACGTTATCTGGTGTTTTCATCACTCCATAGTGCGTCTGATATGCAGAACCGGAGTTATCTTTGTTTTCGTGGGGCTTCAAGCTGAGATATGCTTTTTCTGCGATAATCTTGGTGAGGCTGCTGTGAGAAGTATGCAGAATCATCGAAATAGCTCTTTTGGAGCTATTTAATGCGAGAAGCACGTTATCTGGAGTTTTCACCACTCCATAGTGCGTCTGATATGCAGAACCGCAGATATCTTTGTTTTCGTGGGGTTTCAAGCAGAGATATGCATTTTCTGGGATAAACTTGGTGGTTCTTCTGTGAGAAGTATGCAGAATCATCAAAATCGCTCTTTTGCAGCTATTTTTGGCGAGAAACACGTTATCTGGTGTTTTCACCACTCCACAGTGCGTTTGATATGCAGAACCGGAGATATCCTGGTTTTCGGGGGGCTTCAAACTGAGATATGCATTTTCTGGGATAATCTTGGTGGTTCTTCTGTGAGAAGTATGGAGAATCATCGAAATCGCTCTTTTGGAGCTATTTAAGGCGAGAAACACGTTATCTGTTGTTTTCACCACTCCAGAGTGCGTTTGATATGCAGAACCGGAGATATCTTGGTTTTCGTGGGGCTTCAAGCTGAGATATGCAATTTCTGCGATAATCTTGGTGACGCTTCTGTTAGAAGTATGCAGAATCATCGAAATCGCTCTTTTGGAGCTATTTAATGCGAGGAACACGTTATCTGGTGTTGTCACCACTCCACAGTGCGTTTGATATGCAGAACCGGAGATATCCTGGTTTTCGTGGGGTTTCAAGCAGAGATATGCATTTTCTGGGATAAACTTGGTGGTTCTTCTGTGAGAAGTATGCAGAATCATCAAAATCGCTCTTTTGCAGCTATTTTTGGCGAGAAACACGTTATCTGGTGTTTTCACCACTCCACAGTGCGTTTGATATGCAGAACCGGAGATATCCTGGTTTTCGTGGGGTTTCAAGCTGAGATATGCATTTTCTGGGACAATCACAGTGGTTCTTCTGTGAGAAGGATGCAGAATAATCGAAATGGCTCTTTTGGAGCTATTTAATGCGACAAACACGTTATCTGGTGTTTTCATCACTCCATAGTGCGTCTGATATGCAGAACCGGAGTTATCTTTGTTTTCGTGGGGCTTCAAGCTGAGATATGCTTTTTCTGCGATAATCTTGGTGAGGCTGCTGTGAGAAGTATGCAGAATCATCGAAATAGCTCTTTTGGAGCTATTTAATGCGAGAAGCACGTTATCTGGAGTTTTCACCACTCCATAGTGCGTCTGATATGCAGAACCGCAGATATCTTTGTTTTCGTGGGGTTTCAAGCTGAATATGCATTTTCAGTGATAATCTTGGTGGTTCTTCTGTGAGAAGTACGCAGAATCATCGAAATCGCTCTTTTGGAGCTATTTAAGGCGAGAAACTCTTTATCTGGTGTTGTCACCACTCCACAGTGCGTTTGATATGCAGAACCGGAGATATCCTGGTTTTCGTGGGGTTTCAAGCTGAGATATGCATTTTCTGCGATAATCTTGGTGAGGCTTCTGCGAGAAGTATGCAGTATCATCGAAATCGCTCTTTTGGAGCTATTTAAAGCGAGACACACGTTATCTGGTGTTTTCACCACTCCTCCGTGCGTTTGATATGCAGAACCGGGGATATCTTGGTTTTCGTGGGGCTTCAAGCTGAGATATGCTTTTTCTGCGATAATCTTGGGGAGGCTGCTGTGAGAAGTATGCAGAATCATCGAAATCGCTCTTTTGGAGCTATTTAATGCGAGGAACACGTTATCTGGTGTTGTCACCACTCCACAGTGCGTTTGATATGCAGAACCGGAATTATCTTTGTTTTCGTGGGGCTTCAAGCTGAGATATGCTTTTTCTGCGATAATCTTGGTGAGGCTGCTGTGAGAAGTATGCAGAATCATCGAAATAGCTCTTTTGGAGCTATTTAATGCGAGAAACACGTTATCTGGTGTTTTCATCACTCCATAGTGCGTCTGATATGCAGAACCGCAGATATCTTTGTGTTCGTGGGGTTTCAAGCTGAATATGCATTTTCTGGCATACTCTTGGTGGTTCTTCTGTTAGGAGTATGCAGAATCATCGAAACCGCTCTTTTGGAGCTATTTTAGGCGAGAATCTCGTTATCTGGTATTTTCACCACTCCAGAGTGCGTTTGAAATGCAGAACAGGAGATATCTTGGTTTTCGGGGGGCTTCAAACTGAGATATGCATTTTCTGGGATAATCTTGGTGGTTCTTCTGTGAGAAGTATGCAAAATCATCGAAATCGCTCTTTTGGAGCTATTTAAAGCGACAAACACGTTATCTGGTGTTTTCACCACTCCACAGTGCGTTTGATATGCAGAACCGGGGATATCTTGGTTTTCGTGGGGCTTCAAGCTGAGATATGCTTTTTCTGCGATAATCTTGGTGAGGCTGCTGTGAGAAGTATGCAGAATCATCGAAATCGCTCTTTTGGAGCTATTTAATGCGAGGAACACGTTATCTGGTGTTGTCACCACTCCACAGTGCGTTTGATATGCAGAACCGGAGATATCCTGGTTTTCGTGGGGTTTCAAGCAGAGATATGCATTTTCTGGGATAAACTTGGTGAGGCTGCTGTAAGAAGTATGCAGAATCATCGAAATCGCTCTTTTGGAGCTATTTAATGCGAGGAACACGTTATCTGGTGTTGTCACCACTCCACAGTGCGTTTGATATGAAGAACCGGAGTTATCTTTGTTTTCGTGGGGCTTCAAGCTGAGATATGCTTTTTCTGCGATAATCTTGGTGAGGCTGCTGTGAGAAGTATGCAGAATCATCGAAATAGCTCTTTTGGAGCTATTTAATGCGAGAAACACGTTATCTGGAGTTTTCACCACTCCATAGTGCGTCTGATATGCAGAACCGCAGATATCTTTGTGTTCGTGGGGTTTCAAGCTGAATATGCATTTTCTGGCATACTCGTGGTGGTTCTTCTGTGAGGAGTATGCAGAATCATCGAAACCGCTCTTTTGGAGCTATTTTAGGCGAGAATCTCGTTATCTGGTATTTTCACCACTCCAGAGTGCGTTTGAAATGCAGAACCGGAGATATCTTGGTTTTCGGGGGGCTTCAAACTGAGATATGCATTTTCTGGGATAATCTTGGTGGTTCTTCTGTGAGAAGTATGGAGAATCATCGAAATCGCTCTTTTGGAGCTATTTAAGGCGAGAAACACGTTATCTGTTGTTTTCACCACTCCAGAGTGATTTTGATATGCAGAACCGGAGATATCTTGGTTTTCGTGGGGCTTCAAGCTGAGATATGCAATTTCTGCGATAATCTTGGTGACGCTTCTGTTAGAAGTATGCAGAATCATCGAAATCGCTCTTTTGGAGCTATTTAATGCGAGGAACCCGTTATCTGGTGTTGTCACCACTCCACAGTGCGTTTGATATGCAGAACCGGAGATATCCTGGTTTTCGTGGGGTGTCAAGCTGAGGTATGCATTTTCTGGGATAAACTTTGTGGTTCTTCTGTGAGAAGTATGCAGAATCATCGAAATCGCTCTTTTGGAGCTATTTAATGCGAGACACACGTTTTCTGGTGTTTTCACCACTCCACAGTGCGTTTGATATGCAGAACCGGGGATATCTTGGTTTTCGTGGGGCTTCTAGCTGAGATATGCATTTTCTGCGATAATCTTGGTGACGCTTCTGTGAGAAATATGCAGAATCATCGAAATCGCTCTTTTGGAGCTATTTAATGCGAGGAACACGTTATCTAGTGTTGTCACCACTCCACAGTGCGTTTGATATGCAGAACCGGAGATATCCTGGTTTTCGTGGTGTTTCAAGCTGAGAAATGCATTTTCTGGGATAAACTTGGTGGTTCGTCTGTGAGAAGTATGCAGAAGCATCGAAATCGCTCTTTTGGAGCTATTTAAGGCGAGAAACTCGTTATCGGTTGTTTTCACCACTCCAGAGTGCGTTTGATATGCACAACCGGACATATCCTGGTTTTCGTGGGGTTTCAAGTTGAGATATGCATTTTCTTGGATAAACTTGGTGGTTCTTCTGTGTGAAGTATGCAGAATCATCGAAATCGCTCTTTTGGAGCTATTTAAAGCGACAAACACGTTATCTGGTGTTTTCACCACTCCACAGTGCGTTTGATATGCATAACCGGAGTTATCTTTGTTTTCGTGGGGCTTCAAGCTGAGATATGCATTTTCTGGGATAAACTTGGTGGTTCTTCTGTGAGAAGTATGCAGAATCATCGAAATCGCTCTTTTGGAGCTATTTAAAGCGACAAACACGTTATCTGGTGTTTTCACCACTCCACAATGCGTTTGATATACCTAACCGGAGTTATCTTTGTTTTCGTGGGGCTTCAAGCTGAGATATGCTTTTTCTGCGATAATCTTGGTGAGGCTGCTGTGAGAAGTATGCAGAATCATCGAAATCGCTCTTTTGGAGCTATTTAATGCGAGAAACACGTTATCTGGTGTTTTCACCACTCTACAGTGCGTTTGATATGCAGAACTGGAGATATCTTGGTTTTCGAGGGGCTTCAAGCTGAGATATGCATTTTCTGGGACAATCACAGTGGTTCTTCTGTGAGAAGGATGCAGAATAATCGAAATGGCTCTTTTGGAGCTATTTAATGCGACATGCACGTTATCTGTTGTTTTCACCACTCCAGAGTGCGTTTGATATGCAGAACTGGAGATATCCTGGTTTTCGTGGGGTTTCAAGCTGAGATATGCATTTTCTGCGATAATCTTGGTGGTTCTTCTGTGAGAAGTATGCAGAATCATCGAAATCGCTCTTTTGGAGCTATTTAAGGCGAGAAACTCGTTATCTGTTGTTTTCACCACTCCAGAGTGCGTTTGATATGCAGAACTGGAGATATCCTGGTTTTCGTGGGGTTTCAAGCTGAGATATGCATTTTCTGCGATAATCTTGGTGAGGCTTCTGCGAGAAGTATGCAGTATCATCGAAATCGCTCTTTTGGAGCTATTTAAAGCGAGACACACGTTATCTGGTGTTTTCACCACTCCTCAGTGCGTTTGATATGCAGAACCGGGGATATCTTGGTTTTCGTGGGGCTTCAAGCTGAGATATGCTTTTTCTGCGATAATCTTGGTGAGGCTGCTGTGAGAAGTATGCAGAATCATCAAAATCGCTCTTTTGGAGCTATTTAATGCGAGGAACACGTTATCTGGTGTTGTCACCACTCCACAGTGCGTTTGATATGCACAACCGGAGATATCCTGGTTTTCGTGGGGTTTCAAGCAGAGATATGCATTTTCTGGGATAAACTTGGTGGTTCTTCTGTGAGAAGTATGCAGAATCATCAAAATCGCTCTTTTGGAGCTATTTTTGGCGAGAAACACGTTATCTGGTGTTTTCACTACTCCACAGTGCGTTTGATATGCAGAACCGGAGATATCCTGGTTTTCGTGGGGTTTCAAGCTGAGATATGCATTTTCTGGGACAATCACAGTGGTTCTTCTGTGAGAAGGATGCAGAATAATCGAAATGGCTCTTTTGGAGCTATTTAATGCGACAAACACGTTATCTGGTGTTTTCATCACTCCATAGTGCGTCTGATATGCAGAACCGGAGTTATCTTTGTTTTCGTGGGGCTTCAAGCTGAGATATGCTTTTTCTGCGATAATCTTGGTGAGGCTGCTGTGAGAAGTATGCAGAATCATCGAAATAGCTCTTTTGGAGCTATTTAATGCGAGAAACACGTTATCTGGAGTTTTCACCACTCCATAGTGCGTCTGATATGCAGAACCGCAGATATCTTTGTTTTCGTGGGGTTTCAAGCTGAATATGCATTTTCAGTGATAATCTTGGTGGTTCTTCTGTGAGAAGTATGCAGAATCATCGAAATCGCTCTTTTGGAGCTATTTAAGGCGAGAAACTCGTTATCTGGTGTTGTCACCACTCCACAGTGCGTTTGATATGCAGAACCGGAGATATCCTGGTTTTCGTGGGGTTTCAAGCTGAGATATTCATTTTCTGCGATAATCTTGGTGAGGCTTCTGCGAGAAGTATGCAGTATCATCGAAATCGCTCTTTTGGAGCTATTTAAAGCGAGACGCACCTTATCTGGTGTTTTCACCACTCCTCAGTGCGTTTGCTATGCAGAACCGGGGATATCTTGGTTTTCGTGGGGCTTCAAGCTGAGATATGCTTTTCCTGCGATAATCTTGGTGAGGCTGCTGTGAGAAGTATGCAGAATCATCGAAATCGCTCTTTTGGAGCTATTTAATGCGAGGAACACGTTATCTGGTGTTGTCACCACTCCACAGTGCGTTTGATATGCAGAACCGGAGATATCCTGGTTTTCGTGGGGTTTCAAGCAGAGATATGC
The DNA here is from genome assembly GCA_951804975.1 of Anthophora plumipes. Classification (NCBI taxonomy): domain Eukaryota; kingdom Metazoa; phylum Arthropoda; class Insecta; order Hymenoptera; family Apidae; genus Anthophora; species Anthophora plumipes. Next base: position 1,097,914 of record CATORF010000924.1, on the reverse strand, counting down.
ATTTTCTGGGATAAACTTGGTGGTTCTTCTGTGAGAAGTATGCAGAATCATCAAAATCGCTCATTTGGAGCTATTTTTGGCGAGAAACACGTTATCTGGTGTTTTCACCACTCCACAGTGCGTTTGATATGCAGAACCGGAGATATCCTGGTTTTCGTGGGGTTTCAAGCTGAGATATGCATTTTCTGGGACAATCACAGTGGTTCTTCTGTGAGAAGGATGCAGAATAATCGAAATGGCTCTTTTGGAGCTATTTAAGGCGAGAAACTCGTTATCTGGTGTTGTCACCACTCCACAGAGCGTTTGATATGCAGAACCGGAGATATCCTGGTTTTCGTGGGGTTTCAAGCTGAGATATGCATTTTCTGGGACCATCACAGTGGTTCTTCTGTGAGAAGGATGCAGAATAATCGAAATGGCTCTTTTGGAGCTATTTAATGCGACAAACACGTTATCTGGTGTTTTCATCACTCCATAGTGCGTCTGATATGCAGAACCGGAGTTATCTTTGTTTTCGTGGGGCTTCAAGCTGAGATATGCTTTTTCTGCGATAATCTTGGTGAGGCTGCTGTGAGAAGTATGCAGAATCATCGAAATAGCTCTTTTGGAGCTATTTAATGCGAGAAACACGTTATCTGGAGTTTTCACCACTCCATAGTGCGTCTGATATGCAGAACCGCAGATATCTTTGTTTTCGTGGGGTTTCAAGCTGAATATGCATTTTCAGTGATAATCTTGGTGGTTCTTCTGTGAGAAGTATGCAGAATCATCGAAATCGCTCTTTTGGAGCTATTTAAGGCGAGAAACTCGTTATCTGGTGTTGTCACCACTCCACAGTGCGTTTGATATGCAGAACCGGAGATATCCTGGTTTTCGTGGGGTTTCAAGCTGAGATATTCATTTTCTGCGATAATCTTGGTGAGGCTTCTGCGAGAAGTATGCAGTATCATCGAAATCGCTCTTTTGGAGCTATTTAAAGCGAGACACACGTTATCTGGTGTTTTCACCACTCCTCAGTGCGTTTGATATGCAGAACCGGGGATATCTTGGTTTTCGTGGGGCTTCAAGCTGAGATATGCTTTTCCTGCGATAATCTTGGTGAGGCTGCTGTGAGAAGTATGCAGAATCATCGAAATCGCTCTTTTGGAGCTATTTAATGCGAGGAACACGTTATCTGGTGTTGTCACCACTCCACAGTGCGTTTGATATGCACAACCGGAGATATCCTGGTTTTCGGGGAGTTTCAAGCTGAGATATGCATTTTCTGCGATAATCTTGGTGAGGCTTCTGTGAGAAGTATGCAGAATCATCGAAATCGCTCTGTTGGAGCTATTTAATGCGAGGAACACGTTATCTGGTGTTGTCACCACTCCACAGTGCGTTTGATATGCAGAACCGGAGATATCCTGGTTTTCGTGGGGTTTCAAGCTGAGATATGCATTTTCTGGGACCATCACAGTGGTTCTTCTGTGAGAAGGATGCAGAATAATCGAAATGGCTCTTTTGGAGCTATTTAATGCGACAAACACGTTATCTGGTGTTTTCATCACTCCATATTGCGTCTGATATGCAGAACCGGAGTTATCTTTGTTTTCGTGGGGCTTCAAGCTGAGATATGCTTTTTCTGCGATAATCTTGGTGAGGCTGCTGTGAGAAGTATGCAGAATCATCGAAATAGCTCTTTTGGAGCTATTTAATGCGAGAAACACGTTATCTGGAGTTTTCACCACTCCATAGTGCGTCTGATATGCAGAACCGCAGATATCTTTGTTTTCGTGGGGTTTCAAGCTGAATATGCATTTTCAGTGATAATCTTGGTGGTTCTTCAGTGAGAAGTATGCAGAATCATCGAAATCGCTCTTTTGGAGCTATTTTTGGCGAGAAACACGTTATCTGGTGTTTTCACCACTCCACAGTGCGTTTGATATGAAGAACCGGAGATATCCTGGTTTTCGTGGAGTTTCAAGCTGAGATATGCATTTTCTGGGATACTCTTGGTGGTTCTTCTGTGAGGAGTATGCAGAATCATCGAAATCGCTCTTTTGGAGCTATTTAATGCGAGGAACACGTTATCTGGTGTTGTCACCACTCCACAGTGCGTTTGATATGCAGAACCGGAGATATCCTGGTTTTCGTGGGGTTTCAAGCTGAGGTATGCATTTTCTGGGATAAACTTTGTGGTTCTTCTGTGAGAAGTATGCAGAATCATCGAAATCGCTCTTTTGGAGCTATTTAATGCGAGACACACGTTTTCTGGTGTTTTCACCACTCCGCAGTGCGTTTGATATGCAGAACCGGAGATATCCTGGTTTTCGTGGTGTTTCAAGCTGAGATATGCATTTTCTGGGATAACCTTGGTGGTTCTTCTGTGAGAAGTATGCAGAAGCATCGAAATCGCTCTTTTGGAGCTATTTAAGGCGAGAAACTCGTTATCGGTTGTTTTCACCACTCCAGAGTGCGTTTGATATTCACAACCGGACATATCCTGGTTTTCTTGCGGTTTCAAGTTGAGATATGCATTTTCTAGGATAAACTTGGTGCATCTTCTGTGAGAAGTATGCAGAATCATCGAAATCGCTCTTTTGGAGCTATTTAATGCGAGAAACACGTTATCTGGTGTTTTCACCACTCTACAGTGCGTTTGATATGCAGAACCGGAGATATCCTGGTTTTCGAGGGGCTCCAAACTGAGATATGCATTTTCTGGGATACTCTTGGTGGTTCTTCTGTGAGGAGTATGCAGAATCATCGAAACCGCACTTTTGGAGCTATTTTATGCGAGAAACACGTTATCTGGTGTTTTCACCACTCCACAGTGCGTTTGATATGCAGAACCGGGGATATCTTGGTTTTCGTGGGGCTTCAAGCTGAGATATGCTTTTTCTGCGATAATCTTGGTGAGGCTGCTGTGAGAAGTATGCAGAATCATCGAAATCGCTCTTTTGGAGCTATTTAATGCGAGGAACACGTTATCTGGTGTTGTCACCACTCCACAGTGCGTTTGATATGCAGAACCGGAGATATCCTGGTTTTCGTGGGGTTTCAAGCAGAGATATGCATTTTCTGGGATAAACTTGGTGAGGCTGCTGTAAGAAGTATGCAGAATCATCGAAATCGCTCTTTTGGAGCTATTTAATGCGAGGAACACGTTATCTGGTGTTGTCACCACTCCACAGTGCGTTTGATATGCAGAACCGGAGTTATCTTTGTTTTCGTGGGGCTTCAAGCTGAGATATGCTTTTTCTGCGATAATCTTGGTGAGGCTGCTGTGAGAAGTATGCAGAATCATCGAAATAGCTCTTTTGGAGCTATTTAATGCGAGAAACACGTTATCTGGAGTTTTCACCACTCCATAGTGCGTCTGATATGCAGAACCGCAGATATCTTTGTGTTCGTGGGGTTTCAAGCTGAATATGCATTTTCTGGCATACTCGTGGTGGTTCTTCTGTGAGGAGTATGCAGAATCATCGAAACCGCTCTTTTGGAGCTATTTTAGGCGAGAATCTCGTTATCTGGTATTTTCACCACTCCAGAGTGCGTTTGAAATGCAGAACCGGAGATATCTTGGTTTTCGGGGGGCTTCAAACTGAGATATGCATTTTCTGGGATAATCTTGGTGGTTCTTCTGTGAGAAGTATGGAGAATCATCGAAATCGCTCTTTTGGAGCTATTTAATGCGAGACACACGTTTTCTGGTGTTTTCACCACTCCACAGTGCGTTTGATATGCAGAACCGGGGATATCTTGGTTTTCGTGGGGCTTCTAGCTGAGATATGCATTTTCTGCGATAATCTTGGTGACGCTTCTGTGAGAAATATGCAGAATCATCGAAATCGCTCTTTTGGAGCTATTTAATGCGAGGAACACGTTATCTAGTGTTGTCACCACTCCACAGTGCGTTTGATATGCAGAACCGGAGTTATCTTTGTTTTCGTGGGGCTTCAAGCTGAGATATGCATTTTCTGGGATAAACTTGGTGGTTCTTCTGTGAGAAGTATGCAGAATCATCGAAATCGCTCTTTTGGAGCTATTTAAAGCGACAAACACGTTATCTGGTGTTTTCACCACTCCACAATGCGTTTGATATACCTAACCGGAGTTATCTTTGTTTTCGTGGGGCTTCAAGCTGAGATATGCTTTTTCTGCGATAATCTTGGTGAGGCTGCTGTGAGAAGTATGCAGAATCATCGAAGTCGCTCTTTTGGAGCTATTTAATGCGAGAAACACGTTATCTGGTGTTTTCACCACTCTACAGTGCGTTTGATATGCAGAACTGGAGATATCTTGGTTTTCGAGGAGCTTCAAGCTGAGATATGCATTTTCTGGGACAATCACAGTGGTTCTTCTGTGAGAAGGATGCAGAATAATCGAAATGGCTCTTTTGGAGCTATTTAATGGGACAAGCACGTTATCTGGTGTTTTCATCACTCCATACTGCGTCTGATATGCAGAACCGGAGTTATCTTTGTTTTCGTGTGGCTTCAAGCTGAGATATGCTTTTTCTGCGATAATCTTGGTGAGGCTGCTGTGAGAAGTATGCAGAATCATCGAAATAGCTCTTTTGGAGCTATTTAATGCGAGGTACACGTTATCTGGTGTTGTCACCACTCCACAGTGCGTTTGATATGCAGAACCGGAGATATCCTGGTTTTCGTGGGGTTTCAAGCAGAGATATGCATTTTATGGGATAAACTTGGTGGTTCTTCTGTGAGAAGTATGCAGAATAATCGAAATGGCTCTTTTGGAGCTATTTAATGCGACAAGCACGTTATCTGGTGTTTTCATCACTCCATACTGCGTCTGATATGCAGAACCGGAGTTATCTTTGTTTTCGTGTGGCTTCAAGCTGAGATATGCTTTTTCTGCGATAATCTTGGTGAGGCTGCTGTGAGAAGTATGCAGAATCATCGAAATAGCTCTTTTGGAGCTATTTAATGCGAGAAACACGTTATCTGGAGTTTTCCCCACTCCATAGTGCGTCTGATATGCAGAACCGCAGATATCTTTGTTTTCGTGGGGTTTCAAGCTGAATATGCATTTTCTGTGATAATCTTGGTGGTTCTTCTGTGAGAAGTATGCAGAATCATCGAAATCGCCCTTTTGGAGCTATTTTTGGCGACAAGCACGTTATCTGGTGTTTTCACCACTCCACAGTGCGTTTGATATGCATAACCGGAGTTATCTTTGTTTTCGTGTGGCTTCAAGCTGAGATATGCTTTTTCTGCGATAATCTTGGTGAGGCTGCTGTGAGAAGTATGCAGAATCATCGAAATAGCTCTTTTGGAGCTATTTAATGCGAGGTACACGTTATCTGGTGTTGTCACCACTCCACAGTGCGTTTGATATGCAGAACCGGAGATATCCTGGTTTTCGTGGGGTTTCAAGCAGAGATATGCATTTTATGGGATAAACTTGGTGGTTCTTCTGTGAGAAGTATGCAGAATAATCGAAATGGCTCTTTTGGAGCTATTTAATGCGACAAGCACGTTATCTGGTGTTTTCATCACTCCATACTGCGTCTGATATGCAGAACCGGAGTTATCTTTGTTTTCGTGTGGCCTCAAGCTGAGATATGCTTTTTCTGCGATAATCTTGGTGAGGCTGCTGTGAGAAGTATGCAGAATCATCGAAATCGCTCTTTTGGAGCTATTTAATGCGAGAAACACGTTATCTGGTGTTTTCACCACTCTACAGTGCGTTTGATATGCAGAACTGGAGATATCTTGGTTTTCGAGGGGCTTCAAGCTGAGATATGCATTTTCTGGGACAATCACAGTGGTTCTTCTGTGAGAAGGATGCAGAATAATCGAAATGGCTCTTTTGGAGCTATTTAATGCGACAAGCACGTTATCTGTTGTTTTCACCACTCCAGAGTGCGTTTGATATGCAGAACCGGGGATATCTTGGTTTTCGTGGGGTTTCAAGCTGAATATGCTTTTTCTGCGATAAGCTTGGTGAGGCTGCTGTGAGAAGTATGCAGAATCATCGAAATCGCTCTTTTGGAGCTATTTAAAGCGAGACACACGTTATCTGGTGTTTTCACCACTCCTCAGTGCGTTTGATATGCAGAACCGGGGATATCTTGGTTTTCGTGGGGCTTCAAGCTGAGATATGCTTTTTCTGCGATAATCTTGGTGAGGCTGCTGTGAGAAGTATGCAGAATCATCGAAATCGCTCTTTTGGAGCTATTTAATGCGAGGAACACGTTATCTGGTGTTGTCACCACACCACAGTGCGTTTGATATGCAGAACCGGAGATATCCTGGTTTTCGTGGGGTTTCAAGCAGAGATATGCATTTTCTGGGATAAACTTGGTGAGGCTGCTGTGAGAAGTATGCAGAATCATCGAAATCGCTCTTTTGGAGCTATTTAATGCGAGGAACACGTTATCTGGTGTTGTCACCACTCCACAGTGCGTTTGATATGCAGAACCGGAGATATCCTGGTTTTCGTGGGGTTTCAAGCAGAGATATGCATTTTCTGGGATAAACTTGGTGGTTCTTCTGTGAGAAGTATGCAGAATCATCAAAATCGCTCTTTTGGAGCTATTTTTGGCGAGAAACACGTTATCTGGTGTTTTCACCACTCCACAGTGCGTTTGATATGCAGAACCGGAGATATCCTGGTTTTCGTGGGGTTTCAAGCTGAGATATGCATTTTCTGGGACAATTACAGTGGTTCTTCTGTGAGAAGGATGCAGAATAATCGAAATGGCTCTTTTGGAGCTATTTAATGCGACAAACACGTTATCTGGTGTTTTCATCACTACATAGTGCGTCTGATATGCAGAACCGGAGTTATCTTTGTTTTCGTGGGGCTTCAAGCTGAGATATGCTTTTTCTGCGATAATCTTGGTGAGGCTGCTGTGAGAAGTATGCAGAATCATCGAAATAGCTCTTTTGGCGCTATTTAATGCGAGAAACACGTTATCTGGAGTTTTCACCACTCCATAGTGCGTCTGATATGCAGAACCGCAGATATCTTTGTTTTCGTGGGGTTTCAAGCTGAATATGCATTTTCTGTGATAATCTTGGTGGTTCTTCTGTGAGAAGTATGCAGAATCATCGAAATCGCTCTTTTGGAGCCATTTAAGGCGAGAAACTCGTTATCTGGTGTTGTCACCACTCCACAGTGCTTTGATATGCAGAACCGGAGATATCCTGGTTTTCGTGGGGTTTCAAGCTGAGATATGCATTTTCTGGGACAATCACAGTGGTTCTTCTGTGAGAAGGATGCAGAATAATCGAAATGGCTCTTTTGGAGCTATTTAATGCGAGGAACACGTTATCTGGTGTTGTCACCACTCCACAGTGCGTTTGATATGCAGAACCGGAGATATCCTGGTTTTCGTGGGGTTTCAAGCTGAGATATGCATTTTCTGGGATAAACTTGGTGGTTCTTCTGTGAGAAGTATGCAGAATCATCAAAATCGCTCTTTTGGAGCTATTTAATGCGAGACACACGTTATCTGGTGTTTTCACCACTCCACAGTGCGTTTGGTATGCAGAACCGGAGATATCTTGGTTTTTGTGGGGTTTCAAGCTGAGATATGCATTTTCTGGGATAATCTTGGTGAGGCTGCTGTGAGAAGTATGCAGAATCATCGAAATCGCTCTTTTGGAGCTATTTTTGGCGAGAAACACGTAATCTGGTGTTTTCACCACTCCACAGTGCGTTTGATATGCAGAACCGGAGATATCCTGGTTTTCGTGGGGTTTCAAGCTGAGATATGCATTTTCTGGGACAATCACAGTGGTTCTTCTGTGAGAAGTATGCAGAATCATCGAAATCGCTCTTTTGGAGCTATTTAAGGCGAGAAACTCGTTATCTGTTGTTTCCACCACTCCAGAGTGCGTTTGATATGCACAACCGGAGATATCCTGGTTTTCGTGGGGTTTCAAGCTGAGATATGCATTTTCTGGGATAATCTTGGTGAGGCTGCTGTGAGAAGTATGCAGAATCATCGTAATCGCTCTTTTGGAGCTATTTTTGGCGAGAAACACGTTATCTGGTGTTTTCACCACTCCACAGTGCGTTTGATATGCAGAACCGGAGATATCCTGGTTTTCGTGGGGTTTCAAGCTGAGATATGCATTTTCTGGGACAATCACAGTGGTTCTTCTGTGAGAAGGATGCAGAATAATCGAAATGGCTCTTTTGGAGCTATTTAATGCGACAAACACGTTATCTGGTGTTTTCATCACTCCATAGTGCGTCTGATATGCAGAACCGGAGTTATCTTTGTTTTCGTGGGGCTTCAAGCTGAGATATGCTTTTTTGCGATAATCTTGGTGAGGCTGCTGTGAGAAGTATGCAGAATCATCGAAATAGCTCTTTTGGCGCTATTTAATGCGAGAAACACGTTATCTGGAGTTTTCACCACTCCATAGTGCGTCTGATATGCAGAACCGCAGATATCTTTGTTTTCGTGGGGTTTCAAGCTGAATATGCATTTTCTGTGATAATCTTGGTGGTTCTTCTGTGAGAAGTATGCAGAATCATCGAAATCGCTCTTTTGGAGCCATTTAAGGCGAGAAACTCGTTATCTGGTGTTGTCACCACTCCACAGTGCTTTGATATGCAGAACCGGAGATATCCTGGTTTTCGTGGGGTTTCAAGCTGAGATATGCATTTTCTGGGACCATCACAGTGGTTCTTCTGTGAGAAGTATGCAGAATCATCGAAATCGCTCTTTTGGAGCTATTTAATGCGAGGAACACGTTATCTGGTGTTGTCACCACTCCACAGTGCGTTTGATATGCAGAACCGGAGATATCCTGGTTTTCGTGGGGTTTCAAGCTGAGATATGCATTTTCTGGGACAATCACAGTGGTTCTTCTGTGAGAAGTATGCAGAATCATCGAAATCGCTCTTTTGGAGCTATTTAAGGCGAGAAACTCGTTATCTGTTGTTTCCACCACTCCAGAGTGCGTTTGATATGCACAACCGGAGATATCCTGGTTTTCGTGGGGTTTCAAGCTGAGATATGCATTTTCTGGGATAATCGTGGTGAGGCTGCTGTGAGAAGTATGCAGAATCATCGTAATCGCTCTTTTGGAGCTATTTTTGGCGAGAAACACGTAATCTGGTGTTTTCACCACTCCACAGTGCGTTTGATTTGCAGAACCGGAGATATCCTGGTTTTCGTGGGGTTTCAAGCTGAGATATGCATTTTCTGGGACAATCACAGTGGTTCTTCTGTGAGAAGTATGCAGAATCATCGAAATCGCTCTTTTGGAGCTATTTAAGGCGAGAAACTCGTTATCTGTTGTTTCCACCACTCCAGAGTGCGTTTGATATGCAGAACCGGAGATATCCTGGTTTTCGTGGGGTTTCAAGCTGAGATATGCATTTTCTACGATAATCTTGGTGGTTCTTCTGTGAGAAGGATGCGGAATAATCGAAATGGCTCTTTTGGAGCTATTTAATGCGACAAACACGTTATCTGGTGTTTTCATCACTCCACAGTGCGTTTGATATGCAGAACCGGAGATATCCTGGTTTTCGTGGGGTTTCAAGCTGAGATATGCATTTTCTGGGATAAACTTGGTGGTTCTTCGGTGAGAAGTATGCAGAATCATCGAAATCGCTCTTTTGGAGCTATTTAATGCGAGAAACGTGTTATCTGGTGTTTTCACCACTTAACAGTGCGTTTGATATGCAGAACCGGGGATATCTTGGTTATCGTGGGGCTTCAAGCTGAGATATGCATTTTCTGCGATAATCTTGGTGACGCTTCTGTGAGAAGTATGCTGAATCATCGAAATCGCTCTTTTGGAGCTACTTAATGCGAGGAACACGTTATCTGGTGTTGTCACCACTCCACAGTGCGTTTGATATGCAGAACCGCAGATATCTTTGTTTTCGTGGGGTTTCAAGCTGAATATGCATTTTCTGTGATAATCTTGGTGGTTTTTCTGTGAGAAGTATGCAGAATCATCGAAATCGCTCCTTTGGAGCTATTTTTGGCGACAAACACGTTATCTGGTGTTTTCACCACTCCACAGTGCGTTTGATATGCATAACCGGAGTTATCTTTGTTTTCGTGGGGCTTCAAGCTGAGATATGCATTTTCTGGGATAAACTTGGTGGTTCTTCTGTGAGAAGTATGCAGAATCATCGAAATCGCTCTTTTGGAGCTATTTAAAGCGACAAACACGTTATCTGGTGTTTTCACCACTCCACAATGCGTTTGATATGCATAACCGGAGTTATCTTTGTTTTCGTGGGGCTTCAAGCTGAGATATGCTTTTTCTGCGATAATCTTGGTGAGGCTGCTGTGAGAAGTATGCAGAATCATCGAAATAGCTCTTTTGGAGCTATTTAATGCGAGAAACACGTTATCTGGAGTTTTCCCCACTCCATAGTGCGTCTGATATGCAGAACCGCAGATATCTTTGTTTTCGTGGGGTTTCAAGCTGAATATGCATTTTCTGTGATAATCTTGGTGGTTCTTCTGTGAGAAGTATGCAGAATCATCGAAATCGCTCTTTTGGAGCTATTTTTGGCGACAAACACGTTATCTGGTGTTTTCACCACTCCACAGTGCGTTTGATATGCATAACCGGAGTTATCTTTGTTTTCGTGGGGCTTCAAGCTGAGATATGCTTTTTCTGCGATAATCTTGGTGAGGCTGCTGTGAGAAGTATGCAGAATCATCGAAATCGCTCTTTTGGAGCTATTTAATGCGAGAAACACGTTATCTGGTGTTTTCACCACTCTACAGTGCGTTTGATATGCAGAACTGGAGATATCTTGGTTTTCGAGGGGCTTCAAGCTGAGATATGCATTTTCTGGGACAATCACAGTGGTTCTTCTGTGAGAAGGATGCAGAATAATCGAAATGGCTCTTTTGGAGCTATTTAATGCGACAAGCACGTTATCTGTTGTTTTCACCACTCCAGAGTGCGTTTGATATGCAGAACCGGGGATATCTTGGTTTTCGTGGGGTTTCAAGCTGAATATGCTTTTTCTGCGATAAGCTTGGTGAGGCTGCTGTGAGAAGTATGCTGAATCATCGAAATCGCTCTTTTGGAGCTACTTAATGCGAGGAACACGTTATCTGGTGTTGTCACCACTCCACAGTGCGTTTGATATGCAGAACCGCAGATATCTTTGTTTTCGTGGGGTTTCAAGCTGAATATGCATTTTCTGTGATAATCTTGGTGGTTCTTCTGTGAGAAGTATGCAGAATCATCGAAATCGCTCCTTTGGAGCTATTTTTGGCGACAAACACGTTATCTGGTGTTTTCACCACTCCACAATGCGTTTGATATGCATAACCGGAGTTATCTTTGTTTTCGTGGGGCTTCAAGCTGAGATATGCTTTTTCTGCGATAATCTTGGTGAGGCTGCTGTGAGAAGTATGCAGAATCATCGAAATCGCTCTTTTGGAGCTATTTAATGCGAGAAACACGTTATCTGGTGTTTTCACCACTCTACAGTGCGTTTGATATGCAGAACTGGAGATATCTTGGTTTTCGAGGAGCTTCAAGCTGAGATATGCATTTTCTGGGACAATCACAGTGGTTCTTCTGTGAGAAGGATGCAGAATAATCGAAATGGCTCTTTTGGAGCTATTTAATGGGACAAGCACGTTATCTGGTGTTTTCATCACTCCATACTGCGTCTGATATGCAGAACCGGAGTTATCTTTGTTTTCGTGGGGCTTCAAGCTGAGATATGCTTTTTCTGCGATAATCTTGGTAAGGCTGCTGTGAGAAGTATGCAGAAACATCGAAATCGCTCTTTTGGAGCTATTTAATGCGAGGTACACGTTATCTGGTGTTGTCACCACTCCACAGTGCGTTTGATATGCAGAACCGGAGATATCCTGGTTTTCGTGGGGTTTCAAGCAGAGATATGCATTTTATGGGATAAACTTGGTGGTTCTTCTGTGAGAAGTATGCAGAATAATCGAAATGGCTCTTTTGGAGCTATTTAATGCGACAAGCACGTTATCTGGTGTTTTCATCACTCCATACTGCGTCTGATATGCAGAACCGCAGATATCTTTGTTTTCGTGGGGTTTCAAGCTGAATATGCATTTTCTGTGATAATCTTGGTGGTTCTTCTGTGAGAAGTATGCAGAATCATCGAAATCGCTCTTTTGGAGCTATTTTCGGCGACAAACACGTTATCTGGTGTTTTCACCACTCCACAGTGCGTTTGATATGCATAACCGGAGTTATCTTTGTTTTCGTGGGGCTTCAAGCTGAGATATGCTTTTTCTGCGATAATCTTGGTGAGGCTGCTGTGAGAAGTATGCAGAATCATCGAAATCGCTCTTTTGGAGCTATTTAATGGGAGAAACACGTTATCTGGTGTTTTCACCACTCTACAGTGCGTTTGATATGCAGAACTGGAGATATCTTGGTTTTCGAGGGGCTTCAAGCTGAGATATGCATTTTCTGGGACAATCACAGTGGTTCTTCTGTGAGAAGGATGCAGAATAATCGAAATGGCTCTTTTGGAGCTATTTAATGCGACAAGCACGTTATCTGTTGTTTTCACCACTCCAGAGTGCGTTTGATATGCAGAACCGGGGATATCTTGGTTTTCGTGGGGTTTCAAGCTGAATATGCTTTTTCTGCGATAAGCTTGGTGAGGCTGCTGTGAGAAGTATGCAGAATCATCGAAATCGCTCTTTTGGAGCTATTTAAAGCGAGACACACGTTATCTGGTGTTTTCACCAATCCTCAGTGCGTTTGATATGCAGAACCGGGGATATCTTGGTTTTCGTGGGGCTTCAAGCTGAGATATGCTTTTTCTGCGATAATCTTGGTGAGGCTGCTGTGAGAAGTATGCAGAATCATCGAAATCGCTCTTTTGGAGCTATTTAATGCGAGGAACACGTTATCTGGTGTTGTCACCACTCCACAGTGCGTTTGATATGCAGAACCGGAGATATCCTGGTTTTCGTGGGGTTTCAAGCAGAGATATGCATTTTCTGGGATAAACTTGGTGAGGCTGCTGTGAGAAGTATGCAGAATCATCGAAATCGCTCTTTTGGAGCTATTTAATGCGAGGAACACGTTATCTGGTGTTGTCACCACTCCACAGTGCGTTTGATATGCAGAACCGGAGATATCCTGGTTTTCGTGGGGTTTCAAGCAGAGATATGCATTTTCTGGGATAAACTTGGTGGTTCTTCTGTGAGAAGTATGCAGAATCATCAAAATCGCTCTTTTGCAGCTATTTTTGGCGAGAAACACGTTATCTGGTGTTTTCACCACTCCACAGTGCGTTTGATATGCAGAACCGGAGATATCCTGGTTTTCGTGGGGCTTCAAGCTGAGATATGCTTTTTCTGCGATAATCTTGGTGAGGCTGCTGTGAGAAGTATGCAGAATCATCGAAATAGCTCTTTTGGAGCTATTTAATGCGAGAAACACGTTATCTGGAGTTTTCACCACTCCATAGTGCGTCTGATATGCAGAACCGGAGTTATCTTTGTTTTCGTGGGGCTTCAAGCTGAGATATGCTTTTTCTGCGATAATCTTGGTGAGGCTGCTGTGAGAAGTATGCAGAATCATCGAAATAGCTCTTTTGGAGCTATTTAATGCGAGAAACACGTTATCTGGAGTTTTCACCACTCCATAGTGCGTCTGATATGCAGAACCGCAGATATCTTTGTTTTCGTGGGGTTTCAAGCTGAATATGCATTTTCTGTGATAATCTTGGTGGTTCTTCTGTGAGAAGTATGCAGAATCATCGAAATCGCTCTTTTGGAGCCATTTAAGGCGAGAAACTCGTTATCTGGTGTTGTCACCACTCCACAGTGCTTTGATATGCAGAACCGGAGATATCCTGGTTTTCGTGGGGTTTCAAGCTGAGATATGCATTTTCTGGGACCATCACAGTGGTTCTTCTGTAAGAAGTATGCAGAATCATCGAAATCGCTCTTTTGGAGCTATTTAATGCGAGGAACACGTTATCTGGTGTTGTCACCACTCCACAGTGCGTTTGATATGCAGAACCGGAGATATCCTGGTTTTCGTGGGGTTTCAAGCTGAGATATGCATTTTCTGGGATAAACTTGGTGGTTCTTCTGTGAGAAGTATGCAGAATCATCAAAATCGCTCTTTTGGAGCTATTTCATGCGTGACACACGTTATCTGGTGTTTTCACCACTCCACAGTGCGTTTGGTATGCAGAACCGGAGATATCTTGGTTTTCGTGGGGTTTCAAGCTGAGATATGCATTTTCTGGGATAATCTTGGTGAGGCTGCTGTGAGAAGTATGCAGAATCATCGAAATCGCTCTTTTGGAGCTATTTAATGCGAGGAACACGTTATCTGGTGTTGTCACCACTCCACAGTGCGTTTGATATGCAGAACCGGAGATATCCTGGTTTGCGTGGGGTTTCAAGCAGAGATATGCATTTTCTGGGATAAACTTGGTGGTTCTTCTGTGAGAAGTATGCAGAATCATCAAAATCGCTCTTTTGCAGCTATTTTTGGCGAGAAACACGTTATCTGGTGTTTTCACCACTCCACAGTGCGTTTGATATGCAGAACCGGAGATATCCTGGTTTTCGTGGGGTTTCAAGCTGAGATATGCATTTTCTGGGACAATCACAGTGGTTCTTCTGTGAGAAGGATGCAGAATAATCGAAATGGCTCTTTTGGAGCTATTTAATGCGACAAACACGTTATCTGGTGTTTTCATCACTCCATAGTGCGTCTGATATGCAGAACCGGAGTTATCTTTGTTTTCGTGGGGCTTCAAGCTGAGATATGCTTTTTCTGCGATAATCTTGGTGAGGCTGCTGTGAGAAGTATGCAGAATCATCGAAATAGCTCTTTTGGAGCTATTTAATGCGAGAAACACGTTATCTGGAGTTTTCACCACTCCATAGTGCGTCTGATATGCAGAACCGCAGATATCTTTGTTTTCGTGGGGTTTCAAGCTGAATATGCATTTTCTGTGATAATCTTGGTGGTTCTTCTGTGAGAAGTATGCAGAATCATCGAAATCGCTCTTTTGGAGCCATTTAAGGCGAGAAACTCGTTATCTGGTGTTGTCACCACTCCACAGTGCTTTGATATGCAGAACCGGAGATATCCTGGTTTTCGTGGGGTTTCAAGCTGAGATATGCATTTTCTGGGACCATCACAGTGGTTCTTCTGTGAGAAGTATGCAGAATCATCGAAATCGCTCTTTTGGAGCTATTTAATGCGAGGAACACGTTATCTGGTGTTGTCACCACTCCACAGTGCGTTTGATATGCAGAACCGGAGATATCCTGGTTTTCGTGGGGTTTCAAGCTGAGATATGCATTTTCTGGGATAAACATGGTGGTTCTTCTGTGAGAAGTATGCAGAATCATCAAAATCGCTCTTTTGGAGCTATTTAATGCGTGACACACGTTATCTGGTGTTTTCACCACTCCACAGTGCGTTTGGTATGCAGAACCGGAGATATCTTGGTTTTCGTGGGGTTTCAAGCTGAGATATGCATTTTCTGGGATAATCTTGGTGAGGCTGCTGTGAGAAGTATGCAGAATCATCGAAATCGCTCTTTTGGAGCTATTTTTGGCGAGAAACACGTAATCTGGTGTTTTCACCACTCCACAGTGCGTTTGATATGCAGAACCGGAGATATCCTGGTTTTCGTGGGGTTTCAAGCTGAGATATGCATTTTCTGGGACAATCACAGTGGTTCTTCTGTGAGAAGTATGCAGAATCATCGAAATCGCTCTTTTGGAGCTATTTAAGGCGAGAAACTCGTTATCTGTTGTTTCCACCACTCCAGAGTGCGTTTGATATGCACAACCGGAGATATCCTGGTTTTCGTGGTGTTTCAAGCTGAGATATGCATTTTCTGGGATAATCTTGGTGAGGCTGCTGTGAGAAGTATGCAGAATCATCGAAATCGCTCTTTTGGAGCTATTTTTGGCGAGAAACACGTAATCTGGTGTTTTCACCACTCCACAGTGCGTTTGATTTGCAGAACCGGAGATATCCTGGTTTTCGTGGGGTTTCAAGCTGAGATATGCATTTTCTGGGACAATCACAGTGGTTCTTCTGTGAGAAGTATGCAGAATCATCGAAATCGCTCTTTTGGAGCTATTTAAGGCGAGAAACTCGTTATCTGTTGTTTCCACCACTCCAGAGTGCGTTTGATATGCAGAACCGGAGATATCCTGGTTTTCGTGGGGTTTCAAGCTGAGATATGCATTTTCTACGATAATCTTGTTGGTTCTTCTGTGAGAAGTATGCAGAATAATCGAAATGGCTCTTTTGGAGCTATTTAATGCGACAAACACGTTATCTGGTGTTTTCATCACTCCACAGTGCGTTTGATATGCAGAACCGCAGATATCTTGGTTTTCGTGGGGCTTCCAGCTGAGATATGCATTTTCTACGATAATCTTGGTGGTTCTTCTGTGAGAAGTATGCAGAATAATCGAAATCGCTCTTTGGAAGCTATTTAAGGCGAGAAACACGTTATCTGGTGTTTTGACCACTCCACAGTGCGTTTGATATGCAGAACCGCAGATATCTTGGTTTTCGTGGGGCTTCCAGCTGAGATATGCATTTTCTACGATAATCTTGGTGGTTCTTCTGTGAGAAGTATGCAGAATCATCGAAATCGCTCTGTTGGAGCTATTTAATGCGAGTAACGCGTTATCTGGTGTTTTCACCACTCCACAGTGCGTTTGATATGCAGAACCACAGATATCTTGGTTTTCGTGGGGCTTCCAGCTCAGATATGCATTTTCTACGATAATCTTGGTGGTTCTTCTGTGAGAAGCATGGAGAATCATCGAAATCGCTCTGTTGGAGCTTTTTAATGCGAGACACACGTTATCTGGTGTTTTCACCACTCCACAGCGCGTTTGATATGCAGAACCGGAGATATCTTGGTTTTCGTGGGGTTTCAAGTTGAGATATGCATTTTGTGGGATAATCTTTGTGGTTCTTCGGTGAGAAGTATGCAGAATCATCGAAATCGCTCTTTTGGAGCTATTTTTGGCGAGAAACACGTAATCTGGTGTTTTCACCACTCCACAGTGCGTTTGATTTGCAGAACCGGAGATATCCTGGTTTTCGTGGGGTTTCAAGCTGAGATATGCATTTTCTGGGACAATCACAGTGGTTCTTCTGTGAGAAGTATGCAGAATCATCGAAATCGCTCTTTTGGAGCTATTTAAGGCGAGAAACTCGTTATCTGTTGTTTCCACCACTCCAGAGTGCGTTTGATATGCAGAACCGGAGATATCCTGGTTTTCGTGGGGTTTCAAGCTGAGATATGCATTTTCTACGATAATCTTGTTGGTTCTTCTGTGAGAAGTATGCAGAATAATCGAAATGGCTCTTTTGGAGCTATTTAATGCGACAAACACGTTATCTGGTGTTTTCATCACTCCACAGTGCGTTTGATATGCAGAACCGCAGATATCTTGGTTTTCGTGGGGCTTCCAGCTGAGATATGCATTTTCTACGATAATCTTGGTGGTTCTTCTGTGAGAAGTATGCAGAATAATCGAAATCGCTCTTTGGAAGCTATTTAAGGCGAGAAACACGTTATCTGGTGTTTTGACCACTCCACAGTGCGTTTGATATGCAGAACCGCAGATATCTTGGTTTTCGTGGGGCTTCCAGCTGAGATATGCATTTTCTACGATAATCTTGGTGGTTCTTCTGTGAGAAGTATGCAGAATCATCGAAATCGCTCTGTTGGAGCTATTTAATGCGAGTAACGCGTTATCTGGTGTTTTCACCACTCCACAGTGCGTTTGATATGCAGAACCACAGATATCTTGGTTTTCGTGGGGCTTCCAGCTCAGATATGCATTTTCTACGATAATCTTGGTGGTTCTTCTGTGAGAAGCATGGAGAATCATCGAAATCGCTCTGTTGGAGCTTTTTAATGCGAGACACACGTTATCTGGTGTTTTCACCACTCCACAGCGCGTTTGATATGCAGAACCGGAGATATCTTGGTTTTCGTGGGGTTTCAAGTTGAGATATGCATTTTGTGGGATAATCTTTGTGGTTCTTCGGTGAGAAGTATGCAGAATCATCGAAATCGCTCTGTTGGAGCTTTTTAATGCGAGAAACTCGTTATCTGTTGTTTTCACCACTCCAGAGTGCGTTTGATATGCAGAACCAGCGATACCTTGGTTTTCGTGGGGTTTCAAGCTGAGATATGCATTTTCTGCGATAATCTTGGTGAGGCTTCTGTGAGAAGTATGCAGTATCATCGAAATCGCTCTTTTGGAGCTATTTAATGCGAGACACACGTTATCTGGTGTCTTCACCACTCCACAGTGCGTTTGATATGCAGAACCGGCGATACCTTGGTTTTCGTGGGGTTTCAAGCTGAGATATGCATTTTCTGCGATAATCTTGATGAGGCTTCTGTGAGAAGTATGCGGTATCATCGAAATCGCTCTTTTGGAGCTATTTAATGCGAGACACACGTTATCTGGTGTTTTCACCACTCCACAGTGCGTTTGATATGCAGAACCGGCGATACCTTGGTTTTCGTGGGGTTTCAAGCAGAGATATGCATTTTCTGCGATAATCTTGGTGAGGCGTCTGTGAGAAGTATGCAGAATCATCGAAATCGCTCTGTTGGAGCTATTTAATGCGAGTAACGCGTTATCTGGTGTTTTCACCACTCCACAGTGCGTTTGATATGCAGAACCGGAGATATCTTGGTTTTCGTGGGGTTTCAAGCTGAGATATGCATTTTGTGGGATAATCTTGGTGGTTCTTCGGTGAGAAGTATGCAGAATCATCGAAATCGCTCTGTTGGAGCTTTTTAATGCAAGAAACCCGTTTCTGGTGTTTTCACCACTCCACAGTGCGTTTGATATGCAGAACCGGAGATACCTTGGTTTTCGTGGGGTTTCAAGCTGAGATATGCATTTTCTGCGATAATCTTGGTGAGGCTTCTGTGAGAAGTATGCAGAATCATCGAAATCGCTCTGTTGGAGCTATTTAATGCGAGTAACGCGTTATCTGGTGTTTTCACCACTCCACAGTGCGTTTGATATGCAGAACCGGAGATATCTTGGTTTTCGTGGGGTTTCAAGCTGAGATATGCATTTTCTGCGATAATCTTGGTGAGGCTTCTGTGAGAAGTATGCGGTATCATCGAAATCGCTCTTTTGGAGCTATTTAATGCGAGACACACGTTATCTGGTGTTTTCACCACTCCACAGTGCGTTTGATATGCAGAACCGCAGATATCTTGGTTTTCGTGGGGTTTCAAGCTGAGATATGCATTTTGTGGGATAATCTTGGTGGTTCTTCGGTGAGAAGTATGCTGAATCATCGAAATCGCTCTTTTGGAGCTACTTAATGCGAGGAACACGTTATCTGGTGTTGTCACCACTCCACAGTGCGATTGATATGCAGAACCGGCGATACCTTGGTTTTCGTGGGGTTTCAAGCTGAGATATGCATTTTCTACGATAATCTTGGTGGTTCTTCTGTGAGAAGTATGCAGAATCATCGAAATCGCTCTTTTGGAGCTATTTTCGGCGACAAACACGTTATCTGGTGTTTTCACCACTCCACAGTGCGTTTGATATGCATAACCGGAGTTATCTTTGTTTTCGTGGGGCTTCAAGCTGAGATATGCTTTTTCTGCGATAATCTTGGTGAGGCTGCTGTGAGAAGTATGCAGAATCATCGAAATCGCTCTTTTGGAGCTATTTAATGCGAGAAACACGTTATCTGGTGTTTTCACCACTCTACAGTGCGTTTGATATGCAGAACTGGAGATATCTTGGTTTTCGAGGGGCTTCAAGCTGAGATATGCATTTTCTGGGACAATCACAGTGGTTCTTCTGTGAGAAGGATGCAGAATAATCGAAATGGCTCTTTTGGAGCTATTTAATGCGACAAGCACGTTATCTGTTGTTTTCACCACTCCAGAGTGCGTTTGATATGCAGAACCGGGGATATCTTGGTTTTCGTGGGGTTTCAAGCTGAATATGCTTTTTCTGCGATAAGCTTGGTGAGGCTGCTGTGAGAAGTATGCAGAATCATCGAAATCGCTCTTTTGGAGCTATTTAAAGCGAGACACACGTTATCTGGTGTTTTCACCAATCCTCAGTGCGTTTGATATGCAGAACCGGGGATATCTTGGTTTTCGTGGGGCTTCAAGCTGAGATATGCTTTTTCTGCGATAATCTTGGTGAGGCTGCTGTGAGAAGTATGCAGAATCATCGAAATCGCTCTTTTGGAGCTATTTAATGCGAGGAACACGTTATCTGGTGTTGTCACCACTCCACAGTGCGTTTGATATGCAGAACCGGAGATATCCTGGTTTTCGTGGGGTTTCAAGCAGAGATATGCATTTTCTGGGATAAACTTGGTGAGGCTGCTGTGAGAAGTATGCAGAATCATCGAAATCGCTCTTTTGGAGCTATTTAATGCGAGGAACACGTTATCTGGTGTTGTCACCACTCCACAGTGCGTTTGATATGCAGAACCGGAGATATCCTGGTTTTCGTGGGGTTTCAAGCAGAGATATGCATTTTCTGGGATAAACTTGGTGGTTCTTCTGTGAGAAGTATGCAGAATCATCAAAATCGCTCTTTTGCAGCTATTTTTGGCGAGAAACACGTTATCTGGTGTTTTCACCACTCCACAGTGCGTTTGATATGCAGAACCGGAGATATCCTGGTTTTCGTGGGGTTTCAAGCTGAGATATGCATTTTCTGGGACAATCACAGTGGTTCTTCTGTGAGAAGGATGCAGAATAATCGAAATGGCTCTTTTGGAGCTATTTAATGCGACAAACACGTTATCTGGTGTTTTCATCACTCCATATTGCGTCTGATATGCAGAACCGGAGTTATCTTTGTTTTCGTGGGGCTTCAAGCTGAGATATGCTTTTTCTGCGATAATCTTGGTGAGGCTGCTGTGAGAAGTATGCAGAATCATCGAAATAGCTCTTTTGGAGCTATTTAATGCGAGAAACACGTTATCTGGAGTTTTCACCACTCCATAGTGCGTCTGATATGCAGAACCGCAGATATCTTTGTTTTCGTGGGGTTTCAAGCTGAATATGCATTTTCTGTGATAATCTTGGTGGTTCTTCTGTGAGAAGTATGCAGAATCATCGAAATCGCTCTTTTGGAGCCATTTAAGGCGAGAAACTCGTTATCTGGTGTTGTCACCACTCCACAGTGCTTTGATATGCAGAACCGGAGATATCCTGGTTTTCGTGGGGTTTCAAGCTGAGATATGCATTTTCTGGGACCATCACAGTGGTTCTTCTGTAAGAAGTATGCAGAATCATCGAAATCGCTCTTTTGGAGCTATTTAATGCGAGGAACACGTTATCTGGTGTTGTCACCACTCCACAGTGCGTTTGATATGCAGAACCGGAGATATCCTGGTTTTCGTGGGGTTTCAAGCTGAGATATGCATTTTCTGGGATAAACTTGGTGGTTCTTCTGTGAGAAGTATGCAGAATCATCAAAATCGCTCTTTTGGAGCTATTTCATGCGTGACACACGTTATCTGGTGTTTTCACCACTCCACAGTGCGTTTGGTATGCAGAACCGGAGATATCTTGGTTTTCGTGGGGTTTCAAGCTGAGATATGCATTTTCTGGGATAATCTTGGTGAGGCTGCTGTGAGAAGTATGCAGAATCATCGAAATCGCTCTTTTGGAGCTATTTAATGCGAGGAACACGTTATCTGGTGTTGTCACCACTCCACAGTGCGTTTGATATGCAGAACCGGAGATATCCTGGTTTGCGTGGGGTTTCAAGCAGAGATATGCATTTTCTGGGATAAACTTGGTGGTTCTTCTGTGAGAAGTATGCAGAATCATCAAAATCGCTCTTTTGCAGCTATTTTTGGCGAGAAACACGTAATCTGGTGTTTTCACCACTCCACAGTGCGTTTGATATGCAGAACCGGAGATATCCTGGTTTTCGTGGGGTTTCAAGCTGAGATATGCATTTTCTGGGACAATCACAGTGGTTCTTCTGTGAGAAGGATGCAGAATAATCGAAATGGCTCTTTTGGAGCTATTTAATGCGACAAACACGTTATCTGGTGTTTTCATCACTCCATAGTGCGTCTGATATGCAGAACCGGAGTTATCTTTGTTTTCGTGGGGCTTCAAGCTGAGATATGCTTTTTCTGCGATAATCTTGGTGAGGCTGCTGTGAGAAGTATGCAGAATCATCGAAATAGCTCTTTTGGAGCTATTTAATGCGAGAAACACGTTATCTGGAGTTTTCACCACTCCATAGTGCGTCTGATATGCAGAACCGCAGATATCTTTGTTTTCGTGGGGTTTCAAGCTGAATATGCATTTTCTGTGATAATCTTGGTGGTTCTTCTGTGAGAAGTATGCAGAATCATCGAAATCGCTCTTTTGGAGCCATTTAAGGCGAGAAACTCGTTATCTGGTGTTGTCACCACTCCACAGTGCTTTGATATGCAGAACCGGAGATATCCTGGTTTTCGTGGGGTTTCAAGCTGAGATATGCATTTTCTGGGACCATCACAGTGGTTCTTCTGTGAGAAGTATGCAGAATCATCGAAATCGCTCTTTTGGAGCTATTTAATGCGAGGAACACGTTATCTGGTGTTGTCACCACTCCACAGTGCGTTTGATATGCAGAACCGGAGATATCCTGGTTTTCGTGGGGTTTCAAGCTGAGATATGCATTTTCTGGGATAAACATGGTGGTTCTTCTGTGAGAAGTATGCAGAATCATCAAAATCGCTCTTTTGGAGCTATTTAATGCGTGACACACGTTATCTGGTGTTTTCACCACTCCACAGTGCGTTTGGTATGCAGAACCGGAGATATCTTGGTTTTCGTGGGGTTTCAAGCTGAGATATGCATTTTCTGGGATAATCTTGGTGAGGCTGCTGTGAGAAGTATGCAGAATCATCGAAATCGCTCTTTTGGAGCTATTTTTGGCGAGAAACACGTAATCTGGTGTTTTCACCACTCCACAGTGCGTTTGATATGCAGAACCGGAGATATCCTGGTTTTCGTGGGGTTTCAAGCTGAGATATGCATTTTCTGGGACAATCACAGTGGTTCTTCTGTGAGAAGTATGCAGAATCATCGAAATCGCTCTTTTGGAGCTATTTAAGGCGAGAAACTCGTTATCTGTTGTTTCCACCACTCCAGAGTGCGTTTGATATGCACAACCGGAGATATCCTGGTTTTCGTGGTGTTTCAAGCTGAGATATGCATTTTCTGGGATAATCTTGGTGAGGCTGCTGTGAGAAGTATGCAGAATCATCGAAATCGCTCTTTTGGAGCTATTTTTGGCGAGAAACACGTAATCTGGTGTTTTCACCACTCCACAGTGCGTTTGATTTGCAGAACCGGAGATATCCTGGTTTTCGTGGGGTTTCAAGCTGAGATATGCATTTTCTGGGACAATCACAGTGGTTCTTCTGTGAGAAGTATGCAGAATCATCGAAATCGCTCTTTTGGAGCTATTTAAGGCGAGAAACTCGTTATCTGTTGTTTCCACCACTCCAGAGTGCGTTTGATATGCAGAACCGGAGATATCCTGGTTTTCGTGGGGTTTCAAGCTGAGATATGCATTTTCTACGATAATCTTGTTGGTTCTTCTGTGAGAAGTATGCAGAATAATCGAAATGGCTCTTTTGGAGCTATTTAATGCGACAAACACGTTATCTGGTGTTTTCATCACTCCACAGTGCGTTTGATATGCAGAACCGCAGATATCTTGGTTTTCGTGGGGCTTCCAGCTGAGATATGCATTTTCTACGATAATCTTGGTGGTTCTTCTGTGAGAAGTATGCAGAATAATCGAAATCGCTCTTTGGAAGCTATTTAAGGCGAGAAACACGTTATCTGGTGTTTTGACCACTCCACAGTGCGTTTGATATGCAGAACCGCAGATATCTTGGTTTTCGTGGGGCTTCCAGCTGAGATATGCATTTTCTACGATAATCTTGGTGGTTCTTCTGTGAGAAGTATGCAGAATCATCGAAATCGCTCTGTTGGAGCTATTTAATGCGAGTAACGCGTTATCTGGTGTTTTCACCACTCCACAGTGCGTTTGATATGCAGAACCACAGATATCTTGGTTTTCGTGGGGCTTCCAGCTCAGATATGCATTTTCTACGATAATCTTGGTGGTTCTTCTGTGAGAAGCATGGAGAATCATCGAAATCGCTCTGTTGGAGCTTTTTAATGCGAGACACACGTTATCTGGTGTTTTCACCACTCCACAGCGCGTTTGATATGCAGAACCGGAGATATCTTGGTTTTCGTGGGGTTTCAAGTTGAGATATGCATTTTGTGGGATAATCTTTGTGGTTCTTCGGTGAGAAGTATGCAGAATCATCGAAATCGCTCTGTTGGAGCTTTTTAATGCGAGAAACTCGTTATCTGTTGTTTTCACCACTCCAGAGTGCGTTTGATATGCAGAACCAGCGATACCTTGGTATTCGTGGGGTTTCAAGCTGAGATATGCATTTTCTGCGATAATCTTGGTGAGGCTTCTGTGAGAAGTATGCAGTATCATCGAAATCGCTCTTTTGGAGCTATTTAATGCGAGACACACGTTATCTGGTGTCTTCACCACTCCACAGTGCGTTTGATATGCAGAACCGGCGATACCTTGGTTTTCGTGGGGTTTCAAGCTGAGATATGCATTTTCTGCGATAATCTTGATGAGGCTTCTGTGAGAAGTATGCGGTATCATCGAAATCGCTCTTTTGGAGCTATTTAATGCGAGACACACGTTATCTGGTGTTTTCACCACTCCACAGTGCGTTTGATATGCAGAACCGGCGATACCTTGGTTTTCGTGGGGTTTCAAGCAGAGATATGCATTTTCTGCGATAATCTTGGTGAGGCGTCTGTGAGAAGTATGCAGAATCATCGAAATCGCTCTGTTGGAGCTATTTAATGCGAGTAACGCGTTATCTGGTGTTTTCACCACTCCACAGTGCGTTTGATATGCAGAACCGGAGATATCTTGGTTTTCGTGGGGTTTCAAGCTGAGATATGCATTTTGTGGGATAATCTTGGTGGTTCTTCGGTGAGAAGTATGCAGAATCATCGAAATCGCTCTGTTGGAGCTTTTTAATGCAAGAAACCCGTTTCTGGTGTTTTCACCACTCCACAGTGCGTTTGATATGCAGAACCGGAGATACCTTGGTTTTCGTGGGGTTTCAAGCTGAGATATGCATTTTCTGCGATAATCTTGGTGAGGCTTCTGTGAGAAGTATGCAGAATCATCGAAATCGCTCTGTTGGAGCTATTTAATGCGAGTAACGCGTTATCTGGTGTTTTCACCACTCCACAGTGCGTTTGATATGCAGAACCGGAGATATCTTGGTTTTCGTGGGGTTTCAAGCTGAGATATGCATTTTCTGCGATAATCTTGGTGAGGCTTCTGTGAGAAGTATGCGGTATCATCGAAATCGCTCTTTTGGAGCTATTTAATGCGAGACACACGTTATCTGGTGTTTTCACCACTCCACAGTGCGTTTGATATGCAGAACCGCAGATATCTTGGTTTTCGTGGGGTTTCAAGCTGAGATATGCATTTTGTGGGATAATCTTGGTGGTTCTTCGGTGAGAAGTATGCTGAATCATCGAAATCGCTCTTTTGGAGCTACTTAATGCGAGGAACACGTTATCTGGTGTTGTCACCACTCCACAGTGCGATTGATATGCAGAACCGGCGATACCTTGGTTTTCGTGGGGTTTCAAGCTGAGATATGCATTTTCTACGATAATCTTGGTGGTTCTTCTGTGAGAAGGATGCGGAATAATCGAAATGGCTCTTTTGGAGCTATTTAATGCGACAAACACGTTATCTGGTGTTTTCATCACTCCACAGTGCGTTTGATATGCAGAACCGCAGATATCTTGGTTTTCGTGGGGCTTCCAGCTGAGATATGCATTTTCTACGATAATCTTGGTGGTTCTTCTGTGAGAAGTATGCAGAATAATCGAAATCGCTCTTTGGAAGCTATTTAAGGCGAGAAACACGTTATCTGGTGTTGTCACCACTCCACAGTGCGTTTGATATGCAGAACCGGGGATATCCTGGTTTTCGTGGGGTTTCAAGCTGAGATATGCATTTTCTGGGATAAACTTGGTGGTTCTTCTGTGAGAAGTATGCAGAATCATCGAAATCGCTCTGTTGGAGCTATTTAATGCGAGTAACGCGTTATCTGGTGTTTTCACCACTCCACAGTGCGTTTGATATGCAGAACCACAGATATCTTGGTTTTCGTGGGGCTTCCAGCTCAGATATGCATTTTCTACGATAATCTTGGTGGTTCTTCTGTGAGAAGCATGGAGAATCATCGAAATCGCTCTGTTGGAGCTTTTTAATGCGAGACACACGTTATCTGGTGTTTTCACCACTCCACAGCGCGTTTGATATGCAGAACCGGAGATATCTTGGTTTTCGTGGGGTTTCAAGTTGAGATATGCATTTTGTGGGATAATCTTTGTGGTTCTTCGGTGAGAAGTATGCAGAATCATCGAAATCGCTCTGTTGGAGCTTTTTAATGCGAGAAACTCGTTATCTGTTGTTTTCACCACTCCAGAGTGCGTTTGATATGCAGAACCAGCGATACCTTGGTTTTCGTGGGGTTTCAAGCTGAGATATGCATTTTCTGCGATAATCTTGGTGAGGCTTCTGTGAGAAGTATGCAGTATCATCGAAATCGCTCTTTTGGAGCTATTTAATGCGAGACACACGTTATCTGGTGTTTTCACCACTCCACAGTGCGTTTGATATGCAGAACCGGCGATACCTTGGTTTTCGTGGGGTTTCAAGCTGAGATATGCATTTTCTGCGATAATCTTGGTGAGGCGTCTGTGAGAAGTATGCAGAATCATCGAAATCGCTCTGTTGGAGCTATTTAATGCGAGTAACGCGTTATCTGGTGTTTTCACCACTCCACAGTGCGTTTGATATGCAGAACCGGAGATATCTTGGTTTTCGTGGGGTTTCAAGCTGAGATATGCATTTTGTGGGATAATCTTGGTGGTTCTTCGGTGAGAAGTATGCAGAATCATCGAAATCGCTCTGTTGGAGCTTTTTAATGCAAGAAACCCGTTTCTGGTGTTTTCACCACTCCACAGTGCGTTTGATATGCAGAACCGGAGATACCTTGGTTTTCGTGGGGTTTCAAGCTGAGATATGCATTTTCTGCGATAATCTTGGTGAGGCTTCTGTGAGAAGTATGCGGTATCATCGAAATCGCTCTTTTGGAGCTATTTAATGCGAGACACACGTTATCTGGTGTTTTCACCACTCCACAGTGCGTTTGATATGCAGAACCGCAGATATCTTGGTTTTCGTGGGGTTTCAAGCTGAGATATGCATTTTGTGGGATAATCTTGGTGGTTCTTCGGTGAGAAGTATGCTGAATCATCGAAATCGCTCTTTTGGAGCTACTTAATGCGAGGAACACGTTATCTGGTGTTGTCACCACTCCACAGTGCGATTGATATGCAGAACCGGCGATACCTTGGTTTTCGTGGGGTTTCAAGCTGAGATATGCATTTTCTGCGATAATCTTGGTGAGGCTTCTGTGAGAAGTATGCAGAATCATCGAAATCGCTCTGTTGGAGCTGTTTAATGCGAGAAACGCGTTATCTGGTGTTTTCACCACTCCACAGTGCGTTTGATATGCAGAACTAGCGATACCTTGGTTTTCGTGGGGTTTCAAGCTGAGATATGCATTTTCTGCGATAATCTTGGTGAGGCTTCTGTGAGAAGTATGCACTATCATCGAAATCGCTCTTTTGGAGCTATTTAATGCGAGACACACGTTATCTGGTGTTTTCACCACTCCACAGTGCGTTTGATATGCAGAACCGGCGATACCTTGGTTTTCGTGGGGTTTCAAGCTGAGATATGCATTTTCTGCGATAATCTTGGTGAGGCTTCTGTGAGAAGTATGCAGAATCATCGAAATCGCTCTGTTGGAGCTGTTTAATGCGAGAAACGCGTTATCTGGTGTTTTCACCACTCCACAGTGCGTTTGATATGCAGAACCGCAGATATCTTGGTTTTCGTGGGGCTTCCAGCTCAGATATGCATTTTCTACGATAATCTTGGTGGTTCTTCTGTGAGAAGTATGGAGAATAATCAAAATCGCACTTTGGAAGCTATTTAAGGCGAGAAACTCGTTATCTGTTGTTTTCACCACTCCAGAGTGCGTTTGATATGCAGAACTAGCGATACCTTGGTTTTCGTGGGGTTTCAAGCTGAGATATGCATTTTCTGCGATAATCTTGGTGAGGCTTCTGTGGGAAGTATTCAGTATCATCGAAATCGCTCTTTTGGAGCTATTTAATGCGTGACACACGTTATCTGGTGTTTTCACCACTCCACAGTGCGTTTGATATGCAGAACCGGCGATACCTTGGTTTTCGTGGGGTTTCAAGCTGAGATATGCATTTTCTGCGATAATCTTGGTGAGGCTTCTGTGGGAAGTATGCAGTATCATCGAAATCGCTCTTTTGGAGCTATTTAATGCGAGACACACGTTATCTGGTGTTTTCACCACTCCACAGTGCGTTTGATATGCAGAACCGGAGATATCTTGGTTTTCGTGGGGTTTCAAGCTGAGATATGCATTTTGTGGGATAATCTTGGTGACGCTTCTGTGAGAAGTATGCAGAATCATCGAAATCGCTCTTTTGGAGCTATTTTTGGCCAGATACGCGTTCTCTGGTGTTTTCACCACTCCACAGTGCGTTTGATATGCAGAACCGCAGATATCTTGGTTTTCGTGGGTTTTCAAGCTGAGATATGCATTTTCTGCGATAATCTTGGTGAGGCTTCTGTGAGAAGTATGCAGTATCATCGAAATCGCTCTTTTGGAGCTATTTAATGCGACAAACACGTTATCTGGTGTTTTCACCACTCCACAGTGCGTTTGATATGCAGAACCGGCGATACCTTGGTTTTCGTGGGGTTTCAAGCTGAAATATGCATTTTCTGGGATAATCTTGGTGGTTCTTCGGTGAGAAGTATGCAGAATAATCGAAATCGTTCTTTTGAAGCTATTTATTGCGAGGAACACGTTATCTGGTGTTGTCACCACTCCACAGTGCGTTTGATATGCAGAACCGGAAAAATCCGTGTTTTCGTAGGGTTTCAAGCTGAGATATGCATTTTCTACGATAATCTTGGTGGTTCTTCTGTGAGAAGTATGCAGAATAATCGAAATCGATCTTTTGAAGCTATTTAATGCGAGAAACGCGTTATCTGGTGTTTTCACCACTCCATAGTGCGTTTGATATGCAGAACCGCAGATATCTCGGTTTTCGTGGGGCTTCCAGCTGAGATATGCATTTTCTACGATAATCTTGGTGGTTCTTCTGTGAGAAGTATGCAGAATAATCGAAATCGTTCTTTTGAAGCTATTTAATGCGAGAAACGCGTTATCTGGTGTTTTCACCACTCCACAGTGCGTTTGATATGCAGAACCGGAGATATATTGGTTTTCGTGGGGCTTCAAGCTGAGATATGCATTTTCTGGGATACTCTTGGTGGTTCTTCTGTGAGGAGTATGCAGAGTCATCGAAACGGCTCTTTTGGAGCTATTTTATGCGAGAAACTCGTTATCTGGTATTTTCACCACTCCAGAGTGCGTTTGATATGAAGAACCTGCGATATCTTGGTTTTCGTGGGGTTTGAAGCTGAGATATGCATTTTCTACGATAATCTTGGTGGTTCTTCTGTGAGAAGTATGCAGAATAATCGAAATCGGTCTTTTGAAGCTATTTAATGCGAGAAACGCGATATCTGGTGTTTTCACCACTCCACAGTGCGTTTGATATGCAGAACCGGAGATACCTTGGTTTTCGTGGGGCTTCAAGCTGAGATGTGGATTTTCTGTGATAATCTTGGTGGTTCTTCTGTGAGAAGTATGCAGAATCATCGAAATAGCTCTTTTGGAGCTATTTAAGGCGAGAAACTCGTTATCTGTTTTATTCACCACTCCAGAGTGCGTTTGATATGCACATCCGGAGATATCCTGGTTTTCGTGGGGTTTCAAGCTGAGATATGCATTTTCTGGGATAAACTTGGTGGTTCTTCTGTGAGAAGTATGCAGAATCATCGAAATCGCTCTTTTGGAGCTATTTTTGGCGAGAAACACGTTATCTGGTGTTTTCACCACTCCACAGTGCGTTTGATATGCAGAACCGGAGATATCTTGGTTTTCGAGGGGCTTCAAACTGAGATATGCATTATCTGGGATACTCTCGGTGGTTCTTCTGTGAGGAGTATGCAGAATCATCGAAACCGCTCTTTTGGAGCTATTTAATGCGAGAAACTCGTTATCTGGTATTTTCACCACTCCAGAGTGCGTTTGATATGCAGAACCTGCGATATCTTGGTTTTCGTGGGGTTTCAAGCTGAGATATGCATTTTCAGGGATAATCTTGGTGGTTCTTCTGTGAGAAGTATGGAGAATCATCGAAATCGCTCTTTGGAAGCTATTTAAGGCGAAAAACACGTTATCTGGTGTTTTGACCACTCCATAGTGCGTTTGATATGCAGAACCGCAGATATCTTGGTTTTCGTGGGGCTTCTAGCTGAGATATGCATTTTCTACGATAATCTTGGTGGTTCTTCTGTGAGAAGTATGCAGAATCATCGAAATCGCTCTTTTGGAGCTATTTAATGCGAGGAACACGTTATCTGGTGTTGTCACCACTCAACAGTGCGTTTGATATGCAGAACCGGAGATATCCTGGTTTTCGTGGGGTTTCAAGCTGAGATATGCATTTTCTGGGATAATCTTGGTGGTTCTTCGGTGAGAAGTATGCAGAATCATCGAAATCGCTCTTTTGGAGCTATTTTTGGCGAGAAACACGTAATCTGGTGTTTTCACCACTCCACAGTGCGTTTGATTTGCAGAACCGGAGATATCCTGGTTTTCGTGGGGTTTCAAGCTGAGATATGCATTTTCTGGGACAATCACAGTGGTTCTTCTGTGAGAAGTATGCAGAATCATCGAAATCGCTCTTTTGGAGCTATTTAAGGCGAGAAACTCGTTATCTGGTGTTTTCACCACTCCACAGTGCGTTTGGTATGCAGAACCGGAGATATCTTGGTTTTCGTGGGGTTTCAAGCTGAGATATGCATTTTCTGGGATAATCTTGGTGAGGCTGCTGTGAGAAGTATGCAGAAACATCGAAATCGCTCTTTTGGAGCTATTTTTGGCGAGAAACACGTAATCTGGTGTTTTCACCACTCCACAGTGCGTTTGATATGCAGAACCGGAGATATCCTGGTTTTCGTGGGGTTTCAAGCTGAGATATGCATTTTCTGGGACAATCACAGTGGTTCTTCTGTGAGAAGTATGCAGAATCATCGAAATCGCTCTTTTGGAGCTATTTAAGGCGAGAAACTCGTTATCTGTTGTTTCCACCACTCCAGAGTGCGTTTGATATGCACAACCGGAGATATCCTGGTTTTCGTGGGGTTTCAAGCTGAGATATGCATTTTCTGGGATAATCTTGGTGGTTCTTCGGTGAGAAGTATGCAGAATCATCGAAATCGCTCTTTTGGAGCTATTTTTGGCGAGAAACACGTAATCTGGTGTTTTCACCACTCCACAGTGCGTTTGATTTGCAGAACCGGAGATATCCTGGTTTTCGTGGGGTTTCAAGCTGAGATATGCATTTTCTGGGACAATCACAGTGGTTCTTCTGTGAGAAGTATGCAGAATCATCGAAATCGCTCTTTTGGAGCTATTTAAGGCGAGAAACTCGTTATCTGTTGTTTCCACCACTCCAGAGTGCGTTTGATATGCAGAGCCGGAGATATCCTGGTTTTCGTGGGGTTTCAAGCTGAGATATGCATTTTCTGGGACAATCACAGTGGTTCTTCTGTGAGAAGTATGCAGAATCATCAAAATCGCTCTTTTGGAGCTATTTAATGCGAGACACACGTTATCTGGTGTTTTCACCACTCCGCAGTGCGGTTGGTATGCAGAACCGGAGATATCTTGGTTTTCGTGGGGTTTCAAGCTGAGATATGCATTTTCTGGGATAATCTTGGTGAGGCTGCTGTGAGAAGTATGCAGAATCATCGAAATCGCTCTTTTGGAGCTATTTTTGGCGAGAAACACGTAATCTGGTGTTTTCACCACTCCACAGTGCGTTTGATATGCAGAACCGGAGATATCCTGGTTTTCGTGGGGTTTCAAGCTGAGATATGCATTTTCTGGGACAATCACAGTGGTTCTTCTGTGAGAAGTATGCAGAATCATCGAAATCGCTCTTTTGGAGCTATTTAAGGCGAGAAACTCGTTATCTGTTGTTTCCACCACTCCAGAGTGCGTTTGATATGCACAACCGGAGATATCCTGGTTTTCGTGGGGTTTCAAGCTGAGATATGCATTTTCTGGGATAATCTTGGTGAGGCTGCTGTGAGAAGTATGCAGAATCATCGAAATCGCTCTTTTGGAGCTATTTTTGGCGAGAAACACGTAATCTGGTGTTTTCACCACTCCACAGTGCGTTTGATTTGCAGAACCGGTGATATCCTGGTTTTCGTGGGGTTTCAAGCTGAGATATGCATTTTCTGAGACAATCACAGTGGTTCTTCTGTGAGAAGTATGCAGAATCATCGAAATCGCTCTTTTGGAGCTATTTAGGGCGAGAAACTCGTTATCTGTTGTTTCCACCACTCCAGAGTGCGTTTGATATGCAGAACCGGAGATATCCTGGTTTTCGTGGGGTTTCAAGCTGAGATATGCATTTTCTGGGACAATCACAGTGGTTCTTCTGTGAGAAGTATGCAGAATCATCGAAACCGCTCTTTTGGAGCTATTTAATGCGAGAAACTCGTTATCTGGTGTTTTCACCACTCCACAGTGCGTTTGATATGCAGAACCGGAGATATCTTGGTTTTCGTGGGGCTTCAAGCTGGGATATGCATTTTCTACGATAATCTTGTTGGTTCTTCTGTGAGAAGTATGCAGAATCATCGAAATCGCTCTTTTGGAGCTATTTAATGCGAGGAACACGTTATCTGGTGTTGTCACCACTCCACAGTGCGTTTGATATGCAGAACCGGGGATATCCTGGTTTTCGTGGGGTTTCAAGCTGAGATATGCATTTTCTGAGACAATCACAGTGGTTCTTCTGTGAGAAGTATGCAGAATCATCGAAATCGCTCTTTTGGAGCTATTTAGGGCGAGAAACTCGTTATCTGTTGTTTCCACCACTCCAGAGTGCGTTTGATATGCAGAACCGGAGATATCCTGGTTTTCGTGGGGTTTCAAGCTGAGATATGCATTTTCTGGGATAAACTTGGTGGTTATTCTGTGAGGAGTATGCAGAATCATCGAAACCGCTCTTTTGGAGCTATTTTATGCGAGAAACTCGTTATCTGGTATTTTCACTACTCCAGAGTGCGTTTCATATGCAGAACCTGCGATATCTTGGTTTTCGTGGGGCTTCAAGCTGAGATATGCATTTTCTGCGATAATCCTGGTGAGGCTTCTGTCAGAAGTTTGCCGTATCATCGAAATCCATCTTCTGGAGCTATTTAATGCGAAAAAACGCGTTTTCTGGAGTTTTCACCACTGCACAGTGCGTTTGATATGCAGAACCGGAGATATCCTGGTTTTCGTGGGGTTTCAAGCTGAGATATGCATTTTCTGGGACAATCACAGTGGTTCTTCTGTGAGAAGTTTGCAGAATCATCGAAATCGCTCTTTTGGAGCTATTTAAGGCGAGAAACTCGTTATCTGTTGTTTCCACCACTCCAGAGTGCGTTTGATATGCACAACCGGAGATATCCTGGTTTTCGTGGGGTTTCAAGCTGAGATATGCATTTTCTGGGATAATCTTGGTGAGGCTGCTGTGAGAAGTATGCAGAATCATCGAAATCGCTCTTTTGGAGCTATTTTTGGCGAGAAACACGTAATCTGGTGTTTTCACCACTCCACAGTGCGTTTGATTTGCAGAACCTGCGATATCTTGGTTTTCGTGGGGCTTCAAGCTGAGATATGCATTTTCTGCGATAAACCTGGTGAGGCTTCTGTCAGAAGTATGCCGTATCATCGAAATCCCTCTTTTGGAGCTATTTAATGCGAAAAAACGCGTTTTCTGGAGTTTTCACCACTGCACAGTGCGTTTGATATGCAGAACCGGAGATATCTTAGTTTTCGTGGGGCTTCAATCTGAGATATGCATTTTCTACGATAATCTTGGTGGGTCTTCTGTGAGAAGTATGCAGAATCATCGAAATCGCTCTTTTGGAGCTATTTAATGCGAGGAACACGTTATCTGTTGCTTCCACCACTCCAGAGTGCGTTTGATATGCAGAACCGGAGATATCTTGGTTTTGGTGGGGTTTCAAGCTGAGATATGCATTTTCTACGATAATCTTGGTGGTTCTTCTGTGAGAAGTATGCAGAATCATCGAAATCGCTCTTTTGGAGCTATTTAAGTCGAGAAACACGTTATCTGGTGTTTTGACCACTCCACAGTGCGTTTGATATGCAGAACCGCAGATATCTTGGTTTTCGTGGGGCTTCCAGCTGAGATATGCATTTTCTACGATAATCTTGGTGGTTCTTCTGTGAGAAGTATGCAGAATCATCGAAATCGCTCTTTTGGCGCTATTTAAGGCGAGAAACTCGTTATCTGTTGTTTTCACCACTCCAGAGTGCGTTTGATATTCAGAACCGGAGATATCCTGGTTTTCGTGGGGTTTCAAGCTGAGATATGCATTTTCTGGGATAAACTTGGTGGTTCTTCTGTGAGGAGTATGCAGAATCATCGAAACCGCTCTTTTGGAGCTATTTTATGCGAGAAACTCGTTATCTGGTATTTTCACCACTCCAGAGTGCGTTAGATATGCAGAACCGGAGGTACCTTGGTTTTCGTGGGGTTTCAAGCTGAGATATGCATTTTCTGCGATAATCCTGGTGAGGCTTCTGTCAGAAGTATGCCGTATCATCGAAATCCCTCTTTTGGAGCTATTTAATGCGAAAAAACGCGTTTTGTGGAGTTTTCACCACTGCACAGTGCGTTTGATATGTAGAACCGGAGATATCATGGTTTTCGTGGGGCTTCAAGCTGAGATATGCATTTTCTACGATAATCTTGGTGGTTCTTCTGTGAGAAGTATGCAGAATCATCGAAACCGCTCTTTTGGAGCTATTTAATGCGAGAAACTCGTTATCTGGTGTTTTCACCACTCCACAGTGCGTTTGATATGCAGAACCGGAGATATCTTGGTTTGCGTGGGGTTTCAAGCTGAGATATGCATTTTCTGGGATAATCTTGGTGGTTCTTCTGTGAGAAGTATGGAGAATCATCGAAATCGCTCTTTGGAAGCTATTTAAGGCGTAAAACACGTTTTCTGGAGTTTTCACCACTGCACAGTGCGTTTGATATGCAGAACCGGAGATATCTTGGTTTTCGTGGGGCTTCAATCTGAGATATGCATTTTCTACGATAATCTTGGTGGGTCTTCTGTGAGAAGTATGCAGAATCATCGAAATCGCTCTTTTGGAGCTATTTAAGGTGAGAAACACGTTATCTGGTGTTTTGACCACTCCACAGTGCGTTGGATACGCAGAACCGCAGATATCTTGGTTTTCGTGGGGCTTCCAGCTGAGATATGCATTTTCTGCGATAATCTTGGTGAGGCTTCTGTGAGAAGTATGCAGAATCATCGAAATCGCTCTTTTGGAGCTATTTAAGGTGAGAAACACGTTATCTGGTGTTTTGACCACTGCACAGTGCGTTTGATATGCAGAACCTGCGATATCTTGGTTTTCGTGGGGTTTCAAGCTGAGATATGCATTTTCTGGGATGATCTTGGTGGTTCTTCTGTGAGAAGTATGGAGAATCATCGAAATCGCTCTTTGGAAGCTATTTAAGGTGTAAAACACGTTATCTGGTGTTTTGACCACTCAACAGTGCGTTTGATATGCAGAACCGGAGATATCCTGGTTTTCGTGGGGTTTCAAGCTGAGATATGCATTTTCTGGGACAATCACAGTGGTTCTTCTGTGAGATGTATGCAGAATCATCGAAACCGCTCTTTTGGAGCTATTTAATGCGAGAAACTCGTTATCTGGTGTTTTCACCACTCCACAGTGCGTTTGATATGCAGAACCGGAGATATCTTGGTTTTCGTGGGGCTTCAAGCTGAGATATGCATTTTCTACGATAATCTTGTTGGTTCTTCTGTGAGAAGTATGCAGAATCATCGAAATCGCTCTTTTGGAGATATTTAATGCGAGGAACACGTTATCTGGTGTTGTCACCACTCCACAGTGCGTTTGATATGCAGAACCGGGGATATCCTGGTTTTCGTGGGGTTTCAAGCTGAGATATGCATTTTCTGGGATAAACTTGGTGGTTATTCTGTGAGGAGTATGCAGAATCATCGAAACCGCTCTTTTGGAGCTATTTTATGCGAGAAACTCGTTATCTGCTATTTTCACTACTCCAGAGTGCGTTTCATTTGCAGAACCTGCGATATCTTGGTTTTCGTGGGGCTTCAAGCTGAGATATGCATTTTCTGCGATAATCCTGGTGAGGCTTCTGTCAGAAGTATGCCGTATCATCGAAATCCCTCTTTTGGAGCTATTTAATGCGAAAAAACGCGTTTTCTGGAGTTTTCACCACTGCACAGTGCGTTTGATATGCAGAACCGGAGATATCTTGGTTTTCGTGGGGCTTCAATCTGAGATATGCATTTTCTACGATAATCTTGGTGGTTCTTCTGTGAGAAGGATGCGGAATAATCGAAATGGCTCTTTTGGAGCTATTTAATGCGAGGAACACGTTATCTGGTGTTTTCACCACTCCACAGTGCGTTTGATATGCAGAACCGGAGATATCTTGGTTTTCGAGGGGCTTCAAACTGAGATATGCATTTTCTGGGATACTCTTGGTGGTTCTTCTGTGAGGAGTATGCAGAATCATCGAAATCGCTCTTTGGAAGCTATTTAAGGCGTAAAACACGTTATCTGGTGTTTTGACCACTCCATAGTGCGTTTGATATGCAGAACCGCAGATATCTTGGTTTTCGCGGGGCTTCAAGCTGAGATATGCATTTTCTGTGATAATCTTGGTGGTTCTTCTGTGAGAAGTATGCAGAATCATCGAAATCGCTCTTTTGGAGCTATTTAAGGCGAGAAACTCGTTATCTGTTGTTTTCACCACTCCAGAGTGCGTTTGATATGCACAACCGGAGATATCTTGGTTTTTGAGGGGCTTCCAGCTGAGATATGCATTTTCTGGGTAAACTTGGTGGTTCTTCTGTGAGCAGTGTGCAGAATCACCGAAATCGCTCTTTTGGAGCTATTTTTGGCGAGAAACACGTTATCTGGTGTTTTCACCACTCCACAGTGCGTTTGATATGCAGAACCGGAGATATCTTGGTTTTCGAGGGGCTTCAAACTGAGATATGCATTTTCTGGGATACTCTTGGTGGTTCTTCTGTGAGGAGTATGCAGAATCATCGAAACGGCTCTTTTGGAGCTATTTCATGCGAGACACTCGTTATCTGGTATTTTCCCCACTCCAGAGTGCGTTTGATATGCAGAACCGGAGATATCTTGGTTTTCGTGGGGTTTCAAGCTGAGATATGCATTTTCTGGGATAATCTTGGTGGTTCTTCTGTGAGAAGTATGGAGAATCATCGAAATCGCTCTTTGGAAGCTATTTAAGGCGTAAAACACGTTATCTGGTGTTTTGACCACTCCATAGTGCGTTTGATATGCAGAACCGCAGATATCTTGGTTTTCGCGGGGCTTCAAGCTGAGATATGCATTTTCTGTGATAATCTTGGTGGTTCTTCTGTGAGAAGTATGGAGAATCATCCAAATCAATCTTTGGAAGCTATTTAAGGCGAAAAACACGTTATCTGGTGTTTTGACCACTCCATAGTGCGTTTGATATGCAGAACCGCAGATATCTTGGTTTTCGAGGGGCTTCAAACTGAGATATGCATTTTCTGGGATACTCTTGGTGGTTCTTCTGTGAGGAGTATGCAGAATCATCGAAACGGCTCTTTTGGAGCTATTTCATGCGAGACACTCGTTATCTGGTGTTTTGACCACTCCAGAGTGCGTTAGATATGCAGAACCGGAGGTACCTTGGTTTTCGTGGGGTTTCAAGCTGAGATATGCATTTTCTGCGATAATCCTGGTGAGGCTTCTGTCAGAAGTATGCCGTATCATCGAAATCCCTCTTTTGGAGCTATTTAATGCGAAAAAACGCGTTTTCTGGAGTTTTCACCACTGCACAGTGCGTTTGATATGCAGAACCGGAGATATCTTGGTTTTCGTGGGGCTTCAATCTGAGATATGCATTTTCTACGATAATCTTGGTGGGTCTTCTGTGAGAAGTATGCAGAATCATCGAAATCGCTCTTTTGGAGCTATTTAATGCGAGGAACACGTTATCTGGTGTTGTCACCACTCAACAGTGCGTTTGATATGCAGAACCGGAGATATCCTGGTTTTCGTGGAGTTTCAAGCTGAGATATGCATTTTCTGGGACAATCACAGTGGTTCTTCTGTGAGAAGTATGCAGAATCATCGAAACCGCTCTTTTGGAGCTATTTAATGAGAGAAACTCGTTATCTGGTGTTTTCACCACTCCACAGTGCGTTTGATATGCAGAACCGGAGATATCTTGGTTTTCGTGGGGCTTCAAGCTGAGATATGCATTTTCTACGATAATCTTGTTGGTTCTTCTGTGAGAAGTATGCAGAATCATCGAAATCGCTCTTTTGGAGATATTTAATACGAGGAACACGTTATCTGGTGTTGTCACCACTCCACAGTGCGTTTGATATGCAGAACCGGAGATATCCTGGATTTCGTGGGGTTTCAAGCTGAGATATGCATTTTCTGGGATAAACTTGGTGGTTATTCTGTGAGGAGTATGCAGAATCATCGAAACCGCTCTTTTGGAGCTATTTTATGCGAGAAACTCGTTATCTGCTATTTTCACTACTCCAGAGTGCGTTTCATTTGCAGAACCTGCGATATCTTGGTTTTCGTGGGGCTTCAAGCTGAGATATGCATTTTCTGCGATAATCCTGGTGAGGCTTCTGTCAGAAGTATGCCGTATCATCGAAATCCCTCTTTTGGAGCTATTTAATGCGAAAAAACGCGTTTTCTGGAGTTTTCACCACTGCACAGTGCGTTTGATATGCAGAACCGGAGATATCTTGGTTTTCGTGGGGCTTCAATCTGAGATATGCATTTTCTACGATAATCTTGGTGGGTCTTCTGTGAGAAGTATGCAGAATCATCGAAATCGCTCTTTTGGAGCTATTTGATGCGAGGAACACGTTATCTGGTGTTGTCACCACTCAACAGTGCGTTTGATATGCAGAACCGGAGATATCCTGGATTTCGTGGGGTTTCAAGCTGAGATATGCATTTTCTGGGATAAACTTGGTTGTTCTTCTGTGAGAAGTATGCAGAATCATCAAAATCGCTCTTTTGGAGCTATTTAATGCGAGACACACGTTATCTGGTGTTTTCACCACTCCACAGTGCGTTTGATATGCAGAACCGGAGATATCCTGGTTTTCGTGGGGTTTCAAGCTGAGATATGCATTTTCTACGATAATCTTGGTGGTTCTTCTGTGAGAAGGATGCGGAATAATCGAAATGGCTCTTTTGGAGCTATTTAATGCGAGGAACACGTTATCTGGTGTTGTCACCACTCCACAGTGCGTTTGATATGCAGAACCGGAGATATCTTGGTTTTCGTGGGGCTTCAAGCTGAGATATGCATTTTCTACGATAATCTTGGTGGTTCTTCTGTGAGAAGTATGCAGAATAATCGAAATCGTTCTTTTGAAGCTATTTAATGCGAGAAACGCGTTATCTGGTGTTTTCACCACTCCACAGTGCGTTTGATATGCAGAACCGGAGATATCTTGGTTTTCGTGGGGTTTCAAGCTGAGATATGCATTTTCTGGGATAATCTTGGTGGTTCTTCTGTGAGAAGTATGGAGAATCATCGAAATCGCTCTTTGGAAGCTATTTAAGGCGTAAAACACGTTATCTGGTGTTTTGACCACTCCATAGTGCGTTTGATATGCAGAACCGCAGATATCTTGGTTTTCGCGGGGCTTCAAGCTGAGATATGCATTTTCTGTGATAATCTTGGTGGTTCTTCTGTGAGAAGTATGCAGAATCATCGAAATCGCTCTTTTGGAGCTATTTAAGGCGAGAAACTCGTTATCTGTTGTTTTCACCACTCCAGAGTGCGTTTGATATGCACAACCGGAGATATCTTGGTTTTCGAGGGGCTTCCAGCTGAGATATGCATTTTCTGGGTAAACTTGGTGGTTCTTCTGTGAGCAGTATGCAGAATCACCGAAATCGCTCTTTTGGAGCTATTTTTGGCGAGAAACACGTTATCTGGTGTTTTCACCACTCCACAGTGCGTTTGATATGCAGAACCGGAGATATCTTGGTTTTCGAGGGGCTTCAAACTGAGATATGCATTTTCTGGGATACTCTTGGTGGTTCTTCTGTGAGGAGTATGCAGAATCATCGAAACGGCTCTTTTGGAGCTATTTCATGCGAGACACTCGTTATCTGGTATTTTCCCCACTCCAGAGTGCGTTTGATATGCAGAACCTGCGATATCTTGGTTTTCGTGGGGTTTCAAGCTGAGATATGCATTTTCTGGGATAATCTTGGTGGTTCTTCTGTGAGAAGTATGGAGAATCATCCAAATCAATCTTTGGAAGCTATTTAAGGCGAAAAACACGTTATCTGGTGTTTTGACCACTCCATAGTGCGTTTGATATGCAGAACCGCAGATATCTTGGTTTTCGAGGGGCTTCAAACTGAGATATGCATTTTCTGGGATACTCTTGGTGGTTCTTCTGTGAGGAGTATGCAGAATCATCGAAACGGCTCTTTTGGAGCTATTTCATGCGAGACACTCGTTATCTGGTGTTTTGACCACTCCAGAGTGCGTTAGATATGCAGAACCGGAGGTACCTTGGTTTTCGTGGGGTTTCAAGCTGAGATATGCATTTTCTGCGATAATCCTGGTGAGGCTTCTGTCAGAAGTATGCCGTATCATCGAAATCCCTCTTTTGGAGCTATTTAATGCGAAAAAACGCGTTTTGTGGAGTTTTCACCACTGCACAGTGCGTTTGATATGCAGAACCGGAGATATCTTGGTTTTCGTGGGGCTTCAAGCTGAGATATGCATTTTCTACGATAATCTTGGTGGTTCTTCTGTGAGAAGTATGCAGAATAATCGAAATCGTTCTTTTGAAGCTATTTAATGCGAGAAACGCGTTATCTGGTGTTTTCACCACTCCACAGTGCGTTTGATATGCAGAACCGGAGATATCTTGGTTTGCGTGGGGTTTCAAGCTGAGATATGCATTTTCTGGGATAAACTTGGTTGTTCTTCT
This sequence comes from Anthophora plumipes, assembly GCA_951804975.1. Taxonomy (NCBI): domain Eukaryota; kingdom Metazoa; phylum Arthropoda; class Insecta; order Hymenoptera; family Apidae; genus Anthophora; species Anthophora plumipes. The sequence goes on along the minus strand of CATORF010000924.1, from coordinate 1,056,507 downwards.
GTGAGAAGTATGCAGAATCATCAAAATCGCTCTTTTGGAGCTATTTAATGCGAGACACACGTTATCTGGTGTTTTCACCACTCCACAGTGCGTTTGATATGCAGAACCGGAGATATCCTGGTTTTCGTGGGGTTTCAAGCTGAGATATGCATTTTCTACGATAATCTTGGTGGTTCTTCTGTGAGAAGGATGCGGAATAATCGAAATGGCTCTTTTGGAGCTATTTAATGCGACAAACACGTTATCTGGTGTTTTCATCACTCCACAGTGCGTTTGATATGCAGAACCTGCGATATCTTGGTTTTCGTGGGGCTTCAAGCTGAGATATGCATTTTCTGCGATAATCTTGGTGGTTCTTCTGTGAGAAGTATGCAGAATAATCGAAATCGCTCTTTGGAAGCTATTTAAGGCGAGAAACACGTTATCTGGTGTTTTGACCACTCCACAGTGCGTTTGATATGCAGAACCGCAGATATCTTGGTTTTCGTGGGGCTTCCAGCTGAGATATGCATTTTCTACGATAATCTTGGTGGTTCTTCTGTGAGAAGTATGCAGAATCATCGAAATCGCTCTTTTGGAGCTATTTAAGGCGAGAAACTCGTTATCTGTTGTTTTCACCACTCCAGAGTGCGTTTGATATTCAGAACCGGAGATATCCTGGTTTTCGTGGGGTTTCAAGCTGAGATATGCATTTTCTGGGATAAACTTGGTGGTTCTTCTGTGAGGAGTATGCAGAATTATCGAAACCGCTCTTTTGGAGCTATTTTATGCGAGAAACTCGTTATCTGGTATTTTCACCACTCCAGAGTGCGTTTGATATGCAGAACCGGAGGTACCATGGTTTTCGTGGGGTTTCAAGCTGAGATATGCATTTTCTGCGATAATCCTGGTGAGGCTTCTGTCAGAAGTATGCCGTATCATCGAAATCCCTCTTTTGGAGCTATTTAATGCGAAAAAACGCGTTTTGTGGAGTTTTCACCACTGCACTGTGCGTTTGATATGTAGAACCGGAGATATCTTGGTTTTCGTGGGGCTTCAAGCTGAGATATGCATTTTCTACGATAATCTTGGTGGTTCTTCTGTGAGAATTATGCAGAATCATCGAAATCGCTCTTTTGGAGCTATTTAATGCGAGGAACACGTTATCTGGTGTTGTCACCACTCCACAGTGCGTTTGATATGCAGAACCGGAGATATCTTGGTTTTCGTGGGGCTTCAAGCTGAGATATGCATTTTCTACGATAATCTTCGTGGTTCTTCTGTGAGAAGTATGCAGAATAATCGAAATCGTTCTTTTGAAGCTATTTAATGCGAGAAACGCGTTATCTGGTGTTTTCACCACTCCACAGTGCGTTTGATATGCAGAACCGGAGATATCTTGGTTTTCGTGGGGTTTCAAGCTGAGATATGCATTTTCTGGGATAATCTTGGTGGTTCTTCTGTGAGAAGTATGGAGAATCATCGAAATCGCTCTTTGGAAGCTATTTAAGGCGTAAAACACGTTATCTGGTGTTTTGACCACTCCAGAGTGCGTTTGATATGCAGAACCTGCGATATCTTGGTTTTCGTGGGGTTTCAAGCTGAGATATGCATTTTCTGGGATAATCTTGGTGGTTCTTCTGTGAGAATTATGCAGAATCATCGAAATCGCTCTTTTGGAGCTATTTAATGCGAGGAACACGTTATCTGGTGTTGTCACCACTCCAGAGTGCGTTTGATATGCAGAACCGGAGATATCTTGGTTTTCGAGGGGCTTCAAACTGAGATATGCATTTTCTGGGATACTCTTGGTGGTTCTTCTGTGAGGAGTATGCAGAATCATCGAAACGGCTCTTTTGGAGCTATTTCATGCGAGACACTCGTTATCTGGTATTTTCCCCACTCCAGAGTGCGTTTGATATGCAGAACCTGCGATATCTTGGTTTTCGTGGGGTTTCAAGCTGAGATATGCATTTTCTGGGATAATCTTGGTGGTTCTTCTGTGAGAAGTATGGAGAATCATCCAAATCAATCTTTGGAAGCTATTTAAGGCGAAAAACACGTTATCTGGTGTTTTGACCACTCCATAGTGCGTTTGATATGCAGAACCGCAGATATCTTGGTTTTCGTGGGGCTTCCAGCTGAGATATGCATTTTCTACGATAATCTTGGTGGTTCTTCTGTGAGAAGTATGCAGAATAATCGGAATCGCTCTTTTGGGTCTATTTAATGCGAGACACACGTTATCTGGTGTTTTCACCACTCCACAGTGCATTTGATATGCAGAACCGGAGATATCTTGGTTTTCGTGGGGTTTCAAGCTGAGATATGCATTTTCTGGGATAATCTTGGTGAGGCTGCTGTGAGAAGTATGCAGAATCATCGAAATCGCTCTTTTGGAGCTATTTTTGGCGAGAAACACGTAATCTGGTGTTTTCACCACTCCACAGTGCGTTTGATATGCAGAACCGGGGATATCTTGGTTTTCGTGGGGTTTCAAGCTGAGATATGCATTTTCTGGGACAACCACAGTGGTTCTTCTGTGAGAAGTATGCAGAATCATCGAAATCGCTCTATTGGAGCTATTTAAGGCGAGAAACTCGTTATCTGTTGTTTCCACCACTCCACAGTGCGTTTGATATGCAGAACCGGAGATATCTTGGTTTTCGTGGGGCTTCAAGCTGAGATATGCATTTTCTACGATAATCTTGTTGGTTATTCTGTGAGAAGTATGCAGAATCATCGAAATCGCTCTTTTGGAGCTATTTAATGCGAGGAACACGTTATCTGGTGTTGTCACCACTCCACAGTGCGTTTGATATGCAGAACCGGAGATATCCTGGTTTTCGTGGGGTTTCAAGCTGAGATATGCATTTTCTGGGATAAACTTGGTGGTTATTCTGTGAGGAGTATGCAGAATCATCGAAACCGCTCTTTTGGAGCTATTTTATGCGAGAAACTCGTTATCTGGTATTTTCACTACTCCAGAGTGCGTTTCATATGCAGAACCTGCGATATCTTGGTTTTCGTGGGGCTTCAAGCTGAGATATGCATTTTCTGCGATAATCCTGGTGAGGCTTCTGTCATAAGTATGCCGTATCATCGAAATCCCTCTTTTGGAGCTATTTAATGCGAAAAAACGCGTTTTCTGGAGTTTTCACCACTGCACAGTGCGTTTGATATGCAGAACCGGAGATATCTTGGTTTTCGTGGGGCTTCAATCTGAGATATGCATTTTCTACGATAATCTTGGTGGGTCTTCTGTGAGAAGTATGCAGAATCATCAAAATCGCTCTTTTGGAGCTATTTAATGCGAGGAACATGTTATCTGGTGTTGTCGCCACTCAACAGTGCGTTTGATATGCAGAACCGGAGATATCCTGGTTTTCGTGGGGTTTCAAGCTGAGATATGCATTTTCTGGGATAAACTTGGTGGTTATTCTGTGAGGAGTATGCAGAATCATCGAAACCGCTCTTTTGGAGCTATTTTATGCGAGAAACTCGTTATCTGGTATTTTCACTACTCCAGAGTGCGTTTGATATGCAGAACCGGAGATATCCTGGTTTTCGTGGGGTTTCAAGGTGAGATATGCATTTTCTGGGATAAACTTGGTGGTTCTTCTGTGAGAAGTATGCAGAATCATCAAAATCGCTCTTTTGGAGCTATTTAATGCGAGACACACGTTATCTGGTGTTTTCACCACTCCACAGTGCGTTTGATACGCAGAACCGGAGATATCTTGGTTTTCGTGGGGTTTCAAGCTGAGATATGCATTTTCTGGGATAATCTTGGTGAGGCTGCTGTGAGAAGTATGCAGAATCATCGAAACCGCTCTTTTGGAGCTATTTTTGGCGAGAAACACGTTATCTGGTGTTTTCACCACTCCACAGTGCGTTTGATATGCAGAACCGGAGATATCTTGGTTTTCGAGGGGCCTCAAACTGTGATATGCATTTTCTGGGATAATCTTGGTGGTTCTTCTGTGAGAAGTAAGGAGAATCATCGAAATAGCTCTTTGGAAGCTATTTAATGCGCACACACGTTATCTGGTGTTTTCACCACTCCACAGTGCGTTTGATATGCAGAACCGGAGATATCTTGGTTTTCGTGGGGTTTCAAGCTGAGATATGCATTTTCTGGGATAATCTTGGTGAGGCTGCTGTGAGAAGTATGCAGAATCATCGAAACCGCTCTTTTGAAGCTATTTTTGGCGAGAAACACGTTATCTGGTGTTTTCACCACTGCACAGTGCGTTTGATATGCAGAACCGGGGATATCTAGGTTTTCGTGGGGCTTCCAGCTGAGATATGCATTTTCTACGATAATCTTGGTGGTTCTTCTGTGAGAAGTATGCAGAATCATTGAAATCGCTCTTTTGGAGCTATTTAATGCGAGAAACACGTTATCTGGTGTTTTCACCACTCCACAGAGCGTTTGATATGCAGAACCTGCGATATCTTGGTTTTCGTGGGGTGTCAAGCTGGGATATGCATTTTCTGGGATAATCTTGGTGGTTCTTCGGTGAGAAGTATGCAGAATCATCGAAATCGCTCTTTTGGAGCTATTTTTGGCGAGAAACACGTTATCTGGTGTTTTCACCACTCCACAGTGCGTTTGATATGCAGAACCGGAGATATCTTGGTTTTCGTGGGGTTTCAAGCTGAGATATGCATTTTCTGGGATAATCTTGGTGAGGCTGCTGTGAGAAGGATGCGGAATAATCGAAATGGCTCTTTTGGAGCTATTTAATGCGACAAACACGTTATCTGGTGTTTTCATCACTCCACAGTGCGTTTGATATGCAGAACCGCAGATATCTTGGTTTTCGTGGGGCTTCCAGCTGAGATATGCATTTTCTACGATAATCTTGGTGGTTCTTCTGTGAGAAGTATGCAGAATAATCGAAATCGCTCTTTGGAAGCTATTTAATGCGAGACACACGTTATCTGGTGTTTTGACCATTCCACAGTGCGTTTGATATGCAGAACCGGAGATAGCCTGGTTTTCGTGGGGTTTCAAGCTGAGATATGCATTTTCTGGGATAAACTTGGTGGTTCTTCTGTGAGAAGTATGCAGAATCATCAAAATCGCTCTTTTGGAGCTATTTAATGCGCACACACGTTATCTGGTGTTTTCACCACTCCACAGTGCGTTTGATATGCAGAACCGGAGATATCTTGGTTTTCGTGGGGTTTCAAGCTGAGATATGCATTTTCTGGGATAATCTTGGTGAGGCTGCTATGAGAAGTATGCAGAATCATCAAAATCGCTCTTTTGGAGCTATTTAATGCGCACACACGTTATCTGGTGTTTTCACCACTCCACAGTGCGTTTGATATGCAGAACCGGAGATATCTTGGTTTTCGTGGGGTTTCAAGCTGAGATATGCATTTTCTGGGATAATCTTGGTGAGGCTGCTGTGAGAAGTATGCAGAATCATCGAAACCGCTCTTTTGGAGCTATTTTTGGCGAGAAACACGTTATCTGGTGTTTTCACCACTCCACAGTGCGTTTGATATGCAGAACCGAAGATATCGTGGTTTTCGTGGGGCTTCGAGCTGTGATATGCATTTTCTACGATAATCTTGGTGGTTCTTCTGTGAGAAGTATGCAGAATAATCTAAATCGTTCATTTGAAGCTATTTAATGCGAGGAACACGTTATCTGGTGTTGTCACCACTCCACAGAGCGTTTGATATGCAGAACCGGAGATATCCTGGTTTTCGTGGGGTTTCAAGCTGAGATATGCATATTCTGGGATAAACTTGGTGGTTCTTCTGTGATAAGTATGCAGAATCATCGAAATCGCTCTTTTGGAGCTATTTTTGGCGAGAAACACGTTATCTGGTGTTTTCACCACTCCACAGTGCGTTTGATATGCAGAACCGGAGATATCCTGGTTTGCGTGGGGTTTCAAGCTGAGATATGCATTTTCTGGGACAATCACAGTGGTTCTTATGTGAGAAGGATGCGGAATAATCGAAATGGCTCTTTTGGAGCTATTTAATGCGACAAACACGTTATCTGGTGTTTTCATCACTCCACAGTGCGTTTGATATGCAGAACCGCAGATATCTTGGTTTTCGTGGGGCTTCCAGCTGAGATATGCATTTTCTGGGATAAACTTGGTGGTTCTTCTGTGAGAAGTATGCAGAATCATCAAAATCGCTCTTTTGGAGCTATTTAATGCGCACACACGTTATCTGGTGTTTTCACCACTGCACAGTGCGTTTGATATGCAGAACCGGAGATATCAAGGTTTTCGTGGGGCTTCCAGCTGAGATATGCATTTTCTACGATAATCTTGGTGGTTCTTCTGTGAGAAGTATGCAGAATCATCAAAATCGCTCTTTTGGAGCTATTTAATGCGCACACACGTTATCTGGTGTTTTCACCACTCCACAGTGCGTTTGATATGCAGAACCGGAGATATCTTGGTTTTCGTGGGGTTTCAAGCTGAGATATGCATTTTCTGGGATAATCTTGGTGAGGCTGCTGTGAGAAGTATGCAGAATCATCGAAATCGCTCTTTTGGAGCTATTTTTGGCGAGAAACACGTAATCTGGTGTTTTCACCACTCCACAGTGCGTTTGATATGCAGAACCGGAGATATCCTGGTTTTCGTGGGGTTTCAAGCTGAGATATGCATTTTCTGGGATAAACTTGGTGGTTCTTCTGTGAGAAGTATGCAGAATCATCAAAATCGCTCTTTTGGAGCTATTTAATGCGAGACACACGTTATCTGGTGTTTTCATCACTCCACAGTGCGTTTGATATGCAGAACCGCAGATATCTTGGTTTTCGTGGGGCTTCCAGCTGAGATATGCATTTTCTGGGATAATCTTGGTGAGGCTGCTGTGAGAAGTATGCAGAATCATCGAAATCGCTCTTTTGGAGCTATTTTTGGCGAGAAACACGTAATCTGGTGTTTTCACCACTCCACAGTGCGTTTGATATGCAGAACCGGAGATATCCTGGTTTTCGTGGGGTTTCAAGCTGAGATATGCATTTTCTGGGATAAACTTGGTGGTTCTTCTGTGAGAAGTATGCAGAATCATCAAAATCGCTCTTTTGGAGCTATTTAATGCGAGACACACGTTATCTGGTGTTTTCACCACTCCACAGTGCGTTTGATATGCAGAACCGGAGATATCTTGGTTTTCGTGGGGTTTCAAGCTGAGATATGCATTTTCTGGGATAATCTTGGTGAGGCTGCTGTGAGAAGTATGCAGAATCATCGAAACCGCTCTTTTGAAGCTATTTTTGGCGAGAAACACGTTATCTGGTGTTTTCACCACTGCACAGTGCGTTTGATATGCAGAACCGGAGATATCAAGGTTTTCGTGGGGCTTCCAGCTGAGATATGCATTTTCTACGATAATCTTGGTGGTTCTTCTGTGAGAAGTATGCAGAATCATCAAAATCGCTCTTTTGGAGCTATTTAATGCGCACACACGTTATCTGGTGTTTTCACCACTCCACAGTGCGTTTGATATGCAGAACCGGAGATATCTTGGTTTTCGTGGGGTTTCAAGCTGAGATATGCATTTTCTGGGATAATCTTGGTGAGGCTGCTGTGAGAAGTATGCAGAATCATCGAAATCGCTCTTTTGGAGCTATTTTTGGCGAGAAACACGTTATCTGGTGTTTTCACCACTCCACAGTGCGTTTGATATGCAGAACCGGAGATATCCTGGTTTGCGTGGGGTTTCAAGCTGAGATATGCATTTTCTGGGACAATCACAGTGGTTCTTATGTGAGAAGGATGCGGAATAATCGAAATGGCTCTTTTGGAGCTATTTAATGCGACAAACACGTTATCTGGTGTTTTCATCACTCCACAGTGCGTTTGATATGCAGAACCGCAGATATCTTGGTTTTCGTGGGGCTTCCAGCTGAGATATGCATTTTCTACGATAATCTTGGTGGTTCTTCTGTGAGAAGTATGCAGAATAATCGAAATCGCTCTTTGGAAGCTATTTAATGCGAGACACACGTTATCTGGTGTTTTGACCATTCCACAGTGCGTTTGATATGCAGAACCGGAGATAGCCTGGTTTTCGTGGGGTTTCAAGCTGAGATATGCATTTTCTGGGAGATAAACTTGGTGGTTCTTCTGTGAGAAGTATGCAGAATCATCAAAATCGCTCTTTTGGAGCTATTTAATGCGCACACACGTTATCTGGTGTTTTCACCACTCCACAGTGCGTTTGATATGCAGAACCGGAGATATCTTGGTTTTCGTGGGGTTTCAAGCTGAGATATGCATTTTCTGGGATAATCTTGGTGAGGCTGCTGTGAGAAGTATGCAGAATCATCGACATCGCTCTTTTGGAGCTATTTTTGGCGAGAAACTCGTTATCTGTTGTTTTCACCACTCCAGAGAGCGTTTGATATGCACAACCGGAGATATCCTGGTTTTCGTGGGGTTTCAAGCTGAGATATGCATTTTCTGGGATAATCTTGGTGAGGCTGCTGTGAGAAGTATGCAGAATCATCGAAACCGCTCTTTTGGAGCTATTTTTGGCGAGAAACACGTTATCTGGTGTTTTCACCACTCCACAGTGCGTTTGATATGCAGAACCGAAGATATCTTGGTTTTCGTGGGGCTTCGAGCTGAGATATGCATTTTCTACGATAATCTTGGTGGTTCTTCTGTGGGAAGTATGCAGAATAATCTAAATCGTTCATTTGAAGCTATTTAATGCGAGAAACTCGTTATCTGTTGTTTTCACCACTCCAGAGAGCGTTTGATATGCAGAACCAGAGATATCTTTGTTTTAGTGGGATGTCAAGCTGGGATATGCATTTTCTGGGATAATCTTGGTGGTTCTTCGGTGAGAAGTATGCAGAATCATCGAAATCGCTCTTTTGGAGCTATTTTTGGCGAGAAACACGTTATCTGGTGTTTTCACCTCTCCCCAGTGCGTTTGATATGCAGAACAGGAGATATCTTTTTTTTCGTGGGGCTTCAAGCTGAGATATGCATTTTGTACGATTATCTTGGTGGTTCTTCTGTGAGAAGTATGCAGAATCATTGAAATCGCTCTTTTGGAGCTATTTAATGCGAGGAACACGTTATCTGGTGTTGTCACCACTCCACAGTGCGTTTGATATGCAGAACCGGAGATATCCTGGTTTTCGTGGGGTTTCAAGCTGAGATATGCATTTTCTGGGATAAACTTGGTGGTTCTTCTGTGAGAAGTATGCAGAATCATCAAAATCGCTCTTTTGGAGCTATTTAATGCGCACACACGTTATCTGGTGTTTTCACCACTCCACAGTGCGTTTGATATGCAGAACCGGAGATATCTTGGTTTTCGTGGGGTTTCAAGCTGAGATATGCATTTTCTGGGATAATCTTGGTGAGGCTGCTGTGAGAAGTATGCAGAATCATCGAAATCGCTCTTTTGGAGCTATTTTTGGCGAGAAACACGTTATCTGGTGTTTTCACCACTCCACAGTGTGTTTGATATGCAGAACCGGAGATATCTTGGTTTTCGAGGGGCCTCAAACTGTGATATGCATTTTCTGGGATAATCTTGGTGGTTCTTCTGTGAGAAGTAAGGAGAATCATCGAAATCGCTCTTTGGAAGCTATTTAATGCGCACACACGTTATCTGGTGTTTTCACCACTCCACAGTGCGTTTGATATGCAGAACCGGAGATATCTTGGTTTTGGTGGGGTTTCAAGCTGAGATATGCATTTTCTGGGATAATCTTGGTGAGGCTGCTGTGAGAAGTATGCAGAATCATCGAAACCGCTCTTTTGAAGCTATTTTTGGCGAGAAACACGTTATCTGGTGTTTTCACCACTGCACAGTGCGTTTGATATGCAGAACCGGAGATATCTAGGTTTTCGTGGGGCTTCCAGCTGAGATAAGCATTTTCTACGATAATCTTGGTGGTTCTTCTGTGAGAAGTATGCAGAATCATTGAAATCGCTCTTTTGGAGCTATTTAATGCGAGAAACACGTTATCTGGTGTTTTCACTACTCCACAGTGCGTTTGATATGCAGAACCGGAGATATCTTGGTTTTCGTGGGGTTTCAAGCTGAGATATGCATTTTCTGGGATAATCGTGGTGAGGCTGCTGTGAGAAGTATGCAGAATCATCGAAACCGCTCTTTTGAAGCTATTTTTGGCGAGAAACACGTTATCTGGTGTTTTCACCACTGCACAGTGCGTTTGATATGCAGAACCGGAGATATCAAGGTTTTCGTGGGGCTTCCAGCTGAGATATGCATTTTCTACGATAATCTTGGTGGTTCTTCTGTGAGAAGTATGCAGAATCATCAAAATCGCTCTTTTGGAGCTATTTAATGCGCACACACGTTATCTGGTGTTTTCACCACTCCACAGTGCGTTTGATATGCAGAACCGGAGATATCTTGGTTTTCGTGGGGTTTCAAGCTGAGATATGCATTTTCTGGGATAATCTTGGTGAGGCTGCTGTGAGAAGTATGCAGAATCATCGAAATCGCTCTTTTGGAGCTATTTTTGGCGAGAAACACGTAATCTGGTGTTTTCACCACTCCACAGTGCGTTTGATATGCAGAACCGGAGATATCCTGGTTTTCGTGGGGTTTCAAGCTGAGATATGCATTTTCTGGGATAAACTTGGTGGTTCTTCTGTGAGAAGTATGCAGAATCATCAAAATCGCTCTTTTGGAGCTATTTAATGCGAGACACACGTTATCTGGTGTTTTCACCACTCCACAGTGCGTTTGATATGCAGAACCGGAGATATCTTGGTTTTCGTGGGGTTTCAAGCTGAGATATGCATTTTCTGGGACAAACTTGGTGGTTCTTCTGTGATAAGTATGCAGAATCATCGAAATCGCTCTTTTGGAGCTATTTTTGGCGAGAAACACGTTATCTGGTGTTTTCACCACTCCACAGTGCGTTTGATATGCAGAACCGGAGATATCCTGGTTTGCGTGGGGTTTCAAGCTGAGATATGCATTTTCTGGGACAATCACAGTGGTTCTTATGTGAGAAGGATGCGGAATAATCGAAATAGCTCTTTTGGAGCTATTTAATGCGACAAACACGTTATCTGGTGTTTTCATCACTCCACAGTGCGTTTGATATGCAGAACCGCAGATATCTTGGTTTTCGTGGGGCTTCCAGCTGGGATATGCATTTTCTACGATAATCTTGGTGGTTCTTCTGTGAGAAGTATGCAGAATAATCTAAATCGTTCTTTTGTAGCTATTTAATGCGAGAAACTCGTTATCTGTTGTTTTCACCACTCCAGAGAGCGTTTGATATGCAGAACCAGAGATATCTTTGTTTTCGTGGGGTGTCAAGCTGAGATATGCATTTTCTGGGATAATCTTGGTGGTTCTTCGGTGAGAAGTATGCAGAATCATCGAAATCGCTCTTTTGGAGCTATTTAATGCGCACACACGTTATCTGGTGTTTTCACCACTCCACAGTGCGTTTGATATGCAGAACCGGAGATATCTTGGTTTTCGTGGGGTTTCAAGCTGAGATATGCATTTTCTGGGATAATCTTGGTGAGGCTGCTGTGAGAAGTATGCAGAATCATCGAAATCGCTCTTTTGGAGCTATTTTTGGCGAGAAACGCGTTATCTGTTGTGTTCACCACTCCAGAGAGCGTTTGATATGCACAACCGGAGATATCCTGGTTTTCGTGGGGCTTCCAGCTGAGATAAGCATTTTCTACGATAAACTTGGTGGTTCTTCTGTGAGAAGTATGCAGAATCATTGAAATCGCTCTTTTGGAGCTATTTAATGCGAGAAACACGTTATCTGGTGTTTTCACTACTCCACAGTGCGTTTGATATGCAGAACCGGAGATATCATGGTTTTCGTGGGGTTTCAAGCTGAGATATGCATTTTCTGGGATAATCTTGGTGAGGCTGCTGTGAGAAGTATGCAGAATCATCGAAACCGCTCTTTTGAAGCTATTTTTGGCGAGAAACACGTTATCTGGTGTTTTCACCACTGCACAGTGCGTTTGATATGCAGAACCGGAGATATCTAGGTTTTCGTGGGGCTTCCAGCTGAGATATGCATTTTCTACGATAATCTTCGTGGTTCTTCTGTGAGAAGTATTCAGAATCATTGAAATCGCTCTTTTGGAGCTATTTAATGCGAGGAACACGTTATCTGGTGATGTCACCACTCCACAGTGCGTTTGATATGCAGAACCGGAGATATCCTGGTTTTCGTGGGGTTTCAAGCTGAGATATGCATTTTCTGGGATAAACTTGGTGGTTCTTCTGTGAGAAGTATGCAGAATCATCAAAATCGCTCTTTTGGAGCTATTTAATGCGCACACACGTTATCTGGTGTTTTCACCACTCCACAGTGCGTTTGATATGCAGAACCGGAGATATCTTGGTTTTCGTGGGGTTTCAAGCTGTGATATGCATTTTCTGGGATAATCTTGGTGAGGCTGCTGTGAGAAGTATGCAGAATCATCGAAATCGCTCTTTTGGAGCTATTTTTGGCGAGAAACACGTAATCTGGTGTTTTCACCACTCCACAGTGCGTTTGATATGCAGAACCGCAGATATCTTGGTTTTCGTGGGGCTTCCAGCTGAGATATGCATTTTCTACGATAATCTTGGTGGGTCTTCTGTGAGAAGTATGCAGAATCATCGAAATCGCTCTTTTGGAGCTATTTAATGCGAGACACACGTTATCTGGTGTTTTCACCACTCCACAGTGCGTTTGATATGCAGAACCGGAGATATCATGGTTTTCGTGGGGTTTCAAGCTGAGATATGCATTTTCTGGGACAAACTTGGTGGTTCTTCTGTGATAAGTATGCAGAATCATCGAAATCGCTCTTTTGGAGCTATTTTTGGCAAGAAACACGTTATCTGGTGTTTTCACCACTCCACAGTGCGTTTGGTATGCAGAACCGGAGATATCTTGGTTTTCGTGGGGTTTCAAGCTGAGATATGCATTTTCTGGGATAATCTTGGTGAGGCTGCTGTGAGAAGTATGCAGAATCATCGAAATCGCTCTTTTGGAGCTATTTTTGGCGAGAAACACGTTATCTGTTGTTTTCACCACTCCAGAGAGCGTTTGATATGCACAACCGGAGATATCCTGGTTTTCGTGGGGTTTCAAGCTGAGATATGCATTTTCTGGGATAAACTTGGTGGTTCTTCTGTGAGAAGAATGCAGAATCATCGAAATCGCTCTTTTGGAGCTATTTTTGGCGAGAAACACGTTATCTGGTGTTGTCACTACTCCACAGTGCGTTTGATATGCAGAACCGGAGATATCCTGGTTTTCGTGGGGTTTCAAGCTGAGATATGCATTTTCTGGGATAAACTTGGTGGTTCTTCTGTGAGAAGTATGCAGAATAATCTAAATCGTTCTTTTGAAGCTATTTAATGCGAGAAACTCGTTATCTGTTGTTTTCACCACTCCAGAGAGCGTTTGATATGCAGAACCAGAGATATCTTTGTTTTCGTGGGGTGTCAAGCTGAGATATGCATTTTCTGGGATAATCTTGGTGGTTCTTCGGTGAGAAGTATGCAGAATCATCGAAATCGCTCTTTTGGAGCTATTTAATGCGCACACACGTTATCTGGTGTTTTCACCACTCCACAGTGCGTTTGATATGCAGAACCGGAGATATCTTGGTTTTCGTGGGGTTTCAAGCTGAGATATGCATTTTCTGGGATAATCTTGGTGAGGCTGCTGTGAGAAGTATGCAGAATCATCGAAATCGCTCTTTTGGAGCTATTTAATGCGAGGAACACGTTATCTGGTGTTGTCACCACTCAACAGTGCGTTTGATATGCAGAACCGGAGATATCCTGGTTTTCGTGGGGTTTCAAGCTGAGATATGCATTTTCTGGGATAAACTTGGTGGTTCTTCTGTGAGAAGTATGCAGAATCATCAAAATCGCTCTTTTGGAGCTATTTAATGCGAGACACACGTTATCTGGTGTTTTCACCACTCCACAGTGCGTTTGATATGCAGAACCGGAGATATCTTGGTTTTCGTGGGGTTTCAAGCTGAGATATGCATTTTCTGGGACAAACTTGGTGGTTCTTCTGTGATAAGTATGCAGAATCATCGAAATCGCTCCTTTGGAGCTATTTTTGGCGAGAAACACGTTATCTGGTGTTTTCACCACTCCACAGTGCGTTTGATATGCAGAACCGGAGATATCCTGGTTTGCGTGGGGTTTCAAGCTGAGATATGCATTTTCTGGGACAATCACAGTGGTTCTTATGTGAGAAGGATGCGGAATAATCGAAATAGCTCTTTTGGAGCTATTTAATGCGACAAACACGTTATCTGGTGTTTTCACCACTCCACAGTGCGTTTGATATGCAGAACCGCAGATATCTTGGTTTTCGTGGGGCTTCCAGCTGAGATATGCATCTTCTACGATAATCTTGGTGGTTCTTCTGTGAGAAGTATGCAGAATAATCTAAATCGTTCTTTTGAAGCTATTTAATGCGAGAAACTCGTTATCTGTTGTTTTCACCACTCCAGAGAGCGTTTGATATGCAGAACCAGAGATATCTTTGTTTTCGTGGGGTGTCAAGCTGAGATATGCATTTTCTGGGATAATCTTGGTGGTTCTTCGGTGAGAAGTATGCAGAATCATCGAAATCGCTCTTTTGGAGCTATTTAATGCGCACACACGTTATCTGGTGTTTTCACCACTCCACAGTGCGTTTGATATGCAGAACCGGAGATATCTTGGTTTTCGTGGGGTTTCAAGCTGAGATATGCATTTTCTGGGATAATCTTGGTGAGGCTGCTGTGAGAAGTATGCAGAATCATCGAAATCGCTCTTTTGGAGCTATTTTTGGCGAGAAACACGTTATCTGTTGTTTTCACCACTCCAGAGAGCGTTTGATATGCACAACCGGAGATATCCTGGTTTTCGTGGGGTTTCAAGCTGAGATATGCATTTTCTGAGATAAACTTGGTGGTTCTTCTGTGAGAAGAATGCAGAATCATCGAAATCGCTCTTTTGGAGCTATTTTTGGCGAGAAACACGTTATCTGGTGTTTTAACCACTCCACAGTGCGTTTGATATGCAGAACCGCAGATATCTTGGTTTTCGTGGGGCTTCGAGCTGAGATATGCATTTTCTACGATAATCTTGGTGGTTCTTCTGTGAGAAGTATGCAGAATAATCTAAATCGTTCTTTTGAAGCTATTTAATGCGAGAAACTCGTTATCTGTTGTTTTCACCACTCCAGAGAGCGTTTGATATGCAGAACCAGAGATATCTTTGTTTTCGTGGGGTGTCAAGCTGAGATATGCATTTTCTGGGATAATCTTGGTGGTTCTTCGGTGAGAAGTATGCAGAATCATCGAAATCGCTCTTTTGGAGCTATTTTTGGCGAGAAACACGTTATCTGGTGTTTTCACCTCTCCCCAGTATGTTTGATATGCAGAACCGGAGATATCTTTTTTTTCGAGGGGCTTCAAGCTGAGATATGCATTTTCTACGATAATCTTGGTGGTTCTTCTGTGAGAAGTATGCAGAATCATTGAAATCGCTCTTTTGGAGCTATTTAATGCGAGGAACACGTTATCTGGTGTTGTCACTACTCCACAGTGCGTTTGATATGCAGAACCGGAGATATCCTGGTTTTCGTGGGGTTTCAAGCTGAGATATGCATTTTCTGGGATAAACTTGGTGGTTCTTCTGTGAGAAGTATGCAGAATCATCAAAATCGCTCTTTTGGAGCTATTTAATGCGCACACACGTTATCTGGTGTTTTCACCACTCCACAGAGCGTTTGATATGCAGAACCGGAGATATCTTGGTTTTCGTGGGGTTTCAAGCTGCGATATGCATTTTCTGGGATAATCTTGGTGAGGCTGCTGTGAGAAGTATGCAGAATCATCGAAATCGCTCTTTGGAAGCTATTTAAGGTGAGAAACACGTTATCTGGTGTTTTGACCACTCCACAGTGCGTTGGATACGCAGAACCGCAGATATCTTGGTTTTCGTGGGGCTTCCAGCTGAGATATGCATTTTCTGCGATAATCTTGGTGAGGCTTCTGTGAGAAGTATGCAGAATCATCGAAATCGCTCTTTTGGAGCTATTTAAGGTGAGAAACACGTTATCTGGTGTTTTGACCACTGCACAGTGCGTTTGATATGCAGAACCTGCGATATCTTGGTTTTCGTGGGGTTTCAAGCTGAGATATGCATTTTCTGGGATGATCTTGGTGGTTCTTCTGTGAGAAGTATGGAGAATCATCGAAATCGCTCTTTGGAAGCTATTTAAGGTGAGAAACACGTTATCTGTTGTTTTGACCACTCCACAGTGCGTTGGATATGCAGAACCGCAGATATCTTGGTTTTCGTGGGGGTTCCAGCTGAGATATGCATTTTCTACGATAATCTTGGTGGTTCTTCTGTTAGAAGTATGCAGAATAATCGGAATCGCTCTTTGAAAGCTATTTAAGGTGAGAAACACGTAATCTGGTGTTTTGACCACTCCACAGTGCGTTTGATATGCAGAACCGCAGATATCTTGGTTTTCGTGGGGTTGCAAGCTGAGATATGCATTTTCTACGATAATCTTGGTGGTTCTTCTGTGAGAAGTAGGCAGAATAATCGAAATCGTTCTTTGGAAGCTATTTAATGCGAGAAACTCGTTATCTGTTGTTTTCACCACTCTAGAGTCCGTTTGATATGCAGAACCGGAGATATCTTTTTTTTCGTGGGGTTTCAAGCTGAGATATGCATTTTCTGGGATGATCTTGGTGGTTCTTCTGTGAGAAGTATGGAGAATCATCGAAATCGCTCTTTGGAAGCTATTTAAGGTGAGAAACACGTTATCTGTTGTTTTGACCACTCCACAGTGCGTTGGATATGCAGAACCGCAGATATCTTGGTTTTCGTGGGGGTTCCAGCTGAGATATGCATTTTCTACGATAATCTTGGTGGTTCTTCTGTTAGAAGTATGCAGAATAATCGGAATCGCTCTTTGAAAGCTATTTAAGGTGAGAAACACGTAATCTGGTGTTTTGACCACTCCACGGTGCGTTTGAAATGCAGAACCGGAGGTATCTTGGTTTTCGTGGGGCTTCAAGCTGAGATATGCATTTTTTGGGATAATCTTGGTGGTTCTTCTGTGAGAAGTATGCAGAATCACCGAAATCGCTCTTTTGGAGCTATTTAATGCGAGAAGCACGTTATCTGGTGTTTTCACCACTCCAAGGTGTGTTTGATATGCAGAACCGGCGATATCCTGGTTTTCGTGGGGTTTGAAGCTGAGACATTCATTTTCTGGGATAATCTTGGTGGTTCTTCTGTGAGAAGTATGCAGAATCATCGAAATCGCTCTTTTGGAGATATTTAATGCGAGAAACGCGTTATCTGGTGTTTTGACCACTCCACAGTGCGTTTGATATGCAGAACCGCAGATATCTTGGTTTTCGTGGGGCTTCCAGCTGAGATATGCATTTTCTACGATAATCTTGGTGGTTCTTCTGTGAGAAGTATGCAGAATCATCGCATTCGCTCTTTTGGAGCTATTTAATGCGAGAAGCACGTTATCTGGTGTTTTCACCACTCCAAGGTGTGTTTGATATGCAGAACCGGCGATATCCTGGTTTTCGTGGGGTTTGAAGCTGAGACATTCATTTTCTGGGATAATCTTGGTGGTTCTTCTGTGAGAAGTATGCAGTATCATCGAAATCGCTATTTTGGAGCTATTTAATGCGAGAAACGAGTTATCTGGTGTTTTCACCACTCCACATTGCGTTTGATATGAAGAACCGGAGATATCTTGGTTTTCGTGAGGTTTCAAGCTGAGATATGCATTTTCTGGGATATTCCTGGTGGTTCTTCGGTGAGAAGTATGGAGAATCATCGAAATCGGTCTTTGAAAGCTATTTAATGCGAGGAACACGTTATCTGGTGTTGTCACCACTCCACAGTGCGTTTGATATGCAGAACCGGAGATATCCTGGTTTTCTTGGGGTTTCAAGCTGAGATATGCATTTTTTGGGATAATCTTGGTGGTTCTTCTGTGAGAAGTATGCAGAATCACCGAAATCGCTCTTTTGGAGCTATTTAATGCGAGAAGAACGTTATCTGGTGTTTTCACCAATCCAAGGTGTGTTTGATATGCAGAACCGGCGATTTCTTCTTTTCGTGTGGTTTCAAGCTGAGATATGCATTTTCTGCGATAATGCTGGTGAGGCTTCTGACAGAAGTATGCCGTATCATCGAAATCGCTCTTTTGGAGCTATTTAATGCGAGAAACACGTTATCTGGTGTTTTCACGACTCCACAGTGCGTTTGATATGCAAAACCGGAGATATCTTGGTTTTCGTGGGGCTTCAAGCTGAGATATGCAGTTTCTGCGATGATCTTGGTGACGCTTCTGTGAGAAGCACGCAGAATCATCGATATCGCTCTTTTGGAGCTATTTAATGCGAGGAACACGTTATCTGGTGTTTTCACCACTCCACAGTGCGTTTGATATCCAGAACCGGAGATATCTTGGTTTTCGTGGGGTTTCAAGCTGAGATATGCATTTTCTGGGATAATCTTGGTGAGGCTGCTGTGAGAAGTATGCAGAATCATCGAAATCGCTCTTTTAGAGCTATTTTTGGCGAGAAACACGTTATCTGTTGTTTTCACCACTCCAGAGTGCGTTTGATATGCAGAACCGGAGATATCTTGGTTTTCGTGGGGTTTCAAGCAGAGATATGCATTTTCTGGGATAATCTTGGTGGTTCTTCGGTGAGAAGTATGCAGAATAATCGAAATCGTTCTTTTGAAGCTATTTAATGCGAGAAACTCGTTATCTGTTGTTTTCACCACTCCAGAGTGCGTTTGATACGCAGAACCTGCGATATCTTGGTTTTCGTGGGGTTTCAAGCTGAGATATGCATTTTCTGGGATAATCTTGGTGGTTCGTCTGTGAGAAGTATGGAAAATCATCGAAATCGCTCTTTGGAAGCTATTTAAGGTGAGAAACACGTTATCTGGTGTTTTGACCACCCCACAGTGCGTTTGATATGCAGAACCTGCGATATCTTGGTTTTCGTGGGGTTTCAAGCTGAGATATGCATTTTCTGGGATAATCTTGGTGGTTCTTCTGTGAGAAGTATGGAGAATCATCGAAATCGGTCTTTGAAAGCTATTTAAGGTGAGAAACACGTTATCTGGTGTTTCCACGACTCCACAGTGCGTTTGATATCCAGAACCGCAGATATCTTGGTTTTCGTGGGGCTTCCAGCTGAGATATGCATTTTCTACGATAATCTTGGTGGTTCTTCTGCGAGAAGTATGCAGAATAATCGAAATCGTTCTTTTGAAGCTATTTAATGCAAAAAACTCGTTATCTGTTGTTTTCACCACTCCAGAGTGCGTTTGATATGCAGAACCAGAGATATCTTTGTTTTCGTGGGGTGTAAAGCTGAGATATGCATTTTCTGGGATAATCTTGGTGGTTCTTCGGTGAGAAGTATGCAGAATCATCGAAATCGCTCTTTTGGAGCTATTTAATGCGAGAAGCACGTTATCTGGTGTTTTCACCACTCCCCAGTGCGTTTGATATGCAGAACCGGAGATATCTTTTTTTTCGTGGGGCTTTAAGCTGAGATATGCATTTTCTGCGATAATCCTGGTGACTCTTCTGTCAGAAGTATGCCGTATCATCGAAATCGCTCTTTTGGAGCTATTTAATGCGAGAAACACGTTATCTGGTGTTTTCACCACTCCAAAGTGCGTTTGAAATGCAGAACCGTAGATATCTTGGTATTCGTGGGGCTTCAAGCTGAGGTATGCATTTTCTGCGATAATCCTGGTGAGGCTCCTGTCAGAAGTATGCCGTAATATCGAAATCGCTCTTTTGGAGCTATTTAATGCGAGAAACACGTTATCTGGTGTTTTCACCACTCCACAGTGCGTTTGGTATGCAGAACCGGCGATATCATGGTTTTCGTAGTGTTTCTAACTGAGATATGCATTTTTTGGGATAATCTTGGTGGTTCTTCTGTGAGAAGTATGCAGAATCACCGAAATCGCTCTTTTGGAGCTATTTAATGCGAGAAACACGTTATCTGGTGTTTTCACGACTCCACAGTGCGTTTGATATGCAGAACCGGAGATATCTTGGTTTTCGTGACGTTTCAAGCTGAGATATGCATTTTCTGGGATAATCTTGGTGGTTCTTCGGTGAGAAGTATGGAGAATCATCGCAATCGCTCTTTTGGAGCTATTTATTGCGAGACACACGTTATCTGGTGTTTTCACCACTCCACAGTGCGTTTGATATGCAGAACCGGAGATATCTTGGTTTTCGTGGGGTTTCAAGCTGAGATATGCATTTTCTGCGATAATCTTGGTGGTTCTTCGGTGAGAAGTATGCAGAATCATCGAAATCGCTCTTTTGGAGCTATTTAATGCGAGAAACGAGTTATCTGGTGTTTTCACCACTCCACATTGCGTTTGATATGAAGAACCGGAGATATCTTGGTTTTCGTGAGGTTTCAAGCTGAGATATGCATTTTCTGGGATAATCTTGGTGGTTCTTCGGTGAGAAGTATGCAGAATCATCGAAATCGCTCTTTTGGAGCTATTTAATGCGAGAAACGAGTTATCTGGTGTTTTCACCACTCCACATTGCGTTTGATATGAAGAACCGGAGATATCTTGGTTTTCGTGAGGTTTCAAGCTGAGATATGCATTTTCTGCGATAATCTTGGTGAGGCTTCTGTGAGAAGTATGCAGAATCATCGAAATCGCTCTTTTGGAGCTATTTAATATGAGAAACTCGTTATCTGGTATTTTCACCACTCCAGAGTGCGTTTGATACGCAGAACCTGCGATATCTTGGTTTTCGTGGGGTTTCAAGCTGAGATATGCATTTTCTGGGATAATCTTGGTGGTTCGTCTGTGAGAAGTATGGAAAATCATCGAAATCGCTCTTTGGAAGCTATTTAAGGTGAGAAACACGTTATCTGGTGTTTTGACCACCCCACAGTGCGTTTGATATGCAGAACCTGCGATATCTTGGTTTTCGTGGGGTTTCAAGCTGAGATATGCATTTTCTGGGATAATCTTGGTGGTTCTTCTGTGAGAAGTATGGAGAATCATCGAAATCGGTCTTTGAAAGCTATTTAAGGTGAGAAACACGTTATCTGGTGTTTCCACGACTCCACAGTGCGTTTGATATCCAGAACCGCAGATATCTTGGTTTTCGTGGGGCTTCCAGCTGAGATATGCATTTTCTACGATAATCTTGGTGGTTCTTCTGCGAGAAGTATGCAGAATAATCGAAATCGTTCTTTTGAAGCTATTTAATGCAAAAAACTCGTTATCTGTTGTTTTCACCACTCCAGAGTGCGTTTGATATGCAGAACCAGAGATATCTTTGTTTTCGTGGGGTGTAAAGCTGAGATATGCATTTTCTGGGATAATCTTGGTGGTTCTTCGGTGAGAAGTATGCAGAATCATCGAAATCGCTCTTTTGGAGCTATTTAATGCGAGAAGCACGTTATCTGGTGTTTTCACCACTCCCCAGTGCGTTTGATATGCAGAACCGCAGATATCTTGGTTTTCGTGGGGCTTCCAGCTGAGATATGCATTTTCTGCGATAATCCTGGTGAGGCTTCTGTCAGAAGTATGCCGTATCATCGAAATCGCTCTTTTGGAGCTATTTAATGCGAGAAACACGTTATCTGGTGTTTTCACGACTCCACAGTGCGTTTGATATGGAGAACCGGCGATATCTTCTTTTCGTGTGGTTTCAAGCTGAGATATGCATTTTCTGGTATAATCTTGGTGGTTCATCTGTGGGAAGTATGGAGAATCACCGAAATCGCTCTTTGGAAGCTATTTAATGCGAGGAACACGTTATCTGGTGTTGTCACCACTCCACAGTGCGTTTGATATGCAGAACCGGAGATATCCTGGTTTTCGTGGGGCTTCAAGCTGAGATATGCATTTTCTGGGATAATCTTGGTGGTTCGTCTGTGAGAAGTATGGAGAATCATCGAAATCGCTCTTTGGAAGCTATTTAAGGTGAGAAACACGTTATCTGGTGTTTTGACCACTCCACAGTGCGTTGGATATGCAGAACCGCAGATATCTTGGTTTTCGTGGGGGTTCCAGCTGAGATATGCATTTTCTACGATAATCTTGGTGGTTCTTCTGTTAGAAGTATGCAGAATAATCGAAATCGCTCTTTGAAAGCTATTTAAGGTGAGAAACACGTTATCTGGTGTTTTGACCACTCCACAGTGCGTTTGATATGCAGAACCGCAGATATCTTGGTTTTCGTGGTGCTTCCAGCTGAGATATGCATTTTCTACGATAATCTTGGTGGTTCTTCTGTGAGAAGTAGGCAGAATAATCGAAATCGTTCTTTGGAAGCTATTTAATGCGAGAAACTCGTTATCTGTTGTTTTCACCACTCCAGAGTGCGTTTGATATGCAGAATCGCAGATATCTTGGTTTTCGTGGGGCTTCCAGCTGAGATATGCATTTTCTACGATAATCTTGGTGGTTCTTCTGTGGGAAGTATGGAAAATCATCGAAATCGCTCTTTGGAAGCTATTTACGGTGAGAAACACGTTATCTGGTGTTTTGACAACTCCACAGTGCGTTTGATATGCAGAACCGCAGATATCTTGGTTTTCGTGGGGCTTCCAGCTGAGATATGCATTTTCTACGATAATCGTGGTGGTTCTTCTGTGAGAAGTAGGCAGAATAATCGAAATCGTTCTTTGGAAGCTATTTAATGCGAGAAACTCGTTATCTGTTGTTTTCACCACTCCAGAGTCCGTTTGATATGCAGAACCGGAGATATCTTTTTTTTCGTGGGGCTTCAAGTTGAGATATGCATTTTCTGGGATAATCTTGGTGAGGCTGCTGTGAGAAGTATGCAGAATCATCGAAACCGCTCTTTTGAAGCTATTTTTGGCGAGAAACACGTTATCTGGTGTTTTCACCACTGCACAGTGCGTTTGATATGCAGAACCGGAGATATCTAGGTTTTCGTGGGGCTTCCAGCTGAGATATGCATTTTCGACGATAATCTTGGTGGTTCTTCTGTGAGAAGTGTGCAGAATCATTGAAATCGCTCTTTTGGAGCTATTTAATGCGAGAAACACGTTATCTGGTGTTTTCACCACTCCACAGTGCGTTTGATATGCAGAACCGGAGATATCTTGGTTTTCGAGGGGCTTCAAACTGAGATATGCATTTTCTGGGATAATTTTGGTGGTTCTTCTGTGAGAAGTATGGAGAATCATCGAAATCGCTCTTTGGAAGCTATTTAATGCGAGAAACTCGTTATCTGGTGTTGTCACCACTCCACAGTGCGTTTGATATGCAGAACCGGAGATATCCTGGTTTTCGTGGGGTTTCAAGCTGAGATATGCATTTTCTGGGATAAACTTGGTGGTTCTTCTGTGAGAAGTATGCAGAATCATCAAAATCGCTCTTTTGGAGCTATTTAATGCGTGACACACGTTATCTGGTGTTTTCACCACTCCACAGTGCGTTTGATACGCAGAACCGGAGATATCTTGGTTTTCGTGGGGTTTCAAGCTGAGATATGCATTTTCTGGGATAATCTTGGTGGGTCTTCTGTGAGAAGTATGCAGAATCATCGAAACCGCTCTTTTGAAGCTATTTTTGGCGAGAAACACGTTATCTGGTGTTTTCACCACTGCACAGTGCGTTTGATATGCAGAACCGGAGATATCTAGGTTTTCGTGGGGCTTCCAGCTGAGATATGCATTTTCTACGATAATCTTGGTGGTTCTTTTGTGAGAAGTATGCAGAATCATTGAAATCGCTCTTTTGGAGCTATTTAATGCGCGGAACACGTTATCTGGTGTTGTCACCACTCCACAGTGCGTTTGATATGCAGAACCGGAGATATCCTGGTTTTCGTGGGGTTTCAAGCTGAGATATGCATTTTCTGGGATAAACTTGGTGGTTCTTCTGTGAGAAGTATGCAGAATCATCAAAATCGCTCTTTTGGAGCTATTTAATGCGAGACACACGTTATCTGGTGTTTTCACCACTCCACAGTGCGTTTGATATGCAGAACCGGAGATATCTTGGTTTTCGTGGGGTTTCAAGCTGAGATATGCATTTTCTGGGACAAACTTGGTGGTTCTTCTGTGATAAGTATGCAGAATCATCGAAATCGCTCTTTTGGAGATATTTTTGGCGAGAAACACGTTATCTGGTGTTTTCACCACTCCACAGTGCGTTTGATATGCAGAACCGGAGATATCCTGGTTTGCGTGGGGTTTCAAGCTGAGATATGCATTTTCTGGGACAATCACAGTGGTTCTTATGTGAGAAGGATGCGGAATAATCGAAATGGCTCTTTTGGAGCTATTTAATGCGACAAACACGTTATCTGGTGTTTTCATCACTCCACAGAGCGGTTGATATGCAGAACCGCAGATATCTTGGTTTTCGTGGGGCTTCCAGCTGAGATATGCATTTTCTACCATAATCTTGGTGGTTCTTCTGTGAGAAGTATGCAGAATCATCGCAATCGCTCTTTTGGAGCTATTTAATGCGAGAAACTCGTTATCTGTTGTTTTCACCACTCCACAGTGCGTTTGATATGCAGAACCGGAGATATCTTGGTTTTCGTGGGGTTTCAAGCTGCGATATGCATTTTCTGGGATAATCTTGGTGAGGCTGCTGTGAGAAGTGTGCAGAATCATCGAAATCGCTCTTTTGGAGCTATTTTTGGCGAGAAACACGTTATCTGTTGTTTTCACCACTCCAGAGTGCGTTTGATATGCAGAACCTGCGATATCTTGGTTTTCGTGGGGTTTCAAGCTGAGATATGCATTTTCTGGGATAATCTTGGTGGTTCTTCTGTGAGAAGTATGGAGAATCATCGAAATCGCTCTTTGGAAGCTATTTAAGGTGAGAAACACGTTATCTGGTGTTTTGACCACTCCACAGTGCGTTGGATACGCAGAACCGCAGATATCTTGGTTTTCGTGGGGCTTCCAGCTGAGATATGCATTTTCTGCGATAATCTTGGTGAGGCTTCTGTGAGAAGTATGCAGAATCATCGAAATCGCTCTTTTGGAGCTATTTAATATGAGAAACTCGTTATCTGGTATTTTCCCCACTCCAGAGTGCGTTTGATATGCAGAACCTGCGATATCTTGGTTTTCGTGGGGTTTCAAGCTGAGATATGCATTTTCTGGGATAATCTTGGTGGTTCTTCTGTGAGAAGTATGGAGAATCATCGAAATCGCTCTTTGGAAGCTATTTAAGGTGAGAAACACGTTATCTGTTGTTTTGACCACTCCACAGTGCGTTGGATATGCAGAACCGCAGATATCTTGGTTTTCGTGGGGGTTCCAGCTGAGATATGCATTTTCTACGATAATCTTGGTGGTTCTTCTGTTAGAAGTAAGCAGAATAATCGAAATCGCTCTTTGAAAGCTATTTAAGGTGAGAAACACGTAATCTGGTGTTTTGACCACTCCACAGTGCGTTTGATATGCAGAACCGCAGATATCTTGGTTTTCGTGGGGCTTCCAGCTGAGATATGCATTTTCTACGATAATCTTGGTGGTTCTTCTGTGAGAAGTAGGCAGAATAATCGAAATCGTTCTTTGGAAGCTATTTAATGCGAGAAACTCGTTATCTGTTGTTTTCACCACTCCAGAGTCCGTTTGATATGCAGAACCGGAGATATCTTTTTTTTCGTGGGGTTTCAAGCTGAGATATGCATTTTCTGGGATAATCTAGATGGTTCTTCTGTGAGAAGTATGCAGAAAAATCGAAATCGCTCTTTTGGAGATATTTAATGCGAGAAACGCGTTATCTGGTGTTTTGACCACTCCACAGTGCGTTTGATATTCAGAACCGCAGATATCTTGGTTTTCGTGGGGCTTCCAGCTGAGATATGCATTTTCTACGATAATCTTGGTGGTTCTTCTTTGAGAAGTATGCAGAATCATCGCAATCGCTCTTTTGGAGCTATTTATTGCGAGACACACGTTATCTGGTGTTTTCACGACTCCACAGTGCGTTTGATATGCAGAACCGGAGATATCTTGGTTTTCGTGGGG
This sequence comes from Anthophora plumipes, assembly GCA_951804975.1. Lineage (NCBI taxonomy): Eukaryota > Metazoa > Arthropoda > Insecta > Hymenoptera > Apidae > Anthophora > Anthophora plumipes. Next base: position 1,030,468 of record CATORF010000924.1, on the reverse strand, counting down.
CTTCAAGCTGAGATATGCAGTTTCTGCGATGATCTTGGTGACGCTTCTGTGAGAAGCACGCAGAATCATCGATATCGCTCTTTTGGAGCTATTTAATGCGAGGAACACGTTATCTGGTGTTGTCGCCACTCCACAGTGCGTTTGATATGCAGAACCGGAGATATCCTTGTTTTCGTGGGGTTTCAACCTGAGATATGCATTTTCTGGGATAATCTTGGTGGTTCTTCTGTGAGAAGTATGCAGAATCATCGCAATCGCTATTTTGGAGCTATTTAATGCGAGACACACGTTATCTGGTGTTTTCACCACTCCACAGTGCGTTTGATATGAAGAACCGGAGATATCTTGGTTTTCGTGAGGTTTCAAGCTGAGATATGCATTTTCTGGGATAATCTTGGTGGTTCTTCGGTGAGAAGTATGGAGAATCATCGAAATCGGTCTTTGAAAGCTATTTAAGGTGAGAAACACGTTATCTGGTGTTTTGACCACTCCACAGTGCGTTTGATATGCAGAACCGCAGATATCTTGGTTTTCGTGGGGCTTCCAGCTGAGATATGCATTTTCTACGATATTCTTGGTGGTTCTTCTGTGAGAAGTATGCAGAATAATCGAAATCGTCCTTTTGAAGCTATTTAATGCGAGAAACTCGTTATCTGTTGTTTTCACCACTCCAGAGTGCGTTTGATATGCAGAACCGGAGATATCTTGGTTTTCGTGGGGTTTCAAGCAGAGATATGCATTTTCTGGGATAATCTTGGTGGTTCTTCGGTGAGAAGTATGCAGAATAATCGAAATCGTTCTTTTGAAGCTATTTAATGCGAGAAACTCGTTATCTGTTGTTTTCACCACTCCAGAGTGCGTTTGATATGCAGAACCGACGATATCTTGGTTTTCGTGGGGTTTCAAGCTGAGATATGCATTTTCTGGGATGATCTTGGTGGTTCTTCTGTGAGAAGTATGGAGAATCATCGAAATCGCTCTTTGGAAGCTATTTAAGGTGAGAAACACGTTATCTGTTGTTTTGACCACTCCACAGTGCGTTGGATATGCAGAACCGCAGATATCTTGGTTTTCGTGGGGGTTCCAGCTGAGATATGCATTTTCTACGATAATCTTGGAGGTTCTTCTGTTAGAAGTAAGCAGAATAATCGAAATCGCTCTTTGAAAGCTATTTAAGGTGAGAAACACGTAATCTGGTGTTTTGACCACTCCACAGTGCGTTTGATATGCAGAACCGCAGATATCTTGGTTTTCGTGGGGCTTCCAGCTGAGATATGCATTTTCTACGATAATCTTGGTGGTTCTTCTGTGAGAAGTAGGCAGAATAATCGAAATCGTTCTTTGGAAGCTATTTAATGCGAGAAACTCGTTATCTGTTGTTTTCACCACTCCAGAGTCCGTTTGATATGCAGAACCGGAGATATCTTTTTTTTCGTGGGGTTTCAAGCTGAGATATGCATTTTCTGGGATAATCTAGATGGTTCTTCTGTGAGAAGTATGCAGAAAAATCGAAATCGCTCTTTTGGAGATATTTAATGCGAGAAACGCGTTATCTGATGTTTCGACCACTCCACAGTGCGTTTGATATGCAGAACCGCAGATATCTTGGTTTTCGTGGGGCTTACAGCTGAGATATGCATTTTCTACGATAATCTTGGTGGTTCTTCTGTGAGAAGTATGCAGAATCATCGCAATCGCTCTTTTGGAGCTATTTATTGCGAGACACACGTTATCTGGTGTTTTCACCACTCCACAGTGCGTTTGATATGCAGAACCTGCGATATCTTGGTTTTCGTGGGTTTTCAAGTTGAGATATGCATTTTCTGGGATAATCTTGGTGGTTCGTCTGTGACAAGTATGGAGAATCATCGAAATCGCTCTTTGGAAGCTATTTAAGGTGAGAAACACGTTATCTGGTGTTTTGACCACTGCACAGTGCGTTTGATATGCAGAACCTGCGATATCTTGGTTTTCGTGGGGTTTCAAGCTGAGATATGCATTTTCTGGGATGATCTTGGTGGTTCTTCTGTGAGAAGTATGGAGAATCATCGAAACCGCTCTTTGGAAGCTATTTAAGGTGAGAAACACGTTATCTGTTGTTTTGACCACTCCACAGTGCGTTGGATATGCAGAACCGCAGATATCTTGGTTTTCGTGGGGGTTCCAGCTGAGATATGCATTTTCTACGATAATCTTGGTGGTTCTTCTGTGAGAAGTAGGCAGAATAATCGAAATCGTTCTTTGGAAGCTATTTAATGCGAGAAACTCGTTATCTGTTGTTTTCACCACTCCAGAGTCCGTTTGATATGCAGAACCGGAGATATCTTTTTTTTCGTGGGGTTTCAAGCTGAGATATGCATTTTCTGGGATAATCTAGATGGTTCTTCTGTGAGAAGTATGCAGAAAAATCGAAATCGCTCTTTTGGAGATATTTAATGCGAGAAACGCGTTATCTGGTGTTTTGACCACTCCACAGTGCGTTTGATATGCAGAACCTGCGATATCTTGGTTTTCGTGGGGTTTCAAGCTGAGATATGCATTTTCTGGGATAATCTTGGTGGTTCGTCTGTGACAAGTATGGAGAATCATCGAAATCGCTCTTTGGAAGCTATTTAAGGTGAGAAACACGTTATCTGGTGTTTTGACCACTGCACAGTGCGTTTGATATGCAGAACCTGCGATATCTTGGTTTTCGTGGGGTTTCAAGCTGAGATATGCATTTTCTGGGATGATCTTGGTGGTTCTTCTGTGAGAAGTATGGAGAATCATCGAAATCGCTCTTTGGAAGCTATTTAAGGTGAGAAACACGTTATCTGGTGTTTTGACCACTCCACAGTGCGTTGGATACGCAGAACCGCAGATATCTTGGTTTTCGTGGGGCTTCCAGCTGAGATATGCATTTTCTACGATAATCTTGGTGGTTCTTCTGTGAGAAGTAGGCAGAATAATCGAAATCGTTCTTTGGAAGCTATTTAATGCGAGAAACTCGTTATCTGTTGTTTTCACCACTCCAGAGTCCGTTTGATATGCAGAACCGGAGATATCTTTTTTTTCGTGGGGTTTCAAGCTGAGATATGCATTTTCTGGGATAATCTAGATGGTTCTTCTGTGAGAAGTATGCAGAAAAATCGAAATCGCTCTTTTGGAGATATTTAATGCGAGAAACGCGTTATCTGGTGTTTTGACCACTCCACAGTGCGTTTGATATTCAGAACCGCAGATATCTTGGTTTTCGTGGGGCTTCCAGCTGAGATATGCATTTTCTACGATAATCTTGGTGGTTCTTCTGTGAGAAGTATGCAGAATCATCGCAATCGCTCTTTTGGAGCTATTTATTGCGAGACACACGTTATCTGGTGTTTTCACCACTCCACAGTGCGTTTGATATGCAGAACCGGAGATATCTTGGTTTTCGTGGGGTTTCAAGCTGAGATATGCATTTTCTGCGATAATCTTGGTGGTTCTTCGGTGAGAAGTATGCAGAATCATCGCAATCGCTCTTTTGGAGCTATTTATTGCGAGACACACGTTATCTGGTGTTTTCACCACTCCACAGTGCGTTTGATATGGAGAACAGGAGATATCTTGGTTTTCGTGAGGTTTCAAGCTGAGATATGCATTTTCTGGGATAATCTTGGTGGTTCTTCGGTGAGAAGTATGGAGAATCATCGAAATCGGTCTTTGAAAGCTATTTCAGGTGAGAAACACGTTATCTGGCGTTTTGACCACTCCACAGTGCGTTTGATATGCAGAACCGGAGATATCTTGATTTTCGTGGGGTTTCAAGCTGAGATATGCATTTTCTGGGATAATCTTGGTGGTTCTTCTGTGGGAAGTATGGAGAATCATCGAAATCGCTCTTTGGAAGCTATTTAATGCGAGGGACACGTTATCTGGTGTTGTCACCACTCCACAGTGCGTTTGATATGCAGAACCGGAGATATCCTGGTTTTCTTGGGGTTTCAAGCTGAGATATGCATTTTTTGGGATAATCTTGGTGGTTCTTCTGTGAGAAGTATGCAGAATCACCGAAATCGCTCTTTTGGAGCTATTTAATGCGAGAAGAACGTTATCTGGTGTTTTCACCACTCCAAGGTGTGTTTGACATGCAGAACCGGCGATTTCTTCTTTTCGTGTGGTTTCAAGCTGAGATATGCATTTTCTGCGATAATGCTGGCGAGGCTTCTGTCAGAAGTATGCCGTATCATCGAAATCGCTCTTTTGGAGCTATTTAATGCGAGAAACACGTTATCTGGTGTTTTCACCACTCCACAGTGCGTTTGATATGCAGAACCGGAGATATCTTGGTTTTCGTGGGGTTTCAAGCTGAGATATGCATTTTCTGCGATAATCTTGGTGGTTCTTCGGTGAGAAGTATGCAGTATCATCGAAATCGCTCTTTTGGAGCTATTTAATGCGAGAAACGAGTTATCTGGTGTTTTCACGACTCCACAGTGCGTTTGATATGCAGAACCGGAGATATCTTGGTTTTCGTGGGGCTTCAAGCTGAGATATGCAGTTTCTGCGATGATCTTGGTGACGCTTCTGTGAGAAGCACGCAGAATAATCGATATCGCTCTTTTGGAGCTATTTAATGCGAGGAACACGTTATCTGGTGTTGTCACCACTCCACAGTGCGTTTGATATGCAGAACCGGAGATATCCTTGTTTTCGTGGGGTTTCAACCTGAGATATGCATTTTCTGGGATAATCTTGGTGATTCCTCTGTGAGAAGTATGCAGAATCATCGCAATCGCTCTTTTGGAGCTATTTAATGCGAGACACACGTTATCTGGTGTTTTCACCACTCCACAGTGCGTTTGATATGAAGAACCGGAGATATCTTGGTTTTCGTGAGGTTTCAAGCTGAGATATGCATTTTCTGGGATAATCTTGGTGGTTCTTCGGTGAGAAGTATGGAGAATCATCGAAATCAGTCTTTGAAAGCTATTTAAGGTGAGAAACACGTTATCTGGTGTTTTGACCACTCCACAGTGCGTTTGATATGCAGAACCGCAGATATCTTGGTTTTCGTGGGGCTTCCAGCTGAGATATGCATTTTCTACGATATTCTTAGTGGTTCTTCTGTGAGAAGTATGCAGAATAATCGAAATCGTCCTTTTGAAGCTATTTAATGCGAGAAACTCGTTATCTGTTGTTTTCACCACTCCAGAGTGCGTTTGATATGCAGAACCGGAGATATCTTGGTTTTCGTGGGGTTTCAAGCAGAGATATGCATTTTCTGGGATAATCTTGGTGGTTCTTCGGTGAGAAGTATGCAGAATAATCGAAATCGTTCTTTTGAAGCTATTTAATGCGAGAAACTCGTTATCTGTTGTTTTCACCACTCCAGAGTGCGTTTGATATGCAGAACCGGCGATATCTTGGTTTTCGTGGGGTTTCAAGCTGAGATATGCATTTTCTGGGATGATCTTGGTGGTTCTTCTGTGAGAAGTATGGAGAATCATCGAAATCGCTCTTTGGAAGCTATTTAAGGTGAGAAACACGTTATCTGTTGTTTTGACCACTCCACAGTGCGTTGGATATGCAGAACCGCAGATATCTTGGTTTTCGTGGGGGTTCCAGCTGAGATATGCATTTTCTACGATAATCTTGGTGGTTCTTCTGTTAGAAGTAAGCAGAATAATCGAAATCGCTCTTTGAAAGCTATTTAAGGTGAGAAACACGTAATCTGGTGTTTTGACCACTCCACAGTGCGTTTGATATGCAGAACCGCAGATATCTTGGTTTTCGTGGGGCTTCCAGCTGAGATATGCATTTTCTACGATAATCTTGGTGGTTCTTCTGTGAGAAGTAGGCAGAATAATCGAAATCGTTCTTTGGAAGCTATTTAATGCGAGAAACTCGTTATCTGTTGTTTTCACCACTCCAGAGTCCGTTTGATATGCAGAACCGGAGATATCTTTTTTTTCGTGGGGTTTCAAGCTGAGATATGCATTTTCTGGGATAATCTAGATGGTTCTTCTGTGAGAAGTATGCAGAAAAATCGAAATCGCTCTTTTGGAGATATTTAATGCGAGAAACGCGTTATCTGGTGTTTTGACCACTCCACAGTGCGTTTGATATGCAGAACCGCAGATATCTTGGTTTTCGTGGGGCTTACAGCTGAGATATGCATTTTCTACGATAATCTTGGTGGTTCTTCTGTGAGAAGTATGCAGAATCATCGCAATCGCTCTTTTGGAGCTATCTATTGCGAGACACACGTTATCTGGTGTTTTCACCACTCCACAGTGCGTTTGATATGCAGAACCGGAGATATCTTGGTTTTCGTGGGGTTTCAAGCTGAGATATGCATTTTCTGCGATAATCTTGGTGGTTCTTCGGTGAGAAGTATGCAGAATCATCGCAATCGCTCTTTTGGAGCTATTTATTGCGAGACACACGTTATCTGGTGTTTTCACCACTCCACAGTGCGTTTGATATGGAGAACCGGAGATATCTTGGTTTTCGTGAGGTTTCAAGCTGAGATATGCATTTTCTGGGATAATCTTGGTGGTTCTTCGGTGAGAAGTATGGAGAATCATCGAAATCGGTCTTTGAAAGCTATTTCAGGTGAGAAACACGTTATCTGGCGTTTTGACCACTCCACAGTGCGTTTGATATGCAGAACCGGAGATATCTTGATTTTCGTGGGGTTTCAAGCTGAGATATGCATTTTCTGGGATAATCTTGGTGGTTCTTCTGTGGGAAGTATGGAGAATCATCGAAATCGCTCTTTGGAAGCTATTTAATGCGAGGGACACGTTATCTGGTGTTGTCACCACTCCACAGTGCGTTTGATATGCAGAACCGGAGATATCCTGGTTTTCTTGGGGTTTCAAGCTGAGATATGCATTTTTTGGGATAATCTTGGTGGTTCTTCTGTGAGAAGTATGCAGAATCACCGAAATCGCTCTTTTGGAGCTATTTAATGCGAGAAGAACGTTATCTGGTGTTTTCACCACTCCAAGGTGTGTTTGACATGCAGAACCGGCGATTTCTTCTTTTCGTGTGGTTTCAAGCTGAGATATGCATTTTCTGCGATAATGCTGGCGAGGCTTCTGTCAGAAGTATGCCGTATCATCGAAATCGCTCTTTGGAAGCTATTTAAGGTGAGAAACACGTTATCTGGTGTTTTCACCACTCCACAGTGCGTTTGATATGCAGAACCGGAGATATCTTGGTTTTCGTGGGGTTTCAAGCTGAGATATGCATTTTCTGCGATAATCTTGGTGGTTCTTCGGTGAGAAGTATGCAGTATCATCGAAATCGCTCTTTTGGAGCAATTTAATGCGAGAAACGAGTTATCTGGTGTTTTCACGACTCCACAGTGCGTTTGATATGCAGAACCGGAGATATCTTGGTTTTCGTGGGGCTTCAAGCTGAGATATGCAGTTTCTGCGATGATCTTGGTGACGCTTCTGTGAGAAGCACGCAGAATAATCGATATCGCTCTTTTGGAGCTATTTAATGCGAGGAACACGTTATCTGGTGTTGTCACCACTCCACAGTGCGTTTGATATGCAGAACCGGAGATATCCTTGTTTTCGTGGGGTTTCAACCTGAGATATGCATTTTCTGGGATAATCTTGGTGATTCCTCTGTGAGAAGTATGCAGAATCATCGCAATCGCTCTTTTGGAGCTATTTAATGCGAGACACACGTTATCTGGTGTTTTCACCACTCCACAGTGCGTTTGATATGAAGAACCGGAGATATCTTGGTTTTCGTGAGGTTTCAAGCTGAGATATGCATTTTCTGGGATAATCTTGGTGGTTCTTCGGTGAGAAGTATGGAGAATCATCGAAATCAGTCTTTGAAAGCTATTTAAGGTGAGAAACACGTTATCTGGTGTTTTGACCACTCCACAGTGCGTTTGATATGCAGAACCGCAGATATCTTGGTTTTCGTGGGGCTTCCAGCTGAGATATGCATTTTCTACGATATTCTTAGTGGTTCTTCTGTGAGAAGTATGCAGAATAATCGAAATCGTCCTTTTGAAGCTATTTAATGCGAGAAACTCGTTATCTGTTGTTTTCACCACTCCAGAGTGCGTTTGATATGCAGAACCGGAGATATCTTGGTTTTCGTGGGGTTTCAAGCAGAGATATGCATTTTCTGGGATAATCTTGGTGGTTCTTCGGTGAGAAGTATGCAGAATAATCGAAATCGTTCTTTTGAAGCTATTTAATGCGAGAAACTCGTTATCTGTTGTTTTCACCACTCCAGAGTGCGTTTGATATGCAGAACCGGCGATATCTTGGTTTTCGTGGGGTTTCAAGCTGAGATATGCATTTTCTGGGATGATCTTGGTGGTTCTTCTGTGAGAAGTATGGAGAATCATCGAAATCGCTCTTTGGAAGCTATTTAAGGTGAGAAACACGTTATCTGTTGTTTTGACCACTCCACAGTGCGTTGGATATGCAGAACCGCAGATATCTTGGTTTTCGTGGGGGTTCCAGCTGAGATATGCATTTTCTACGATAATCTTGGTGGTTCTTCTGTGAGAAGTAGGCAGAATAATCGAAATCGTTCTTTGGAAGCTATTTAATGCGAGAAACTCGTTATCTGTTGTTTTCACCACTCCAGAGTGCGTTTGATATGCAGAACCGCAGATATCTTGGTTTTCGTGGGGCTTCCAGCTGAGATATGCATTTTCTACGATAATCTTGGTGGTTCTTCGGTGAGAAGTATGGAGAATCATCGAAATCGGTCTTTGAAAGCTATTTCAGGTGAGAAACACGTTATCTGGCGTTTTGACCACTCCACAGTGCGTTTGATATGCAGAACCGGAGATATCTTGATTTTCGTGGGGTTTCAAGCTGAGATATCCATTTTCTGGGATAATCTTGGTGGTTCTTCTGTGGGAAGTATGGAGAATCATCGAAATCGCTCTTTGGAAGCTATTTAATGCGAGGGACACGTTATCTGGTGTTGTCACCACTCCACATTGCGTTTGATATGCAGAACCGGAGATATCCTGGTTTTCTTGGGGTTTCAAGCTGAGATATGCATTTTTTGGGATAATCTTGGTGGTTCTTCTGTGAGAAGTATGCAGAATCACCGAAATCGCTCTTTTGGAGCTATTTAATGCGAGAAGAACGTTATCTGGTGTTTTCACCACTCCAAGGTGTGTTTGATATGCAGAACCGGCGATTTCTTCTTTTCGTGTGGTTTCAAGCTGAGATATGCATTTTCTGCGATAATGCTGGTGAGGCTTCTGTCAGAAGTATGCCGTATCATCGAAATCGCTCTTTTGGAGCTATTTAATGCGAGAAACACGTTATCTGGTGTTTTCACGACTCCACAGTGCGTTTGATATGCAGAACCGGAGATATCTTGGTTTTCGTGGGCCTTCAAGCTGAGATATGCAGTTTCTGCGATGATCTTGGTGACGCTTCTGTGAGAAGCACGCAGAATCATCGATATCGCTCTTTTGGAGCTATTTAATGCGAGGAACACGTTATCTGGTGTTGTCACCACTCCACAGTGCGTTTGATATGCAGAACCGGAGATATCCTTGTTTTCGTGGGGTTTCAACCTGAGATATGCATTTTCTGGGATAATCTTGGTGGTTCTTCTGTGAGAAGTATGCAGAATCATCGCAATCGCTCTTTTGGAGCTATTTAATGCGAGACACACGTTATCTGGTGTTTTCACCACTCCACAGTGCGTTTGATATGCAGAACCGCAGATATCTTGGTTTTCGTGGGGCTTCCAGCTGAGATATGCATTTTCTACGATAATCTTGGTGGTTCTTCTGTGAGAAGTAGGCAGAATAATCGAAATCGTTCTTTGGAAGCTATTTAATGCGAGAAACTCGTTATCTGTTGTTTTCACCACTCCAGAGTGCGTTTGATATGCAGAACCGCAGATATCTTGGTTTTCGTGGGGCTTCCAGCTGAGATATGCATTTTCTACGATAATCTTGGTGGTTCTTCGGTGAGAAGTATGGAGAATCATCGAAATCGGTCTTTGAAAGCTATTTCAGGTGAGAAACACGTTATCTGGCGTTTTGACCACTCCACAGTGCGTTTGATATGCAGAACCGGAGATATCTTGATTTTCGTGGGGTTTCAAGCTGAGATATCCATTTTCTGGGATAATCTTGGTGGTTCTTCTGTGGGAAGTATGGAGAATCATCGAAATCGCTCTTTGGAAGCTATTTAATGCGAGGGACACGTTATCTGGTGTTGTCACCACTCCACAGTGCGTTTGATATGCAGAACCGGAGATATCCTGGTTTTCTTGGGGTTTCAAGCTGAGATATGCATTTTTTGGGATAATCTTGGTGGTTCTTCTGTGAGAAGTATGCAGAATCACCGAAATCGCTCTTTTGGAGCTATTTAATGCGAGAAGAACGTTATCTGGTGTTTTCACCACTCCAAGGTGTGTTTGATATGCAGAACCGGCGATTTCTTCTTTTCGTGTGGTTTCAAGCTGAGATATGCATTTTCTGCGATAATGCTGGTGAGGCTTCTGTCAGAAGTATGCCGTATCATCGAAATCGCTCTTTTGGAGCTATTTAATGCGAGAAACACGTTATCTGGTGTTTTCACGACTCCACAGTGCGTTTGATATGCAGAACCGGAGATATCTTGGTTTTCGTGGGCCTTCAAGCTGAGATATGCAGTTTCTGCGATGATCTTGGTGACGCTTCTGTGAGAAGCACGCAGAATCATCGATATCGCTCTTTTGGAGCTATTTAATGCGAGGAACACGTTATCTGGTTTTGTCACCACTCCACAGTGCGTTTGATATGCAGAACCGGAGATATCCTTGTTTTCGTGGGGTTTCAACCTGAGATATGCATTTTCTGGGATAATCTTGGTGGTTCTTCTGTGAGAAGTATGCAGAATCATCGCAATCGCTCTTTTGGAGCTATTTAATGCGAGACACACGTTATCTGGTGTTTTCACCACTCCACAGTGCGTTTGATATGAAGAACCGGAGATATCTTGGTTTTCGTGAGGTTTCAAGCTGAGATATGCATTTTCTGGGATAATCTTGGTGGTTCTTCGGTGAGAAGTATGGAGAATCATCGAAATCGGTCTTTGAAAGCTATTTAAGGTGAGAAACACGTTATCTGGTGTTTTGACCACTCCACAGTGCGTTTGATATGCAGAACCGCAGATATCTTGGTTTTCGTGGGGCTTCCAGCTGAGATATGCATTTTCTACGATCTTCTTGGTGGTTCTTCGGTGAGAAGTATGCAGAATAATCGAAATCGTTCTTTTGAAGCTATTTAATGCGAGAAACTCGTTATCTGTTGTTTTCACCACTCCAGAGTGCGTTTGATATGCAGAACCGGCGATATCTTGGTTTTCGTGGGGTTTCAAGGTGAGATATGCATTTTCTGCGATAATCTTGGTGAGGCTTCTGTGAGAAGTATGCAGAATCATCGAAATCGCTCTTTTGGAGCTATTTAATATGAGAAACTCGTTATCTGGTATTTTCACCACTCCAGAGTGCGTTTGATACGCAGAACCAGCGATATCTTGGTTTTCGTGGGGTTTCAAGCTGAGATATGCATTTTCTGGGATAATCTTGGTGGTTCGTCTGTGAGAAGTATGGAGAATCATCGAAATCGCTCTTTGGAAGCTATTTAAGGTGAGAAACACGTTATCTGGTGTTTTGACCACTCCACAGTGCGTTTGATATGCAGAACCGGAGATATCTTGGTTTTCGTGGGGCTTCAAGCTGAGATATGCAGTTTCTGCGATGATCTTGGTGACGCTTCTGTGAGAAGCACGCAGAATCATCGAAATCGCTCTTTTGGAGCTATTTAATGCGAGGAACACGTTATCTGGTGTTGTCACCACTCCACAGTGCGTTTCATATGCAGAACCGGAGATATCCTTGTTTTCGTGGGGTTTCAAGCTGAGATATGCATTTTCTGGGATAATCTTGGTGGTTCTTCTGTGAGAAGTATGCAGAATCATCGCAATGGCTCTTTTGGAGCTATTTAATGCGAGACACACGTTATCTGGTGTTTTCACCACTCCACAGTGCGTTTGATATGCAGAACCGGAGATATCTTGATTTTCGTGGGGTTTCAAGCTGAGATCTGCATTTTCTGGGATAATCTTGGTGGTTCTTCTGTGGGAAGTATGGAGAATCACCGAAATCGCTCTTTGGAAGCTATTTAATGCGAGGAACACGTTATCTGGTGTTTTCACCACTCCACAGTGCGTTTGATATCCAGAACCGGAGATATCTTGGTTTTCGTGGGGTTTCAAGCTGAGATATGCATTTTCTGGGATAATCTTGGTGAGGCTGCTGTGAGAAGTATGCAGAATCATCGAAATCGCTCTTTTGGAGCTATTTTTGGCGAGAAACACGTTATCTGTTGTTTTCACCACTCCAGAGTGCGTTTGATATGCAGAACCGGAGATATCTTGGTTTTCGTGGGGTTTCAAGCAGAGATATGCATTTTCTGGGATAATCTTGGTGGTTCTTCGGTGAGAAGTATGCAGAATAATCGAAATCGTTCTTTTGAAGCTATTTAATGCAAGAAACTCGTTATCTGTTGTTTTCACCACTCCAGAGTGCGTTTGATATGCAGAACCGGCGATATCTTGGTTTTCGTGGGGTTTCAAGCTGAGATATGCATTTTCTGCGATAATCTTGGTGAGGCTTCTGTGAGAAGTATGCAGAATCATCGAAATCGCTCTTTTGGAGCTATTTAATATGAGAAACTCGTTATCTGGTATTTTCACCACTCCAGAGTGCGTTTGATACGCAGAACCTGCGATATCTTGGTTTTCGTGGGGTTTCAAGCTGAGATATGCATTTTCTGGGATAATCTTGGTGGTTCTTCGGTGAGAAGTATGCAGAATAATCGAAATCGTTCTTTTGAAGCTATTTAATGCAAGAAACTCGTTATCTGTTGTTTTCACCACTCCAGAGTGCGTTTGATACGCAGAACCTGCGATATCTTGGTTTTCGTGGGGTTTCAAGCTGAGATATGCATTTTCTGGGATAATCTTGGTGGTTCGTCTGTGAGAAGTATGCAGAATCATCGAAATCGCTCTTTTGGAGCTATTTAATGCAAAAAACTCGTTATCTGTTGTTTTCACCACTCCAGAGTGCGTTTGATATGCAGAACCGGAGGTATCTTTGTTTTCGTGGGGTTTAAAGCTGAGGTATGCATTTTCTGCGATAATCCTGGTGAGGCTCCTGTCAGAAGTATGCCGTAATATCGAAATCGCTCTTTTGGAGCTATTTAATGCGAGAAACACGTTATCTGGTGTTTTCACCACTCCACAGTGCGTTTGGTATGCAGAACCGGCGATATCATGGTTTTCGTAGTGTTTCTAACTGAGATATGCATTTTTTGGGATAATCTTGGTGGTTCTTCTGTGAGAAGTATGCTGAATCACCGAAATCGCTCTTTTGGAGCTATTTAATGCGAGAAACACGTTATCTGGTGTTTTCACGACTCCACAGTGCGTTTGATATGCAGAACCGGCGATATCATGGTTTTCGCAGTGTTTCTAACTGAGATATGCATTTTTTGGGATAATCTTGGTGGTTCTTCTGTGAGAAGTATGCTGAATCACCGAAATCGCTCTTTTGGAGCTATTTAATGCGAGAAACACGTTATCTGGTGTTTTCACGACTCCACAGTGCGTTTGATATGCAGAACCGGAGATATCTTTTTTTTCGTGGGGCTTTAAGCTGAGATATGCATTTTCTGCGATAATCCTGGTGACTCTTCTGTCAGAAGTATGCCGTATCATCGAAATCGCTCTTTTGGAGCTATTTAATGCGAGAAACACGTTATCTGGTGTTTTCACCACTCCACAGTGCGTTTGGTATGCAGAACCGGCGATATCATGGTTTTCGTAGTGTTTCTAACTGAGATATGCATTTTTTGGGATAATCTTGGTGGTTCTTCGGTGAGAAGTATGCAGAATCATCGCAATCGCTCTTTTGGAGCTATTTATTGCGAGACACACGTTATCTGGTGTTTTCACCACTCCACAGTGCGTTTGATATGGAGAACCGGAGATATCTTGGTTTTCGTGAGGTTTCAAGCTGAGATATGCATTTTCTGGGATAATCTTGGTGGTTCTTCGGTGAGAAGTATGGAGAATCATCGAAATCGGTCTTTGAAAGCTATTTCAGGTGAGAAACACGTTATCTGGCGTTTTGACCACTCCACAGTGCGTTTGATATGCAGAACCGGAGATATCTTGATTTTCGTGGGGTTTCAAGCTGAGATATGCATTTTCTGGGATAATCTTGGTGGTTCTTCTGTGGGAAGTATGGAGAATCATCGAAATCGCTCTTTGGAAGCTATTTAATGCGAGGGACACGTTATCTGGTGTTGTCACCACTCCACAGTGCGTTTGATATGCAGAACCGGAGATATCCTGGTTTTCTTGGGGTTTCAAGCTGAGATATGCATTTTTTGGGATAATCTTGGTGGTTCTTCTGTGAGAAGTATGCAGAATCACCGAAATCGCTCTTTTGGAGCTATTTAATGCGAGAAGAACGTTATCTGGTGTTTTCACCACTCCAAGGTGTGTTTGACATGCAGAACCGGCGATTTCTTCTTTTCGTGTGGTTTCAAGCTGAGATATGCATTTTCTGCGATAATGCTGGCGAGGCTTCTGTCAGAAGTATGCCGTATCATCGAAATCGCTCTTTGGAAGCTATTTAAGGTGAGAAACACGTTATCTGGTGTTTTCACCACTCCACAGTGCGTTTGATATGCAGAACCGGAGATATCTTGGTTTTCGTGGGGTTTCAAGCTGAGATATGCATTTTCTGCGATAATCTTGGTGGTTCTTCGGTGAGAAGTATGCAGTATCATCGAAATCGCTCTTTTGGAGCAATTTAATGCGAGAAACGAGTTATCTGGTGTTTTCACGACTCCACAGTGCGTTTGATATGCAGAACCGGAGATATCTTGGTTTTCGTGGGGCTTCAAGCTGAGATATGCAGTTTCTGCGATGATCTTGGTGACGCTTCTGTGAGAAGCACGCAGAATAATCGATATCGCTCTTTTGGAGCTATTTAATGCGAGGAACACGTTATCTGGTGTTGTCACCACTCCACAGTGCGTTTGATATGCAGAACCGGAGATATCCTTGTTTTCGTGGGGTTTCAACCTGAGATATGCATTTTCTGGGATAATCTTGGTGATTCCTCTGTGAGAAGTATGCAGAATCATCGCAATCGCTCTTTTGGAGCTATTTAATGCGAGACACACGTTATCTGGTGTTTTCACCACTCCACAGTGCGTTTGATATGAAGAACCGGAGATATCTTGGTTTTCGTGAGGTTTCAAGCTGAGATATGCATTTTCTGGGATAATCTTGGTGGTTCTTCGGTGAGAAGTATGGAGAATCATCGAAATCAGTCTTTGAAAGCTATTTAAGGTGAGAAACACGTTATCTGGTGTTTTGACCACTCCACAGTGCGTTTGATATGCAGAACCGCAGATATCTTGGTTTTCGTGGGGCTTCCAGCTGAGATATGCATTTTCTACGATATTCTTAGTGGTTCTTCTGTGAGAAGTATGCAGAATAATCGAAATCGTCCTTTTGAAGCTATTTAATGCGAGAAACTCGTTATCTGTTGTTTTCACCACTCCAGAGTGCGTTTGATATGCAGAACCGGAGATATCTTGGTTTTCGTGGGGTTTCAAGCAGAGATATGCATTTTCTGGGATAATCTTGGTGGTTCTTCGGTGAGAAGTATGCAGAATAATCGAAATCGTTCTTTTGAAGCTATTTAATGCGAGAAACTCGTTATCTGTTGTTTTCACCACTCCAGAGTGCGTTTGATATGCAGAACCGGCGATATCTTGGTTTTCGTGGGGTTTCAAGCTGAGATATGCATTTTCTGGGATGATCTTGGTGGTTCTTCTGTGAGAAGTATGGAGAATCATCGAAATCGCTCTTTGGAAGCTATTTAAGGTGAGAAACACGTTATCTGTTGTTTTGACCACTCCACAGTGCGTTGGATATGCAGAACCGCAGATATCTTGGTTTTCGTGGGGGTTCCAGCTGAGATATGCATTTTCTACGATAATCTTGGTGGTTCTTCTGTGAGAAGTAGGCAGAATAATCGAAATCGTTCTTTGGAAGCTATTTAATGCGAGAAACTCGTTATCTGTTGTTTTCACCACTCCAGAGTGCGTTTGATATGCAGAACCGCAGATATCTTGGTTTTCGTGGGGCTTCCAGCTGAGATATGCATTTTCTACGATAATCTTGGTGGTTCTTCGGTGAGAAGTATGGAGAATCATCGAAATCGGTCTTTGAAAGCTATTTCAGGTGAGAAACACGTTATCTGGCGTTTTGACCACTCCACAGTGCGTTTGATATGCAGAACCGGAGATATCTTGATTTTCGTGGGGTTTCAAGCTGAGATATCCATTTTCTGGGATAATCTTGGTGGTTCTTCTGTGGGAAGTATGGAGAATCATCGAAATCGCTCTTTGGAAGCTATTTAATGCGAGGGACACGTTATCTGGTGTTGTCACCACTCCACAGTGCGTTTGATATGCAGAACCGGAGATATCCTGGTTTTCTTGGGGTTTCAAGCTGAGATATGCATTTTTTGGGATAATCTTGGTGGTTCTTCTGTGAGAAGTATGCAGAATCACCGAAATCGCTCTTTTGGAGCTATTTAATGCGAGAAGAACGTTATCTGGTGTTTTCACCACTCCAAGGTGTGTTTGATATGCAGAACCGGCGATTTCTTCTTTTCGTGTGGTTTCAAGCTGAGATATGCATTTTCTGCGATAATGCTGGTGAGGCTTCTGTCAGAAGTATGCCGTATCATCGAAATCGCTCTTTTGGAGCTATTTAATGCGAGAAACACGTTATCTGGTGTTTTCACGACTCCACAGTGCGTTTGATATGCAGAACCGGAGATATCTTGGTTTTCGTGGGCCTTCAAGCTGAGATATGCAGTTTCTGCGATGATCTTGGTGACGCTTCTGTGAGAAGCACGCAGAATCATCGATATCGCTCTTTTGGAGCTATTTAATGCGAGGAACACGTTATCTGGTGTTGTCACCACTCCACAGTGCGTTTGATATGCAGAACCGGAGATATCCTTGTTTTCGTGGGGTTTCAACCTGAGATATGCATTTTCTGGGATAATCTTGGTGGTTCTTCTGTGAGAAGTATGCAGAATCATCGCAATCGCTCTTTTGGAGCTATTTAATGCGAGACACACGTTATCTGGTGTTTTCACCACTCCACAGTGCGTTTGATATGCAGAACCGCAGATATCTTGGTTTTCGTGGGGCTTCCAGCTGAGATATGCATTTTCTACGATAATCTTGGTGGTTCTTCTGTGAGAAGTAGGCAGAATAATCGAAATCGTTCTTTGGAAGCTATTTAATGCGAGAAACTCGTTATCTGTTGTTTTCACCACTCCAGAGTGCGTTTGATATGCAGAACCGCAGATATCTTGGTTTTCGTGGGGCTTCCAGCTGAGATATGCATTTTCTACGATAATCTTGGTGGTTCTTCGGTGAGAAGTATGGAGAATCATCGAAATCGGTCTTTGAAAGCTATTTCAGGTGAGAAACACGTTATCTGGCGTTTTGACCACTCCACAGTGCGTTTGATATGCAGAACCGGAGATATCTTGATTTTCGTGGGGTATCAAGCTGAGATATCCATTTTCTGGGATAATCTTGGTGGTTCTTCTGTGGGAAGTATGGAGAATCATCGAAATCGCTCTTTGGAAGCTATTTAATGCGAGGGACACGTTATCTGGTGTTGTCACCACTCCACAGTGCGTTTGATATGCAGAACCGGAGATATCCTGGTTTTCTTGGGGTTTCAAGCTGAGATATGCATTTTTTGGGATAATCTTGGTGGTTCTTCTGTGAGAAGTATGCAGAATCACCGAAATCGCTCTTTTGGAGCTATTTAATGCGAGAAGAACGTTATCTGGTGTTTTCACCACTCCAAGGTGTGTTTGATATGCAGAACCGGCGATTTCTTCTTTTCGTGTGGTTTCAAGCTGAGATATGCATTTTCTGCGATAATGCTGGTGAGGCTTCTGTCAGAAGTATGCCGTATCATCGAAATCGCTCTTTTGGAGCTATTTAATGCGAGAAACACGTTATCTGGTGTTTTCACGACTCCACAGTGCGTTTGATATGCAGAACCGGAGATATCTTGGTTTTCGTGGGCCTTCAAGCTGAGATATGCAGTTTCTGCGATGATCTTGGTGACGCTTCTGTGAGAAGCACGCAGAATCATCGATATCGCTCTTTTGGAGCTATTTAATGCGAGGAACACGTTATCTGGTGTTGTCACCACTCCACAGTGCGTTTGATATGCAGAACCGGAGATATCCTTGTTTTCGTGGGGTTTCAACCTGAGATATGCATTTTCTGGGATAATCTTGGTGGTTCTTCTGTGAGAAGTATGCAGAATCATCGCAATCGCTCTTTTGGAGCTATTTAATGCGAGACACACGTTATCTGGTGTTTTCACCACTCCACAGTGCGTTTGATATGAAGAACCGGAGATATCTTGGTTTTCGTGAGGTTTCAAGCTGAGATATGCATTTTCTGGGATAATCTTGGTGGTTCTTCGGTGAGAAGTATGGAGAATCATCGAAATCGGTCTTTGAAAGCTATTTAAGGTGAGAAACACGTTATCTGGTGTTTTGACCACTCCACAGTGCGTTTGATATGCAGAACCGCAGATATCTTGGTTTTCGTGGGGCTTCCAGCTGAGATATGCATTTTCTACGATCTTCTTGGTGGTTCTTCGGTGAGAAGTATGCAGAATAATCGAAATCGTTCTTTTGAAGCTATTTAATGCGAGAAACTCGTTATCTGTTGTTTTCACCACTCCAGAGTGCGTTTGATATGCAGAACCGGCGATATCTTGGTTTTCGTGGGGTTTCAAGGTGAGATATGCATTTTCTGCGATAATCTTGGTGAGGCTTCTGTGAGAAGTATGCAGAATCATCGAAATCGCTCTTTTGGAGCTATTTAATATGAGAAACTCGTTATCTGGTATTTTCACCACTCCAGAGTGCGTTTGATACGCAGAACCAGCGATATCTTGGTTTTCGTGGGGTTTCAAGCTGAGATATGCATTTTCTGGGATAATCTTGGTGGTTCGTCTGTGAGAAGTATGGAGAATCATCGAAATCGCTCTTTGGAAGCTATTTAAGGTGAGAAACACGTTATCTGGTGTTTTGACCACTCCACAGTGCGTTTGATATGCAGAACCGGAGATATCTTGGTTTTCGTGGGGCTTCAAGCTGAGATATGCAGTTTCTGCGATGATCTTGGTGACGCTTCTGTGAGAAGCACGCAGAATCATCGAAATCGCTCTTTTGGAGCTATTTAATGCGAGGAACACGTTATCTGGTGTTGTCACCACTCCACAGTGCGTTTGATATGCAGAACCGGAGATATCCTTGTTTTCGTGGGGTTTCAAGCTGAGATATGCATTTTCTGGGATAATCTTGGTGGTTCTTCTGTGAGAAGTATGCAGAATCATCGCAATGGCTCTTTTGGAGCTATTTAATGCGAGACACACGTTATCTGGTGTTTTCACCACTCCACAGTGCGTTTGATATGCAGAACCGGAGATATCTTGATTTTCGTGGGGTTTCAAGCTGAGATCTGCATTTTCTGGGATAATCTTGGTGGTTCTTCTGTGGGAAGTATGGAGAATCACCGAAATCGCTCTTTGGAAGCTATTTAATGCGAGGAACACGTTATCTGGTGTTTTCACCACTCCACAGTGCGTTTGATATCCAGAACCGGAGATATCTTGGTTTTCGTGGGGTTTCAAGCTGAGATATGCATTTTCTGGGATAATCTTGGTGAGGCTGCTGTGAGAAGTATGCAGAATCATCGAAATCGCTCTTTTGGAGCTATTTTTGGCGAGAAACACGTTATCTGTTGTTTTCACCACTCCAGAGTGCGTTTGATATGCAGAACCGGAGATATCTTGGTTTTCGTGGGGTTTCAAGCAGAGATATGCATTTTCTGGGATAATCTTGGTGGTTCTTCGGTGAGAAGTATGCAGAATAATCGAAATCGTTCTTTTGAAGCTATTTAATGCAAGAAACTCGTTATCTGTTGTTTTCACCACTCCAGAGTGCGTTTGATATGCAGAACCGGCGATATCTTGGTTTTCGTGGGGTTTCAAGCTGAGATATGCATTTTCTGCGATAATCTTGGTGAGGCTTCTGTGAGAAGTATGCAGAATCATCGAAATCGCTCTTTTGGAGCTATTTAATATGAGAAACTCGTTATCTGGTATTTTCACCACTCCAGAGTGCGTTTGATACGCAGAACCTGCGATATCTTGGTTTTCGTGGGGTTTCAAGCTGAGATATGCATTTTCTGGGATAATCTTGGTGGTTCTTCGGTGAGAAGTATGCAGAATAATCGAAATCGTTCTTTTGAAGCTATTTAATGCAAGAAACTCGTTATCTGTTGTTTTCACCACTCCAGAGTGCGTTTGATACGCAGAACCTGCGATATCTTGGTTTTCGTGGGGTTTCAAGCTGAGATATGCATTTTCTGGGATAATCTTGGTGGTTCGTCTGTGAGAAGTATGCAGAATCATCGAAATCGCTCGTTTGGAGCTATTTAATGCAAAAAACTCGTTATCTGTTGTTTTCACCACTCCAGAGTGCGTTTGATATGCAGAACCGGAGGTATCTTTGTTTTCGTGGGGTTTAAAGCTGAGGTATGCATTTTCTGCGATAATCCTGGTGAGGCTCCTGTCAGAAGTATGCCGTAATATCGAAATCGCTCTTTTGGAGCTATTTAATGCGAGAAACACGTTATCTGGTGTTTTCACCACTCCACAGTGCGTTTGGTATGCAGAACCGGCGATATCATGGTTTTCGTAGTGTTTCTAACTGAGATATGCATTTTTTGGGATAATCTTGGTGGTTCTTCTGTGAGAAGTATGCTGAATCACCGAAATCGCTCTTTTGGAGCTATTTAATGCGAGAAACACGTTATCTGGTGTTTTCACGACTCCACAGTGCGTTTGATATGCAGAACCGGCGATATCATGGTTTTCGCAGTGTTTCTAACTGAGATATGCATTTTTTGGGATAATCTTGGTGGTTCTTCTGTGAGAAGTATGCTGAATCACCGAAATCGCTCTTTTGGAGCTATTTAATGCGAGACACACGTTATCTGGTGTTTTCACCACTCCACAGTGCGTTTGATATGCAGAACCGGAGATATCTTGGTTTTCGTGGGGTTTCAAGCAGAGATATGCATTTTCTGGGATAATCTTGGTGGTTCTTCGGTGAGAAGTATGCAGAATAATCGAAATCGTTCTTTTGAAGCTATTTAATGCAAGAAACTCGTTATCTGTTGTTTTCACCACTCCAGAGTGCGTTTGATATGCAGAACCGGCGATATCTTGGTTTTCGTGGGGTTTCAAGCTGAGATATGCATTTTCTGCGATAATCTTGGTGAGGCTTCTGTGAGAAGTATGCAGAATCATCGAAATCGCTCTTTTGGAGCTATTTAATATGAGAAACTCGTTATCTGTTATTTTCACCACTCCAGAGTGCGTTTGATACGCAGAACCTGCGATATCTTGGTTTTCGTGGGGTTTCAAGCTGAGATATGCATTTTCTGGGATAATCTTGGTGGTTCTTCGGTGAGAAGTATGCAGAATAATCGAAATCGTTCTTTTGAAGCTATTTAATGCAAGAAACTCGTTATCTGTTGTTTTCACCACTCCAGAGTGCGTTTGATACGCAGAACCTGCGATATCTTGGTTTTCGTGGGGTTTCAAGCTGAGATATGCATTTTCTGGGATAATCTTGGTGGTTCGTCTGTGAGAAGTATGCAGAATCATCGAAATCGCTCTTTTGGAGCTATTTAATGCAAAAAACTCGTTATCTGTTGTTTTCACCACTCCAGAGTGCGTTTGATATGCAGAACCGGAGGTATCTTTGTTTTCGTGGGGTTTAAAGCTGAGGTATGCATTTTCTGCGATAATCCTGGTGAGGCTCCTGTCAGAAGTATGCCGTAATATCGAAATCGCTCTTTTGGAGCTATTTAATGCGAGAAACACGTTATCTGGTGTTTTCACCACTCCACAGTGCGTTTGGTATGCAGAACCGGCGATATCATGGTTTTCGTAGTGTTTCTAACTGAGATATGCATTTTTTGGGATAATCTTGGTGGTTCTTCTGTGAGAAGTATGCTGAATCACCGAAATCGCTCTTTTGGAGCTATTTAATGCGAGAAACACGTTATCTGGTGTTTTCACGACTCCACAGTGCGTTTGATATGCAGAACCGGCGATATCATGGTTTTCGCAGTGTTTCTAACTGAGATATGCATTTTTTGGGATAATCTTGGTGGTTCTTCTGTGAGAAGTATGCTGAATCACCGAAATCGCTCTTTTGGAGCTATTTAATGCGAGAAACACGTTATCTGGTGTTTTCACGACTCCACAGTGCGTTTGATATGCAGAACCGGAGATATCTTTTTTTTCGTGGGGCTTTAAGCTGAGATATGCATTTTCTGCGATAATCCTGGTGACTCTTCTGTCAGAAGTATGCCGTATCATCGAAATCGCTCTTTTGGAGCTATTTAATGCGAGAAACACGTTATCTGGTGTTTTCACCACTCCACAGTGCGTTTGGTATGCAGAACCGGCGATATCATGGTTTTCGTAGTGTTTCTAACTGAGATATGCATTTTTTGGGATAATCTTGGTGGTTCTTCTGTGAGAAGTATACTGAATCACCGAAATCGCTCTTTTGGAGCTATTTAATGCGAGAAACACGTTATCTGGTGTTTTCACGACTCCACAGTGCGTTTGATATGCAGAACCGGAGATATCTTGGTTTTCGTGAGGTTTCAAGCTGAGATATGCATTTTCTGGGATAATCTTGGTGGTTCTTCGGTGAGAAGTATGGAGAATCATCGCAATCGCTCTTTGGAAGCTATTTACGGTGAGAAACACGTTATCTGGTGTTTTGACCACTCCACAGTGCGTTTGATATCCAGAACCGCAGATATCTTGGTTTTCGTGGGGCTTCCAGCTGAGATATGCATTTTCTACGATAATCTTGGTGGTTCTTCTGCGAGAAGTATGCAGAATAATCGAAATCGTTCTTTTGAAGCTATTTAATGCAAAAAACTCGTTATCTGTTGTTTTCACCACTCCAGAGTGCGTTTGATATGCAGAACCGGAGATATCTTTGTTTTCGTGGGGTTTAAAGCTGAGATATGCATTTTCTGGGATAATCTTGGTGGTTCTTCGGTGAGAAGTATGCAGAATCATCGAAATCGCTCTTTTGGAGCTATTTAATGCGAGAAGCACGTTATCTGGTGTTTTCACCACTCCCCAGTGCGTTTGATATGCAGAACCGGAGATATCTTTTTTTTCGTGGGGCTTTAAGCTGAGATATGCATTTTCTGCGATAATCCTGGTGACTCTTCTGTCAGAAGTATGCCGTATCATCGAAATCGCTCTTTTGGAGCTATTTAATGCGAGAAACACGTTATCTGGTGTTTTCACCACTCCACAGTGCGTTTGAAATGCAGAACCGTAGATATCTTGGTATTCGTGGGGCTTCAAGCTGAGGTATGCATTTTCTGCGATAATCCTGGTGAGGCTCCTGTCAGAAGTATGCCGTAATATCGAAATCGCTCTTTTGGAGCTATTTAATGCGAGAAACACGTTATCTGGTGTTTTCACCACTCCACAGTGCGTTTGGTATGCAGAACCGGCGATATCATGGTTTTCGTAGTGTTTTTAACTGAGATATGCATTTTCTGGGATAATCTTGGTGGTTCTTCTGTGAGAAGTATGCTGAATCTCCGAAATCGCTCTTTTGGAGCTATTTAATGCGAGAAACACGTTATCTGGTGTTTTCACGACTCCACAGTGCGTTTGATATGCAGAACCGGAGATATCTTGGTTTTCGTGAGGTTTCAAGCTGAGATATGCATTTTCTGGGATAATCTTGGTGGTTCTTCGGTGAGAAGTATGGAGAATCATCGCAATCGCTCTTTTGGAGCTATTTATTGCGAGACACACGTTATCTGGTGCTTTCACCACTCCACAGTGCGTTTGATATGCAGAACCGGAGATATCGTTGTTTTCGTGGGGTTTCAAGCTGAGATATGCATTTTCTGGGATAATCTTGGTGGTTCTTCTGTGAGAAGTATGCAGAATCATCGCAATCGCTCTTTTGGAGCTATTTAATGCGAGAAACGAGTTATCTGGTGTTTTCACCACTCCACATTGCGTTTGATATGAAGAACCGGAGATATCTTGGTTTTCGTGAGGTTTCAATCTGAGATATGCATTTTCTGGGATAATCTTGGTGGTTCATCGGTGAGAAGTATGGAGAATCATCGAAATCGGTCTTTGAAAGCTATTTCAGGTGAGAAACACGTTATCTGGTGTTGTCACCACTCCACAGTGCGTTTGATATGCAGAACCGGCGATATCATGGTTTTCGTAGTGTTTCTAACTGAGATATGCATTTTCTGGGATAATCTTGGTGAGGCTGCTGTGAGAAGTATGCAGAATCATCGAAATCGCTCTTTTGGAGCTATTTTTGGCGAGAAACACGTTATCTGTTGTTTTCACCACTCCAGAGTGCGTTTGATATGCAGAACCGGAGATATCTTGGTTTTCGTGGGGTTTCAAGCAGAGATATGCATTTTCTGGGATAATCTTGGTGGTTCGTCTGTGAGAAGTATGGAGAATCATCGAAATCGCTCTTTGGAAGCTATTTAAGGTGAGAAACACGTTATCTGGTGTTTTGACCACTCCACAGTGCGTTGGATATGCAGAACCGCAGATATCTTGGTTTTCGTGGGGGTTCCAGCTGAGATATGCATTTTCTACGATAATCTTGGTGGTTCTTCTGTTAGAAGTATGCAGAATAATCGAAATCGCTCTTTGAAAGCTATTTAAGGTGAGAAACACGTTATCTGGTGTTTTGACCACTCCACAGTGCGTTTGATATGCAGAACCGCAGATATCTTGGTTTTCGTGGGGCTTCCAGCTGAGATATGCATTTTCTACGATAATCTTGGTGGTTCTTCTGTGAGAAGTAGGCAGAATAATCGAAATCGTTCTTTGGAAGCTATTTAATGCGAGAAACTCGTTATCTGTTGTTTTCACCACTTCAGAGTGCGTTTGATATGCAGAACCGCAGATATCTTGGTTTTCGTGGGGCTTCCAGCTGAGATATGCATTTTCTACGATAATCATGGTGGTTCTTCTGTGAGAAGTAGGCAGAATAATCGAAATCGTTCTTTGGAAGCTATTTAATGCGAGAAACTCGTTATCTGTTGTTTTCACCACTCCAGAGTCCGTTTGATATGCAGAACCGGAGATATCTTTTTTTTCGTGGGGCTTCAAGTTGAGATATGCATTTTCTGCGATAATCCTGTTGAGGCTTCTGTCAGAAGTATACCTTATCATCGAAATCGCTCTTTTGCAGCTATTTAATGCGAGAAACACGTTATCTGCTGTTTTCACAACTCCACAGTGCGTTTGAAATGCAGAACCGGAGATATCTTGGTATTCGTGGGGCTTCAAGCTGAGATATGCATTTTTTGGGATAATCTTGGTGGTTCTTCTGTGAGAAGTATGCAGAATCATCGAAATCGCTCTTTTGGAGCTATTTAATAGGAGAAACTCGTTATCTGGTATTTTCACCACTCCAGAGTTGCTTTGATATGCAGAACCTGCGATATCATGGTTTTCGTGGGGTTTCAAGCTGAGATATGCATTTTCTGGGATAATCTTGGTGGTTCTTCTGTGAGAAGTATGGAGAATCATCGAAATCGCTCTTTGGAAGCTATTTAAGGGGAGAAACACGTTATCTGGTGTTTTGACCACTCCACAGTGCTGTTTGATATCCAGAACCGCAGATATCTTGGTTTTCGTGGGGCTTCCAGCTGAGATATGCATTTTCTACGATAATCTTGGTGGTTCTTCTGCGAGAACTATGCAGAATAATCGAAATCGTTCTTTTGAAGCTATTTAATGCAAAAAACTCGTTATCTGTTGTTTTCACCACTCCAGAGTGCGTTTGATATGCAGAACCGGAGATATCTTTGTTTTCGTGGGGTTTAAAGCTGAGATATGCATTTTCTGGGATAATCTTGGTGGTTCTTCGGTGAGAAGTATGGAGAATCATCGAAATCGGTCTTTGAAAGCTATTTAAGGTGAGAAACACGTTATCTGGTGTTTTGACCACTCCACAGTGCGTTTAATATGCAGAACCGCAGATATATTGGTTTTCGTGGGGCTTCCAGCAGAGATATGCATTTTCTGCGATAATCCTGGTGAGGCTTCTGTCAGAAGTATGCCGTATCATCGAAATCGCTCTTTTGGAGCTATTTAATGCGAGAAACTCGTTATCTGTTGTTTTCACCACTCCAGAGTGCGTTTGATATGCAGAACCGGCGATATCTTGGTTTTCGTGGGGTTTCAAGCTGAGATATGCATTTTCTGCGATAATCTTGGTGAGACTTCTGTGAGAAGTATGCAGAATCATCGAAATCGCTCTTTTGGAGCTATTTAATATGAGAAACTCGTTATCTGGTATTTTCACCACTCCAGAGTGCGTTTGATACGCAGAACCTGCGATATCTTGGTTTTCGTGGGGTTTCAAGCTGAGATATGCATTTTCTGGGATAATCTTGGTGGTTCGTCTGTGAGAAGTATGGAGAATCATCGAAATCGCTCTTTGGAAGCTATTTAAGGTGAGAAACACGTTATCTGGTGTTTTGACCACTCCACAGTGCGTTTGATATGCAGAACCTGCGATATCTTGGTTTTCGTGGGGTTTCAAGCTGAGATATGCATTTTCTGGGATAATCTTGGTGGTTCTTCTGTGAGAAGTATGGAGAATCATCGAAATCGCTCTTTGGAAGCTATTTAAGGTGAGAAACACGTTATCTGGTGTTTTGACCACTCCACAGTGCGTTGGATATGCAGAACCGCAGATATCTTGGTTTTCGTCGGGCTTCCAGCTGAGATATGCATTTTCTACGATAATCTTGGTGGTTCTTCAGTTAGAAGTAGGCAGAATAATCGAAATCGTTCTTTGGAAGCTATTTAATGCGAGAAACTCGTTATCTGTTGTTTTCACCACTCCAGAGTCCATTTGATATGCAGAACCGGAGATATCTTTTTTTTCGTGGGGCTTCAAGTTGAGATATGCATTTTCTGCGATAATCCTGTTGAGGCTTCTGTCAGAAGTATGCCTTATCATCGAAATCGCTCTTTTGCAGCTATTTAATGCGAGAAACACGTTATCTGGTGTTTTCACCACTCCACAGTGCGTTTGAAATGCAGAACCGGAGATATCTTGGTATTCGTGGGGCTTCAAGCTGAGATATGCATTTTTTGGGATAATCTTGGTGGTTCTTCTGTGAGAAGTATGCAGAATCATCGAAAACGCTCTTTTGGAGCTATTGAATGCGAGAAACTCGTTATCTGGTATTTTCACCACTCCAGAGTTGCTTTGATATGCAGAACCTGCGATATCATGGTTTTCGTGGGGTTTCAAGCTGAGATATGCATTTTCTGGGATAATCTTGGTGGTTCTTCTGTGAGAAGTATGGAGAATCATCGAAATCGCTCTTTGGAAGCTATTTAAGGGGAGAAACACGTTATCTGGTGTTTTGACCACTCCACAGTGCGTTTGATATCCAGAACCGCAGATATCTTGGTTTTCGTGGGGCTTCCAGCTGAGATATGCATTTTCTACGATAATCTTGGTGGTTCTTCTGCGAGAAGTATGCAGAATAATCGAAATCGTTCTTTTGAAGCTATTTAATGCAAAAAACTCGTTATCTGTTGTTTTCACCACTCCAGAGTGCGTTTGATATGCAGAACCGGAGATATCTTTGTTTTCGTGGGGTTTAAAGCTGAGATATGCATTTTCTGGGATAATCTTGGTGGTTCTTCGGTGAGAAGTATGCAGAATCATCGAAATCGCTCTATTGGAGCTATTTAATGCGAGAAGCACGTTATCTGGTGTTTTCACCACTCCCCAGTGCGTTTGATATGCAGAACCGGAGATATCATGGTTTTCGTAGTGTTTCTAACTGAGATATGCATTTTTTGGGATAATCTTGGTGGTTCTTCTGTGAGAAGTATGCAGAATCACCGAAATCGCTCTTTTGGAGCTATTTAATGCGAGAAACACGTTATCTGGTGTTTTCACGACTCCACAGTGCGTTTGATATGCAGAACCGGAGATATCTTGGTTTTCGTGAGGTTTCAAGCTGAGATATGCATTTTCTGGGATATTCTTGGTGGTTCTTCGGTGAGAAGTATGGAGAATCATCGCAATCGCTCTTTTGGAGCTATTTATTGCGAGACACACGTTATCTGGTGTTTTCACCACTCCACAGTGCGTTTGATATGCAGAACCGGAGATATCTTGGTTTTCGTGGGGTTTCAAGCTGAGATAAGCATTTTCTGCGATAATCTTGGTGGTTCTTCGGTGAGAAGTATGCAGAATCATCGAAATCGCTCTTTTGGAGCTATTTAATGCGAGAAACGAGTTATCTGGTGTTTTCACCACTCCACATTGCGTTTGATATGAAGAACCGGAGATATCTTGGTTTTCGTGAGGTTTCAAGCTGAGATATGCATTTTCTGGGATAATCTTGGTGGTTCTTCGGTGAGAAGTATGGACAATCATCGAAATCGGTCTTTGAAAGCTATTTCAGGTGAGAAACACGTTATCTGGCGTTTTGACCACTTCACAGTGCGTTTGATATGCAGAACCGCAAATATCTTGGTTTTCGTGGGGCTTCCAGCTGAGATATGCATTTTCTACGATATTCTTGGTGGTTCTTCTGTGAGAAGTATGCAGAATAATCGAAATCGTCCTTTTGAAGCTATTTAATGCGAGAAACACGTTATCTGTTGTTTTCACCACTCCAGAGTGCGTTTGATATGCAGAACCGGAGATATTTTGATTTTCGTGGGGTTTCAAGCTGAGATATGCATTATCTGGGATAATCTTGGTGGTTCTTCGGTGAGAAGTATGGAGAATCATCGAAATCGCTCTTTTGGAGCTATTTAATGCGAGACACACGTTATCTGGTGTTTTCACCACTCCACAATGCGTTTGATATGCAGAACCGGAGATATCTTGGTTTTCGTGGGGTTTCAAGCTGAGATATGCATTTTCTGCGATAATCTTGGTGGTTCTTCGGTGAGAAGTATGCAGAATCATCGAAATCGCTCTTTTGGAGCTATTTAATACGAGAAACGCGTTATCTGGTGTTTTCACCACTCCACATTGCGTTTGATATGAAGAACCGGAGATATCGTGGTTTTCGTGAGGTTTCAAGCTGAGATATGCATTTTCTGGGATAATCTTGGTGGTTCTTCGGTGAGAAGTATGGAGAATCATCGAAATCGGTCTTTCAAAGCTATTTAAGGTGAGAAACACGTTATCTGGTGTTTTGACCACTCCACAGTGCGTTTGATATGCAGAACCGCAGATATCTTGGTTTTCGTGGGGCTTCCAGCTGAGATATGCATTTTCTGCGATAATCCTGGTGAGGCTTCTGTCAGAAGTATGCCGTATCATCGAAATCGCTCTTTTGGAGCTATTTAATGCGAGAAACACGTTATCTGGTGTTATCACGACTCCACAGTGCGTTTGATATGCAGAACCGGAGATATCTTGGTTTTCGTGGGGTTTCAAGCTGAGATATGCATTTTCTGGGATAATCTTGGTGGTTCTTCTGTGAGAAGTATGGAGAATCATCGAAATCGCTCTTTGGAAGCTATTTAATGCGAGAAAGCCGTTATCTGGTGTTTTCAGCACTCCACAGTGCGTTTGGTATGCAGAACCGGAGATATCTTGGTTTTCGTGGGGTTTCAAGCTGAGGTATGCATTTTCTGCGATAATCCTGGTGAGGCTACTGTCAGAAGTATGCCGTAATATCGAAATCGCTCTTTTGGAGCTATTTAATGCGAGAAACACGTTATCTGGTGTTTTCACCACTCCACAGTGCGTTTGGTATGCAGAACCGGCGATATCATGGTTTTCGTAGTGTTTCTAACTGAGATATGCATTTTTTGGGATAATCTTGGTGGTTCTTCAGTGAGAAGTATGCAGAATCACCGAAATCTCTCTTTTGGAGCTATTTAATGCGAGAACCACGTTATCTGGTGTTTTCACGACTCCACAGTGTGTTTGATATGCAGAACCGGAGATATCTTGGTTTTCGTGAGGTTTCAAGCTGAGATATGCATTTTCTGGGATAATCCAGGTGGTTCTTCGGTGAGAAGTATGGAGAATCATCGCAATCGCTCTTTTGGAGCTATTTAATGCGAGAATCGAGTTATCTGGTGTTTTCACCACTCCACATTGCGTTTGATATGAAGAACCGGAGATATCTTGGTTTTCGTGAGGGTTCAAGCTGAGATATGCATTTTCTGGGATAATCTTGGTGGTTCTTCGGTGAGAAGTATGGAGAATCATCGAAATCGGTCTTTGAAAGCTATTTCAGGTGAGAAACACGTTATCTGGCGTTTTGACCACTACACAGTGCGTTTGATATGCAGAACCGCAGATATCTTGGTTTTCGTGGGGCTTCCAGCTGAGATATGCATTTTCTACGATATTCTTGGTGGTTCTTCTGTGAGAAGTATGCAGAATAATCGAAATCGTCCTTTTGAAGCTATTTAATGCGAGAAACACGTTATCTGTTGTTTTCACCACTCCAGAGTGCGTTTGATATGCAGAACCGGAGGTATCTTGATTTTCGTGGGGTTTCAAGCTGAGATATGCATTTTCTGGGATAATCTTGGTGGTTCTTCGGTGAGAAGTATGGAGAATCATCGCAATCGCTCTTTTGGAGCTATTTATTGCGAGACACACGTTATCTGGTGTTTTCACCACTCCACAGTGCGTTTGATATGCAGAACCGGAGATATCTTGGTTTTCGTGGGGTTTCAAGCTGAGATATGCATTTTCTGCGATAATCTTGGTGGTTCTTCGGTGAGAAGTATGCAGAATCATCGAAATCGCTCTTTTGGAGCTATTTAATGCGAGAAACGAGTTATCTGGTGTTTTCACCACTCCACATTGTGTTTGATATGAAGAACCGGAGATATCTTGGTTTTCGTGAGGTTTCAAGCTGAGATATGCATTTTCTGGGATAATCTTGGTGGTTCTTCGGTGAGAAGTATGGAGAATCATCGAAATCGGTCTTTGAAAGCTATTTCAGGTGAGAAACACGTTATCTGGCGTTTTGACCACTACACAGTGCGTTTGATATGCAGAACCGGCGATATCATGGTTTTCGTAGTGTTTCTAACTGAGATATGCATTTTTTGGGATAATCTTGGTGGTTCTTCAGTGAGAAGTATGCAGAATCACCGAAATCTCTCTTTTGGAGCTATTTAATGCGAGAACCACGTTATCTGGTGTTTTCACGACTCCACAGTGTGTTTGATATGCAGAACCGGATATATCTTGGTTTTCGTGAGGTTTCAAGCTGAGATATGCATTTTCTGGGATAATCCAGGTGGTTCTTCGGTGAGAAGTATGGAGAATCATCGCAATCGCTCTTTTGGAGCTATTTAATGCGAGAATCGAGTTATCTGGTGTTTTCACCACTCCACATTGCGTTTGATATGAAGAACCGGAGATATCTTGGTTTTCGTGAGGGTTCAAGCTGAGATATGCATTTTCTGGGATAATCTTGGTGGTTCTTCGGTGAGAAGTATGGAGAATCATCGAAATCGGTCTTTGAAAGCTATTTCAGGTGAGAAACACGTTATCTGGCGTTTTGACCACTACACAGTGCGTTTGATATGCAGAACCGCAGATATCTTGGTTTTCGTGGGGCTTCCAGCTGAGATATGCATTTTCTACGATATTCTTGGTGGTTCTTCTGTGAGAAGTATGCAGAATAATCGAAATCGTCCTTTTGAAGCTATTTAATGCGAGAAACACGTTATCTGTTGTTTTCACCACTCCAGAGTGCGTTTGATATGCAGAACCGGAGGTATCTTGATTTTCGTGGGGTTTCAAGCTGAGATATGCATTTTCTGGGATAATCTTGGTGGTTCTTCGGTGAGAAGTATGGAGAATCATCGCAATCGCTCTTTTGGAGCTATTTATTGCGAGACACACGTTATCTGGTGTTTTCACCACTCCACAGTGCGTTTGATATGCAGAACCGGAGATATCTTGGTTTTCGTGGGGTTTCAAGCTGAGATATGCATTTTCTGCGATAATCTTGGTGGTTCTTCGGTGAGAAGTATGCAGAATCATCGAAATCGCTCTTTTGGAGCTATTTAATGCGAGAAACGAGTTATCTGGTGTTTTCACCACTCCACATTGTGTTTGATATGAAGAACCGGAGATATCTTGGTTTTCGTGAGGTTTCAAGCTGAGATATGCATTTTCTGGGATAATCTTGGTGGTTCTTCGGTGAGAAGTATGGAGAATCATCGAAATCGGTCTTTGAAAGCTATTTCAGGTGAGAAACACGTTATCTGGCGTTTTGACCACTCCACAGTGCGTTTGATATGCAGAACCGCAGATATCTTGGTTTTCGTGGGGCTTCCAGCTGAGATATGCATTTTCTACGATATTCTTGGTGGTTCTTCTGTGAGAAGTATGCAGAATAATCGAAATCGTCCTTTTGAAGTTATTTAATGCGAGAAACACGTTATCTGTTGTTTTCACCACTCCAGAGTGCGTTTGATATGCAGAACCGGAGATATCTTGATTTTCGTGGGGTTTCAAGCTGAGATATGCATTTTCTGGGATAATCTTGGTGGTTCTTCGGTGAGAAGTATGGAGAATCATCGAAATCGGTCTTTGAAAGCTATTTAAGGCGAGAAACACGTTATCTGGTGTTTTCACGACTCCACAGTGCGTTTGATTTGCAGAACCGGAGATATCTTGGTTTTCGTGGGGCTTCAAGCTGAGATATGCAGTTTCTGCGATAATCTTGGTGACGCTTCTGTGAGAAGCACGCAGAATCATCGAAATCGCTCTTTTGGAGCTATTTAATGCGAGGAACACGTTATCTGGTGTTGTCACCACTCCACAGTGCGTTTGATATGCAGAACCGGAGATATCGTTGTTTTCGTGGGGTTTCAAGCTGAGATATGCATTTTCTGGGATAATCTTGGTGGTTCTTCTGTGAGAAGTATGCAGAATCATCGCAATCGCTCTTTTGGAGCTATTTAATGCGAGACACACGTTATCTGGTGTTTTCACCACTCCACAATGCGTTTGATATGCAGAACCGGAGATATCTTGGGTTTCGTGGGGTTTCAAGCTGAGATATGCATTTTCTGCGATAATCTTGGTGGTTCTTCGGTGAGAAGTATGCAGAATCATCGAAATCGCTCTTTTGGAGCTATTTTATACGAGAAACGCGTTATCTGGTGTTTTCACCACTCCACATTGCGTTTGATATGAAGAACCGGAGATATCTTGGTTTTCGTGAGGTTTCAAGCTGAGATATGCATTTTCTGGGATAATCTTGGTGGTTCTTCTGTGAGAAGTATGGAGAATCATCGAAATCGCTCTTTGGAAGCTATTTAATGCGAGAAACACGTTATCTGGTGTTTTCAGCACTCCACAGTGCGTTTGGTATGCAGAACCGGAGATATCTTGGTTTTCGTGGGGTTTCAAGCTGAGGTATGCATTTTCTGCGATAATCCTGGTGAGGCTACTGTCAGAAGTATGCCGTAATATCGAAATCGCTCTTTTGGAGCTATTTAATGCGAGAAACACGTTATCTGGTGTTTTCACCATTCCACAGTGCGTTTGGTATGCAGAACCGGCGATATCATGGTTTTCGTAGTGTTTCTAACTGAGATATGCATTTTTTGGGATAATCTTGGTGGTTCTTCTGTGAGAAGTATGCAGAATCACCGAAATCTCTCTTTTGGAGCTATTTAATGCGAGAAACACGTTATCTGGTGTTTTCACGACTCCACAGTGTGTTTGATATGCAGAACCGGAGATATCGTGGTTTTCGTGAGGTTTCAAGCTGAGATATGCATTTTCTGGGATAATCTTGGTGGTTCTTCGGTGAGAAGTATGGAGAATCATCGCAATCGCTCTTTTGGAGCTATTTATTGCGAGACACACGTTATCTGGTGTTTTCACCACTCCACAGTGCGTTTGATATGCAGAACCGGAGATATCTTGGTTTTCGTGGGGTTTCAAGCTGAGATATGCATTTTCTGGGATAATCTTGGTGGTTCTTCGGTGAGAAGTATGGAGAATCATCGAAATCGGTCTTTGAAAGCTATTTCAGGTGAGAAACACGTTATCTGGCGTTTTGACCACTCCACAGTGCGTTTGATATGCAGAACCGCAGATATCTTGGTTTTCGTGGGGCTTCCAGCTGAGATATGCATTTTCTACGATATTCTTGGTGGTTCTTCTGTGAGAAGTATGCAGAATAATCGAAATCGTCCTTTTGAAGCTATTTAATGCGAGAAACACGTTATCTGTTGTTTTCACCACTCCAGAGTGCGTTTGATATGCAGAACCGGAGGTATCTTGATTTTCGTGGGGTTTCAAGCTGAGATATGCATTTTCTGGGATAATCTTGGTGGTTCTTCGGTGAGAAGTATGGAGAATCATCGCAATCGCTCTTTTGGAGCTATTTATTGCGAGACACACGTTATCTGGTGTTTTCACCACTCCACAGTGCGTTTGATATGCAGAACCGGAGATATCTTGGTTTTCGTGGGGTTTCAAGCTGAGATATGCATTTTCTGCGATAATCTTGGTGGTTCTTCGGTGAGAAGTATGCAGAATCATCGAAATCGCACTTTTGGAGCTAATTAATGCGAGAAACGAGTTATCTGGTGTTTTCACCACTCCACAGTGCGTTTGATATGCAGAACCGCAGATATCTTGGTTTTCGTGGGGCTTCCAGCTGAGATATGCATTTTCTACGATATTCTTGGTGGTTCTTCTGTGAGAAGTATGCAGAATAATCGAAATCGTCCTTTTGAAGCTATTTAATGCGAGAAACACGTTATCTGTTGTTTTCACCACTCCAGAGTGCGTTTGATATGCAGAACCGGAGATATCTTGATTTTCGTGGGGTTTCAAGCTGAGATATGCATTTTCTGGGATAATCTTGGTGGTTCTTCGGTGAGAAGTATGGAGAATCATCGAAATCGGTC
Organism: Anthophora plumipes; assembly: GCA_951804975.1. Taxonomy (NCBI): domain Eukaryota; kingdom Metazoa; phylum Arthropoda; class Insecta; order Hymenoptera; family Apidae; genus Anthophora; species Anthophora plumipes. The sequence continues at coordinate 995,294 of CATORF010000924.1, read as the reverse complement.
TTTGAAAGCTATTTAAGGCGAGAAACACGTTATCTGGTGTTTTCACGACTCCACAGTGCGTTTGATTTGCAGAACCGGAGATAGCTTGGTTTTCGTGGGGCTTCAAGCTGAGATATGCAGTTTCTGCGATAATCTTGGTGACGCTTCTGTGAGAAGCACGCAGAATCATCGAAATCGCTCTTTTGGAGCTATTTAATGCGAGGAACACGTTATCTGGTGTTGTCACCACTCCACAGTGCGTTTGATATGCAGAACCGGAGATATCGTTGTTTTCGTGGGGATTCAAGCTGAGATATGCATTTTCTGCGATAATCTTGGTGGTTCTTCGGTGAGAAGTATGCAGAATCATCGAAATCGCTCTTTTGGAGCTATTTAATACGAGAAACGCGTTATCTGGTGTTTTCACCACTCCACATTGCGTTTGATATGAAGAACCGGAGATATCTTGGTTTTCGTGAGGTTTCAAGCTGAGATATGCATTTTCTGGGATAATCTTGGTGGTTCTTCGGTGAGAAGTATGGAGAATCATCGAAATCGTTCTTTGAAAGCTATTTAAGGTTAGAAACACGTTATCTGGTGTTTTGACCACTCCACAGTGCGTTTGATATGCAGAACCGCAGATATCTTGGTTTTCGTGGGGCTTCCAGCTGAGATATGCATTTTCTGCGATAATCCTGGTGAGGCTTCTGTCAGAAGTATGCCGTATCATCGAAATCGCTCTTTTGGAGCTATTTAATGCGAGAAACACGTTATCTGGTGTTTTCACGACTCCACAGTGCGTTTGATATGCAGAACCGGCGATATCTTCTTTTCGTGTGGTTTCAAGCTGAGATATGCATTTTCTGGTATAATCTTGGTGGTTCTTCTGTGGGAAGTATGGAGAATCACCGAAGTCGCTCTTTGGAAGCTATTTAATGCGAGGAACACGTTATCTGGTGTTGTCACCACTCCACAGTGCGTTTGATATGCAGAACCGGAGATATCCTGGTTTTCGTGGGGTTTCAAGCTGAGATATGCATTTTTTGGGATAATCTTGGTGGTTCTTCTGTGAGAAGTATGCAGAACCACCGAAATCGCTCTTTTGGAGCTATTTAATGTGAGAAGCACGTTATCTGGTGTTTTCACCACTCCAAGGTGTGTTTGATATGCAGAACCGGCGATATCTTCTTTTCGTGTGGTTTCAAGCTGAGATATGCATTTTCTGCGATAATCCTGGTGAGGCTTCTGTCAGAAGTATGCCGTATCATCGAAATCGCTCTTTTGGAGCTATTTAATGCGAGAAACACGTTATCTGGTGTTTTCACGACTCCACAGTGCGTTTGATATGCAGAACCGGAGATATCTTGGTTTTCGTGGGGCTTCAAGCTGAGATATGCATTTTCTGCGATAATCTTGGTGACGCTTCTGTGAGAAGTATGCAGAATCATCGAAATCGCTCTTTTGGAGCTATTTAATGCGAGGAACACGTTATCTGGTGTTGTCACCACTCCACAGTGCGTTTGATATGCAGAACCGGAGATATCCTGGTTTTCGTGGGGTTTCAAGCTGAGATATGCATTTTCTGGGATAATCTTGGTGGTTCTTCTGTGAGAAGTATGGAGAATCATCGAAATCGCTCTTTGGAAGCTATTTAATGCGAGAAACACGTTATCTGGTGTTTTCAGCACTCCACAGTGCGTTTGGTATGCAGAACCGGAGATATCTTGGTTTTCGTGGGGTTTCAAGTTGAGATATGCATTTTCTGGGATAATGTTGGTGGTTCTTCGGTGAGTGGTATGCAGAATCATCGAAATCGCTCTGTTGGAGCTATTTAATGCGTGAAACGCGTTATCTGGTGTTTTCACCACTCCACAGTGTGTTTGATATGCAGAACCGGAGATATCTTGGTTTTCGTGGGGTTTCAAGCTGAGATATGCATTTTCTGGAATAATCTTGGTGGTTCTTCGGTGAGAAGTATGCAGAATCACCGAAATCGGTCTTTTGGAGCTATTTAATGCGAGGAACACGTTATCTGGTGTTTTCACCACTCCAAGGTGTGTTTGATATGCAGAACCGGCGATATCTTCTTTTCATGTGGTTTCAAGCTGTATGCATTTTCTGGGATAATCTTGGTGGTTCTTCTGTGAGAAGTATGGAGAATCATCGAAATCGCTCTTTTGAAGCTATTTAAGGTGAGAGACACGTTATCTGGTGTTTTGACCACTCCACAGTGCGTTTGATATGCAGAACCGGAGATATCCTGGTTTGCGTGGGGTTTCAAGCGGAGATATGCATTTTCTGGGATAATCTTGGTGGTTCTTCTGTGAGAAGTATGCAGAATCATCACAATCGCTCTTTTGGAGCTATTTAATGCGAGACACACGTTATCAGGTGTTTTCACCACTCCACAGTGCGTTTGATATGCAGAACCGGAGATATCTTGGTTTTCGTGGGGTTTCAAGCTGAGATATGCATTTTCTGGGATAATCTTGGTGGTTCTTCGGTGAGAAGTATGCAGAATCATCGAAATCGCTCTTTTGGAGCTATTTAATGCGAGAAACGCATTATCTGGTGTTTTCATCACTCCACAGTGCGTTTGATATGCAGAACCGCAGATATCTTGGTTTTCGTGGGGCTTCCAGCTGAGATATGCATTTTCTACTATAATCTTGGTGGTTCTTCTGTGAGACGTATGCAGAATCATCGAAATCGCTCTTTTGGAGATATTTAATGCAAGAAACGCGTTATCTGGTGTTTCCACCACTCCACAGTGCGTTTGATATGCAGAACCGGAGATATCTTTGTTTTCGTGGGGCTTCAAGCTGAGATATGCAGTTTCTGCGATAATCTTGGTGGTTCTTCGGTGAGAAGTATGCAGAATCATCGAAATCGCTCTTTTGGAGCTATTTAATGCGAGGAGCACGTTATCTGGTGTTGTCACCACTCCACAGTGCGTTTGATATGCAGAACCGGAGATATCCTGGTTTTCGTGGGGTTTGAAGCTGAGATATGCATTTTCTGAGATATTCTTGTTGGTTCTTCTGTGAGAAGTATGCAGAATCATCGCAATCGCTCTTTTGGAGCTATTTAATGCGAGACACACGTTATCTGGTGTTGTCACCACTCCACAGTGCGTTTGATATGCAGAACCGGAGATATCCTGGTTTTCGTGGGGTTTCAAGCTGAGATATGCATTTTCTGGGATAATCTTGGTGGTTCTTCTGTGAGAAGTATGGAGAATCATCGAAATCGCTCTTTGGAAGCTATTTAATGCGAGAAACACGTTATCTGGTGTTTTCAGCACTCCACAGTGCGTTTGGTATGCAGAACCGGAGATATCTTGGTTTTCGTGGGGTTTCAAGTTGAGATATGCATTTTCTGGGATAATGTTGGTGGTTCTTCGGTGAGTGGTATGCAGAATCATCGAAATCGCTCTGTTGGAGCTATTTAATGCGTGAAACGCGTTATCTGGTGTTTTCACCACTCCACAGTGTGTTTGATATGCAGAACCGGAGATATCTTGGTTTTCGTGGGGTTTCAAGCTGAGATATGCATTTTCTGGAATAATCTTGGTGGTTCTTCGGTGAGAAGTATGCAGAATCACCGAAATCGGTCTTTTGGAGCTATTTAATGCGAGGAACACGTTATCTGGTGTTTTCACCACTCCAAGGTGTGTTTGATATGCAGAACCGGCGATATCTTCTTTTCATGTGGTTTCAAGCTGTATGCATTTTCTGGGATAATCTTGGTGGTTCTTCTGTGAGAAGTATGGAGAATCATCGAAATCGCTCTTTTGAAGCTATTTAAGGTGAGAGACACGTTATCTGGTGTTTTGACCACTCCACAGTGCGTTTGATATGCAGAACCGGAGATATCCTGGTTTGCGTGGGGTTTCAAGCGGAGATATGCATTTTCTGGGATAATCTTGGTGGTTCTTCTGTGAGAAGTATGCAGAATCATCACAATCGCTCTTTTGGAGCTATTTAATGCGAGACACACGTTATCAGGTGTTTTCACCACTCCACAGTGCGTTTGATATGCAGAACCGGAGATATCTTGGTTTTCGTGGGGTTTCAAGCTGAGATATGCATTTTCTGGGATAATCTTGGTGGTTCTTCGGTGAGAAGTATGCAGAATCATCGAAATCGCTCTTTTGGAGCTATTTAATGCGAGAAACGCATTATCTGGTGTTTTCATCACTCCACAGTGCGTTTGATATGCAGAACCGCAGATATCTTGGTTTTCGTGGGGCTTCCAGCTGAGATATGCATTTTCTACTATAATCTTGGTGGTTCTTCTGTGAGACGTATGCAGAATCATCGAAATCGCTCTTTTGGAGATATTTAATGCAAGAAACGCGTTATCTGGTGTTTCCACCACTCCACAGTGCGTTTGATATGCAGAACCGGAGATATCTTTGTTTTCGTGGGGCTTCAAGCTGAGATATGCAGTTTCTGCGATAATCTTGGTGGTTCTTCGGTGAGAAGTATGCAGAATCATCGAAATCGCTCTTTTGGAGCTATTTAATGCGAGGAGCACGTTATCTGGTGTTGTCACCACTCCACAGTGCGTTTGATATGCAGAACCGGAGATATCCTGGTTTTCGTGGGGTTTGAAGCTGAGATATGCATTTTCTGAGATATTCTTGTTGGTTCTTCTGTGAGAAGTATGCAGAATCATCGCAATCGCTCTTTTGGAGCTATTTAATGCGAGACACACGTTATCTGGTGTTTTCATCACTCCACAGTGCGTTTGATATGCAGAACCGCAGATATCTTGGTTTTCGTGGGGTTTCAAGCTGAGATTTGCATTTTCTACTATAATCTTCGTGGTTCTTCTGTGAGAAGTATGGAGAATCATCGAAATCTCTCTTTGGCAGCTATTTAAGGGGAGAAACACGTTATCTGGTGTTTTGACCACTCCACAGTGCGTTTGATATGCAGAACCGCAGATATTTTGGTTTTCGTGGGGCTTCCCGCTGAGATATGCATTTTCTACGATAATCTTGGTGGTTCTTCTGCGAGAAGTATGCAGAATAATCGAAATCGTTCTTTTGAAGCTATTTAATGCGAGAAACTCGTTATCTGTTGTTTTCACCACTCCAGAGTGCGTTTGACATGCAGAACGGGAGATATCTTTGTTTTCGTGGGGTTTAAAGCTGAGATATGCATTTTCTGGGATAATCTTGGTTGTTCTTCGGTGAGAAGTATGCAGAATCATCGAAATCGCTCTTTTGGAGCTATTTAATGCGAGAAGCACGTTATCTGGTGTTTTCACCACTCCCCATTGCGTTCGACATGCAGAACCGGAGATATCTTTTTTTTCGTGGGGCTTCAAGCTGAGATATGCATTTTCTGCGATAATCCTGGTGACTCTTCTGTCAGAAGTATGCCGTAACATCGAAATCGCTCGTTTGGAGCTATTTAATGCGAGAAACTCGTTATCTGGTATTTTCACCACTCCCGAGTTGCTTTGATATGCAGAAACTGCGATATCTTGGTTTTCGTGGGCCTTCAAGCTGAGATATGCATTTTTTGGGATAATCTTGGTGGTTCTTCTGTGAGAAGTATGCAGAATCATCGAAATCGCTCTTTTGGAGCTATTTAATGCGAGAAACTCGTTATTTGGTATTTTCACCACTCCCGAGTTGCTTTGATATGCAGAAACTGCGATATCTTGGTTTTCGTGGGGCTTCAAGCTGAGATATGCATTTTTTGGGATAATCTTGGTGGTTCTTCTGTTAGAAGTATGCAGAATCATCGAAATCGCTCTTTTGGAGCTATTTAATGCGAGAAGCACGTTATCTGGTGTTTTCACCACTGCACAGTGCGTTTGATATGCAGAACCGGAGATATCTTGGTTTTCGTGGGGCTTCAGGCTGAGATATGCATTTTCTGCGATAATCCTGGTGAGGCTTCTGTCAGAAGTATGCCGTATCATCGAAATCGCTCTTTTGGAGCTATTTAATGCGAGAAACACGTTATCTGGTGTTTTCACCACTCCACAGTGCGTTTGGTATGCAGAACCGGCGATATCATGGTTTTCGTAGTATTTCAAGCTGAGGTATGCATTTTCTGGGATTATCCTGGTGGTTCTACGGTGAGAAGTATTCAGAATCATCGAAATCGCTCTTTTGGAGCTACTTAATGCGAGAAACACGTTATCTGGTGTTTTCACCACTCCACAGTGTGTGTGATATGCAGAACCGGAGATATCTTGGTTTTCGTGGGGTTTCAAGATGAGATATGCATTTTCTGGTATAATCTTGGTGGTTCTTCGGTGAGAAGTATGCAGAATCACCGAAATCGGTCTTTTGGAGCTATTTAATGCGAGGAACACGTTATCTGGTGTTGTCACCACTCCACAGTGCGTTTGATATGCAGAACCGGAGATATCTTGGTTTTCGTGAGGGTTCAAGCTGAGATATGCATTTTCTGGGATAATCTTGGTGGTTCTTCGGTGAGAAGTATGGAGAATCATCGAAATCGGTCTTTGAAAGCTATTTCAGGTGAGAAACACGTTATCTGGCGTTTTGACCACTCCACAGTGCGTTTGATATGCAGAACCGCAGATATCTTGGTTTTCGTGGGGCTTCCAGCTGAGATATGCATTTTCTACGATATTCTTGGTGGTTCTTCTGTGAGAAGTATGCAGAATAATCGAAATCGTCCTTTTGAAGCTATTTAATGCGAGAAACACGTTATCTGTTGTTTTCACCACTCCAGAGTGCGTTTGATATGCAGAACCGGAGGTATCTTGATTTTCGTGGGGTTTCAAGCTGAGATATGCATTTTCTGGGATAATCTTGGTGGTTCTTCGGTGAGAAGTATGGAGAATCATCGCAATCGCTCTTTTGGAGCTATTTATTGCGAGACACACGTTATCTGGTGTTTTCACCACTCCACAGTGCGTTTGATATGCAGAACCGGAGATATCTTGGTTTTCGTGGGGTTTCAAGCTGAGATATGCATTTTCTGCGATAATCTTGGTGGTTCTTCGGTGAGAAGTATGCAGAATCATCGAAATCGCACTTTTGGAGCTAATTAATGCGAGAAACGAGTTATCTGGTGTTTTCACCACTCCACATTGTGTTTGATATGAAGAACCGGAGATATCTTGGTTTTCGTGAGGTTTCAAGCTGAGATATGCATTTTCTGGGATAATCTTGGTGGTTCTTCGGTGAGAAGTATGGAGAATCATCGAAATCGGTCTTTGAAAGCTATTTCAGGTGAGAAACACGTTATCTGGCGTTTTGACCACTCCACAGTGCGTTTGATATGCAGAACCGCAGATATCTTGGTTTTCGTGGGGCTTCCAGCTGAGATATGCATTTTCTACGATATTCTTGGTGGTTCTTCTGTGAGAAGTATGCAGAATAATCGAAATCGTCCTTTTGAAGCTATTTAATGCGAGAAACACGTTATCTGTTGTTTTCACCACTCCAGAGTGCGTTTGATATGCAGAACCGGAGATATCTTGATTTTCGTGGGGTTTCAAGCTGAGATATGCATTTTCTGGGATAATCTTGGTGGTTCTTCGGTGAGAAGTATGGAGAATCATCGAAATCGGTCTTTGAAAGCTATTTAAGGCGAGAAACACGTTATCTGGTGTTTTCACGACTCCACAGTGCGTTTGATTTGCAGAACCGGAGATATCTTGGTTTTCGTGGGGCTTCAAGCTGAGATATGCAGTTTCTGCGATAATCTTGGTGGTTCTTCGGTGAGAAGTATGGAGAATCATCGAAATCGGTCTTTGAAAGCTATTTCAGGTGAGAAACACGTTATCTGGCGTTTTGACCACTCCACAGTGCGTTTGATATGCAGAACCGCAGATATCTTGGTTTTCGTGGGGCTTCCAGCTGAGATATGCATTTTCTACGATATTCTTGGTGGTTCTTCTGTGAGAAGTATGCAGAATAATCGAAATCGTCCTTTTGAAGCTATTTAATGCGAGAAACACGTTATCTGTTGTTTTCACCACTCCAGAGTGCGTTTGATATGCAGAACCGGAGATATCTTGATTTTCGTGGGGTTTCAAGCTGAGATATGCATTTTCTGGGATAATCTTGGTGGTTCTTCTGTGAGAAGTATGCAGAATCATCGCAATCGCTCTTTTGGAGCTATTTAATGCGAGACACACGTTATCTGGTGTTTTCACCACTCCACAATGCGTTTGATATGCAGAACCGGAGATATCTTGGGTTTCGTGGGGTTTCAAGCTGAGATATGCATTTTCTGCGATAATCTTGGTGGTTCTTCGGTGAGAAGTATGCAGAATCATCGAAATCGCTCTTTTGGAGCTATTTAATACGAGAAACGCGTTATCTGGTGTTTTCACCACTCCACATTGCGTTTGATATGAAGAACCGGAGATATCTTGGTTTTCGTGAGGTTTCAAGCTGAGATATGCATTTTCTGGGATAATCTTGGTGGTTCTTCGGTGAGAAGTATGGAGAATCATCGAAATCGGTCTTTGAAAGCTATTTAAGGTGAGAAACACGTTATCTGGTGTTTTGACCACTCCACAGTGCGTTTGATATGCAGAACCGCAGATATCTTGGTTTTCGTGGGGCTTCCAGCTGAGATATGCATTTTCTGCAATAATCCTGGTGAGGCTTCTGTCAGAAGTATGCCGTATCATCGAAATCGCTCTTTTGGAGCTATTTAATGCGAGAAACACGTTATCTGGTGTTATCACGACTCCACAGTGCGTTTGATATGCAGAACCGGAGATATCTTGGTTTTCGTGGGGTTTCAAGCTGAGATATGCATTTTCTGGGATAATCTTGGTGGTTCTTCTGTGAGAAGTATGGAGAATCATCGAAATCGCTCTTTGGAAGCTATTTAATGCGAGAAACACGTTATCTGGTGTTTTCAGCACTCCACAGTGCGTTTGGTATGCAGAACCGGAGATATCTTGGTTTTCGTGGGGTTTCAAGCTGAGGTATGCATTTTCTGCGATAATCCTGGTGAGGCTACTGTCAGAAGTATGCCGTAATATCGAAATCGCTCTTTTGGAGCTATTTAATGCGAGAAACACGTTATCTGGTGTTTTCACCATTCCACAGTGCGTTTGGTATGCAGAACCGGCGATATCATGGTTTTCGTAGTGTTTCTAACTGAGATATGCATTTTTTGGGATAATCTTGGTGGTTCTTCTGTGAGAAGTATGCAGAATCACCGAAATCTCTCTTTTGGAGCTATTTAATGCGAGAAACACGTTATCTGGTGTTTTCACGACTCCACAGTGTGTTTGATATGCAGAACCGGAGATATCTTGGTTTTCGTGAGGTTTCAAGCTGAGATATGCATTTTCTGGGATAATCTTGGTGGTTCTTCGGTGAGAAGTATGGAGAATCATCGCAATCGCTCTTTTGGAGCTATTTATTGCGAGACACACGTTATCTGGTGTTTTCACCACTCCACAGTGCGTTTGATATGCAGAACCGGAGATATCTTGGTTTTCGTGGGGTTTCAAGCTGAGATATGCATTTTCTGCGATAATCTTGGTGGTTCTTCGGTGAGAAGTATGCAGAATCATCGAAATCGCTCTTTTGGAGCTATTTAATGCGAGAAACGAGTTATCTGGTGTTTTCACCACTCCACATTGCGTTTGATATGAAGAACCGGAGATATCTTGGTTTTCGTGGGGCTTCCAGCTGAGATATGCATTTTCTACGATATTCTTGGTGGTTCTTCTGTGAGAAGTATGCAGAATAATCGAAATCGTCCTTTTGAAGCTATTTAATGCGAGAAACACGTTATCTGTTGTTTTCACCACTCCAGAGTGCGTTTGATATGCAGAACCGGAGGTATCTTGATTTTCGTGGGGTTTCAAGCTGAGATATGCATTTTCTGGGATAATCTTGGTGGTTCTTCGGTGAGAAGTATGGAGAATCATCGCAATCGCTCTTTTGGAGCTATTTATTGCGAGACACACGTTATCTGGTGTTTTCACCACTCCACAGTGCGTTTGATATGCAGAACCGGAGATATCTTGGTTTTCGTGGGGTTTCAAGCTGAGATATGCATTTTCTGCGATAATCTTGGTGGTTCTTCGGTGAGAAGTATGCAGAATCATCGAAATCGCACTTTTGGAGCTAATTAATGCGAGAAACGAGTTATCTGGTGTTTTCACCACTCCACAGTGCGTTTGATATGCAGAACCGCAGATATCTTGGTTTTCGTGGGGCTTCCAGCTGAGATATGCATTTTCTACGATATTCTTGGTGGTTCTTCTGTGAGAAGTATGCAGAATAATCGAAATCGTCCTTTTGAAGCTATTTAATGCGAGAAACACGTTATCTGTTGTTTTCACCACTCCAGAGTGCGTTTGATATGCAGAACCGGAGATATCTTGATTTTCGTGGGGTTTCAAGCTGAGATATGCATTTTCTGGGATAATCTTGGTGGTTCTTCTGTGAGAAGTATGCAGAATCACCGAAATCTCTCTTTTGGAGCTATTTAATGCGAGAAACACGTTATCTGGTGTTTTCACGACTCCACAGTGTGTTTGATATGCAGAACCGGAGATATCTTGGTTTTCGTGAGGTTTCAAGCTGAGATATGCATTTTCTGGGATAATCTTGGTGGTTCTTCGGTGAGAAGTATGGAGAATCATCGCAATCGCTCTTTTGGAGCTATTTATTGCGAGACACACGTTATCTGGTGTTTTCACCACTCCACAGTGCGTTTGATATGCAGAACCGGAGATATCTTGGTTTTCGTGGGGTTTCAAGCTGAGATATGCATTTTCTGCGATAATCTTGGTGGTTCTTCGGTGAGAAGTATGCAGAATCATCGAAATCGCTCTTTTGGAGCTATTTAATGCGAGAAACGAGTTATCTGGTGTTTTCACCACTCCACATTGCGTTTGATATGAAGAACCGGAGATATCTTGGTTTTCGTGGGGCTTCCAGCTGAGATATGCATTTTCTACGATATTCTTGGTGGTTCTTCTGTGAGAAGTATGCAGAATAATCGAAATCGTCCTTTTGAAGCTATTTAATGCGAGAAACACGTTATCTGTTGTTTTCACCACTCCAGAGTGCGTTTGATATGCAGAACCGGAGGTATCTTGATTTTCGTGGGGTTTCAAGCTGAGATATGCATTTTCTGGGATAATCTTGGTGGTTCTTCGGTGAGAAGTATGGAGAATCATCGCAATCGCTCTTTTGGAGCTATTTATTGCGAGACACACGTTATCTGGTGTTTTCACCACTCCACAGTGCGTTTGATATGCAGAACCGGAGATATCTTGGTTTTCGTGGGGTTTCAAGCTGAGATATGCATTTTCTGCGATAATCTTGGTGGTTCTTCGGTGAGAAGTATGCAGAATCATCGAAATCGCACTTTTGGAGCTAATTAATGCGAGAAACGAGTTATCTGGTGTTTTCACCACTCCACAGTGCGTTTGATATGCAGAACCGCAGATATCTTGGTTTTCGTGGGGCTTCCAGCTGAGATATGCATTTTCTACGATATTCTTGGTGGTTCTTCTGTGAGAAGTATGCAGAATAATCGAAATCGTCCTTTTGAAGCTATTTAATGCGAGAAACACGTTATCTGTTGTTTTCACCACTCCAGAGTGCGTTTGATATGCAGAACCGGAGATATCTTGATTTTCGTGGGGTTTCAAGCTGAGATATGCATTTTCTGGGATAATCTTGGTGGTTCTTCTGTGAGAAGTATGCAGAATCATCCCAATCGCTCTTTTGGAGCTATTTAATGCGAGACACACGTTATCTGGTGTTTTCACCACTCCACAATGCGTTTGATATGCAGAACCGGAGATATCTTGGGTTTCGTGGGGTTTCAAGCTGAGATATGCATTTTCTGCGATAATCTTGGTGGTTCTTCGGTGAGAAGTATGCAGAATCATCGAAATCGCTCTTTTGGAGCTATTTAATACGAGAAACGCGTTATCTGGTGTTTTCACCACTCCACATTGCGTTTGATATGAAGAACCGGAGATATCTTGGTTTTCGTGAGGTTTCAAGCTGAGATATGCATTTTCTGGGATAATCTTGGTGGTTCTTCGGTGAGAAGTATGGAGAATCATCGAAATCGGTCTTTGAAAGCTATTTAAGGTTAGAAACACGTTATCTGGTGTTTTGACCACTCCACAGTGCGTTTGATATGCAGAACCGCAGATATCTTGGTTTTCGTGGGGCTTCCAGCTGAGATATGCATTTTCTGCGATAATCCTGGTGAGGCTTCTGTCAGAAGTATGCCGTATCATCGAAATCGCTCTTTTGGAGCTATTTAATGCGAGAAACACGTTATCTGGTGTTTTCACGACTCCACAGTGCGTTTGATATGCAGAACCGGCGATATCTTCTTTTCGTGTGGTTTCAAGCTGAGATATGCATTTTCTGGTATAATCTTGGTGGTTCTTCTGTGGGAAGTATGGAGAATCACCGAAGTCGCTCTTTGGAAGCTACTTAATGCGAGGAACACGTTATCTGGTGTTGTCACCACTCCACAGTGCGTTTGATATGCAGAACCGGAGATATCCTGGTTTTCGTGGGGTTTCAAGCTGAGATATGCATTTTTTGGGATAATCTTGGTGGTTCTTCTGTGAGAAGTATGCAGAACCACCGAAATCGCTCTTTTGGAGCTATTTAATGCGAGAAGCACGTTATCTGGTGTTTTCACCACTCCAAGGTGTGTTTGATATGCAGAACCGGCGATATCTTCTTTTCGTGTGGTTTCAAGCTGAGATATGCATTTTCTGCGATAATCCTGGTGAGGCTTCTGTCAGAAGTATGCCGTATCATCGAAATCGCTCTTTTGGAGCTATTTAATGCGAGAAACACGTTATCTGGTGTTTTCACCACTCCACAATGCGTTTGATATGCAGAACCGGAGATATCTTGGGTTTCGTGGGGTTTCAAGCTGAGATATGCATTTTCTGCGATAATCTTGGTGGTTCTTCGGTGAGAAGTATGCAGAATCATCGAAATCGCTCTTTTGGAGCTATTTAATACGAGAAACGCGTTATCTGGTGTTTTCACCACTCCACATTGCGTTTGATATGAAGAACCGGAGATATCTTGGTTTTCGTGAGGTTTCAAGCTGAGATATGCATTTTCTGGGATAATCTTGGTGGTTCTTCGGTGAGAAGTATGGAGAATCATCCAAATCGGTCTTTGAAAGCTATTTAAGGTTAGAAACACGTTATCTGGTGTTTTGACCACTCCACAGTGCGTTTGATATGCAGAACCGCAGATATCTTGGTTTTCGTGGGGCTTCCAGCTGAGATATGCATTTTCTGCGATAATCCTGGTGAGGCTTCTGTCAGAAGTATGCCGTATCATCGAAATCGCTCTTTTGGAGCTATTTAATGCGAGAAACACGTTATCTGGTGTTTTCACGACTCCACAGTTCGTTTGATATGCAGAACCGGAGATATCTTGGTCTTCGTGGGGCTTCAAGCTGAGATATGCATTTTCTGCGATAATCTTGGTGACGCTTCTGTGAGAAGTATGCAGAATCATCGAAATCGCTCTTTTGGAGCTATTTAATGCGAGGAACACGTTATCTGGTGTTGTCACCACTCCACAGTGCGTTTGATATGCAGAACCGGAGATATCCTGGTTTTCGTGGGGTTTCAAGCTGAGATATGCATTTTCTGGGATAATCTTGGTGGTTCTTCTGTGAGAAGTATGGAGAATCATCGAAATCGCTCTTTGGAAGCTATTTAATGCGAGAAACACGTTATCTGGTGTTTTCAGCACTCCACAGTGCGTTTGGTATGCAGAACCGGAGATATCTTGGTTTTCGTGGGGTTTCAAGTTGAGATATGCATTTTCTGGGATAATGTTGGTGGTTCTTCGGTGAGTGGTATGCAGAATCATCGAAATCGCTCTGTTGGAGCTATTTAATGCGTGAAACGCGTTATCTGGTGTTTTCACCACTCCACAGTGTGTTTGATATGCAGAACCGGAGATATCTTGGTTTTCGTGGGGTTTCAAGTTGAGATATGCATTTTCTGGGATAATGTTGGTGGTTCTTCGGTGAGTGGTATGCAGAATCATCGAAATCGCTCTGTTGGAGCTATTTAATGCGTGAAACGCGTTATCTGGTGTTTTCACCACTCCACAGTGTGTTTGATATGCAGAACCGGAGATATCTTGGTTTTCGTGGGGTTTCAAGCTGAGATATGCATTTTCTGGAATAATCTTGGTGGTTCTTCGGTGAGAAGTATGCAGAATCACCGAAATCGGTCTTTTGGAGCTATTTAATGCGAGGAACACGTTATCTGGTGTTTTCACCACTCCAAGGTGTGTTTGATATGCAGAACCGGCGATATCTTCTTTTCATGTGGTTTCAAGCTGTATGCATTTTCTGGGATAATCTTGGTGGTTCTTCTGTGAGAAGTATGGAGAATCATCGAAATCGCTCTTTTGAAGCTATTTAAGGTGAGAAACACGTTATCTGGTGTTTTGACCACTCCACAGTGCGTTTGATATGCAGAACCGGAGATATCCTGGTTTGCGTGGGGTTTCAAGCGGAGATATGCATTTTCTGGGATAATCTTGGTGGTTCTTCTGTGAGAAGTATGCAGAATCATCACAATCGCTCTTTTGGAGCTATTTAATGCGAGACACACGTTATCAGGTGTTTTCACCACTCCACAGTGCGTTTGATATGCAGAACCGGAGATATCTTGGTTTTCGTGGGGTTTCAAGCTGAGATATGCATTTTCTGGGATAATCTTGGTGGTTCTTCGGTGAGAAGTATGCAGAATCATCGAAATCGCTCTTTTGGAGCTATTTAATGCGAGAAACGCATTATCTGGTGTTTTCATCACTCCACAGTGCGTTTGATATGCAGAACCGCAGATATCTTGGTTTTCGTGGGGCTTCCAGCTGAGATATGCATTTTCTGCGATAATCTTGGTGGTTCTTCGGTGAGAAGTATGCAGAATCATCGAAATCGCACTTTTGGAGCTAATTAATGCGAGAAACGAGTTATCTGGTGTTTTCACCACTCCACAGTGCGTTTGATATGCAGAACCGCAGATATCTTGGTTTTCGTGGGGCTTCCAGCTGAGATATGCATTTTCTACGATATTCTTGGTGGTTCTTCTGTGAGAAGTATGCAGAATAATCGAAATCGTCCTTTTGAAGCTATTTAATGCGAGAAACACGTTATCTGTTGTTTTCACCACTCCAGAGTGCGTTTGATATGCAGAACCGGAGATATCTTGATTTTCGTGGGGTTTCAAGCTGAGATATGCATTTTCTGGGATAATCTTGGTGGTTCTTCGGTGAGAAGTATGGAGAATCATCGAAATCGGTCTTTGAAAGCTATTTAAGGCGAGAAACACGTTATCTGGTGTTTTCACGACTCCACAGTGCGTTTGATTTGCAGAACCGGAGATAGCTTGGTTTTCGTGGGGCTTCAAGCTGAGATATGCAGTTTCTGCGATAATCTTGGTGACGCTTCTGTGAGAAGCACGCAGAATCATCGAAATCGCTCTTTTGGAGCTATTTAATGCGAGGAACACGTTATCTGGTGTTGTCACCACTCCACAGTGCGTTTGATATGCAGAACCGGAGATATCGTTGTTTTCGTGGGGATTCAAGCTGAGATATGCATTTTCTGCGATAATCTTGGTGGTTCTTCGGTGAGAAGTATGCAGAATCATCGAAATCGCTCTTTTGGAGCTATTTAATACGAGAAACGCGTTATCTGGTGTTTTCACCACTCCACATTGCGTTTGATATGAAGAACCGGAGGTATCTTGGTTTTCGTGAGGTTTCAAGCTGAGATATGCATTTTCTGGGATAATCTTGGTGGTTCTTCGGTGAGAAGTATGGAGAATCATCGAAATCGGTCTTTGAAAGCTATTTAAGGTTAGAAACACGTTATCTGGTGTTTTGACCACTCCACAGTGCGTTTGATATGCAGAACCGCAGATATCTTGGTTTTCGTGGGGCTTCCAGCTGAGATATGCATTTTCTGCGATAATCCTGGTGAGGCTTCTGTCAGAAGTATGCCGTATCATCGAAATCGCTCTTTTGGAGCTATTTAATGCGAGAAACACGTTATCTGGTGTTTTCACGACTCCACAGTGCGTTTGATATGCAGAACCGGCGATATCTTCTTTTCGTGTGGTTTCAAGCTGAGATATGCATTTTCTGGTATAATCTTGGTGGTTCTTCTGTGGGAAGTATGGAGAATCACCGAAGTCGCTCTTTGGAAGCTATTTAATGCGAGGAACACGTTATCTGGTGTTGTCACCACTCCACAGTGCGTTTGATATGCAGAACCGGAGATATCCTGGTTTTCGTGGGGTTTCAAGCTGAGATATGCATTTTTTGGGATAATCTTGGTGGTTCTTCTGTGAGAAGTATGCAGAACCACCGAAATCGCTCTTTTGGAGCTATTTAATGCGAGAAGCACGTTATCTGGTGTTTTCACCACTCCAAGGTGTGTTTGATATGCAGAACCGGCGATATCTTCTTTTCGTGTGGTTTCAAGCTGAGATATGCATTTTCTGCGATAATCCTGGTGAGGCTTCTGTCAGAAGTATGCCGTATCATCGAAATCGCTCTTTTGGAGCTATTTAATGCGAGAAACACGTTATCTGGTGTTTTCACGACTCCACAGTGCGTTTGATATGCAGAACCGGAGATATCTTGGTTTTCGTGGGGCTTCAAGCTGAGATATGCATTTTCTGCGATAATCTTGGTGACGCTTCTGTGAGAAGTATGCAGAATCATCGAAATCGCTCTTTTGGAGCTATTTAATGCGAGGAACACGTTATCTGGTGTTGTCACCACTCCACAGTGCGTTTGATATGCAGAACCGGAGATATCCTGGTTTTCGTGGGGTTTCAAGCTGAGATATGCGTTTTCTGGGATAATCTTGGTGGTTCTTCTGTGAGAAGTATGGAGAATCATCGAAATCGCTCTTTGGAAGCTATTTAATGCGAGAAACACGTTATCTGGTGTTTTCAGCACTCCACAGTGCGTTTGGTATGCAGAACCGGAGATATCTTGGTTTTCGTGGGGTTTCAAGTTGAGATATGCATTTTCTGGGATAATGTTGGTGGTTCTTCGGTGAGTGGTATGCAGAATCATCGAAATCGCTCTGTTGGAGCTATTTAATGCGTGAAACGCGTTATCTGGTGTTTTCACCACTCCACAGTGTGTTTGATATGCAGAACCGGAGATATCTTGGTTTTCGTGGGGTTTCAAGCTGAGATATGCATTTTCTGGAATAATCTTGGTGGTTCTTCGGTGAGAAGTATGCAGAATCACCGAAATCGGTCTTTTGGAGCTATTTAATGCGAGGAACACGTTATCTGGTGTTTTCACCACTCCAAGGTGTGTTTGATATGCAGAACCGGCGATATCTTCTTTTCATGTGGTTTCAAGCTGTATGCATTTTCTGGGATAATCTTGGTGGTTCTTCTGTGAGAAGTATGGAGAATCATCGAAATCGCTCTTTTGAAGCTATTTAAGGTGAGAAACACGTTATCTGGTGTTTTGACCACTCCACAGTGCGTTTGATATGCAGAACCGGAGATATCCTGGTTTGCGTGGGGTTTCAAGCGGAGATATGCATTTTCTGGGATAATCTTGGTGGTTCTTCTGTGAGAAGTATGCAGAATCATCACAATCGCTCTTTTGGAGCTATTTAATGCGAGACACACGTTATCAGGTGTTTTCACCACTCCACAGTGCGTTTGATATGCAGAACCGGAGATATCTTGGTTTTCGTGGGGTTTCAAGCTGAGATATGCATTTTCTGGGATAATCTTGGTGGTTCTTCGGTGAGAAGTATGCAGAATCATCGAAATCGCTCTTTTGGAGCTATTTAATGCGAGAAACGCATTATCTGGTGTTTTCATCACTCCACAGTGCGTTTGATATGCAGAACCGCAGATATCTTGGTTTTCGTGGGGCTTCCAGCTGAGATATGCATTTTCTACTATAATCTTGGTGGTTCTTCTGTGAGACGTATGCAGAATCATCGAAATCGCTCTTTTGGAGATATTTAATGCAAGAAACGCGTTATCTGGTGTTTCCACCACTCCACAGTGCGTTTGATATGCAGAACCGGAGATATCTTTGTTTTCGTGGGGCTTCAAGCTGAGATATGCAGTTTCTGCGATAATCTTGGTGGTTCTTCGGTGAGAAGTATGCAGAATCATCGAAATCGCTCTTTTGGAGCTATTTAATGCGAGGAGCACGTTATCTGGTGTTGTCACCACTCCACAGTGCGTTTGATATGCAGAACCGGAGATATCCTGGTTTTCGTGGGGTTTGAAGCTGAGATATGCATTTTCTGAGATATTCTTGTTGGTTCTTCTGTGAGAAGTATGCAGAATCATCGCAATCGCTCTTTTGGAGCTATTTAATGCGAGACACACGTTATCTGGTGTTTTCATCACTCCACAGTGCGTTTGATATGCAGAACCGCAGATATCTTGGTTTTCGTGGGGTTTCAAGCTGAGATTTGCATTTTCTACTATAATCTTCGTGGTTCTTCTGTGAGAAGTATGGAGAATCATCGAAATCTCTCTTTGGCAGCTATTTAAGGGGAGAAACACGTTATCTGGTGTTTTGACCACTCCACAGTGCGTTTGATATGCAGAACCGCAGATATTTTGGTTTTCGTGGGGCTTCCCGCTGAGATATGCATTTTCTACGATAATCTTGGTGGTTCTTCTGCGAGAAGTATGCAGAATAATCGAAATCGTTCTTTTGAAGCTATTTAATGCGAGAAACTCGTTATCTGTTGTTTTCACCACTCCAGAGTGCGTTTGACATGCAGAACGGGAGATATCTTTGTTTTCGTGGGGTTTAAAGCTGAGATATGCATTTTCTGGGATAATCTTGGTTGTTCTTCGGTGAGAAGTATGCAGAATCATCGAAATCGCTCTTTTGGAGCTATTTAATGCGAGAAGCACGTTATCTGGTGTTTTCACCACTCCCCATTGCGTTCGACATGCAGAACCGGAGATATCTTTTTTTTCGTGGGGCTTCAAGCTGAGATATGCATTTTCTGCGATAATCCTGGTGACTCTTCTGTCAGAAGTATGCCGTAACATCGAAATCGCTCGTTTGGAGCTATTTAATGCGAGAAACTCGTTATCTGGTATTTTCACCACTCCCGAGTTGCTTTGATATGCAGAAACTGCGATATCTTGGTTTTCGTGGGCCTTCAAGCTGAGATATGCATTTTTTGGGATAATCTTGGTGGTTCTTCTGTGAGAAGTATGCAGAATCATCGAAATCGCTCTTTTGGAGCTATTTAATGCGAGAAACTCGTTATTTGGTATTTTCACCACTCCCGAGTTGCTTTGATATGCAGAAACTGCGATATCTTGGTTTTCGTGGGGCTTCAAGCTGAGATATGCATTTTTTGGGATAATCTTGGTGGTTCTTCTGTTAGAAGTATGCAGAATCATCGAAATCGCTCTTTTGGAGCTATTTAATGCGAGAAGCACGTTATCTGGTGTTTTCACCACTGCACAGTGCGTTTGATATGCAGAACCGGAGATATCTTGGTTTTCGTGGGGCTTCAGGCTGAGATATGCATTTTCTGCGATAATCCTGGTGAGGCTTCTGTCAGAAGTATGCCGTATCATCGAAATCGCTCTTTTGGAGCTATTTAATGCGAGAAACACGTTATCTGGTGTTTTCACCACTCCACAGTGCGTTTGGTATGCAGAACCGGCGATATCATGGTTTTCGTAGTATTTCAAGCTGAGGTATGCATTTTCTGGGATTATCCTGGTGGTTCTACGGTGAGAAGTATTCAGAATCATCGAAATCGCTCTTTTGGAGCTACTTAATGCGAGAAACACGTTATCTGGTGTTTTCACCACTCCACAGTGTGTGTGATATGCAGAACCGGAGATATCTTGGTTTTCGTGGGGTTTCAAGATGAGATATGCATTTTCTGGTATAATCTTGGTGGTTCTTCGGTGAGAAGTATGGAGAATCATCGAAATCGGTCTTTGAAAGCTATTTCAGGTGAGAAACACGTTATCTGGCGTTTTGACCACTCCACAGTGCGTTTGATATGCAGAACCGCAGATATCTTGGTTTTCGTGGGGCTTCCAGCTGAGATATGCATTTTCTACGATATTCTTGGTGGTTCTTCTGTGAGAAGTATGCAGAATAATCGAAATCGTCCTTTTGAAGCTATTTAATGCGAGAAACACGTTATCTGTTGTTTTCACCACTCCAGAGTGCGTTTGATATGCAGAACCGGAGGTATCTTGATTTTCGTGGGGTTTCAAGCTGAGATATGCATTTTCTGGGATAATCTTGGTGGTTCTTCGGTGAGAAGTATGGAGAATCATCGCAATCGCTCTTTTGGAGCTATTTATTGCGAGACACACGTTATCTGGTGTTTTCACCACTCCACAGTGCGTTTGATATGCAGAACCGGAGATATCTTGGTTTTCGTGGGGTTTCAAGCTGAGATATGCATTTTCTGCGATAATCTTGGTGGTTCTTCGGTGAGAAGTATGCAGAATCATCGAAATCGCACTTTTGGAGCTAATTAATGCGAGAAACGAGTTATCTGGTGTTTTCACCACTCCACATTGTGTTTGATATGAAGAACCGGAGATATCTTGGTTTTCGTGAGGTTTCAAGCTGAGATATGCATTTTCTGGGATAATCTTGGTGGTTCTTCGGTGAGAAGTATGGAGAATCATCGAAATCGGTCTTTGAAAGCTATTTCAGGTGAGAAACACGTTATCTGGCGTTTTGACCACTCCACAGTGCGTTTGATATGCAGAACCGCAGATATCTTGGTTTTCGTGGGGCTTCCAGCTGAGATATGCATTTTCTACGATATTCTTGGTGGTTCTTCTGTGAGAAGTATGCAGAATAATCGAAATCGTCCTTTTGAAGCTATTTAATGCGAGAAACACGTTATCTGTTGTTTTCACCACTCCAGAGTGCGTTTGATATGCAGAACCGGAGATATCTTGATTTTCGTGGGGTTTCAAGCTGAGATATGCATTTTCTGGGATAATCTTGGTGGTTCTTCGGTGAGAAGTATGGAGAATCATCGAAATCGGTCGTTGAAAGCTATTTAAGGCGAGAAACACGTTATCTGGTGTTTTCACGACTCCACAGTGCGTTTGATTTGCAGAACCGGAGATATCTTGGTTTTCGTGGGGCTTCAAGCTGAGATATGCAGTTTCTGCGATAATCTTGGTGGTTCTTCGGTGAGAAGTATGGAGAATCATCGAAATCGGTCTTTGAAAGCTATTTCAGGTGAGAAACACGTTATCTGGCGTTTTGACCACTCCACAGTGCGTTTGATATGCAGAACCGCAGATATCTTGGTTTTCGTGGGGCTTCCAGCTGAGATATGCATTTTCTACGATATTCTTGGTGGTTCTTCTGTGAGAAGTATGCAGAATAATCGAAATCGTCCTTTTGAAGCTATTCAATGCGAGAAAAACGTTATCTGTTGTTTTCACCACTCCAGAGTGCGTTTGATATGCAGAACCGGAGATATCTTGATTTTCGTGGGGTTTCAAGCTGAGATATGCATTTTCTGGGATAATCTTGGTGGTTCTTCTGTGAGAAGTATGCAGAATCATCGCAATCGCTCTTTTGGAGCTATTTAATGCGAGACACACGTTATCTGGTGTTTTCACCACTCCACAATGCGTTTGATATGCAGAACCGGAGATATCTTGGGTTTCGTGGGGTTTCAAGCTGAGATATGCATTTTCTGCGATAATCTTGGTGGTTCTTCGGTGAGAAGTATGCAGAATCATCGAAATCGCTCTTTTGGAGCTATTTAATACGAGAAACGCGTTATCTGGTGTTTTCACCACTCCACATTGCGTTTGATATGAAGAACCGGAGATATCTTGGTTTTCGTGAGGTTTCAAGCTGAGATATGCATTTTCTGGGATAATCTTGGTGGTTCTTCGGTGAGAAGTATGGAGAATCATCGAAATCGGTCTTTGAAAGCTATTTAAGGTGAGAAACACGTTATCTGGAGTTTTGACCACTCCACAGTGCGTTTGATATGCAGAACCGCAGATATCTTGGTTTTCGTGGGGCTTCCAGCTGAGATATGCATTTTCTGCAATAATCCTGGTGAGGCTTCTGTCAGAAGTATGCCGTATCATCGAAATCGCTCTTTTGGAGCTATTTAATGCGATAAACACGTTATCTGGTGTTATCACGACTCCACAGTGCGTTTGATATGCAGAACCGGAGATATCTTGGTTTTCGTGGGGTTTCAAGCTGAGATATGCATTTTCTGGGATAATCTTGGTGGTTCTTCTGTGAGAAGTATGGAGAATCATCGAAATCGCTCTTTGGAAGCTATTTAATGCGAGAAACACGTTATCTGGTGTTTTCAGCACTCCACAGTGCGTTTGGTATGCAGAACCGGAGATATCTTGGTTTTCGTGGGGTTTCAAGCTGAGGTATGCATTTTCTGCGATAATCCTGGTGAGGCTACTGTCAGAAGTATGCCGTAATATCGAAATCGCTCTTTTGGAGCTATTTAATGCGAGAAACACGTTATCTGGTGTTTTCACCATTCCACAGTGCGTTTGGTATGCAGAACCGGCGATATCATGGTTTTCGTAGTGTTTCTAACTGAGATATGCATTTTTTGGGATAATCTTGGTGGTTCTTCTGTGAGAAGTATGCAGAATCACCGAAATCTCTCTTTTGGAGCTATTTAATGCGAGAAACACGTTATCTGGTGTTTTCACGACTCCACAGTGTGTTTGATATGCAGAACCGGAGATATCTTGGTTTTCGTGAGGTTTCAAGCTGAGATATGCATTTTCTGGGATAATCTTGGTGGTTCTTCGGTGAGAAGTATGGAGAATCATCGCAATCGCTCTTTAGGAGCTATTTATTGCGAGACACACGTTATCTGGTGTTTTCACCACTCCACAGTGCGTTTGATATGCAGAACCGGAGATATCTTGGTTTTCGTGGGGTTTCAAGCTGAGATATGCATTTTCTGCGATAATCTTGGTGGTTCTTCGGTGAGAAGTATGCAGAATCATCGAAATCGCTCTTTTGGAGCTATTTAATGCGAGAAACGAGTTATCTGGTGTTTTCACCACTCCACAGTGCGTTTGATATGCAGAACCGGAGATATCTTGGTTTTCGTGGGGTTTCAAGCTGAGATATGCATTTTCTGCGATAATCTTGGTGGTTCTTCGGTGAGAAGTATGCAGAATCATCGAAATCGCTCTTTTGGAGCTATTTAATGCGAGAAACGAGTTATCTGGTGTTTTCACCACTCCACATTGCGTTTGATATGAAGAACCGGAGATATCTTGGTTTTCGTGGGGCTTCCAGCTGAGATATGCATTTTCTACGATATTCTTGGTGGTTCTTCTGTGAGAAGTATGCAGAATAATCGAAATCGTCCTTTTGAAGCTATTTAATGCGAGAAACACGTTATCTGTTGTTTTCACCACTCCAGAGTGCGTTTGATATGCAGAACCGGAGGTATCTTGATTTTCGTGGGGTTTCAAGCTGAGATATGCATTTTCTGGGATAATCTTGGTGGTTCTTCGGTGAGAAGTATGGAGAATCATCGCAATCGCTCTTTTGGAGCTATTTATTGCGAGACACACGTTATCTGGTGTTTTCACCACTCCACAGTGCGTTTGATATGCAGAACCGGAGATATCTTGGTTTTCGTGGGGTTTCAAGCTGAGATATGCATTTTCTGCGATAATCTTGGTGGTTCTTCGGTGAGAAGTATGCAGAATCATCGAAATCGCACTTTTGGAGCTAATTAATGCGAGAAACGAGTTATCTGGTGTTTTCACCACTCCACAGTGCGTTTGATATGCAGAACCGCAGATATCTTGGTTTTCGTGGGGCTTCCAGCTGAGATATGCATTTTCTACGATATTCTTGGTGGTTCTTCTGTGAGAAGTATGCAGAATAATCGAAATCGTCCTTTTGAAGCTATTTAATGCGAGAAACACGTTATCTGGTGTTTTCACGACTCCACAGTGCGTTTGATATGCAGAACCGGAGATATCTTTGTTTTCGTGGGGCTTCAAGCTGAGATATGCAGTTTCTGGGATAATCTTGGTGGTTCTTCGGTGAGAAGTATGGAGAATCATCGAAATCGGTCTTTGAAAGCTATTTAAGGTTAGAAACACGTTATCTGGTGTTTTGACCACTCCACAGTATGTTTGATATGCAGAACCGCAGATATCTTGGTTTTCGTGGGGCTTCCAGCTGAGATATGCATTTTCTGCGATAATCCTGGTGAGGCTTCTGTCAGAAGTATGCCGTATCATCGAAATCGCTCTTTTGGAGCTATTTAATGCGAGAAACACGTTATCTGGTGTTTTCACGACTCCACAGTGCGTTTGATATGCAGAACCGGCGATATCTTCTTTTCGTGTGGTTTCAAGCTGAGATATGCATTTTCTGGTATAATCTTGGTGGTTCTTCTGTGGGAAGTATGGAGAATCACCGAAGTCGCTCTTTGGAAGCTATTTAATGCGAGGAACACGTTATCTGGTGTTGTCACCACTCCACAGTGCGTTTGATATGCAGAACCGGAGATATCCTGGTTTTCGTGGGGTTTCAAGCTGAGATATGCATTTTTTGGGATAATCTTGGTGGTTCTTCTGTGAGAAGTATGCAGAACCACCGAAATCGCTCTTTTGGAGCTATTTAATGCGAGAAGCACGTTATCTGGTGTTTTCACCACTCCAAGGTGTGTTTGATATGCAGAACCGGCGATATCTTCTTTTCGTGTGGTTTCAAGCTGAGATATGCATTTTCTGCGATAATCCTGGTGAGGCTTCTGTCAGAAGTATGCCGTATCATCGAAATCGCTCTTTTGGAGCTATTTAATGCGAGAAACACGTTATCTGGTGTTTTCACGACTCCACAGTGCGTTTGATATGCAGAACCGGAGATATCTTGGTTTTCGTGGGGCTTCAAGCTGAGATATGCATTTTCTGCGATAATCTTGGTGACGCTTCTGTGAGAAGTATGCAGAATCATCGAAATCGCTCTTTTGGAGCTATTTAATGCGAGGAACACGTTATCTGGTGTTGTCACCACTCCACAGTGCGTTTGATATGCAGAACCGGAGATATCCTGGTTTTCGTGGGGTTTCAAGCTGAGATATGCATTTTCTGGGATAATCTTGGTGGTTCTTCTGTGAGAAGTATGGAGAATCATCGAAATCGCTCTTTGGAAGCTATTTAATGCGAGAAACACGTTATCTGGTGTTTTCAGCACTCCACAGTGCGTTTGGTATGCAGAACCGGAGATATCTTGGTTTTCGTGGGGTTTCAAGCTGAGATATGCATTTTCTGGAATAATCTTGGTGGTTCTTCGGTGAGAAGTATGCAGAATCACCGAAATCGGTCTTTTGGAGCTATTTAATGCGAGGAACACGTTATCTGGTGTTTTCACCACTCCAAGGTGTGTTTGATATGCAGAACCGGCGATATCTTCTTTTCATGTGGTTTCAAGCTGTATGCATTTTCTGGGATAATCTTGGTGGTTCTTCTGTGAGAAGTATGGAGAATCATCGAAATCGCTCTTTTGAAGCTATTTAAGGTGAGAAACACGTTATCTGGTGTTTTGACCACTCCACAGTGCGTTTGATATGCAGAACCGGAGATATCCTGGTTTGCGTGGGGTTTCAAGCGGAGATATGCATTTTCTGGGATAATCTTGGTGGTTCTTCTGTGAGAAGTATGCAGAATCATCACAATCGCTCTTTTGGAGCTATTTAATGCGAGACACACGTTATCTGGAGTTTTCACCACTCCACAGTGCGTTTGATATGCAGAACCGGAGATATCTTGGTTTTCGTGGGGTTTCAAGCTGAGATATGCATTTTCTGGGATAATCTTGGTGGTTCTTCGGTGAGAAGTATGCAGAATCATCGAAATCGCTCTTTTGGAGCTATTTAATGCGAGAAACGCATTATCTGGTGTTTTCATCACTCCACAGTGCGTTTGATATGCAGAACCGCAGATATCTTGGTTTTCGTGGGGCTTCCAGCTGAGATATGCATTTTCTACTATAATCTTGGTGGTTCTTCTGTGAGACGTATGCAGAATCATCGAAATCGCTCTTTTGGAGATATTTAATGCAAGAAACGCGTTATCTGGTGTTTCCACCACTCCACAGTGCGTTTGATATGCAGAACCGGAGATATCTTTGTTTTCGTGGGGCTTCAAGCTGAGATATGCAGTTTCTGCGATAATCTTGGTGGTTCTTCGGTGAGAAGTATGCAGAATCATCGAAATCGCTCTTTTGGAGCTATTTAATGCGAGGAACACGTTATCTGGTGTTGTCACCACTCCACAGTGCGTTTGATATGCAGAACCGGAGATATCCTGGTTTTCGTGGGGTTTGAAGCTGAGATATGCATTTTCTGAGATATTCTTGTTGGTTCTTCTGTGAGAAGTATGCAGAATCATCGCAATCGCTATTTTGGAGCTATTTAATGCGAGACACACGTTATCTGGTGTTTTCATCACTCCACAGTGCGTTTGATATGCAGAACCGCAGATATCTTGGTTTTCGTGGGGTTTCAAGCTGAGATTTGCATTTTCTACTATAATCTTCGTGGTTCTTCTGTGAGAAGTATGGAGAATCATCGAAATCTCTCTTTGGCAGCTATTTAAGGGGAGAAACACGTTATCTGGTGTTTTGACCACTCCACAGTGCGTTTGATATGCAGAACCGCAGATATTTTGGTTTTCGTGGGGCTTCCCGCTGAGATATGCATTTTCTACGATAATCTTGGTGGTTCTTCTGCGAGAAGTATGCAGAATAATCGAAATCGTTCTTTTGAAGCTATTTAATGCGAGAAACTCGTTATCTGTTGTTTTCACCACTCCAGAGTGCGTTTGACATGCAGAACGGGAGATATCTTTGTTTTCGTGGGGTTTAAAGCTGAGATATGCATTTTCTGGGATAATCTTGGTTGTTCTTCGGTGAGAAGTATGCAGAATCATCGAAATCGCTCTTTTGGAGCTATTTAATGCGAGAAGCACGTTATCTGGTGTTTTCACCACTCCCCATTGCGTTCGACATGCAGAACCGGAGATATCTTTTTTTTCGTGGGGCTTCAAGCTGAGATATGCATTTTCTGCGATAATCCTGGTGACTCTTCTGTCAGAAGTATGCCGTATCATCGAAATCGCTCGTTTGGAGCTATTTAATGCGAGAAACTCGTTATCTGGTATTTTCACCACTCCCGAGTTGCTTTGATATGCAGAAACTGCGATATCTTGGTTTTCGTGGGGCTTCAAGCTGAGATATGCATTTTTTGGGATAATCTTGGTGGTTCTTCTGTGAGAAGTATGCAGAATCATCGAAATCGCTCTTTTGGAGCTATTTAATGCGAGAAACTCGTTATTTGGTATTTTCACCACTCCCGAGTTGCTTTGATATGCAGAAACTGCGATATCTTAGTTTTCGTGGGGCTTCAAGCTGAGATATGCATTTTCTGCGATAATCCTGGTGACTCTTCTGTTAGAAGTATGCAGAATCATCGAAATCGCTCTTTTGGAGCTATTTAATGCGAGAAGCACGTTATCTGGTGTTTTCACCACTGCACAGTGCGTTTGATATGCAGAACCGGAGATATCTTGGTTTTCGTGGGGCTTCAGGCTGAGATATGCATTTTCTGCGATAATCCTGGTGACTCTTCTGTTAGAAGTATGCAGAATCATCGAAATCGCTCTTTTGGAGCTATTTAATGCGAGAAACTCGTTATTTGGTATTTTCACCACTCCCGAGTTGCTTTGATATGCAGAAACTGCGATATCTTGGTTTTCGTGGGGCTTCAAGCTGAGATATGCATTTTTTGGGATAATCTTGGTGGTTCTTCTGTTAGAAGTATGCAGAATCATCGAAATCGCTCTTTTGGAGCTATTTAATGCGAGAAGCACGTTATCTGGTGTTTTCACCACTGCACAGTGCGTTTGATATGCAGAACCGGAGATATCTTGGTTTTCGTGGGGCTTCAGGCTGAGATATGCATTTTCTGCGATAATCCTGGTGAGGCTTCTGTCAGAAGTATGCCGTATCATCGAAATCGCTCTTTTGGAGCTATTTAATGCGAGAAACACGTTATCTGGTGTTTTCACCACTCCACAGTGCGTTTGGTATGCAGAACCGGCGATATCATGGTTTTCGTAGTATTTCAAGCTGAGGTATGCATTTTCTGGGATTATCCTGGTGGTTCTACGGTGAGAAGTATTCAGAATCATCGAAATCGCTCTTTTGGAGCTACTTAATGCGAGAAACACGTTATCTGGTGTTTTCACCAGTCCACAGTGTGTGTGATATACTGAACCGGAGATATCTTGGTTTTCCTGTGGTTTCAAGATGAGATATGCATTTTCTGGTATAATCTTGGTGGTTCTTCGGTGAGAAGTATGCAGAATCACCGAAATCGGTCTTTTGGAGCTATTTAATGCGAGGAACACGTTATCTGGTGTTGTCACCACTCCACAGTGCGTTTGATATGCAGAACCGGAGATATCTTGGTTTTCGTGAGGGTTCAAGCTGAGATATGCATTTTCTGGGATAATCTTGGTGGTTCTTCGGTGAGAAGTATGGAGAATCATCGAAATCGGTCTTTGAAAGCTATTTCAGGTGAGAAACACGTTATCTGGCGTTTTGACCACTCCACAGTGCGTTTGATATGCAGAACCGCAGATATCTTGGTTTTCGTGGGGCTTCCAGCTGAGATATGCATTTTCTACGATATTCTTGGTGGTTCTTCTGTGAGAAGTATGCAGAATAATCGAAATCGTCCTTTTGAAGCTATTTAATGCGAGAAACACGTTATCTGTTGTTTTCACCACTCCAGAGTGCGTTTGATATGCAGAACCGGAGGTATCTTGATTTTCGTGGGGTTTGAAGCTGAGATATGCATTTTCTGGGATAATCTTGGTGGTTCTTCGGTGAGAAGTATGGAGATTCATCGCAATCGCTCTTTTGGAGCTATTTATTGCGAGACACACGTTATCTGGTGTTTTCACCACTCCACAGTGCGTTTGATATGCAGAACCGGAGATATCTTGGTTTTCGTGGGGTTTCAAGCTGAGATATGCATTTTCTGCGATAATCTTGGTGGTTCTTCGGTGAGAAGTATGCAGAATCATCGAAATCGCACTTTTGGAGCTAATTAATGCGAGAAACGAGTTATCTGGTGTTTTCACCACTCCGCATTGTGTTTGATATGAAGAACCGGAGATATCTTGGTTTTCGTGAGGTTTCAAGCTGAGATATGCATTTTCTGGGATAATCTTGGTGGTTCTTCGGTGAGAAGTATGGAGAATCATCGAAATCGGTCTTTGAAAGCTATTTCAGGTGAGAAACACGTTATCTGGCGTTTTGACCACTCCACAGTGCGTTTGATATGCAGAACCGCAGATATCTTGGTTTTCGTGGGGCTTCCAGCTGAGATATGCATTTTCTACGATATTCTTGGTGGTTCTTCTGTGAGAAGTATGCAGAATAATCGAAATCGTCCTTTTGAAGCTATTTAATGCGAGAAACACGTTATCTGTTGTTTTCACCACTCCAGAGTGCGTTTGATATGCAGAACCGGAGATATCTTGATTTTCGTGGGGTTTCAAGCTGAGATATGTATTTTCTGGGATAATCTTGGTGGTTCTTCGGTGAGAAGTATGGAGAATCATCGAAATCGGTCTTTGAAAGCTATTTAAGGCGAGAAACACGTTATCTGGTGTTTTCACGACTCCACAGTGCGTTTGATTTGCAGAACCGGAGATATCTTGGTTTTCGTGGGGCTTCAAGCTGAGATATGCAGTTTCTGCGATAATCTTGGTGACGCTTCTGTGAGAAGCACGCAGAATCATCGAAATCGCTCTTTTGGAGCTATTTAATGCGAGGAACGCGTTATCTGGTGTTGTCACCACTCCACAGTGCGTTTGATATGCAGAACCGGAGATATCGTTGTTTTCGTGGGGTTTCAAGCTGAGATATGCATTTTCTGGGATAATCTTGGTGGTTCTTCTGTGAGAAGTATGCAGAATCATCCCAATCGCTCTTTTGGAGCTATTTAATGCGAGACACACGTTATCTGGTGTTTTCACCACTCCACAATGCGTTTGATATGCAGAACCGGAGATATCTTGGGTTTCGTGGGGTTTCAAGCTGAGATATGCATTTTCTGCGATAATCTTGGTGGTTCTTCGGTGAGAAGTATGCAGAATCATCGAAATCGCTCTTTTGGAGCTATTTAATACGAGAAACGCGTTATCTGGTGTTTTCACCACTCCACATTGCGTTTGATATGAAGAACCGGAGATATCTTGGTTTTCGTGAGGTTTCAAGCTGAGATATGCATTTTCTGGGATAATCTTGGTGGTTCTTCGGTGAGAAGTATGGAGAATCATCGAAATCGCTCTTTTGGAGCTATTTAATGCGAGAAACACGTTATCTGGTGTTTTCACGACTCCACAGTGCGTTTGATATGCAGAACCGGCGATATCTTCTTTTCGTGTGGTTTCAAGCTGAGATATGCATTTTCTGGTATAATCTTGGTGGTTCTTCGGTGAGAAGTATGCAGAATCATCGAAATCGCTCTTTTGGAGCTATTTAAGGTTAGAAACACGTTATCTGGTGTTTTGACCACTCCACAGTGCGTTTGATATGCAGAACCGCAGATATCTTGGTTTTCGTGGGGCTTCCAGCTGAGATATGCATTTTCTGCGATAATCCTGGTGAGGCTTCTGTCAGAAGTATGCCGTATCATCGAAATCGCTCTTTTGGAGCTATTTAATGCGAGAAACACGTTATCTGGTGTTTTCACGACTCCACAGTGCGTTTGATATGCAGAACCGGCGATATCTTCTTTTCGTGTGGTTTCAAGCTGAGATATGCATTTTCTGGTATAATCTTGGTGGTTCTTCTGTGGGAAGTATGGAGAATCAC
This sequence comes from Anthophora plumipes, assembly GCA_951804975.1. Taxonomy (NCBI): domain Eukaryota; kingdom Metazoa; phylum Arthropoda; class Insecta; order Hymenoptera; family Apidae; genus Anthophora; species Anthophora plumipes. The sequence continues at coordinate 964,375 of CATORF010000924.1, read as the reverse complement.
CGAAGTCGCTCTTTGGAAGCTATTTAATGCGAGAAACACGTTATCTGGTGTTTTCAGCACTCCACAGTGCGTTTGGTATGCAGAACCGGAGATATCTTGGTTTTCGTGGGGTTTCAAGCTGAGATATGCATTTTCTGGGATAATGTTGGTGGTTCTTCGGTGAGTGGTATGCAGAATCATCGAAATCGCTCTGTTGGAGCTATTTAATGCGTGAAACGCGTTATCTGGTGTTTTCACCACTCCACAGTGTGTTTGATATGCAGAACCGGAGATATCTTGGTTTTCGTGGGGTTTCAAGCTGAGATATGCATTTTCTGGAATAATCTTGGTGGTTCTTCGGTGAGAAGTATGCAGAATCACCGAAATCGGTCTTTTGGAGCTATTTAATGCGAGGAACACGTTATCTGGTGTTTTCACCACTCCAAGGTGTGTTTGATATGCAGAACCGGCGATATCTTCTTTTCATGTGGTTTCAAGCTGTATGCATTTTCTGGGATAATCTTGGTGGTTCTTCTGTGAGAAGTATGGAGAATCATCGAAATCGCTCTTTTGAAGCTATTTAAGGTGAGAAACACGTTATCTGGTGTTTTGACCACTCCACAGTGCGTTTGATATGCAGAACCGGAGATATCCTGGTTTGCGTGGGGTTTCAAGCGGAGATATGCATTTTCTGGGATAATCTTGGTGGTTCTTCTGTGAGAAGTATGCAGAATCATCACAATCGCTCTTTTGGAGCTATTTAATGCGAGACACACGTTATCTGGTGTTTTCACCACTCCACAGTGCGTTTGATATGCAGAACCGGAGATATCTTGGTTTTCGTGGGGTTTCAAGCTGAGATATGCATTTTCTGGGATAATCTTGGTGGTTCTTCGGTGAGAAGTATGCAGAATCATCGAAATCGCTCTTTTGGAGCTATTTAATGCGAGAAACGCATTATCTGGTGTTTTCATCACTCCACAGTGCGTTTGATATGCAGAACCGCAGATATCTTGGTTTTCGTGGGGCTTCCAGCTGAGATATGCATTTTCTACTATAATCTTGGTGGTTCTTCTGTGAGACGTATGCAGAATCATCGAAATCGCTCTTTTGGAGATATTTAATGCAAGAAACGCGTTATCTGGTGTTTCCACCACTCCACAGTGCGTTTGATATGCAGAACCGGAGATATCTTTGTTTTCGTGGGGCTTCAAGCTGAGATATGCAGTTTCTGCGATAATCTTGGTGGTTCTTCGGTGAGAAGTATGCAGAATCATCGAAATCGCTCTTTTGGAGCTATTTAATGCGAGGAACACGTTATCTGGTGTTGTCACCACTCCACAGTGCGTTTGATATGCAGAACCGGAGATATCCTGGTTTTCGTGGGGTTTGAAGCTGAGATATGCATTTTCTACTATAATCTTCGTGGTTCTTCTGTGAGAAGTATGGAGAATCATCGAAATCTCTCTTTGGCAGCTATTTAAGGGGAGAAACACGTTATCTGGTGTTTTGACCACTCCACAGTGCGTTTGATATGCAGAACCGCAGATATTTTGGTTTTCGTGGTGCTTCCCGCTGAGATATGCATTTTCTACGATAATCTTGGTGGTTCTTCTGCGAGAAGTATGCAGAATAATCGAAATCGTTCTTTTGAAGCTATTTAATGCGAGAAACTCGTTATCTGTTGTTTTCACCACTCCAGAGTGCGTTTGACATGCAGAACGGGAGATATCTTTGTTTTCGTGGGGTTTAAAGCTGAGATATGCATTTTCTGGGATAATCTTGGTTGTTCTTCGGTGAGAAGTATGCAGAATCATCGAAATCGCTCTTTTGGAGCTATTTAATGCGAGAAGCACGTTATCTGGTGTTTTCACCACTCCCCATTGCGTTCGACATGCAGAACCGGAGATATCTTTTTTTTCGTGGGGCTTCAAGCTGAGATATGCATTTTCTGCGATAATCCTGGTGACTCTTCTGTCAGAAGTATGCCGTATCATCGAAATCGCTCGTTTGGAGCTATTTAATGCGAGAAACTCGTTATCTGGTATTTTCACCACTCCCGAGTTGCTTTGATATGCAGAAACTGCGATATCTTGGTTTTCGTGGGGCTTCAAGCTGAGATATGCATTTTTTGGGATAATCTTGGTGGTTCTTCTGTGAGAAGTATGCAGAATCATCGAAATCGCTCTTTTGGAGCTATTTAATGCGAGAAACTCGTTATTTGGTATTTTCACCACTCCCGAGTTGCTTTGATATGCAGAAACTGCGATATCTTAGTTTTCGTGGGGCTTCAAGCTGAGATATGCATTTTCTGCGATAATCCTGGTGACTCTTCTGTTAGAAGTATGCAGAATCATCGAAATCGCTCTTTTGGAGCTATTTAATGCGAGAAGCACGTTATCTGGTGTTTTCACCACTGCACAGTGCGTTTGATATGCAGAACCGGAGATATCTTGGTTTTCGTGGGGCTTCAGGCTGAGATATGCATTTTCTGCGATAATCCTGGTGAGGCTTCTGTCAGAAGTATGCCGTATCATCGAAATCGCTCTTTTGGAGCTATTTAATGCGAGAAACACGTTATCTGGTGTTTTCACCACTCCACAGTGCGTTTGGTATGCAGAACCGGCGATATCATGGTTTTCGTAGTATTTCAAGCTGAGGTATGCATTTTCTGGGATTATCCTGGTGGTTCTACGGTGAGAAGTATTCAGAATCATCGAAATCGCTCTTTTGGAGCTACTTAATGCGAGAAACACGTTATCTGGTGTTTTCACCAGTCCACAGTGTGTGTGATATACAGAACCGGAGATATCTTGGTTTTCGTGGGGTTTCAAGATGAGATATGCATTTTCTGGTATAATCTTGGTGGTTCTTCGGTGAGAAGTATGCAGAATCACCGAAATCGGTCTTTTGGAGCTATTTAATGCGAGGAACACGTTATCTGGTGTTGTCACCACTCCACAGTGCGTTTGATATGCAGAACCGGAGATATCTTGGTTTTCGTGAGGGTTCAAGCTGAGATATGCATTTTCTGGGATAATCTTGGTGGTTCTTCGGTGAGAAGTATGGAGAATCATCGAAATCGGTCTTTGAAAGCTATTTCAGGTGAGAAACACGTTATCTGGCGTTTTGACCACTCCAGAGTGCGTTTGATATGCAGAACCGGAGATATCTTGGTTTTCGTGGGGTTTCAAGCTGAGATATGCATTTTCTGCGATAATCTTGGTGGTTCTTCGGTGAGAAGTATGCAGAATCATCGAAATCGCACTTTTGGAGCTAATTAATGCGAGAAACGAGTTATCTGGTGTTTTCACCACTCCACATTGTGTTTGATATGAAGAACCGGAGATATCTTGGTTTTCGTGAGGTTTCAAGCTGAGATATGCATTTTCTGGGATAATCTTGGTGGTTCTTCGGTGAGAAGTATGGAGAATCATCGAAATCGGTCTTTGAAAGCTATTTCAGGTGAGAAACACGTTATCTGGCGTTTTGACCACTCCACAGTGCGTTTGATATGCAGAACCGCAGATATCTTGGTTTTCGTGGGGCTTCCAGCTGAGATATGCATTTTCTACGATATTCTTGGTGGTTCTTCTGTGAGAAGTATGCAGAATAATCGAAATCGTCCTTTTGAAGCTATTTAATGCGAGAAACACGTTATCTGTTGTTTTCACCACTCCAGAGTGCGTTTGATATGCAGAACCGGAGATATCTTGGTTTTCGTGGGGTTTCAAGATGAGATATGCATTTTCTGGGATAATCTTGGTGGTTCTTCGGTGAGAAGTATGGAGAATCATCGAAATCGGTCTTTGAAAGCTATTTAAGGCGAGAAACACGTTATCTGGTGTTTTCACGACTCCACAGTGCGTTTGATTTGCAGAACCGGAGATATCTTGGTTTTCGTGGGGCTTCAAGCTGAGATATGCATTTTCTGGGATAATCTTGGTGGTTCTTCGGTGAGAAGTATGGAGAATCATCGCAATCGCTCTTTTGGAGCTATTTAATGCGAGACACACGTTATCTGGTGTTTTCACCACTCCACAATGCGTTTGATATGCAGAACCGGAGATATCTTGGGTTTCGTGGGGTTTCAAGCTGAGATATGCATTTTCTGCGATAATCTTGGTGGTTCTTCGGTGAGAAGTATGCAGAATCATCGAAATCGCTCTTTTGGAGCTATTTAATACGAGAAACGCGTTATCTGGTGTTTTCACCACTCCACATTGCGTTTGATATGAAGAACCGGAGATATCTTGGTTTTCGTGAGGTTTCAAGCTGAGATATGCATTTTCTGGGATAATCTTGGTGGTTCTTCGGTGAGAAGTATGGAGAATCATCGAAATCGGTCTTTGAAAGCTATTTAAGGTTAGAAACACGTTATCTGGTGTTTTGACCACTCCACAGTGCGTTTGATATGCAGAACCGCAGATATCTTGGTTTTCGTGGGGCTTCCAGCTGAGATATGCATTTTCTGCGATAATCCTGGTGAGGCTTCTGTCAGAAGTATGCCGTATCATCGAAATCGCTCTTTTGGAGCTATTTAATGCGAGAAACACGTTATCTGGTGTTTTCACGACTCCACAGTGCGTTTGATATGCAGAACCGGCGATATCTTCTTTTCGTGTGGTTTCAAGCTGAGATATGCATTTTCTGGTATAATCTTGGTGGTTCTTCTGTGGGAAGTATGGAGAATCACCGAAGTCGCTCTTTGGAAGCTATTTAATGCGAGGAACACGTTATCTGGTGTTGTCACCACTCCACAGTGCGTTTGATATGCAGAACCGGAGATATCCTGGTTTTCGTGGGGTTTCAAGCTGAGATATGCATTTTTTGGGATAATCTTGGTGGTTCTTCTGTGAGAAGTATGCAGAACCACCGAAATCGCTCTTTTGGAGCTATTTAATGCGAGAAGCACGTTATCTGGTGTTTTCACCACTCCAAGGTGTGTTTGATATGCAGAACCGGCGATATCTTCTTTTCGTGTGGTTTCAAGCTGAGATATGCATTTTCTGCGATAATCCTGGTGGTTCTTCTGTGGGAAGTATGGAGAATCACCGAAGTCGCTCTTTGGAAGCTATTTAATGCGAGGAACACGTTATCTGGTGTTGTCACCACTCCACAGTGCGTTTGATATGCAGAACCGGAGATATCCTGGTTTTCGTGGGGTTTCAAGCTGAGATATGCATTTTCTGGGATAATCTTGGTGGTTCTTCTGTGAGAAGTATGGAGAATCATCGAAATCGCTCTTTGGAAGCTATTTAATGCGAGAAACACGTTATCTGGTGTTTTCAGCACTCCACAGTGCGTTTGGTATGCAGAACCGGAGATATCTTGGTTTTCGCGGGGTTTCAAGCTGAGATATGCATTTTCTGGAATAATCTTGGTGGTTCTTCGGTGAGAAGTATGCAGAATCACCGAAATCGGTCTTTTGGAGCTATTTAATGCGAGGAACACGTTATCTGGTGTTTTCACCACTCCAAGGTGTGTTTGATATGCAGAACCGGCGATATCTTCTTTTCGTGTGGTTTCAAGTTCAGATATGCATTTTCTGGGATAATCTTGGTGGTTCTTCTGTGAGAAGTATGGAGAATCATCGAAATCGCTCTTTTGAAGCTATTTAAGGTGAGAAACACGTTATCTGGTGTTTTGACCGCTCCACAGTGCGTTTGATATGCAGAACCGGAGATATCCTGGTTTGCGTGGGGTTTCAAGCGGAGATATGCATTTTCTGGGATAATCTTGGTGGTTCTTCTGTGAGAAGTATGCAGAATCATCACAATCGCTCTTTTGGAGCTATTTAATGCGAGACACACGTTATCTGGTGTTTTCACCACTCCACAGTGCGTTTGATATGCAGAACCGGAGATATCTTGGTTTTCGTGGGGTTTCAAGCTGAGATTTGCATTTTCTACTATAATCTTCGTGGTTCTTCTGTGAGAAGTATGGAGAATCATCGAAATCTCTCTTTGGCAGCTATTTAAGGGGAGAAACATGTTATCTGGTGTTTTGACCACTCCACAGTGCGTTTGATATGCAGAACCGCAGATATTTTGGTTTTCGTGGGGCTTCCCGCTGAGATATGCATTTTCTACGATAATCTTGGTGGTTCTTCTGCGAGAAGTATGCAGAATAATCGAAATCGTTCTTTTGAAGCTATTTAATGCGAGAAACTCGTTATCTGTTGTTTTCACCACTCCAGAGTGCGTTTGACATGCAGAACGGGAGATATCTTTGTTTTCGTGGGGTTTAAAGCTGAGATATGCATTTTCTGGGATAATCTTGGTTGTTCTTCGGTGAGAAGTATGCAGAATCATCGAAATCGCTCTTTTGGAGCTATTTAATGCGAGAAGCACGTTATCTGGTGTTTTCACCACTCCCCATTGCGTTCGACATGCAGAACCGGAGATATCTTTTTTTTCGTGGGGCTTCAAGCTGAGATATGCATTTTCTGCGATAATCCTGGTGACTCTTCTGTCAGAAGTATGCCGTATCATCGAAATCGCTCGTTTGGAGCTATTTAATGCGAGAAACTCGTTATCTGGTATTTTCACCACTCCCGAGTTGCTTTGATATGCAGAAACTGCGATATCTTGGTTTTCGTGGGGCTTCAAGCTGAGATATGCATTTTTTGGAATAATCTTGGTGGTTCTTCTGTGAGAAGTATGCAGAATCATCGAAATCGCTCTTTTGGAGCTATTTAATGCGAGAAACTCGTTATTTGGTATTTTCACCACTCCCGAGTTGCTTTGATATGCAGAAACTGCGATATCTTGGTTTTCGTGGGGCTTCAAGCTGAGATATGCATTTTTTGGGATAATCTTGGTGGTTCTTCTGTTAGAAGTATGCAGAATCATCGAAATCGCTCTTTTGGAGCTATTTAATGCGAGAAGCACGTTATCTGGTGTTTTCACCACTGCACAGTGCGTTTGATATGCAGAACCGGAGATATCTTGGTTTTCGTGGGGCTTCAGGCTGAGATATGCATTTTCTGCGATAATCCTGGTGAGGCTTCTGTCAGAAGTATGCCGTATCATCGAAATCGCTCTTTTGGAGCTATTTAATGCGAGAAACACGTTATCTGGTGTTTTCACCACTCCACAGTGCGTTTGGTATGCAGAACCGGCGATATCATGGTTTTCGTAGTATTTCAAGCTGAGGTATGCATTTTCTGGGATTATCCTGGTGGTTCTACGGTGAGAAGTATTCAGAATCATCGAAATCGCTCTTTTGGAGCTATTTAATGCGAGAAACACGTTATCTGGTGTTTTCACCACTCCACAGTGTGTGTGATATGCAGAACCGGAGATATCTTGGTTTTCGTGGGGTTTCAAGATGAGATATGCATTTTCTGGTATAATCTTGGTGGTTCTTCGGTGAGAAGTATGCAGAATCACCGAAATCGGTCTTTTGGAGCTATTTAATGCGAGGAACACGTTATCTGGTGTTGTCACCACTCCACAGTGCGTTTGATATGCAGAACCGGAGATATCCTGGTTTTCATGGTGTTTCAAGCTGAGATATGCATTTTCTGGGATAATCTTGGTGGTTCTTCGGTGAGAAGTATGCAGAATCACCGAAATCGGTCTTTTGGAGCTATTTAATGCGAGAAGCACGTTATCTGCTGTTTTCACCACTCCAAGGTGTGTTTGATATGCAGAACCGGCGATATCTTCTTTTTGTGGGGTTTCAAGCTGAGATATGCATTTTCTGCGATAATCCTGATGAGGCTTCTGTCAGAAGTTTGCCGTATCATCGAAATCGCTCTTTTGGAGCTATTTAATGCGAGAAACACGTTATCTGGTGTTTTCAGCACTCCACAGTGGGTTTGGTATGCAGAACCGGAGATATCTTGGTTTTCGTGGGGTTTCAAGCTGAGAGATGCATTTTCTGGAATAATCTTGGTGGTTCTTCGGTGAGAAGTATGCAGAATCACCGAAATCGGTCTTTTGGAGCTATTTAATGCGAGGAACACGTTATCTGGTGTTGTCACCACTCCACAGTGCGTTTGATATGCAGAACCGGAGATATCCTGGTTTTCATGGTGTTTCAAGCTGAGATATGCATTTTCTGGGATAATCTAGATGGTTCTTCTGTGAGAAGTATGCAGAATAATCGACATCGCTCTTTTGGAGCTATTTAATGCGAGAAACACGTTATCTGGTGTTTTCACCCCTCCACAGAGCGTTTGAAATGCAGAACCGGAGATTACTTGGTTTTCGTGGGGCTTCAAGCTGAGATCTGCATTTTTTGGGATATCTTGGTGGTTCTTCTGTGAGAAGTATGCAGAATCACCGAAATCGCTCTTTTGGAGCTATTTAATGCGAGAAGCACGTTATCTGGTGTTTTCACCACTCCACAGTGTGTGTGATATGCAGAACCGGAGATATCCTGGTTTTCATGGTGTTTCAAGCTGAGATATGCATTTTCTGGGATAATCTTGGTGGTTCTTCGGTGAGAAGTATGCAGAATCATCGAAATCGCTCTGTTGGAGCTATTTAATGCGAGAAACGCGTTGTCTGGTGTTTTCACCACTCCACAGTGTGTTTGATATGCAGAACCGGAGATATCTTGGTTTTCGTGGGGTTTCAAGCTGAGATATGCATTTTCTGGGATAATGTTGGTGGTTCTTCGGTGAGTGGTATGCAGAATCATCGAAATCGCTCTGTTGGAGCTATTTAATGCGTGAAACGCGTTATCTGGTGTTTTCACCACTCCACAGTGTGTTTGATATGCAGAACCGGAGATATCTTGGTTTTCGTGGGGTTTCAAGCTGAGATATGCATTTTCTGGGATAATCTTGGTGGTTCTTCGGTGAGAAGTATGCAGAATCATCGAAATCGCTCTGTTGGAGCTATTTAATGCGAGAAACGCGTTATCTGGTGTTTTCACCTCTCCACAGTGCGTTTGATATGCAGAACCGGAGATATCTTGGTTTTCGCGGGGTTTCAAGCTGAGATATGCATTTTCTGTGAATATCTTGGTGGTTCTTCTGTGAGAAGTATGCAGAATCATCGAAATCGCTCTTTTGGAGCTATTTAATGCGAGGAACACGTTATCTGGTGTTGTCACCACTCCACAGTGCGTTTGATATGCAGAACCGGAGATATCCTGGTTTTCGTGGGGTTTCAAGCTGAGATATGCATTTTCTGGGATAATCTTGGTGGTTCTACAGTGAGAAGTATGCAGAATCATCGAAATCGCTGTTTTGGAGCTATTTAATGCGAGAAGCACGTTATCTGGTGTTTTCACCACACCAAGGTGTGTTTAATATGCAGAACCGGCGATATCTTCTTTTCGTGTGGTTTCAAGTTCAGATATGCATTTTCTGCGATAATCCTGGTGAGGTTTCTGACAGAAGTATGCCGTATCATCGAAATCGCTCTTTTGGAGCTATTTAATGCGAGAAACACGTTATCTGGTGTTTTCACCACTCCACAGTGCGTTTCATATGCAGAACCGGAGATATCTTGGTTTTCGTGGGGTTTCAAGCTGAGATATGCATTTTCTGGGATAATCTTGGTGGTTCTTCTGTGAGAAGTATGGAGAATCATCGAAATCGCTCTTTGGAAGCTATTTAATGCGAGAAACACGTTATCTGGTGTTTTCAGCACTCCACAGTGCGTTTGGTATGCAGAACCGGAGATATCTTGGTTTTCATGGGGTTTCAAGCTGAGATATGCATTTTCTGGAATAATCTTGGTGGTTCTTCGGTGAGAAGTATGCAGAATCACCGAAATCGGTCTTTTGGAGCTATTTAATGCGAGGAACACGTTATCTGGTGTTTTCACCACTCCAAGGTGTGTTTGATATGCAGAACCGGCGATATCTTCTTTTCATGTGGTTTCAAGCTGTATGCATTTTCTGGGATAATCTTGGTGGTTCTTCTGTGAGAAGTATGGAGAATCATCGAAATCGCTCTTTTGAAGCTATTTAAGGTGAGAAACACGTTATCTGGTGTTTTGACCACTCCACAGTGCGTTTGATATGCAGAACCGGAGATATCCTGGTTTGCGTGGGGTTTCAAGCGGAGATATGCATTTTCTGGGATAATCTTGGTGGTTCTTCTGTGAGAAGTATGCAGAATCATCACAATCGCTCTTTTGGAGCTATTTAATGCGAGACACACGTTATCTGGTGTTTTCACCACTCCACAGTGCGTTTGATATGCAGAACCGGAGATATCTTGGTTTTCGTGGGGTTTCAAGCTGAGATTTGCATTTTCTATTATAATCTTCGTGGTTCTTCTGTGAGAAGTATGGAGAATCATCGAAATCTCTCTTTGGCAGCTATTTAAGGGGAGAAACACGTTATCTGGTGTTTTGACCACTCCACAGTGCGTTTGATATGCAGAACCGCAGATATTTTGGTTTTCGTGGGGCTTCCCGCTGAGATATGCATTTTCTACGATAATCTTGGTGGTTCTTCTGCGAGAAGTATGCAGAATAATCGAAATCGTTCTTTTGAAGCTATTTAAAGCGAGAAACTCGTTATCTGTTGTTTTCACCACTCCAGAGTGCGTTTGACATGCAGAACGGGAGATATCTTTGTTTTCGTGGGGTTTAAAGCTGAGATATGCATTTTCTGGGATAATCTTGGTTGTTCTTCGGTGAGAAGTATGCAGAATCATCGAAATCGCTCTTTTGGAGCTATTTAATGCGAGAAGCACGTTATCTGGTGTTTTCACCACTCCCCATTGCGTTCGACATGCAGAACCGGAGATATCTTTTTTTTCGTGGGGCTTCAAGCTGAGATATGCATTTTCTGCGATAATCCTGGTGACTCTTCTGTCAGAAGTATGCCGTATCATCGAAATCGCTCGTTTGGAGCTATTTAATGCGAGAAACTCGTTATCTGGTATTTTCACCACTCCCGAGTTGCTTTGATATGCAGAAACTGCGATATCTTGGTTTTCGTGGGGCTTCAAGCTGAGATATGCATTTTTTGGGATAATCTTGGTGGTTCTTCTGTGAGAAGTATGCAGAATCATCGAAATCGCTCTTTTGGAGCTATTTAATGCGAGAAACTCGTTATCTGGTATTTTCACCACTCCCGAGTTGCTTTGATATGCAGAAACTGCGATATCTTGGTTTTCGTGGGGCGTCAAGCTGAGATATGCATTTTCTGGGATAATCTTGGTTGTTCTTCGGTGAGAAGTATGCAGAATCATCGAAATCGCTCTTTTGGAGCTATTTAATGCGAGAAGCACGTTATCTGGTGTTTTCACCACTCCCCATTGCGTTCGACATGCAGAAACTGCGATATCTTGGTTTTCGTGGGGCTTCAAGCTGAGATATGCATTTTTTGGGATAATCTTGGTGGTTCTTCTGTTAGAAGTATGCAGAATCATCGAAATCGCTCTTTTGGAGCTATTTAATGCGAGAAGCACGTTATCTGGTGTTTTCACCACTGCACAGTGCGTTTGATATGCAGAACCGGAGATATCTTGGTTTTCGTGGGGCTTCAGGCTGAGATATGCATTTTCTGCGATAATCCTGGTGAGGCTTCTGTCAGAAGTATGCCGTATCATCGAAATCGCTCTTTTGGAGCTATTTAATGCGAGAAACACGTTATCTGGTGTTTTCACCACTCCACAGTGCGTTTGGTATGCAGAACCGGCGATATCATGGTTTTCGTAGTATTTCAAGCTGAGGTATGCATTTTCTGGGATTATCCTGGTGGTTCTTCTGTTAGAAGTATGCAGAATCATCGAAATCGCTCTTTTGGAGCTATTTAATGCGAGAAGCACGTTATCTGGTGTTTTCACCACTGCACAGTGCGTTTGATATGCAGAACCGGAGATATCTTGGTTTTCGTGGGGCTTCAGGCTGAGATATGCATTTTCTGCGATAATCCTGGTGAGGCTTCTGTCAGAAGTATGCCGTATCATCGAAATCGCTCTTTTGGAGCTATTTAATGCGAGAAACACGTTATCTGGTGTTTTCACCACTCCACAGTGCGTTTGGTATGCAGAACCGGCGATATCATGGTTTTCGTAGTATTTCAAGCTGAGGTATGCATTTTCTGGGATTATCCTGGTGGTTCTACGGTGAGAAGTATTCAGAATCATCGAAATCGCTCTTTTGGAGCTATTTAATGCGAGAAACACGTTATCTGGTGTTTTCACCACTCCACAGTGTGTGTGATATGCAGAACCGGAGATATCTTGGTTTTCGTGGGGTTTCAAGATGAGATATGCATTTTCTGGTATAATCTTGGTGGTTCTTCGGTGAGAAGTATGCAGAATCACCGAAATCGGTCTTTTGGAGCTATTTAATGCGAGGAACACGTTATCTGGTGTTGTCACCACTCCACAGTGCGTTTGATATGCAGAACCGGAGATATCCTGGTTTTCATGGTGTTTCAAGCTGAGATATGCATTTTCTGGGATAATCTTGGTGGTTCTTCGGTGAGAAGTATGCAGAATCACCGAAATCGGTCTTTTGGAGCTATTTAATGCGAGAAGCACGTTATCTGCTGTTTTCACCACTCCAAGGTGTGTTTGATATGCAGAACCGGCGATATCTTCTTTTTGTGGGGTTTCAAGCTGAGATATGCATTTTCTGCGATAATCCTGATGAGGCTTCTGTCAGAAGTTTGCCGTATCATCGAAATCGCTCTTTTGGAGCTATTTAATGCGAGAAACACGTTATCTGGTGTTTTCAGCACTCCACAGTGGGTTTGGTATGCAGAACCGGAGATATCTTGGTTTTCGTGGGGTTTCAAGCTGAGAGATGCATTTTCTGGAATAATCTTGGTGGTTCTTCGGTGAGAAGTATGCAGAATCACCGAAATCGGTCTTTTGGAGCTATTTAATGCGAGGAACACGTTATCTGGTGTTGTCACCACTCCACAGTGCGTTTGATATGCAGAACCGGAGATATCCTGGTTTTCATGGTGTTTCAAGCTGAGATATGCATTTTCTGGGATAATCTAGATGGTTCTTCTGTGAGAAGTATGCAGAATAATCGACATCGCTCTTTTGGAGCTATTTAATGCGAGAAACACGTTATCTGGTGTTTTCACCACTCCACAGAGCGTTTGGAATGCAGAACCGGAGATTACTTGGTTTTCGTGGGGCTTCAAGCTGAGATCTGCATTTTTTGGGATATCTTTGTGGTTCTTCTGTGAGAAGTATGCAGAATCACCGAAATCGCTCTTTTGGAGCTATTTAATGCGAGAAGCACGTTATCTGGTGTTTTCACCAATCCAAGGTGAGTTTGATATGCAAAACCGGCGATATCTTCTTTTCGTGTGGTTTCATGCTGAGATATGCATTTTCTGGGATAATCTTGGAGGTTCTTCGGTGAGAAGTATGCAGAATCATCGAAATCGCTCTGTTGGAGCTATTTAATGCGAGACACACGTTATCTGGTGTTTTCACCACTCCACAGTGTGTGTGATATGCAGAACCGGAGATATCCTGGTTTTCATGGTGTTTCAAGCTGAGATATGCATTTTCTGGGATAATCTTGGTGGTTCTTCGGTGAGAAGTATGCAGAATCATCGAAATCGCTCTGCTGGAGCTATTTAATGCGAGAAACGCGTTGTCTGGTGTTTTCACCACTCCACAGTGTGTTTGATATGCAGAACCGGAGATATCTTGGTTTTCGTGGGGTTTCAAGCTGAGATATGCATTTTCTGGGATAATGTTGGTGGTTATTCGGTGAGTGGTATGCAGAATCATCGAAATCGCTCTGTTGGAGCTATTTAATGCGTGAAACGCCTTATCTGGTGTTTTCACCACTCCACAGTGTGTTTGATATGCAGAACCGGAGATATCTTGGTTTTCGTGGGGTTTCAAGCTGAGATATGCATATTCTGGGATAATCTTGGTGGTTCTTCGGTGAGAAGTATGCAGAATCATCGAAATCGCTCTGTTGGAGCTATTTAATGCGAGAAACGCGTTATCTGGTGTTTTCACCTCTCCACAGTGCGTTTGATATGCAGAACCGGAGATATCTTGGTTTTCGCGGGGTTTCAAGCTGAGATATGCATTTTCTGTGAATATCTTGGTGGTTCTTCTGTGAGAAGTATGCAGAATCATCGAAATCGCTCTTTTGGAGCTATTTAAGGCGAGAAACTCGTTATCGGTTGTTTTCACCACTCCAGAGTGCGTTTGATATGCACAGCCGGAGATATCTTGGTTTTCGAGGGGCTTCAAACTGAGATATGCATTTTCTGGGACAATCACAGTGGTTCTTCTGTGAGAAATATGGAGAATCATCGAAATCGCGCTTTGGAAGCTATTTAAGGCGAGAAACACGTTATCTGGTGTTTACACCACTCCACAGTGCGTTTGATATGCTGAACCGCAAATATCTTGGTTTTCGTGGGGCTTCAAGCTGAGATATGCATTTTCTGGGATAATCTTGGTGGTTCTTCCGTGAGAAGTATGGACAATCATCGAAATCGCTCTTTGGAAGCTATTTTAGGCGAGAAACACGTTATCTGGTGTTTTGACCACTCCACGGTGCGTTTGATATGCAGAACCGCAGATATCTTGGTTTTCGTGGGGCTTCCAGCTGAGATATGCATTTTCTACGATAATCTTGGTGGTTCTTCTGTGAGAAGTAAGGAGAATCTTCGAAATCGCTCTTTGGAAGCTATTTAAGGCGAGAAACTCGTTATCTGTTGTTTTTTCCACTCCAGAGTGCGTTTGATATGCAGAACCGCAGATATCTTGGTTTTCGTGGGGCTTCCAGCTGAGATATGCATTTTCTACGATAATCTTGGTGGTTCTTCTGTGAGAAGTATGGAGAATCATCGAAATCGCTCTTTGGAAGCTATTTAAGGCGAGACACTCGTTATCTGTTGTTTTCACCACTCCAGAGTGCGTTTGATATGCAGAACCAGCGAAACCTTGGTTTTCGTGGGGTTTCAATCTGAGATATGCATTTTCTGCGATAATCTTGGTGAGGCTTCTGTAGGAAGTATGCAGTATCATCGAAATCGCTCTTTTGGAGCTATTTAATGCGAGAAACGCGTTATCTGGTGTTTTCACCACTCCACAGTGCGTTTGATATGCAGAACCGGAGATATCTTGGTTTTCGCGGGGTTTCAAGCTGAGATATGCATTTTCTGTGAATATCTTGGTGGTTCTTCTGTGAGAAGTATGCAGAATCATCGAAATCGCTCTTTTGGAGCTATTTAAGGCGAGAAACTCGTTATCTGTTGTTTTCACCACTCCAGAGTGCGTTTGATATGCACAACCGGAGATATCTTGGTTTTCGAGGGGCTTCAAACTGAGATATGCATTTTCTGGGACAATCACAGTGGTTCTTCTGAGAGAAGTATGGAGAATCATCGAAATCGCTCTTTGGAAGCTATTTAAGGCGAGAAACACGTTATCTGGTGTTTTCACCACTCCACAGTGCGTTAGATGTGCAGAACCGCAGATATCTTGGTTTTCGAGGGGTTTCAAGCTGAGATATGCATTTTCAGGGATAATCTTGGTGGTTCTTCTGTGAGAAGTATGCAGAATCATCGAAATCGCTCTTCTGGAGCTATTTAATGCGAGAAGCACGTTATCTGGTGTTTTCACCACTGCCCAGTGCGTTTGATATGCAGAACCGGAGATATCTTGGTTTTCGTTGGGTTTCAAGCTGAGATACGCATTTTCTGTGATAATCTTGGTGGTTCTTCGGTGAGAAGTATGCAGAATCATCGAAATCGCTCTTTTGGAGCTATTTAAAGCGAGAAACGCATTATCTGGTGTTTTCACCACTCCACAGTGCGTTTGATATGCAGAACCGGGGATATCTTTGTTTTCGTGTGGCATCAACCTGAGATATGCATTTTCTGCGATAATCTTGGTGAGGCTTCTGTGAGAAGTATGCAGAACCATCGAAATCGCTCTTTTGGAGCTATTTAATGCGAAAAAACGCGTTTTCTGGAATTTTCACCACTGCACAGTACGTTTGATATGCAGAACCGGAGATATCTTGGTTTTAGTGGGGTGTCAAGCGGAGATATGCATTTTCTACGATAATCTTGGTGGTTCTTCTGTGAGAAGTATGCAGAATCATCGATATCGCTCTTTTGGAGCTGTTTAATGGGAGGAACACGTTATCTGGAGTTTTCACCACTGCACAGTGCGATTGATATGCAGAACCGGTGATATCTTGTTTTTCGTGGGGCTTCAAGCTGAGATATGCATTTTCTGGGATAAACTTGGTGGTTCTTCTGTGAGAAGTATGCAGAATCATCGAAATCGCTCTTTTGGAGCTATTTTCGGCGAGATACACGTTATCTGGTGTTTTCACCTCTCCACAGTGCGTTTGATATGCAGAACCGGAGATATCTTGGTTTTCGTGGGGTTTCAAGCTGAGATATGCATTTTCTGGTACAATCACAGTGGTTCTTCTGTGAGAAGGATGCAGAATAATCGAAATGGCTCTTTTGGAGCTATTTTATGCCAAGAACACGTTATCTGGTGTTGTCACCACTCCACAGTGCGTTTGATCTGCAGAACTGGAGATATCTTGGTTTTCGAGGGGCTTCAAGCTGAGATATGCATTTTCTGTGACAATCACAGTGGTTCTTCTGTGAGAAGTATGCAGGATAATCGAAATGGCTCTTTTGGAGCTATTTAATGCGACAAACACGTTATCTGTTGTTTTCACCACTCCAGAGTGCGTTTGATATGCACAACCGGAGATATCCTGGTTTTCGTGGGGTTGCAAGCTGAGATATGCATTTTCTGGGATAAACTTGGTGGTTCTTCTGTGAGAAGTATGCAGAATCATCGAAATCGCTCTTTTGGAGCTATTTTTGGCGAGAAACACGTTATCTGGTGTTTTCACCACTCCACAGTGCGTTTGATATGCAGAACCGGAGATATCTTGGTTTTCGAGGGGCTTCAAGCTGAGATATGCATGTTCTGGGATACTCTTGGTGGTTCTTCTGTGAGGAGTATGCAGAATCATCGAAACCGCTCTTTTGGATCTATTTTATGCGAGAAACTCGTTATCTGGTGTTTTCACCATTGCACAGTGCGATTGATATGCAGAACCGAAGATATCTTGTTTTTCGTGGGGCTTCAAGCTGAGATATGCATTTTCTACGATAATCTTGGTGGTTCTTCAGTGAGAAGTATGCAGAATCATCGAAATCGCTTTTTTGGAGCAATTTAATGCGAGAAACGCGTTATCTGGTGTTTTCACCACTCCACAGTGCGTTTGATATGCAGACCCGGAGATATCTTGGTTTTCGAGGGGCTTCAAACTGAGATATGCATGTTCTGGGATACTCTTGGTGGTTCTTCTGTGAGGAGTATGCAGAATCATCGAAACCGCTCTTTTGGAGCTATTTTATGCGAGAAACTCGTTATCTGGTATTTTCACCACTCCAGAGTGCGTTTGATATGCAGAACCTGCTATATCTTGGTTTTCGTGGGGTTTCAAGCTGAGATATGCATTTTCTGGGATAATCTTGGTGGTTCTTCTGTAGGAAGTATGGAGAATCATCGAAATCGCTCTTTGGAAGCTATTGAAGGCGAGAAACTCGTTATCTGTTGTTTTGACCACTCCAGAGTGCGTTTCATATGCAGAACCGGCGATACCTTGGTTTTCGTGGGGTTTCAAGCTGAGATATGCATTTTCTGGGATTCTCTTGGTGGTTCTTCTATGAGGAGTATGCTGAATCATTGAAATTGCTCTTTTGGAGCTATTTAATGCGAGGAACACGTTATCTGGTGTTGTCACCACTCCACAGTGCGTTTGATATGCAGAACCGGAGATATCTTGGTTTTCGAGGGGCTTCATACTGAGATATGCATTTTCTAGGATACTCTTGGTGGTTCTTCTGTGAGGAGTATGCTGAATCATTGAAATTGCTCTTTTGGAGCTATTTAATGCGAGGAACACGTTATCTGGTGTTGTCACCACTCCCCAGTGCGTTTGATATGCAGAACCGGAGATATCTTGGTTTTCGAGGGGCTTCAAGCTGAGATTTGCATTTTCTGCGATAATCCTGGTGAGGCTTCTGTCAGAAGTATGCCGTATCATCGAAATCCCCCTTTTGGAGCTATTTAATGCGAAAAAACGCGTTTTCTGGAGTTTTCACCACTGCACAGTGCGATTGATATGCAGAACCGGAGATATCTTGTTTTTCGTGGGGCTTCAAGCTGAGATATGCATTTTCTGGGATAAACTTGGTGGTTCTTCTGTGAGAAGTATGCAGAATCATCGAAATCGCTCTTTTGGAGCTATTTTTGGCGAGAAAAACGTTATCTGGTGTTTTCACCACTCCACAGTGCGTTTGATATGCAGAATCGGAGATATCTTGATTTTCATGGAGCTTCAAGCTGAGATTTGCACTTTCTGCGATAATCTTGGTGACGCTTCTGTGAGAAGTATGCAGAATCATCGAAATCGCTCTTTTGGAGCTATTTAATGCGAGACACACGTTATCTGGTGTTTTCACCACTCCACAGTGCGTTTGATATGCAGAACCGGCGACATCTTGGTATTCGTGGGGCTTCAAGCTGAGATATGCATTTTCTGCGATAATCTTGGTGAGGCTTCTGTGAGAAGTATGCAGAATTATCGAAATCGCTCTTTTGGAGCTATTTAATGCGAGGAACACGTTATCTGGTGTTTTCACCACTCCACGGTGCGTTTGATATGCAGAACCGGAGATATCTTGGTTGTCGTGGGGTTTCAAGCTGAGATATGCATTTTCTGGGATAATCTTGGTGGTTCTTCGGTGAGAAGTATGCAGAATCATCGAAATCGCTCTGTTGGAGCTATTTAATGCGAGAAACGCGTTATCTGGTGTTTTCACCACTCCACAGTGCGTTTGATATGCAGAACCGGAGATATCTTGGTTTTCGTGGGGCTTCAAGCTGAGATTTGCATTTTCTGCGATAATCTTGGTCACGCTTCTGTGAGAAGTATGCAGAATCATCGAAATCGCTCTTTTGGAGCTATTTAATGCGAGGAACACGTTATCTGGTGTTGTCACCACTCCACAGTGCGTTTGATATGCAGAACCGGAGATATCCTGGTTTTCGTGGGGTTTCAAGCTGAGATATGCATTTTCTGGGATGAACTTGGTGGTTCTTCTGTGAGAAGTATGCAGAATCATCGAAATCGCTCTTTTGGAGCTATTTAATGCGAGACACACGTTATCTGGTGTTTTCACCACTCCACAATGCGTTTGATATGCAGAACCGGAGATATCTTGGTTTTCGTGGCGTTTCAAGCTGAGATATGCATTTTCTGGGATAATCTTGGTGGTTCTTCGGTGAGAAGTATGCAGAATCATCGAAATCGCTATTTGGAGCTGTTTAATGCGAGAATCGCGTTATCTGGTGTTTTCACCACTCCACAGTGCGTTTGATATGCAGAACCGGAGATATCTTGGTTTTCGTGGGGTTTCAAGCTGAGATATGCATTTTCTGGGATAATCTTGGTGGTTCTTCGGTGAGAAGTAATCAGAATCATCGAAATCGCTCTTTTGGAGCTATTTAATGCGAGAAGCACGTTATCTTTTGTTTTCAGCACTCCACAATGCGTTTGATATGCAGAACCGGCGATATCTTCTTTTCGTGGGGTTTCAAGCAGAGATATGCATTTTCTGGGATAATCTTGGTGGTTCTTCGGTGAGAAGTATGCAGAATCACCGAAATCGCGCTTTTGGAGCTATTTAATGCGAGGTACACGTTATCTGGTGTTGTCACCACTCCACTATGCGTTTGATATGCAGAACCGGAGATATCCTGGTTTTCATGGGGTTTCAAGCTGAGATATGCATTGTCTGGGATAAACTTGGTGGTTCTTCTGTGAGAAGTATGCAGAATCGTCGAAATCGCTCTTTTGAAGCTATTTAATGCGAGGAACACGTTATCTGGTGTTGTCACCACTCCACAGTGCGTTTGATATGCCGAACCGGAGATATCTTGGTTTTCGTGTGGTTTCAAGCTGAGATATGCATTTTCTGGGATAATCTTGGTGGTTCTTCGGTGAGAAGTATGCAGAATCATAGAAATCGCTCTGTTGGAGCTATTTAATGCGAGAAACGCGTTATCTGGTGTTTTCACCACTCCACAGTGCGTTTGATATGCAGAACCGGAGATATCTTGGTTTTCGTGGGGCTTCAAGCTGAGATTTGCATTTTCTGCGATAATCTTGGTCACGCTTCTGTGAGAAGTATGCAGAATCATCGAAATCGCTCTTTTGGAGCTATTTAATGCGAGGAACACGTTATCTGGTGTTGTCACCACTCCACAGTGCGTTTGATATGCAGAACCGGAGATATCCTGGTTTTCGTGGGGTTTCAAGCTGAGATATGCATTTTCTGGGATGAACTTGGTGGTTCTTCTGTGAGAAGTATGCAGAATCATCGAAATCGCTCTTTTGGAGCTATTTAATGCGAGACACACGTTATCTGGTGTTTTCACCACTCCACAATGCGTTTGATATGCAGAACCGGAGATATCTTGGTTTTCGTGGCGTTTCAAGCTGAGATATGCATTTTCTGGGATAATCTTGGTGGTTCTTCGGTGAGAAGTATGCAGAATCATCGAAATCGCTATTTGGAGCTGTTTAATGCGAGAATCGCGTTATCTGGTGTTTTCACCACTCCACAGTGCGTTTGATATGCAGAACCGGAGATATCTTGGTTTTCGTGGGGTTTCAAGCTGAGATATGCATTTTCTGGGATAATCTTGGTGGTTCTTCGGTGAGAAGTAATCAGAATCATCGAAATCGCTCTTTTGGAGCTATTTAATGCGAGAAGCACGTTATCTTTTGTTTTCAGCACTCCACAATGCGTTTGATATGCAGAACCGGCGATATCTTCTTTTCGTGGGGTTTCAAGCAGAGATATGCATTTTCTGGGATAATCTTGGTGGTTCTTCGGTGAGAAGTATGCAGAATCACCGAAATCGCGCTTTTGGAGCTATTTAATGCGAGGAACAAGTTATCTGGTGTTGTCACCACTCCACAATGCGTTTGATATGCAGAACCGGAGATATCCTGGTTTTCATGGGGTTTCAAGCTGAGATATGCATTGTCTGGGATAAACTTGGTGGTTCTTCTGTGAGAAGTATGCAGAATCGTCGAAATCGCTCTTTTGAAGCTATTTAATGCGAGGAACACGTTATCTGGTGTTGTCACCACTCCACAGTGCGTTTGATATGCCGAACCGGAGATATCTTGGTTTTCGTGTGGTTTCAAGCTGAGATATGCATTTTCTGGGATAATCTTGGTGGTTCTTCGGTGAGAAGTATGCAGAATCATAGAAATCGCTCTGTTGGAGCTATTTAATGCGAGAAACGCGTTATCTGGTGTTTTCACCACTCCACAGTGCGTTTGATATGCAGAACCGGAGATATCTTGGTTTTCGTGGGGCTTCAAGCTGAGATTTGCATTTTCTGCGATAATCTTGGTGACGCTTCTATGAGAAGTATGCAGAATCATCGAAATCGCTCTTTAGGAGCTATTTAATGCGAGGAACACGTTATCTGGTGTGGTCACCACTCCACAGTGCGTTTGATATGCAGAACCGGAGATATCTTGGTGTTCGTGGGGTTTCAAGCTGAGATATGCATTTTCTGGGATAATCTTGGTGGTTCTTCTGTAGGAAGTATGGAGAATCATCGAAATCGTTCTTTGGAAGCTATTTAAGGCGAGGAACACGTTATCTGGTGTTGTCACCACTCCACAGTGCGTTTGATATGCCGAACCGGAGATATCTTGGTTTTCGTGTGGTTTCAAGCTGAGATATGCATTTTCTGGGATAATCTTGGTGGTTCTTCGGTGAGAAGTATGCAGAATCATCGAAATCGCTCTGTTCGAGCTATTTAATGCGAGAAACGCGTTATCTGGTGTTTTCACCACTCCACAGTGCGTTTGATATGCAGAACCGGAGATATCTTGGTTTTCGTGGGGCTTCAAGCTGAGATTTGCATTTTCTGCGATAATCTTGGTGACGCTTCTGTGAGAAGTATGCAGAATCATCGAAATCGCTCTTTTGGAGCTATTTAATGCGAGGAACACGTTATCTGGTGTTGTCACCACTCCACAGTGCGTTTGATATGCAGAACCGGAGATATCCTGGTTTTCGTGGGGTTTCAAGCTGAGATATGCATTTTCTGGGATAATCTTGGTGGTTCTTCGGTGAGAAGTATGCAGAATCATCGAAATCGCTGTTTTGGAGCTGTTTAATGCGAGAAACGCGTTATCTGGTGTTTTCACCACTCCACAGTGCGTTTGATATGCAGAACCGGAGATATCTTCTTTTCGTGGGGTTTCAAGCAGAGATATGCATTTTCTGGGATAATCTTGGTGGTTCTTCGGTGAGAAGTATGCAGAATCACCGAAATCGCGCTTTTGGAGCTATTTAATGCGAGGTACACGTTATCTGGTGTTGTCACCACTCCACAATGCGTTTGATATGCAGAACCGGAGATATCCTGGTTTTCATGGGGTTTCAAGCTGAGATATGCATTGTCTGGGATAAACTTGGTAGTTCTTCTGTGAGAAGTATGCAGAATCGTCGAAATCGCTCTTTTGAAGCTATTTAATGCGAGGAACACGTTATCTGGTGTTGTCACCACTCCACAGTGCGTTTGATATGCCGAACCGGAGATATCTTGGTTTTCGTGTGGTTTCAAGCTGAGATATGCATTTTCTGGGATAATCTTGGTGGTTCTTCGGTGAGAAGTATGCAGAATCATCGAAATCGCTCTTTTGGAGCTATTTAATGCGAGGAACACGTTATCTGGTGTTGTCACCACTCCACAGTGCGTTTGATATGCCGAACCGGAGATATCTTGGTTTTCGTGTGGTTTCAAGCTGAGATATGCATTTTCTGGGATAATCTTGGTGGTTCTTCGGTGAGAAGTATGCTGAATCATTGAAATTGCTCTTTTGGAGCTATTTAATGCGAGGAACACGTTATCTGGTGTTGTCACCACTCCCCAGTGCGTTTGATATGCAGAACCGGAGATATCTTGGTTTTCGAGGGGCTTCAAGCTGAGATTTGCATTTTCTGCGATAATCCTGGTGAGGCTTCTGTCAGAAGTATGCCGTATCATCGAAATCCCCCTTTTGGAGCTATTTAATGCGAAAAAACGCGTTTTCTGGAGTTTTCACCACTGCACAGTGCGATTGATATGCAGAACCGGAGATATCTTGTTTTTCGTGGGGCTTCAAGCTGAGATATGCATTTTCTGGGATAAACTTGGTGGTTCTTCTGTGAGAAGTATGCAGAATCATCGAAATCGCTCTTTTGGAGCTATTTTTGGCGAGAAACACGTTATCTGGTGTTTTCACCACTCCACAGTGCGTTTGATATGCAGAACCGGAGATATCTTGATTTTCATGGAGCTTCAAGCTGAGATTTGCACTTTCTGCGATAATCTTGGTGACGCTTCTGTGAGAAGTATGCAGAATCATCGAAATCGCTCTTTTGGAGCTATTTAATGCGAGACACACGTTATCTGGTGTTTTCACCACTCCACAGTGCGTTTGATATGCAGAACCGGCGACATCTTGGTATTCGTGGGGCTTCAAGCTGAGATATGCATTTTCTGCGATAATCTTGGTGAGGCTTCTGTGAGAAGTATGCAGAATTATCGAAATCGCTCTTTTGGAGCTATTTAATGCGAGGAACACGTTATCTGGTGTTTTCACCACTCCACGGTGCGTTTGATATGCAGAACCGGAGATATCTTGGTTGTCGTGGGGTTTCAAGCTGAGATATGCATTTTCTGGGATAATCTTGGTGGTTCTTCGGTGAGAAGTATGCAGAATCATCGAAATCGCTCTGTTGGAGCTATTTAATGCGAGAAACGCGTTATCTGGTGTTTTCACCACTCCACAGTGCGTTTGATATGCAGAACCGGAGATATCTTGGTTTTCGTGGGGCTTCAAGCTGAGATTTGCATTTTCTGCGATAATCTTGGTCACGCTTCTGTGAGAAGTATGCAGAATCATCGAAATCGCTCTTTTGGAGCTATTTAATGCGAGGAACACGTTATCTGGTGTTGTCACCACTCCACAGTGCGTTTGATATGCAGAACCGGAGATATCCTGGTTTTCGTGGGGTTTCAAGCTGAGATATGCATTTTCTGGGATGAACTTGGTGGTTCTTCTGTGAGAAGTATGCAGAATCATCGAAATCGCTCTTTTGGAGCTATTTAATGCGAGACACACGTTATCTGGTGTTTTCACCACTCCACAATGCGTTTGATATGCAGAACCGGAGATATCTTGGTTTTCGTGGCGTTTCAAGCTGAGATATGCATTTTCTGGGATAATCTTGGTGGTTCTTCGGTGAGAAGTATGCAGAATCATCGAAATCGCTATTTGGAGCTGTTTAATGCGAGAATCGCGTTATCTGGTGTTTTCACCACTCCACAGTGCGTTTGATATGCAGAACCGGAGATATCTTGGTTTTCGTGGGGTTTCAAGCTGAGATATGCATTTTCTGGGATAATCTTGGTGGTTCTTCGGTGAGAAGTAATCAGAATCATCGAAATCGCTCTTTTGGAGCTATTTAATGCGAGAAGCACGTTATCTTTTGTTTTCAGCACTCCACAATGCGTTTGATATGCAGAACCGGCGATATCTTCTTTTCGTGGGGTTTCAAGCAGAGATATGCATTTTCTGGGATAATCTTGGTGGTTCTTCGGTGAGAAGTATGCAGAATCACCGAAATCGCGCTTTTGGAGCTATTTAATGCGAGGTACACGTTATCTGGTGTTGTCACCACTCCACAATGCGTTTGATATGCAGAACCGGAGATATCCTGGTTTTCATGGGGTTTCAAGCTGAGATATGCATTGTCTGGGATAAACTTGGTGGTTCTTCTGTGAGAAGTATGCAGAATCACCGAAATCGCGCTTTTGGAGCTATTTAATGCGAGGAACACGTTATCTGGTGTTGTCACCACTCCACAATGCGTTTGATATGCAGAACCGGAGATATCCTGGTTTTCATGGGGTTTCAAGCTGAGATATGCATTGTCTGGGATAAACTTGGTGGTTCTTCTGTGAGAAGTATGCAGAATCGTCGAAATCGCTCTTTTGAAGCTATTTAATGCGAGGAACACGTTATCTGGTGTTGTCACCACTCCACAGTGCGTTTGATATGCCGAACCGGAGATATCTTGGTTTTCGTGTGGTTTCAAGCTGAGATATGCATTTTCTGGGATAATCTTGGTGGTTCTTCGGTGAGAAGTATGCAGAATCATAGAAATCGCTCTGTTGGAGCTATTTAATGCGAGAAACGCGTTATCTGGTGTTTTCACCACTCCACAGTGCGTTTGATATGCAGAACCGGAGATATCTTGGTTTTCGTGGGGCTTCAAGCTGAGATTTGCATTTTCTGCGATAATCTTGGTGACGCTTCTATGAGAAGTATGCAGAATCATCGAAATCGCTCTTTAGGAGCTATTTAATGCGAGGAACACGTTATCTGGTGTGGTCACCACTCCACAGTGCGTTTGATATGCAGAACCGGAGATATCTTGGTGTTCGTGGGGTTTCAAGCTGAGATATGCATTTTCTGGGATAATCTTGGTGGTTCTTCTGTAGGAAGTATGGAGAATCATCGAAATCGTTCTTTGGAAGCTATTTAAGGCGAGGAACACGTTATCTGGTGTTGTCACCACTCCACAGTGCGTTTGATATGCCGAACCGGAGATATCTTGGTTTTCGTGTGGTTTCAAGCTGAGATATGCATTTTCTGGGATAATCTTGGTGGTTCTTCGGTGAGAAGTATGCAGAATCATCGAAATCGCTCTGTTCGAGCTATTTAATGCGAGAAACGCGTTATCTGGTGTTTTCACCACTCCACAGTGCGTTTGATATGCAGAACCGGAGATATCTTGGTTTTCGTGGGGCTTCAAGCTGAGATTTGCATTTTCTGCGATAATCTTGGTGACGCTTCTGTGAGAAGTATGCAGAATCATCGAAATCGCTCTTTTGGAGCTATTTAATGCGAGGAACACGTTATCTGGTGTTGTCACCACTCCACAGTGCGTTTGATATGCAGAACCGGAGATATCCTGGTTTTCGTGGGGTTTCAAGCTGAGATATGCATTTTCTGGGATAATCTTGGTGGTTCTTCGGTGAGAAGTATGCAGAATCATCGAAATCGCTGTTTTGGAGCTGTTTAATGCGAGAAACGCGTTATCTGGTGTTTTCACCACTCCACAGTGCGTTTGATATGCAGAACCGGAGATATCTTCTTTTCGTGGGGTTTCAAGCAGAGATATGCATTTTCTGGGATAATCTTGGTGGTTCTTCGGTGAGAAGTATGCAGAATCACCGAAATCGCGCTTTTGGAGCTATTTAATGCGAGGTACACGTTATCTGGTGTTGTCACCACTCCACAATGCGTTTGATATGCAGA
Organism: Anthophora plumipes; assembly: GCA_951804975.1. Classification (NCBI taxonomy): domain Eukaryota; kingdom Metazoa; phylum Arthropoda; class Insecta; order Hymenoptera; family Apidae; genus Anthophora; species Anthophora plumipes. The sequence goes on along the minus strand of CATORF010000924.1, from coordinate 938,033 downwards.
ACCGGAGATATCCTGGTTTTCATGGGGTTTCAAGCTGAGATATGCATTGTCTGGGATAAACTTGGTAGTTATTCTGTGAGAAGTATGCAGAATCGTCGAAATCGCTCTTTTGAAGCTGTTTAATGCGAGGAACACGTTATCTGGTGTTGTCACCACTCCACAGTGCGTTTGATATGCCGAACCGGAGATATCTTGGTTTTCGTGTGGTTTCAAGCTGAGATATGCATTTTCTGGGATAATCTTGGTGGTTCTTCGGTGAGAAGTATGCAGAATCATCGAAATCGCTCTTTTGGAGCTATTTAATGCGAGGAACACGTTATCTGGTGTTGTCACCACTCCACAGTGCGTTTGATATGCCGAACCGGAGATATCTTGGTTTTCGTGTGGTTTCAAGCTGAGATATGCATTTTCTGGGATAATCTTGGTGGTTCTTCGGTGAGAAGTATGCAGAATAGTCGAAATCGCTCTTTGGTAGCTATTTAAGGCGAGAAACACGTTATCTCGTATTCTCACCACACCACAGTGCGTTTGATATGCAGAACCGGAGATATCTTGGTTTTCGTGGGGTTTCAAGCTGAGATATGCATTTTCTGGGATAATCTTGGTGGTTCTTCGGTGAGAAGTATGCAGAATCATCGAAATAGCTCTTTTGGAGCTATTTAATGCGAGAAACGCGTTATCTGGTGTTTTCACCACTCCACAGTGCGTTTGATATGCAGAACCGGAGATATCTTGGTGTTCGTGAGGTTTCAAGCTGAGATATGCATTTTCTACGATAATCTTGGTGGTTCTTCTGTGAGAAGTATGCTGAATAGTCGAAATCGCTCTTTTGAAGCTATTTAATGCGAGAAACACGTTATCTGGTATTTTCAGCACACCACAGTGCGTTTGATATGCAGAACCGGAGATATCTTGGTGTTCGTGGGGTTTCAAGCTGAGATATGCATTTTCTGGGATAATCTTGGTGGTTCTTCTGTAGGAAGTATGGAGAATCATCGAAATCGTTCTTTGGAAGCTATTTAAGGCGAGGAACACGTTATCTGGTGTTGTCACCACTCCACAGTGCGTTTGATATACAGAACCGGAGATATCCTGGTTTTCGTGGGGTTTCAAGCTGAGATATGCATTTTCTGGGATAATCTTGGTGGTTCTTCGGTGAGAAGTATGCAGAATCATCGAAATCGCTCTTTTGGAGCTGTTTAATGCGAGAAACGCGTTATCTGGTGTTTTCACCACTCCACAGTGCGTTTGATATGCAGAACCGGAGATATCTTGGTTTTCGTGGGGCTTCAAGCTGAGATTTGCATTTTCTGCGATAATCTTGGTGACGCTTCTGTGAGAAGTATGCAGAATCATCGAAATCGCTCTTTTGGAGCTATTTAATGCGAGGAACACGTTATCTGGTGTTGTCACCACTCCACAGTGCGTTTGATATGCAGAACCGGAGATACCCTGGTTTTCGTGGGGTTTCAAGCTGAGATATGCATTTTCTGGGATAATCTTGGTGGTTCTTCGGTGAGAAGTATGCAGAATCATCGAAATCGCTCTGTTGGAGCTATTTAATGCGAGAAACGCGTTATCTGGTGTTTTCACCACTCCACAGTGCGTCTGATATGCAGAACCGGAGATATCTTGGTTTTCGTGGGGTTTCAAGCTGAGATATGCATTGTCTGGGATAAACTTGGTAGTTCTTCTGTGAGAAGTATGCAGAATCGTCGAAATCGCTCTTTTGAAGCTATTTAATGCGAGGAACACGTTATCTGGTGTTGTCACCACTCCACAGTGCGTTTGATATGCCGAACCGGAGATATCTTGGTTTTCGTGTGGTTTCAAGCTGAGATATGCATTTTCTGGGATAATCTTGGTGGTTCTTCGGTGAGAAGTATGCAGAATCATCGAAATAGCTCTTTTGGAGCTATTTAATGCGAGAAACGCGTTATCTGGTGTTTTCACCACTCCACAGTGCGTTTGATATGCAGAACCGCAGATATCTTGGTGTTCGTGAGGTTTCAAGCTGAGATATGCATTTTCTACGATAATCTTGGTGGTTCTTCTGTGAGAAGTATGCTGAATAGTCGAAATCGCTCTTTTGAAGCTATTTAATGCGAGAAACACGTTATCTGGTATTTTCAGCACACCACAGTGCGTTTGATATGCAGAACCGGAGATATCTTGGTGTTCGTGGGGTTTCAAGCTGAGATATGCATTTTCTGGGATAATCTTGGTGGTTCTTCTGTAGGAAGTATGGAGAATCATCGAAATCGTTCTTTGGAAGCTATTTAAGGCGAGGAACACGTTATCTGGTGTTGTCACCACTCCACAGTGCGTTTGATATACAGAACCGGAGATATCCTGGTTTTCGTGGGGTTTCAAGCTGAGATATGCATTTTCTGGGATAATCTTGGTGGTTCTTCGGTGAGAAGTATGCAGAATCATCGAAATCGCTCTTTTGGAGCTGTTTAATGCGAGAAACGCGTTATCTGGTGTTTTCACCACTCCACAGTGCGTTTGATATGCAGAACCGGAGATATCTTGGTTTTCGTGGGGCTTCAAGCTGAGATTTGCATTTTCTGCGATAATCTTGGTGACGCTTCTGTGAGAAGTATGCAGAATCATCGAAATCGCTCTTTTGGAGCTATTTAATGCGAGGAACACGTTATCTGGTGTTGTCACCACTCCACAGTGCGTTTGATATGCAGAACCGGAGATACCCTGGTTTTCGTGGGGTTTCAAGCTGAGATATGCATTTTCTGGGATAATCTTGGTGGTTCTTCGGTGAGAAGTATGCAGAATCATCGAAATCGCTCTGTTGGAGCTATTTAATGCGAGAAACGCGTTATCTGGTGTTTTCACCACTCCACAGTGCGTCTGATATGCAGAACCGGAGATATCTTGGTTTTCGTGGGGTTTCAAGCTGAGATATGCATTGTCTGGGATAAACTTGGTAGTTCTTCTGTGAGAAGTATGCAGAATCGTCGAAATCGCTCTTTTGAAGCTATTTAATGCGAGGAACACGTTATCTGGTGTTGTCACCACTCCACAGTGCGTTTGATATGCCGAACCGGAGATATCTTGGTTTTCGTGTGGTTTCAAGCTGAGATATGCATTTTCTGGGATAATCTTGGTGGTTCTTCGGTGAGAAGTATGCAGAATCATCGAAATCGCTCTTTTGGAGCTATTTAATGCGAGGAACACGTTATCTGGTGTTTTCACCACTCCACAGTGCGTCTGATATGCAGAACCGGAGATATCTTGGTTTTCATGGGGCTTCAAGCTGAGATATGCATTTTCTGGGATAATCTTGGTGGTTCTTCGGTGAGAAGTATGCAGAATCATCGAAATCGCTGTTTTGGAGCTGTTTAATGCGAGAAACGCGTTATCTGGTGTTTTCACCACTCCACAGTGCGTTTGATATGCAGAACCGGAGATATCTTCTTTTCGTGGGGTTTCAAGCAGAGATATGCATTTTCTGGGATAATCTTGGTGGTTCTTCGGTGAGAAGTATGCAGTATCACCGAAATCGCGCTTTTGGAGCTATTTAATGCGAGGTACACGTTATCTGGTGTTGTCACCACTCCACAATGCGTTTGATATGCAGAACCGGAGATATCCTGGTTTTCATGGGGTTTCAAGCTGAGATATGCATTGTCTGGGATAAACTTGGTAGTTCTTCTGTGAGAAGTATGCAGAATCGTCGAAATCGCTCTTTTGAAGCTATTTAATGCGAGGAACACGTTATCTGGTGTTGTCACCACTCCACAGTGCGTTTGATATGCCGAACCGGAGATATCTTGGTTTTCGTGTGGTTTCAAGCTGAGATATGCATTTTCTGGGATAATCTTGGTGGTTCTTCGGTGAGAAGTATGCGGAATCATCGAAATCGCTCTTTTGGAGCTATTTAATGCGAGGAACACGTTATCTGGTGTTGTCACCACTCCACAGTGCGTTTGATATGCCGAACCGGAGATATCTTGGTTTTCGTGTGGTTTCAAGCTGAGATATGCATTTTCTGGGATAATCTTGGTGGTTCTTCGGTGAGAAGTATGCAGAATAGTCGAAATCGCTCTTTGGTAGCTATTTAAGGCGAGAAACACGTTATCTCGTATTCTCACCACACCACAGTGCGTTTGATATGCAGAACCGGAGATATCTTGGTTTTCGTGGGGTTTCAAGCTGAGATATGCATTTTCTGGGATAATCTTGGTGGTTCTTCGGTGAGAAGTATGCAGAATCATCGAAATAGCTCTTTTGGAGCTATTTAATGCGAGAAACGCGTTATCTGGTGTTTTCACCACTCCACAGTGCGTTTGATATGCAGAACCGGAGATATCTTGGTGTTCGTGAGGTTTCAAGCTGAGATATGCATTTTCTACGATAATCTTGGTGGTTCTTCTGTGAGAAGTATGCTGAATAGTCGAAATCGCTCTTTTGAAGCTATTTAATGCGAGAAACACGTTATCTGGTATTTTCAGCACACCACAGTGCGTTTGATATGCAGAACCGGAGATATCTTGGTGTTCGTGGGGTTTCAAGCTGAGATATGCATTTTCTGGGTTAATCTTGGTGGTTCTTCTGTAGGAAGTATGGAGAATCATCGAAATCGTTCTTTGGAAGCTATTTAAGGCGAGGAACACGTTATCTGGTGTTGTCACCACTCCACAGTGCGTTTGATATACAGAACCGGAGATATCCTGGTTTTCGTGGGGTTTCAAGCTGAGATATGCATTTTCTGGGATAATCTTGGTGGTTCTTCGGTGAGAAGTATGCAGAATCATCGAAATCGCTCTTTTGGAGCTGTTTAATGCGAGAAACGCGTTATCTGGTGTTTTCACCACTCCACAGTGCGTTTGATATGCAGAACCGGAGATATCTTGGTTTTCGTGGGGCTTCAAGCTGAGATTTGCATTTTCTGCGATAATCTTGGTGACGCTTCTGTGAGAAGTATGCAGAATCATCGAAATCGCTCTTTTGGAGCTATTTAATGCGAGGAACACGTTATCTGGTGTTGTCACCACTCCACAGTGCGTTTGATATGCAGAACCGGAGATACCCTGGTTTTCGTGGGGTTTCAAGCTGAGATATGCATTTTCTGGGATAATCTTGGTGGCTCTTCGGTGAGAAGTATGCAGAATCATCGAAATCGCTCTGTTGGAGCTATTTAATGCGAGAAACGCGTTATCTGGTGTTTTCACCACTCCACAGTGCGTCTGATATGCAGAACCGGAGATATCTTGGTTTTCGTGGGGTTTCAAGCTGAGATATGCATTGTCTGGGATAAACTTGGTAGTTCTTCTGTGAGAAGTATGCAGAATCGTCGAAATCGCTCTTTTGAAGCTATTTAATGCGAGGAACACGTTATCTGGTGTTGTCACCACTCCACAGTGCGTTTGATATGCCGAACCGGAGATATCTTGGTTTTCGTGTGGTTTCAAGCTGAGATATGCATTTTCTGGGATAATCTTGGTGGTTCTTCGGTGAGAAGTATGCAGAATCATCGAAATCGCTCTTTTGGAGCTGTTTAATGCGAGAAACGCGTTATCTGGTGTTTTCACCACTCCACAGTGCGTCTGATATGCAGAACCGGAGATATCTTGGTTTTCATGGGGCTTCAAGCTGAGATATGCATTTTCTGTGATAATCCTAGTGAGGCTTCTGTCAGAAGTATGCCGTATCATCGAAATCGCTCTTTTGGAGCGATTTAATGCGAGGAACACGTTATCTGGTGTTTTGCAGCACTCCACAGTGTGTTTGGTATGCAGAACCGGAGATATCTTGGTTTTCGTGGGGTTTCAAGCTGAGATATGCATTTTCTGGGATAATCTTGGTGGTTCTTCGGTGAGAAGTATGCAGAATCATCGAAATCGCTCTTTTGGAGCTGTTTAATGCGAGAAACGCGTTATCTGGTGTTTTCACCACTCCACAGTGCGTCTGATATGCAGAACCGGAGATATCCTGGTTTTCGTGGGGTTTCAAGCTGAGATATGCATTTTCTGGGATAAACTTGGTAGTTCTTCTGTGAGAAGTATGCAGAATCGTCGAAATCGCTCTTTTGAAGCTATTTAATGCGAGGAACACGTTATCTGGTGTTGTCACCACTCCACAGTGCGTTTGATATGCCGAACCGGAGATATCTTGGTTTTCGTGTGGTTTCAAGCTGAGATATGCATTTTCTGGGATAATCTTGGTGGTTCTTCGGTGAGAAGTATGCAGAATCATCGAAATAGCTCTTTTGGAGCTATTTAATGCGAGAAACGCGTTATCTGGTGTTTTCACCACTCCACAGTGCGTTTGATATGCAGAACCGGAGATATCTTGGTGTTCGTGAGGTTTCAAGCTGAGATATGCATTTTCTACGATAATCTTGGTGGTTCTTCTGTGAGAAGTATGCTGAATAGTCGAAATCGCTCTTTTGAAGCTATTTAATGCGAGAAACACGTTATCTGGTATTTTCAGCACACCACAGTGCGTTTGATATGCAGAACCGGAGATATCTTGGTGTTCGTGGGGTTTCAAGCTGAGATATGCATTTTCTGGGATAATCTTGGTGGTTCTTCTGTAGGAAGTATGGAGAATCATCGAAATCGTTCTTTGGAAGCTATTTAAGGCGAGGAACACGTTATCTGGTGTTGTCACCACTCCACAGTGCGTTTGATATACAGAACCGGAGATATCCTGGTTTTCGTGGGGTTTCAAGCTGAGATATGCATTTTCTGGGATAATCTTGGTGGTTCTTCGGTGAGAAGTATGCAGAATCATCGAAATCGATCTTTTGGAGCTGTTTAATGCGAGAAACGCGTTATCTGGTGTTTTCACCACTCCACAGTGCGTTTGATATGCAGAACCGGAGATATCTTGGTTTTCGTGGGGCTTCAAGCTGAGATTTGCATTTTCTGCGATAATCTTGGTGACGCTTCTGTGAGAAGTATGCAGAATCATCGAAATCGATCTTTTGGAGCTATTTAATGCGAGGAACACGTTATCTGGTGTTGTCACCACTCCACAGTGCGTTTGATATGCAGAACCGGAGATACCCTGGTTTTCGTGGGGTTTCAAGCTGAGATATGCATTTTCTGGGATAATCTTGGTGGTTCTTCAGTGAGAAGTATGCAGAATCATCGAAATCGCTCTGTTGGAGCTATTTAATGCGAGAAACGCGTTATCTGGTGTTTTCACCACTCCACAGTGCGTCTGATATGCAGAACCGGAGATATCTTGGTTTTCGTGGGGTTTCAAGCTGAGATATGCATTGTCTGGGATAAACTTGGTAGTTCTTCTGTGAGAAGTATGCAGAATCGTCGAAATCGCTCTTTTGAAGCTATTTAATGCGAGGAACACGTTATCTGGTGTTGTCACCACTCCACAGTGCGTTTGATATGCCGAACCGGAGATATCTTGGTTTTCGTGTGGTTTCAAGCTGAGATATGCATTTTCTGGGATAATCTTGGTGGTTCTTCGGTGAGAAGTATGCAGAATCATCGAAATCGCTCTTTTGGAGCTATTTAATGCGAGGAACACGTTATCTGGTGTTTTCACCACTCCACAGTGCGTCTGATATGCAGAACCGGAGATATCTTGGTTTTCATGGGGCTTCAAGCTGAGATATGCATTTTCTGGGATAATCTTGGTGGTTCTTCGGTGAGAAGTATGCAGAATCATCGAAATCGCTCTGTTGGAGCTATTTAATGCGAGAAACGCGTTATCTGGTGTTTTCACCACTCCACAGTGCGTCTGATATGCAGAACCGGAGATATCTTGGTTTTCGTGGGGTTTCAAGCTGAGATATGCATTTTCTGGGATAATCTTGGTGGTTCTTCTGTAGGAAGTATGGAGAATCATCGAAATCGTTCTTTGGAAGCTATTTAAGGCGAGGAACACGTTATCTGGTGTTGTCACCACTCCACAGTGCGTTTGATATACAGAACCGGAGATATCCTGGTTTTCGTGGGGTTTCAAGCTGAGATATGCATTTTCTGGGATAATCTTGGTGGTTCTTCGGTGAGAAGTATGCAGAATCATCGAAATCGCTCTTTTGGAGCTGTTTAATGCGAGAAACGCGTTATCTGGTGTTTTCACCACTCCACAGTGCGTTTGATATGCAGAACCGGAGATATCTTGGTTTTCGTGGGGCTTCAAGCTGAGATTTGCATTTTCTGCGATAATCTTGGTGACGCTTCTGTGAGAAGTATGCAGAATCATCGAAATCGCTCTTTTGGAGCTATTTAATGCGAGGAACACGTTATCTGGTGTTGTCACCACTCCACAGTGCGTTTGATATGCAGAACCGGAGATACCCTGGTTTTCGTGGGGTTTCAAGCTGAGATATGCATTTTCTGGGATAATCTTGGTGGCTCTTCGGTGAGAAGTATGCAGAATCATCGAAATCGCTCTGTTGGAGCTATTTAATGCGAGAAACGCGTTATCTGGTGTTTTCACCACTCCACAGTGCGTCTGATATGCAGAACCGGAGATATCTTGGTTTTCGTGGGGTTTCAAGCTGAGATATGCATTGTCTGGCATAAACTTGGTAGTTCTTCTGTGAGAAGTATGCAGAATCGTCGAAATCGCTCTTTTGAAGCTATTTAATGCGAGGAACACGTTATCTGGTGTTGTCACCACTCCACAGTGCGTTTGATATGCCGAACCGGAGATATCTTGGTTTTCGTGTGGTTTCAAGCTGAGATATGCATTTTCTGGGATAATCTTGGTGGTTCTTCGGTGAGAAGTATGCAGAATCATCGAAATCGCTCTTTTGGAGCTGTTTAATGCGAGAAACGCGTTATCTGGTGTTTTCACCACTCCACAGTGCGTCTGATATGCAGAACCGGAGATATCTTGGTTTTCATGGGGCTTCAAGCTGAGATATGCATTTTCTGTGATAATCCTAGTGAGGCTTCTGTCAGAAGTATGCCGTATCATCGAAATCGCTCTTTTGGAGCGATTTAATGCGAGGAACACGTTATCTGGTGTTTTGCAGCACTCCACAGTGTGTTTGGTATGCAGAACCGGAGATATCTTGGTTTTCGTGGGGTTTCAAGCTGAGATATGCATTTTCTGGGATAATCTTGGTGGTTCTTCGGTGAGAAGTATGCAGAATCATCGAAATCGCTCTTTTGGAGCTGTTTAATGCGAGAAACGCGTTATCTGGTGTTTTCACCACTCCACAGTGCGTCTGATATGCAGAACCGGAGATATCCTGGTTTTCGTGGGGTTTCAAGCTGAGATATGCATTTTCTGGGATAAACTTGGTAGTTCTTCGGTGAGAAGTATGCAGAATCATCGAAATAGCTCTTTTGGAGCTATTTAATGCGAGAAACGCGTTATCTGGTGTTTTCACCACTCCACAGTGCGTTTGATATGCAGAACCGGAGATATCTTGGTGTTCGTGAGGTTTCAAGCTGAGATATGCATTTTCTACGATAATCTTGGTGGTTCTTCTGTGAGAAGTATGCTGAATAGTCGAAATCGCTCTTTTGAAGCTATTTAATGCGAGAAACACGTTATCTGGTATTTTCAGCACACCACAGTGCGTTTGATATGCAGAACCGGAGATATCTTGGTGTTCGTGGGGTTTCAAGCTGAGATATGCATTTTCTGGGATAATCTTGGTGGTTCTTCTGTAGGAAGTATGGAGAATCATCGAAATCGTTCTTTGGAAGCTATTTAAGGCGAGGAACACGTTATCTGGTGTTGTCACCACTCCACAGTGCGTTTGATATACAGAACCGGAGATATCCTGGTTTTCGTGGGGTTTCAAGCTGAGATATGCATTTTCTGGGATAATCTTGGTGGTTGTTCGGTGAGAAGTATGCAGAATCATCGAAATCGCTCTTTTGGAGCTGTTTAATGCGAGAAACGCGTTATCTGGTGTTTTCACCACTCCACAGTGCGTTTGATATGCAGAACCGGAGATATCTTGGTTTTCGTGGGGCTTCAAGCTGAGATTTGCATTTTCTGCGATAATCTTGGTGACGCTTCTGTGAGAAGTATGCAGAATCATCGAAATCGCTCTTTTGGAGCTATTTAATGCGAGGAACACGTTATCTGGTGTTGTCACCACTCCACAGTGCGTTTGATATGCAGAACCGGAGATACCCTGGTTTTCGTGGGGTTTCAAGCTGAGATATGCATTTTCTGGGATAATCTTGGTGGCTCTTCGGTGAGAAGTATGCAGAATCATCGAAATCGCTCTGTTGGAGCTATTTAATGCGAGAAACGCGTTATCTGGTGTTTTCACCACTCCACAGTGCGTCTGATATGCAGAACCGGAGATATCTTGGTTTTCGTGGGGTTTCAAGCTGAGATATGCATTGTCTGGGATAAACTTGGTAGTTCTTCTGTGAGAAGTATGCAGAATCGTCGAAATCGCTCTTTTGAAGCTATTTAATGCGAGGAACACGTTATCTGGTGTTGTCACCACTCCACAGTGCGTTTGATATGCCGAACCGGAGATATCTTGGTTTTCGTGTGGTTTCAAGCTGAGATATGCATTTTCTGGGATAATCTTGGTGGTTCTTCGGTGAGAAGTATGCAGAATCATCGAAATCGCTCTTTTGGAGCTGTTTAATGCGAGAAACGCGTTATCTGGTGTTTTCACCACTCCACAGTGCGTCTGATATGCAGAACCGGAGATATCTTGGTTTTCATGGGGCTTCAAGCTGAGATATGCATTTTCTGTGATAATCCTAGTGAGGCTTCTGTCAGAAGTATGCCGTATCATCGAAATCGCTCTTTTGGAGCGATTTAATGCGAGGAACACGTTATCTGGTGTTTTGCAGCACTCCACAGTGTGTTTGGTATGCAGAACCGGAGATATCTTGGTTTTCGTGGGGCTTCAAGCTGAGATATGCATTTTCTGGGATAATCTTGGTGGTTCTTCGGTGAGAAGTATGCAGAATCATCGAAATCGCTCTTTTGGAGCTGTTTAATGCGAGAAACGCGTTATCTGGTGTTTTCACCACTCCACAGTGCGTCTGATATGCAGAACCGGAGATATCCTGGTTTTCGTGGGGTTTCAAGCTGAGATATGCATTTTCTGGGATAAACTTGGTAGTTCTTCTGTGAGAAGTATGCAGAATCGTCGAAATCGCTCTTTTGAAGCTATTTAATGCGAGGAACACGTTATCTGGTGTTGTCACCACTCCACAGTGCGTTTGATATGCCGAACCGGAGATATCTTGGTTTTCGTGTGGTTTCAAGCTGAGATATGCATTTTCTGGGATAATCTTGGTGGTTCTTCGGTGAGAAGTATGCAGAATCATCGAAATAGCTCTTTTGGAGCTATTTAATGCGAGAAACGCGTTATCTGGTGTTTTCACCACTCCACAGTGCGTTTGATATGCAGAACCGGAGATATCTTGGTGTTCGTGAGGTTTCAATCTGAGATATGCATTTTCTACGATAATCTTGGTGGTTCTTCTGTGAGAAGTATGCTGAATAGTCGAAATCGCTCTTTTGAAGCTATTTAATGCGAGAAACACGTTATCTGGTATTTTCAGCACACCACAGTGCGTTTGATATGCAGAACCGGAGATATCTTGGTGTTCGTGGGGTTTCAAGCTGAGATATGCATTTTCTGGGATAATCTTGGTGGTTCTTCTGTAGGAAGTATGGAGAATCATCGAAATCGTTCTTTGGAAGCTATTTAAGGCGAGGAACACGTTATCTGGTGTTGTCACCACTCCACAGTGCGTTTGATATACAGAACCGGAGATATCCTGGTTTTCGTGGGGTTTCAAGCTGAGATATGCATTTTCTGGGATAATCTTGGTGGTTCTTCGGTGAGAAGTATGCAGAATCATCGAAATCGCTCTTTTGGAGCTGTTTAATGCGAGAAACGCGTTATCTGGTGTTTTCACCACTCCACAGTGCGTTTGATATGCAGAACCGGAGATATCTTGGTTTTCGTGGGGCTTCAAGCTGAGATTTGCATTTTCTGCGATAATCTTGGTGACGCTTCTGTGAGAAGTATGCAGAATCATCGAAATCGCTCTTTTGGAGCTATTTAATGCGAGGAACACGTTATCTGGTGTTGTCACCACTCCACAGTGCGTTTGATATGCAGAACCGGAGATACCCTGGTTTTCGTGGGGTTTCAAGCTGAGATATGCATTTTCTGGGATAATCTTGGTGGTTCTTCAGTGAGAAGTATGCAGAATCATCGAAATCGCTCTGTTGGAGCTATTTAATGCGAGAAACGCGTTATCTGGTGTTTTCACCACTCCACAGTGCGTCTGATATGCAGAACCGGAGATATCTTGGTTTTCGTGGGGTTTCAAGCTGAGATATGCATTGTCTGGGATAAACTTGGTAGTTCTTCTGTGAGAAGTATGCAGAATCGTCGAAATCGCTCTTTTGAAGCTATTTAATGCGAGGAACACGTTATCTGGTGTTGTCACCACTCCACAGTGCGTTTGATATGCCGAACCGGAGATATCTTGGTTTTCGTGTGGTTTCAAGCTGAGATATGCATTTTCTGGGATAATCTTGGTGGTTCTTCGGTGAGAAGTATGCAGAATCATCGAAATCGCTCTTTTGGAGCTATTTAATGCGAGGAACACGTTATCTGGTGTTTTCACCACTCCACAGTGCGTCTGATATGCAGAACCGGAGATATCTTGGTTTTCATGGGGCTTCAAGCTGAGATATGCATTTTCTGGGATAATCTTGGTGGTTCTTCGGTGAGAAGTATGCAGAATCATCGAAATCGCTCTGTTGGAGCTATTTAATGCGAGAAACGCGTTATCTGGTGTTTTCACCACTCCACAGTGCGTCTGATATGCAGAACCGGAGATATCTTGGTTTTCGTGGGGTTTCAAGCTGAGATATGCATTTTCTGGGATAATCTTGGTGGTTCTTCTGTAGGAAGTATGGAGAATCATCGAAATCGTTCTTTGGAAGCTATTTAAGGCGAGGAACACGTTATCTGGTGTTGTCACCACTCCACAGTGCGTTTGATATACAGAACCGGAGATATCCTGGTTTTCGTGGGGTTTCAAGCTGAGATATGCATTTTCTGGGATAATCTTGGTGGTTCTTCGGTGAGAAGTATGCAGAATCATCGAAATCGCTCTTTTGGAGCTGTTTAATGCGAGAAACGCGTTATCTGGTGTTTTCACCACTCCACAGTGCGTTTGATATGCAGAACCGGAGATATCTTGGTTTTCGTGGGGCTTCAAGCTGAGATTTGCATTTTCTGCGATAATCTTGGTGACGCTTCTGTGAGAAGTATGCAGAATCATCGAAATCGCTCTTTTGGAGCTATTTAATGCGAGGAACACGTTATCTGGTGTTGTCACCACTCCACAGTGCGTTTGATATGCAGAACCGGAGATACCCTGGTTTTCGTGGGGTTTCAAGCTGAGATATGCATTTTCTGGGATAATCTTGGTGGTTCTTCGGTGAGAAGTATGCAGAATCATCGAAATCGCTCTGTTGGAGCTATTTAATGCGAGAAACGCGTTATCTGGTGTTTTCACCACTCCACAGTGCGTCTGATATGCAGAACCGGAGATATCTTGGTTTTCGTGGGGTTTCAAGCTGAGATATGCATTGTCTGGGATAAACTTGGTAGTTCTTCTGTGAGAAGTATGCAGAATCGTCGAAATCGCTCTTTTGAAGCTATTTAATGCGAGGAACACGTTATCTGGTGTTGTCACCACTCCACAGTGCGTTTGATATGCCGAACCGGAGATATCTTGGTTTTCGTGTGGTTTCAAGCTGAGATATGCATTTTCTGGGATAATCTTGGTGGTTCTTCGGTGAGAAGTATGCAGAATCATCGAAATCGCTCTTTTGGAGCTATTTAATGCGAGGAACACGTTATCTGGTGTTGTCACCACTCCACAGTGCGTTTGATATGCCGAACCGGAGATATCTTGGTTTTCGTGTGGTTTCAAGCTGAGATATGCATTTTCTGGGATAATCTTGGTGGTTCTTCGGTGAGAAGTATGCAGAATAGTCGAAATCGCTCTTTGGTAGCTATTTAAGGCGAGAAACACGTTATCTCGTATTCTCACCACACCACAGTGCGTTTGATATGCAGAACCGGAGATATCTTGGTTTTCGTGGGGTTTCAAGCTGAGATATGCATTTTCTGGGATAATCTTGGTGGTTCTTCGGTGAGAAGTATGCAGAATCATCGAAATAGCTCTTTTGGAGCTATTTAATGCGAGAAACGCGTTATCTGGTGTTTTCACCACTCCACAGTGCGTTTGATATGCAGAACCGGAGATATCTTGGTGTTCGTGAGGTTTCAAGCTGAGATATGCATTTTCTACGATAATCTTGGTGGTTCTTCTGTGAGAAGTATGCTGAATAGTCGAAATCGCTCTTTTGAAGCTATTTAATGCGAGAAACACGTTATCTGGTATTTTCAGCACACCACAGTGCGTTTGATATGCAGAACCGGAGATATCTTGGTGTTCGTGGGGTTTCAAGCTGAGATATGCATTTTCTGGGATAATCTTGGTGGTTCTTCTGTAGGAAGTATGGAGAATCATCGAAATCGTTCTTTGGAAGCTATTTAAGGCGAGGAACACGTTATCTGGTGTTGTCACCACTCCACAGTGCGTTTGATATACAGAACCGGAGATATCCTGGTTTTCGTGGGGTTTCAAGCTGAGATATGCATTTTCTGGGATAATCTTGGTGGTTCTTCGGTGAGAAGTATGCAGAATCATCGAAATCGCTCTTTTGGAGCTGTTTAATGCGAGAAACGCGTTATCTGGTGTTTTCACCACTCCACAGTGCGTTTGATATGCAGAACCGGAGATATCTTGGTTTTCGTGGGGCTTCAAGCTGAGATTTGCATTTTCTGCGATAATCTTGGTGACGCTTCTGTGAGAAGTATGCAGAATCATCGAAATCGCTCTTTTGGAGCTATTTAATGCGAGGAACACGTTATCTGGTGTTGTCACCACTCCACAGTGCGTTTGATATGCAGAACCGGAGATACCCTGGTTTTCGTGGGGTTTCAAGCTGAGATATGCATTTTCTGGGATAATCTTGGTGGCTCTTCGGTGAGAAGTATGCAGAATCATCGAAATCGCTCTGTTGGAGCTATTTAATGCGAGAAACGCGTTATCTGGTGTTTTCACCACTCCACAGTGCGTCTGATATGCAGAACCGGAGATATCTTGGTTTTCGTGGGGTTTCAAGCTGAGATATGCATTGTCTGGCATAAACTTGGTAGTTCTTCTGTGAGAAGTATGCAGAATCGTCGAAATCGCTCTTTTGAAGCTATTTAATGCGAGGAACACGTTATCTGGTGTTGTCACCACTCCACAGTGCGTTTGATATGCCGAACCGGAGATATCTTGGTTTTCGTGTGGTTTCAAGCTGAGATATGCATTTTCTGGGATAATCTTGGTGGTTCTTCGGTGAGAAGTATGCAGAATCATCGAAATCGCTCTTTTGGAGCTGTTTAATGCGAGAAACGCGTTATCTGGTGTTTTCACCACTCCACAGTGCGTCTGATATGCAGAACCGGAGATATCTTGGTTTTCATGGGGCTTCAAGCTGAGATATGCATTTTCTGTGATAATCCTAGTGAGGCTTCTGTCAGAAGTATGCCGTATCATCGAAATCGCACTTTTGGAGCGATTTAATGCGAGGAACACGTTATCTGGTGTTTTGCAGCACTCCACAGTGTGTTTGGTATGCAGAACCGGAGATATCTTGGTTTTCGTGGGGTTTCAAGCTGAGATATGCATTTTCTGGGATAATCTTGGTGACGCTTCTGTGAGAAGTATGCAGAATCATCGAAATCGTTCTGTTGGAGCTATTTAATGCGAGGAACACGTTATCTGGTGTTGTCACCACTCCACAGTGCGTTTGATATGCAGAACCGGAGATATCCTGGTTTTCGTGGGGTTTCAAGCTGAGATATGCATTTTCCGGGATAATCTTGGTGGTTCTTCGGTGAGAAGTATGCAGAATCATCGAAATCGCTCTTTTGGAGCTGTTTAATGCGAGAAACGCGTTATCTGGTGTTTTCACCACTCCACAGTGCGTCTGATATGCAGAACCGGAGATATCTTGGTTTTCATGGGGCTTCAAGCTGAGATATGCATTTTCTGTGATAATCCTAGTGAGGCTTCTGTCAGAAGTATGCCGTATCATCGAAATCGCTCTTTTGGAGCGATTTAATGCGAGGAACACGTTATCTGGTGTTTTGCAGCACTCCACAGTGTGTTTGGTATGCAGAACCGGAGATATGTTGGTTTTCGTGGGGTTTCAAGCTGAGATATGCATTGTCTGGGATAAACTTGGTAGTTCTTCTGTGAGAAGTATGCAGAATCGTCGAAATCGCTCTTTGGTAGCTATTTAAGGCGAGAAACACGTTATCTCGTATTCTCACCACACCACAGTGCGTTTGATATGCAGAACCGGAGATATCTTGGTTTTCGTGGGGTTTCAAGCTGAGATATGCATTTTCTGGGATAATCTTGGTGGTTCTTCGGTGAGAAGTATGCAGAATCATCGAAATCGCTCTTTTGGAGCTATTTAATGCGAGAAACAAGTTATCTGGTGTTTTCACCACTCCACAGTGCGTTTGATATGCAGAACCGGAGATATCTTGGTGTTCGTGGGGTTTCAAGCTGAGATATGCATTTTCTACGATAATCTTGGTGGTTCTTCTGTGAGAAGTATGCTGAATAGTCGAAATCGCTCTTTTGAAGCTATTTAATGCGAGAAACACGTTATCTGGTATTTTCAGCACACCACAGTGCGTTTGATATGCAGAACCGGAGATATCTTGGTGTTCGTGGGGTTTCAAGCTGAGATATGCATTTTCTGGGATAATCTTGGTGGTTCTTCTGTAGGAAGTATGGAGAATCATCGAAATCGTTCTTTGGAAGCTATTTAAGGCGAGGAACACGTTATCTGGTGTTGTCACCACTCCACAGTGCGTTTGATATACAGAACCGGAGATATCCTGGTTTTCGTGGGGTTTCAAGCTGAGATATGCATTTTCTGGGATAATCTTGGTGGTTCTTCGGTGAGAAGTATGCAGAATCATCGAAATCGCTCTTTTGAAGCTATTTAATGCGAGAAACACGTTATCTGGTATTTTCACCACTCCACAGTGCGTTTGATATGCAGAACCGGAGATATCTTGGTTTTCGTGGGGCTTCAAGCTGAGATTTGCATTTTCTGCGATAATCTTGGTGACGCTTCTGTGAGAAGTATGCAGAATCATCGAAATCGCTCTTTTGGAGCTATTTAATGCGAGGAACACGTTATCTGGTGTTGTCACCACTCCACAGTGCGTTTGATATGCAGAACCGGAGATATCCTGGTTTTCGTGGGGTTTCAAGCTGAGATATGCATTTTCTGGGATAATCTTGGTGGTTCTTCGGTGAGAAGTATGCAGAATCATCGAAATCGCTGTTTTGGAGCTGTTTAATGCGAGAAACGCGTTATCTGGTGTTTTCACCACTCCACAGTGCGTTTGATATGCAGAACCGGAGATATCTTGGTTTTCGTGGGGCTTCAAGCTGAGATATGCATTTTCTGCGATAATCTTGGTGACGCTTCTGTGAGAAGTATGCAGAATCATCGAAATCGTTCTGTTGGAGCTATTTAATGCGAGGAACACGTTATCTGGTGTTGTCACCACTCCACAGTGCGTTTGATATGCAGAACCGGAGATATCCTGGTTTTCGTGGGGTTTCAAGCTGAGATATGCATTTTCTGGGATAATCTTGGTGGTTCTTCGGTGAGAAGTATGCAGAATCACCGAAATCGCTCTTTTGGTGCTATTTAATGCGAGGTACACGTTATCTGGTGTTGTCACCACTCCACAGTGCGTTTGATATGCAGAACCGGAGATATCTTGGTTTTCGTGTGGTTTCAAGCTGAGATATGCATTTTCTGGGATAATCTTGGTGGTTCTTCGGTGAGAAGTATGCAGAATCATCGAAATCGCTCTGTTGGAGCTATTTAATGCGAGAAACGCGTTATCTGGTGTTTTCACCACTCCACAGTGCGTTTGATATGCAGAACCGGAGATATCTTGGTTTTCGTGGGGTTTCTAGCTGAGATATGCATTTTCTGGGATAATCTTGGTGGTTCTTCGGTGAGAAGTGTGCAGAATCATCGAAATCGCTCTTTTGGAGCTGTTTAATGCGAGAAACGCGTTATCTGGTGTTTTCACCACTCCACAGTGCGTTTGATATGCAGAACCGGAGATATCTTGGTTTTCGTGGGGCTTCAAGCTGAGATATGCATTTTCTGGGATAATCTTGGTGGTTCTTCTGTGAGAAGTATGGAGAAACATCGAAACCGCTCTTTGGAAGCTATTTAAGGCGAGAAACTCGTTATCTGTTGTTTTCACCACTCCAGAGTGCGTTTGATATGCAGAACCGGCGATACTTTAGTTTTCGTGGGGTTTCAAGCTGAGATATGCATTATCTGCGATAATCTTGGTGTGGCTGCTGTGAGAAGTATGCAGAATCATAGAAATCGCTCTTTTGGAGCTATTTAAGGCGAGAAACTCGTTATCTGTTGTTTTCACCACTCCAGATTGCGTTTGATATGCAGAACCGGAGATATCCTGGTTTTCGTGTGGTTTCAAGCTGAGATATGCATTTTCTGGGATAATCTTGGTGGTTCTTCGGTGAGAAGTATGCAGAATCATCGAAATCGCTCTGTTGGAGCTATTTAATGCGCGAAACGCGTTATCTGGTGTTTTCACCACTCCACAGTGCGTTTGATATGCAGAACCGGAGATATCTTGGTTTTCGTGGGGTTTCAAGCTGAGATATGCATTTTCTGGGATAATCTTGGTGGTTCTTCGGTGAGAAGTATGCAGAATCATCGAAATAGCTCTTTTGGAGCTATTTAATGCGAGAAACGCGTTATCTGTTGTTTTCACTACTCCACAGTGCGTTTGATATGCAGAACCGGAGATATCTTGGTTTTCGTGGGGTTTCAAGCTGAGATATGCATTTTCTGGGATATTCTTGGTTGTTCTTCGGTGAGAAGTATTCAGAATCATCGAAATCGCTCTTTTGGAGCTATTTAATGCGAGGAACACGTTATCTGGTGTTGTCACCACTCCACAGTGCGTTTGATATGCAGAACCGTAGATATCCTGGTTTTCGTGGAGTTTCAAGCTGAGATATGCATTTTCTGGGATAATCTTGGTGGTTCTTCGGTGAGAAGTATGCAGAAGCACCGAAATCGCTCTTTTGGAGCTATTTAATGCGAGGAACACGTTATCTGGTGTTGTCACCACTCCACAGTGCGTTTGATAAGCAGAACCGGAGATATCCTGGTTTTCATGGGGTTTCAAGCTGAGATATGCATTTTCTGGGATAAACTTGGTGGTTCTTCTGTGAGAAGTATTCAGAATCAGCGAAATCGCTCTTTTGGAGCTATTTAATGCGAGAAACGCGTTATCTGGTGTTTTCACCACTACACAGTGCGTTTGATATGCAGAACCGGAAATATCTTGGTTTTCGTGGGGCTTCAAGCTGAGATATGCATTGTCTGCGATAAACTTGGTGGTTCTTCTGTGACAAGTATGCAGAATCATCGAAATCGCTCTTTTGGAGCTATTTAATGCGAGGAACACGTTATCTGGTGTTGTCACCACTCCACAGAGCGTTTGATATGCAGAACCGTAGATAGCCTGGTTTTCGTGGAGTTTCAAGCTGAGATATGCATTTTCTGGGATAATCTTGGTGGTTCTTCGGTGAGAAGTATGCAGAATCACCGAAATCGCTTTTTTGGAGCTATTTAATGCGAGGAACACGTTATCTGGTGTTGTCACCACTCCACAGTGCGTTTGATAAGCAGAACCGGAGATATCCTGGTTTTCATGTGGTTTCAAGCTGAGATATGCATTTTCTGGGATAAACTTGGTGGTTCTTCTGTGAGAAGTATTCAGAATCAGCGAAATCGCTCTTTTGGAGCTGTTTAATGCGAGGAACACGTTATTTGGTGTTGTCACCACTGCACAGAGCGGTTGATATACAGAACAGGAGATATCTTGGTTTTCGTGGGGTTTCAAGCTGAGATATGCATTTTCTGGAATAATTTTGGTGGTTCTTCGGTGACAAGTATGCAGAATCATCGAAATCGCTCTTTTGGAGCTATTTAATGCGAGAAACGCGTTATCTGGTGTTTTCACCACTACACAGTGCGTTTGATATGCAGAACCGGAGATATCTTGGTTTTCGTGGGGCTTCAAGCCGAGATATGCATTGTCTGCGATAAACTTGGGGGTTCTTCTGTGAGAAGTATGCAGAATCATCGAAATCGCTCTTTTGGAGCTATTTAATGCGAGGAACACGTTATCTGGTGTTGTCACCACTCCACAGTGCGTTTGATATGCAGAACCGTAGATATCCTGGTTTTCGTGGGGTTTCAAGCTGAGATATGCATTTTCTGGGATAAACTTGGTGGTTCTTCTGTGAGAAGTATGCAGAATCATCGAAATCGCTCTTTTGGAGCTATTTAATGCGAGACACACGTTATCTGGTGTTTTCACCACTCCACAGTGCGTTTGATATGCAGAACCGGAGATATCTTGGTTTTCGTGGGGTTTCAAGCTGAGATATGCATTTTCTGGGATAATTTTGGTGGATCTTCGGTGAGAAGTATGCAGAATCATCGAAATCGCTCTTTTGGAGCTATTTAATGCGAGAAACGCGTTATCTGGTGTTTTCACCACTACACAGTGCGTTTGATATGCAGAACCGTAGATATCCTGGTTTTCGTGGGGTTTCAAGCTGAGATATGCATTGTCTGGGATAAACTTGGTAGTTCTTCTGTGAGAAGTATGCAGAATCGTCGAAATCGCTCTTTGGTAGCTATTTAAGGCGAGAAACACGTTATCTCGTATTCTCACCACACCACAGTGCGTTTGATATGCAGAACCGGAGATATCTTGGTTTTCGTGGGGTTTCAAGCTGAGATATGCATTTTCTGGGATAATCTTGGTGGTTCTTCGGTGAGAAGTATGCAGAATCATCGAAATCGCTCTTTTGGAGCTATTTAATGCGAGACACAAGTTATCTGGTGTTTCCACCACTCCACCGTGCGTTTGATAAGCAGAACCGGAGATATCTTGGTTTTCGTGGGGTTTCGAGCTAAGATATGCATTTTCTGGGATATTATTGGTTGTTCTTCGGTGAGAAGTATTCAGAATCATCGAAATCGCTCTTTTGGAGCTATTTAATGCGAGGAACACGTTATCTGGTGTTGTCACCACCCCACAGTGCGGTTGATATTCAGAACCGGAGATATCTTGGTTTTCGTGGGATTTCAAGCTGAGATATGCATTTTCTGGGATAATTTTGGTGGTTCTTCTGTAGGAAGTATGGAGAATCATCGAAATCGTTCTTTGGAAGCTATTTAAGGCGAGGAACACGTTATCTGGTGTTGTCACCACTCCACAGTGCGTTTGATATACAGAACCGGAGATATCCTGGTTTTCGTGGGGTTTCAAGCTGAGATATGCATTTTCTGGGATAATCTTGGTGGTTCTTCGGTGAGAAGTATGCAGAATCATCGAAATCGCTCTTTTGAAGCTATTTAATGCGAGAAACACGTTATCTGGTATTTTCACCACTCCACAGTGCGTTTGATATGCAGAACCGGAGATATCTTGGTTTTCGTGGGGCTTCAAGCTGAGATTTGCATTTTCTGCGATAATCTTGGTGACGCTTCTGTGAGAAGTATGCAGAATCATCGAAATCGCTCTTTTGGAGCTATTTAATGCGAGGAACACGTTATCTGGTGTTGTCACCACTCCACAGTGCGTTTGATATGCAGAACCGGAGATATCCTGGTTTTCGTGGGGTTTCAAGCTGAGATATGCATTTTCTGGGATAATCTTGGTGGTTCTTCGGTGAGAAGTATGCAGAATCATCGAAATCGCTGTTTTGGAGCTGTTTAATGCGAGAAACGCGTTATCTGGTGTTTTCACCACTCCACAGTGCGTTTGATATGCAGAACCGGAGATATCTTGGTTTTCGTGGGGCTTCAAGCTGAGATATGCATTTTCTGCGATAATCTTGGTGACGCTTCTGTGAGAAGTATGCAGAATCATCGAAATCGTTCTGTTGGAGCTATTTAATGCGAGGAACACGTTATCTGGTGTTGTCACCACTCCACAGTGCGTTTGATATGCAGAACCGGAGATATCCTGGTTTTCGTGGGGTTTCAAGCTGAGATATGCATTTTCTGGGATAATCTTGGTGGTTCTTCGGTGAGAAGTATGCAGAATCACCGAAATCGCTCTTTTGGTGCTATTTAATGCGAGGTACACGTTATCTGGTGTTGTCACCACTCCACAGTGCGTTTGATATGCAGAACCGGAGATATCTTGGTTTTCGTGTGGTTTCAAGCTGAGATATGCATTTTCTGGGATAATCTTGGTGGTTCTTCGGTGAGAAGTATGCAGAATCATCGAAATCGCTCTGTTGGAGCTATTTAATGCGAGAAACGCGTTATCTGGTGTTTTCACCACTCCACAGTGCGTTTGATATGCAGAACCGGAGATATCTTGGTTTTCGTGGGGTTTCTAGCTGAGATATGCATTTTCTGGGATAATCTTGGTGGTTCTTCGGTGAGAAGTGTGCAGAATCATCGAAATCGCTCTTTTGGAGCTGTTTAATGCGAGAAACGCGTTATCTGGTGTTTTCACCACTCCACAGTGCGTTTGATATGCAGAACCGGAGATATCTTGGTTTTCGTGGGGCTTCAAGCTGAGATATGCATTTTCTGGGATAATCTTGGTGGTTCTTCTGTGAGAAGTATGGAGAAACATCGAAACCGCTCTTTGGAAGCTATTTAAGGCGAGAAACTCGTTATCTGTTGTTTTCACCACTCCAGAGTGCGTTTGATATGCAGAACCGGCGATACTTTAGTTTTCGTGGGGTTTCAAGCTGAGATATGCATTATCTGCGATAATCTTGGTGTGGCTGCTGTGAGAAGTATGCAGAATCATAGAAATCGCTCTTTTGGAGCTATTTAAGGCGAGAAACTCGTTATCTGTTGTTTTCACCACTCCAGATTGCGTTTGATATGCAGAACCGGAGATATCCTGGTTTTCGTGTGGTTTCAAGCTGAGATATGCATTTTCTGGGATAATCTTGGTGGTTCTTCGGTGAGAAGTATGCAGAATCATCGAAATCGCTCTGTTGGAGCTATTTAATGCGCGAAACGCGTTATCTGGTGTTTTCACCACTCCACAGTGCGTTTGATATGCAGAACCGGAGATATCTTGGTTTTCGTGGGGTTTCAAGCTGAGATATGCATTTTCTGGGATAATCTTGGTGGTTCTTCGGTGAGAAGTATGCAGAATCATCGAAATAGCTCTTTTGGAGCTATTTAATGCGAGAAACGCGTTATCTGTTGTTTTCACTACTCCACAGTGCGTTTGATATGCAGAACCGGAGATATCGTGGTTTTCGTGGGGCTTCAAGCTGAGATATGCATTTTCTGCGATAATCTTGGTGACGCTTCTGTGAGAAGTATGCAGAATCATCGAAATCGCTCTTTTGGAGCTATTTAATGCGAGGAACACGTTATCTGGTGTTGTCACCACTCCACAGTGCGTTTGATATGCAGAACCGGAGATATCCTGGTTTTCGTGTGGTTTCAAGCTGAGATATGCATTTTCTGGGATAATCTTGGTGGTTCTTCTGTGAGAAGTATGGAGAAACATCGAAACCGCTCTTTGGAAGCTATTTAAGGCGAGAAACTCGTTATCTGTTGTTTTCACCACTCCAGATTGCGTTTGATATGCAGAACCGGAGATATCCTGGTTTTCGTGTGGTTTCAAGCTGAGATATGCATTTTCTGGGATAATCTTGGTGGTTCTTCGGTGAGAAGTATGCAGAATCATCGAAATCGCTCTGTTGCAGCTATTTAATGCGCGAAACGCGTTATCTGGTGTTTTCACCACTCCACAGTGCGTTTGATATGCAGAACCGGAGATATCTTGGTTTTCGTGGGGTTTCAAGCTGAGATATGCATTTTCTGGGATAATCTTGGTGGTTCTTCGGTGAGAAGTATGCAGAATCATCGAAATAGCTCTTTTGGAGCTATTTAATGCGAGAAACGCGTTATCTGGTGTTTTCACTACTCCACAGTGCGTTTGATATGCAGAACCGGAGATATCGTGGTTTTCGTGGGGCTTCAAGCTGAGATATGCATTTTCTGCGATAATCTTGGTGACGCTTCTGTGAGAAGTATGCAGAATCATCGAAATCGCTCTTTTGGAGCTATTTAATGCGAGGAACACGTTATCTGGTGTTGTCACCACTCCACAGTGCGTTTGATATGCAGAACCGGAGATATCCTGGTTTTCGTGTGGTTTCATGCTGAGATATGCATTTTCTGGGATAATCTTGGTGGTTCTTCGGTGAGAAGTATGGAGAATCATCGAAACCGCTCTTTGGAAGCTATTTAAGGCGAGAAACTCGTTATCTGTTGTTTTCACCACTCCAGAGTGCGTTTGATATGCAGAACCGGCGATACCTTAGTTTTCGTGGGGTTTCAAGCTGAGATATGCATTATCTGCGATAATCTTGGTGAGGCTGCTGTGAGAAGTATGCAGAATCATAGAAATCGCTCTTTTGGAGCTATTTAAGGCGAGAAACTCGTTATCTGGTGTTTTCACCACTCCAGAGTGCGTTTGATATGCAGAACCGGCGATATCCTGGTTTTTATTGGGTTTCAAGCTGAGATATGCATTTTCTGGGATAAACTTGGTGGTTCTTCGGTGAGAAGTATTCAGAATCATCGAAATCGCTCTTTTGGAGCTATTTAATGCGAGGAACACGTTATCTGGTGTTGTCACCACTCCACAGTGCTTTTGATATGTAGAACCGGGGATATCCTGGTTTTCGTGGGGTTTCAAGCTGAGATATGCATTTTCTGGGATAAACTTGGTGGTTCTTCGGTGAGAAGTATGCAAAATTACCGAAATCGCTGTTTTGGAGCTATTTAATGCGAGGAACACGTTATCTGGTGTTGTCACCACTCCACAGTGCGTTTGATATGCAGAACCGTAGATATCCTGGTTTTCGTGGGGTTTCAAGCTGAGATATGCATTTTCTGGGATAAACTTGGTGGTTCTTCTGTGAGAAGTATGCAGAATCATCGAAATCGCTCTTTTGGAGCAATCTAATGTGAAAAACACGTTATCTGGTGTTTTCACCACTCCACAGTGCGTTTGATACGCAGAACCGGAGTTATACTTGTTTTCGTGGGGATTCATGCTGAGATATGCATTTTCTGCGATAATCTTGGTGAGGCTGCTGTGAGAAGTATGCAGAATCATCGAAATCGCTCTTTTGGAGCTAATTAATGCGAGACACACGTTATCTGGTGTTTTCACCACTCCACAGAGCGTTTGATAAGCAGAACCGGTGATATCTTGGTTTTCGTGGGGTTTCGAGCTGAGATATGCTTTTTCTGGGATATTCTTGGTTGTTCTTCGGTGAGAAGTATTCAGAATCATCGAAATCGCACTTTTGGAGCTATTTAATGCGAGGAACACGTTATCTGGTGTTGTCACCACTCCACAGTGCGTTTGATAAGCAGAACCGGAGATATCCTGGTTTTCATGGGGTTTCAAGCTGAGATATGCATTTTCTGGGATAAACTTGGTGGTTCTTCTGTGAGAAGTATTCAGAATCAGCGAAATCGCTCTTTTGGAGCAATTTAATGCGAGACACACGTTATCTGGTGTTTTCACCACTCCACAGTGCGTTTGATATGCAGAACCGGAGATATCTTGGTTTTCGTGGGGTTTCAAGCTGAGATATGCATTTTCTGGGATAAACTTGGTGGTTCTTCTGTGAGAAGTATGCAGAATCATCGAAATCGCTCTTTTGGAGCTATTTAATGCGAAAAACACGTTATCTGGTGTTTTCACCACTCCACAGCGCGTTTGATACGCAGAACCGGAGTTATACTTGTTTTCGTGGGGACTCATGCTGAGATATGCATTTTCTGCGATAATCTTGGTGAGGCTGCTGTGAGAAGTATGCAGAATCATCGAAATCGCTCTTTTGGAGCTATTTAATGCGAGACACACGTTATCTGGTGTTTCCACCACTCCACAGTGCGTTTGATAAGCAGAACAGGAGATATCTTGGTTTTCGTGGGGTTTCGAGATGAGATATGCATTTTCTGGGATATTATTGGTTGTTCTTCGGTGACAAGTATTCAGAATCATCGAAATCGCTCTTTTGGAGCTATTTAATGCGAGGAACACGTTATCTGGTGTTGTCACCACTCCACAGTGCGGTTGATATGCAGAACCGGAGATATCTTGGTTTTCGTGGGATTTCAAGCTGAGATATGCATTTTCTGGGATAATCTTGGTGGTTCTTCGGTGGGAAGTATGCAGAATCATCGAAATCGCTCTTTCGGAGCTATTTAATGCGAGAAACAAGTTATCTGGTGTTTTCACCACTCCACAGTGCGTTTGATATGCAGAACCGGCGATATCTTCTTTTCGTGGGGTTTCAAGCAGAGATATGCATTTTCTGGGATAATCTTGGTGGTTCTTCGGTGAGAAGTATGCAGAATCACCGAAATCGCTCTTTTGGACCTATTTAATGCGAGGTACACGTTATCTGGTGTTGTCACCACTCCACAGTGCGTTTGATATGCAGAACCGGAGATATCTTGGTTTTCCTGGGGTTTCGAGCTGAGATATGCATTTTCTGGGATATTATTGGTTGTTCTTCGGTGAGAAGTATTCAGAATCATCGAAATCGCTCTTTTGGAGCTATTTAATGCGAGGAACACGTTATCTGGTGTTGTCACCACTCCACAGTGCGGTTGATATGCAGAACCGGAGATATCTTGGTTTTCGTGGGATTTCAAGCTGAGATATGCATTTTCTGGGATAATCTTGGTGGTTCTTCGGTGGGAAGTATGCAGAATCATCGAAATCGCTCTTTCGGAGCTATTTAATGCGAGAAACAAGTTATCTGGTGTTTTCACCACTCCACAGTGCGTTTGATATGCAGAACCGGCGATATCTTCTTTTCGTGGGGTTTCAAGCAGAGATATGCATTTTCTGGGATAATCTTGGTGGTTCTTCGGTGAGAAGTATGCAGAATCACCGAAATCGCTCTTTTGGACCTATTTAATGCGAGGTACACGTTATCTGGTGTTGTCACCACTCCACAGTGCGTTTGATATGCAGAACCGGAGATATCTTGGTTTTCGTGGGGTTTCAAGCTGAGATATGCATTTTCTGGGATATTCTTGGTTGTTCTTCGGTGAGAAGTATTCAGAATCATCGAAATCGCTCTTTTGGAGCTATTTAATGCGAGGAACACGTTATCTGGTGTTGTCACCACTCCACAGTGCGTTTGATATGCAGAACCGTAGATATCCTGGTTTTCGTGGAGTTTCAAGCTGAGATATGCATTTTCTGGGATAATCTTGGTGGTTCTTCGGTGAGAAGTATGCAGAAGCACCGAAATCGCTCTTTTGGAGCTATTTAATGCGAGGAACACGTTATCTGGTGTTGTCACCACTCCACAGTGCGTTTGATAAGCAGAACCGGAGATATCCTGGTTTTCATGGGGTTTCAAGCTGAGATATGCATTTTCTGGGATAAACTTGGTGGTTCTTCTGTGAGAAGTATTCAGAATCAGCGAAATCGCTCTTTTGGAGCTATTTAATGCGAGAAACGCGTTATCTGGTGTTTTCACCACTACACAGTGCGTTTGATATGCAGAACCGGAAATATCTTGGTTTTCGTGGGGCTTCAAGCTGAGATATGCATTGTCTGCGATAAACTTGGTGGTTCTTCTGTGACAAGTATGCAGAATCATCGAAATCGCTCTTTTGGAGCTATTTAATGCGAGGAACACGTTATCTGGTGTTGTCACCACTCCACAGAGCGTTTGATATGCAGAACCGTAGATAGCCTGGTTTTCGTGGAGTTTCAAGCTGAGATATGCATTTTCTGGGATAATCTTGGTGGTTCTTCGGTGAGAAGTATGCAGAATCACCGAAATCGCTTTTTTGGAGCTATTTAATGCGAGGAACACGTTATCTGGTGTTGTCACCACTCCACAGTGCGTTTGATAAGCAGAACCGGAGATATCCTGGTTTTCATGTGGTTTCAAGCTGAGATATGCATTTTCTGGGATAAACTTGGTGGTTCTTCTGTGAGAAGTATTCAGAATCAGCGAAATCGCTCTTTTGGAGCTGTTTAATGCGAGGAACACGTTATTTGGTGTTGTCACCACTGCACAGAGCGGTTGATATACAGAACAGGAGATATCTTGGTTTTCGTGGGGTTTCAAGCTGAGATATGCATTTTCTGGAATAATTTTGGTGGTTCTTCGGTGACAAGTATGCAGAATCATCGAAATCGCTCTTTTGGAGCTATTTAATGCGAGAAACGCGTTATCTGGTGTTTTCACCACTACACAGTGCGTTTGATATGCAGAACCGGAGATATCTTGGTTTTCGTGGGGCTTCAAGCCGAGATATGCATTGTCTGCGATAAACTTGGGGGTTCTTCTGTGAGAAGTATGCAGAATCATCGAAATCGCTCTTTTGGAGCTATTTAATGCGAGGAACACGTTATCTGGTGTTGTCACCACTCCACAGTGCGTTTGATATGCAGAACCGTAGATATCCTGGTTTTCGTGGGGTTTCAAGCTGAGATATGCATTTTCTGGGATAAACTTGGTGGTTCTTCTGTGAGAAGTATGCAGAATCATCGAAATCGCTCTTTTGGAGCTATTTAATGCGAGACACAAGTTATCTGGTGTTTTCACCACTCCACAGTGCGTTTGATAAGCAGAACCGGAGATATCCTGGTTTTCATGGGGTTTCAAGCTGAGATATGCATTTTCTGGGATAATCTTGGTGGTTCTTCGGTGAG
Source organism: Anthophora plumipes (assembly GCA_951804975.1). Classification (NCBI taxonomy): domain Eukaryota; kingdom Metazoa; phylum Arthropoda; class Insecta; order Hymenoptera; family Apidae; genus Anthophora; species Anthophora plumipes. The sequence goes on along the minus strand of CATORF010000924.1, from coordinate 909,151 downwards.
AAGTATGCAGAATCACCGAAATCGCTCTTTTGGAGCTATTTAATGCGAGGAACACGTTATCTGGTGTTGTCACCACTCCACAGTGCGTTTGATACGCAGAACCGGAGTAATACTTGTTTTCGTTTGGATTCATGCTGAGATATACATTTTCTGCGATAATCTTGGTGAGGCTGCTGTGAGAAGTATGCAGAATCATCGAAATCGCTCTTTTGGAGCTATTTAATGCGAGACACACGTTATCTGGTGTTTTCACCACTCAACTGTGCGTTTGATATGCAGAACCGGAGATATCCTGGTTTTCGTGGGGTTTCAAGCTGAGATATGCATTTTCTGAGATAAACTTGGTGGTTCTTCTGTGAGAAGTATGCAGAATCATCGAAATCGCTCTTTTGGAGCTATTTAATGCGAGGAACACGTTATCTGGTGTTGTCACCACCCCACAGTGCGGTTGATATTCAGAACCGGAGATATCTTGGTTTTCGTGGGATTTCAAGCTGAGATATGCATTTTCTGGGATAATTTTGGTGGTTCTTCTGTGAGAAGTATGCAGAATCATCGAAAGCGCTCTTTTGGAGCTATTTAATGCGACAAGCACGTTATCTGGTGTTTTCACCACTCCACAGGGCGTTCGATACGCAGAACCGGAGTTATACTTGTTTTCGTGGGGATTCATGCTGAGATATGCATTTTCTGGGATAATTTTGGTGGATCTTCGGTGAGAAGTATGCAGAATCATCGAAATCGCTCTTTTGGAGCTATTTAATGCGAGAAACGCGTTATCTGGTGTTTTCACCACTACACAGTGCGTTTGATATGCAGAACCGTAGATATCCTGGTTTTCGTGGGGTTTCAAGCTGAGATATGCATTTTCTGGGATAAACTTGGTGGTTCTTCTGTGAGAAGTATGCAGAATCATCGAAATCGCTCTTTTGGAGCTATTTAATGCGAAAAACACGTTATCTGGTGTTTTCACCACTCCACAGGGCGTTCGATACGCAGAACCGGAGTTATACTTGTTTTCGTGGGGATTCATGCTGAGATATGCATTTTCTGCGATAATCTTGGTGAGGCTGCTGTGAGAAGTATGCAGAATCATCGAAATCGCTCTTTTGGAGCTATTTAATGCGAGACACAAGTTATCTGGTGTTTCCACCACTCCACCGTGCGTTTGATAAGCAGAACCGGAGATATCTTGGTTTTCGTGGGGTTTCGAGCTAAGATATGCATTTTCTGGGATATTATTGGTTGTTCTTCGGTGAGAAGTATTCAGAATCATCGAAATCGCTCTTTTGGAGCTATTTAATGCGAGGAACACGTTATCTGGTGTTGTCACCACCCCACAGTGCGGTTGATATTCAGAACCGGAGATATCTTGGTTTTCGTGGGATTTCAAGCTGAGATATGCATTTTCTGGGATAATTTTGGTGGTTCTTCTGTGAGAAGTATGCAGAATCATCGAAAGCGCTCTTTTGGAGCTATTTAATGCGACAAGCACGTTATCTGGTGTTTTCACCACTCCACAGTGCGTTTGATATGCAGAACCGGAGTTATCTTTGTTTTCGTGGGGAGTCAAGCTGAGATATGCATTTTCTGGGATAATCTTGGTGGTTCTTCGGTGAGAAGTATGCAGAATCATCGAAATCGCTCTTTTGGAGCTATTTAATGCGAGACACACGTTATCTGGTGTTTTCACCACTCCACAGTGCGTTTGATATGCAGAACCGGAGATATCTTGGTTTTCGTGGGGTTTCAAGCTGAGATATGCATTTTCTGGTATAATCTTGGTGGTTCTTCGGTGAGAAGTATGCAGAATCATCGAAATCGCTCTTTTGGAGCTATTTAATGCGAGGAACACGTTATCTGGTGTTGTCACCACTCCACAGTGCGTTTGATAAGCAGAACCGGAGATATCCTGGTTTTCATGGGGTTTCAAGCTGCGATATGCATTTTCTGGGATAAACTTGGTGGTTCTTCGGTGAGAAGTATGCAGAATCATCGAAATCGCTCTTTTGGAGCTATTTAATGCGAGACACAAGTTATCTGGTGTTTTCACCACTCCACAGTGCGTTTGATAAGCAGAACCGGAGATATCCTGGTTTTCATGGGGTTTCAAGCTGAGATATGCATTTTCTGGGATAATCTTGGTGGTTCTTCGGTGAGAAGTATGCAGAATCACCGAAATCGCTCTTTTGGAGCTATTTAATGCGAGGAACACGTTATCTGGTGTTGTCACCACTCCACAGTGCGTTTGATACGCAGAACCGGAGTAATACTTGTTTTCGTTTGGATTCATGCTGAGATATACATTTTCTGCGATAATCTTGGTGAGGCTGCTGTGAGAAGTATGCAGAATCATCGAAATCGCTCTTTTGGAGCTATTTAATGCGAGACACACGTTATCTGGTGTTTTCACCACTCAACTGTGCGTTTGATATGCAGAACCGGAGATATCCTGGTTTTCGTGGGGTTTCAAGCTGAGATATGCATTTTCTGAGATAAACTTGGTGGTTCTTCTGTGAGAAGTATGCAGAATCATCGAAATCGCTCTTTTGCAGCTATTTAATGCGAAAAACACGTTATCTGGTGTTTTCACCACTCCACAGGGCGTTTGATACGCAGAACCGGAGTTATACTTGTTTTCGTGGGGATTCATGCTGAGATATGCATTTTCTGGGATAAACTTGGTGGTTCTTCTGTGAGAAGTATTCAGAATCAGCGAAATCGCTCTTTTGGAGCTGTTTAATGCAAGGAACACGTTATCTGGTGTTGTCACCACTCCACAGTGCGGTTGATATGCAGAACCGGAGATATCTTGGTTTTCGTGGGGTTTCAAGCTGAGATATGCATTTTCTGGGATAATTTTGGTGGTTCTTCGGTGAGAAGTATGCAGAATCATCGAAATCGCTATTTTGGAGCTATTTAATGCGAGAAACGCGTTATCTGGTGTTTTCACCACTACACAGTGCGTTTGATATGCAGAACCGGAGATATCTTGGTTTTCGTGGGTATTTCAAGCTGAGATATGCATTTTCTGGTATAATCTTGGTGGTTCTTCGGTGAGAAGTATGCAGAATCATCGAAATCGCTCTTTTGGAGCTATTTAATGCGAGGAACACGTTATCTGGTGTTGTCACCACTCCACAGTGCGTTTGATAAGCAGAACCGGAGATATCCTGGTTTTCATGGGGTTTCAAGCTGAGATATGCATTTTCTGGGATAAACTTGGTGGTTCTTCGGTGAGAAGTATGCAGAATCATCGAAATCGCTCTTTTGGAGCTATTTAATGCGAGACACAAGTTATCTGGTGTTTTCACCACTCCACAGTGCGTTTGATAAGCAGAACCGGAGATATCCTGGTTTTCATGGGGTTTCAAGCTGAGATATGCATTTTCTGGGATAAACTTGGTGGTTCTTCTGTGAGAAGTATTCAGAATCAGCGAAATCGCTCTTTTGGAGCTATTTAATGCGAGGAACATGTTATCTGGTGTTGTCACCACTCCACAGTGCGTTTGATATGCAGAAACGGAGATATCCTGGTTTTCGTGGGGTTTCAAGCTGAGATATGCATTTTCTGGGATAATCTTGGTGGTTCTTCGGTGAGAAGTATGCAGAATCACCGAAATCGCTCTTTTGGAGCTATTTAATGCGAGGAACACGTTATCTGGTGTTGTCACCACTCCACAGTGCGTTTGATACGCAGAACCGGAGTAATACTTGTTTTCGTTTGGATTCATGCTGAGATATACATTTTCTGCGATAATCTTGGTGAGGCTGCTGTGAGAAGTATGCAGAATCATCGAAATCGCTCTTTTGGAGCTATTTAATGCGAGGTACACGTTATCTGGTGTTGTCACCACTCCACAGTGCGTTTGATAAGCAGAACCGGTGATATCTTGGTTTTCGTGGGGTTTCGAGCTGAGATATGCATTTTCTGGGATATTCTTGGTTGTTCTTCGGTGAGAAGTATTCAGAATCATCGAAATCGCTCTTTTGGAGCTATTTAATGCGAGGAACACGTTACCTGGTGTTGTCACCACTCCACAGTGCGTTTGATATGCAGAACCGTAGATATCCTTGTTTTCGTGGGGTTTCAAGCTGAGATATGCATTTTCTGGGATAATCTTGGTGGTTCTTCGGTGAGAAGTATGCAGAATCACCGAAATCGCTCTTTTGGAGCTATGTAATGCGAGGAACACGTTACCTGGTGTTGTCACCACTCCACAGTGCGTTTGATACGCAGAACCGTAGTTATCCTTGTTTTCGTGGGGTTTCAAGCTGAGATATGCATTTTCTGGGATAATCTTGGTGGTTCTTCGGTGAGAAGTATGCAGAATCACCGAAATCGCTCTTTTGGAGCTATGTAATGCGAGGAACACGTTATCTGGTGTTGTCACCACTCCACAGTGCGTTTGATAAGCAGAACCGGAGATATCTTGGTTTTCGTGGGGCTTCAAGCTGAGATATGCATAGTCTGCGATAAACTTGGTTGTTCTTCTGTGAGAGGTATGCAGAATCATCGAAATCGCTCTTTTGGAGCTATTTAATGCGACAAGCACGTTATCTGGTGTTTTCACCACTCCACAGTGCGTTTGATATGCAGAACCGGAGTTATCTTTGTTTTCGTGGGGATTCAAGCTGAGATATGCATTTTCTGGGATAATCTTGGTGGTTCTTCGGTGGGAAGTATGCAGAATCATCGAAATCGATCTTTCGGAGCTATTTAATGCGAGAAACAAGTTATCTGGTGTTTTCACCACTCCACAGTGCGTTTGATATGCAGAACCGGCGATATCTTCTTTTCGTGGGGTTTCAAGCAGAGATATGCATTTTCTGGGATAATCTTGGTGGTTCTTCGGTGAGAAGTATGCAGAATCACCGAAATCGCTCTTTTGGAGCTATTTAATGCGAGGTACACGTTATCTGGTGTTGTCACCACTCCACAGTGCGTTTGATAAGCAGAACCGGTGATATCTTGGTTTTCGTGGGGTTTCGAGCTGAGATATGCATTTTCTGGGATATTCTTGGTTGTTCTTCGGTGAGAAGTATTCAGAATCATCGAAATCGCTCTTTTGGAGCTATTTAATGCGAGGAACACGTTACCTGGTGTTGTCACCACTCCACAGTGCGTTTGATATGCAGAACCGTAGATATCCTTGTTTTCGTGGGGTTTCAAGCTGAGATATGCATTTTCTGGGATAATCTTGGTGGTTCTTCGGTGAGAAGTATGCAGAATCACCGAAATCGCTCTTTTGGAGCTATGTAATGCGAGGAACACGTTACCTGGTGTTGTCACCACTCCACAGTGCGTTTGATATGCAGAACCGTAGATATCCTTGTTTTCGTGGGGTTTCAAGCTGAGATATGCATTTTCTGGGATAATCTTGGTGGTTCTTCGGTGAGAAGTATGCAGAATCACCGAAATCGCTCTTTTGGAGCTATGTAATGCGAGGAACACGTTACCTGGTGTTGTCACCACTCCACAGTGCGTTTGATATGCAGAACCGTAGATATCCTTGTTTTCGTGGGGTTTCAAGCTGAGATATGCATTTTCTGGGATAATCTTGGTGGTTCTTCGGTGAGAAGTATGCAGAATCACCGAAATCGCTCTTTTGGAGCTATGTAATGCGAGGAACACGTTATCTGGTGTTGTCACCACTCCACAGTGCGGTTGATATGCAGAACCGGAGATATCTTGGTTTTCGTGGGATTTCAAGCTGAGATATGCATTTTCTGGGATAATCTTGGTGGTTCTTCGGTGGGAAGTATGCAGAATCATCGAAATCGCTCTTTCGGAGCTATTTAATGCGAGAAACAAGTTATCTGGTGTTTTCACCACTCCACAGTGCGTTTGATATGCAGAACCGGCGATATCTTCTTTTCGTGGGGTTTCAAGCAGAGATATGCATTTTCTGGGATAATCTTGGTGGTTCTTCGGTGAGAAGTATGCAGAATCACCGAAATCGCTCTTTTGGACCTATTTAATGCGAGGTACACGTTATCTGGTGTTGTCACCACTCCACAGTGCGTTTGATATGCAGAACCGGAGATATCTTGGTTTTCCTGGGGTTTCGACCTGAGATATGCATTTTCTGGGATATTATTGGTTGTTCTTCGGTGAGAAGTATTCAGAATCATCGAAATCGCTCTTTTGGAGCTATTTAATGCGAGGAACACGTTATCTGGTGTTGTCACCACTCCACAGTGCGGTTGATATGCAGAACCGGAGATATCTTGGTTTTCGTGGGATTTCAAGCTGAGATATGCATTTTCTGGGATAATCTTGGTGGTTCTTCGGTGGGAAGTATGCAGAATCATCGAAATCGCTCTTTCGGAGCTATTTAATGCGAGAAACAAGTTATCTGGTGTTTTCACCACTCCACAGTGCGTTTGATATGCAGAACCGGCGATATCTTCTTTTCGTGGGGTTTCAAGCAGAGATATGCATTTTCTGGGATAATCTTGGTGGTTCTTCGGTGAGAAGTATGCAGAATCACCGAAATCGCTCTTTTGGACCTATTTAATGCGAGGTACACGTTATCTGGTGTTGTCACCACTCCACAGTGCGTTTGATATGCAGAACCGGAGATATCTTGGTTTTCGTGGGGTTTCAAGCTGAGATATGCATTTTCTGGGATATTCTTGGTTGTTCTTCGGTGAGAAGTATTCAGAATCATCGAAATCGCTCTTTTGGAGCTATTTAATGCGAGGAACACGTTATCTGGTGTTGTCACCACTCCACAGTGCGTTTGATATGCAGAACCGTAGATATCCTGGTTTTCGTGGAGTTTCAAGCTGAGATATGCATTTTCTGGGATAATCTTGGTGGTTCTTCGGTGAGAAGTATGCAGAAGCACCGAAATCGCTCTTTTGGAGCTATTTAATGCGAGGAACACGTTATCTGGTGTTGTCACCACTCCACAGTGCGTTTGATAAGCAGAACCGGAGATATCCTGGTTTTCATGGGGTTTCAAGCTGAGATATGCATTTTCTGGGATAAACTTGGTGGTTCTTCTGTGAGAAGTATTCAGAATCAGCGAAATCGCTCTTTTGGAGCTATTTAATGCGAGAAACGCGTTATCTGGTGTTTTCACCACTACACAGTGCGTTTGATATGCAGAACCGGAAATATCTTGGTTTTCGTGGGGCTTCAAGCTGAGATATGCATTGTCTGCGATAAACTTGGTGGTTCTTCTGTGACAAGTATGCAGAATCATCGAAATCGCTCTTTTGGAGCTATTTAATGCGAGGAACACGTTATCTGGTGTTGTCACCACTCCACAGAGCGTTTGATATGCAGAACCGTAGATAGCCTGGTTTTCGTGGAGTTTCAAGCTGAGATATGCATTTTCTGGGATAATCTTGGTGGTTCTTCGGTGAGAAGTATGCAGAATCACCGAAATCGCTTTTTTGGAGCTATTTAATGCGAGGAACACGTTATCTGGTGTTGTCACCACTCCACAGTGCGTTTGATAAGCAGAACCGGAGATATCCTGGTTTTCATGTGGTTTCAAGCTGAGATATGCATTTTCTGGGATAAACTTGGTGGTTCTTCTGTGAGAAGTATTCAGAATCAGCGAAATCGCTCTTTTGGAGCTGTTTAATGCGAGGAACACGTTATTTGGTGTTGTCACCACTGCACAGAGCGGTTGATATACAGAACAGGAGATATCTTGGTTTTCGTGGGGTTTCAAGCTGAGATATGCATTTTCTGGAATAATTTTGGTGGTTCTTCGGTGACAAGTATGCAGAATCATCGAAATCGCTCTTTTGGAGCTATTTAATGCGAGAAACGCGTTATCTGGTGTTTTCACCACTACACAGTGCGTTTGATATGCAGAACCGGAGATATCTTGGTTTTCGTGGGGCTTCAAGCCGAGATATGCATTGTCTGCGATAAACTTGGGGGTTCTTCTGTGAGAAGTATGCAGAATCATCGAAATCGCTCTTTTGGAGCTATTTAATGCGAGGAACACGTTATCTGGTGTTGTCACCACTCCACAGTGCGTTTGATATGCAGAACCGTAGATATCCTGGTTTTCGTGGGGTTTCAAGCTGAGATATGCATTTTCTGGGATAAACTTGGTGGTTCTTCTGTGAGAAGTATGCAGAATCATCGAAATCGCTCTTTTGGAGCTATTTAATGCGAGACACACGTTATCTGGTGTTTTCACCACTCCACAGTGCGTTTGATATGCAGAACCGGAGATATCTTGGTTTTCGTGGGGTTTCAAGCTGAGATATGCATTTTCTGGGATAATTTTGGTGGATCTTCGGTGAGAAGTATGCAGAATCATCGAAATCGCTCTTTTGGAGCTATTTAATGCGAGAAACGCGTTATCTGGTGTTTTCACCACTACACAGTGCGTTTGATATGCAGAACCGTAGATATCCTGGTTTTCGTGGGGTTTCAAGCTGAGATATGCATTTTCTGGGATAAACTTGGTGGTTCTTCTGTGAGAAGTATGCAGAATCATCGAAATCGCTCTTTTGGAGCTATTTAATGCGAAAAACACGTTATCTGGTGTTTTCACCACTCCACAGGGCGTTCGATACGCAGAACCGGAGTTATACTTGTTTTCGTGGGGATTCATGCTGAGATATGCATTTTCTGCGATAATCTTGGTGAGGCTGCTGTGAGAAGTATGCAGAATCATCGAAATCGCTCTTTTGGAGCTATTTAATGCGAGACACAAGTTATCTGGTGTTTCCACCACTCCACCGTGCGTTTGATAAGCAGAACCGGAGATATCTTGGTTTTCGTGGGGTTTCGAGCTAAGATATGCATTTTCTGGGATATTATTGGTTGTTCTTCGGTGAGAAGTATTCAGAATCATCGAAATCGCTCTTTTGGAGCTATTTAATGCGAGGAACACGTTATCTGGTGTTGTCACCACCCCACAGTGCGGTTGATATTCAGAACCGGAGATATCTTGGTTTTCGTGGGATTTCAAGCTGAGATATGCATTTTCTGGGATAATTTTGGTGGTTCTTCTGTGAGAAGTATGCAGAATCATCGAAAGCGCTCTTTTGGAGCTATTTAATGCGACAAGCACGTTATCTGGTGTTTTCACCACTCCACAGTGCGTTTGATATGCAGAACCGGAGTTATCTTTGTTTTCGTGGGGAGTCAAGCTGAGATATGCATTTTCTGGGATAATCTTGGTGGTTCTTCGGTGAGAAGTATGCAGAATCATCGAAATCGCTCTTTTGGAGCTATTTAATGCGAGACACACGTTATCTGGTGTTTTCACCACTCCACAGTGCGTTTGATATGCAGAACCGGAGATATCTTGGTTTTCGTGGGGTTTCAAGCTGAGATATGCATTTTCTGGTATAATCTTGGTGGTTCTTCGGTGAGAAGTATGCAGAATCATCGAAATCGCTCTTTTGGAGCTATTTAATGCGAGGAACACGTTATCTGGTGTTGTCACCACTCCACAGTGCGTTTGATAAGCAGAACCGGAGATATCCTGGTTTTCATGGGGTTTCAAGCTGCGATATGCATTTTCTGGGATAAACTTGGTGGTTCTTCGGTGAGAAGTATGCAGAATCATCGAAATCGCTCTTTTGGAGCTATTTAATGCGAGACACAAGTTATCTGGTGTTTTCACCACTCCACAGTGCGTTTGATAAGCAGAACCGGAGATATCCTGGTTTTCATGGGGTTTCAAGCTGAGATATGCATTTTCTGGGATAATCTTGGTGGTTCTTCGGTGAGAAGTATGCAGAATCACCGAAATCGCTCTTTTGGAGCTATTTAATGCGAGGAACACGTTATCTGGTGTTGTCACCACTCCACAGTGCGTTTGATACGCAGAACCGGAGTAATACTTGTTTTCGTTTGGATTCATGCTGAGATATACATTTTCTGCGATAATCTTGGTGAGGCTGCTGTGAGAAGTATGCAGAATCATCGAAATCGCTCTTTTGGAGCTATTTAATGCGAGACACACGTTATCTGGTGTTTTCACCACTCAACTGTGCGTTTGATATGCAGAACCGGAGATATCCTGGTTTTCGTGGGGTTTCAAGCTGAGATATGCATTTTCTGAGATAAACTTGGTGGTTCTTCTGTGAGAAGTATGCAGAATCATCGAAATCGCTCTTTTGCAGCTATTTAATGCGAAAAACACGTTATCTGGTGTTTTCACCACTCCACAGGGCGTTTGATACGCAGAACCGGAGTTATACTTGTTTTCGTGGGGATTCATGCTGAGATATGCATTTTCTGGGATAAACTTGGTGGTTCTTCTGTGAGAAGTATTCAGAATCAGCGAAATCGCTCTTTTGGAGCTGTTTAATGCAAGGAACACGTTATCTGGTGTTGTCACCACTCCACAGTGCGGTTGATATGCAGAACCGGAGATATCTTGGTTTTCGTGGGGTTTCAAGCTGAGATATGCATTTTCTGGGATAATTTTGGTGGTTCTTCGGTGAGAAGTATGCAGAATCATCGAAATCGCTATTTTGGAGCTATTTAATGCGAGAAACGCGTTATCTGGTGTTTTCACCACTACACAGTGCGTTTGATATGCAGAACCGGAGATATCTTGGTTTTCGTGGGGTTTCAAGCTGAGATATGCATTTTCTGGTATAATCTTGGTGGTTCTTCGGTGAGAAGTATGCAGAATCATCGAAATCGCTCTTTTGGAGCTATTTAATGCGAGGAACACGTTATCTGGTGTTGTCACCACTCCACAGTGCGTTTGATAAGCAGAACCGGAGATATCCTGGTTTTCATGGGGTTTCAAGCTGAGATATGCATTTTCTGGGATAAACTTGGTGGTTCTTCGGTGAGAAGTATGCAGAATCATCGAAATCGCTCTTTTGGAGCTATTTAATGCGAGACACAAGTTATCTGGTGTTTTCACCACTCCACAGTGCGTTTGATAAGCAGAACCGGAGATATCCTGGTTTTCATGGGGTTTCAAGCTGAGATATGCATTTTCTGGGATAAACTTGGTGGTTCTTCTGTGAGAAGTATTCAGAATCAGCGAAATCGCTCTTTTGGAGCTATTTAATGCGAGGAACATGTTATCTGGTGTTGTCACCACTCCACAGTGCGTTTGATATGCAGAAACGGAGATATCCTGGTTTTCGTGGGGTTTCAAGCTGAGATATGCATTTTCTGGGATAATCTTGGTGGTTCTTCGGTGAGAAGTATGCAGAATCACCGAAATCGCTCTTTTGGAGCTATTTAATGCGAGGAACACGTTATCTGGTGTTGTCACCACTCCACAGTGCGTTTGATACGCAGAACCGGAGTAATACTTGTTTTCGTTTGGATTCATGCTGAGATATACATTTTCTGCGATAATCTTGGTGAGGCTGCTGTGAGAAGTATGCAGAATCATCGAAATCGCTCTTTTGGAGCTATTTAATGCGAGGTACACGTTATCTGGTGTTGTCACCACTCCACAGTGCGTTTGATAAGAAGAACCGGTGATATCTTGGTTTTCGTGGGGTTTCGAGCTGAGATATGCATTTTCTGGGATATTCTTGGTTGTTCTTCGGTGAGAAGTATTCAGAATCATCGAAATCGCTCTTTTGGAGCTATTTAATGCGAGGAACACGTTACCTGGTGTTGTCACCACTCCACAGTGCGTTTGATATGCAGAACCGTAGATATCCTTGTTTTCGTGGGGTTTCAAGCTGAGATATGCATTTTCTGGGATAATCTTGGTGGTTCTTCGGTGAGAAGTATGCAGAATCACCGAAATCGCTCTTTTGGAGCTATGTAATGCGAGGAACACGTTACCTGGTGTTGTCACCACTCCACAGTGCGTTTGATACGCAGAACCGTAGTTATCCTTGTTTTCGTGGGGTTTCAAGCTGAGATATGCATTTTCTGGGATAATCTTGGTGGTTCTTCGGTGAGAAGTATGCAGAATCACCGAAATCGCTCTTTTGGAGCTATGTAATGCGAGGAACACGTTATCTGGTGTTGTCACCACTCCACAGTGCGTTTGATAAGCAGAACCGGAGATATCTTGGTTTTCGTGGGGCTTCAAGCTGAGATATGCATAGTCTGCGATAAACTTGGTTGTTCTTCTGTGAGAGGTATGCAGAATCATCGAAATCGCTCTTTTGGAGCTATTTAATGCGACAAGCACGTTATCTGGTGTTTTCACCACTCCACAGTGCGTTTGATATGCAGAACCGGAGTTATCTTTGTTTTCGTGGGGATTCAAGCTGAGATATGCATTTTCTGGGATAATCTTGGTGGTTCTTCGGTGGGAAGTATGCAGAATCATCGAAATCGATCTTTCGGAGCTATTTAATGCGAGAAACAAGTTATCTGGTGTTTTCACCACTCCACAGTGCGTTTGATATGCAGAACCGGCGATATCTTCTTTTCGTGGGGTTTCAAGCAGAGATATGCATTTTCTGGGATAATCTTGGTGGTTCTTCGGTGAGAAGTATGCAGAATCACCGAAATCGCTCTTTTGGAGCTATTTAATGCGAGGTACACGTTATCTGGTGTTGTCACCACTCCACAGTGCGTTTGATAAGCAGAACCGGTGATATCTTGGTTTTCGTGGGGTTTCGAGCTGAGATATGCATTTTCTGGGATATTCTTGGTTGTTCTTCGGTGAGAAGTATTCAGAATCATCGAAATCGCTCTTTTGGAGCTATTTAATGCGAGGAACACGTTACCTGGTGTTGTCACCACTCCACAGTGCGTTTGATATGCAGAACCGTAGATATCCTTGTTTTCGTGGGGTTTCAAGCTGAGATATGCATTTTCTGGGATAATCTTGGTGGTTCTTCGGTGAGAAGTATGCAGAATCACCGAAATCGCTCTTTTGGAGCTATGTAATGCGAGGAACACGTTACCTGGTGTTGTCACCACTCCACAGTGCGTTTGATATGCAGAACCGTAGATATCCTTGTTTTCGTGGGGTTTCAAGCTGAGATATGCATTTTCTGGGATAATCTTGGTGGTTCTTCGGTGAGAAGTATGCAGAATCACCGAAATCGCTCTTTTGGAGCTATGTAATGCGAGGAACACGTTACCTGGTGTTGTCACCACTCCACAGTGCGTTTGATATGCAGAACCGTAGATATCCTTGTTTTCGTGGGGTTTCAAGCTGAGATATGCATTTTCTGGGATAATCTTGGTGGTTCTTCGGTGAGAAGTATGCAGAATCACCGAAATCGCTCTTTTGGAGCTATGTAATGCGAGGAACACGTTATCTGGTGTTGTCACCACTCCACAGTGCGTTTGATATGCAGAACCGGAGATATCTTGGTTTTCGTGGGGTTTCAAGCTGAGATATGCATTTTCTGGTATAATCTTGGTGGTTCTTCGGTGAGAAGTATGCAGAATCATCGAAATCGCTCTTTTGGAGCTATTTAATGCGAGGAACACGTTATCTGGTGTTGTCACCACTCCACAGTGCGTTTGATAAGCAGAACCGGAGATATCCTGGTTTTCATGGGGTTTCAAGCTGAGATATGCATTTTCTGGGATAAACTTGGTGGTTCTTCTGTGAGAAGTATTCAGAATCAGCGAAATCGCTCTTTTGGAGCTATTTAATGCGAGGAACACGTTATCTGGTGTTGTCACCACTCCACAGTGCGTTTGATACGCAGAACCGGAGTAATACTTGTTTTCGTTTGGATTCATGCTGAGATATACATTTTCTGCGATAATCTTGGTGAGGCTGCTGTGAGAAGTATGCAGAATCATCGAAATCGCTCTTTTGGAGCTATTTAATGCGAGACACACGTTATCTGGTGTTTTCACCACTCCACTGTGCGTTTGATATGCAGAACCGGAGATATCCTGGTTTTCGTGGGGTTTCAAGCTGAGATATGCATTTTCTGAGATAAACTTGGTGGTTCTTCTGTGAGAAGTATGCAGAATCATCGAAATCGCTCTTTTGCAGCTATTTAATGCGAAAAACACGTTATCTGGTGTTTTCACCACTCCACAGGGCGTTTGATACGCAGAACCGGAGTTATACTTGTTTTCGTGGGGATTCATGCTGAGATATGCATTTTCTGGGATAAACTTGGTGGTTCTTCTGTGAGAAGTATTCAGAATCAGCGAAATCGCTCTTTTGGAGCTGTTTAATGCAAGGAACACGTTATCTGGTGTTGTCACCACTCCACAGTGCGGTTGATATGCAGAACCGGAGATATCTTGGTTTTCGTGGGGTTTCAAGCTGAGATATGCATTTTCTGGGATAATTTTGGTGGTTCTTCGGTGAGAAGTATGCAGAATCATCGAAATCGCTATTTTGGAGCTATTTAATGCGAGAAACGCGTTATCTGGTGTTTTCACCACTACACAGTGCGTTTGATATGCAGAACCGGAGATATCTTGGTTTTCGTGGGGTTTCAAGCTGAGATATGCATTTTCTGGTATAATCTTGGTGGTTCTTCGGTGAGAAGTATGCAGAATCATCGAAATCGCTCTTTTGGAGCTATTTAATGCGAGGAACACGTTATCTGGTGTTGTCACCACTCCACAGTGCGTTTGATATGCAGAACCGTAGATATCCTTGTTTTCGTGGGGTTTCAAGCTGAGATATGCATTTTCTGGGATAATCTTGGTGGTTCTTCGGTGAGAAGTATGCAGAATCACCGAAATCGCTCTTTTGGAGCTATGTAATGCGAGGAACACGTTATCTGGTGTTGTCACCACTCCACAGTGCGTTTGATATGCAGAACCGGAGATATCTTGGTTTTCGTGGGGTTTCAAGCTGAGATATGCATTTTCTGGTATAATCTTGGTGGTTCTTCGGTGAGAAGTATGCAGAATCATCGAAATCGCTCTTTTGGAGCTATTTAATGCGAGGAACACGTTATCTGGTGTTGTCACCACTCCACAGTGCGTTTGATAAGCAGAACCGGAGATATCCTGGTTTTCATGGGGTTTCAAGCTGAGATATGCATTTTCTGGGATAAACTTGGTGGTTCTTCGGTGAGAAGTATGCAGAATCATCGAAATCGCTCTTTTGGAGCTATTTAATGCGAGACACAAGTTATCTGGTGTTTTCACCACTCCACAGTGCGTTTGATAAGCAGAACCGGAGATATCCTGGTTTTCATGGGGTTTCAAGCTGAGATATGCATTTTCTGGGATAAACTTGGTGGTTCTTCTGTGAGAAGTATTCAGAATCAGCGAAATCGCTCTTTTGGAGCTATTTAATGCGAGGAACATGTTATCTGGTGTTGTCACCACTCCACAGTGCGTTTGATATGCAGAACCGGAGATATCCTGGTTTTCGTGGGGTTTCAAGCTGAGATATGCATTTTCTGGGATAATCTTGGTGGTTCTTCGGTGAGAAGTATGCAGAATCACCGAAATCGCTCTTTTGGAGCTATTTAATGCGAGGAACACGTTATCTGGTGTTGTCACCACTCCACAGTGCGTTTGATACGCAGAACCGGAGTAATACTTGTTTTCGTTTGGATTCATGCTGAGATATACATTTTCTGCGATAATCTTGGTGAGGCTGCTGTGAGAAGTATGCAGAATCATCGAAATCGCTCTTTTGGAGCTATTTAATGCGAGACACACGTTATCTGGTGTTTTCACCACTCCACTGTGCGTTTGATATGCAGAACCGGAGATATCCTGGTTTTCGTGGGGTTTCAAGCTGAGATATGCATTTTCTGAGATAAACTTGGTGGTTCTTCTGTGAGAAGTATGCAGAATCATCGAAATCGCTCTTTTGCAGCTATTTAATGCGAAAAACACGTTATCTGGTGTTTTCACCACTCCACAGGGCGTTTGATACGCAGAACCGGAGTTATACTTGTTTTCGTGGGGATTCATGCTGAGATATGCATTTTCTGGGATAAACTTGGTGGTTCTTCTGTGAGAAGTATTCAGAATCAGCGAAATCGCTCTTTTGGAGCTGTTTAATGCAAGGAACACGTTATCTGGTGTTGTCACCACTCCACAGTGCGGTTGATATGCAGAACCGGAGATATCTTGGTTTTCGTGGGGTTTCAAGCTGAGATATGCATTTTCTGGGATAATTTTGGTGGTTCTTCGGTGAGAAGTATGCAGAATCATCGAAATCGCTATTTTGGAGCTATTTAATGCGAGAAACGCGTTATCTGGTGTTTTCACCACTACACAGTGCGTTTGATATGCAGAACCGGAGATATCTTGGTTTTCGTGGGGTTTCAAGCTGAGATATGCATTTTCTGGTATAATCTTGGTGGTTCTTCGGTGAGAAGTATGCAGAATCATCGAAATCGCTCTTTTGGAGCTATTTAATGCGAGGAACACGTTATCTGGTGTTGTCACCACTCCACAGTGCGTTTGATAAGCAGAACCGGAGATATCCTGGTTTTCATGGGGTTTCAAGCTGAGATATGCATTTTCTGGGATAAACTTGGTGGTTCTTCGGTGAGAAGTATGCAGAATCATCGAAATCGCTCTTTTGGAGCTATTTAATGCGAGACACAAGTTATCTGGTGTTTTCACCACTCCACAGTGCGTTTGATAAGCAGAACCGGAGATATCCTGGTTTTCATGGGGTTTCAAGCTGAGATATGCATTTTCTGGGATAAACTTGGTGGTTCTTCTGTGAGAAGTATTCAGAATCAGCGAAATCGCTCTTTTGGAGCTATTTAATGCGAGGAACATGTTATCTGGTGTTGTCACCACTCCACAGTGCGTTTGATATGCAGAACCGGAGATATCCTGGTTTTCGTGGGGTTTCAAGCTGAGATATGCATTTTCTGGGATAATCTTGGTGGTTCTTCGGTGAGAAGTATGCAGAATCACCGAAATCGCTCTTTTGGAGCTATTTAATGCGAGGAACACGTTATCTGGTGTTGTCACCACTCCACAGTGCGTTTGATACGCAGAACCGGAGTAATACTTGTTTTCGTTTGGATTCATGCTAAGATATACATTTTCTGCGATAATCTTGGTGAGGCTGCTGTGAGAAGTATGCAGAATCATCGAAATCGCTCTTTTGGAGCTATTTAATGCGAGGTACACGTTATCTGGTGTTGTCACCACTCCACAGTGCGTTTGATAAGCAGAACCGGTGATATCTTGGTTTTCGTGGGGTTTCGAGCTGAGATATGCATTTTCTGGGATATTCTTGGTTGTTCTTCGGTGAGAAGTATTCAGAATCATCGAAATCGCTCTTTTGGAGCTATTTAATGCGAGGAACACGTTACCTGGTGTTGTCACCACTCCACAGTGCGTTTGATATGCAGAACCGTAGATATCCTTGTTTTCGTGGGGTTTCAAGCTGAGATATGCATTTTCTGGGATAATCTTGGTGGTTCTTCGGTGAGAAGTATGCAGAATCACCGAAATCGCTCTTTTGGAGCTATGTAATGCGAGGAACACGTTACCTGGTGTTGTCACCACTCCACAGTGCGTTTGATACGCAGAACCGTAGTTATCCTTGTTTTCGTGGGGTTTCAAGCTGAGATATGCATTTTCTGTGATAATCTTGGTGGTTCTTCGGTGAGAAGTATGCAGAATCACCGAAATCGCTCTTTTGGAGCTATGTAATGCGAGGAACACGTTATCTGGTGTTGTCACCACTCCACAGTGCGTTTGATAAGCAGAACCGGAGATATCTTGGTTTTCGTGGGGCTTCAAGCTGAGATATGCATAGTCTGCGATAAACTTGGTTGTTCTTCTGTGAGAGGTATGCAGAATCATCGAAATCGCTCTTTTGGAGCTATTTAATGCGACAAGCACGTTATCTGGTGTTTTCACCACTCCACAGTGCGTTTGATATGCAGAACCGGAGTTATCTTTGTTTTCGTGGGGATTCAAGCTGAGATATGCATTTTCTGGGATAATCTTGGTGGTTCTTCGGTGGGAAGTATGCAGAATCATCGAAATCGATCTTTCGGAGCTATTTAATGCGAGAAACAAGTTATCTGGTGTTTTCACCACTCCACAGTGCGTTTGATATGCAGAACCGGCGATATCTTCTTTTCGTGGGGTTTCAAGCAGAGATATGCATTTTCTGGGATAATCTTGATGGTTCTTCGGTGAGAAGTATGCAGAATCACCGAAATCGCTCTTTTGGAGCTATTTAATGCGAGGTACACGTTATCTGGTGTTGTCACCACTCCACAGTGCGTTTGATAAGCAGAACCGGTGATATCTTGGTTTTCGTGGTGTTTCGAGCTGAGATATGCATTTTCTGGGATATTCTTGGTTGTTCTTCGGTGAGAAGTATTCAGAATCATCGAAATCGCTCTTTTGGAGCTATTTAATGCGAGGAACACGTTACCTGGTGTTGTCACCACTCCACAGTGCGTTTGATATGCAGAACCGTAGATATCCTTGTTTTCGTGGGGTTTCAAGCTGAGATATGCATTTTCTGGGATAATCTTGGTGGTTCTTCGGTGAGAAGTATGCAGAATCACCGAAATCGCTCTTTTGGAGCTATGTAATGCGAGGAACACGTTACCTGGTGTTGTCACCACTCCACAGTGCGTTTGATATGCAGAACCGTAGATATCCTTGTTTTCGTGGGGTTTCAAGCTGAGATATGCATTTTCTGGGATAATCTTGGTGGTTCTTCGGTGAGAAGTATGCAGAATCACCGAAATCGCTCTTTTGGAGCTATGTAATGCGAGGAACACGTTACCTGGTGTTGTTACCACTCCACAGTGCGTTTGATATGCAGAACCGTAGATATCCTTGTTTTCGTGGGGTTTCAAGCTGAGATATGCATTTTCTGGGATAATCTTGGTGGTTCTTCGGTGAGAAGTATGCAGAATCACCGAAATCGCTCTTTTGGAGCTATGTAATGCGAGGAACACGTTATCTGGTGTTGTCACCACTCCACAGTGCGTTTGATAAGCAGAACCGGAGATATCCTGGTTTTCATGGGGTTTCAAGCTGAGATATGCATTTTCTGGGATAAACTTGGTGGTTCTTCTGTGAGAAGTATTCAGAATCAGCGAAATCGCTCTTTTGGAGCTGCTTAATGCGAGGAACACGTTATTTGGTGTTGTCACCACTGCACAGTGCGGTTGATATGCAGAACCGGAGATATCTTGGTTTTCGTGGGGTTTCAAGCTGAGATATGCATTTTCTGGGATAATTTTGGTGGTTCTTCGGTGAGAAGTATGCAGAATCATCGAAATCGCTCTTTTGGAGCTATTTAATGCGACAAGCACGTTATCTGGTGTTTTCACCACTCCACAGTGCGTTTGATATGCAGAAACGGAGTTATCTTTGTTTTCGTTAGGATTCAAGCTGAGATATGCATTTTCTGGGATAATCTTGGTGGTTCTTCGGTGAGAAGTATGCAGAATCATCGAAATCGCTCTTTTGGAGCTATTTAATGCGAGGAACACGTTATCTGGTGTTGTCACCACTCCACAGTGCGTTTGATATGCAGAACCGTAGATATCCTGGTTTTCGTGGGGTTTCAAGCTGAGATATGCATTTTCTGGGATAAACTTGGTGGTTCTTCTGTGAGAAGTATGCAGAATCATCGAAATCGCTCTTTTGGAGCTATTTAATGCGAGACACACGTTATCTGGTGTTTTCACCACTCCACAGTGCGTTTGATATGCAGAACCGGAGATATCTTGGTTTTCGTGGGGTTTCAAGCTGAGATATTCATTTTCTGGGATAATTTTGGTGGTTCTTCGGTGAGAAGTATGCAGAATCATCGAAACCGCTCTCTTGGAGCTACTTAATGCGAGAAACGCGTTATCTCGTGTTTTCACCACTACACAGTGCGTTTGATATGCAGAACCGTAGATATCCTAGTTTTCGTGGGGTTTCAAGCTGAGATATGCATTTTCTGGGATCAACTTGGTGGTTCTTCTGTGAGAAGTATGCAGAATCATCGAAATCGCTCTTTTGGAGCTATTTAATGCGAAAAACACGTTATCTGGTGTTTTCACAACTCCACAGGGCGTTTGATACGCAGAACCGGAGTTATACTTGTTTTCGTGGGGATTCATGCTGAGACATGCATTTTCTGCGATAATCTTGGTGAGGCTGCTGTGAGAAGTATGCAGAATCATCGAAATCGCTCTTTTGGAGCTATTTAATGCGAGACACACGTTATCTGGTGTTTTCACCACTCCACAGTGCGTTTGATAAGCAGAACCGGAGATATCTTGGTTTTCGTGGGGTTTCGAGCTGAGATATGCATTTTCTGGGATATTCTTGGTTGTTCTTCGGTGAGAAGTATTCAGAATCATCGAAATCGCTCTTTTGGAGCTATTTAAAGCGAGGAACACGTTATCTGGTGTTGTCACCACTCCACAGTGTGTTTGATATGCACAACCGTAGATATCCTGGTTTTCGTGGGGTTTCAAGCTGAGATATGCATTTTCTGGTATAATCTTGGGGGTTCTTCTGTGAGAAGTATGCAGAATCATCAAAATCGCTCTTTTGGAGCTATTTAATGTGAGGAACACGTTATCTGGTGTTGTCACCACTCCACAGTGCGTTTGATATGCAGAACCGTAGATATCCTGGTTTTCGTGGGGTTTCAAGCTGAGATATGCATTTTCTGGGATAATCTTGGTGGTTCTTCGGTGAGAAGTATGCAGAATCACCGAAATCGCACTTTTGGAGCTATTTAATGCGAGGAACACGTTATCTGGTGTTGTCACCACTCCACAGTGCGTTTGATAAGCAGAACCGGAGATATCCTGGTTTTCATGGGGTTTCAAGCTGAGATATGCACTTTCTGGGATAAACTTGGTGGTTCTTCTGTGAGAAGTATTCAGAATCAGCGAAATCGCTCTTTTGGAGCTGTTTAATGCGTGGAACACGTTATCTGGTGTTGTCACCACTGCACAGTGCGGTTGATATGCAGAACCGGAGATATCTTGGTTTTCGTGGGGTTTCAAGCTGAGATATGCATTTTCTGGGATAATCTTGGTGGTTCTTCGGTGAGAAGTATGCAGAATCATCGAAATCGCTCTTTTGGAGCTATTTAATGCGAGAAACAAGTTATCTGGTGTTTTCACCACTCCACAGTGCGTTTGATATGCAGAACCGGAGATATCCTTGTTTTCGTGGGGTTTCAAGCTGAGATATGCATTTTCTGGGATAATCTTGGTGGTTCTTCGGTGAGAAGTATGCAGAATCACCGAAATCGCCCTTTTGGAGCTATGTAATGCGAGGAACACGTTATCTGGTGTTGTCACCACTCCACAGTGCGTTTGATAAGCAGAATCGGAGATATCCTGGTTTTCATTGGGTTTCAAGCTGAGATATGCATTTTCTGGGATAAACTTGGTGGTTCTTCTGTGAGAAGTATTCAGAATCAGCGAAATCGCTCTTTTGGAGCTGTTTAATGCGAGGAACAGGTTATTTGGTGTTGTCACCACTGCACAGTGCGGTTGATATGCAGAACCGGAGATATCTTGGTTTTCGTGGGGTTTCAAGCTGAGATATGCATTTTCTGGGATAATTTTGGTGGTTCTTCGGTGAGAAGTATGCAGAATCATCGAAATCGCTCTCTTGGAGCTATTTAATGCGAGAAACGCGTTATCTGGTGTTTTCACCACTACACAGTGCGTTTGATATGCAGAACCGGAGATATCTTGGTTTTCGTAGGGCTTCAAGCTGAGATATGCATTGTCTGCGATAAACTTGGTGGTTCTTCTGTGAGAAGTATGCAGAATCATCGAAATCGCTCTTTTGGAGCTATTTAATGCGACAAGCACGTTATCTGGTGTTTTCACCACTCCACAGTGCGTTTGATATGCAGAAACGGAGTTATCTTTGTTTTCGTTAGGATTCAAGCTGAGATATGCATTTTCTGGGATAATCTTGGTGGTTCTTCGGTGAGAAGTATGCAGAATCATCGAAATCGCTCTTTTGGAGCTATTTAATGCGAGGAACACGTTATCTGGTGTTGTCACCACTCCACAGTGCGTTTGATATGCAGAACCGTAGATATCCTGGTTTTCGTGGGGTTTCAAGCTGAGATATGCATTTTCTGGGATAAACTTGGTGGTTCTTCTGTGAGAAGTATGCAGAATCATCGAAATCGCTCTTTTGGAGCTATTTAATGCGAGACACACGTTATCTGGTGTTTTCACCACTCCACAGTGCGTTTGATATGCAGAACCGGAGATATCTTGGTTTTCGTGGGGTTTCAAGCTGAGATATGCATTTTCTGGGATAATTTTGGTGGTTCTTCGGTGAGAAGTATGCAGAATCATCGAAACCGCTCTTTTGGAGCTACTTAATGCGGGAAACGCGTTATCTCGTGTTTTCACCACTCCACAGGGCGTTTGATACGCAGAACCGGAGTTATACTTGTTTTCGTGGGGATTCATGCTGAGACATGCATTTTCTGGGATCAACTTGGTGGTTCTTCTGTGAGAAGTATGCAGAATCATCGAAATCGCACTTTTGGAGCTATTTAATGCGAAAAACACGTTATCTGGTGTTTTCACAACTCCACAGGGCGTTTGATACGCAGAACCGGAGTTATACTTGTTTTCGTGGGGATTCATGCTGAGATATGCATTTTCTGGGATATTCTTGGTTGTTCTTCGGTGAGAAGTATTCAGAATCATCGAAATCGCTCTTTTGGAGCTATTTAATGCGAGACACACGTTATCTGGTGTTTTCACCACTCCACAGTGCGTTTGATAAGCAGAACCGGAGATATCCTGGTTTTCGTGGGGTTTCAAGCTGAGATATGCATTTTCTGGTATAATCTTGGGGGTTCTTCTGTGAGAAGTATGCAGAATCATCAAAATCGCTCTTTTGGAGCTATTTAATGCGAGAAACAAGTTATCTGGTGTTTTCACCACTCCACAGTGCGTTTGATATGCAGAACCGGAGATATCTTGGTTTTCGTGGGGTTTCAAGCTGAGATATGCATTTTCTGGGATTTTCTTGGTTGTTCTTCGGTGAGAAGTATTCAGAATCATCGAATTCGCTCTTTTGGAGCTATTTAATGTGAGGAACACGTTATCTGGTGTTGTCACCACTCCACAGTGCGTTTGATATGCAGAACCGTAGATATCCTGGTTTTCGTGGGGTTTCAAGCTGAGATATGCATTTTCTGGGATAATCTGGGTGGTTCTTCGGTGAGAAGTATGCAGAATCACCGAAATCGCACTTTTGGAGCTATTTAATGCGAGGAACACGTTATCTGGTGTTGTCACCACTCCACAGTGCGTTTGATAAGCAGAACCGGAGATATCCTGGTTTTCATGGGGTTTCAAGCTGAGATATGCATTTTCTGGGATATTCTTGGTTGTTCTTCGGTGAGAAGTATTCAGAATCATCGAAATCGCTCTTTTGGAGCTACTTAATGCGAGAAACAAGTTATCTGGTGTTGTCACCACTCCACAGTGCGTTTGATAAGCAGAACCGGAGATATCCTGGTTTTCATGGGGTTTCAAGCTGAGATATGCACTTTCTGGGATAAACTTGGTGGTTCTTCTGTGAGAAGTATTCAGAATCATCGAAATCGCTCTTTTGGAGCTATTTAATGCGAGAAACAAGTTATCTGGTGTTTTCACCACTCCACAGTGCGTTTGATATGCAGAACCGGAGATATCCTTGTTTTCGTGGGGTTTCAAGCTGAGATATGCATTTTCTGGGATAATCTTGGTGGTTCTTCGGTGAGAAGTATGCAGAATCACCGAAATCGCTCTTTTGGAGCTATGTAATGCGAGGAACACGTTATCTGGTGTTGTCACCACTCCACAGTGCGTTTGATAAGCAGAACCGGAGATATCCTGGTTTTCATGGGGTTTCAAGCTGAGATATGCATTTTCTGGGATAAACTTGGTGGTTCTTCTGTGAGAAGTATTCAGAATCAGCGAAATCGCTCTTTTGGAGCTGTTTAATGCGAGGAACACGTTATTTGGTGTTGTCACCACTGCACAGTGCGGTTGATATGCAGAACCGGAGATATCTTGGTTTTCGTGGGGCTTCAAGCTGAGATATGCATTGTCTGCGATAAACTTGGTGGTTCTTCTGTGAGAAGTATGCAGAATCATCGAAATCGCTCTTTTGGAGCTATTTAATGCGACAAGCACGTTATCTGGTGTTTTCACCACTCCACAGTGCGTTTGATATGCAGAAACGGAGTTATCTTTGTTTTCGTTAGGATTCAAGCTGAGATATGCATTTTCTGGGATAATCTTGGTGGTTCTTCGGTGAGAAGTATGCAGAATCATCGAAATCGCTCTTTTGGAGCTATTTAATGCGAGGAACACGTTATCTGGTGTTGTCACCACTCCACAGTGCGTTTGATATGCAGAACCGTAGATATCCTGGTTTTCGTGGGGTTTCAAGCTGAGATATGCATTTTCTGGGATAAACTTGGTGGTTCTTCTGTGAGAAGTATGCAGAATCATCGAAATCGCTCTTTTGGAGCTATTTAATGCGAGACACACGTTATCTGGTGTTTTCACCACTCCACAGTGCGTTTGATATGCAGAACCGGAGATATCTTGGTTTTCGTGGGGTTTCAAGCTGAGATATGCATTTTCTGGGATAATTTTGGTGGTTCTTCGGTGAGAAGTATGCAGAATCATCGAAACCGCTCTTTTGGAGCTACTTAATGCGGGAAACGCGTTATCTCGTGTTTTCACCACTCCACAGGGCGTTTGATACGCAGAACCGGAGTTATACTTGTTTTCGTGGGGATTCATGCTGAGACATGCATTTTCTGGGATCAACTTGGTGGTTCTTCTGTGAGAAGTATGCAGAATCATCGAAATCGCTCTTTTGGAGCTATTTAATGCGAAAAACACGTTATCTGGTGTTTTCACAACTCCACAGGGCGTTTGATACGCAGAACCGGAGTTATACTTGTTTTCGTGGGGATTCATGCTGAGATATGCATTTTCTGGGATATTCTTGGTTGTTCTTCGGTGAGAAGTATTCAGAATCATCGAAATCGCTCTTTTGGAGCTATTTAATGCGAGACACACGTTATCTGGTGTTTTCACCACTCCACAGTGCGTTTGATAAGCAGAACCGGAGATATCCTGGTTTTCGTGGGGTTTCAAGCTGAGATATGCATTTTCTGGTATAATCTTGGGGGTTCTTCTGTGAGAAGTATGCAGAATCATCAAAATCGCTCTTTTGGAGCTATTTAATGCGAGAAACAAGTTATCTGGTGTTTTCACCACTCCACAGTGCGTTTGATATGCAGAACCGGAGATATCTTGGTTTTCGTGGGGTTTCAAGCTGAGATATGCATTTTCTGGGATTTTCTTGGTTGTTCTTCGGTGAGAAGTATTCAGAATCATCGAATTCGCTCTTTTGGAGCTATTTAATGTGAGGAACACGTTATCTGGTGTTGTCACCACTCCACAGTGCGTTTGATATGCAGAACCGTAGATATCCTGGTTTTCGTGGGGTTTCAAGCTGAGATATGCATTTTCTGGGATAATCTTGGTGGTTCTTCGGTGAGAAGTATGCAGAATCACCGAAATCGCACTTTTGGAGCTATTTAATGCGAGGAACACGTTATCTGGTGTTGTCACCACTCCACAGTGCGTTTGATAAGCAGAACCGGAGATATCCTGGTTTTCATGGGGTTTCAAGCTGAGATATGCATTTTCTGGGATATTCTTGGTTGTTCTTCGGTGAGAAGTATTCAGAATCATCGAAATCGCTCTTTTGGAGCTACTTAATGCGAGAAACAAGTTATCTGGTGTTGTCACCACTCCACAGTGCGTTTGATAAGCAGAACCGGAGATATCCTGGTTTTCATGGGGTTTCAAGCTGAGATATGCACTTTCTGGGATAAACTTGGTGGTTCTTCTGTGAGAAGTATTCAGAATCATCGAAATCGCTCTTTTGGAGCTATTTAATGCGAGAAACAAGTTATCTGGTGTTTTCACCACTCCACAGTGCGTTTGATATGCAGAACCGGAGATATCCTTGTTTTCGTGGGGTTTCAAGCTGAGATATGCATTTTCTGGGATAATCTTGGTGGTTCTTCGGTGAGAAGTATGCAGAATCACCGAAATCGCTCTTTTGGAGCAATGTAATGCGAGGAACACGTTATCTGGTGTTGTCACCACTCCACAGTGCGTTTGATAAGCAGAACCGGAGATATCCTGGTTTTCATGGGGTTTCAAGCTGAGATATGCATTTTCTGGGATAAACTTGGTGGTTCTTCTGTGAGAAGTATTCAGAATCAGCGAAATCGCTCTTATGGAGCTGTTTAATGCGAGGAACACGTTATTTGGTGTTGTCACCACTGCACAGTGCGGTTGATATGCAGAACCGGAGATATCTTGGTTTTCGTGGGGTTTCAAGCTGAGATATGCATTTTCTGGGATAATTTTGGTGGTTCTTCGGTGAGAAGTATGCAGAATCATCGAAATCGCTCTCTTGGAGCTATTTAATGCGAGAAACGCGTTATCTGGTGTTTTCACCACTACACAGTGCGTTTGATATGCAGAACCGGAGATATCTTGGTTTTCGTGGGGCTTCAAGCTGAGATATGCATTGTCTGCGATAAACTTGGTGGTTCTTCTGTGAGAAGTATGCAGAATCATCGAAATCGCTCTTTTGGAGCTATTTAATGCGACAAGCACGTTATCTGGTGTTTTCACCACTCCACAGTGCGTTTGATATGCAGAAACGGAGTTATCTTTGTTTTCGTTAGGATTCAAGCTGAGATATGCATTTTCTGGGATAATCTTGGTGGTTCTTCGGTGAGAAGTATGCAGAATCATCGAAATCGCTCTTTTGGAGCTATTTAATGCGAGGAACACGTTATCTGGTGTTGTCACCACTCCACAGTGCGTTTGATATGCAGAACCGGAGATATCTTTGTTTTCGTGGGGATTCAAGCTAAGATGTGCATTTTCTGCGATAATCTTGGTGAGGCTGCTGTGAGATGTATGCAGAATCATCGAAACCGCTCTTTTGGAGCTATTTAATGCGAGACACACGTTATCTGGTGTTTTCACCACTCCACAGTGCGTTTGATATGCAGAACCGGAGATATCCTGGTTTTCGTGGGGTTTCAAGCTGAGATATGCATTTTTTGGGATATTCTTGGTGGTTCTTCGGTGAGAAGTATGCAGAATCATCGAAATCGCTCTGTTGGAGCTATTTAATGCTAGAAACGCGTCATCTGGTGTTTTCACCACTCCACAGTGCGTTTGATATGCAGAACCGGAGATATCTTGGTTTTCGTGGGGCTTCAAGCTGAGATTTGCATTTTCTGCGATAATCTTGGTGACGCTTCTGTGAGATGTATGCAGAATCATCGAAATCGCTCTTTTGGAGCTATTTAATGCGAGACACACGTTATCTGGTGTTTTCACCACTCCACAGTGCGTTTGATATGCAGAACCGGAGATATCTTGGTTTTCGTGGGGCTTCAAGCTGAGATTTGCATTTTCTGCGATAATCTTCGTGACGCTTCTGTGAGAAGTATGCAGAATCATCGAAATCGCTCTTTTGGAGCTATTTAATGCGAGGAACACGTTATCTGGTGTTGTCACCACTCCAGAGTGCGGTTGATATGCAGAACCGGAGATATCCTGGTTTTCGTGGGGTTTCAAGCTGAGATATGCATTTTCTGGGATAAACTTGGTGGTTCTTCTGTGAGAAGTATGCAGAATCATCGAAGTCGCTCTTTTGGAGCTATTTAATGCGAGACACACGTTATCTGGTGTTTTCACCACTCTACAGTGCGTTTGATATGCAGAACTGGAGATATCTTGGTTTTCGAGGGGCTTCAAGCTGAGATATGCATTTTCTGGGACAATCACAGTGGTTCTTCTGTGAGAAGTATGCAGAATCATCGAAATGGCTCTTTTCGAGCTATTTTTGGCGAGAAACAAGTTATCTGGTGTTTTCACCACTCCACAGTGCGTTTGATATGCAGAACCGGAGATATCTTGGTTTTCGTGGGGTTTCAAGCTGAGATACGCATTTTCTGGGATAAACTTGGTGGTTCTTCTGTGAGAAGTATGCAGAATCATCGAAATCGCTCTTTTGGAGCTATTTAATGCGAGAAACACGTTATCTGGTGTTTTCACCACTCCACAGTGCGTTTGATAAGCAGAACCGTAGATATCCTGGTTTTCGTGGGGTTTCAAGCTGAGATATGCATTTTCTGGTATAATCTTGGTGGTTCTTCTGTGAGAAGTATGCAGAATCATCAAAATCGCTCTTTTGGAGCTATTTAATGCGAGAAACAAGTTATCTGGTGTTTTCACCACTCCACAGTGCGTTTGATATGCAGAACCGGAGATATCTTGGTTTTCGTGGGGTTTCAAGCTGAGATATGCATTTTCTGGGATTTTCTTGGTTGTTCTTCGGTGAGAAGTATTCAGAATCATCGAATTCGCTCTTTTGGAGCTATTTAATGTGAGGAACACGTTATCTGGTGTTGTCACCACTCCACAGTGCGTATGATATGCAGAACCGGAGATATCTTGGTTTTCGTGGGGCTTCAAGCTGAGATATGCATTTTCTGCGATAATCTTGATGACGCTTCTGTGAGAAGTATGCAGAATTATCGAAATCGCTCTTTTGGAGCTATTTAATGCGAGACACACGTTATCTGGTGTTTGCACCACTCCGCAGTGCGTTTGATATGCAGAACCGGAGTTATCTTTGTTTTCGTGGGGATTCAAGCTGAGATATGCATTTTCTGCGATAATCTTGATGACGCTTCTGTGAGAAGTATGCAGAATCATCGAAATCGCTCTTTTGGAGCTATTTAATGCGAGACACACGTTATCTGGTGTTTTCACCACTCCACAGTGCGTTTGATATGCAGAACGGGAGATATCTTTGTTTTCGTGGGGATTCAAGCTGAGATTTGCATTTTCTGCGATAATCTTCGTGACGCTTCAGTGAGAGGTATGCAGAATCATCGAAATCGCTCTTTTGGAGCTATTTAATGCGAGGAACACGTTATCGGGTGTTGTCAAAACTCCACAGTGCGTTTGATATGCAGAACCGAAGATATCCTGGTTTTCGTGGGGTTTCAAGCTGAGATATGCATTTTCTGGGATAAACTTGGTGGTTCTTCTGTGAGAAGTATGCAGAATCATCGAAGTTGCTCTTTTGGAGCTATTTAATGCGAGACACACGTTATCTGGTGTTTTCACCACTCCACAGTGCGTTTGATATGCAGAACCGGAGATATCTTGGTTTTCGTGGGGTTTCAAGCTGAGATACGCATTTTCTGGGACAATCACAGTGGTTCTTCTGTGAGAAGTATGCAGAATCATCGAAATGGCTCTTTTCGAGCTATTTTTGGCGAGAAACAAGTTATCTGGTGTTTTCACCACTCCACAGTGCGTTTGATATGCAGAACCGGAGATATCTTGGTTTTCGTGGGGTTTCAAGCTGAGATACGCATTTTCTGGGATAATCTTGGTGAGGCTGCTGTGAGAAGTATGCAGAATCATCGAAATCGCTCTTTTGGAGCTATTTAATGCGAGAAACACGTTATCTGGTGTTTTCACCACTCCACAGTGCGTTTGATAAGCAGAACCGGAGATATCTTGGTTTTCGTGGGGTTTCGAGCTGAGATATGCATTTTCTGGCATATTCTTGGTTGTTCTTCGGTGAGAAGTATTCAGAATCATCGATATCGCTCTTTTGGAGCTATTTAATGCGAGGAACACGTTATCTGGTGTTGTCACCACTCCACAGTGTGTTTGATATGCAGAACCGTAGATATCCTGGTTTTCGTGGGGTTTCAAGCTGAGATATGCATTTTCTGGGATTTTCTTGGTTGTTCTTCGGTGAGAAGTATTCAGAATCATCGAATTCGCTCTTTTGGAGCTATTTAATGTGAGGAACACGTTATCTGGTGTTGTCACCACTCCACAGTGCGTTTGATATGCAGAACCGGAGTTATCTTTGTTTTCGTGGGGATTCAAGCTGAGATATGCATTTTCTGCGATAATCTTGATGACGCTTCTGTGTGAAGTATGCAGAATCATCGAAATCGCTCTTTTGGAGCTATTTAATGCGAGACACACGTTATCTGGTGTTTTCACCACTCCACAGTGCGTTTGATATGCAGAACCGGAGATATCTTTGTTTTCGTGGGGATTCAAGCTAAGATGTGCATTTTCTGCGATAATCTTGGTGAGGCTGCTGTGAGATGTATGCAGAATCATCGAAACCGCTCTTTTGGAGCTATTTAATGCGAGACACACGTTATCTGGTGTTTTCACCACTCCACAGTGCGTTTGATATGCAGAACCGGAGATATCTTGGTTTTCGTGGGGTTTCAAGCTGAGATACGCATTTTCTGGGATAATCTTGGTGAGGCTGCTGTGAGAAGTATGCAGAATCATCGAAATCGCTCTTTTGGAGCTATTTAATGCGAGAAACACGTTATCTGGTGTTTTCACCACTCCACAGTGCGTTTGATATGCAGAACCGGAGATATCTTGGTTTTCGTGGGGTTTCAAGCTGAGATACGCATTTTCTGGGACAATCACAGTGGTTCTTCTGTGAGAAGTATGCAGAATCATCGAAATGGCTCTTTTCGAGCTATTTTTGGCGAGAAACAAGTTATCTGGTGTTTTCACCACTCCACAGCGCGTTTGATAAGCAGAACCGGAGATATCTTGGTTTTCGTGGGGTTTCAAGCTGAGATACGCATTTTCTGGGATAATCTTGGTGAGGCTGCTGTGAGAAGTATGCAGAATCATCGAAATCGCTCTTTTGGAGCTATTTAATGCGAGAAACACGTTATCTGGTGTTTTCACCACTCCACAGTGCGTTTGATAAGCAGAACCGGAGATATCTTGGTTTTCGTGGGGTTTCAAGCTGAGATATGCATTTTCTGGGATAATCTTGGTGGTTTTTCGGTGAGAAGTATTCAGAATCATCGAATTCGCTCTTTTGGAGCTATTTAATGTGAGGAACACGTTATCTGGTGTTGTCACCACTCCACAGTGCGTTTGATATGCAGAACCGGAGTTATCTTTGTTTTCGTGGGGATTCAAGCTGAGATATGCATTTTCTGCGATAATCTTGATGACGCTTCTGTGTGAAGTATGCAGAATCATCGAAATCGCTCTTTTGGAGCTATTTAATGCGAGACACACGTTATCTGGTGTTTTCACCACTCCACAGTGCGTTTGATATGCAGAACCGGAGATATCTTTGTTTTCGTGGGGATTCAAGCTAAGATGTGCATTTTCTGCGATAATCTTGGTGAGGCTGCTGTGAGATGTATGCAGAATCATCGAAACCGCTCTTTTGGAGCTATTTAATGCGAGACACACGTTATCTGGTGTTTTCACCACTCCACAGTGCGTTTGATATGCAGAACCGGAGATATCTTGGTTTTCGTGGGGTTTCAAGCTGAGATACGCATTTTCTGGGATAATCTTGGTGAGGCTGCTGTGAGAAGTATGCAGAATCATCGAAATCGCTCTTTTGGAGCTATTTAATGCGAGAAACACGTTATCTGGTGTTTTCACCACTCCACAGTGCGTTTGATATGCAGAACCGGAGATATCTTTGTTTTCGTGGGGATTCAAGCTAAGATGTGCATTTTCTGCGATAATCTTGGTGAGGCTGCTGTGAGATGTATGCAGAATCATCGAAACCGCTCTTTTGGAGCTATTTAATGCGAGACACACGTTATCTGGTGTTTTCACCACTCCACAGTGCGTTTGATATGCAGAACCGGAGATATCTTGGTTTTCGTGGGGTTTCAAGCTGAGATACGCATTTTCTGGGATAATCTTGGTGAGGCTGCTGTGAGAAGTATGCAGAATCATCGAAATCGCTCTTTTGGAGCTATTTAATGCGAGAAACACGTTATCTGGTGTTTTCACCACTCCACAGTGCGTTTGATATGCAGAACCGGAGATATCTTGGTTTTCGTGGGGTTTCAAGCTGAGATACGCATTTTCTGGGACAATCACAGTGGTTCTTCTGTGAGAAGTATGCAGAATCATCGAAATGGCTCTTTTCGAGCTATTTTTGGCGAGAAACAAGTTATCTGGTGTTTTCACCACTCCACAGTGCGTTTGATAAGCAGAACCGGAGATATCTTGGTTTTCGTGGGGTTTCAAGCTGAGATACGCATTTTCTGGGATAATCTTGGTGAGGCTGCTGTGAGAAGTATGCAGAATCATCGAAATCGCTCTTTTGGAGCTATTTAATGCGAGAAACACGTTATCTGGTGTTTTCACCACTCCACAGTGCGTTTGATAAGCAGAACCGGAGATATCTTGGTTTTCGTGGGGTTTCAAGCTGAGATATGCATTTTCTGGGATAATCTTGGTGGTTTTTCGGTGAGAAGTATGCAGAATCAACGAAATCGCTCTTTTGGAGCTATTTAATGCGAGGAACACGTTATCTGGTGTTGTCACCACTCCACAGTGCGTTTGATAAGCAGAACCGGAGATATCCTGGTTTTCATGGGGTTTCAAGCTGAGATATGCATTTTCTGGGATAAACTTGGTGGTTCTTCTGTGAGAAGTATGCAGAATCATCGAAATCGCTCTTTTGGAGCTATTTAATGCGACAAGCAGGTAATCTGGTGTTTTCACCACTCCACAGTGCGTTTGATATGCAGAACCGGAGTTATCTTTGTTTTCGTGGGGATTCAAGCTGAGATATGCATTTTCTGGGATTTTCTTGGTTGTTCTTCGGTGAGAAGTATTCAGAATCATCGAATTCGCTCTTTTGGAGCTATTTAATGTGAGGAACACGTTATCTGGTGTTGTCACCACTCCACAGTGCGTTTGATATGCAGAACCGTAGATATCCTGGTTTTCGTGGGGTTTCAAGCTGAGATATGCATTTTCTGGGATTTTCTTGGTTGTTCTTCGGTGAGAAGTATTCAGAATCATCGAATTCGCTCTTTTGGAGCTATTTAATGTGAGGAACACGTTATCTGGTGTTGTCACCACTCCACAGTGCGTTTGATATGCAGAACCGTAGATATCCTGGTTTTCGTGGGGTTTCAAGCTGAGATATGCATTTTCTGGGATAATCTTGGTGGTTTTTCGGTGAGAAGTATGCAGAATCAACGAAATCGCTCTTTTGGAGCTATTTAATGCGAGGAACACGTTATCTGGTGTTGTCACCACTCCACAGTGCGTTTGATAAGCAGAACCGGAGATATCCTGGTTTTCATGGGGTTTCAAGCTGAGATATGCATTTTCTGGGATAAACTTGGTGGTTCTTCTGTGAGAAGTATGCAGAATCATCGAAATCGCTCTTTTGGAGCTATTTAATGCGACAAGCAGGTAATCTGGTGTTTTCACCACTCCACAGTGCGTTTGATATGCAGAACCGGAGTTATCTTTGTTTTCGTGGGGATTCAAGCTGAGATATGCATTTTCTGGGATAATCTTGATGGTTCTTCTGTGAGAAGTATGCAGAATCATCGAAATCGCTCTTTTGGAGCTATTTAATGCGACAAGCACGTTATCTGGTGTTTTCACCACTCCACAGTGCGTTTGATATGCAGAACCGGAGTTATCTTTGTTTTCGTGGGGATTCAAGCTGAGATATGCATTTTCTGGGATAATCTTGGTGGTTCTTCGGTGAGAAGTATGCAGAACCATCGAAATCGCTCTTTTGGAGCTATTTAATGCGAGAAACAAGTTATCTGGTGTTTTCACCACTCCACAGTGCGTTTGATATGCAGAACCGGAGATATCTTGGTTTTCGTGGGGCTTCAAGCTGAGATTTGCATTTTCTGCGATAATCTTGGTGACGCTTCTGTGAGAAGTATGCAGAATCATCGAAATCGCTCTTTTGGAGCTATTTAATGCGAGACACACGTTATCTGGTGTTTTCACCACTCCACAGTGCGTTTGATATGCAGAACCGGAGATATCTTGGTTTTCGTGGGGTTTCAAGCTGAGATATGCATTTTCTGGGATATTCTTGGTTGTTCTTCGGTGAGAAGTATTCAGAATCTTCGAAATCGCTCTGTTGGAGCTATTTAATGCGAGGAACACGTTATCTGGTGTTGTCACCACTCCACAGTGCGTTTGATATGCAGAACCGTAGATATCCTGGTTATCGTGGGGTTTCAAGCTGAGATATGCATTTTCTGGGATAATCTTGGTGGTTCTTCGGTGAGAAGTATGCAGAATCACCGAAATCGCTCTTTTGGAGCTATTTAATGCGAGGAACACGTTATCTGGTGTTGTCACCACTCCACAGTGCGTTTGATAAGCAGAACCGGTGATATCCTGGTTTTCATGGGGTTTCAAGCTGAGATATGCACTTTCTGGGATAAACTTGGTGGTTCTTCTGTGAGAAGTATTCAGAATCAGCGAAATCGCTCTTTTGGAGCTGTTTAATGCGTGGAACACGTTATCTGGTGTTGTAACCACTGCACAGTGCGGTTGATATGCAGAACCGGAGATATCTTGGTTTTCGTGGGGTTTCAAGCTGAGATATGCATTTTCTGGGATAATCTTGGTGGTTCTTCGGTGAGAAGTATGCAGAATCATCGAAATCGCTCTGTTGGAGCTATTTAATGCCAGAAACGCGTTATCTGGTGTTTTCACCACTCCACAGTGCGTTTGATATGCAGAACCGGAGATATCTTGGTTTTCGTGGGGCTTCAAGCTGAGATTTGCATTTTCTGCGATAAGCTTGGTGACGCTTCTGTGAGAAGTATGCAGAATCATCGAAATCGCTCTTTTGGAGCTATTTAATGCGAGGAACACGTTATCTGGTGTTGTCACCACTCCACAGTACGGTTGATAGGCAGAATCGGAGATATCTTGGTTTTCGTGGGGTTTCAAGCTGAGATATGCATTTTCGGGGATAATCTTGGTGGTTCTTTGGTGAGAAGTTTGCAGAATCATCGAAATCGCTCTTTTGGAGCTATTTAATGCGAGACACACGTTATCTGGTGTTTTCACCACTCCACAGTGCGTTTGATATGCAGAACCGGAGATATCTTTGTTTTCGTGGGGATTCAAGCTAAGATGTGCATTTTCTGCGATAATCTTGGTGAGGCTGCTGTGAGATGTATGCAGAATCATCGAAACCGCTCTTTTGGAGCTATTTAATGCGAGACACACGTTATCTGGTGTTTTCACCACTCCACAGTGCGTTTGATATGCAGAACCGGAGATATCTTGGTTTTCGTGGGGCTTCAAGCTGAGATTTGCATTTTCTGCGATAATCTTCGTGACGCTTCTGTGAGAAGTATGCAGAATCATCGAAATCGCTCTTTTGGTGCTATTTAATGCGAGGAACACGTTATCTGGTGTTGTCAAAACTCCACAGTGCGTTTGATATGCAGAACCGGAGATATCCTGGTTTTCGTGGGGTTTCAAGCTGAGATATGCATTTTCTGGGATAAACTTGGTGGTTCTTCTGTGAGAAGTATGCAGAATCATCGAAGTCGCTCTTTTGGAGCTATTTAATGCGAGACACACGTTATCTGGTGTTTTCACCACTCCACAGTGCGTTTGATATGCAGAACCGGAGATATCTTGGTTTTCGTGGGGTTTCAAGCTGAGATACGCATTTTCTGGGATAATCTTGGTGAGGCTGCTGTGAGAAGTATGCAGAATCATCGAAATCGCTCTTTTGGAGCTATTTAATGCGAGAAACACGTTATCTGGTGTTTTCACCACTCTACAGTGCGTTTGATATGCAGAACTGGAGATATCATGGTTTTCGTGGGGCTTCAAGCTGAGATATGCATTTTCTGCGATAATCTTGATGACGCTTCTGTGAGAAGTATGCAGAATCATCGAAATCGCTCTTTTGGAGCTATTTAATGCGAGGAACACGTTATCTGGTGTTGTCACCACTCCACAGTGCGTTTGATATGCAGAACCGGAGATATCCTGGTTTTCGTGGGGTTTCAAGCTGAGATATGCATTTTCTGGGATAAACTTGGTGGTTCTTCTGTGAGAAGTATGCAGAATCATCGAAATCGCTCTTTTGGAGCTATTTAATGCGACAAACACGTTATCTGGTGTTTTCACCACTCCACAGTGCGTTTCATATCCAGAACCGGAGATATCATGGTTTTCGTGGGGCTTCAAGCTGAGATATGCATTTTCTGCGATAATCTTGATGACGCTTCTGTGAGAAGTATGCAGAATCATCGAAATCGCTCTTTTGGAGCTATTTAATGCGAGGAACACGTTATCTGGTGTTGTCACCACTCCACAGTGCGTTTGATATGCAGAACCGGAGATATCCTGGTTTTCGTGGGGTTTCAAGCTGAGATATGCATTTTCTGGGATAAACTTGGTGGTTCTTCTGGGAGAAGTATGCAGAATCATCGAAATCGCTCTTTTGGAGCTATTTAATGCGAGGAACGCGTTATCTGGTGTTGTCGCCACTCCACAGTGCGGTTGATATGCAGAACCGGAGATATCTTGGTTTTCGTGGGGTTTCAAGCTGAGATCTGCATTTTCTGTGATAATCTTGGTGGTTCTTCTGTGAGAAGTATGCAGAATCATCGAAATCGCTCTTTGAAAGCTATTTTTGGCGAGAAACACGTTATCTGGTGTTTTCACAACTCCACAGTGCGTTTGATATGCAGAACCGGAGATATCTTGGTTTTCGTGGGGTTTCAGGCTGAGATACGCATTTCCTGGGATAATCTTGGTGAAGCTGCTGGGAGAAGTATGCAGAATCATCGAAATCGCTCTTTTGGAACTATTTAATGCGAGGAACACGTTATCTGGTGTTGTCACCACTCCACAGTGCGTTTGATATGCAGAACCGGAGATATCCTGGTTTTCGTGGGGTTTCAAGCTGAGATATGCATTTTCTGGGATAAACTTGGTGGTTCTTCTGTGAGAAGTATGCAGAATCATCGAAATCGCTCTTGTGGAGCTATTTAATGCGAGGAACACGTTATCTGGTGTTGTAACCACTCCACAGTGCGTTTGATAAGCAGAACCGGAGATATCCTGATTTTCATGGGGTTTCAAGATGAGATATGCATTTTCTGGGATAAACTTGGTGGTTCTTCTGTGAGAAGTATGCAGAATCATCGAAGTCGCTCTTTTGGAGCTATTTAATGCGAGACACACGTTATCTGGTGTTTTCACCACTCCACAGTGCGTTTGATATGCAGAACCGGAGATATCTTGGTTTTCGTGGGGCTTCAAGCTGAGATATGCATTTTCTGCGATAATCTTGATGACGCTTCTGTGAGAAGTATGCAGAATCATCGAAATCGCTCTTTTGGAGCTATTTAATGCGAGGAACACGTTATCTGGTGTTGTCACCACTCCACAGTGCGTTTCATATGCAGAACCGGAGATATCATGGTTTTCGTGGGGCTTCAAGCTGAGATATGCATTTTCTGCGATAATCTTGGTGAGGCTGCTGTGAGAAGTATGCAGAATCATCGAAATCGCTCTTTGAAAGCTATTTTTGGCGAGAAACACGTTATCTGGTGTTTTCACCACTCCACAGTGCGTTTCATATCCAGAACCGGAGATATCATGGTTTTCGTGGGGCTTCAAGCTGAGATATGCATTTTCTGCGATAATCTTGATGACGCTTCTGTGAGAAGTATGCAGAATCATCGAAATCGCTCTTTTGGAGCTATTTAATGCGAGGAACACTATATCTGGTGTTGTCACCACTCCACAGTGCGTTTGATATGCAGAACCGTAGATATCCTGGTTTTCGTGGGGTTTCAAGCTGAGATATGCATTTTCTGGGATAAACTTGGTGGTTCTTCTGTGAGAAGTATGCAGAATCATCGAAATCGCTCTTTTGGAGCTATTTAATGCGACAAACACGTTATCTGGTGTTTTCACCACTCCACAGTGCGTTTCATATCCAGAACCGGAGATATCATGGTTTTCGTGGGGCTTCAAGCTGAGATATGCATTTTCTGCGATAATCTTGATGACGCTTCTGTGAGAAGTATGCAGAATCATCGAAATCGCTCTTTTGGAGCTATTTAATGCGAGGAACGCGTTATCTGGTGTTGTCACCACTCCACAGTGCGTTTGATATGCAGAACCGGAGATATCCTGGTTTTCGTGGGGTTTCAAGCTGAGATATGCATTTTCTGGGATAAACTTTGTGGTTCTTCTGGGAGAAGTATGCAGAATCATCGAAATCGCTCTTTTGGAGCTATTTAATGCGAGGAACACGTTATCTGGTGTTGTCGCCACTCCACAGTGCGGTTGATATGCAGAACCGGAGATATCTTGATTTTCGTGGGGTTTCAAGCTGAGATATGCATTTTCTGTGATAATCTTGGTGGTTCTTCTGTGAGAAGTATGCAGAATCATCGAAATCGCACTTTGAAAGCTATTTTTGGCGAGAAACACGTTATCTGGTGTTTTCACAACTCCACAGTGCGTTTGATATGCAGAACCGGGAATATCTTGGTTTTCGTGGGGTTTCAAGCTGAGATACGCATTTCCTGGGATAATCTTGGTGAAGCTGCTGGGAGAAGTATGCAGAATCATCGAAATCGCTCTTTTGGAACTATTTAATGCGAGGAACACGTTATCTGGTGTTGTCGCCACTCCACAGTGCGGTTGATATGCAGAACCGGAGATATCTTGGTTTTCGTGGGGTTTCAAGCTGAGATATGCATTTTCTGTGATAATCTTGGTGGTACTTCTGTGAGAGGTATGCAGAATCATCGAAATCGCTCTTTTGGAGCTATTTAATGCGAGGACCACGTTATCTGGTGTTGTCAAAACTCCACAGTGCTTTTGATATGCAGAACCGGAGATATCCTGGTTTTCGTGGGGTTTCAAGCTGAGATATGCATTTTCTGGGATAAACTTGGGGGTTCTTCTGTGAGAAGTATGCAGAATCATCGAAGTCGCTCTTTTGGAGCTATTTAATGCGAGACACACGTTATCTGGTGTTTTCACCACTCCACAGTGCGTTTGATATGCAGAACCGGAGATATCTTGGTTTTCGTGGGGTTTCAAGCTGAGATACGCATTTTCTGGGATAATCTTGGTGAGGCTGCTGTGAGAAGTATGCAGAATCATCGAAATCGCTCTTTTGGAGCTATTTAATGCGAGAAACACGTTATCTGGTATTTTCACCACTCTACAGTGCGTTTGATATGCAGAACTGGAGATATCTTGGTTTTCGAGGGGCTTCAAGCTGAGATATGCATTTTCTGGGACAATCACAGTGGTTCTTCTGTGAGAAGTATGCAGAATCATCGAAATGGCTCTTTTCGAGCTATTTTTGGCGAGAAACAGGTTATCTGGTGTTGTCACCACTCCACAGTGCTTTTGATATGCAGAAACGTAGATATCCTGGTTTTCGTGGGGTTTCAAGCTGAGATATGCATTTTCTGGGATAAACTTGGTGGTTCTTCTGTGAGAAGTATGCACAATCATCGAAATCGCTCTTTGAAAGCTATTTTTGGCGAGAAACACGTTATCTGGTGTTTTCACCACTCCACAGTGCGTTTGATATGCAGAACCGGAGATATCTTGGTTTTCGTGGGGTTTCAAGCTGAGATATGCATTTTCTGGGATAAACTTGGTGGTTCTTCTGTGAGAAGTATGCACAGTCATCGAAATCGCTCTGTTGGAGCTATTTAATGCGAGAAACGCGTTATCTGGTGTTTTCACCACTCTACAGTGCGTTTGATATGCAGAACCGTAGATATCATGGTTTTCGTGGGGTTTCAAGCTGAGATATGCATTTTCTGTGATAATCTTGGTGGTTCTTCTGTGAGAAGTATGCAGAATCATCGAAATCGCTCTTTGAAAGCTATTTTTGGCGAGAAACACGTTATCTGGTGTTTTCACCACTCCACAGTGCGTTTGATATGCAGAACCGGAGATATCTTGGTTTTCGTGGGGTTTCAAGCTGAGATACGCATTTTCTGGGATAATCTTGGTGAGGCTGCTGTGAGAAGTATGCAGAATCATCGAAATCGCTCTTTTGGAGCTATTTAATGCGAGAAACACGTTATCTGGTATTTTCACCACTCTACAGTGCGTTTGATATGCAGAACTGGAGATATCTTGGTTTTCGAGGGGCTTCAAGCTGAGATATGCATTTTCTGGGACAATCACAGTGGTTCTTCTGTGAGAAGTATGCAGAATCATCGAAACGGCTCTTTTCGAGCTATTTTTGGCGAGAAACAGGTTATCTGGTGTTGTCACCACTCCACAGTGCTTTTGATATGCAGAAACGTAGATATCCTGGTTTTCGTGGGGTTTCAAGCTGAGATATGCATTTTCTGGGATAAACTTGGTGGTTCTTCTGTGAGAAGTATGCAGAATCATCGAAATCGC
This sequence comes from Anthophora plumipes, assembly GCA_951804975.1. Taxonomy (NCBI): domain Eukaryota; kingdom Metazoa; phylum Arthropoda; class Insecta; order Hymenoptera; family Apidae; genus Anthophora; species Anthophora plumipes. The sequence goes on along the minus strand of CATORF010000924.1, from coordinate 868,990 downwards.
TCTTTTGGAGCTATTTAATGCGAGAAACACGTTATCTGGTATTTTCACCACTCTACAGTGCGTTTGATATGCAGAACTGGAGATATCTTGGTTTTCGTGGGGTTTCAAGCTGAGATATGCATTTTCTGGGATAAACTTGGTGGTTCTTCTGTGAGAAGTATGCAGAATCATCGAAATCGCTGTTTTGGAGCTATTTAATGCGAGGAACACGTTATCTGGCGTTGTCACCACTCCACAGTGCGTTTGATATGCAGAACCGGAGATATCTTGGTTTTCGTGGGGCTTCAAGCTGAGATTTGCATTTTCTGCGATAATCTTCGTGACGCTTCTGTGAGAAGTATACAGAATCACCGAAATCGCTGTTTTGGAGCTATTTAATGCGAGGAACACGTTATCTGGTGTTGTCACCACTCCACAGTGCGTTTGATAAGCAGAACCGGAGATATCCTGGTTTTCATGGGGTTTCAAGCTGAGATATGCATTTTCTCGGATAAACTTGGTGGTTCTTCTGTGAGAAGTATGCAGAATCATCGAAATCGCTCTTCTGGAGCTATTTAATGCGAGGAACACGTTATCTGGTGTTTTCATCACTACACAGTGCGTTTGATATGCAGAACCGGAGATATCTTGGTTTTCGTGGGGCTTCAAGCTGAGATTTGCATTTTCAGCGATAATCTTGGTGACGCTTCTGTGAGAAGTATGCAGAATCATCGAAATCGCTCTTTTGGAGCTATTTAATGCGAGGAACACGTTATCTGGTGTTGTCACCACTCCACAGTGCGTTTGATATGCAGAACCGGAGATATCCTGGTTTTCGTGGGGTTTCAAGCTGAGATATGCATTTTCTGGGATAATCTTGGTGAGGCTGCGGAGCGAAGTATGCAGAATCATCGAAATCGCTCTTTTGGAGCTATTTAATGCGAGAAACACGTTATCTGGTGTTTTCACCACTCTACAGTGCGTTTGATATGCAGAACTGGAGATATCTTGGTTTTCGAGGGGCTTCAAGCTGAGATATGCATTTTCTGGGACAATCACAGTGGTTCTTCTGTGAGAAGTATGCAGAATCATCGAAATGGCTCTTTTCGAGCTATTTTTGGCGAGAAACAGGTTATCTGGTGTTGTCACCACTCCACAGTGCTTTTGATATGCAGAACCGTAGATATCCTGGTTTTCGCGGGGTTTCAAGCTGAGATATGCATTTTCTGGGATAAACTTGGTGGTTCTTCTGTGAGAAGTATGCACAATCATCGAAATCGCTCTTTGAAAGCTATTTTTGGCGAGAAACACGTTATCTGGTGTTTTCACCACTCTACAGTGCGTTTGATATGCAGAACCGTAGATATCATGGTTTTCGTGGGGTTTCAAGCTGAGATATGCATTTTCTGTGATAATCTTGGTGGTTCTTCTGTGAGAAGTATGCAGAATCATCGAAATCGCTCTTTTGGAGCTATTTAATGCGACAAACACGTTATCTGGTTTTTTCGCCACTCCACAGTGCGTTTGATATGCAGAACCGGAGATATCTTGGTTTTCGTTGGGCTTCAAGCTGAGATATGCATTTTCTGGGATAATCTTGGTGAGGCTGCGGAGCGAAGTATGCAGAATCATCGAAATCGCTCTTTTGGAGCTATTTAATGCGAGAAACACGTTATCTGGTGTTTTCACCACTCTACAGTGCGTTTGATATGCAGAACTGGAGGTATCTTGGTTTTCGTGGGGCTTCAAGCTGAGATATGCATTTTCTGGGACAATCACAGTGGTTCTTCTGTGAGAAGTATGCAGAATCATCGAAATGGCTCTTTTGGAGCTATTTTTGGCGAGAAACACGTTATCTGGTGTTGTCACCACTCCACAATGCTTTTGATATGCAGAACCGTAGATATCCTGGTTTTCGTGGGGTTTCAAGCTGAGATATGCATTTTCTGGGATAAACTTGGTGGTTCTTCTGTGAGAAGTATGCAGAATCATCGAAATCGCTCTTTTGGATCTATTTAATGCGACAAACACGTTATCTGGTGTTTTCGCCACTCCACAGTGCGTTTGATATGCAGAACCGGAGATATCTTGGTTTTCGTTGGGCTTCAAGCTGAGATATGCATTTTCTGGGATAATCTTGGTGAGGCTGCTGAGCGAAGTATGCAGAATCATCGAAATCGCTCTTTTGGAGCTATTTAATGCGACAAACACGTTATCTGGTGTTTTCGCCACTCCACAGTGCGTTTGATATGCAGAACCGGAGATATCCTGGTTTTCGTGGGGTCAAGCTGAGATATGCATTTTCTGGGATAATCGTGGTGGTTCTTCGGTGAGAAGTATGCAAAATCACCGAAACCGCTCTTTTGGAGCTATTTAATGCGAGGAACAAGTTATCTGGTGTTGTCACCACTCCACAGTGCGTTTGATAAGCAGAACCGGAGATATCCTGGTTTTCATGGGGTTTCAAGCTGAGATATGCATTTTCTGGGATAAACTTGGTGGTTCTTCTGTGAGAAGTATGCAGAATCATCGAAATCGCTCTTTTGGAGCTATTTAACGCGAGGAACACGTTATCTGGTGTTGTCACCACTCAACAGTGCGGTTGATATGCAGAACCGGAGATATCTTGGCTTTCGTGGGGATTCAATCTGAAATATGCATTTTCTGCGATAATCTTGGTGAGGCTGCTGTGAGAAGTATGCAGAATCATCGAAATCGCTCTTTTGGAGCTATTTAATGCGAGGAACACGTTATCTGGTGTTTCCACCACTCCACAGTGCGTTTGATATGCAGAACCGTAGATATCCTGGTTTTCGTGGGGTTTCAAGCTGAGATATGCATTTTCTGGGATAAACTTGGTGGTTCTTCTGTGAGAAGTATGCAGAATCATCGGAATCGCTCTTTTGGAGCTATTTAATGCGACAAACACGTTATCTGGTGTTGTCACCACTCCACAATGCTTTTGATATGCAGAACCGTAGATATCCTGGTTTTCGTGGGGTTTCAAGCTGAGATATGCATTTTCTGGGATAAACTTGGTGGTTCTTCGGTGAGAAGTATGCAGAATCACCGAAATCGCTCTTTTGGAGCTATTTAATGCGAGGAACACGTTATCTGGTGTTGTCACCACTCAACAGTGCGGTTGATATGCAGAACCGGAGATATCTTGGCTTTCGTGGGGCTTCAAGCTGAGATTTGCATTTTCTGCGATAATCTTGGTGACGCTGCTGTGAGAAGTATGCAGAATCATCGAAATCGCACTTTTGGAGCTATTTAATGCGAGGAACACGTTATCTGGTGTTGTCACCACTCCACAGTGCGTTTGGTAAGCAGAACCGGAGATATCCTGGTTTTCATGGTGTTTCAAGCTGAGATATGCATTTTCTGGGATAAACTTGGTGGTTCTTCTGTGAGAAGTATGCAGAATCATCGAAATCGCTCTTTTGGAGCTATTTAACGCGAGGAACACGTTATCTGGTGTTGTCACCACTCAACAGTGCGGTTGATATGCAGAACCGGAGATATCTTGGCTTTCGTGGAGCTTCAAGCTGAGACTTGCATTTTCTGCGATAATCTTGGTGACGCTTCTGTGAGAAGTATGCAGAATCATCGAAATCGCTCTTTTGGAGCTATTTAATGCGACAAACACGTTATCTGGTGGTTTCACCACTCCACAGTGCGTTTGATATGCAGAACCGGAGTTATCTTTGTTTTCGTGGTGATTCAATCTGAGATATGCATTTTCTGCGATAAAATTGGTGGTTCTTCTGTGAGAAGTATGCAGAATCATCGGAATCGCTCTTTTGGAGCTATTTAATGCGACAAACACGTTATCTGGTGTTTTCACCACTCCACAGTGCGTTTGATATGCAGAAACGGAGATATCTTGGTTTTCGTGGGGCTTCAAGCTGAGATATGCATTTTCTGCCATAATCTTGGTGAGGCTGCTGTGAGAAGTATGCAGAATCATCGAAATCGCACTTTTGGAGCTATTTAATGCGAGGAACACGTTATCTGGTGTTGTCACCACTCCACAGTGCGTTTGATAAGCAGAACCGGAGATATCCTGGTTTTCATGGGGTTTCAAGCTGAGATATGCATTTTCTGGGATAAACTTGGTGGTTCTTCTGTGAGAAGTATGCACAATCATCGAAATCGCTCTTTGAAAGCTATTTTTGGCGAGAAACACGTTATCTGGTGTTTTCACCACTCTACAGTGCGTTTGATATGCAGAACCGTAGATATCATGGTTTTCGTGGGGTTTCAAGCTGAGATATGCATTTTCTGTGATAATCTTGGTGGTTCTTCTGTGAGAAGTATGCAGAATCATCGAAATCGCTCTTTTGGAGCTATTTAATGCGACAAACACGTTATCTGGTGTTTTCGCCACTCCACAGTGCGTTTGATATGCAGAACAGGAGATATCTTGGTTTTCGTTGGGCTTCAAGCTGAGATATGCATTTTCTGGGATAATCTTGGTGAGGCTGCGGAGCGAAGTATGCAGAATCATCGAAATCGCTCTTTTGGAGCTATTTAATGCGAGGAACACGTTATCTGGTGTTTCCACCACTCCACAGTGCGTTTGATATGCAGAACCGTAGATATCCTGGTTTTCGTGGGGTTTCAAGCTGAGATATGCATTTTCTGGGATAAACTTGGTGGTTCTTCTGTGAGAAGTATGCAGAATCATCGGAATCGCTCTTTTGGAGCTATTTAATGCGACAAACACGTTATCTGGTGTGTTCACCACTCCACAGTGCGTTTGATATGCAGAACCGGAGATATCTTGGTTTTCGTGGGGCTTCAAGCTGAGATATGCATTTTCTGCGATAATCTTGATGACGCTTCTGTGAGAAGTATGCAGAATCATCGAAATCGCTCTTTTGGAGGCATTTAATGCGAGGAACACGTTATCTGGTGTTGTCACCACTCCACAGTGCGTTTGATATGCAGAACCGAAGATATCCTGGTTTTCGTGGGGTTTCAAGCTGAGATATGCATTTTCTGGGATAATCTTGGTGGTTCTTCGGTGAGAAGTATACAGAATCACCGAAATCGCTGTTTTGGAGCTATTTAATGCGAGGAACACGTTGTCTGGTGTTGTCACCACTCCACAGTGCGTTTGATAAGCAGAACCGGAGATATCCTGGTTTTCATGGGGTTTCAAGCTGAGATATGCATTTTCTCGGATAAACTTGGTGGTTCTTCTGTGAGAAGTATGCAGAATCATCGAAATCGCTCTTTTGGAGCTATTTAACGCGAGGAACACGTTATCTGGTGTTGTCACCACTCAACAGTGCGGTTGATATGCAGAACCGGAGATATCTTGGCTTTCGTGGAGCTTCAAGCTGAGATTTGCATTTTCTGCGATAATCTTGGTGACGCTTCTGTGAGAAGTATGCAGAATCATCGAAATCGCTCTTTTGGAGCTATTTAATGCGACAAACACGTTATCTGGTGTTTTCACCACTCCACAGTGCGTTTGATATGCAGAACCGGAGATATCTTGGTTTTCGTGGGGCTACAACCTGAGATATGCATTTTCTGCGATAATCTTGATGACGCTTCTGTGAGAAGTATGCAGAATCATCGAAATCGCTCTTTTGGAGCTATTTAATGCGAGGAACACGTTATCTGGTGTTGTCACCACTCCACAGTGCGTTTGATAAGCAGAACCGGAGATATCCTGGTTTTCGTGGGGTTTCAAGCTGAGATATGCATTTTCTGGGATAATCTTGGTGGTTCTTCTGTGAGAAGTATGCAGAATCATCGGAATCGCTCTTTTGGAGCTATTTAACGCGAGGAACACGTTATCTGGTGTTGTCACCACTCAACAGTGCGGTTGATATGCAGAACCGGAGATATCTTGGTTTTCGTGGGGCTTCAAGCTGAGATATGCATTTTCTGCGATAATCTTGATGACGCTTCTGTGGGAAGTATGCAGAATCATCGAAATCGCTCTTTTGGAGCTATTTATTGCGAGACACACGTTATCTGGTGTTTTCACCACTCCACAGTGCGTTTGATATGCAGAACCGGAGTTATCTTTGTTTTCGTGGGGATTCAAGCTGAGATATGCATTTTCTGCGATAATCTTGGTGAGGCTGCTGTGAGAAGTATGCAGAATCATCGAAATCGCTCTTTTGGAGCTATTTAATGCGAGGAACACGTTATCTGGTGTTTCCATCACTCCACAGTGCGTTTGATATGCAGAACCGTAGATATCCTGTTTTTTCGTGGGGTTTCAAGCTGAGATATGCATTTTCTGCGATAATCTTGATGACGCTTCTGTGAGAAGTATGCAGAATCATCGAAATCGCTCTATTGGAGCTATTTAACGCGAGGAACACGTTATCTGGTGTTGTCACCACTCAACAGTGCGGTTGATATGCAGAACCGGAGATATCTTGGCTTTCGGGGGGCTTCAAGCTGAGATTTGCATTTTCTGCGATAATCTTGGTGACGCTTCTGTGAGAAGTATGCAGAATCATCGAAATCGCTCTTTTGGAGCTATTTAATGAGACAAACACGTTATCTGGTGTTTTCACCACTCCACAGTGCGTTTGATATGCAGAACCGGAGTTATCTTTGTTTTCGTGGGGTTTCAAGCTGAGATATGCATTTTCTGGGATAAACTTGGTGGTTCTTCTGTGAGAAGTATGCAGAATCGTCGGAATCGCTCTTTTGGAGCTATTTAATGCGACAAACACGTTATCTGGTGTGTTCACCACTCCACAGTGCGTTTGATATGCAGAACCGGAGATATCTTGGTTTTCGTGGGGCTTCAAGCTGAGATATGCATTTTCTGCGATAATCTTGATGACGCTTCTGTGAGAAGTATGCAGAATCATCGAAATCGCTCTTTTGGAGGCATTTAATGCGAGGAACACGTTATCTGGTGTTGTCACCACTCCACAGTGCGTTTGATATGCAGAACCGAAGATATCCTGGTTTTCGTGGGGTTTCAAGCTGAGATATGCATTTTCTGGGATAATCTTGGTGGTTCTTCGGTGAGAAGTATACAGAATCACCGAAATCGCTGTTTTGGAGCTATTTAATGCGAGGAACACGTTGTCTGGTGTTGTCACCACTCCACAGTGCGTTTGATAAGCAGAACCGGAGATATCCTGGTTTTCATGGGGTTTCAAGCTGAGATATGCATTTTCTCGGATAAACTTGGTGGTTCTTCTGTGAGAAGTATGCAGAATCATCGAAATCGCTCTTCTGGAGCTATTTAATGCGAGGAACACGTTATCTGGTGTTTTCACCACTCCACAGTGCGTTTGATATGCAGAACCGGAGATATCTTGGTTTTCGTGGGGCTTCAAGCTGAGATTTGCATTTTCTGCTATAATCTTGGTGACGCTTCTGTGAGAAGTATGCAGAATCATCGAAATCGCTCTTTTGGAGCTATTTAATGCGAGGGACACGTTATCTGGTGTTGTCACCACTCCACAGTGCGTTTGATATGCAGAACCGGAGATATCCTGGTTTTCGTGGGGTTTCAAGCTGAGATATGCATTTTCTGGGATAATCTTGGTGGTTCTTCTGTGAGAAGTATGCAGAATCATCGAAATCGCTCTTCTGGAGCTATTTAATGCGAGGAACACGTTATCTGGTGTTTTCACCACTCTACAGTGCGTTTGATATGCAGAACTGGAGGTATCTTGGTTTTCGTGGGGCTTCAAGCTGAGATATGCATTTTCTGGGACAATCACAGTGGTTCTTCTGTGAGAAGTATGCAGAATCATCGAAATGGCCCTTTGGAGCTATTTTACGCGGGAAACACGTTATCTGGTGTTGTCACCACTCCACAATGCTTTTGATATGCAGAACCGTAGATATCCTGGTTTTCGTGGGGTTTCAAGCTGAGATATGCATTTTCTGGGATAAACTTGGTGGTTCTTCTGTGAGAAGTATGCAGAATCATCGAAATCGCTCTTTTGGAGCTATTTAATGCGACAAACACGTTATCTGGTGTTTTCACCACTCCACAGTGCGTTTGATATGCAGAACCGGAGATATCTTGGTTTTCGTGGGGCTACAACCTGAGATATGCATTTTCTGCGATAATCTTGATGACGCTTCTGTGAGAAGTATGCAGAATCATCGAAATCGCTCTTTTGGAGCTATTTAATGCGAGGAACACGTTATCTGGTGTTGTCACCACTCCACAGTGCGTTTGATAAGCAGAACCGGAGATATCCTGGTTTTCGTGGGGTTTCAAGCTGAGATATGCATTTTCTGGGATAATCTTGGTGGTTCTTCGGTGAGAAGTATGCAGAATCACCGAAATCGCTCTTTTGGAGCTATTTAATGCGAGGAACACGTTATCTGGTGTTGTCACCAATCCACAGTGCGTTTCATATGCAGAACCGTAGATATCCTGGTTTTCGTGGGGTTTCAAGCTGAGATATGCATTTTCAGGGATAAACTTGGCGGTTCATCTGTGAGAAGTATGCAGAATCATCGAAATCGCTCTTTTGGAGCTATTTAATGCGAGGATCACGTTATCTGGTGTTGTCACCACTCCACAGTGCGTTTGATATGCAGAACCGTAGATATCCTGGTTTTCGTGGGGTTTCAAGCTGAGATATGCATTTTCTGGGATAATCTTGGTGGTTCTTCGGTGAGAAGTATGCAGAATCATCGAAATCGCTCTTTTGGAACTATTTAATGCGACAAGCACGTTATCTGGTGTTTTCACCACTCCACAGTGCGATTGATATGCAGCACCGGAGTTATCCAGGTTTTCGTGGCGATTCAAGCTGAGATATGCATTTTCTGCGATAATCTTGGTGAGGCTGCTGTGAGAAGTATGCAGAATCATCGAAATCGCTCTTTTGGAGCTGATTAATGCGAGGAACACGTTATCTGGTGTTGTCACCACTCCACAGTGCGTTTGATATGCAGAACCGTAGATATCCAGGTTTTCGTGGGGCTTCAAGCTGAGATATGCATTTTCTGCGATAATCTTGATGACGCTTCTGTGAGAAGTATGCAGAATCATCGAAATCGCTCTTTTGGAGCCATTTAATGCGAGGAACACGTTATCTGGTGTTGTCACCACTCCACAGTGCGTTTGATATGCAGAACCGTAGATATCCTGGTTTTCGTGGGGTTTCAAGCTGAGATATGCATTTTCTGGGATAATCTTTGTGGTTCTTCGGTGAGAAGTATGCAGAATCACCGAAATCGCTGTTTTGGAGCTATTTAATGTGAGGAACACGTTATCTGGTGTTGTCACCACTCCACAGTGCGCTTGATAAGCAGAACCGGAGATATCCTGGTTTTCATGGGGTTTCAAGCTGAGATATGCATTTTCTGGGATAAACTTGGTGGTTCTTCTGTGAGAAGTATGCAGAATCATCGAAATCGCTCTTTTGGAGCTATTTAATGCGAGGAACACGTTATCTGGTGTTGTCACCACTGCACTGTGCGGTTGATATGCAGAACCGGAGATATCTTCGTTTTCGTGGGGCTTCAAGCTGAGATATGCATTTTCTGGGATAAACTTGGTGGTTCTTCTGTGAGAAGTATGCAGAATCATTGGAATCGCTCTTTTGGAGCTATTCAATGCGACAAACACGTTATCTGGTGTTTTCACCACACCACAGTGCGTTTGATATGCTGAACCGGAGTTATCTTTGTTTTCGTGGGGTTTCAAGCTGAGATATGCATTTTCTGGGATAAACTTGGTGGTTCTTCTGTGAGAAGTATGCAGAATCATTGGAATCGCTCTTTTGGAGCTATTCAATGCGACAAACACGTTATCTGGTGTTTTCACCACACCACAGTGCGTTTGATATGCTGAACCGGAGTTATCTCTGTTTTCGTGGGGTTTCAAGCTGAGATATGCATTTTCTGGGATAAACTTGGTGGTTCTTCTGTGAGAAGTATGCAGAATCATTGGAATCGCTCTTTTGGAGCTATTCAATGCGACAAACACGTTATCTGCTGTTTTCACAACTCCACAGTGCATTTGATAAGCAGAACCGGAGATATCTTTGTTTTCGTGGGGATTCATCCTGAGATATGCATTTTCTGCGATAATCTTGGTGAGGCTGCTGTGAGAAGTATGCAGAATCATCGAAATCGCACTTTTGGAGCTATTTAATGCGAGGAACACGTTATCTTGTGTTTTCACCACTCCACAGTGCGCTAGATATGCAGAACCGGAGATATCTTGGTTTTCGTGGGGCTTCAAGCTGAGATATGCATTTTCTGCGATAATCTTGATGACGCTTCTGTGAGAAGTATGCAGAATCATCGAAATCGCTCTTTTGGAGCTATTTATTGCGAGACACACGTTATCTGGTGTTTTCACCACTCCACAGTGCGTTTGATATGCAGAACCGGAGTTATCTTTGTTTTCGTGGGGATTCAAGCTGAGATATGCATTTTCTGCGATAATCTTGGTGAGGCTGCTGTGAGAAGTATGCAGAATCATCGAAATCGCTCTTTTGGAGCTATTTAATGCGAGGAACACGTTATCTGGTGTTTCCATCACTCCACAGTGCGTTTGATATGCAGAACCGTAGATATCCTGTTTTTTCGTGGGGTTTCAAGCTGAGATATGCATTTTCTGCGATAATCTTGATGACGCTTCTG